>CM074521.1:3934561-5369561 GCA_037379345.1 Perna viridis | reverse complement strand
ATTTCATGTACTACATTCGAGGTACACGAGCCAAAACGAGGCTCGGTCGTCTACGATTTAAAAACCGGAAGTTATTTAATTAATTGAACTTCCGGAATTTTAGGCGTTAGTATGAAATAAGAAGTTGATGTATTACACCGACAAAAGTGACAATTATTTAGGCTAAAAACCACTAATTCCACTTTCCATAGGCTTCTATGCTAATTTCACAATATGCAATGGCTTCTCTGGACTTTACCTTAACTTTAACCTGCAGAGGACTATATATCAGCATGAGCCATGATTCTACATGTCAGCTCACAATCCTCAGAATGGCATGTGGGGTTAGCAGACTTGCAGTGCAGTACTGGTCACCGGAAGTGAAGGGTCTATGAATAGCATGGGAAATCCCAGTGTTTTCACAAGACAGGGGTATATTTAAAAATCATTATGGAGATTAGGCTTCACATCACAAGAAGCAAAATGCACCTCTAAAATGTACAGAAATGTTTTTCCTTTCAGAAACTGTTTAAATTTTTTAAATAAGATGATAACTTTTTTCACAGCACTATGAAGAACAGGGGTAATTTCTGCATAGGACTATTTTTGCGTACGTTCCAAATGCTCATTGGTTGAATTGGTGGTCTGTAAAACCTAAATTTACCCCAAGCTATTGACATTTTCGACAGGTGTCAACATTCTGGTACGCAATTTCTGTGCGGAAAATTCCTTCATTTCTTGTGAACTCCTCCGAGACCAATACTAAATATAACTGAAAATTGAAATAATGACATTGATTTGTCATTAACTCCTCCTTGATCACAAAAGCACAGTTAAAAATGTGCTAAAAATATAATTTCATGAGACAACACAGGTGAAATACCCATTGGAAAATATTTATATCTGCCATATGCATGTTGAGGCAGTTCATAACTATTTCTACACTGTGCTAGATTTATTTTTGTGTATCTTTAAAGAGTGGCCATGCTGAAAACTGCATTTTTTCAATCTTAAAGATATTTAAAATTATGCCAGGGGATATAGTCCCTGATAAAGTGTAAAATGATTTTTATTTTTGATGATTCTTGTAATCTCCTAAAAAGGCTGAGGAGCTACTTTTTTAATTAAATCTCAGGTATGCTATTTTGATTATCTGGAAAACATGATAGTGATATGAGTTTTGTAGTGTGACCAGTGACTCGGAGGGGATGAGGGTCACTTCCTACATACCAGTATATATATACAGACTTGCAGCCCTTTTCACAAAATATTGTAAGAGTAAAATTAGTTGTAAGTTGTGACATCACAACACTTAACTCTATTATGACATCATAACTTACGATTTTTTGTGAAAAGAACTTCTGCTGCTGGAATGGGTCTGTTTATTCTAGAGTTGAAATATTTGATTGGATCACTTTCCCTTGTCAATGGGATGTCATTTCTGAGCTGAACTATATCAATGGGTCTTAATTTTTACAACTTTTAATGTCTAATTTACTAGTTAGCAATTATGTGCCTGTCTGCAACCTGCTAGAGACCTTTGTTCTTAATTTTAAAATAGGTTAGGTGCACAGTAGTAGAATATATGAGTGATTATGTGTTTGATGCTTAAAATATATGAATGGGACTGACTGCCTTGTAGACAAATACACTCCTTGAAATGTCACGTTTCCCATTTAAGTGTTCGTGCATCGTTTTGTGTTCGTTTAAACGCACGATTTTAAGTCGCAAAATGGTCTAAAAAGTTATTACCTGTGTTTTTGCTAATTTTTTGTGGCTACTTTAGGTGGGAAACTATCTCTATTTGGGTCAACCCCCCCCCCCTCCCTTTTCACAAATTCTCCCATCTCCCCGCCACTAAAAAAAAAAACAAAACAAAAACACAATATTCCTCTTAGCAGAAATATTGCACAAATTATTTTCTACATGGGTTATTACATTGATATAAAAATACAATGTTTATGAATATATTAATTATTGAGAAACAATTGGTTCATACTTTTGTTGTACTAATTACTCAAATTTTGAAACCCTAGTAGATTAACAAGATTATCAGATATGAATAATGGTTTATTCACCAGATTTTCAGATTTTATCTTTGTCTTATCTTTGTACTTTGATTTCAAGCAAAATTAACCTATTTTTGCCAAAAAGGTTGTCACACAAAATCTCCTTACAAATGCTGAAAAGAGGGAGATCTCCCCCTTTGTGCATTCAAAAGGTTAATAGATATGTTTTACAAGCACTATGCTATATCTAAATCTGTCTAAAACACAAACCAGTCAAAACTTTGAAAAACAAAATTAAGTTTTGCCTACCTGTCAACCCTAGTGTTGTCAGTTTAAGAGCATGTTAGTAGAAACACTGGATTTTTTTTCTTGGCCTTAAGTAAGTAATCATCATTGCCAGGACATTTTTATATAACAGGCCCACAGAACTACATGTAGATTCAGTGATGATATTTCTCATTGACTGTTTTTATATATGGAAGTGAATATCATATAGAATTAATCGAAATTTGTCAGACCATTTTTTGTATTTTCCTGAAATCTCTCATATATGATGTTCCTCACCCTTTTACTTTTCAGCCCTTAACTTGAAAGCATGGCATTGACAGGGCAACGCTAATCTACAATTCAATATCCCCTGATTACTTAAGTTGACTTTACTTTGTCCACGTAATATGGTGTAGGCATATACATTGCCTATAGCCTATATATTCAACATTTTTTTGAACTCTCACTAATATGATGAAGGTAAAATCTTCTATTTTTAACACTCCCGAAGAAACATTAATTAAAAACAACTTTAATATTTTTTCAGCTCTGATTTGATATATTATACTTATAACCTTCAAATATGGTATAATTTGTAATGATATATGTCCTAAAGCATTATACTAATTGTCTTGCTGTGATATGTCTGTTGGCCGAAATGTCCGGCACTCATATTCATAAGGAATCATTAATTTTGTATCTTTTTTGGCAAAATTTATTAGTCACTTGATAATCTGATTAGTAAATGACAACTGACTCTCTAATCATGACCTACTAAGTCATTTCTACTGGAATGAGAACCTTTCTATAGTTCTACCGTGAGAACAAAAGATCTAACACTATCTGAATTGTCAAAATTATTGAGAAAATCCAGTTTTCAAACCCCACAATTTGTCTTACAATCTCATTTCTTTGATTATTTGATCCACGAATTTGTTAAAGGTGTTAATTGCTGTCTACCCATGTAAAGGATCATTTTTTATTCAAAATGTCCGTTATAATTTTCTATCCGTTTTATACATTTTCTGTAATTTCAACAGTATAGCATATTTCCCAAAGTTGGATTCTACAAAAGATGATGTTTCCATTTTCATGTAATTCTGACCGGGTTAAGTGCTGTGTGAGCCAAAAAATGCTAAATATTTTCAAACTGTGGGAAAGTAAAAAGTACTAAATAACATCTATATGTTTAAATATTTACATAAACTAACTTAGCAATATGCAGTCAATAAAATCAGAAACAAAGGGAGACAATTTCCATAATTTTTCTAAAATGCAAAATACAAGATATTTTCCATGGGTGATACAATAACCCTAATTTTGAAAGACTGATCAAGGGAACAAAGATTCAAGTGGAAATCACAATTGAATCCAGTGACAAAGACCAGACAGGGAAAACAAACACACACACACACAACGAAGAACATAATTTAAAATAACCAAAATGTTACGTACAAAGCAATTGCAAAAAAAAGTAAATATTTTTTTGTAGTTGACATGATTTTGATGCACCTATTGCACACTAATTTTACCTGACTTTTTATTTGGGTGGAAAATATATTGCTATACAATGATACACATTTTAAATACTTCTCGTGTTTATATAGGTACAGAACACAAGGAAAATTATAGAATGCTTTCTTCATAATGCCAGTAGAAACATCCAGACAATAGGATACTTAACCTAGACAAGGCCTTCACTACTTTTTAAAGTAGCAATATGTACAGCCACAAATAGCTGAGGGACACTTACTTCATTTGTTTGGTGGTAAACAGGACTACTTCAGAGGTAAAACCGGTAGACCACAGACGGTAATGATGGTTCTGTTCTTAGATCTTATGAAAAAGAAGGCAAAATTTAGATAGTTCATAGGACTACCAAGGAAATTTTTTAAGAAGTCTTCTCCAAAATTAGGGTGGCACAGGACTACTGTTAGTGTTGATCCCTGTAGCCGGGTACAGCCCTGTCAGCCTAATACAAATTTTGCTAAAGTAGGTGTCTTAATATGAAAATTGGCAAAAGAAGAAGGAGAAAATTGACGCCTACTGCCTTCAAATGAAAGCCCTGTAAAGACATTTACAGAGGGACATGACTTATAACGGGTAACAGCAGACACAAATTTGTTCAATATCAGTTCCATTCACAAAAAAATTAAATCTGTGAAATACTTAAGTATATATAAATAAAACCATCAAGCATTGTCAAATATACATGTATACAGTAGACCCTCTCTCAAGTGGCCACCCATACTGCAATCCAAAACAGGCCACATAAGAGAGGTGGCCTCTCTTGAGAGGTTAGGTCAATTTCAGCATTTCATTATATCCATTATGTACTAGTACACAATAATATATACACAGTTTTTTTTCATATTTGTTATGTATGTGCAATAATTTGTACTTTTAACACAAAGTGGCAAATGGATGATTGTTCATTAACAGTATTTTTTTGATTGAAAGTCTCTTTTTTTCGACTCGAATTTTTTGTCTACTTTTGGACTTGACTTACATGTTCTTATGTGTATTCTGCTTGGCATCTTGCTGGTGTGTCAGAAGTAAACAGCCCATGAATGCGTTTTTTCTGGGTTTTCAACCAAGCTAGCATTATATCACACACACTTGGCAGATTTGTCACATACTTCCTATGGTTGGCCGACATGTGTCTTTTGTCTAGATAATGTACCAGTTCAGTTGAAGTAAGGCCTCCCTTGACCATGCTTTCCTGCGGCTTTATATGCACCACCGTCTAGGTCCGTGGTTACTTCATTAACCTTTAAACCATCTCGCATCAGTTCTTTGAAACACTCTCTTGCCCAAGCTCGCTTATTTCCAATACTGTCTTGCATGTTAATATTAGCACTACACAATCCAGCATGTTCACCTTTTTTAGTTTTTACTGTATTCTTTCTTTATCTTAGATGAGCACAGCTTTGATTTAGGATTTGTGGCTACAACATTATGTTTGAATGTTTCATTTTCAGCTACAGAGAAGTTAGACTGAGTTGCTTATTGGAATGGTGTTTCTAATTTCAGAATAGGTTCTGTTATTATAAACTCCATCAGCCTTGACATTTATTGTCTTAGGATCCTGGTCATGTAGTCTTTTCACTCTTTTTACCTTTTCTTTCTGCATTTTCGTGTCTTCTTTATTTTTCTTTTCTATTATTTTAGCCACTTTATTTGAAGTGAACTGCATGCCTGATACAGATGGAGGGGGAATATTTGATGCCATGCAGACTTGAAGGTAACTTGTACCTATTGGTGTGTGTTGAAGACCCACTTACATGCCTACATTGATTGTGGCTGCATGACAAGCATGCTTGTTGCTTTCTACCACATCGTACAAGCTAAAGGTTTTTGATTATTATTTGCTTAGTACACTTTGCCATTCTTCTCCAAGCTGAACCCCATTTCTGTTCTTTTGATAAATCCCAGTCTAAGTAAGTGTAGCACTTGAGTGACATTAGTTTGTGGTCCCTGAACACTTCATTCCACATGTCACTATTTCTTCCTATTGTAATATTCCATTTATGTTTCTTTTAGAGCTGTAGATAAAAAAAAATAGTTTTTACTGTAACTGTCCTTCAAAATTCAATTTTAGAGAGGATTTATTTCTCATGAAAAAAATTGTCTACATGATTACCTTCCTTGTTTTCAGTAATTTTTTTTTACATGCATCTTTTACAGTATATACTCATATCACTCTTCATGATATTTATTTTTTTTGAGTAATTTCATAACTGTATTTCTTTACTATGCATAAGATAATAGATTTATTTAGGTTTCTCGTGTGTTTAAGGATTAAAAAAAATGGGGACCATTTTTCCATGTTTTCTATCCAAGAAATACGAAGAACTGCATTACTGTCTTATTTACATGTATAGATATGACTTCTATGTCTTAACGTATTTCTGAATAATTCTTAAAAGATTCTTCATGCTTATAGCCGTTTTTGGTTGGTCAAGTACATCTTTGCCAGAAAGTCCATACTTGCATGAACTTAGCCAGATCGTTCATACATGCATGAATGTCAGTCAACGTGAAACCAGTATGGTGGCCATGTAGTTCAAAAGAGTATGGCAACAAACTAAACGGCATAATATAGCGGTAAGAATAGTTTATTACATCCACAATGATTTTACCGGTCAAGTTTGTTTACAGAGAGTAATTTTCAGTTCTGGGAAAGAAACTTTTATAAATGCTTAAAATCTAACTACCAGTAAATTCACCCCAAAGTTAAATTATCCCAGAACTAGATTTTATAAATACATTGACCGATTCAACATGTTAAAAAAAATTAATTCCCAAATGTCGGGATAGAATTTTAAGGATTAAACAGCTATTTTTGGTCGTTCATGCACATTTGAACGGATCTCTCCACCCCCCACATTACATGAACGGCCTTTGGCTGTTCATTGAGTTTGGGATCTCCGAGATCCGTTCATATTTGAATGAACTACTGAAAATAGCTGTTTAATCCAATAATAAGTTATTGAGTTTAATTAATGTAAAGATTTGTCTAACCTGGTTTTATTTTTATTCTGAGCACTTTTCCACTTCAGTCTTACCTGCTGGTTTTGGACGCAACAACTACACAGATGTCATGGAGACTGGAATTTCTGTTGAATGTTTGCTTGTTGGAGATTTAGGCACATCATTTTCATCCTGGTTAGTCTCTCAAAATTAGTCACTGGTATTTCATAATACTTCAGAATTTCTATATGTACATGTAAGTTCTTAATTCCTAAATTTGTATTTTTCCAAGTGAACTGTGCAGCGTCCCATTTTTAAAATTTTGTCATGAAATTACAATGTAAAATTCTAGAAACAATGTTTGATTATCGTTCCAGATATTCTTGTGCCTTTTTAGGTTATGTGGTTCATTTGAAGGACAATTTTAATAGTTTGATACAGTTTTCATTGTTGACAGTAGAGATGGAATCTGGTTTTTCTCATCTTCACAAAGATAAAATGAGGGAGGTATATTTTGATAAGGAGATGGTTTTATCATGATGCATTTTCAGGTAGCTATACATGTATGTATAATACCTATGCATGTATGTAAAATACTAGTTCAGTGTATGGAATCATAAGACATGTTTTCTTTTTGATGAAACAATTTTTCTTAAGACCACCTTTTTAATTATCAATGGAATTGTTGCACTGAATTTGAAGTCCTGAGCCTCATTTTTTTCAGTTTTATGTTGTGGAACTCTGTATTGTTTGTTTCTAAGACAAGAAAAAAACCATTTTCACAAGTAAATTTCAAAGTTTCCTTCAAGAAATCACTGGAAATTTCTATGAGTTGAAAATTTTGCTAAATGTGTCAAAATGCTTTTTTCCTGTGAATATGAAGTCCTGTATGAGAATGCCTTGTTTTTTTTTCAAATCTTTAATCTAAAAACCAAACCAACTCAAATTATAAATCCAATTATAAGAAAATCTACCATTTTGTCACTTTTTATGAATTCATGAATTTTCTTTTCCAAGTTAAATGTGTTTTTTTATATATATTATATTCATGGGCCATAACCAATAACTTCCATATATAGGAATTCAAGAACTCACAAGTCATTACAACTTTTCTCCCTGTTCCACTCGAATTACTTGTTCGGAACAAATCATTAAACAAATCATATTTATTAAAAAATCAACATTTCATATTTACAATTATACAGTTACTTTACGCTAAACAATACAAAATATATTTGCCCCCTAGTAGGGGCAGGATACTAAATTACTAATAACTTTGATATCAGTGAATAGAAAAGCATAATATTTGGTCCTTACACATTAGATTGAATAATTTAATGAAAAATACCAAAAATATTGAAATTTGATGGAACAATTTGTTCCCTTATCGACATAAATTCACTTAATATTCATGAGGTCACTAAGCACAGCCCATTTTAAGGAACACAATCTGTCAGGAAATGAATACCTGAACTTTTACCATGCAATGATATTATTTGGTTTGAATTTTCTCTTCTGGTACTTTCATTTTCTAGTAATTTTTATCTAATTTTTTTCTCTATTTTTTTTCACCAAAGATCTAAAAGATCTAAAGTGTCCTGTATGGAAATTCAGTGCGGAAATACATTCTTTACACACAGTTCATGTGAATTTCCAAAAATGCCGCATGACCCTATGGTTTGGCAGCTATATATCTGTTTATCTGAACAATATATGAAAGATCCTGGTTTCACCATGAAAAGTTAAAGGGCAAGTTTAGTTTTCGTTTTGCTCTGATGATTTTTACCGAAGTTACGGGCCTTGAACTTTGCATAATTCACAGAAATAACAGTTTTCCGGACATTTTTTCAAATGCTTACAGATATTGACATGATTTTTAGTATGGAAATTCAACATTACAAGTTACAGGACAAATTTGAAGTTGGTTCCGCTCCGATGATTTTTACCAAAATTATGGGCCTTGAACTTGGCTAAATTCACAAAAATAACAGCTTTGCAGATTATGACATGATTTTTGGTATATATAGTTCACCATGATAAGTTACAGGTCAAGTGTACGTTTTGTTCTGCTACGATGATATTTACTTTGGATTAACTAAAACTCAAAGAAATCTCAGTCTGGAGTTTGAAACTACCATTCCCATTCTGAGTAACAGAATTTAGTTAGAAGATTAAGGTCTAAAGCCTAAAAAACACTCTTATACCTTTTTTTATCAGGGTCCTTCTACATGTATTTCTCTTATGAACAAATTTACTTGAGTATCCAGCATGGGGACGTGTGGGGTATGTGAGTGCACTCACTAAGGTTTTTATTATATTTTAAGTCAATTAATTTTATTCAAGTTTAATAATGGTTAAAGGAGACAAAGGCAAAAATAAAATACCATGTTTTTTTTCTATTTTGAATGTAAATTTTTTTGTTAAAAAAAATTACTTAATGACACTATTCTGTGGTATTTAGAGTTGTCTGCCCTTAGACCACTAACTGCTTAATGTTAAGTTAGCATGACAGAATATATATTTGTTGGTTAATCTTGATTGACTTTGACAATGAAAGATTGATTATGAGCTGGAATAACACGAACACTTTTTATTGCAAAAAAGAAAGAATGTAAATGTGGTTTTCTGAGTATTTTGTCTTAAAAGTACAGGTAATTTGGAGAAAAATTTTGACAGCAATCTTACCATTATGCACCAGTATGAATATTCCCTTTTTTTGAAGCTTTATATTGGTGTTCCCCATTTATGCAACATTAGTCTAGAGAATTCACAGTGAAACCTTTAAAAATGTCAGTTTGAAGGTGTAAAGTTATGGTAACATCTTCAGTGGTTTGTGAGACCAAGGAGTGTCTCAAAAGATATAAAGAGGACACTGTATTTTGTTGAGGTGAAATATTGAAATAAATATTTAACTAAATTGAAATTTTATTAAAATTCATAATTGCCAACCTTTCTGTGTCATTATTTGTAACTCTATCATGCAAAGTTAACATTAAGCAATGATAGTGGTCAAAGGGCAGACAATTCTAATTACCACAGAATAGTTGTATTAAGCTTTTTTTTAAATTAAAATAAGCCCTATATAGACCTTACTTGTTTAATGTTCCTCCTTTTATTTAGGCTGCTCTTTTTTTCTTTATTATATGAAAATTTTTAAATGCCATAATTTTTAGTTTAAATCCCTACTTTTTTAAATGTCACATTTTTGTTCAGTTGCAGTATATTTACATTTTAAATCCCACATATATAATATAACTGTTTTGTTTTGATTATAGTACTTTCAGATGCTAAAAAGAAGGTTATACAGTCCTGGACAGATACAATCATCAAGTAGACTACATTCCATGAAGAGTCATATAGTCATGGGAAGATGCATTCATCAGTTAGACTACAATCCATGTAGTGTCATACAGTCATGGGAAGATATGTTCATCAGTTAGACTACATTCCATGAAGTGTCATACAGTCATGGGAAGATGCATTCATCAGTTAGTCTACAATCCATGTAGTGTCATACAGTCATGGGAAGATATATTCATCAGTTAGACTACAATCCATGAAGTGTCATACAGTCATGGGAAGATGCATTCATCAGTTAGACTACAATCCATGTAGTGTCATACAGTCATGGGAAGATATGTTCATCAGTTGGACAATCCGTGTAGTGTGAGTAACGTTCACAGATTGACCGCTGAATGTGTGTGTTAATGGTTGTGGATTTTGTATCTGTGGACCTGTGGTAATGCATCCATTGAGGCAAGTCAGGCAATGGCCTCACTAAAATTTTGACTAAATATGATTTCCATTTTTGATAAAATTATTTTATTTTAAGAATAGAACTTTACTTTATGAATTAAACTTCCTTACTGCAAATGTCACTTTGACAGAATGATTTTGATCTATTCAAGTTTCTTAGTATCTAGTTATAAAGGATGTCACTAATGATCTGTCCCTTAAGAGTAACTCTGCTTGTGGAGTGTCTCTAAATAGAGCATAGAAATTCTCATCATTTCATTTCAAACTAAAATGTCAAAGATCGGAACCAAGGCAACATGACTTGGAGTGTCTCCAAATAGAGCATAGAAATTCTCATCATTTCATCTCAAACTAAAATGTCAAAGATAGGAAGCTCTGTTGAACAAAACAATAAAACTTCTTTTTTTTTCTCTATCACATCATGTTTTTCATGTGTTTTTTTCATTTGACATTTTGATTTTTTTTCTTTAAAACCACTTGTCTCTGTAAAATAAGACTTTTTTTTTAGTTTAAAACAACCTTTTTTCTTACAATTAACCTTTTTTTTGCCTTGTGTTTATGCAGTGTGGTAAACCATTTTTTGGCTAGTGGAATATTGATTTTGCTAGCCAAATAGGGATTCAGCTAGCCAAACTTTGAGGTTTTTTTCTGTACTATCATCTGTTTTCTCTTGGATTTGACTATCTTCTGCTTTTCTTTTTCTTTGTTTATCTTTTCATTTGTTTTTAAATTTATCAAAAACTTATCCATTTTTGAATATTCCCTCCCATTGAAGATTTTCATGTACTTTACAGTAACAAAATAAGTTCCCATTTCTGAATTCCTATTTCAAAAACAAAATTATATTTCAACAGATTCATCATGAAACAAAAAAATGTTTATCATTTGCTTCTTGTTCATTTTTATTTTGACAATAAACAAGTAATTTGCATGGTAACATATTTTCAATTACCAAGATAACTTAGTTTGAATAGTTATACGAGATCAGGACTGTCGCGTAGGTTGTGGCACATCCCGTTTACCGGAAACTAAAATGGCAGATCATAAACAATGCTTTACAAGTCAATAAAATTGTGATATCGTGCCAAAATTCACTGGACATATTCAGCTAAACTTCTTAAAATGTAGGGAACATATATTTAATGCATGATGTTAAGGGATGTTTTATTAAATAACCTGTTGGCTGGTTAACTTTCCTTGGAACTCGACAATCAAATGGCCCTGTGCAGGTCTGGGTGTCAAAAGAATAGGCCTGCAGCAGCACTAAGCTTGTCGTAAAAGGTGACTAAATAGTGCTCAGAAACCTAGCCGGGGGCTAGGCGCTCTGCCCACAGAGCAACTGGGTTGTGTGCCCCAGGTGGTGGAATGGGGTACCCCTGGCGTGTTACATGCTGGGGTTGTCAGGCTATAATACGGAAAACCTGACCGCAAACCATAGTGGTGCACCGTGTTGGGAAAGATGCCACGTTCCTCGCAGGTTAAAGAACCCTACTGTGGTATTCTCTCGGAGTAGGAACCATAGGGCTCCACCACAGGAGGCTAAATTGCCCGACCTTATTCATCCCTCCTTTTTTCTAGTGGCAATCAAAATTTGTCGACCCTATTATCCTTGTATCCCGTCCCATTTTTTATTTCATGTTCATTTTATTATCCATTACATGTTCATCGTCTGAACATAGCTGAAATATTGCTGCTCGGACGTTAAACCCCAACAATCAATCAACCAATCAAATGATGGTCGCCAAATTGACGAGTATAAGCTAATGAGAACTTGCCAAATTACACATCTACTTGTATTTGGCGAGCTGGCGAGAGGTGGTTTCCCACACTATTTATGCCAACATTTTCTTGCCTCATATAAGTAACTCCACTTCCAGCATTATGAAGTCTGGTCATATTTTTTCTGTTGAGACAAAGAGATGTGATAAATTTCACAGATGTGGAGCTTCATACCTGACTCAGTGCAAAATGAGCTGGAGTTACTTCTCTTTGTGCACTTTTATAATTTGACCTACATCTTAAAGGTGCATTGGTACTTTTCAATATTTCACAGCCAATCAGAACAGATGCTATTTTATGCATGCACAGTTAAGTTAATCTTATAAAGTTGCAATAGAAAATTGTAAAATGGAAGGATTTTATCATAAATATATGACCAAATTAATGAGTAGATCTCTTATGGGCAAGAACTTAAAATGCAGAATATGGACAGGAAGTACAAAACCTCCTGATCACAAATATGGGGTAATAAATTGTCTTTTTCCTTTTCCTATTAGATGGAAAAAGATGCTTGTACACAGACTTGCTTATATGGTGAAACATCACATGCCAAATCTACCAAAAGCTGATGTATCCCATCTTTGCCATAATACAAGGTGTATCAACCCAGACCATCTCATATTGGAGGAACATGGCTTCAATAATACTCGACAGGGTTGTGTGTCCAGAGGATGGTGTCAAGGTCATCCCAACTTAATACTTTGCCAACTTGAACTAAAGATGGATGACAATGATTTAGGTATTCAATCTTTCTTTACATACAGTGCTTTTGAGATCAAACTTAATCAGCAGATTGAAGTGATGATTAAATCAAATTCATTTTATTATGCCCCCACCATGAGTGGATTGTATCCAGTAAATTATAACTTGTGGTTGTTAATTTTCACAGATTCTGTCAGGTGAACATATTCACATGTGTAATTTTTAATGGTTCAAAAAAAAAAAAAATTAGCACTATAATTGTGTGGTACTATTTTTCACCCTTTTATGTCAACTGTGAAAATAGCAAAAATTAATATGCTTACAGTATTGGAATCACCTTGTCTGTCATTGGGTATGTACATCTGAATTTAGTCACAATTATCGGGGCTTCCAATGTATAGATTCTCTTCCAATTTGGTGTTTGATTACAAAGATGAGACATATTTTGTAAGCAATTTTTTATGATCCTCAATCTCTACTACCTGTTATCTTAGCTATTTTCTCCCTGCCACTATGCAGTAGGGGATATAGAAATATGGGTGTGCATTTGCCCATTCGTCAGGTCACATTTGTGGACGTAACTCCACCGAAACCGCTTGAGAGATTTGTTCAAATTCGTAGGATTGTTTGTCATCCTTTGTAGTTGATCATATTGTGTAGCCATTTTGATTGAACAAATTTTACGGGAGTTATGGGACTTCAACTTTTTTTTTTTTTTGGGTGGAGTGGTAAAGAAAATTTTCTTCGCAAAAATTCTCAACTCCCTATAGATGGATATACCTAGCATGACTTCATATGCAATTTAATGTTCATTCAGTTTATCAGCTATGTGATTATGAATTTAAGCCAAGCGGTGTTTCAGTCTTTCAACACAATATTTAAAGGAAACTTTTGTTAGTTTTGTGCAAAAAGTAGGAAATGATAGCCTTGATCCAATTGTATGTCTTGATTAAGTACCACATAAGGACTTTTTTAATTCGATCTTTTCTTCAAGTAATGACAAATGGGGAAAAAAAACTTACGATTTTGTTTAAATTGCTAAATCATTTTTTTTTTCTGGAGAGGCAGTCAGCATATTGTGATCACTGTCTGTCCATCTGTCCGTACAGACGTGTGTCCAGGCTGTAACTTTTTGTCTTGCAATGTAGGCTTTTGATATTTGGCATATGGGTAGATGACTTAAAGATGATGTGTTGCTTACCATGGATTTTGTACTATGACCTTGAACTTTGACCTCGAAGTCAAATTCCTGTTTTTCTGTGACAAACTGGTGTCCAGGCTGTAACTCTTTTGTCTTTTACTGTAGCTTTTGATATTTGGCATGTTGGTTGATTGCTTAAAAATGATGTGTCACGTAACATGGAGTGGCTTATGACCTATAACCTAAAGTTCAAATTTCGATTTTTTCATTGACATACTCTTGTCAAGACTGATTTTTTTGTCTTTCAATCTGGGCTTTTAATATTTGGCATGTGGGTAGATAACCTAAATCTAGTTGGTATATATAGCTGAATTGCCAGGGTCACCGAGATTGATTCCATCTCAATGATTTCTAGTTTATTTCATGGTTTTAAAAATTAAAATAAAATATTTCAACAAATGAAAGTGACTTAATTGTGGCCCCGTGCAGGTCTGGGTGTTAAAAGAATAGGCCTGCAGCAGCGCTAAGCTTGTAAAAGGTGACTAAATAGTGCTCAGAACCCTAGCCAGGGGCTAGGGCACTCTGCCCACAGAGCAATGGGATGTGTGCCCCAGGTGGTGGAATGGGGTACCCCTGGTGTGTTACATGCTGGGGTTGTCAGGGTATAATACGGAAAACCTGACCGCAAACCATAGTGGTGCACCGTGTTGGGAAAGATGCCACGTTCCTCGCAGGTTAAAGAACCCTACTGTGGTATTCTCTCCGAGTAGGAACCATAGGGCTCCGCCACAGGAGGCTAAATTGCCCGACCTTACCCACCTCTCCCTATTTCCAATGGCAATCAAAATTTGTCGACCCCATTGTCCTTGTGTCCCATCCCTTTTTCATTTCATCATCATTTCATGTTCATTTTATCATCAATTTCAGCTATATTCGGACAATGAACATGAAATTGATGATAAAATGAACATCATGTTCATTGTCTGAATATAGCTGAAATATTGCTGCTCGGACGTTAAACCCCAACAAACAAACAAAGACTTAATTGTGCATTACAGTTAATTTATAAAAATTAAACATTCAGCTTCAGGTATACCACCATTGTTCACAACCAAAAGTACTCAGTGGGTGTTTCTAGGAAAGCAGAGGACATTTGCCCTACTGGTGCACCTGGTCCTTTCTTCCATTTTTTGTTAAGAGTCGGAGTTGCTCATTAACTTTTGTTTCTTTATACATGTTATTCTGGTTATTTCATTTTGTCGAGTCTGTTTTCCCAGTCTAGTTCTGATTTTTGAATTACATTCTTTTGATTTCCGCTAGAATCTCCCGATTCCCTTGATTATTCTTTGCTTGGACTCAAACATCAACTTCCAACAAAATTTGGGGAACAATTTTACCTGTAAATTTAAATCAGTCAGAAGCAAAGCAAGAAAAGGCCCTACAAAAAACTACCCCCACCCTAAACATTATGGGGATGTACGTCTGGCACATCTTTCCTAGAGTTCCCCGTGTAATGGTTGTTTATAAAGAGAATTACTTCATTGTATTCAGCTAGATGGCAGAAAGTAAAAGATATACAAGTTTTATACTGATAATAATAATTTTTTTCCCCAGCTGAATGAAATTGTGCTTAGTTTACAAATCAAATCGTCAGCATTGTCCAAGTAAGCAGAAATATGAAGAACTCATGACGAAACAGAACACAGGTTTGGGAACAAATTAAAAACTTTTTTGCGGAAGGAATCCTTATAAAGACTTGTACGTGTTGGTCATTAAAATCTGTGAACTAATTATTAATTATTATAAGTAATTCGTGTTTGCTTTATTTACTTCAATTTTGTTTGTTTTATTTACTGTAAAAATCAGATATTACAATTTATTTACAAAGTTTATCTGTGACTCACTTAACTATTACGTTAAATCAATAAAATTTAATGTTGATAATTTAAGTTGTTTGTAACAAGACTTCTGATTGGTTGTTTTTTTTATATTAAATATAGCTTAACATATATATAATGAAAAATTATACCCCCAGTAGACTATATTGTAATCACCTTGTCTGTGCATTCGCCAGTTACCATTTTTTTGGTAATAGATTTCTCAGCTTCTACTGGAGGGATTGCTTAGATATTTGGTATATTGTTTTCTCATGATGACTTGTACAGTGTCTTTTCTTTTCAGAAAAAGACATTTTGACACAATGTATTATGGTATACAAATGTCCGGTGTACATCTGTTTGTCCGTCGTAAACATGACTGAAATATGTTGTAACAATTTTTGTTTAAAAGTTTCTGTTTTATGAAATTTTGAATTTTTTTATTTATGTATTCACATATAATATTTCAAAAGACCGAGCTCCCTTAATCAGAATTATTGCTTCAGTTTGGTATGGTGTAAAGGAACCGGTATAAAACATGTTCAATGTTAGCAATTTTTTCCGGTCTCTTTTATAAACTTCTTATTGATGACCAAGAATAAGGAATGAGTTATGGCATGACTTCCTGTGCAACCCCGTGTTGTTCCAAAAATATTTAGTTTTTTTTTACAAGACGACCGGCATATCATGTGCTTGTGATGCAGCTGTTCATTGTTTGATAACTTTAATATTATTGGATCTTATTTTGACTTTACAAGGTTCCATCCAAGACGTCAAAGTAAGGTTTGTACTGATTTTGAGGTTTGATCCCTTCTTTTTTGGAATTTGTATTCACTCAGGTAATTTTGCTACACACAACACTTTTATTGTGAATGTAAATAGCTGATGTCAAGTGTGCAATGTCACAAAATTGATAGAATGACAAATGAAGATTGGTAGCTATCCTGGTAGTATAATGATTAATACAACTGTTCAGGCAGTAGATCGGGGTTCAAGTCCCTGCCAGGATATCCATCAACATTTTCTAGCACAGAATTTTGTAAATGAACATTATATGTTTTTAATTGGCAGTTTGGCAGTGACAGTGGCGGATCCAGGGGTTAGAAGCCACAGCTTTTTTGATTGAAGATGTTAATTTGGTACAAAAATAAGCAAGTTAAACAATAAAGATGTCTGGTTTCGCCCTTGAATGATTACTTTGTCACACAGTGGATCGTTGAAATATATACAGAGAAAAAAAAACACACTCGTATGTTCTGTAAAGAAAGTGTGCTGCAAAATAATAGAACAAAATTGAAATCATGAGTAACCTTTTGAAATTTTGGGGGAAGGTATAGCAAATCTATTAAGTCTTACAAGGGTCTAGAGGATAATTCAAAAACTAAATCCAAATAAAATAATACCTTCGTTTCCTGTTACATCTCAGAATCTCAAATTTCAGAAAAAAGCAACTTAAAAAAAACATCTTATTAACCATCTAGACTCAGTGGATACCGTAAATTGACTTCCATCTGTAAAGTGTCTGGTCGTTTGATGGTACTTTTTGTTGTTTGTTAACTTGAAAACAAGTCATTCTGGGGAGGGGGGTTCAAGGCACGAGTCGGTCGGGTAACAGGAAACGGGTGTTATTTTATTTGGTTTGTAATACACTACGCATACCATATTAAACTTGATCTAACTCCGAACCTCATGTTTGTGTAGTTTTGATTACAACCTCGGAACAAACTAAAATGTTAACAGACCGCCCTGCGAGTGTGCTCTACAAAAAAAAGTAACACTGCCCGTTTTTTTTTCTTTTTATCCTTGGGACAGATTGAATCTCATTAAGTCCTTGTATTCTCTCAAAACAGTTCATGTACATAGTAAATGGTTCATATATTTTATATTAAACCATCATTTCCACATAAAACATAGTTACGAACATTAAAAGCCGACCATGGTTGTTTAGCTTATTCTTAGCACAGAGATAATGTACCGTAAATTAAATATTTACTCAAAATATACCGTAATAATCTATAATCGTACTCAATTATGCAAAAACTATGAAGTGAAATCACCTATATACCAATATATACAGACGTGCCGCTGGGTCTTTTTTTCTAGAGTTGAAATATATGATTGGGTCATAATTCTTTATTATCACCAATTAATTTTCAATTAGTCTTGAACATGGTATAAATATAAATACGGCGTGTAATATAGCATAAATTATACACAGGACGAATGCAATGCAATACAATTTGAGTTTTCTATTGGCATCTTTTGTCGCAATTTATTGAGACCAACGTCGAAAGATGTGCATAAATGACTAAAATTCATTTTCATTTTATTTTGAATTAATTTTTAAGTATTTTCAAACACACTTTGAATCATGCTATCGCAATATTTCCTTCTTCTATTTATGACAGATAGGTTTTAAAAAACCATTTATGTTGCTCTAATCGTTCTACGTTAATTTTTGTCACCATTTATTGAGACTTCATCATATAGAGAAGCTTAAAGAGAGGTCAATAAAAGACGAAGATATAAATTATCAATGAAACTGATATTTTTGATTTTGAAGATATCTATTTTATCTCAGCAAACTCAGTGCACATTGAATTCTTGCTATTCTTTACGTATTTGGATATCTTCTATAGCTACCTTTAAAATGAAGTCACCACAGTAAGTGTCACGAGACGACATTTAAAGATAACAATCTTCGATGAGTTTAAAATTTTATTATTATATTTTCTCACAAATTTTAAAACCGATCTCGGTCCTTTTAACAAGTTTAATAGATATAATATAATATTGCGAAATTATTGACAATATTATGTTTTAGTTTTTTCTTAGTGGTTTTTTCATAGCGACAATTGACATTTTTGTCACTATTTATTGCGACCTTTTCGACGTGGTGATCCCCCAAGAGCCTCATCAATATCAACCCCCAGCGCTGAAATCGTCCATTGCTACAGCTACTCGAATGCTATGACGCATTGTCATCTCGGTTTTTGGGTGATTGAAAGCTGTTCGGAATTTTTTTTTTCAATTCGATGCCTGGATGGTACTGGTTGTAGCCAGAAAATACGCGATGCACATCTCTTCAGTATTTACATAATCTACGACAAAATATTTGTATTTTCCCCACCCACCCCTCCCAAAAACACAATTTTTTCGACATCCTTTATATTGCATTATATTCTCAGTTGATCGAAGTTTATTTAGTTTTCATTGTACACATACAAACGACTGGTGTTCTGAACTATTTTGTAAAGTGGACAGACCAAATTTGTACCATTCCGATTAAGTTCCAGGAAATAACCCGTTAGAGGAATAAAAACCCATTCGGAGTCCACACGGGTACATTCAATACATGAACACTTCCATTCAATAAATACCTCGACCATGGCAGACCAAAAATATAATGTACAGTGTTAAACCGTGAAACCCACAATATCCACGCCATAAATTTACGAAATTGAACAGGGTTGGGTCAGGACAGTGTGCGTTTAAACCAAACTATTGCCCTGATAAAGATCATTCCTTTGCCCTGGCAATACTCGTACTCAAACTGCAACCCAAGAATTTATCACTGCGCCTTTTTGGCGCATCCACCTTCACTGCCTAGAGCCCACAATATCCACGCCATAAATTTACGAAATTGAACAGGGTTGGGTCAGGACAATGTGTGTTTAAACCAAACTATTGCCCTGATATAAAGCATTCCTTTACCCTGGCAATACTCATACTCCAACTGCAACCCAAGAATTTATCACTCTGTGCCTTTTTTTTTGCCTTTACTGCCTAGCCTAGAGCCCAGCTTCTTTGAAGGTGTGCTTCACAATTGCCAACAAACCTGTTCAGCACATTTTATAAATAACTTACCTGAATATACAGTACTAATTCTAAGAACACATAACCAAGGGCTGGTAATACAAGGGAAAAACCGAGATAACCTGCAAATACAGTAAAACCTGTAATAACAACCATCTCTATTCTTCCATTAACTGTCTTGAAACTCTATGATACCCCTTTGTAGTGCAGTCCACGTAAAATTAATCTGTATACAAGACCACATGTTTTGGGGATGAATTCTCCCTGATGCGAGTATGTAAAATCATATTCAATAGATTGGGAACAAGAATGTATAAAACGGTGCTACTTTCCTGCTATCTTGTTTTTGCCTGATTTGACAGAACTTTGAATATAGGGACCACAACACTTGAAAATCTACTGAAGCCTTAGAAATTTCATAACTGTTTATTACATCAAATTCAAACATTTGATATGAGTTACAAATGTACCGTGACGTTGCGTACGTTGTTGGTGTCACATTCGATTGAACCGGGGCTGAAAACCGAAATATTGCTATTAGAGCGTGGAGTTATCAAAGGCAATACAGATATTAAAATGTTCGAAAATGGTTTTTGTTTTAGGATTATAGTCATAAATCTTTGGAAGATGCCATTAATTTCGGAGGGAAAGCACTATTCGATCACAAGAACGTCCAATTCCCTATGTGGGCGGGTAACATTAAGAAATGTTTGCTTCCCATTTCACCAATATATCTAAGTTGTTTCTTGGCGTATTTTGATAAAACAAACTTTTTTGGAAAGAGCAGTTTGTGCTGCAGATGACGTGATATTTTTCATGACGTAATGATGAGATCAAAGCGTATTACATTATCACAAATGTCTCCCCTTTGATGTGGACATTGTAAAAATGGAAAGAAATCGATTTGAAGACAAAATGTTTGACATTTTTTTTAATGTTATGCGAACAGCTTTTTTTGATCGGGACTTTTATTAACTACATTGACAATTTATTACATAACCCCAATGAAAATATATATAAAATGTTCAGTCTTTTTGTCCGCATTGCCCCGTGCAGGTCCGGGTGTTAAAAGAATAGGCCTGCAGCAGCGCTAAGCTTGTCGTCAAAGGCGACTAAATAGTGCTCAGAAACCTAGTCGGGGGCTAGGCGCTCTGCCCACAGAGCAACTGGGATGTGTGCCCCAGGTGGTGGAATGGGGTACCCCTGGCGAGTTACATGCTGGGGTTGTCAGGCTATAATATGGAAAACCTGACCGCAAACCATAGTGGTGCACCGTGTTGGGAAAGATGCCACGTTCCTCGCACGTTAAAGAACCCTGCTGTGGTATTCGATAGGAGTAGGAACCTTTGCGCTCCGCCACAGGAGGCTAAATTGCCCGACCTTACCCATCCCCCTTTTTCCAGTGGCAATCAAAATTTGTCGACCCTATTATCCTTGTGACCCATTCTTTTTTTCATTTCATGTTCATTTCATCATCCATTTCATGTTCATCGTCTGAATATAGCTGAAATATTGCTGCTCGGACGTTAAACCCCAACAAACAAACAAACAAATTTTGTCCGCATTAATTACGTCACAAATCGTATTTTTTTCGACGTTGGCTGTTGGCTACTTTCTTTTTTACGTTTGTAAAATATAACAACGAATAGCATTTTTACCAAAGTATATTCACGCTTAAAGGACTGTATAAACATTCAGAATATCATGTTTATTCTAAAAAATAATGAGTTTTATTGTCTAATAGTAGATAAATACGCACGTATGTTGTGATGTCACGTTGTCGTTTTCCCGACGTTTTCTACACGTTGCGTGCAACCCGCTCTTTATCAAAAGCTTTTTTTCGTTAGCTTTGAGTGAACTAATAACTGAAATTTCGAGTTTTACATGTATATATGCTGCAGATAGTATATCCTAAAAATAATGGTACTCGGTTGAACACGTATCTTAGCGCAGCATTTTGTCTGTGTCTAACCAAAGTGTCACAACATCTGAAATTTGTATATTTTACTTATTCACGCGTACACCATGCGAAATTCGAATGAATTGTTCAAAAAGGCAAATGGTGTTGAGTCGATTTCTTCATATAATTAAAAATGTATGCATCCTCCTCTATGGTTATATCATTTCATTTTTTCTTTAGCTTAACCAATGGGTTATATCTATATATGTAAAACCGCGTTAAATGTCACAATAAAATCTGCTGTACATTTGTTTACCCGAATTAAATAAAGAATACATTAAAAATAGAATAATTAAAATCGAAAAAACCAATCTACATGGGTTTTAATAAAACACGTAGTTTATCCCTTTTGGCCCTTTTTCTAAAGCCGCAGGGGCAACAAAGTCCATATCAATTAGGAATCTTCTTAGTTGTTGATAAAATCAAATGAACATTTCAGAACAATTCGTCAACCACAACTAAAGTTATCGCACAGAAACGAATTGTACCCAGACCATGACGACGACAACGCGGACGACGACTGCGCCATAACATTATACGACCGCAAGTTTTTTTTTCGTTGTATAATACAAATGGGAGGTTTTGCTCTCAAATTTTCTCAAAGACGGAGCTTTTCCAAGGTTTTGTTTTCTCGAAATGTTTAGCAATGTTTTATGTTTAGCAACAGACCTTAGAATTCCGAAACGAGTACATGTATTCGGAAATATCAACACACATCAACAATAGAGATATAAAACCAAATAGGAAAGAAATAAATTCACTTTATACGCTTCCACAATTTGATTTCCGTGGGTGTTACTTTTTTTTGCTTGTTGGCTTTCTGTTTTAGTGAGGGTGCTTTACTTTTTTAGCGCATCACGAAATTTGTTTTCATTATTCCTAACATTCTTCTCATAGGATAAAATTTCCTTCAAATCATTTTTAAATGGTTGATGCCAAACTATTTACCATATCAGGATGTATTCTGATCATTTCAATTGACCAAAACGTACGAAATCGATCGAGTGTAATTGGCCGTCTGTCTGTGCATTTGAGGTTCTGTTCGATGAACCCCCCTTTGTTTCCTATAGAGTTAAGGGAAAGAATAGCTCTCCTGCTTAGTTTCCCCTTGAGGAAAAACCTGATACCACAAAAGTTATGATCAATTGTGACTGGTTGCACTATTCCGTGATATATTCTTGTCACGCTCCTCCTAAAAAAGAGGAGACGATTATACACACTGGCTGAAAATTTTAGCGATTGAATACGCAGAACGATGTGCAATGGTGGCGTGTAATTCTCTTCTCAAACTGCAAGGTCAAACTGCAAATGGTTTGCTGACCTGTATGTCGTTATGTTCATGTAAGTTTATTTCAATGGATGTATCTTTATTTACTAAAATTTTAACCAACTACATACTACATTTACTTGTATTCATCAAAGCTCTTCTGTAAAGCGACTGGGGCTGACCGGCTGTGCTTCCTATATGTACATTGTAACTCCTCCACCACGTCTGTCCACCTGCAATAGAGTAAGGCAATTTTGTTTAGATTTTTCTGTGTAAGTTTAGGGGCAATACAAGAAAGTCATTCGTATGAAACCGGACTCAGAATGAAAAAAAAGAGCAGTTGCAGGGTCAGAGAAAATTCGGACTAGACCCAGGTATACGGGTTCTTTTAGTAATTTTCGGACTAGACCCATATATACGGGTTCTGTTAGTACGCACGTACCAGATGTCACTATTTTTAAATATTGTCTGTTGTACGTATTATGCCAGAATAATATATGAATAGCGATTGGAGCACCAGAAAAAAGACTGACCGGAGCGCAATGATGTAATTACTAACAGGTTTTGACTCAAAGTTACATGTAACAGACGATGAACAAATAGGATTCTACAAGATGGAGAAGCATAATTCGATCGTGTAAGCTAATTGCATGCAACAACTATATAAGAAAAACCCGTCGAAATACTTTTATGCTGATATGGTATTAAGTCGTATAGAATGATGTTTGTTATATATACAATACACAATCAAAATTGTCTTTTTAAGAAATAAATCTCGAAAACTCCATTATATCATTGTATTACCATGGGCTGGTCATTTGTATTGCTTTGTTTTACCCCGAGCGATAGACGCAGCCTATGTGTTGCACAAAATGGCGACTGCTTTGGAGTAAAATTCCGTTATAACGTGTGAAAAATTTGGAAAAAATTACCTAGGACGTCGCAAAAAAACTATCATACTAGACCTATGAGTGTGGGTCATATGTTTGTATCACTTTTTTTTACTATGGCAGTGGTCTAAAGAGCTTTGAAGCACTTCATATTGGAACTTGGAATTAAAACCAAAGAGTATTTGCTTATTAATATATTTTTTAAACAGATAGATACATCAAACACATTTTAGTAATCTTTACTTGTAAACGTTATATAGCTTTAAGGTTCGATATCATTTCCAATCATTACAATTTGGTGTCCCTGATACAACTCTAATTAAAAGTTACTTACGTTTCCACGGAAATAAAAGTTAACTGTTCTACCATTACCACACCATCTTTGGACTTTGTTTCGTCACACATCCCTTGTATACTATTTTCGTTGACAATTTGTCGACAAATTCAGCGTTAGCATCAGATTCTCTCGTCGTCATCATCAGTGGTTGAGCTGTGTTCTTCGTCATCGTAGAAACGGTTCATTTTACAGCCATCAGTGTTCAATTCTTTCATCGTTTGTATTTAGTACATACGCGTTCGCAAAGTTAAAAGTCGAATTTTTCTTGTTGGTGTTTGAATATGTCAGATTTTGTCAACCCTGCATTTCAAATGTTCGAACGGCTAATTGTAATAACTCTCGTACATCAAATATGAAAAAAAAACCAAAAAGAATTCTTATATGGGCAGTACTTTACTGTTCATTCTGATATTTAAAAAAATGTTCCGTCATCTGTAAACCTTTTTTTTAAATCCGAGATTCTCTCGACAAAAACCTTGGCATTCGAAATGGTTAAAAACCCTTCCAGTGCACCCAGTACATGCTCTCAATTATTATTGAAGTCCAGATTGGTCATTTGCATTTTTTTTTTGTACTGTACATTATTTTGGTTATTACATATTTTTTGTTGCTTATATCACAAGCACTTGGGTCCAAGGCGTTTTTAGCAAGTTCTAACGAAAAGTTTGCTAACAATAGTTAAAAAAAGGATTAATTTTCTATTTTTTTTAAATCCTGCATCCAAGTCCACGTGGTTTGCGTCTGTTTTCCTTGTCTTGTCGTTTTCACTGGCCTATGTTCTTTCTGTTTAATGTTCGAATCTGAGTCCAGTCCTTTTGTCTGTTCGATTTGTTTTTGTTGTTTTTTTTTGTCAGAGAAAAAAAAACGGAAAGAAATAAAAGATACATACAACGAAAACAATTGCGTTGTTTGTTCAACGAAAATATAATTTTATCAAGAAAGAGGAAAACCAGCAGTATGTGTTCGATGCAGAAAAGGTGTACATGCTCTCTGTCTAAATCGAATCATCACGCCGTAATGGAAGATGGCGGTTTAGCCCGCTGTAAAACCTAGATTTGAGCCACAATTTCGATTGAAATGCTTGTACCAAGTCAGGACAATTGCGTTACCAGCTTCTCCGAAGGTGTAATATCTATTTTGTCAGATTTAATTTCAAACTGGATTCGACTTGCTTATGGATCGGATTAGTGTTCGCTTATTTTGTTGTTACCCTTATTTATCTGAATCGAAATTATCGGAACGCGGAAAAGTGTGAAACATACATAAAAGTCTAATAAGATATTTCCGACTTGCGGACCAACATTTGGCAACATTTATCTCCCTTTGGAGCAGGTATCTATTCGGAACATGTAAGGTTTTCCATCCGATATCGACGATACTTTAGAAAATCTCGAAAGTCAAAAGGGAATTTCTCGTTCTACTGACCCTGCCATAAATTTTCTTTACCCGGGATACAAATGAAAATCATCCTTATGTAACCTAGCAACAAAATGAAACACCCTGTAAATTTTAGAAACACCGTTGTGTTTGTCTGCTGGGGATTCCATTTTCATTCGAGTTACCTCTTTTTTCTGCATCCGAATCCGAACATCGATTAGAGAGACTTCGAAATTATACCTGCTCTTACGGGAGGTAACTCTGCAAAAACAGGATAAAATATGGCTGTATCCTGAGCTCCGCAAGTAGGGAATAACACTGTTGCATTTTCCCACTGTATTCAAATTCGCCTTTAGGGTGGTAAAAAGATGCAATAGAAGTCCAAGTCATTAATGGCTTCCTTTACTTTGTGTTGCTCGCCGATCTTGATCGGTGAGCATTATAAAGCACGCACTGGTTCACTGTCGAGAATCTAATTTTGGTTCTTACGCACTTAACTATACAAACCCACCACCTCCTTTTAATACGTACACGGGCAGTAGGAAGAAGGAAATGACAATTATGTATTCTGATCCTCAGGTCTTAATTTCTAAGAGGAGGCCTAACAGGTACATGTACATGTCAAAAAGAGAGGATTTAAATGTTATCAAGTTAACCCTTTTAGTGTTGAGTTTTTTCTCTTAACAATAAAACACTTTCATAGATATAAGAAGCGGCCGCTTCTGGATCGTTTTTTTCTTAATTCCTCCTATCAGTGGTTTGTATTTGTGATAATTAAAAAAAATATATAGCAAGGATTCATGAAAAAAAAACACAGTAAATATTACAGTACTAACAAGTCCGTAATAAAATGTAACATTTTATATGATGCAATTTTATCGTGTCAATGTAAAGCCAGTAGCGGATTCAGGCGTGGGCGTGGCGAGCGTGCACCCCCCTCCTAAAAATTGCAAAGCACGGGTTGTCAGGGGTAGATTTAGGCGGTTTTAGGTTGAAACTTTAATTTCACGCTAATTTGACCACAAAAGATATCTATATTGCACTCACCCTATGAGAATATTTCAAAAAGTTAACCTAAACAAATTTTTCGACTCGCCCCGCTCGGAGAATTTTTAACTGTGTACCCCCACCTTAATCTAAAATCCTGTATTCGCCCATGAAAGCCATCGCATAATTGTACAAGTGATATAGTTAGCGGGTTGTTTGCTCATCTTTCTGTCTCTTGCTCTTGCTTCCGTTCTACACAGTGTATTACTTTTCCGCTGTCGCTTAATTACGTACGAACCGCTATTCCTCTTTACGATTGAGAACATTTGAATGTAAGTAAGACTTAACAAATTGCTCAGTACAGTGTTTGTAAAAATCACCGCACCGTACCGTACCAGAAACGTCAACCGAACGCTATTAACGATACGTCAGATTCACAGTATTCAAAACAAGTAACGCTTATACCTAGATTATAACCTAGTTTTTCAAACAATCAGAGTTCGAGAAGTGAATTATCCCGTAGCGGAATAAGCAGACAGACTTTACGTGATTGCTGTGATTTAAAAAAAAATTATGACATTGTAAATGTTTAAAAAATTACCTTTATACTTTGTCTAGAAGTTAGGCCCCCAGAAATGTCCGTTTAGGGTTACATTCCTCCCAAAAATAGGGTAGGTCGGTCGGCATTTTTTTTTTCATTTTATTTTTCTCGAATAAAGTTGATCCTATATTTGTAAAATAGCATCATGTTTCAGTCATGAAAGTATGGTTTTAAGTAGGAAGTTTAATTTTTAACATACACACCTAATAATCATGTCTTTTATAACAATACACTTATTTTTCGTAGGAATTTTTAACAAAATATAAGTACTCTGTATTTACCCTTGCATTTATGTGATATAAATAAGTCTCCTGATGAAACGCTATTGTGACCTGGTTTTTAACGTATTTCGGTTTTACCGGAAATGATCCGTATTATACCGGAAATTGGCGGAAATTAACGATTTTTTTTTTCAATTTTGGAGAAAAAAATGTATTAAGGAAACCCGAAATAGACATATTTTTTTTTGCCTTATTATATGTACTCAAGAACGTCAAAAAGTTTTTCTCTTATGCTGTTACATGTACTGGTTCCATTTACGGTAACATTTTATCTCAATGAAATGCTTATATACAATTTAGTGCTAGACAAGGTGTTGTATGAATTCAATGAACAGTGTACATGCATTCATTTAAATATTTGAGCCTTTGCTAACATGAACCTCATTTCCCCAATTAATTGTTTGTCTTATAAGATGGCAATTGAATCGTTATTTGATTTATATCAGTTGCTAGAAAAAAAATTTTGATTTTTTATTTCTGTTCTATTTTTCTATTATCACTTTAATCTATGGAACCGAAGGCCACCTGTCTGGTCCTATTCCGTTCATCCCCCCCCCCAAAAAAAAAATTTCCATCGTTGTATTTCTCTAGGCATGCAAAACTCGAACAGGAAGCTGATATCGTAGATCAACCAAAATTCCTTATAATGTATGCCACATCTTTATAAAGCCACACCAAAATTTTGAAACAAACCCATCCATTGGAGCCGAGATAATCGGACGGAATGACGTACAAAAAAGGTGGTTTAAATATCGTTTAGTGGGGGGTTTAAAGTGGTAAAATAAAGTAAAAAATGATACCAATGAATACACAGATACGGAGGCCGATATCGGCCGCTCTTTTTTTTATATCTTGTATCTTGAATTTTCAACTTATTACCTTGAAGTTTTTTTAATTAAAAAAGAGTGGCCGATATAGGTTTTCATACACAGATCATAATTTACTTCACATAAGTCGATTAACAACGTAGGTAAATTCTATATTCTAAAAAATAATGCAAATAAAGTGATAGCAATAGAAATGATAAGTTTTTTAACCATTGTACATTCATTTTTGTCAAACTTAACCGCCTCTATTCCAACAATCACACTTCTGGCGAAAACACCAATATATATGATATGAGTGTTCCCCGAAAAAAAAATCACATTCGGTATCCTCTTTTTCCGTATATCAAATGGATTGGAAATTTAATCAATTGTAAAATACAGCTGTAGTGTGAATTTTAAAATCTGTCAAAAGCTTTCTTAATTTGTTAGATATTCTCCCCCCTCCAAAAAAAATCCTAATAAATAAATAAATAAATAAATAAATAAATAAATAAATAAATAAGGAGTGATGGGTAGGACTCGCCATGCATGCATGCATCATGTCTGTCTTCCAATGTTTTGTTTGCGTTTTGTTTGAATGTAACTGTGTACGAGCAGTAAATTATGACCACGTACGCCTGCGAAAGGGAGATCTTCCGATAATAGTGTTCATATATTTTGAGGCTCAAAGTTGAAACTCCTCTTAAACTTTTCATTGATTGGAAAGACAATTAGATGAAAATTAAACAAACTATTATTTTTACATGTATCGTTTGAATAGCATTTTACATGAAACCATTTTTGTCTGATAGTACTCACTGCCCTTTTCATGTTATTTTTTTTCCGGGAAAAATTTTTTATATGCACAATTTAAGATAAAAGCCTACAAAAAGTAGGTAAAGTGAGGTAGCATCTTTTTTTTGCAATTATTTTATTTCCTTCAAAAGGTCATTCCCTGTCGACAGTGTCGTTTACTTTTTGTCCATTTACGTTCACATTTTGTAATTGTTTTTTAATGTTTAATTTTTAGCTTAGCTGCCCTGTAAATATTTTCAGACTTTCAATCAAGGGAAAAGCAATTTTTAAAAATGGTAATTGGGAAACAAGTGCGTGGTATTCATCCCACCCTCTTGATGCCTCTTATCGGAGGCAGCATTGTAACGTCATACAATCGTTGCACAATGAAACGTCACAGAACAACAGCTCGGAAAACATTTTGAAAATACGCCTGGCACTCTCTTAGGGAAAACGCCGGCAGTCAAAGGGTTAAAACACTCGTAAAGTAGAAGTCTTATTAATGTATGAAAGTCTTATAACTAAGCAACATATACCAAGCTATAGAGTAATGTAGTGTCATGTGCAAGGTAATATAACTAAGTGTCCCGTTTTATTTTATCTTTTTGTTTGGAATCCCTTTGTCTTGCTATACGATAATTTTCATCCTCACGCCAGTCGAATGAGAATGAAAATTATCGCTATTTTCTATGTCCTCGCGCGTGACATACGACCCAAATAACCGTCTGTTTGTTTACTAGTACTACGTATGAAATAATGGCTAATTTGTGGCAATATTTTCTAGCCTACAATGGAAAATGATTAAATACAGTAACTTACCCGATTAGAATGAATAAATTTCAAATTTATTCCACTAATTTTAAACGCGACCGTCATAATTAACCGATTTGTTTTCAAATAGTGTGAATCATAGCTGCACAACATACGTGACGTCACGTAGCACGTTGCCGAGAAATAGTCCCGAAATGAAATTTTGCAGCGCTTATAAAACTTGCATATTTAGGTAAGGAAAACTGAAAATAAAAGAAAACTAATACCTTACAATTCAGCAAAACAGCAATAAACAGATAATTAAATTTTTTTTTTCAACTCGTGGGATTTTCTCATGCTCATCTCGTTGAAAAAAAATATTAAATAATCTAATAATCTCCTATGGTCGAGCCGTGGCTGTAATTACATCGCATAGTTATCGCATTACAACGGGTCCCGAGAACAAATCGTCCTTCCTCGGAAGCAATTTCCGAAACTAAGGTGGTATAACCATTGCATTCCGATTGTATATATATTTTTACTAGTTTAGACCTTATTGCCTTTGTTAATCTCTGAACCCACCACTGTCATCGTCTGTCTTTTGAACAATTTGTGTAGAGAAATATTCATGGAACTGACTTGGCTGACAAAGATGATGTGTACTGCGGGTCGGACCCCCCCCCCCCATTTGAAAAAAAAAAAGAAACAAAGTCGTGCAAATTTTGGGCAAAATTAAGCAAACAATAGCATGAGATCCTCTTTTCCGACACCCCTATTCTGAACCCGCTGTTCAAAATCTCTGGGATTACCACTGTAGTACAAGTGGGTACCATGACACAAACAAAGTGTTCTTGAATTGAAGCATTTCTGGTGAGGCAAGTGACACATTGATACAGTAGCGTTCTTTTATGCTTCTTGCCAAGCAAGTGAAGCATTTGTACAATATGTTGATGTACGTTTCTGGCCAGGAAAGTGATACAGTAGTGTATTCTTGTATGTGTTGGGACAGGCAAGTGAAGCATTAGTACAGTAGTATACTTTTATATTTTTGGCTAGGCAAGTATTTAGCGTTTTACAATGGTGTTCTTGTATGTTTCTAACAAGGCAAGTGAAGCATTGGTACAGTAGTTTTTTCTGTATATTTATCGCCAGGTAAGTGAAGCATTGGTACGGTAGTATTCGCGGTTGTGAGAGAAGTAGATGTATAACTAGGGGAAACACATGCTTCCTGGTACAAGCTGCTTCTCCCAGGGGCCCGGACTGTATCCTCCTTGATGTTTGACAAACTACGGCAGCCTGAAAGAATTTGTAGTTTTGCAGTTTATGACAGATTGACAGTATTTTCATCGAGGTTCTTGATATTTAGACAGGAATAGACACGGGCAAGTTTCTCGGGATTCGGGCAGCCATCCCAGCGGTAACCACGCCTACCATGTGACGACCCTCTCGACCTTATCCCCGAAAGGGATTGGAAATACATTGCATTGGGAGACGTAACAAGTTGTAAAGATGTATGTCCTTCCACACGAGTTGATTGATCCAGAATAAAGTATATTTAAAAAGAATAACATACTAGACAGGTCATGAAACTTCTGGTCAAAGTGCAATATATGAACCACTTAGTCGCCTAAAGATCAATGGACCTCACATACCCTTTGGTCCATATGATTTTTCAGGGGCACCAACCGATTCTTTGGGGTACATGTAAAATCCTTTTTATGGCGATTCTTCATCAACAGGTACCACGATTTGAGTCCGAAGATGGGGAATACTCATGTTAATGATAGTTATTCCGGAGGTCAAGTTGCCGTAGTAAAGCATCATAGATATCACGTGATAACAAAGGGTGCATGTCTTTTTTTAGGTAGCAACCATTTGATTTTCTGGGGGGGAGGGGGGGAGCTAATGTTTTTTTCCCCAAAAAAATCATACCCCCCACCCAGAAAATCAAAAAGGTTGCTGCCTTAGTTACAAACAAGATTTTTTCAAACTGAAAAAGATAGCCCACGCATTTTCTCCCTCGTTAGAAAACCAAATTCGATTTAGGTTTTATTTGATGAACTGTATGCTGTTTCGTATTTCAATTGACAATTGAATTGGTTCGACAAGTAAACTCTTTACAAACATGACAGTGATTAAAAATATTCCGGACAAAAATGCTCCAAAATGGAAACTTGAATTTCACGGTTTGCCATCACTTTTGTCCAATGAAACAAAATGAGAGGTCGTAAGCTCCATCATTTACGTTACCATAGTTAAGCCGTATAGGTGTCACGTGATGTCAAAACAAACTCGATACCAACTGCGTCGGAAAAACGAATTTTTAACGTGAAATTTCCCGAAATCTAACCGCGCTTCTCTCAGCCTTTAATTCTATTTATGTACCCAACCCGAAACAACTGCCCAGGGTACTGCGGAACAAAAAAAAAAAAAAACAAAAAAAGAAAAAAAAAACACATTGTATCATCTGAAAGGAGCTATCGCAAACATAAAAGAATTGAAAGATTTATAATTCATAATGCTCACTTTCAAATGTCACTCGAAAATCGATGCATCATTATCAACAATTTCATTCTTGGGTAGAATGCTAATGTGGTCCAGATTTTGTATAATTTCCATAAATTGAGGGTATTAAAAAGCTTTTACTAAACGGAGTATCGAAATCGGCACAACACAACATTCGGTGCATTTATTAGATATGAAACCAAATATGCACAACTTTTCCCCATTTTTTATTATTCGTATATCTGAATTCAATGAATGCATGTAACTCGATCCATTTCATTATATCACATTGTCTATAAATATATACAGTGTAGTTTCCGATAAGATGACGCTTCAGTATGATAATTTATTGCTGGTATTTACACAAGCAAGGCATTTAAACGTTCAGTCTTGTCGGCTGACTAGTGAGAGTGACGCTACTTAAGAAACCAATCAAGCGTTTCTCCTTCAGTCTGGCCATGGATACAGAAGAAGAAGGAAAGTGAGTATTGACTAAAATACCAAAATGCACATTTTGTTGAAAAATAAAAAAATATGAAATTCAAAACTTTGTATTACAATTTCAGCTTTGATTATACTTAAAGCTTTTCTATTTTGCACAAATTATTTTTTACAGCATGAGGAAAAACTATGTACTAAACGTAACTATGCATATTTTTCCGACGCACTCGGTATAGTTTTGCTTTTAACCCTTTGACCTTAAAGACGCTCGTCCATGGAAACGCAAGTCACCTGATCGCAATTCTGTTTCCCGATCGGCCAAACACTGATAACTAAGTGGCGTTCGAAAAAAAAAAACCAAACTGTATCGAAAATTGAAATTGCATGCAATGTGTTATTTCCTGAATGAAATGTAGAAATTATGAGTAAAAGGGACAAAATTTTACTACGCCGGCTTATTTTTTTATAAGACAGTATTTGTTTATAAAAGCATTTTGCACAGAACATATTTTTTTCTGGTAAATATGTTTTACACTGTCTGTTTTAATGTGTTAAATGATTTACTGGTACATAAGATATACACCGTAATAATTAGCTTAGATGTTGCTAGGCAATGCGGTGGCGGATCAAAACGGGGGTGGGGAGGTGAGGGGCGGAGCTACTGGATGGTAACGTTTGTTCCGGCTGAATACATTGAGAACTTCTAAATCATAAATCACTCCAAAGTCCAGAGGTCCACGTCATAAAATGTCGTTACGTGACCTGACTTTTGTTGCTCTGTCACATGTTGCCTTGCTCGTCCGGACCCAGTTTAATAAAAAAAAAATTATATTAAGATTTTCCTAAAATTGCTAAAATAATCCTTATTACAAGTCCTACCAAAGTTTTCTTCATTCAAAATTGTTGGACAACTTCTTAATAAAGTTATTGCCCTTGAAAGGCAAACTTTAACCAGGCGAGAGATTCTGGCTTCTGTGAGTCTATTGTTTTTATGTTAAGTTAGATTGGGTACACTGCTTCTCGGTACCAGCCTGCATGGAAGCTCACCGCAATAACTTAGCCGTCAATTCTATTCATGAGATTCTGGTACAAAATTGAAATGTAGAAATTTGCACAGAACTCAAAAACAGTTGGGTTAGCTAAAATTTGACAGGGAGTAAAATTGTTCAGCATAATGAGTTGGACCTAAGTCGAAATTTTCAAAAAGGTCTAAACTGCTGGATGGATTGTCACAAGACTTAGCATGAATGTTATTTAGAACATCTTTAACAATCTGTGTGTGGGGATTTTGTTATCGGCTAAAACCATGGCCAGTGTCACTAAAATAGAACTTAGGGAGTCAAATTGAAGAATTTTGAAAATAACTTGTTAACAAATAGGTTGAGCTCAATTTTCACAGGGTAAAGTTGATCAACACGGCGAGACTGACCTATGCCGAAATTTTGATCTGTTGACCAATGTCGGAGTTATTGCCCTTGTAATGTAAAAAATGATTCTGAGAGGTTTATTTTATATGAAACCCGAGTAGATAACTAAGATGCTTTCTATTGATTAAATAATTTTAACAATAACATAGTGTGGCCAAGAGTCCAGCTTTAGACAGCTTAAAGATTGCTTTTTATCCAGGTGAACGATTCAGGCTCTGTAGAGCCTCTAGTTAGGTATTTGACTTGAACCAAGTAAGAATAAGCGGCCCCAAAGGGACAAGAAAAAAAGTATTTTGTTTTGATTTCCGGATAATAATTTGAGTAGACTTCAAAGTTAAGGTAGGTCTGGATCGATTTTTGAGGTTTCAACTTCAACTATTTAGGAATAAGAGGTCAAAAAGTGACCGCCTCAATTCTAGTCGAATTCTTATCCAGTCATAATCAATTTATACGCTGAATGGTGTGCCCATACTTGCCCAAACTGTGAAAGGTTAAACTTCAGCAGTCGTACGTAGTTTCACCCTTGAATGGTACTTCCGCAATAAAAATTCGCATGCATCATTGGTAAATATAGAAACAAATGATGGAGAAATAAATCAAGGAAACTGCATTTTATCATTGCTTTAACCACGGGTTGGCCATTATATATGTCGCATTATTTTACCCCTAGAGATAGCGAGTCGTTAAATAAAGATGCAAATAGCCAGCCCATGGTAGAACAATGATAAAATGGAGTTTCCGTGATTTATTTCGATTCAAATAGAACTAGATTTTTTTCATGTTTTTGAATAGGTGTAGCAGCACGTACGAATGTTGGTCACGTGTTTATCACTTTCTTTTTTACCATGGTTGTGGTCTAAAGAGCTTTGAAGTACGTCATATCAGAATGAGACAACATTCAGGTTATTAGTGGATGGATTCAAGATTGTCTTTTACTTAGCTTCTTCAATCTTTATACATGTATTTGATTATGGGCCCTGTAATTTAAAAAAAAAATGAAATTCTACTATATTCTACTGTATGTGGTCAAGGGGAGATAATCATTATAATTATTGAATTTCGTTTTCTTTCTGTATTTTACTTAAGCGCCAAAAGGCACTGACCAATCTCTCCGTTGGAGGGCGTTGATATAATGATACATGAATGTAATTGTGTTCTTTACTTAATAGCTTCTTCAATCATTGTACTTCATTATGGACCATGTAATTTAGAAAAAAAAAAATAAGATATTTTACACCATTCCACTGTATATGGTCAAGGGGAGATAATCATTATAATTATTGAATTTCATCTTCTTTATTTATACTCAAGCGCCAAAAGGCACATACCAATCTCCAACTACTCCGTGGGTGTGGGGTGGTGGGGGTTGAGTTAGAAATTTCGGGCAGGCCCGAAAATTATTTATTTTCAGCAGCAGCCGAAGTTGAAAAATTTTTGAAAACCTATATTGTTTAGTATTGGGGAATATTAAATCACAAGTATTTAGTAATTTGTTTTGCTCAAATGTCGGATATTTTTTTTTACAAATAATGTCTAGACAACACTTGTTTCTGACCCTTAATACTTAAGTAGCAGTCTAAAATCAGACAGGATGTGATTCATGCATGTCAAAAACCTATCAAATTTACTTTTCTTATTCAGAATCAGATACAGACCACATAACCAGTCTTGTTTTTTTCATTTGGGTGTTGCGCTTTTGTGAAAAAAAAAATGCATAAATTGTACATGATTTAACGTTTTGCAAGAGTTATCTTGATTTGCTTTGATTGAGTTGATTTTAGTGTTAAATGAATGTATGATTTTCGCAAAAGTGCAGATCTGTATTACCTAACATATATATGTCACTTGAAGACAAAAAAAAAAAAAAAAAAAAAAAAAAAAAAAATTTGGTGGGTTTTTCAATACAATGATTTACCTGTGTCTGAATTTTATATGGAATGGTACTTAAATGGTTTAAGTGAAAAACACTTCATTTTGTGGCACATGTACATTTATGGCAATTTGTGGTTTAATTAAAAAAAATACACCTCTACTCAAGTTATTGTCTGAAAAAAAAATGTCTAAGGACTCTAACAGTATGATACCATTTTAAGACCGCATTTATTAAGTCTTAAAAAGAAATTGTAAGTTGAAGGGGAATACACCTACTATATCAATTCAAACAAACACGTTTTATCTCCTTTTCAGAACGATAGGGGCAGTAACTCCATTTTAAATATGAAGCTTCTTCTAGCATTAAGTAACAATGTATCATCGTTTCATGACATTGGCTAACTACCGAAAACTATTAGTTTTTGACATACTTAAGCATGGGGACTTGCAAGTTTACTATGAACGCACCAACTGGTTTTGGGCACAATATAGCACACAGTTAATTTGAATTTCAATTAAAGATAAAGAATGTTCTAAAAATTGAAATGTATCCTGTAGCTGAAAAAACGTAAGATGTCAGTATGATATTAATCTTCATATAGTATCTAAAGAAAATTAAAATCATGCAGACCCCAAAACGGTAAAAGTACGGGGGTTGACCCTTGTTCCGTTATGACTCGAAAACTATAAGAGATATCTGAAATCTGATTGAAAAGTCTATAAGGGATAAAAAAATCTAAATCCAAATCCATAAAGAAAATTTAAAAACAGGCCGAAAATGAAAGAAAAAAAATAGGGCTTTGGTCCCTTATAACCCGAACTGTGATATCTGAAATCTGATTGATAAACGCATGCAGGGAATTTTATATAGAATCTTATTGAAAAAATGTCCAAATTTGGCTAGAAAAAATTATTATTATTATTATTTTTATTTTATTTTATTTTTTATTTTTTTTTTTTTTTTGGGGGGGGGGGGGGTGGCCCAATTACGTACCTCTCCAAAACGTTTATTACAAAAGATATATCTACCCTGTAAGAATTTCGATAGGGACCCATTGATATCTGAATCACCAAAACTTAGGGGCCTCTGCAATGTTCACAGGAATGATGTATTAAAATTTTAAGTTCGGATATATGTTTTACTCAATTTATCCTAAATGCACTAAAGTTAACGGACGCCAACAACGACGGACGAAACAGACTGATATTGTTATACGACCGAAAAAAATGTTTGCGATCGCATAAAAAAATTCTTACAAAATTTGTGAAATTTGCTTGAGGCTTTCAACCTGCGTCACCAAAAGCGGGAGAAGGTCTACGAGTCAGATTTCTCCCTCCGCCCGTCCGTCTGTACGTCCGTCCGTAACACTTCAGTTCGTCATCGCAACTCCTCTGAAACTGTACAACTGCTCTTTATTTTTATTGGAGTTATGCCTCTTTGAAATTAGAAATTAACCATGAAACTAGAAATTAACAATAAATCATCATACATCAACTTGTCATCACAACTCCTCTGAAACTACTCTACTGTTACAGATATTCCTGAAACTTGGAATCATTAGGAATATTTGATTCACTAATTATATGAGACTTATGCCTCGGAACTTAGAAATTTACCATAATTTTTATGGGAGTTATGCCTCTTATGAATTAGAAATTAACCATAAATCACCATGTACCAGCTCTCTCTACTCAACAACAATTCATGGAACTTGGTATGTTGCAAGAACAACATACGTTATGTGTATATAATCAGGAAATTTTGATTCTCTAATTTTTATTAGAGTTATGACCCTTTGAACTTAGAAATTGACAAAAATCATCACCTATCAGCTTTTCATCACAACACATCTTAAACTACTTAACAGAATTAAATAAACTTGGTATGTAGCAAGAAAACATCATATTTTGTGGTGCATATTGTCTGGAGATTTTGATTCTCTAACTTTTATGGGAGTTAAGTATTTTTTAACCTTTAACTTTTTTTTGTAACTTAGAAATTTACCAAAAATCATCATGTATCAGCTTGTCATCACAACTCGACAAAATTTCATAAAGCTGGATATGAAGCAAAAACTCCATATGTAGTTGTGCATATTATCAGGAAATTTCAGGAGATTCTCTATTTTTTATTTGAGTTATGCCCTTTGAAGTTATTCAAAACTTATGTTGTTGCGCATATTATCAGGAAAGTTTGATTCTTTAATTTTTATGAGTGTTATGCCTCTTTCAACTCATAAATTTACCATAAATCATCATTTAACAGCTTGTTATTACAACTCCTCAAACTACTGTACAGAAATTTATGAAAATTGGTATAAAGTTGTGCATTTTGTAAGGAAATTTTGATTTTCTTATTTTTAGCTCACCTGGGTGATGGCCAGGTAAGCTATTTCCATCACTTGGCGTCCGTCGGCGTCGTTAACATTTTTTCAAAACTCTTTTTCTCTGACATTACTATACCAATTGGAACCAAACTTGGTATGAATGCTCTTTGGGATATCTTGCATAAAACTGATATGGTATTTTTTGTGATCGTTTGAAAGACATGGCCGCTGTTACTAAAAATTGAACATAGGGTCAGACAGAAGTTTTTCGCATATATCTCCAAAACCATTAGATTTAGCCAAATTCTTTCAATAGCTGAAGTGATCACCATTATTAGGAATACAAAATCTTCAGGGATAAAAGTTGTCAGACTCCTTGTAAGAGTTATTGCCCTTGAATGGAGAAAAATGACGAGTTTTTTTTCAGTTTTCAGCCAATATCTTGAATATTATGAAAGAAACTCAATTGCTGAAATGATCCCTATGAAAAGACCTACCAAAGACTTCTCGAGTCAAAATTGTTGGAAAAATTCTTATTATTGCCTTTGAAAGGCAAAACTGGACCAGGTGAGCGATTCATCTACTTGGAGCCTCTTGTTATTTGAGTTACGCCCCTTTGAATTTAGAAATTGGCAAAAACAAATAAATTAAATAATCATGTATCAGCATATCAAGTAGTATCTCTTCAACCAAAACAGCGTACGGTTTTTCGCGATCTGTGATGAAAGACCACGTCTTCTTGGGTGTTACGGTATAAGATGATTGTTGATGTGAATTTGAGTGAAAATGTAACGTATTTGTTAAAACACCAAACATATATGCATGACTTTTAAGAATTTAAGGGCCAGTCTCTATTAGAATCAGGTAGTTGGTTAAAAAAAAACACCATTTTGAATGTGTAATATGACTTGGCATCATCAAAATCAAGGAACAAAGACAAGATTTTCCATGTCAATTTGGTAAATTGAGTTATAATGTCATTGAAATGTACTGAAGATTTAATATTTCAAGGGCAGATGACTCTATCAAGAACCTCATTTTTGTAGCATTATATCGAAAAAATTCTGAACAAGGCCAGTTCTGCAAAGATCAAACAGTAAACTTTACAAATAGAGAAGACATCGATTGAGTCAGATCGGTGGGTTTTTGACATGCATGTTTCCGAGTTTCCCCAATTTGCCTGATTCTTACAGATACTGTCAAAACATAATTAAGTTTAGCTTCTGTATCCCAGCTGATCTGTGCGGTGGAAGGTTTTGGTTCGACCTTGACTCGGGCTTATTTTTAGGTCAAAATTTCACTATAATGATGGCATTTATTACGGTAATTTCGATTACTGTTAAGTATTTTGTCCTATTTTTTCCTCAATTTCATGCATAACACCTGTTGTCCCGGACTTCCCCAATCGGCCAAACGTATAATCGATTTTTGACGTATTGAAGAGCCTAATAGGTTAGTACCGAACAAGGGATTTTGAGGTTTTTTATGCACCTACCTTACACACGGCTATATTTTATATCTTTGAAAAGATCCTTTATCGTACTTACAGAATTGCTTGGTCGTAAAAATGGGAATGGTCACAATTTGTTTTTTTAAACTGCAAAAACCTAAAAAAAATAATGAGTATTTCAATATCATATAACATTCAAAGAAAAACGTTGAACGTTTAAAAAGAAACCATATTTTAGAATTATATAAAAATTGTTATTTAATCAAGTTAAATCTAACCTTAATTCAATTTTAAAGTTAACTTCCAAAAATTCTTTAGAGTTTAAAAAAAAAAAAATGCAATCATTTTGTAAAAAAAACAACTAAATTTTGGGGGTTTCAATTAAAACACGGGAAAAAGTATTAAAGCATTAACTTTTACTATATTGCAATTGACGAAACTTGTTATCAAAGTTATATCAAAAGCAGAGTTGCAGAGGTTTGTTGTTCTTGGTCCGTTCAAGTGTCAGTCAGTACGTCCGTTCCGTCGCCCGCCCGTCCGTCCGTCTGTCCGATCGTCCGTCATAACGACTTGTGGTCTCCGTTTTTAGCTCACCTGGCCGTAGGCCATGTAAGCTATTGCCATCACTTGGCGTCCGTCGCCGTCGTCGTCGTCGTTAACAATTTCTTCAAACATTTTCTCCTCTGAAACTACTGAATAGATTTGCATGAATCTTATGATGATTGTTCCTTAAAGTATCCTGCACAAAATAGCCGTTTTAATTTTTGATCAGATAAAAGTAGGGTAAAAGTATTTAGCATGATGAGATCTATCTGTGGTCAAATTTTGGTGAAAATCTGTTGACCCATGTTGGAGTTATTGCCCGTTTTGGACGGTTTTTTTGCTGTTTTTGATGTTGTTACTTTCAAAAATCTTCTTCTCAAAAACTACTATATAGAATTCAATGAAAGTTGGTATTTTTATTTTTTAGGGCACCTTAACAAAATGACCGTTTGAATTTTTGATCGGTTAAAAACATGGCCGCCTTAACTAAAAATAGGGGTCGTACAGTAGTTTTTTGCATATATCTCCAAAACCATTAGGTTTGGCCAATATCATTCAATTGCTGAAATATTCTTATTATTAAAAGTCTCCAGGGATCAAAGTTGTCAGACGACTCCATGTAAGGGTTATTGCCCTTGAGAGGTGAAAAATGGCTTCTTTTTTTTTTTTTACAGTTTTCAACCTTTATCTTGAAAACTAAGATGGATAGAATGAAACTTTCAATTACTGAAATGATTCTTATTATAAGGCCTACAAAAGTCTCCAGGGATCAAAGTTGTCAGACGACTCCATTAGAGTTATTGCCCTCGAAAGGCAAAAATACGTTTGAAAGTCCTTTCATTATCAATACTGCAAGCGTTTTTTTTTTTAGTTTAAATAAAAAAAGACCAGAAAATCCCCCATTATTGTTCGAATAAGTATGGCAAAACGTAAATTTATTAAAGTCAAAAGGGAGCTAAAACCAAAGGAAAGGGAAAAAACCCACCCACATTTGACAGTTTTGAGTTTTTAAGCAAACAGTATGAACGACGGACGAACGGAAACCGGTTTACCATAGTGCGTCCTGTCTACGGGCGTAAAAAAAGTAACTACAAGAGTTTACTGGGAAATTTTATAAAATTGTATGAAATGTTTGTTTTGGCCTTCTTAAGATGGAAACGAACGGGACCATGATACGCAACATCTATTTATTGGTTTGAATTTGTAATTGTTTTACAGGAATTCTAAAATTTACCAGGGTTTATAAAATGCTTTTATTGATTTTGAAGGGGTGCTGGCATGGATTTACTTTCATGCTTTTATGCTCAGAAAAATCATATACGTTTTTGTTTAGTATGTTGTTTCTATGCTTTGAAATAAAAAGAATCCAAAGTGGTGGCGGTTGAGGAGTACATGGAACACATTTTCCGAAGGAATTCTTTTCTTAAAGTTTTGGAAACGATGATGTATATTTACAGTTCAGTGCATGAAATTTTGACTTTTCATACATTTTTCCCTTGACATTTTAAATCATTAAGGGAAAGAACTAAAAGAAACACAGTTGCAAGTTTTTAGCATGCGGCAATTCAATATTTTTAGCAGCAATACTCCTCCCGTGCAATCAATTCTCTATCTATTAGGCAATGTTAGATTCGTCCCTTGAATGATACATACTATAATCATTATAATCATGTGAATCATAATGATAGGTGAAGAAAAAATGATCAATTTTTTTCAGAAAGAATAATTGTGAAGAGATTTTTTTTAAAAAACTAATGGCAATGTGCACGTAGTTAGAAATGCAAGTATGATTAATGTACATGTCAGGTAGGGGTGTTCAAATCTTAAATTGAGAAAAAATTATATAAAAATATTTATTCCAATCTATCTGCTCTTACTAGATAATTCACATTGACAATTCAACAGTTTCTATTGTATTCTGTTGTCCTTTATAGAGTTATCTCCCATCATTTTAAATTCTACAGTGCATTCTATTTAATTCTTATGAACGAGGGCTCTATGAAAAGACACGTTGTAATCTTCTGTCTATTTACGCGTTTTAAACAAAATATCAGAACTAAAAATATGTTAGAAAAAAACAATATCACATTTTGCATGATTCTTAATGAGAACACACATACTACTGTATACTCATAAGCCCCTGTTTCAGACAGAACCTCGCCCCCAAAGTACTACCACAACACTGAGGAGTAAAACTTAGGGTGAGGCTCTGTCTGAAACAAACGGGGGGGGGGAGGGGGAGGGGGCGGCGATGTGTATACTGCAATATATTTTCTTAACGTAAACGGTTTCAAAGTCATTTAAACAAATCATTACACCAGATTTCAAAAGCAACATATCAATAGAGGAATATTCTGAATCTGAATAATAAATCATTTCTATCAATTCTACATGTACATGTGTGCTTACAAAAATCTCCAAAAACAAATTAAGGACCTTCTCTCCTGCCGTTTTTTTATATACGTTCCAACTACAACGTACATGTAATATTACTGTGTAAAAAAGGTTTGGAAATCAGGTAAATGTTACTGAAGAAATATCATACATAAAGGATAGTTGACAGACTCAAATGACCACAGCATGATACTTTTACCATTGTAAATGTATTAATTTTCGGGGTGTACTAATTTTTGCTACTTTACTAAAAATACATATACATTTGTACGTTTGGACATTAACTTTTTTATCGGTCCTGATAAAAATGCATCGACAGCGATGACGACACCGACAAACGCAAAGTGAAGACTTTAAAAAGATGATATGGCCCGTTGAGGAAAAAAAACAAACTCCATTAAAATGCACTTGCAATAAACAGTCTGACTGCTGAAGACATGCGTTGCGTCAATGACGTATTTTTTGCAGCGATCGATTAATTAAAGATTAATAGCCTCTACCTGTAACCTTGGTGTATTAGCTGGTTATCCTGAGGCTTTACCCCATGGCCAGTGGGCAGCAAGAGAGTAACCTTGATTTTTATTTTATCTTGGTCTGGTTTGAAGGTGTTAACGTTTTTTTCTCCATTGTTGAATACCCTAATACAACATCAAGACGCAGAAGTGGCGTTAAAGCCCTGTTCCTTGATATCGGTTCTTTTCAAAGCATCGTGAGAGTTTCTTCAGACGCACATTCACTCTCTGTAACGACCTTTTATATATTGTATGTATATACAAATATGTGGTCGACCCCCAACCTGGGACTTGTTCTATCGTATTTTTTTTATGGGTGAATTGGCGATAAATTTAGAAAGGGAGCTTTCTAGCAATTTGTCCTATTCTCTCAAATTTCCCGTTAATTATCAAAGAATTGCGCCCAATTTTGCTTTCAAGTAGGTTATCAAAGTGGACTCTTGTTAACCTCGAAAAATATTTTTTTATCTAACTCAAAATCGAACTTTCATGGTTTTTTTTGTGCTTCACAACGGCACACAGTTTTGTTTATCAAATGGAAAACGCCGAGAGACGACGGACAGATATACGGACACTCAATTGAATTTTTATGTATAATAAAAATAATGTGAAGTTTAAGCATCATTCAAACTTCTTCCAAACTGTGCAGTTTGCTCGAACAGAATTTTTTATCATATAATGTAATAAAAGAAATGCAACTACATTTATGCTGTAAGCTTTTCAGACTTGGTACTACATTTTCTAAGTTAGGATACCAGATTGACGTCAGGGAGGAGATGGGAGGGTGAGGAGGTAGGAAAAAGGGAGCTGGGTTGAACACCCTTTACTTTTCTGAAAGTTATGCTCCACACAGTTAAAAGGTGCATAATAAGTTAATTTTTAAATAATTCAATATTTACTCTAAAGAATGGGTAGGGGATTTACCAGTCATGTCAGTTAACACATAAAAAGGGGATGGGTCCGGACTTCGGGCGCAGTTGTTTACACATAGAAGAGGGATGGTTTAATTCGACACGATTTACGCCTTTCCATGTCTGGACAGTTTTGCCTCATAAAAATGGTAGATGTCTTTTAATTAAGCAAATAATGAACGTACAATACTCGTGTAACACATGTTCACAGGCAGTACATCGATTGAGCATGCGCGAAAGCGTATTATAACATATGGACCAATGACGGTCTCCGAATTTCGGTATTTTCCCCAAAATTCGCGTTGTCCGTAGAACAAAGATTGTTTCAAAGACAAATTTAGGAATTACACAACACTACTACTGTAAGGTTGCGGAAGAGTTGCGGCTCAAAGAAATCGGTCTCTTCCTTTAGTAGTATCGATACAGGTAACCGATAACTTACAATAATTAACAATCTAGAATGCAATTGCACTAATGTTTAAAATCTTAATTGCAAATATAAGTACATCATTTTCAATTGTTGACTCACAGACAATGATGCACACATGCGTAAGCGTGTAACCATCAGTTTGATTGTCAAAAATATTCAACACCCGTATCGAAATTGTTTTCGATTCTTCCAACCTGCAGTCGGGTGCCGATATTTCATTTATATTTTTGAAAGCGCTACTGATAAGATACAAACGAAGATCTCGCTTACAAAGTACATACATGATCCATATCAAAACAATATTCACTGTGATACAGAAGCACAAATTAAAATCGGTATGGAAATTATTCACCATCATATTTCACATTTTGTATGGCCATTTGTAGTGCGTAACTGTGTAACATGTCAATAGGTTTTATTCAGAAATGTCTATAATTGGAGCATGTGCAGGTCCGCTAGTTCGTTTTGTATCGTGAAGCCTTTATTTGATTGGCTGTTGTAGGAACTACGTAATGAGTGGGATTTATTTAAACAGGAGATCAGTTAAGTCGTTTAAGTTATTCAACACAACATTTTTCAAAAAAGTTTCCATGGAAACAGACAAATGTTTAAGGTGCCAATTATTAACGGAAATTGCTATAATCTTCAGTTTCATTGTTATAGTGTTATTTAAATAGATAATTATATTTTCAAGTCCAGCTTAGCATTTTATACATTACATCATATTCTTAGACTGTCGTGGTTAAGTGGGACACATTAGTATAATGTGGGGCAGATTTCTACCTAAAGAGCTGTTTAAAAATTACTCGCTAGCATAGCGAGATGTGTACTGAAATTGGATCTGGTCTATTTCAACTAGCTGTAAAATAAGAGTTGAAGTGATACCAATCAAATGCCTTTAGACACACTTGCGTCTAAATATATTAGATCTCATATCCTTGTTTATATTGAAACACATATGATATTACTATTAAATACCAATATTTACACGTTTAGTGACAGACATACTACGATCCCCAGCGCCTATAGTTGACATATATCAAAATGAATAATAAAACGTAACTTTGAGCATATCATCTTTAAGATCTTGTCAAATGAATATAATTTAACCAGTGTGACATGGTACTCATCATATTTGGAATTCTTGAGATATGAGGTTTGAGAAAATTCTGTTTATACATGTGCACATTGTAACGCAGTTAATAACTTAACTGTCATTCCTCACAGGTGGATTATAAGAGGGACACATAAACCTGAATCTAACCGACAAGCGTCATATAATACTAACTTGAAGATACTTTATGGAAGGGGTTTGCTGCACCATCTCTATTTCGATTGGGTAAGTTCGGGATGGCAGAGCGTTATTTTATCGACATATTTTTGTCAAGGATTGGTTCCTGTGAAAAGTCATTTTTTTAGGTTGTTGTATGTCCTAAATTTTGACATTGCAGCCACATGGGTTTTTCGTTTTTCTTAGCTTATATTTAGTAGTTTTTCCTTTACAACATTCAGAAAGGCTTTTTTCAATTTAGACAAGATCGCTACTTATCTGGTAGTTTTCTGACAAGTTACATTTAGCGGTTTTTTTTTGTTTTTTTTTGCGATTCTTTTTATCTAATGAGAAGATCTTTTTCGGTTTAGAGTATGTGTCTCGTCATGTGACACCGTGATTTCACGAGAGTGGGTCCTCGTCTACCTAATGCATGGAGATTCGTCATTAACACATCAGTGGGTTCAGTACTAAAAGCAAAATATCTGTTTGTATAATAAAATTGATGAAAAATGACAAATGTCAAGTTTTGCAGGATAAAAATGTTGAGAAAAGCATAAAATTGAAGATTTTGCATTGTGATGCAGCGTTTCAATTTCCGGGAAGTAAACAATAAAATGCAGATAGGCCTTCGGATTTCAATACGTTATACATCGGAAATTCCGTATTTTGATAACTTTCAACCATAATCGTACCATGTTCATTTGACGTCTGAGTTTCATATCAAGTCAGCCAGTTTCTCAAGACAGATATGAAAGTGGTGCTATTTGCCAACTGCCAGAAAAGTTATTATTGCCCTTAAATGTATTTCGTTTGTTAACTTGTAGCTTTTGTATTCCCATATTCCTGACGCCAAGTCTGTAACTGGCACTTCAGTATTGAAATCAAGTTTTTTCCAAGACCGGAAAACTGAAAACTGAGACCTTTTTCTTTCTGCAATAAAAATAATGTCATCTGCATACAATAAAATGCTCAGTTGTTCATCAGATAGTTTTGATTTGAAGATTCAGATTTTTTTATATCAAGAGCGAGATCGTTAATAAAAATAACAAACAATAAAGCAGCAAGGCAATCGAAACGCCTCAACCTTTCATGTAATACAAAAGAAAAACGTCGTATGCTCTAGGCGGAAAAATCTGTCCGTAAGTCGTCTGATCCGATTCTATTGTTTGTTTGTTTGTTGGGGTTTAACGTCCGAGCAGCAATATTTCAGCTATATTCAGACGATGAACATGAAATGGATGATAAAATGAACATGAAATGAAAAAAAAAAAAGGATGGGACACAAGGACAATAGGGTCGACAAATTTTGATTGCCACTGGAAAAAGGAGGGATGGGTAAGGTCGGGCAATTTAGCCTCCTGTGGCGGAGCGCAAAGGTTCCTACTCCTATCGAATACCACAGCAGGATTCTTTAATGTGCGAGGAACGTGGCATCTTTCCCAACACGGTGCACCACTATGGTTTGCGGTCAGGTTTTCCGTATTATAGCCTGACAACCCCAGCATGCAACACGCCAGGGGTACCCCATTCCACCACCTGGGGCACACATCCCAGTTGCTCTGTGGGCAGAGCGCCTAGCCCCCGGCTAGGTTTCTGAGCACTATTTAGTCGCCTTTATACGACAAGCTTAGCGCTGCTGCAGGCCTATTCTTTTAACACCCGGACCTGCACGGGGCGATCCGATTCTAAAATGATAGTATGACTGGTTGAATTTTTTACCATTACTTTTATTCACAACTCGTCGCTTCGCGCCAAAATTCTTGGAAGAGTAATTGTTCTTTATTTCTAGTGATATTTTAACTAACGTTTTTGGCGCTGCCTGGTGGATTGAACTAATTTGAATCGTATATGACTACAATGCCGGCAATTTTTTCTAGAAGTTCTTGTATCTGCATCCGAGATTATTTTAGTGTTGCGGAAATAGCTGAGTAATTCCGATTTTGGTGCAAGGCTTTGTTTTTTATTTTAAACATATGTTATTCATAAATTATGAACAGGATTGGATAGAAGGCTAGGCCTATATATATCCTTGGACGGCCTCTTCCACTGAATATGACGGTTTGCATTTAGCAGTCGAAGCAAACGGAATCTTACATTCGGGACGGATTGCCTTAAATGTAAATTGTTCTAAAAATGTGTCGTTCTGAAAAGAAAACAGTTTCTCCAAACGCAAAATATACTCAGATGCAGTTTCATTTGATTGCTGAATGGCTTTAGCAGCATCTTGCCAAAGTCCACTTTTTTCTATTCTTGTATAGAATCGTTCCGGAAACTTTTGGGATACTTTGTCTTTATTTTTCCTATCTTCATCTTTTAATAGCATATACTACGCTAACACATCATTGTCTATGAAGGAATCGAAATCACTGGTTGCTTGGATTTCATCCCACTTGGCAAAATCGCACATGTGTTCATATCTTGAAATCCAAGTTTCAGTTTTCGACGTTTCACACACTCTAAAATTTTCCAGTCTAGGTAACTCCATATTTGGTTGTTTATAGGCAACTAGTTACATGTAGCAGTACTCGTTGGCATCAGGTTCGGTTGGTAACCGGGAGTCGGCGGATCTTCCCAATTAAATTGGAGGATTACACAGTCTTTATTCGTATACATGTAGTCTATAGACAGTTTCTCAGATCAATGACACCAAAAAAGATTAACAGGGGATTAAAGAACATTTGCGTGACCAAAGTAAATTACAAATAAATAAATGTCAATCAATAAATATAGATACTATAGATACGAAGAAAATCCTAAACAATGTCCAGCACTTAAAGTTCAATAAAATTCTGTTTCCACTAAAAACGTCCATCGGGGTCCGGCTGTCCGTTTTCTCTTGGTTATATCCACATGACCAAAAGTGAATAATACAAAGAGAAATTGAAATTACCAGTAAGTACAGTCAAACCTATATTAAGCGATAAACATTTAGTGCAGTCTGCATGCTTAAAATAATATGTATATTACGACCACCTGTCTTAAGTGACCATAATTTTGCTTGCCAATGGAAAGCCATTTAAGTGTCAGTCCCTGTAAGAATCAGGCAGTAGATGAAACATAGTATGAAAAAACCATCATTTTGATAGTGTAATTTGACTATTTGCACCATACGAATAAAGGAAAACAGACAAGATTCCTTGTCATGCTGGACCATTGAGTTACAATTTCAATGAAATGCACATTTCAAGGGCAGATAACTCTGTTAAAAATATCATTTTTCTAAGATTTCAATGAAAAATTTCTGAGCAAAGCCAGTGATGCAGAGATCAAATAATGGTCTTTTCAAATAGAGAAATTGTCCTCGAGTGATATTACAATGTCAGATTGGTGGGTGTTTCCCATTTTGCCGAATCTTACGCTTAATTTTGAAGTTTACTGTACATAGAAGTCAATGAGAAAATGTAGACGACCGTGAAATATTTTTGAACTTCGTGCACAACGTAGCGCCCCCTATCCCGATAAAATGGCTTGATGCCACAATCATCGCCTGTTTCGAAAGATTCTCTCTATTGTCTGTTTTTGGGATAAATTCTGTCTGAAAATCATAATGTCACCATCAATCCAATACATTGGGACCAAGACCTTATAAATTGGTACTACCCTCCTTGCAATCCTGATTTGTCTGATTTGGCATTTTGAAATTTACTTAGTGAGTAATGGGACCACAACACTTGAAAATTAATTGAAGTCTTAGAAAATTTTTAGCTGTTTATGATATCAAAACTCAAAGATTTGATTGGGGTTACCTCCATAGATTATTCTTAGACTTAAGTACATGTATGTTTTTTTTTTAAGTTTTGTGGCGCTGTGCTCTGGTATCATATAACTATTTTAATACTTTGTTTTGTTTTAAGTTTTGCGTTCTGGAATGTTCCCCCATTTTTGGTTAAAGAACGTCTATATTGTTTTACTTTAATTTTTTTCATTCCTTTTTAAAATTTAGATCCCATCATAGATACTCTCTTTCCATTTGCCATAATAAATCAGTGGGAAAGTTTGAACCCTTATTTTGTCGGAAAGTTGTGTCAATTTCGAGCAAAATCTGGACAAAAACAAGCAATTAATAGCCTGGATCCCCCCTTTTTTTAAACCAATCCTTACAAAAACTCTGAATCCAACCCTAAACTAATGACTCCTAATTTAATAGGATAAAGTACAGTTACAAATCTAATTAAATCACAATGTATCAATGACTGTCAGAAAAGGGATCCTCTTAATATGCTCGATAAGGCTGATTGATTATAAGTTATGGATAACACAGTATTAATACTCGAGCGGCCCTTCCTTATTCCAGTCAACGGACCCCTGCATAATTAAACGAAATCTTGGGTAATGTTCAATGGGAACTACAATTGTTGTCGGAGCTCCGTCTATGGTGTCGCTTCTTTACTTTAATCCAATGGAAGCCTGTAAAATAAATGACATCAAACAAATAAGAATATGCCATAGTTGTGTATATTTGTTGAAAAAATGTCTAAAAACGAACCAATTTTACAAGTTAAATTTATATCGCAAAGTTACCACAATACTAGAAACATTGAAAAGATGAGTATAGATACAAAAAAAGGTTGGTTTAAGAAATATTCGCTAAATTGTTTGTATTTATGCATTGTATTCAATAATCAGTTTCACTTATAATTGTAAATGTGTTGTATGTGTATTTTACATATACATGAGGGAAAAAATTAAACAATGCGCTATCCAATTGTCTCATAATAATACATGTTATAATTAGGGCTGTCAAAATCATCTGAAATAACCGGTTAGCCGTAAGAATATTTGATCGGTTAACCGGTAGAATTTGTTAGCAAGGAAATTTGCCATATCGTTTTCTATTTGGTTTAATAAATAAATACTCTTATCATTGTATATATGTATGAAAATGCTCGCCCCTCAACAACGCGTAATGGTAATTAATCCAATAGAACCACATCAACTATCGCATTTGTAATGATTTCAGATTGCGATGATGAAAATATTCATGTCCTTGGCGAGTTCACAAATTCGTTCATTGACAACTGTGTTGTCTTTTCCGGGGTCTGTGTAATTCAACTTAGATAATTTAACGTATTGCTTGTCACGCCTATGTATGCTAGTTCTAAACCATTTATTTTGCAGTTTACGCTTTTTTTCATCTGCACTTCTCCTATAATAAGACCAAGCTATAGACAGATACATGTAAGTACTATGGTCATTAAAGAGTGCAAAACAGTGTTACAATTCAGATCAGACGCAAATGATATATTGAGCAAATGAACGGTAAATTGGCGAAGACGTAGAACACCCATTTCGACAACCAAGCCGTAAAATCGATTTTGAGAACTATGTCAATGGGCGTCACCTGGAGTGAAAACATAACTTTATGATTGGTAAATTCGGCCACTTCGACAACGGCCGCCATACAATAAACATTCATTTTAATAAAGTTATATTTTTTTTAACTTGGTTTTCATTCCAGCCTATTACATCACACCATAAACAGAACATCACGTGATCTTATTATTTAATCCAAGATCACAAATGGTAGAGAACAAGTGATTCCTGTACTACGATCTACATATCAGGAAATCAAAGAAGTGCCAAACAGGCGGCCACAACAACTTACTTCATCAAAACAAGATGTCAAACAGCCCAGGAGACCCAGGATCCACTTAACCAATTACTGGAAGAAATAACATTCACTGGACCACCAACAGCAGTCTAGACAAATTAGTCAACCTTCTCCTGTGGAGTCAGAATCAAGTGACTAATTCTAATATCCAAGTCATTAATATGGCACATATTCTTCTACAACAATTTTATGACGAGACCACCCAAGTCCCCTCACTGTATTGGACCATGTTTGAAAATTATATACAAATAAATGGTCATGATAAACCGGCTGCAGCAGCCTCTTTTCCATTTCACATTCAAGGTCAGGCATTAACCTGATACCATTCGTTGCCTGAGGGAACGAAAAAGGACATTGATCTTTTAAAAGCCTCATTTTAAAGAGAGATTTAAACAAAGAAATACCAACACTGAGCTGCATAGGTTGCAGCAATATCTACATGAGACTGGGATACAATATTTAACACGTGTCCAAAACTTCCAAAATGGAGTGCAAAATATGAGTAAAGAAACAATTATAGGTTTAACAGTTCATGGATTGCAGCACAATATTAAAGCTTTTGTTGTGGGAAAAGATGCCAAAACCATGAACCAGCTTAGACAAGCTATACAGTAAGCAACAAGTGTTGTTGAGTGTACACCAGCAACACCTGTACCAGTAAATACGACCGTTCAGCATCAAGAAGCACAAAGTACATGTACGAACAATACCTCCAATGCTACTTCTATAGTTTTCCTTTCCTCGTTTGTCTACCCCGGACTTTTTGTGAACAACTCGGCGGGTGTTTCTAGATAAGCAGAGGACGCTTACCCTACCGGTGCACCTGGTCCATGCTCCTAATTTTTAAGGGGAGTATTTATGATAAGGAAAACAAGTCATCATCCCTTTTTGTACATAATATGCATTTTTTCTTTATTATTTCGTTTGATGTTTGAGTCCGAGTTGCTCATTTACTTTTGTTTCTTTGTATGTATGATTTTACTTACTTTATGTTCTTTGTTGTGTATGTCTGTTTTCCATGTCTGGTCTTTGTCCCTGGAATACATTCTTTTGATTACCGCTATAACCTTGGTTCCCTTGATTACTTTTTCTATTAATGATTTATATTCTTCCATTGTAGAAGGTATCCGATCTGCATTTAAAGAAGAGGTGATGGCATTTTCACATGAAAAAAAGGGACAGCACCAGTCAAGGGGTCAGGACAGGTCAAGGCAGCAATCACAATCAAAGTGCATCTACTGTGGTAAGACACATGTAAGGGATAGGAGAAAATGAGCTGCATTCAATGTTGAATGTCGTCATTGTGACAAGTTAGGTCATTACAAAGAGGTATGCTGGCAAAAATCAAAATTGACTAGTCAGAAAAAGGCAAAGGACAAAACAGGCTAAAATTACAAATCCGTTGAACAAAGAAATCATCTCAAATTCAAATCATGTTTTACAAATCACAGCATTAAGGGGCAATTCAGTACACATCGTTGTCAAAATGTTAAGGCATTAGTTGATACAGAAGCGAGCATCAGTTGTTGTTCCCTCAATCTTCTCGAATCTTTAAATTTTGACCTCTCACAAATAAAACAATGCCAAGTTCAAGATGCTGTAGGTGTAGGAGGTGAACATCAGTCAATCATAGGTCTCATACTTTTGTCTTTCAACACAGGACACATGTCATTAATATACAAGTTTCATGTTTTTCCAAAAATGCAACAGTGTCTGATTCTTGGATTTGAAACAAAACACAGAACACACATTGATTGCCCAACACATACTTTACACATCCCAGAACCAGACAGTGAAGAAATTCCAACCACACACTGTATTGCATTAGACAGTGGCTTAGCAAGAACAAACAGACACATGAAAATCAAACCAACGCATCAAGTTGATATACCAATTAAAGTGTCGCATACCAAGAATACCATTGCACTGCTAGCACTTTTACAAAAATCTACCAACACAATCACTCGCAGGCGCAAAATGCTTAGTCAAACTAGATGAAACTGGTGACTCAAGCATCAGGATCATGAATCCAACAAAGAAAACCATACATTTACCAGAAAATGTAGTCGTTGTATCAGTCTGTCAACTTGAATCCAATTCAATCACACCATTAAAAGACACACCAAATGATGAAAACCAACACACTACATGTACCATGAATCATACAGAAGATCAACCATGTTTAGATTTTGACTTGAGCCACTCAGACTTAACAGAAGAAGAAAAAACATTGCTTCTATCATTTTTACACAAAAACGGAAATGCATTTGCAAAAGATGTAAGTGAATTAGGTTTAACTGTAAGTGAATTAGGTTTAACTGATCTATACAAACACACAATAGATACAGGAGAAGCAACACCAATCAGAAAAGGATTTTACAGACAATCACCAACAGTCTTAGATGCAATCAACAAACAGCTAGAAAAAAATGCTAAAACATGACATGATTGAAAAGTCAAACAGTGAGTTGGCAGCACCAGTGGTAATGTGCAAAAAGAAAAATGGTGAACTTAGGTTTTGCTGTGATTTTCGTGCACTGAACGAAGTTATAAAGGCAATTTTTTTCCACTGCCACGCATTGAAGATGCGCTAGACTCCCTAGGGCGTTCGCAGGCTCAGATATTCAGTACACTGGATCTGTTGTTAGGCTATTGGCAATGTCCATTAGATCCAGCTACTGCACAAAAATCAGCCTTTGTTACACCTAGTGGGGTAAACCAATGAAAACATCGACAATTTGGTTTAGCAGCAGCACCATCATTTCAACACCTGCTGACATAAGTGTTACATCGTCTGAACTAACAAATTACACTAGTCTATATTGATAACATTTTGTTGTTCAGTAAGACATTTGAGGACCATTTAAACACTTACAACTGGTTTTTGATACATGGATAGCAGCAAACCTTGCACTCAATTCAAGCAAATATCAGTTCGCTCGCAAAATGTCATTTACTTGGGCCATAAAAAATAAAAGCAAGGTGTCGAAGTTCATCATGAAAACATTAAAGCAGTAAAATCTTTTCCAGTTCCAAAAAATGAAAAGGACATAAAAAGCTTTCTGGGTGTATGTGGTTATTACAGGCGGTTTGTCAAATGTTTCAGCAAAATTGCAAGTCCACTTACAAACTTAACAAAAGAAAGTGTTACATTTCAATGAACAGAGCTATATCAGTCGGCATTTGACACATCAAAACATGCACTTACATCGGCACCAATACAAGCATACCCAGACATGTCCAAAGACTTCATTCTCACCACAGATGCAAACGGCATAGCCGTTGGCTATTACCTTTCACAGTTACATGAACACATACAAGAAAAAGTCATAGCTTATGGTGGTCGAATTATGACAGAAGCTGAAAACAAATGGTCAGCTGGTGAGCATGAATGTTTAGCAATCCTAGAAGGAATAAAACACTACCATGTATATTTAACATGCAAACATTTCAGAGTTTACACTGATCACAGAGCACTCAAATTTCTTAACAACATTAAACAAAGTTCTGGTCGTTTGGCTAGATGGTCAGTTCTGTTACAAGGGTACAATATGGAAATTTTGTACAGAGAGGGCAAAAGCAATGTAGTTGCTGACGGTCTCTCAAGGCGTAGCTATCCTGAGACAGTCTCTCAAGGCATAGCTATCCTGAGACACGAGAGGTTGATGTTACTGAGCCAGAGGATAGCGTACCCACTGTCAACTCCATGAACAGTACAGACAATGCTGCACTTGAAGTGACATTTCTTTACCATGAACCAACAGTTACAAAACCAACAATTTCAGAAGTCACAGTTTCAGACATTATACCAGTTGACATAGGCAAACTACAAAGAGAATGTCCAGACTTTTGTCATTTGTACACATGCTTTAAATAACAAGACTTGCCAGATGATGAAAAAATTGCACGCAAAATCACAATTGAAGCAAATCAGTACATCATGCAAGATGGAGTCCTGTACCACCAATATGAACCAAGGTACGACGGAAAACAAAAACATGACAGATTAAACAACTTGCATTACCACGCACACTTCGAAATGATCTTATGAAAGCATACCATGATCAAGGACACTTTGGAATTGATCGCATATACAGGTCAATACAGCAAAAATACTTCTTCCCAAGCATGTATCAAGCTGTAGCAGATTACTGTAAGGCTTGTGATCCATGTCAAAAAACAAAGTACCCACCACACTCAAATAGAGTTCCAATGACACCAATGCCAATCACAGACACCTTTTCAAGATGGCACATGGACTTGATTGGTCCATTAAAAAAGAGAGACAAAACAAGGTCATCGCTTTATATTGTATCATAGTAGAATCATTCAGTAAATGGGTTGAAGCTCATCCTGTTAGATCTGACACCGCTGAAGAAATTGCTACAGTCATGTACAAAGAAATCTTTACACGCTATGGAAGTCAACACTAGTTGCACTGATAGAGGACAAGGGTTCATGAGCAAACTTGTGGCAGCAGTTAACCACATTTTCAATGTCAAACATAGTTTCACAAGCTAATACCATCCACAAACAAACTCCATAGCAGAACGCACAATCAAAACCATCATACAATGCTTACGAACTGTAGTAGATGAGTCACAATCCAACTGACCTGAGTTATTACCAGGAGTACTCATGGCATTTCGTATGACACCATCAGCATCATCACAATTTTCACCATATCTTGTTTTTGGAAAAAGAAATTAACATATTTTTGACGTAAACCTCATTCCACGAGAAGATACAAACAAAAATTTGAAAAAAAACACATTGACAACATTCTCAACAATTTGAAAATTGCCAAAACAATTGCAACTGAAAACTTTGCCAGTGCACAACAACAACAGAAACAACATTATGACAAAAACACAGGAGTTTCAGACTAAAATCAATTACAGAGTGCTTCTTTACACTCCAAGAGTTCCAGTAGGGCACTCATCGAAACTATTCAAAAAACAAGATGGACCATTTTACATTGTTGACAAGGGTTCAAATTACACTTACAAACTTCGAAGGTGTGGTACAAACAAAGAAATCAAAGAGTTTAATCAATGCCAATAGACTCAAACATTACCATGATCCAGATCACAGACAAAATTTAAATGCACCAGGACCAGACTTCCCACGTCCAGAATTAACTAGACCAGTACAACCAAACATACCACAGCAACTACACAATAATGAAAACATATACAAAAATGAAAACACAATGAGCCAGAGGTTCAAATGGATGACAGGGAATATCCCATAGAAAAAATCCTTCGTTCAAAAATGGTCAATGGTAAAACGGAGTACCTCATCAAATGGAAAGGTTATACGGGTTCATCATTGCAACCTGCAGAAAACTTCGAATGTGTGGTACAAACAAAGAAATCAAGAGTTTAATCAAAGCCAATAGACTCAAACATTACCATGATCCAGATCACGGACGAAATTTAAATGCACCAGGACCAGACGTCCAACGTCCAGAATTACCTAGACCAGTACAACCAAACATACCACAGCATAGAAAAAAAAATCCTTCGTTCAAAAACGGTCAATGGTAAAAAGGAGTACCTCATCAAATGGAAAGGTTCATCATTGCAACCTGCAGAAAAGTTTTCAGAGGATACAATTACACATTACAATGAAATGTAGAAAACGAAAACGCCCCCATAGAAATCCCTGCTTTAGAAAATAAGTCAAACACACAAGGCAAAATAAATGGAATAGTGAAAGCTTCATATTGTCATTTATAGGAATACAATTTACTCCTTACATTACACATTACCATTTTTCATTTTACATGTCTATTGTTATAGTTTTACATTTCACACTACAGTGTTGTGCATTTCACTTTCAAGTATTCTACATTAAAGCATTTTATATTTAACAATTGCAAACAACTTCACTTCATTTTTGATTGCTCCTCTATGCCTGATTTGATCTACAAGTTAGATGTGAGATTGTAAGGCACTTCGTATGTACTCTTCTTACATTTTACTCTTCTATGATTTGTAGTGTAATGTTTGTCAAAATTATGAGCTCATTCTCATGGTACATATTGCTATTAGGGAATGGATCCTCCCTTAAACGATAAACACTGCCATCTTAAAATTTCTTCATCTTTGTTTTCAATAGGAGTACTAAGATTTGCCTGCCTTCTCATGATAACAAGTATAGTCGAGGGTATGTCAACAGACAGAGCTTACAACGTATTAACTATGGAGTGTTCTTTACCATACAAACTAAACTACTACCCAGCTGTGCATATTGGCCTCATACCTTTAAAATACCCTTACCAAGAAAACAGGGACATGAAGTATTTAAACAGTGTGATATTTACATAGAAATGGTTTGATCTTGAATTAAGTAGTGTCACGGTTATCAGCGATAAGGACATAAGTATCAACAAATTTAAACCAAACAGTGGACATGGTACATAACATGTTAAAGTATACAGATGTAACAATTAAATTTGACACTGAATCTAGAACCGGTCGTGGACTGTTTGATTTTATAGGATCCATTTCAAAATCTCTATTCGGCACAGCAACCGTAGATGATGTCAACCGACTGGCTAAACACATAAACATTTTGATACATAAGAACAATGCTTTTGCAAAAGACCTTATACATCATGATGAATTATTGTCCTCATTTATGGAAAAAAACAAATGAAAGGTTTGACAATGTAATCAAAGGTATTGAAAACAACTATGAAGGTATTAAGAATATTACAAAATAAGCAGCTAAATTTGTTGCCCATTTCGAACGAGTTAACATGAAACTGTCAAACTTTCTGATTAAGCAAATGAATGAAATAACAGAAATTAACAAATATTTAGAAGAACTAAAGTGGGCAATACACGAATTAATTAAGGGAAAATTGTCACTATTTTTGTTAAGGCCACATGTTCTAAAAAGGACTTTACAACATATTCAAAATATTTTGAATTCTAAGTACAAGGGATTTTTTTCTAGCAAGCACAGATCCATCTTTTTACTATGCACATGCAAACATCTTATATGCACGACATCACAACTTTTTTCATCAGTATCAAATTTCCTATATCAACCTTTTTAACACCTCTTACATTATACAAAATACATACATACCCTGAACCTATAAACATTTCAAGCAATCATGCCACACAGCTTTTAAATCTTCCACAATTCTTGATAATTTCATCAGACAACAGACAATTTGCAGAGCTCACAAGCAACTATGTTGAACCTTGTGAAGGATTAGAAACATTACTTTGCAAAAATTAAATTCCGATTTTATCATCAGTTGCACCCACTTGTTCAATTGCATTATTATACAATGACAAACAAAAAATACATTCAGAAAGATTCATTACAAATACAATACAATCTGATATACAAGAATTAACCTCGGACATGTTATTGGTTTATCAAACAAAAACTATTTCATTTGATTGTCCCTCAGGACACAAAATAAACAAGGGAAGTGCATTTTGCCTTGTATATGTTCCGTGTTTATGCTCTGTCAAAACAGATTTATTGTTTATTCCTGCTGGAAAAGGTCAGAATCACACAGATAAAATAACTTGTACACCCTGTAAACCTTGCGTTAATACAACACTTTTTTTTCATCAAACACTTACAATTCCATTTTAGGAGATACAACTCTTACACAGCCAGTAGACATCTCACTTCCAAACATTCAATTATACAACCACTCATATTCATCCATGCTGGCACAAGACGGTAAATTGCATTTGAGTTTAAAAAGAATTGCCACAGCAGTAAAGCAAGACAGAAAAGTATTTACATCTTTGTCAGAGCCTCTGTTAGAAGGTGACATAGATGTTAATGACTCGTGGCCAAGTCTAGATGGCATCTCTTCAATTGCTGCTCTAGGCTTGTCACTTTTAGTAAGTGTCATTCTGTTTAACAAAGTTAGAGCACTAACAGCTGCACGAGTCTTACCGCAAAAAGTACCATCAACATGCTTTTGTTACTCCTCAAACACCACCAACATTTCATTACAAGTTTTCACCACTGACAACCACAGAAGGCATTCAATTTTCATTCACATCACACATCTATCAATGGTCTTCCATCACAATATCAGCTTTTACAATTATTGCATTTTAGGTGTCACTCATTTTATATACAATTTTGCACCAAACATTGTACCAGTTGTTTTAGAGATCAGTAATGGTATACGCTGTATAACTGTTCCACTTATAGATCTACCTTTATGTCCAGAACACTGGGAAATATCAAATCCACACAATATTTCTAACATGAGAATCTCGGGCATCATCACCAGATTACACATTCAATTGTCAGGCCTCAACATTATAAATACACACACCAGACACACCTTACATGTACCTGATCTAATTTCAATAATCCTATCAAAGCTAGATCCTTATAACACATGATCAGGTCACCATTTACTTGTATATTAATAGTGGTTAACAAATTTTTCCAAGTAGTTAAATAAAAAATTTACAAACCACCCACATAGCTAGGGAGATCTTTTACAGACTTACCTCTTTGGCTAAAGTTCTCAATATAATAAACATTGTATGCTTTGGGCATGGTCTTCTGCCTCTTCGTGTGACTTGCCATCTGATGGTATCAGATGCAAGTGTTGTTTTGAGCAGCCATTTTACTATTTATTTGACAATTAGCTTTGTTCTTTGCGGACAAAGAAACCTTAATAAGGGGAGTATTTGTGATAGGGAAAACAAGTCATCATCCCTTCTTGTACATAATATGCATTTTTTCTTTATTATTTCGTTTGATGTTTTTCATGTTTGTACATTGTAATGTCCAGAGGACGTTTACCTTACCGGTGCTCCCAGTCTTTAGTGGAGTCCGAGTTGCTCATCTGCTTTTGTTACTTTGTATGTATGATTTTAGTTACTTTATGTTCTTTGTTGTGTATGTCTGTTTTGCATGTCTGGCTTTTGTCCCTAGATTTGATTACCGCTATAACCTTGGTTCCCTTGATTACTCTTCCAACCAGTCACCTAAACTTAATATTGTTTCACAAGTATTTTAATAAACATATAAACATATAGTTAAAAGAAACATAATGCTGTAGTGCCAACATGTTTTAAGTATGTACATATCTTACCTAACACAAAATATATATCAAGACTTGATAATTAACTGTATAATTAAGGCTATACAAAATCTGGGATAAGATTATAGCACATTCAGATTAAGAACGGCGTTCTAGCACTTAACATAGATGGATTAGGTGAAATGAAATGGCTTTTCACATATTGTTCATAGAGGTTCAATAAGGGGTTTAATATATTTGCCTTTTGTGTATATAGCTATTTTCCTTCAATGGGCCTCACCTGGAGTGAAAACATAACTTTATGTTTGGTAAACTCAGCCACACAATAAACATCTACTTTAATAAAGTTGTATGGTTTGAACTTTGTTTTCATTCCAGGTTAAAGTAAATTTTTATATTACAATTTGAATATTTCATAGTTTAATATTAGAAATTTATATGTATTAGTATAAATTACATTTTGATACTTATTTTTAAGTGTTTTAACTTGCAGTTAATTAGCGCAACTTATCTGAATAGAATATCTTTATTAGCACATGACAATTAGTTATTTGTGTTTGTGTATGTATATTTTAACATTTACTTATGTATATTTAGTTCTATAATAATCTATTGAATCATTGTTTCAATTACTTTGCAATACTTACTATGGTTCATGTGCATTTATTGGCAACACGTTAAAGCTTTGGTTTTAAGATATATTGTAGGAGTTATCTCCCCTTGAATTTTTTTTTTTGTAAACAGCGGCAAAGTTGCATTTCATTTATAGCCATGAATTCAGTCGTAAATAGGCATTTAAATGTAAAATTAAGCAAATAAGCTGTACTTATGTAATACTTCAGCAGCTAAATACCAGCATAGTTTATTAAGCGTAACTTGAATGTCAATTATGCTGCACACTTTGCATTTCATTTACTGACTTTTTCCTTAGATCACAACGCGTTGTATATATGTTTTGTAGTTATTATTTCATTTTAATGACAGTTCCAATTTAATGTTTATCTAGAAATGTCAATCATTATTGTTTACATTTTGGTTTCTATGGCAACCATGTAGTTAATTTAGTAAAAGAAGCCCCAATGTTTTTATAATTCACAATATTTGTCTAATTACATTATATGAGCTTAATTCCCCCACTTTATCAAAATATGAGTTAAATTTCCCATTGTTTCATTTATGCATAAATGTTAGCTATTAAACTATTATAAGGCATTATCATATTGTTTCGATTCGCTTTTATACCGGCCACGTGGACAACGGCCGCCATACAATAAACATCCGTTTTAATAAAGTTATATTGTTTTAACTTGGTTTTCATTCCAGCCTATTACAACACCCTTAAAAACATCACATCACATGATCTTACTATTAAACCCAAGATCACAAATGTAACGATGAAATAACGATTCGCGACCAACCGCGCAGAAAAAAACAAAGTAGGAGAGTAATGATCTGTAAACTGCCGGACATGAGAGTAAAAGAATATTGTGTCTGTTCAATTCGTTTCAGGTTCAGAGGTCACGTTTATTTCTTTAAAAACTAAATATGCACGCATTACTCTTCATTTGATAAACTTGATTTAAAGGACATCATTGTATAAAATTGCTTTTAAGCGACTGCAAACTAGCATGTGCAAATTTGCCGTAACGGTTGTTCCCACCATTTTCTGCCCTTGTTAGAACACTAACAATAACGTTACGTCATAGACGTCTATTCATGACCTGTTGCACTAAACGTAGTATGAAAATATTGGTCCTTGACACAAGGTGGTAAAGTGATATATGCCCTCACCCTTATATTTTGTTGTACGACGTCGAGACACTGATGTCGGGCCTTTTGTCTATCGCTGAGGTCGTAATATCTGTCAGCTGTGGTAACACGGTGTGCCATGTGTTTGGCCAGAGCTATCTGCTGCTCTCGGGTAGCATCTGCCTCGCGGTGAATGGTAATGACAAGCTTTCTGTTTTTCCCGGCGGTCAGACGAGGGAGTCGCTGCCCGAGGTCACGACTATGCCTCTCCCATTCCCTTCGGATGATCTTTGCCATAGCCTAAAATCAAACAGTTTAAAACAATATATCTGACCCCGGGTCGCGTACGTTAACCAATTAATACCGTCTTCCATCACATCATACAAGTAATGTTGTATCACCACATTTTTTATAGTACCAGTCCATATAAAATTCAAACACTGCTTATAGTAGAGGTGATTCATGGTGTAGAAACAAACCCTCCAAACAAATGATGTTTATTCAGTCTACGTATGCTATATTCTGTGTTCAGATCTGTAATTCTGAGAAAACAGAAAACAACTGAGAGAATAAAAAAAACAACAAAGACTGTCAGACTTACCGAAGGTTGAATAAAACCACCACTTCTTGACGTAAATAGCCACTGAGATGACACCTTTGGGCCGCGACATTTATCACGGTACCGCTTGAGGTCCTGCAAAAGTGCCCCCGAGACCCTAATGTAGCATTTTTGCCCTGTCCGGGCCTCCTTGTGGTCATATACCTTGAAAAGATAATGTACAATTACAAAGCATTTCTTTTTCATTCGTTTTTCGTTTTGCTTGTTTTTGTTTGTTTTATTACATGTAATTTTATAAACCAAGCCATCAGCGTGATGTAAAAATGTATGTACATGTGTCATAGTGTGCTTTGATTTGTTTCAAGTTATCGTGGAAGGAAATAGCAAGTGGTCTTAAACATTTTTTGTATACATGTAAGTTGTTGTAAGAAAACCTCAGAACTAGACAGACGGCGGCTTAAATGGACGGACCGGACGTTTCTATCCCCTCAGTGGCAGATCGAGAAGGGGAGCATGGGGTTGGCACCCCTTTTAATGGAAAAATTTTCATGTGTAAAATTGACAAAAAATGGCAAACAATGTTCCTCCTTTTTTGAGGAACCTTGGTTGGACCCCTCCTTTTTCAAAATGTCAGGATCAAGCCCTGCACCCTTCTTTTAACAAATAAAGAATCTTGTACGATAAAACCTTCATTTCCCTTTCTTTGTCGTATCTACTTTGAAATTTATGAGGTGTCCTTACTTTAGCTTAGAGAGTCTATCTATTTCTTTGAAAGTACAATGTAGAAGCTTACTAGTTATCATTAATGTATATCCTTATTATTGATATAATTGATCGTATCATCTATAAATAAAGTCCAAATATTGATACCCGTATTGACTGAATATAGCTGCTCGGATTTTAAACCCCAACAATCAATCAATCAATACCCGTATATGGGCCTTAACAGCTGCGTACAGATTTTAATTGTTGAAGTGATTCTGGTGTTTCATACAGTGCTTGTCGAGACGAAAGGATTTTCTAAGTTTTAAAAGTAATATCTTCTTTTTCTCACCTTTACGACTATATATTATTTTTCGCACTTTTAAGACCACGTGGTCTTTCTTTTAGCCGTTTGAAAATTCCGTACCTAACTCAAGAATTTTAGAACATTTACAAATTATAGGGGTAATTTTCATGTAAAAGTAGAAGAAAAACCAAACAACTCCAGAAACAAGAAGGATAACCGCATACACACTTGGATAAGGTATCTAAAACAACCGACCCTTGTCATAGAAATTGGAATCTTATACTCTTTGGTGTCTAAAATTTTTCCGCACAATTATTATATTATTTCACGTGTTCCAGGACAAGACCTCGTTTAGTAGTTGGGCATGTCTGCATGTACATTTTGTTGCTACCAGTGTAGGTCATGGTGATAAATTAATAGTAAACCACGGCTGAAAAGTAACAGGAATTATTATTACATGAAAAATGTTCCAGAACATACTACAAAATGGGATCAATTCAATATCCTCATCGTTATACTTGCAACTCACTTCAAATTCAAAATTACCATCTATCTGAGGTTTAGTGAACTCCAGGTCTTTAGTTCTAATATGGGCTACGTCACCCGATCTTTTTGCATTATATAGAATCAACTGAAGGCACAGTGCTGCTCGGACATTCAGGATCTCCCATTCCTTCAATGTCCGTCCGTCTGCTTCCTTCAATAGGGAGCTAGCTCCAGGGGGTCGAGGACCGTACAGATACTTCGCCACCATCCAAGCTTTGATGTCTAGTCCACTTTCTCTTCTGGCTCGTCTAAAAATATTTCCCTCATTTACATACAAAATTAATATGTTAAAAATGGAATTTTTATGAAAAATCTACCTAAGAGGATTGTTTACTTGATTTATTTGCTTATTTGAAACTGTTATACTGCCCTTTATTTTCGACGTATTTCACAAACATGTGGCTAATATTCCCTTTTGACTAGAACAATACATTATACCGGGAGATATACAAAGATCATGCTGTCCGTGCGTCCTTCCACCCATTCGTTTGTCCCCAGTTCTCATTCGAAACTACCCTCAAACCGCTGAATTGAAATTGATAAATCTAACTTATAATTTCTATCACATGATGCCACTGTGAACCTTTTATTTTGTTTTTCCATCTGAATGACATGGGATTTTCTATATAGTTTCTAGGGAGGAAGGGTGGGTATCACCAAGGGATCTTTGCTTTCATTTTTGTAGTAATTCCTATGACCTCAATAAGTGATCGTTTCCAGTCATTGACCAATATGATATTGGTAATATAGCGTTTGAGGGGTTGTATAAACTTATAATTATACTGTGAAACCTGTCTAAACCGAACTCTTTTTAGGATGATTTGTTCTGTTAAGACAGTTGTGCGGTGTACACAAGACTCAAACGTATTGAAACTCAAATGAAAAGATCCCATTAGATTCTGGTTTATAGGTTTCCAGTTTTTCCAGGGTTCTGTATACACAGGATTCCGGTTGCACCAGGGTTCTGTTTAGACAAGTTTCACAACACAATGTTCAATTTTTTCATAGAAATATAAAATGCACTCACTGTATTTTGTCTCTCTGGATGTCGTATTTCAAAGTCTGTTTCGTTGTCTTCAACTTCTGTCGCAGTGTCAGTATGTCTGTACAATCTAACTGGAGGTGCTCTAACCAGTTCCTACACCCCGACAACCATCTCATGTAATTAATCAGGCTCCCCAAATACCGATTGAGCGTAATAGGCCGTTTTTCTTTCCATTTGAGGTTCTGTTCGATGAACCCTCCTTCCTTCCCAACAGAATTTAGTGAAAGAATAGCTCTCCTGTTAAGTTTTCCCTTGAGGAAAAACCTGATACCACAAAGGTTATGATCAATCGTAGTTGGTTGTATGGCCCCGTTATCTCTTCCTGTCATGCTCCTCCTACAAAAAGAGGATTTGCGATTGAAAACACAGAACGAATTGAATGGTGGCATGTAATATACTGCTACAAAAAGTAAAACTATAAAAAGTTTACTGACCTGCATGATATTATGTTCCTTTAAGTTTAATTCAATGGCTGCATCTGTTATTTACTAAATTTTTTTTATCAACTACATTTACTTGTATTCATTAAAGCTCTCCTGTAAAGCAACTGAGGCTGATCGGCTGTGCTTCCTACGTGTATTTTTTCCACCACGTCTGTCCACCTGTAATAGAGTAACGCAATTCTGTTTAGATTTTTCTGTGCAAGTTAAGGGCTCAAACAAAAAAGTCTAGCTTATGAAACCAGATTCAGATTAGTCCAAATTTCCTCTGATCCTGCAACCGTCTCCCCTTCTATATTTGGATATTGATATACCGGGTTGGGGTATCCAAAGAAAAAGAGGAACAAGTGTTGCAGGGTCCGAGGAAATTCGGACTAGACACTGGTGTATGGGTTCAGTTAGTATACATCCTATGTCATTTTTCTACATACGTGTATTGTCTGTAACAGTTGTACGTGTTATGTCAGTTAAAAAAACAAGCAATAATAGCTTACACTGTAAATGCATTTTTTGAAAGAGACAGATTCAAGAACCATTACTTTATAGTTCAATCTGTGATATACTAGTACATTGCTGACATAATGTGCAAGGAATTAAACATTCATATTGGAATGAATCGCGATGTAACTACTTCATGTTCAATGTGTTTTTGAAGCTTCAATACAGTACATGTTATACATGAATGTAGTACGAAATTGGTTTGTAATAGAAATATCACAACTTATTTGACATGTAATTACAACTGAGACTGAAGTAGAATTTTAAAAAGGTTATTTATCATCTAAGTTTAATTTCATATGATATAAATACGACGATACTATTCACAATCTAATCAAAATTGAATCTCTCAATTGCTACCCGCTTATTGGTATCACATGATAGTTTGATAGTTTTCGTAAAATCATAAGGAGATCAATGATTCTAAACTGTCATACGCACGTGTAAGATTTTATATAAACACAGAAACATACAGAAATATTTGTTAATAAAATTTGGAATGACTTTTCAGTCTATCAAAGGTTCGATAGCACATGTCGATGGGAATTTCCAATAGTTACAATTTGGCGTCCGTGATACAAATCAGATTAAAAGTTGTTACTTACGGTTTCCATGGAAAGTGAATTGTTCTACCATAATCCTACCTTCTTTGGACTTTGTTTTGTCACACCTTCCTTGTTTACTATTATCGTTGACGATTCGTCGCCGGATTCAGCGTCAACATCAGATTCAATCTCGTCGGCATCGTCAGTGATTGTGCTGTGTTCTTCGTTGACATTAAAACGCTTCATTTCACAGCCATACATATTTTCAGTTCTGTCACCATTCGCATTTAGTTCATAGTCGTCCGCGAGGTAAGAAGTCGAATTTCTCTTCTTGGTTTTTGAATAAGACTTGTACACTGTAAAAATAATCACAGAATCGACAACCCTGTATTTCAAATGTTCGAAAAGCTAATTGTAATAACCCTCAAATACAAAAAGAATCCTTATATGGGCGGCGCCTTAATTATCGAATCCTTATTTTTGCAGTACTTACTTGTTCACTCTGTCCCGTCATTTATTTGAAACCCGTAGTTCTCTCGACAAAACCCTTGGCACTAAAGGAATTAAAAACCCTACCAGTGCACCCGGTCCGTGTTCACATTTTTAGTGGAGTCCTGATTGATCATAAACTTTTTTTTGTACCGTATGTATTATTTCGGATTATTACGTATTTTATGTTGTTGGTGTCTATTAAATTTTTAATTGTCTTGTCGTTTTCATTGGACTATGTTCTTCCTGAATCAGTGTCTCTCTTTCAGTTTGTTTGTTTCGTTTCGGTTTTTTAACTTTGGTCACAGAAAAGAAACGGAAAGAAATAAAACACACACAAACAAACAGTATATTTAAAATGTCGTACAAAAACACAACTTGATTAGAATAAGAGGAACATATTCAATGGGGACATGTTAAACATTTTATTATATAGACAGCAGTGTTATATCGAATGTTCCCTGTGTAATAAATTCGGTAATGTCACCCCGCACTTTCTCCCCCAATAGGTGACAACTTCGGTATCAATCAGCCAATCACAGAATTTAAAATTCATGTGGAAAATGTCGATAAGTTATGGAGAAAATCTATATAACAAATAGGATAATCAATTTGTTATTGTGAATAAACAAAATATGATAACGTGCCAAGAACGTATTACGATTTAACTCGTGCGCGGAACAAGTTCCACCTACTCGTTAAATCAAGGCGTTCTTCGGCAATCGTGATCATATTTTGGTTATTCACTCTTTCCAATCAATTGTCCTATTACTATTTAACATGTAAACCCTTTATTGAATTCTAACTTTGACTGTAACTTAACAGAGACTTCTTATTACTGATAAAAATCATGTAATAAAGTCGTAGAAGAACGTACAAATTGTTAAATCCTTACAATTTTTTTCCGAGGTCAAAAGAGCCAAACTCCAAAAAGACGACTTTTCTTCATTTTTGGTACGATTTCATTTTTTAAAAATTGGATTCAGAGTTCGACATGCTGCTGTCCCGCAGAGCTATTTATTTTATCTGGGTTTGGTCCATAAGGCAGGCCGAGAATTAAGTAGTAACGATATACTGAAGTTCATAGTAATCTGGTTTCTTAAAATTCTATCACGCAATATATTTCAAGTCATATTTTCATGACAACACCGCATATGAATAACAACTCCTATGACACAGTAACATGGTTTTTAACATGCTAATGTGGCTTTCAACAAATATATACCAAGTCAGAATCGTCAATTAATGAGACGCTTGTTGGTATCAAAGGTTGTCAGTAATGACGCAATATCTATTTATTGACGGTAAAACCTTGGGAATCAAGTTTTGGATGTTGGTTAAGATCGCCACTTAATATACATGCAGTACATTTATTCCATACAGATGTTAAATCGACTGGTGATCCGACAGGAAGTCAAGTCGATTTAAAATTTCCTGATTTGTAGGGGAAGTGATACTATGCATTTCGCGACAATTTTTTTTATGAATAATACATGTGAAAAACTGAGCAAATTATACTCTCTTGCCCAATACGCCCTCCATTTCAAAGATTATGTGATAAAAAATACGAAAGTTTCATTAAATTCTATTTAGCAGTTTCGCAGGAGTTGGGACCCCCCCCCCTAATCGACTATGACATATTGTCCATGTTTTGTATCAAGAAACCATCCAAAAAATCACTCAGTTGGAAATAAGAAGTAAGAGGTGTACAATGGCAACACGTGATAAAGACTTTGTGAAAGTTCGATAAAATTATTTTCTGTCATTTTCAACGACTAGGGATTAGAAGATTACCCCCCCCCCCGTTTAGTCGACCAAAGTCAATGGTTTTGCATTAGGACCCCCCCCCCAACAACAAAAAATGGCAAAATATGAGACACGTGCGCAAGTAATGGCATGGAAGTGTAACTGCCATTCATTGATACACACAAAAAAAGTTCATTTGTAACGTAGCTTTTACTCGACAATTCAAACCGGCCGAGTACACAAGAGTAGTATAAATTAACAAGTACGTATTTACATGTACAACTTACTTATAAATAGGAGAATGATTTAAATTGTAAAAGTCAAACCTATTACCCTACAATTCACACATTATTTAGTTGGGAATACCCACAATTCCTTCAATGGCATTTTATATGATTTTGTATATCTCAGACAAACACCATTTGGACCAACTTTCACAAAAAGAAAACATTAAATTGGGTTTTTACATTGAATCTAAAGATTGTTTGAAATATGATGTTTAAGAAAACGAAAGCAAATTAATTTCGAAATTTTTTTCGGTCTGTGACGATCAACAACGGGAGGCTTGCGGCCTAGAAAAAGGCATATTCACAAGCAAGTCTACGTGTAAGGCACTTGGCAGGACATTTCACCAAGAAACTAAATAAAGCCACTCAATTGTGTTTGTGAATTCATATTCCGATCGATTGATTCACGTGGAACTAGAAATTCTCTGTGTGAGCAAGCACATATAAAGGATACCCCGGCTTCAAATGTAGTTTAATCAGTACTGTCAACTTTCTCAGTTTGCATTCCCTCGATAGTAGCAATATTCCTTCATGAACATATAAATGTTAAATCAATATTCCAATAAATATTCATCAAAATCTCTTGCATGGTTAAGGAGGAGTTGCGCTTACGAGGTAATTCTTAATTTTGATTACCTCCCTTTGGAACTATATCACTTCGTGCACATCAACGCATGTCGCAAAATCTTCCAATAATGGTTAAGAAGGAATGCTTTTGAAGGTTTAGGACGATGCAGAAAAGGTGTACATGCACTTCGTCTAAATCGAATCATCACCGGTATAATCACGCGGTAATGGAAGACAAAGGTTTGGCTCGCTGTAAAACCTAGGTCTCAGTATCGTATTAATATTCCCATAGACTTCTATAGTGAAGTGCATATTTTTAGGATTTTTAAAAAAAATATGTAAATTGATTCAATAAAACTTTCACTTATGTAGCATTTCTAAGGACATGTGAAAAAATAATTTCCGCAAAGAAAATAGGGCGAGTCCGCGAAGATCGGACAGAAAAGTAGTCTCAAACTATAAATAGCCATTTTCCCTACTTTCACTTTCGTTTTGCACTCACCAAACCAACCTTTTCAGTGGAACATTTTTATGATATTATGTTAGATTTTGTTTTAAAAAAGTTCTTCATATTACAGTGTGATGTTTGCTCTATTTTATAAGTCATTGTTCATATCTTTTGACAAAATATTAGTTTGTAGAGAGGCAAAACGAAAATGCACTATATTTTTATAGCATCCATGTTTTGACGTACACCTGCTCAGGGATATGCAATGCGATACTGGTACCTATTAGTTTAAGCCACCATTTTGTTTGAAATGCACGTGCCAAATCAGGACCATTAGGGTACCATCTTTTCCAATGATGTAGTATCTATTTTGTCTGATTTAATTTCAAATTGGATTCGACTTGATTATGGATCGGATTAGTGTTCGGTTATTTTGTTGTTGCCTTTTTTTTTGTCTAAATCGAAGTGATTATTACCGAAACGAAGAAAAGTGTTAAATAAATATAAAAGTCTAATAAGATAAACATGTAACGCTGTTACATTTTCCCAGTGTATTCAAATTTGCCTTGAGACTGGTAAAAACATGTAATAGAAGTCCTAGTCGTAGGTGGCTTTCTTTACTTTTTGTTGCTCGCCGATTTTGATCGGCGAGCATTATAAAGCACGCACTGTGGGGCATCTAATTTTGTTTATCATGATCTTAATTATACAACCCCACCACCTCCCCGCCCCTTATCTGCACATATCTTGATGCATACACGGGCAGTATGAAAAGGGTAACAATTCTGTATTATAATCCTCGGGTTTTTCTAAGAGGAGACCTACCAGGTACAAGTCAAGAGAGAACTAATGTTACTAAGTTAACCGTTTTAGTGTTGAGGTTTTTCTCTTCACAATAAAACTTGTTCATAAGAAGCGACCGCGTCTGGATCTGATTTTTCTTCTAAAATTCCTTGCATTGGTTTGTATTTGTGCTAATTTTAAAGTTCTTTTTTTTAAATGTATAGCAAGGGTTCTCGAAAAAAAAAAAACAACTAAATATTATAGTACTTACAAATCAGTAATAAATTGTAAAATTTCACATGATGCAATTTTATCGTGTCAATGTATAGCCATCGCATAATTGTACAAGTAATATATTTACCGGGTTGTTTCCTCATCTTTGTCTTTTGCTCTTGATTCAGTAAATTAATTTTCTGTCAAATTCAGAGTATTGAATAGATGCAACGCTTACACTTACATTTAACCTAGTTTTTCGACCAATCAGAGTTCGATAAGTGAATCATCACGTAGCCGAATAAGCAGACAGACATCACGTGATTGCTATGATTAGAAAATTATGACAATGTAATGTTTCAGAAAAATCTTTCTACTTTGTCAACAAAATAAATACCGTTTATCCATTTCAGAAATTCAGTCTGCACTTCATTGTGTTTGAACGTATGTAAGAACCTACTAATCTTCTGAATCCCTTGTTGGAGAGGCGCTACAACGGAGATGTTACACATTTATAGGAGTTACTAAACTGAAACTTAAAACACTCGTAAAGTTGCATTCTGAAAAATATATGAAAGTCTTATTTATGGTCCTGAAAGACTATGCACCACATACTATACTATAGAGTAGTGCTTTGTCTAAGGAAATCTAAGTAAGTATTCCGTTTTATCTCCTATGATCGAGCCGTGGCTGCAATCGCATCGCACACATGTAGCTAGGGCAGCCACCGCATTACGACGGGCCCCGAGAACAAATCGTCCTCCCTCGGAAACTAGTGGGATAACCATTGCACTGTGATAGTCCCGAGTCGCAATGCCTGAATTATACTATAGTAAAGGCATATTGCATCCATATGCTGCATCTTTTGATGCGAACGTACTGAAAAAAATAATCAGAAAATATGTCTATCTAATGTTGAATATTTAATCAGATAAATTCGTTATTCAACTTTGTATTACTAAGTTTGAACATAAAAGGGTGCACATATATTTTTTTACTGTTTTAAACCTCATTATTTTGTAAATCTTTGAACCCACCACTGGCATCGTCTGTTTTGTAAAACAATATGTCTAGAAAAATATTCATAGAACTTACTTGGCTGAAATAGATGATGCGTACAGCGGGTTGGACCCCTCTATTTAAAAAAAGAAGATATTGCAAATTTTTGGCAAAATTAAGCAAACATAGCCTGGAATTCTGTTTTCTTAAAGTACTGGTAAAGTAGAGTTCACGTTCGTTCCTAACCAGGTAAGTGAATCATTGGTACGTATTGTTATTGTATGTCTCTGGCCAAGCAAGTGAATCATTGGTAGAGGAGTTTCTGGCCAGGCAAGTGTATCATTGGTGTATTAGTTTTCTGGTATGTGTCTGGTTAGGCATTGCTACGGTAGTGTTTATTGTATGCTTCTGGTCAGGCAAGTGAAGCATTGATGTGTACGATTTCTTGTACAGTATGTGTCTAGCTAGCCAAATGAAGCAGTGGTACGGTAGTGTGCGTGTATGTTTCTGGCCAGGCAAGTGAAACATTGATACTGCAGCCTTTATTGTATGGCTCTGGCCAGGCAAGTGAAACATTGCTACTGCAGCCTTTATTGTATGGCTCTGGCCAGGCAAGTGAAGCATTGCTACTGCAGTGTTTATTGTATGGCTCTGGCCAAGTAAGTGAAGCATTGTTACAGTAGTTTTGCTGTATCTGTCTGGCCAGGTAAGCGAAGCATTGTTACAGTAGTTTTGCTGTATCTGTCTGGCCAGGCAAGCGAAGCATTGTTACAGTAGTTTTGCTGTATCTGTCTGGCCAGGCAAGTGAAGCATTGTTACAGTAGTTTTGCTGTATCTGTCTGGCCAGGCAAGTGAAGCATTGCTACTGCAATGTTTATTGTATGGCTCTGGCCAGGCAAGTGAAGCATTGCTACCGTATTGTTTATTGTATGATTCTTGCCAGGCAATTGAATCATTGGTACAATAACTATCTATATGTATGTGCCGTCATGGTACAATTTTGTGTTACATTGTTCATTTAACACAGGCGGGTCAAAAAGGGGGGGAACTCCCCCTTTTTTAAAGCAGTTTTTTACTTAGTGCAAAATTTCAGCAAAAATTAGCAACTCCTGTTTTTCATAAGACAGCATCCCCTTTCCGCCCCTCGTACACAATGAACACAGTTTTAGATTGTGTTAATTCGCCAGCTTTGGGGGTGTGTTCTTTGTTAGATCATTTGTGTTTTGTGTTATTCATTCCGATTTGTCTATTTTCTTGGCTTAGTCTTTGTCCACCGGAACATATACGTCCTATCCAGGTGGTCCTGGATTTGATCCGCTATCCTACATAATGACACTTAGATGAACTGTACCGTACTACCATACATCGTGTACTAAGTTACAGCCCTAGATTAATCCTACGAGGAGATATGACCCGGCCAGCGAAAGCTATATTTTTATATAGCCTAGCTGGCCGAGTGGTCTAGGGCGCTGGACTTAGTGCAGGCAGTGTTGCCATAGATGTCACAGCGGTACGAGTTCGAGTCCCGCGGAGGGAACGACCAATTATTTGCATCGCAAATTTGACAGTTCTAACATCGTTGGGAATTTTTCAGACCCTTCTATAAGTTTACGTTATCTTCCCTGTATCAGTTTGATCTGATGGAGCAGTGAAGCGAATAGAGTCGTCACATTCTGAGACGTTGTATATATATATATATATTACTTGATTTTTTCTTGAAGATCTCAAAAGAAACCCCATGTTTGAGTTTTAAGCCTACTCCCAGACCTGAGAGCATTTTCTATCTCTTATCGTCTCGGAGGTACGGCAACTGAAGACCCAGTTCTTATGTGATTCTGTATGATTCAGAAAAAAATTAAAAATAAATAGAATTGCATTTTAGCTTAAGTAAATTGATAATGTCTTGACATATTTGTAAATTTAGCCGAAAGAAATATTTGTAATATTGAATAATACATAATCTGTGACAGGAGACTAGATAGGTTTGAATTTTTTGGTACTTGCTTAATTGTCTTGCTGATAATTTATGTAAACAACTGACACTTTATGGAGATGGGTAAAATGTATTTAATTGCTTTAGGTAATAGTTTCCATTATTATACCTCAGTATATAAACATCAATACAAAATTTTCTACAGTAAAATTGCTATTTTTCTCCCTTTTCAGTGTTTGACTATTGAGCAGTCCACAGTTTTCAGACTATTGACCGGCAATGTCAACGGCTTTCGCGGATTTTTAGTTCCGTCACCGGATTGGACAAAAGTTTTATATTTATTCGGAACGCTCGGACTTCACCCTCTCTTAATGAAAAGCCTCACGTCTGCTCGTTTTGTCTGCTGAATCACAAATGGGAAGGTTTGCCTCCTTAACTGACCAGGATTTGGACACAGTCATTGACCAAAAGAACTAATTTGATAGTTATTCAATAATATTGTCAACTCTTTATTGTTTTTATTTTACTCAATACTGCATACTGGGGCCCTCTTCAACAAGTCTTGCACTTCTACACAGATGAAGTTGAATGTTTGCGAGACAATACTCAAATGTGTACATTGTTGCTGTTCTTTATCTTACAGACACCATGTAATTGATGTTGAAGGCTACTTTCTGCAAATTCAAACTCCTATGAATTACTGGTGAAAAGGTCAATGAGACAACATTCAGATTAAAACATTGCCAAAAGATGCATGGTTTTCTGGGTTTTGAACATTTTGAGGTGATGAGGGGAAAATATCAGTGACATTCAAATTGAAAATATTGTAAAAAACGTTTTTCTGGGTTATCATTTTGAGATGATCATTCAACTATGAATAATGGAGGGATATGGAGTAAATGTATTACAAGTCTGATGTTTTCGGTATAATAAAATACTTATTGACTGGGTATTCGGGAAATAGCAAGTTTCTTGTTCCCCTCGACTGTGACTTTTGCCCTCGGATAAGCCTCGGGAAATAGTCACAGTCTTGGGGAACAATAAACTTGCTATTTCCCTCTTACCCAGTCAATAAGTATATATTGTTTAAGGATAAATAAATCAAAACAGTATCAGACATAAAAGATAAAAGTAAGTTTGAGTAAACGTAATCTTACATAACCAAACGTCTCGTATACTCAGGCGTTATGAATATTAATATTTGGTCATTAAATAAAATTAAGAGATTTCAGTGGTAAATAGACAGGTCCGACAGCACGACGTGATACTGGGTTTTCAAGGGAGCTCAACCCAGCCCAGGTATCACTGTGTACGTTTGAGACAATAAAGAGTAAATACTTAATATCTTTACTTTTACTCCATGTAGCATTCTGTGTTTTTCATTGGTTTTCAAAGATTAATTTTTCAGGTATACCACCATTCCTTGGTGAATACCACCCTTCCGCCAAGAATACCCCTGCTCCAAGCTGAAATCTTTCTTATCCTTTCCGTTCCATACTCTGTTTTCTTAAACTTCCTTGAAAAAAAAACACCAAACATTAGACGATAAATTGTTGAAAATGCTATTTTGCAATTGTAAGTAAAGAAAATATCAGTAATTGATAGGCAAAATGACGTAAAGAAGACAGCAGATTGTACAGAGAGAAATAAGATATATGAGAAGTGAAAACTAGACCCAGAATAAAAAAAAATAAACACTCAGAATAAAATATCACTGTCGTCGTAGTAAAGCATCATAGATATCACGTGATGTCAGAGGGTGCATATCTCCTTAGGCAGCAACCATTTGTATTTCTAGGGGGGAGGGGGAGCTAATGTTTTTCCCCCCAAAAAACATAGCCACCACCCCCTAGAAAATAAACTGGTTGTTGCCCTAGTTACGAACAAGTACTTTATGTATATCTAAAAAAAAGATAGCTAACGCATTTTCTCGCTTGTTAAAATACCAAATTCGATTTAGATTTTATTCCGGACAAAAATGCCCCCAAATGGAACCTTGAATTTCACGGTTCCCATTACTTTTGTCCAATTAAATGAAATGTGAGGTTGTAAGCTCTATCATTTACGTTGCCACAGTTAAGCACTATATGTGTCAGGTGATGCCAAAGCAAACTCAATATTAACTGCGTCGAAAAATGAAATTTTAACGTGAAATTTCCCAAATTCTATCCCCAAATTTTTCTAACCGCACTTCACGCAACCTTTAATTCTTTTTATGTACCCAACTCGAAACAACTGGATCTGCCAAGAGTACTGCGGAATAAAACACAACAACAAAAAAAAACCAAACAAACAAAAAACAAACAAAAGACAAAATGAAACGAAATGGACTGAAACAAAACGAGAAGACTTGAAAAGAAACGAAATGGGCCGAAACGAAATGAGCAAAAACGAAACGAAACGAATTGCATTACCTGAAAGGAACAAACACAAACATAAAAGATTTTAAAAAATGATGTACTTTATTTTATTGTTTCAAATAAAATAATATACATATATATATATAAACGTCTCAGAATGTGACGACTCAATTCGCTACACTTTGATACAGGGAAGATATGTAAACGTACAGAAAGGTCTGAAAAATTCCCAACGATGTTAGAACTGTCAAATTTGAATTGCGGGACTCGAACTCGTACCGCTGTGACATCTACGGCAACACCGCCTGCACAAAGTCGAGCGCCCTAGACCACTCGGCCAGCTAGGCTATATAAAAATATAGCTTTCGCTGGCCGGGTCATTCCTCCTCGTAGGATTAATCTAGGGCTTTAACTTGGTTCACGATGTATGGCAGTACGGGACAGTTCATTTAGATGTTATTATGTAGGATAGAGGATGCATGTCACAAATCAATATTATACAAACGTCTCAGAATATGACAACTCTATTCGCTACACTGCTCCATCGGATCAAATTGATACAGGGAAGATATGTAAATGTATAGAAAGGTCGGAAAAATTCCCAACGATGTTAGAACTGTCAAATTTGCAATGTAAATTTTTGGTCGTTCCCTCCGCGGGACTCGAACTCGTACCGCTGTGACATCTATGGCAACACCGCTTGCACAAAGTCCAGCGGTCTAGGAATTTTTCAGACCTTTCTATATATATATATAATTTGGTTGATCAAAGTGTTGGGTTTTCAAATATTTGATACATAAAGTAAGAATTACTTCGTGCCTCGAAATGTTCTTTTTCAAATGTCACTCATAAATTACATGTATCAACAATTTCGATTCTTGGGTAGAATACTGATGTTGTCAAAATTTTGTATAATTTCCTTAAATTGAGGGTATTAAAAAAGCTTTAAGTAACGGAGTATCGAAATCGGCACAACACAACATTCAGGTCATTTATTATATCCCTTTCAATAGCCCAATTTCCTAAACTGTGGAAAACCGCGACCGTGATCCCATTTTTTTAAAAGGGTGATAGACTAGAAATTTCAAACTATAGCCTTACATGTACCTCACTTATATCATCTGTCGGCAAGGTTTTTGAAAGGGTTGTATTTAAGCACATGTTCAATCATTTGTTGTTCAATAACTTACTGTATAAATATAAATCAGGGGTTATCCCATGCCATTCAACCATTCACTAGTTAATAGAAATTTATCATAAAATACATCTTCTTTTGTTTTTTGTGATGTATCTATTGCTGTCGACCGACTTAAACTTAAAGCATATGGCGTACGCGAAAATTTGAATAACTGGTTTAAAAGCTAATATCGAACAGAGCGCAAAGCGTTTTAGTGGCCAATTCAAAATCTCCTCTGAAACAAACAAATGCTGGAGTACCACAAGGCTCCGTTCTTAGACCTCTGCTTTTTCTTGTTTATATGAATGACATAGCTAATGATCTCATCAGTTTTACCAGACTTTTTGCGGATGACATGTCGCTAACATTCTCTGCACTATCCTATTCTACAATCGAAGATGTAATGAATTTAGACCTAGAGAATACAACACCGCGGTCTGAAAAGTGGTTAATAAATTTCAATTGACAGAATTACCTATATGTATTAAAGATTACCTATTTTTGCCGTAGCGAATCGATTTACTATGAAACAGGTCGTGAGATATTGGAAGATAGAAGACGATTCAAACGTCTTAACATCTTTTACTCTATTCATAACCAAATGTGTCCATAATACTTAAGCGATGTTATGCCCCCACTTACATGTAATAACCATATTTTGTCGTATAATTTACGCAACAGTGCGGATTATACCACACCCCACTTCAGATTAAGTAGTACCGAAAGGTCAATTTTCTATTCAACAGTAACAGACTGCAGTCAGCTAAATTAAGAGACAAGAAATGGAAGAAACATAATCATTTTCAAAAGAATCATTAAAGGACAACGGGAACTACCCCCACCCCCCACCCCCCACCCCCGAGTACTTCATTTTTTTAAGGGAAAATTAATTTTTACATACCAGGCTAAGAAATATGTGCAGATCCCGAAATGCTGATTTACATCGTATATATGTGGTGCCAACCCCTTCTTGTAGTTGTGGACATCCTTTCGAAGATTGCATCCACTTTTTTATGGAAAGCAATTTGTATAATGAACATAGAAATTCTCTGTTCGCACGGTTAGACGGTTTTATCGTAACAATAGAATTTCTGTTGGCTGGTGATGAAAATCTCACATACGCTGAAAACACGGATATTGTTGCTTGTGTTCATCATTTTATCAAACGAACTAAAAGGTTCGAATATTACTGCATGTACATGTATATATGAAATAACTATATCTCACGTTACTCCCACCCCGCCCTTTTACCAGACCCACCTTTTATTCCATTTTCTTGTTTTAATTTCATATCGTTCGTGTTAATTCTTGAGCAAATAAATAAGTTTAAACTTTAAAACAAAAAATATACACAACATACATCACACTTTTTTATTATTCGTATTTCTGAATTCAATGTATGCATGTAACTCGATCCATTTCGATACGTCACGTATATATAAAGTTTACAATAAGATGACGCTTCACTGAGATTATTTATTACACAAGGGAAAAACGTTCAGCATTGACGCTACTTAAAAAACCAATCAAGCGTTTCTCCTTCAGTCTGGATAGAAGAAGAAGGAATGGGAGTATTGACAAAAATACCAAAATGTACATTCTGCTGAAAAAAAAATATGAAATTCAAAACTTTGTATTACTTCCAAACAATATTTCAGCGTTGATTATATTTAGTGCTTTTCTAGTTTCGCAAATTATTGTTCGTAGCTATATTTTACAATATGATGAAAACTACTTACTAAACGTAACTATGCACATTTTTCCGACGCAGTCGGCATAGTTTTGCTTTTTACCCTTTGACCTTAAAGACGCTCTTCCATGGAAACGCAAGTCACCTGATCGCAATTCTCTTTCCCTTTCGGCCACGTACTGATATCTAAATGGCGTTCGAAAAAAAAAATGTGTCGAAAATTGAAATCACATTCCATGTGTTATTTCCTGAATGAAATATAATAAATTTTCAGTGAAAAGAACAAAATTTTACTGCGTCGGCTAATCTTTGTTTAAAGATATTACTACTTGTTTTTTTAAATACGATAAACCTTTAAGTTGGGTTATCTCCTTTGGAGGCCCCCGGTAGTAACTACGAATGTAGTAGTATGTTCCTTATGTACATCTAAATATGACGCTCAACCTTCCTCTAAAGTCTCACCAAAATGCATTGAATGGTTCAGGATGCGCTTATTTGCGAACTTTTAACAAGTAAAATCCTTAATATAGGTTTTCTCTCTTTGGAGTCCCCTAGAAGTATCAATATTCCTTCATGGATATCTACATATGATGCCCAACCTTCCTATAAAGATTCATCAAAATCCCTTCAATGGTTCAGGGGGAGTTGCGCTAACATGTAAAACCCTTTAGTTGGATTATCTCTCTTTGGAATCCCGAACAGTAACTACATTCCTACATGCATATCTACAAATGTTGCAAAACCTTTGTAGTAAGTTTCAACAAGTCCTTTGAATGGTTCAGAGGAGTTGCGATTAAAAGGTTTTAAGATGTAAAATCCTTAAGTTGGATTATCTCCCTTTTGGGGTCCTTCAACAGTAATTATATTCCTTTTGCACGTCTTCATATGATGCCCAACTTGAATGGTTTAGGGGAAGTTAAGGTTACAAGAAATAAATCGCCCCTCTAAAAAGAATAAAAGAAAAGAAACATGGAAAGGGGAAACGAAAAACAAACGATTATAAATAAAACTTTAAGACTTAACAAAATTAAACACTGATATATTATTACTTTCAGGTTTTCTGAGAAAAGGCCTACCAGGTACATGTCAAAAAAAAGGGACTATTGTTATTAACCCTTATACTGCCAGCGGGCCGTTTTACGTTACCTTTCACTGCCTAAGGGCCGATCGGACTTATAAAGTTGTCTTTGACTGTCACAACACGATGAGGCTGATTGACGTTGTCGTTACCTGCCAGTGGACCGATTGACAATAGACGTGTATTTGTTTGTTTTATCCTTATTTCGAAGACATTAATGTTGGTTTATGTTTTATTTGTCAATGCGTTTTAATTGATTCTTTACTGATTTAACCTTTATGAACGAAATTTTTATGGTTAGAAATGCTTATTTGTAATGAATTTAAAAGTCCCACCATCCTATAAAAGGACGGTGGTTCCGTGTTCACAAACTCAGTTTCCAAATATATTTGTATGTACTTCATGAAATTGAGCATCAGTTCTCTGTTCTACTGTGATGCTTTCAAGACTAATATCCACACAAACACATGATGTCAGTTTCTTGAAGTTTGTATAAAATCTTTTCTTACATACGTTTTAGTCTCTTAACTTTGAGTAGGATTTACGTGTTTACCTCTCTGTGTCATTACTTAAGTTACTACTTACATTTACATGTATAAATGACATGTTCATGTACTGAAAATAAGTACATTTGTACTATCTAATGCATAGCTTAAGTTAGTGGAAATGTATTTTACCTATCTTACATGTACGTTGTTAGGAATTAATTGGTATCATAAACAAGGGACCGACCGGGGGCTCAAATTAAACGGTACTTCCGGATAACTAAAAAAAAAATATTGTGTTGGATTCCGAGTCAATTAGGAACTTAAATTATAATACTTAGTAATTGGGAAAAGACTTAAATCAAATCTTCTAAGTACATCAAATAAATAGTAGAAAAAAGGATTCCAAACAACATACTAACTTGATGATACTACAAAAGACAACCGGTTCTCTATCAATATGGGCCAGACTTTCAAGGGAACGCACAGCACAGACCGGCGCTTTTATATTTTTAATTGAAATGTAGGGGCTCACACAGTCACAAACCTAACGTCATTCTAGAATTTAGAAAATTCATCAAAATCTTTTCATGAGAAGCGGTCGCTTCTGGGTATGTTTTTGAATTCCTCCAAGCATTGTTTAGAATTTTCGCTAATTTTAAAAATCTGTACCATGTTTAGCAAGGGTTCTAAAAAGTCCAGTAAATGTTATAGAACTACTACCAAGTCAGTAATAAATTTTAACATTTATGACACAATTTTATCGTGTCCATGTATGATACCAGTACAAGTAGTATAGTTACCAGGTTGCTTCCTCATCTTTCTGTCTCTTGCTCAGCTTTCTCCCGGTTCTGCACTGTGAATCAATTCTCCGCTGTCGCTATCAAAGACGAATTGCTATTCCTTTACCTATTTAAGCTGTTAACGATAAGTGCAGGAAAGAAGGTATCACTTAGCAACTGTACGTCAACCGATATGATTACGCCAAATCACAGCATCACTTGCTACCAACAATACACTTAGATTATAACCTAGTTTTATGACCAATCAAAGTTCATTAAGTAACTCATAAAGCAGACAGACATCACGTGACCACTGTGATTGGCTACCTGAAAATTAAAATTGATATGTAAGAAATTAATATCCTCTTGAGTTGTGCGACGTTATTTACTTTATTCGTACAGTACTGGGATGATTTCATACATTTTGTTAAAATATCACGAATGAAATTCAATGCCTTATGTCACCATCTAACAAAAAATCGTTTCAGATAGTAGCATATACATGTAAAATGTCTGGTGGTTTTTGGCATTACTTTGTGATATTCTCACAGAAAGGGCCCAGAAACTTACAAAATACTATTTTTAATCAAATTAAGTTAAACGAGTCAGACGGATATATTATTTAATTTAAATCTCAAGAATAAAGGGTATATTATTTACTTTAGTTCTCGAGAATAAAGGGGTGGTCGAAACCATCCGTGCCCAAACGCCTGTCAATTTTCTTTTTTTTTTTTGGACTAGATCTCAAAAACCCTTGCAGTATTGTCAAAGAAATATCGGTGAAACGATGTAAGCTCCTTTTTTCATTATTTTTGAACATTTCGGATTTATTATTATATAGAGTTATGGGGCTTTGTTAATAAAAAGAGGGCATTTCACTGTGTTCTTTTTATTGTTATAAATGTCGGATTGTCTTTTTTTCGGGATTTTCATAAGTGTACAATGACTTGAAATTTCACTTAACTTTTTTTTATGTCAGCTTCTTTTGATTTCTTTATATACATTATATGTTTAAAATTTAAACTGAGAGCTGTATCTGTAGCTTAAATTTTTGTATCCACATTTGTCCCAACTGTTCAGGGTTCTACCTCTGCGGACGTATCTAGCTGTGCTCTACGAATCATTTTATTTTTTACTTCACCGGCAGTTAACCGAATGTGATTAAAAGTGCATATTTTTTACTTGCTGCCAGATGAAGCTTACTATTTAAAATGGGATGACTGGCCCCTACCGTTCCGATAAGGGCGTTAAATAGGAGGTAATATAAAATTGACATAAGAGGCGTATTTCCCACTCAATCTACAACTCTTTTTTACAATTACAAACTCGAGTAAAAGTGGATGGATCTTTTTTTGAATTATACCACATACAACAAACAAATACATTATCATAATTGAGTCGCTCAGCCGAAATTTAAAACACTCGTAAATGCAGTAATATACATGTATATGTAGATGTGTGTGTGTGTGTGTGTGTGTGTGTGTGTGTGTGGGGGGGGGGTGATGATAGTCCTGGAAGACTAAGCACCATGCGCATGCTATGCGATAGAGTAGTGCAGTGTCTCGTTGTATTTCCTGTGGTTGGTCGAGTCGTGGCTACAAATAAATTTTCGTATGGTACGTAAATTCGCTGCAGTTAACCCATTCGGCGCCAAAGCGACATTTTTTTTTCATTTACCACTAGAACGCCAAAACGACATTTTATTGTAATTTTTACAACTTATTACTGAAAAAATAAATAAAGCTGAAACTACATGTATCAAGTTTTAAGCTAACAAAAATTATGTATTAAGTTGGGAAAATACGGATATGTGTTTGAAAATGTTTGACGACGTCGCATTGGACGTCGTTGCGTATATGACCCAATTGTATGGACAGATCCGCAAAATAAGGCCGACGACGGAGTATCGGATTATGGATCATATATAGATTTTAAAAGCAGCGGTTTCCGACACAGATTCTGACCAGAAAATTAACGGTGAAGCCCCTGTGAATCGAGGACCACGGTTTAACGTAGTCGGTCCAGCAAGTTTTTCTCTAGAAGATCCAATTTTTTTTTAGGTAACTGGTCCTGTCAACTTTGGAGCTAACACATCTATAGTGGATTACTATTTGAAGTTTTTAGAGGTTGTAGACAATAGTATTGTTGACATTTTACTTGCAGAAACAAACAGATATGCATAATAAAGTATAGCGCTTAGGCAAGACCACCGAGAGTATTACCAAAATATGCTAGGAAAATAAAATTTGACACCGATAAATCGTCAGGAAATGCTCTCGTTTTTAGGTTTGGTGCTCACTTTGGAAGTTGTAAAAATGCCAACATATGCATCATATTGAGAGAATAATGTACGGACTTGGTCCATGGACACACCAAGTTTGTTACAGCGGTACGAGTTCGAGTCCCGCGGAGGGAACGACCGAAATTCGAACTCGTACCGCTGTGGCATCAATGGCAGCATCGCCTGCACAAAGTCCAGCGCCCTCGACCACTCGGTCAGCTAAGACCAGCGCCCTAAACCACTCGGCCAGCTAGGTCCAGCGCCCTAGACCACTCGGACAGCTAGGTCCAGCGCCCTAAACCACTCGGCCAGCTAGGTCCAGCGCCCTACACCACTCGGCCAGCTATACTATATTAAAATATATAGCTTTCGCTGGCCGGGTCATTCCTCCTCGTAGGATAAATCTAGGGTTGTAACTTAGTACACGATGTATGGTAGTACGGGACAGCTCATATGGGTGTTGTTATGTAGGATAGAGGATCAAATTAACGATACATGTCACAACAAATCAATATTATATATATGTGTAAGAATGTGACGACTGTATTCGCTACACTGCTATATCGGATCAAATTGATACAGGGAAGAAAATGTAAGTATAGAAGGATCTGAAAAATTCCCAACGATGTAAGAACTGTCAAATTTGCAAAGCAAATTTTTGGTCGTACCCACCGCGGGACTCGAACCCGTACCGCCGTGACATTTATGGCAGCACTGCCTGCGCAAAGTCCAGCACCTTAGACCACTCGGCCTTGTATAAAGATAGCTTTGACTATATACATACTAAATTTTATAATGTCTTTATTGATGGACCTTATAATGTATTTGCAACGTATGCTATAAATATTGCAAGGTACAAATCAATAAAATTTAGCATATAAATTGCTTTTTAGTAGTTGAAAACCAGCGCTTTTAACTTTATTTTGCCACAGACTTATTAAAAACAAGTCCTAAATAGTAAAAAAAGATAGCCGACGCAATACTCTATGTCGGAAGCATCCAATTAAGTTTCTGATTTTGCATATCGATGTCGTTGGAATGAAATATCAACTTAAGTTATTACAAATAAATTACATTGACATTAAAAATATTGACAGACTACAATTAGTAAATTAGAAATTTCTGACACATGTTAACAATAAATTTAATGTCATTGTGGATGTATTTTATACACCCGTGTTCGTAAAATTGAACGTTGTATTTTTTCGTGACAATGTGTGTTGATGAACGGATGGTAGGATTTAAGGGGTGGCATAAACTGAAATAAAACATGACAGTGTGGTTAAAATTATTCCTCTTTCCTGAGCTTTTGTACTTGTGTTATGTGCATAAATGACTAGTGATTAGTACAAACTGTTTAAAACTTTTGAAAATAAATGTTTGCTGATTTATAGAACTAAATATCAGTAAAAATGGTTATTTTGAATTTACTATAAAAATTGCAGTTTATTTGCCAAATTTACACCTAGTAAATAAATTCTAAAATTTCATAAACAATGCATTTCAAAATATGTGTTCACCATTATGGTCCGTGCGAGACCTAATAGGGTAGTCAATAACATCAAATATCCTCTCATTCACTTATGTGTTCATTAAGACAAACTATTAAAAATGCATTCTACTTGTGTAATGTGCACCTGCCAAACGACTGTAACCCCGTCCACTTCTCCTCTTTTTTGCAAACCCTTGTCAAAGGCAACTGATATTTTGGGATATAGTAATTTTTATCATGCAGTTTTCTAAGGAATGGTGTCAGTATGGTGTTATTTGCAGGACTTAAGTTATAGCTTACCAACTGATAACAAACTGTATTATGAGAAGTACATGTACATGTAAAAAAGGGCATCTGGAGTTCGCTAAATTGAATTTTGACTTGAAAAACTAAAAAAAGACAAACTGGTATTTTGTAGTTCAACTATGCAAGATGTCAGTGAGTTTTGTGTTCATTCATCTAGGTGGTCCATGTAAACTGACAACGAACCTGAATATCACGCAAACTGGTGCACCGCTACGATGCCAATTGAATATTTTATTGTGCTACTTTAAAGAAAAATTGATCGTCATTTGTAATCAGAATGGTGAATTTAAATAAATGAGTTTAATTTTGACAATTTACATGTACAACATCAAGCTTGTGTTTAGATACGTTTGAAAACGATCCCGACTCTTCCCTTCTATCTTAACCCTATTTTTGCAATTTGACGATTCATTTAAAAAATCGATGTAAATTGATTCAGTACAAGAGTGCTTTGATTTATTTGATAGTTATTTTTTTTTTTGGTAAGGATGCCAATTTGATATGTTGTGCTTTTTCCCTCGACCCCCCCCCCCTTTTTGCGATTACTACATTATTTGATTTCTTTTACCAGTGGTGGACCAAAAGTCGGATAAAAAATTTCACGCAGTATTTGTCAAGAGTGGTCAGCAAATATTATCATGTAACCCCACTGGAACCCACTTTTCAATACCTGTGAATCCGCCCTGGTCTCATATATCGTGTGGCATTTTGTCTCCTATTCTTAGAGCTCCCAAACTCAATGAACGGCCTTTGGCCGTTGTAATGTTTGGGAGTGGAGAGATCCGTTCATATATGCTTGAACGACCGAAAATAGCTGTTTAATCCTACAACATTTTGTAAACCGTACTTATTCAGGGATATTTCCTTTTGTATGGCTCTTTGGCAAGATATATCAGCGCAGCTTTCAATCATTTTACCTATCTCTTTGTTTTTGTTTTTGTTTTATTTTTACGCGCATTTGATGTATGTTCACAAAAAATGTAACGCACTCTTTCTACACAAATGATTTAAGTAACTCCTACATTAAAGCAAGTTGAGAACCACACCCAGTAATACAACTCATTTTGTACTGCTGTAAAGAAAATGAAAATTAAAGTACTCATGTACTGAATCAATTTATATCGATTCTTTGAGTTTGTACGTCTCAAATAATCGGTAAATTGCACAAATTTGGTTTATTTGAGATGAAAAGAAAGAACCGGAATCGACTTCAAACGTATCTAAACACAAGTTTGTTGTTGTAAATTGTTGAAATTAAACTCTTCGATTTAAATTCACAATTCTAATTGCGAATGACATATCACGCAAAAAAGTCCGTTGCATCTTACATGGGCAATACAAAACTTTGCTTAAAACTCAGGTGTGTTGTCTAATTACGTAGACGCCTGGATGAGTGAACATAAAACTACTGACATCCTGGTATATAACTGATCTACAAACTACTGTTTAGCTTGTGTCTATTTAAATTTAGCGACTGGCTGTCAAAAACCATTCAAACTTGAGCCACGATCGTAGACAGTGCCGGATTCAGAGAATCATCATCGGGGTGAGGGTGGGGGTTGGGGGCACTATGGGCACCACAAAATCCTTGATACTACATTTTATTGTTAACGTTTACACGCAAAAATACCCTCGCTTCGCAAATTTTAAATTGGTAATGGGGGGGGGGGCAGTTTAAGTTGATACGTTTCGCACAAGACCTGTATTAAAAAGTAGGACGGAATTGCCCCAAAGTTTCAGGAATGCCAGGTTACCGAAAGGAGAAAATATTGTGAAGTCGCAAGGTCCAGTGATGGCAATTTTATGGTCAGATCGTCGACTTCTCATAGTTCTTACAGCAACGGGTGATGAAAGGTGATACATGTATTCTTGTACAACGATCAGTAACTTTAGGTCTTGTCAGATCTGCCTTATTGCAACTGTCAAATTGAAGATCTGAAAGTTATTTTCATTGGATAATATGAGTTCCATTTGACTCAAGTGAGATTTTGTTACAAACAGAAATAGTCCATGATATTTCATTTACTTCTATTTAATAGCTATTGCCTTTTACACATAATACATTTTTGTTCTTTGTTGTGTGTGTCTGTTTTGGAATTCCATGTCTGATCTTTTTCCGTGGAATACATTCTTTTGATTACCGCTATAACCTTGGTTCCCTTGATTACTCCTTAACAACTGTAAGGTACTGAGAAGTGGAGCTGAAATAATTCAATAAGAAATTTCAAAATTTCGAATAGCAGGCCTTCGTGTTTTTTGGGGTTTTTTTTGCAAAACTGCAAGCTGTAAACCTCAACAGAAATTTATGAAAATTTAAACATTCGATGTTTATTTTGTTGGAAAAGTGCTGGGGTAAGCAAAATATTCCATAACAAATAAATAATTTATTTTTTGAAGCGCATACCAGTGATGAGAGCATCTCCCTTGTTAACCCGCCTCGTATTCCTAAAATAGAATGAGTTTGAACAATCTCCAGCAATTTTTAGAAACCTTATACACTTGAGAAGTTACAGTTTAAATATATTTTTTAAATATTTTACGATCTACAGGTTGCAGTTTTTAATTTTTACCACCAGGGGTTAAAAATTTATTTTTTTTAGATTTTGATACGGACGTTTCATGATCTGTTAAAAAATGACGTAATTTTATTTAAAAGAAAATCTGAACAGCTCATCAGATTAAAATACTTATCGACATGAAAAAGTTATTTACATGTACCCGGAATATTTTTCAATTGAAAACGAAATATTGCAGGAGTGGTACACATCTTTGTATGCGCATATTAAAAAGAACTTGGGATGGGGTCAACTATCTCATTATATATGTAACTTAAGCTGCCAACTTTTTTTCAAAGTTCTTGCAGACAAGACCCCCGGGACAAGACCACATTAACTCTAAGACGAGACTTATTTTGAGAGAAGTCTACAAGACTTAACGCCTGTAACACCGAATTATCTGAGTAATAAAAACAGCATATCAGAAATTCAAGCACTATAATAATTCAATAATTTTGGTGTAATTGTTATTGATTAGTCAAAAAAAATCGAGGGACCCCATAAATAGGATAACTATTAAAGAGACTCTGGTTGATATAAAAGAATGTTTGACTTAAATTATCAGATCGGAAAAATGTTGAACTGATATTTTTTTAATGTGCACATGATAATATAAAAAAATCATTTGTCTTGAGACTTAACCGGTTTTAAAATTTAAGATTTTCAATCCTACATGTACTCTTAAGACTTCCATTCTTGGCTATGAAGTTCTTTGGTATCTCATATTTATCACAATTTATTTAATTTTACATGCTATACATGTACTATATACCCATTTTACCCTCAGTTTGTTTATTCCAGGTGCGGATTCATCGGTGCATGGACCCGGCATATGCCTGGTCTTATAATTTTTCTTGCATGAAATGTTGATATTTCACGAATTTTACGCCAAAAAATTTTCTTGACTCGCGGGTCGCTTTTAATTCTATTTACGCCACTTATGTTGCTGTTCAAAATCCTGGATTCGGCCCTGGATTCCAAAAAGACAAACCGCATCAATGTAAAATCCGAAAAATAGGAAGTTTAGAAAAGGAGTGATCTCCAGTGATTTTGTGTAGACAGACTGAAACATGTTAGACATAAGCCCACCCCCTTCTGGGTCTACATTTGTACGTGTGTATTCAATACAATACTTCAACAATGTTATTCAAATCAAATTGTGTTTCTAATATTTTCTCAAAAACCTTAAAGTCAGATAGACTTATTAATGGCTTATGTAATTAAACCATGCCATAAGTAAGTGAATACGATTATATATACATAGCAAATCAATAATATAATTCTTGTGTATGTGAAGTACACTGTAACTAGCACTAAAGACGTACTGTCCTCTCGGTAATGAATCCCTCGCAGATTTCAGGGGCAGATCCCGAGATTGAATTCGAAGCTATTATTGGTCCATGTTTTATCTAAAATGCATGAAATTAACACATTTAAAAAAAAAACAGGACGGGTCCTGGGTCTCATGAAAGTGAGAGAAACATAGACAGAATAGAAATATGATAAATGGTTTAAAAAATTGTGATGGGAATGTTGTCAGTGAAACTGCTGAAATTTTAGATGTTGTTTATAGTTTTTATAAAAGGCTTTTTTCTTGTGTACAAACTAATTATGAAGCAATTGATAAAATGATAGATTGTACTAACGTCAATGTTGACGATTGTGATGTTGCAAAATGTGATGAGGAAATTATTATTGAAGAGATAAAAACTTCTATAAAAGGTATGAAACAAGGAAAGAATAATTAAGGGAACCAATGTTATTGTGGTAATCACAAGGATGTAATCCAGGGAAACATCTGGTTCTGGTGGACTCACAGTGGAGTGTTACTTAATGAGTTGAAAGATGTTTTCAAATATATTTATGATGCAGTTGAAGAGAATAAAGTTTTATCTAGGTCTATGAGGTATAGAATGATTAACCTAATTTATAAAAATAGAGGTGACAAAACTGACCTGAAAAAATTTAGACATATCAGTTTACTGAATATAGATTATAAAATTTTAGCAAGAGTCATGGCAAATAGGTTTTAATTTGTACTTCCAAAGATTATTTCACCAACTCAGAGTTGTTGTATAATAGGTAATGACATCTCTGATACTACTGTTACTGTAAGAGACATAATTGACTTGGTTGAAATGGATAATTTAGAATGTTATTTGTTAAAGTTGGATCAGGAAAAGGCTTTTGACAGGGTTGGGCATGAATATCTTTTTTCGGTTTTACAAAAATTTGGTTTTGGGGAGAAATTTATATCTTGGATAAAAGTTTTTTATACAGATATTTTTAGTACTGTCAAGTGCAATGGTTTCCTATCCAAATATTTTCCACTGGCCAATTCTGTTAAACAAGGTTGCCCAATATCTGCTTTATTGTATGTATTAGTTGCTGAAGTATAATGATCAAAAGGAACGATAGGATTCAAGGTATTAACATTCCTGTTGTGAATATTGAAGAAAAAACTATTTTCACATGCTGATGACACTACATTGATATTGCCTGACAAAAATTCAGTAACTGAATCCTTTAATGTTTTACAATTGTATGAACAAGCATCTGGGGCAAAATTAAATAAAGATAAATCTGAAATTTTGGCATTGGGTACTGGAAAAATAAAAAAAAATGATTTAGATGCTTGGAAAATTAGAGAGTGTGATGGGGTTTTATCATGTCAATCCATGTTAGAGAAATTGTGATAAATACTCTTTTAATGAGCAAACTTTCGTATACTCTGATGGTAATTAATATACCAGAAAAATGCCATTTAGATATCAAGAAATTGTGCATCGGGGTTTTGTGGAATGATAAATCATCTTGGGTTGCTTATGATGATATTAATTGAATACTAGATGGAGGTTTGAACTTTCCAGAAATTTTACATAAGATGTATCCGTTTAGACTTAAATTTTTAAGTCGTTTGTTAGATGTAGAGTATTGTGCTGTTTTGGAAGCATCTTTGTACTTATTTTTTTTCCAAAGTACAAGAAATGAAACTTGGTATTGAGATTTTGTTCTGTGAATTTATGCAAAGACAGTTGGAGAGTTTACCTGATTTTTATAAATGTATGCTGTTTGCTTGGGGAAAGATACGTGATTATATTGAAATTGATATCAATTTGAATAATGTATTTGACATGCCTTTGTTCAATAATCCTTTGATTACTAATAATGGTAATATGCTGTATATCAAGACTTTTATAGATGCAGGCATTATTAAAGTGAAAGATTTAGCATTTGAATGTAAAAAGGGATTCATGAGAGATGAGTTTGTTCAAGATATTATTTCTGAAAAGTTTCCACAGGTATCTGCTGCTAAGATTATTAAGGTAGTACAATGTGTAAAACAATGTATTCCTGATGAATGTAAAATTTTAGTAGAAAATAATGAAAATGTTCGTAGAAATCTCAGTTTGAATATAGAATGTAATGTTAATAATAGAAAATACTCTTTTCCTAGTTCAACAAAGTTTTTTATTCTATGTTGTTGAAATCATTATCAAAAGAACCAAATGCTGTCAAATATTGGTGTGAGATGTTTTCTGATTTCGATACTCAAAAGTCCAAACAATTTTGAACTTTTCATTTTTACCAAGTGAATGGATTGAGTTATCATTTAAAATATTTCATAGAATTTTATTTACCAAGGAGAGGTTATTGAGATGTCGCATTACTGATGATTCATTGTGTCCAGTTTGTGACGATATGCATGAGGACTTAGAACATCTTATAATTTCGTGTAGATGTTTGACTCGATTCAATGACTTTTTTTAAAGAATTTTTACATAATATATTGTGTAATAGTTCAGCTAGCTTTATCAATATGTTAGACTTTTAATTTTCTATGTTATTTCGGACTACTCAAGAAAGATAAAAATACTGCTTTATCTGTTAGAAGGTTTTGTGTTGTAAAGAGAAGAAATTTAGTCACGAAAGAGGAGAACGTTTTGCACATTATTTCTTATTTTGAATCTGTTCTTCAAAAGCAGGTTAATTATGCTTACATGTATTATATACAGAAAAGGAACTTTTCTTTGTTTCAAAAATATTACTTGAATGACAATCCTGTTCTGCGCATCTGTGATGATAATGTTCTGATAGACTTTTAGATATACTTATTCATATATACTGTCAATGCAATTTAATGAAAATTTGTGATCTGTGATATGTGAATTTTTGGGAGACTAGCCCAATAATTCTTTTATATGATGTTTTACTGTGAATAAAATTTTATCAAGATAAAAAAAAGCGTTCGCTTCGCATGTGAAAGGCCCCGGGTTCGATCCCCGGCATCTCCATATTTTTTTCCTTGTTCATCCTGTCCAAGAGTGATCATACGTACAGTATTGTATATGTACACTTCTACTACAGTTTCTAAAAGAACGTCTTCCTTTCTCTTGCAGACAACTTGCAGTGTACGTTAAAGGTTACCCATAACCGATGCTGCAAAATGTAATTGAAAAAAATATGAAATAATATTTATAGACGAAACTTATTTCGATTTATAATGTCGGCTGCGCGATCACCTTAATTCAATTTTGTCAGTCTCAGCAAGATGTGTCCAAGAATGGTTGTCGTTCATTTACCTAGCACAAATCTCACTGGTGGTGTTTTTTGAGGGCACAAATGGAAATGTAGTACTGTAACAGTTGTAAGCTGCAAAATGAACTATGTGAAGATTTCACTCCTTCGGAGGGAAAAGAAAGAAGTCAAAAAAATACATTCGTCCAGTGTTGACAGACAACATCTTCCTACTTTACAATTATAGCCCTGCGTAGTTCACTACAGACATTTGTCGAAAGTACTTAACTGGTATCTATTTACATTTGACAGCCCGGGTTTTAACGTCTGAGTGCGCCTTAATACTGTCCATCACCAGACGCATACTTGGATGACTGTTTAAGTAAGTAAGTATACCCAGTTAAGAGTAAGTCCCAGGTAGTCTAGTGGTTAGGATTCCGCGCTCTCACCGCGGCGGCCTGGATTTTTGCCAGTTCAGGCAATTTTTGATATGATGAGAGAAAAAGAAATAGATGTTAATTTTAACATTGTCAGGAAATTGTATGTTATTATTGAATCATATTTCTGCTGAGTGGAAAGAAGTCGTTTTGACAAATTGTCATTTGAAAAATGAAGAACTCTCCCAATTTTATGTTCAATTCGACAGTAAAGTGTGTGACATGACGCCATGTACAACAAAAAGGTTTTATTCATTACTATTACAAAAGTGTTTTATTAAACCTAAATGTTATGAATTTTGGTATGAACAATATGGTATTCATGAAAGTGATTTCCGTTTTGTGTGGAAACAAGTACATAATTTTTGGAAACCATCTGAATGTATTGATCTAGACTACAAATTGTGTCACAACAGGATTTTTACTAATGTTAAACTTTGTAAGATTGGAATAATAGACAGTAGCACCTGTCAAAATTGTGACTGTGAGAAGGAAACTTTATTTCATATTTTTTTGACATGTGAGTTACTTGTTAAATTTCATGATTTTATGTTTGATATTTTAGAGACACTATTTGTAAAATCAGAGGAAAATTTGATACATAACTATACTTACATGAGGATATTTATGCTGGGTTTATCATCTAATGTGAAAGGTGTTAATATTCATTATGTTAATTTTTTGTTGTCTATTGGAAGACTCTGTATAATGAAGCAAAGACAAATGTTCAAAAATGGCACAAGAGGTATTAACCTAATAACATATTTCAAATACACACTGAAACATTATATTAGTTATTTTTATTTCTATTGTAAATTTACAAACAGACTAACAGTCTTTGAAAAGAAGTTTTTGAAAGATAATCCAACTGTGATGTTAGAGGAAGATGTGCTGTTATTCAAACTGTGATAAATTGTATATTCTTAAGTTCTGTAACATGATGATTTTATAGATATTCTGATTTGTATTGTTATTTCGTATAGTTTTATTCAATAAAGATAAAAAAAAGGATTCCGCGCTCTCACCGCGGCGGCCGGGGTTCGATTCCCCGTCTGGGAATAATTTTTTCCTTTCCGTTTTTTTTTTCCCCCATGAAGCCATTTTAAAACTATCAAATCCTTGTTTTGTTTATACCATGCTGTGGCGAATAGTTTGGCTACAAACAATCATTATTGTTTGTCTTCTCTCTTTTCATATCGATCTTTAATAGTCGAAGAGCTAGTTTCGCAACAGGTACTAATATAAAAAATGCAAGATGTTTATTAAGAAGGGAATGTAGCTCAGTGGTAGAGCGTTAATTAGACTTTAATTTTCTATGTTATTTCGGTCTACTCAAGAAAGATAAAAAAGTAAACTTTTATTTTGTTAATACTGCTTTATCTGTTAGAAGGTTTTGTGTTGTAAAAAGAAGAAATTTAGTCATGAAAGATGAGAAAGTTTTGCACATTATTTCTTATTTTAAATCTGTTCTTCAAAAGCATGTTAATTATGCTTACATGTATTATATACAGAAAAAGAACTTTTCTTTGTTTCAAAAATATTACTTGAATGACAATCCTGTTCTGCGCATCTCTGATGATAATGTTGTGATAGACTTTTAAATATACTTATTCATATATATACTGTCAATGTAATTTAAGGACAATTTGTGATCTGTGATATGTGAATTATTGGGAGATTAGCCCAATAATTCTTTTATATGATGTTTTACTGTGAATAAAATTTTATCAAGATAAAAAAAAAAAGCGTTCGCTTTGCATGTGAAAGGCCCCGGGTTCGATCCCCGGTAGACTTCCGGTTTGAGACGACGGCCACGTTTTCTGAGCTTGGTGAAAAATCGAAAAGTTTTTCTTGTTTTTACGAGTCATCCGCACATGTGGATTTTCTTTTATTGGATTATTAACCTTAACTGTGATATTAAATAAGTATTTGTGCTTTTTATCAACCTGAACTGTGTTTCCTCCCTCCACCATGTCGGGTAGGAGGGGAGGTCGAAAAACCCTGAAGGAACTTACTGTGTTTGTTGATGTTGGAGACAACAAATCTGTATTAGCCGGTGCTGTTATTAAGAGTGTTGAAGAAGCAGTCGGAGAAGGAACAGTTGCTGCGTGTGTACCGAAAAGTGGAAACGGATATGAAATTACTTTGTTGGATTACGATGCTTTGGATCTTATCTGTGACACTGGATTTAAAATCAAGAACAATACGTTTAAACCAAATGCCATTTTCTCAAAAGAGAAGCTGGTAAGTTTTTTGAATATTTCATATTATGTAACTGATGAAGAAATTACTAAAAAGCTAACAGATGCAGGCTTAGAACTTGTCACTTCTCTGAAACGCAGGATGTACCCTGGCACCTCGGTGGCGGATGGTACACGTTTCGCAGTAGTCAAACTCCCTGGTGAAATACAGAGCTTACCATATTCAATGAAGTTCTCATCTGGCATAAACTCTTTCGAATATATCCGAGTTGTACATGACAACCAGAAAAAGGTATGCACGAAGTGTTATGAAAGTGGTCACGTCTACGCCAACTGTCCAGAAAACCGATGCTTTAAGTGTTATAGAACTGATCACCTAGCAAAGATGTGTAACACGTCACCGTGTAAAACCTGCAACAAATACCCCCACAAGTTTCACTGTACTCCTTGGGGGGAACATTCACGGCCAGAAGCCGAGATTGATGAGGCAGAGCTATGGCAGACGAAAGGCGGAGATACGACCTCGGTAGATGATAGAGAGGAGGCAACATTGATGACAGCTAATGATGATACAGTCGACACTGGTAGCGGTGATGTGCAGGACGACGATGATACACTTGACATTGAGGACATTTCAGATATTAAAACAGACAATTGTGTGAATCTAAAGAACATTATGAAAGAACCAGTTTCAAATATGGACACTGACAGTGTTGGTAATATTGATACTTGTAATAAATTTGGGGGGTCTGGGTTTCTCGGGCATCAAGGGACAGCCTCGGATTCTGGTATTCCTCTTTTTACTACAGATTTTGCATGTAAGTCTGATGATAAAGACCAAAATGACTCCGAGTCTGTCCTAGAACTTGAGAAAGATAAGTCTGATGAAGATTGTGAAAACCTTAAGAAAATTTGTAAAATGGGGTCAGGTCATACTCGAAGAAGAAAGATGGTAACAGGTCCTTCACTTACTGCTGAGAACATTAAGAAGTTGAAACAAAATCCTAGACACAAACTTTTCTGTTAAGACTCCACCTTCATCGTCCTAAACCCTTTAGTAGCCCTCCTCCTTATTACGATGGTTAATATTGTATCAATTAATGTCAATGGTCTTAGAGATTTGCATAAATTTGAACTGTTTAGTACATATTGTGAAGAGAATAAGTTTGATATTATTGCTATTCAAGAAACTTTTTGGGACGAGTCCGTTCAAAATAATTTAAGTAAATTATGGAATGGCAAAATATATGCCGAATGCACTGAAACCTATAGACAAGGTGTTGGATTTTTAATTTCAAATAGATTAAAAGATAATGTTTCTTATGTAAAAAGTTTTGACGGCAGGTATCTACATATTAAGTTAAAAGTTGACGATAGAGAATTGGATATAATAACTTGTTATGCTCCAAATGTCGTGAAAGAAAAGGTTGCCTTTTTTGAGAAAATATCAAAAAATATCCCCATGTCAGAGAATACCATTTTACTCGGAGATTTTAACAATTCATTATCTAAACTCGACCGCCCAGAAAGGTCAGTTCACATAGAAGATAATGCTTTTAAATGTTTAGTACAATTATGCGAGACCCGTGATATTTATGATATTTGGAGAGCTAGAAACCATTCAGTCCGTTGTTACTCGTGGCGCAGAGTTATTAGTGATACATTATGCCAAAGACGTATAGATTTCTTTTTTATTTCTAGAGTTTTGTCACAATTTGTCAAAAATGTTTATTACAAACACAATACGTTAGCGACCACTCCGCTGTCGTGATGCGTGTCGACATTGTAGATGTAGAGCGTGGCCCCGGCCTTTGGATTTTCAACAGCATGTTATTAGAAGACGTTATGTTCACTGAAAAAATTCGTACTTTAATCGAAAATGAAAAGAAATGTCACTTATATAATAGTGAACCGCTGGTGTGGTATGATAATTTAAAATTCAAAATTAAGCAAATTTCAAAGCTTTTTGCTACGAATAAAAGAAAGGCTGAAAAGTCAGAATATTTTAAACTACAGCGTGAATATGAAAAAATGTCCATCCAAGCCGCAAGTAATATAAATTTTAATGTTACTAAGTTTAAAGAAACCAAAATGAAACTTAAAGAGTATGAACATGATATATGTAAAGGTGCCATTCTCAGGTCCAAAGCCCATTGGGCGATCGAAAGCGATCGAAACTCTAAGTATTTTCTTGAATTAGAAAAGTTTAGGCAAAACAATAACTGTATAAAAGAACTCAAAACTCCCGACGGTAACTTACTCACAAACACCGACGACATTTTGAACGAAATCCACAGATTTTATAAAACTTGTACTCTTGTACTGAAATTAATAAGGATAAGGCAGCGGGGATACTTGACTATATTTCCGAAAAAAATTACAGAAGAAAACATGCAAATATTGGAATCTGAGGTAACTCTAGACGAGATTCGTTCGGCCTTATTCGGGATGGCTAAAAATAAGTCTCCTGGTCCCTGCGGTTTAACAGTTGAGTTCTTTTGCAAATTTTTCGATTTATTCGGTGAAATTTTTATGAAGATTTTCAAAGTTATAGAAAATGAACAAATCCTTTCTAGATCTATGCGCCATGGTGTGATAAATCTTGTTTACAAAAATAAAGGAGATAAAAATAATCTTAAAAACTTTCGTCCAATTTAATTACTTTGCGTCGATTACAAAATTCTGGCAAGAGTTATGTCGAATCGCCTAAAAATCGTTCTGCCTAGTACCATCTCCGAAACACAGACATGTTGTGTAACCGGTCGCGATATCGCGGATACAACGTCCAGCATACGAGACATTATAGAAGTCATTGAGAACGACAACTTAGAAGCGTATTTGATTAAGGTTGATCAAGAAAAAGCATTCGATCGAGTCGATCACGAATATCTCTATCTTGCTTTGGAAAAATTCGGATTCGGACCAAATTTTATTCGTTGGATAAAAATTTTTTATAATGACGTAAGGGCAGTATTAAATGCAACGGATTCCAAACTAAATACGTAAAAATTAGAAACTCAATTAAGCAGGGTTGTCCCGTTTCTGCTCTCCTGTACGTCTTAGCCGCTGAACCTCTCGGTCAGGCTATAATTAAAAACAAAAATATTGTAGGTGTTAAAATTCACAATTCAGAGAAAGAGGGTAAAGTTTTTTCAACATGCCGATGATACTAATATATTTACTTCCGACAAAGAGTCTATAGGTGAAGTGTTTGAGGTCCTTGACTTATACTGTCAGGCTTCAGGTGCTAAAATTAATAAAGATAAATCAGAAATTATGTGTCTCGGAGCCGGAAAATTATCGGATCAGGAATTGTATAATCTAAAACTTAAACGAAGTGAAAATGTTACAAAAGTTTTAGGTATTTACGTTGGTAAAGATAAAGTTTCTTGTGAATATCTTAATTGGAGAGACAAAATTCAAACAATTAAGTCCATTCTCTCCCTTTGGAACAAGCGTCAGCTTACCCTCCATGGTCGTGCAACTGTCGTCTCTACTTTGATCATGTCGCGTTTATATTATACGCTAACAGTTTGTCCCCTGCCTGAAATTATTAAAGTTGAACTCCGGTCAGCAGTTTTAAATTTTTTATGAAAAGGGAAATCACCTTTAATTAAATACCAGTCAATTATAGGTGCAAAGGCTAATGGTGGCTTAAACATACCAGATATTTACTTAAAAATGCAAGCATTTAGATTGAAATTTCTTTAAAAATATTTAGACCCTAATTGCACTGCTCTTTGGAAGAGTGCATTTAGCTATTTCATAAAAAATATCAATAATCTTTGATGTTGGCGAAAATATTGTCCATTTGGTTTTAAATAACAGCCAGCTTAAGCAACTTCCGGTATTTTATCAAGAAATGATGGAATCATTCTACAGAATCAAACATAAAATCAGCTTCAATATGGAACCACACCAGATTTATAATATCCCAATTTTTTGTAATCCAGAGATTAAGTATAACAATAAAATGCTCCTCTTTCAAAATTTCATAGATGCAGGCTTGTTTCTAGTAAAGCACATATCCTATGAAGTGGTACCAGGTTTTCTAAATCCGAATGCAATAATCGAAATAATCCAATCGCATAATCCAGATGAGAATGCCGAACACATAGCGTTATCCTTACAAAAGATTCTCGTTTCTATTCCTTTAGAATGGCACAAACACGTAAAAACTGTAAATAATCCCCAAGGTGACAAAACCCCGATACTCAAAATTATCGACGAAAATGACAAAGAAACTTTCTTCAATACATGTACAACTAAGAATTTCTATTCAGTCATTTTATCTTTATCGTGGGAACAGCCTACGGCCGAGAAGAAGTGGGCGGAGTTTTATCCTGAACTAGAATTTAAACGCTTATACTCGCTTGTCAATCAAGAAACGTTAACGCCTGATTGCCGATGTTTGTACTATCGCATGATACATCGCTCTATATTTACCCTTGAAAAATTAAATAAAATAGGTACTGTAGATAATGAGATATGTAAGGCCTGTAATTAATCAACAGAAGACTTGTCTCATCTGTGGGTCACTTGTTCATTTCAGAAACCACTTCACAACTATTTAAAGGATTTATTATTTGACATGTTTAGGAATTGTTCTGCAGATATTGTGAACTCTATAGACTACGAACAACTTATCCTACTAGGTTATTTGAATACTTCAAAGCTTATAAATACATACTTTTTTTGAACTACATGATTTGTGTAGCTAGACTTGTCATTTATAAATCACGTAATTTGAAAGTGTTTGAAAACAAAAATATCGAAACAGTCCGTTTTTTCAAATATACAATTCAGAGATACATTGAATATGCTTTTGCTTTATATAGAGTGAAAAACAAAATGAACCAGTTTTATAAATATTTTCTTAATAGAAATCCACTCTTACGACTAGAGATGGATTCACTTGTGTTTCATTTTTGATTTTTAACATATGAATGAAAGGAAAATGTTCTTGCCTAATTATTGTGATTAGTTGTAGACATTGTTTATATAAATACAACTTGATACATGTACAACTGTGTTTGTATGCAGAAAGCATTGTTATCTATTTTAATTTCTTCCTTTCTTCTAACATGTATTGGCTAACTTTGGCTAAATACAATATTAAGTATATCAAAAAGACATGAACTTCTGTTCACGCTCATATATATCGTCATGCTTAAATATATATATATACATATATTCGTTGAATTTGTAAAACCGGGTATTGTCCGGTTAAACACAACCTTGTAAATATTAATGAATAAAATATTTTTACAATGAAAAAAAAAAAAGCGTTCGCTTTGCATGTGAAAGGCCCCGGGTTCGATCCCCGGCATCTTCACTTCTATATTTTTTTAACCTCTTTTTTCCTTAAAGATAATATGTTATTTCATCTTATCTGGTTTTTTAATTACAGAACAGTTGCTTCAGCTAGTGTAGCATCCGTTTGAAACTCCGAGTGAAGTCTTTTAATTGCACGATCCGCCTGACTGATCTCTACTACGACACTGTAACCTGTTTTCGCCATGTTTTACAATACAAGTGGACTATTTAGTATTAAATTATTTTAGCAGGCTATGACGGGGATGTAGCTCAGTGGTAGAGCGTTCGCTTCGCATGTGAAAGGCCCCGGGTTCGATCCCCGACATCTCCATATTTTTTTCCTTGTTCATCCTGTCCAAGAGTGATCATACGTACAGTATTGTATATGTACACTTCTACTACAGTTTCTAAAAGAACGTCTTCCTTTCTCTTGCAGACAACTTGCAGTGTACGTTAAAGGTTACCCATAACCAATGCTGCAAAATGTAATTGAAAAAAATATGAAATAATATTTATAGACGAAACTTATTTCGATTTATAATGTCGGCTGCGCGGTCACCTTAATTCAATTTTGTCAGTCTCATCAAGATGTGTCCAAGAATGGTTGTCGTTCATTTACCTAGCACAAATCTCACTGGTGGTGTTTTTTGAGGGCACAAATGGAAATGTAGTACTGTAACAGTTGTAAGCTGCAAAATGAACTATGTGAAGATTTCACTCCTTCGGAGGGAAAAGAAAGAAGTCAAAAAAATACATTCGTCCAGTGTTGACAGACAACATCTTCCTACTTTACAATTATAGCCCTGCGTAGTTCACTACAGACATTTGTCGAATGTACTTGACTGGTATCTATTTACATTTGACAGCCCGGGTTTTAACGTCTGAGTGCGCCTTAATACTGTCCATCACCAGACGCATACTTGGATGACTGTTTAAGTAAGTAAGTATACCCGGTTAAGAGTAAGTCCCAGGTAGTCTAGTGGTTAGGATTCCGCGCTCTCACCGCGGCGGCCGGGGTTCGATTCCCCGTCTGGGAATAATTTGGGGGTCGGTTTTTGGATGCATCATCTGTAGGATGTAAACATTGTGTCGTCCGAGAATTTTTCTTTGTTTGGTGAGTTCTTCGCCGTATTTTTGTGTGTAAATATTTTCTGAACATTGTTAGATGATATTTGCTTTAAAGTGATAATAGTTTCCATATAAATATTCGTTTTATATCCCCTTTTCCTGCTTTTTCGTAGCAGGAAAAAGGGGGAGGAAAGGTGCGCTCGATTCGTTTCTTGAGATCCATCTAAGAACTAATGGCGAACTTTGAAAGAAGTGGACCAGAAAGGTCCAATAGAAAGTCTTTTAATGTTGAAAATGAATTTTCAAAGGAGAAAACTGTTTTAATTTCATGTGTACTTGAAGGTTCTGGGAAAGTAGAACCTGATTCAGTAATTGATGAAATTGAATTGAAATGTGGTAGAGGAAGTGTTATAGCATGTGTGCCAAAGACCGGCAGTGGATATGAAGTTGTATTTAGAGAGAGGCAGATGATGGAACCAATTCTTGGTGATTTATCAGTCAGTGGTAAAACATTTAAAGTGACTGAATTAGAATCCAGCTTCAGATATGTTTCAATACTCAACTTGAGTATGTATGTAACTGATGCTGAAATCATTGAAAGATTTTCAAAAATTGGAGTTGAAGTGGTGTCACCAATTAAAAAACATAAGATGAAGTCGAAAAACTATATTTATGATGGAACAAGAGTATTTAAGGCAAAACTTCCACCTAATATGAAATCCATCCCCTACTCGATGAAGTTTTCAGTGAATGAAAAAGAAACTGCATACTATCGTGTGATCCACAATCATCAAGTTAGAGTGTGCCATGGGTGTTTTAGCACGGACCACATATATAAAGATTGTCCTGATTTCAAGTGTTTTGAGTGTGGCGAGCAAGGTCATATTAGTAGGAAATGCTTGAAAAATAAGTGTTCTTTCTGCTTTTAAAAGAAGGAGAACTGTAAGTGTGAAACCTTGAGGAAGACAGGCGTGGGTAATTCATGTACAGAATTCCAAACTGATTCCTACTCAGGCATTTTTAAGGATCATGACATTCAACATTCAAGTGACAGAATGTTTCATACAGAAAATGATGATTCAAGTGATGTTTCTGAAGTTGACGAATGGGCACAGAACACTAGAAGACGTGAAAATGTTGTTAGTAGTGTTCATTCCCGTTATCGTGATGATGTCAGTCATGTTGACACTAATGGCGATGCTACCCATACAACTGTGGAGGCGGTTGTTGAGCCGATAGCGAATGGTGATAATGGTGTTGCTAGCCATATCACAGATGATGTTCCGAATGGTGTTGCTAGTCAGTGTATTGATGAATGTGACGGTGCTAGTCACGATGGAGAGAATCATGAAGTGGAATGTGATGACGTTTCTGAGGTGTTAGATGATGTTTGTGACATGGTTCATGGTGTTGAAGATATTGTAAGTGGTGAAGATAAAGAAAAAGTAGAATCAGAAATCGATCATGACAATCTTACTAATAATGTAGATGTTAGCCATGTTAATTTGGTTGAATTTAATGATGTCTTTGGTGTATCTGAGAATAATGTTAAAGATATTGATCATATATCTAATATAGAAAATACTGCCTCCTCTCAGGATAAAATCAAAAGCCAGGGAGGAGTCAGCCATAGTACTTGTGATACTTTGGATGATTTTGAAATGGACACTCATTCACTGACAAGTGATTGTCAGTTGGCGAGTGGTGATGAGTTTACTGTTGTGGGTAAGAAAAAATCCTACTTGGGTATCAAAAGGCGAAATAAATTTCAGATTAAGCCTAATTTAAAGGCAGCTAGATTGTCAAATGTTAAAAATAAGTTAATGAAGTAACAATGGAGTGGAATGTGTCATTAGTTATGAACTTTTGTTTTGTGATGGCTACTTTTAACTTCATTAGCCTTAATTGTAATGGTTTGTGTGACAAAAATAAAAGGGATTGTATTTTTGCATTATTTATTGAAAGAAAATATGACATTGTTTGTTTACAGGAAACATTTTGGACTGATACATTGTATGAGGATATTCAAATTGATAAAACTGTATGGGATGGTGAGATTTTTGCCAGTAATAGCATTTGTAATAGGAAAGGGGTTGCCATTCTTGTAAGTAAAAGGTTGAAAAATGTTTTTAAAGTTTGTGAGAGTGTATGTGGAAGATTAGTTCATATACAAGGTAAAATTCTTGACAAAAGTTTGGACATAATTAATTTGTATGCTCCAAATAATGTTAGTGAAAAGTGTAATTTTTTCAATGATTGTAAAAGTAAAATATATGGAGATGAATTTATTATAATAGCAGGTGATTATAATACCACTCTTTCCCCTTTAGACAAAAGTGGGAAAACTGTTTTTTATGCTGACAGATCTTTAAAATGTCTGACTGAATTGATAAATGAAAAAGGTTTATCTGATGTATGGAGAGATAGAAATGTAGGTGTTAAAATGTTTTCAAGAAAACAAGTTGTACAAAGTTTTTTAACTCAAAGTAGAATTGATTATTTTTTAGTTTCTTGTAATTTAAAACCATTTATAAAGAATGTTTTTTACAATGATACATCTTTCAGTGATCATTCTATTGTTAGTATGAAATTAGATTTTTCTGAAGTTGAAAAAGGACCTGGTGTTTGGATTTTTAACAAGTCCTTATTGAGTGATGATTTTTTTGTTGAAAAAATTAGAAATATCTTACTTGATGAAATTGGTTCAGATTTTTATTTTTCACATCCATTAATTTGGTGGGATAATTTGAAATATAAAATCAAGAAAACAAGTCAACTCTATGGTAAAGAAAAAGAGAGAGAGTTATATAGAGATTATTATAGAATACAGAATAAGTTACAAGAATTGTCAATAAAGGCTGCTTGTGGAAATGATATAGATCATGTCAAATATTTAGAGTTGAAAGAGGAACTTGAAAGATTAGAAAAACATAGATGTAATGGTGCTGTTATAAGATCCAAATGTCAATATTCATTAGAAAGTGATAAAAATACAACCTATTTTTTGAATTTAGAGAAACATAGACAGAATAGAAATATGATAAATGGTTTGAAAAATTGTGATGGTAATGTTGTCAGTGAAACTGCTGAAATTTTAGATGTTATTTATAGTTTTTATAAAAGGCTATTTTCTTGTGTACAAACTGATTATGAAGCAATTGATAAAATGTTAGATTGTATTAACGTCAATGTTGACGTTTGTGATGTTGAAAAATGTGATGAGGAAATTAATATTGAAGAAATAAAAACCTCTATAAAAGGTATGAAACAAGGAAAAACACCTGGTCCTGATGGACTCACGGTGGAGTTTTATTTATATTTTTTTAATGAGTTGAAAGATGTTTTGAAATATATTTATGATACAGTTGAAGAGAATAAAGTTTTATCTAGGTCTATGAGGTATGGAATGATTAACCTAATTTATAAAAATAGAGGTGACAAAACTGACTTGAAAAATTTTAGACCTATCAGTTTATTGAATGTAGATTATAAAATATTAGCAAGAGTCATGGCAAATAGGTTTAAATTTGTACTTCCAAAGATTATTTCACCAACTCAGAGTTGTTGTATAATAGGTAAAGACATCTCTGATACTACTGTTACTGTAAGAGACATAATTGACTTGGTTGAAATGGATAATCTAGAATGTTATTTGTTAAAGTTAGATCAGGAAAAGGCTTTTGACAGGGTTGGGCATGAATATCTTTTTTCGGTTTTACAAAAATTTGGTTTTGGGGAGAGATTTATATCTTGGATAAAAATCTTTTATACAGATATTTTTAGTACTGTCAAGTGCAATGGTTTCCTATCCAAATATTTTCCATTGGCAAACTCTGTTAAACAAGGTTGCCCAATATCTGCTTTATTGTATGTTTTAGTTGCTGAACCTTTAAGTATAATGATCAAAAGGAATGATAGGATTCAAGGTATTAACATTCCTGTTGTGAATATTGAAGAAAAAATATTTTCACATGCTGATGACACTACATTGATATTGTCTGACAAAAATTCAGTAACTGAATCATTTAATGTTTTACAATTGTATGAACAAGCATCTGGGGCAAAATTAAATAAAGATAAATCTGAAATTTTGGCATTGGGTACTGGAAAAATATCAAAAAATGATTTAGATGCTTGGAAAATTAAAGAGTGTGATGGGGTTTTACAGCTTTTAGGCATATGGATTGGCAAGGATAAAAAGTTATGTGATAGTCTGAATTGGGAATGCAAAGTGCAGTCTATTTCAAAAATACTGAATCTTTGGAAAATGAGAAAATTGTCAATACATGATAGAGTAACTGTGATAAATACTCTTTTAATGAGCAAACTTTGGTATACTCTGATGGTAGTTAATATACCAGAAAAATACTATTTAGATATCAAGAAATTGTGCATCGGGTTTTTGTGGAATGATAAACCATCTTTGGTTGCTTATGATGTTGTTATTAATAGAATACTAGATGGAGGTTTGAACTTTCCAGAAATTTTACATAAGATGTATGCTTTTAGACTTAAATTTTTAAGTCGTTTGTTAGATGTAGAGTATTGTGCTGTTTGGAAGCATCTTTGTACTTATTTCTTTTCCAAAGTACAAGATATGAAACTTGGTATTGAGATTTTGTTCTGTGAATTTAAGCAGAGACAGTTGGGCAGTTTACCTGATTTTTATAAATGTATGCTGTTTGCTTGGGGAAAGATACGTGATTATATTGAAATTGATATCAATTTGAATAATGTATTTGACCTGCCTCTGTTCAATAATCCTTTGATTACTAATAATGGTAATATGCTGTATATCAAGACTTTTATAGATGCAGGCATTATTAAAGTGAAAGATTTAGCATTTGAATGTAAAAAGGGATTCATGAGAGATGATTTTGTTCAAGATATTGTTTCTGAAAAGTTTCCACAGGTATCTGCTGCTAAGATTATTAAGGTAGTACAATGTATAAAACAATGTATTCCTGATGAATGTAAAATTTTAGTAGAAAATAATGAAAATGTTCGTAGAAATCTCAGTTTGAATATAGAATGTAATGTTAATAATAGAAAGTACTCTTTTCCTAGTACAACAAAGTTTTTTTATTCTATGTTGTTGAAATCATTATCAAAAGAACCAAATGCTGTCAAATATTGGTGTGAGATGTGTTCTGATTTTGATACTCAAAAAGTCCAAACAATTTTGAACTTTCCATTTTTACCAAGTGATTGGATTGAGTTATCATTTAAAATATTTCATAGAGTTTTATTTACTAAGGAGAGGTTATTGAGATGTCGCATTACTGATGATTCATTGTGTCCAGTTTGTGATGATATGCATGAGGACTTAGAACATCTTATAATTTCGTGTAGATGTTTGACTCGATTCAATGACTTTTTTAAAGACTTTTTACATAATATATTGTGTAATAGTTCAGCTAGCTTTATCAATATGTTAGACTTTAATTTTCTATGTTATTTCGGTCTACTCAAGAAAGATAAAAAAGTAAACTTTTATTTTTTTAATACTGCTTTAACTGTTAGAAGGTTTTGTGTTGTAAAGAGAAGAAATTTAGTCATGAAAGATGAGAAAGTTTTGCACATTATTTCTTATTTTAAATCTGTTCTTCAAAAGCATGTTAATTATGCTTACATGTATTATATACAGAAAAAGAACTTTTCTTTGTTTCAAAAATATTACTTGAATGACAATCCTGTTCTGCGCATCTCTGATGATAATGTTGTGATAGAGTTTTAAATATACTTATTCATATATATACTGTCAATGTAATTTAAGGACAATTTGTGATCTGTGATATGTGAATTATTGGGAGACTAGCCCAATAATTCTTTTATATGATGTTTTACTGTGAATAAAATTTTATCAAGATAAAAAAAACATTCCGCGCTCTCACCGCGGCGGCCGGGGTTCGATTCCCCGTCTGGGAATAATTTTTTCCTTTCCGTTTTTTTTTTTTCCCCCATGAAGCCATTTTAAAACTATCAAATCCTTGTTTTGTTTATACCATGCTGTGGCGAATAGTTTGGCTACAAACAATCATTATTGTTTGTCTTCTCTCTTTTCATATCGATCTTTAATAGTCGAAGAGCTAGTTTCGCAACAGGTACTAATATAAAAAATGCAAGATGTTTATTAAGAAGGGGATGTAGCTCAGTGGTAGAGCGTTCGCTTTGCATGTGAAAGGCCCCGGGTTCGATCCCCGGCATCTCCACTTCTATATTTTTTTAACCTCTTTTTTCCTTAAAGATAATATGTTATTTCATCTTATCTGGTTTTTTAATTACAGAACAGTTGCTTCAGCTAGTGTAGCATCCGTTTGAAACTCCGAGTGAAGTCTTTTAATTGCACGATCCGCCTGACTGATCTCTACTACGACACTGTAACCTGTTTTCGCCATGTTTTACAATACAAGTGGACTATTTAGTATTAAATTATTTTAGCAGGCTATGACGGGGATGTAGCTCAGTGGTAGAGCGTTCGCTTCGCATGTGAAAGGCCCCGGGTTCGATCCCCGGCATCTCCATATTTTTTTCCTTGTTCATCCTGTCCAAGAGTGATCATACGTACAGTATTGTATATGTACACTTCTACTACAGTTTCTAAAAGAACGTCTTCCTTTCTCTTGCAGACAACTTGCAGTGTACGTTAAAGGTTACCCATAACCGATGCTGCAAAATGTAATTGAAAAAAATATGAAATAATATTTATAGACGAAACTTATTTCGATTTATAATGTCGGCTGCGCGGTCACCTTAATTCAATTTTGTCAGTCTCATCAAGATGTGTCCAAGAATGGTTGTCGTTCATTTACCTAGCACAAATCTCACTGGTGGTGTTTTTTGAGGGCACAAATGGAAATGTAGTACTGTAACAGTTGTAAGCTGCAAAATGAACTATGTGAAGATTTCACTCCTTCGGAGGGAAAAGAAAGAAGTCAAAAAAATACATTCGTCCAGTGTTGACAGACAACATCTTCCTACTTTACAATTATAACCCTGCGTAGTTCACTACAGACATTTGTCGAATGTACTTGACTGGTATCTATTTACATTTGACAGCCCGGGTTTTAACGTCTGAGTGCGCCTTAATACTGTCCATCACCAGACGCATACTTGGATGACTGTTTAAGTAAGTAAGTATACCCGGTTAAGAGTAAGTCCCAGGTAGTCTAGTGGTTAGGATTCCGCGCTCTCACCGCGGCGGCCGGGGTTCGATTCCCCGTCTGGGAATAATTTTTTCCTTTCCGTTTTTTTTCCCCCCATGAAGCCATTTTAAAACTATCAAATCCTTGTTTTGTTTATACCATGCTGTGGCGAATAGTTTGGCTACAAACAATCATTATTGTTTGTCTTCTCTCTTTTCATATCGATCTTTAATAGTCGAAGAGCTAGTTTCGCAACAGGTACTAATATAAAAAATGCAAGATGTTTATTAAGAAGGGGATGTAGCTCAGTGGTAGAGCGTTCGCTTTGCATGTGAAAGGCCCCGGGTTCGATCCCCGGCATCTCCACTTCTATATTTTTTTAACCTCTTTTTTCCTTAAAGATAATATGTTATTTCATCTTATCTGGTTTTTTAATTACAGAACAGTTGCTTCAGCTAGTGTAGCATCCGTTTGAAACTCCGAGTGAAGTCTTTTAATTGCACGATCCGCCTGACTGATCTCTACTACGACACTGTAACCTGTTTTCGCCATGTTTTACAATACAAGTGGACTATTTAGTATTAAATTATTTTAGCAGGCTATGACGGGGATGTAGCTCAGTGGTAGAGCGTTCGCTTCGCATGTGAAAGGCCCCGGGTTCGATCCCCGGCATCTCCATATTTTTTTCCTTGTTCATCCTGTCCAAGAGTGATCATACGTACAGTATTGTATATGTACACTTCTACTACAGTTTCTAAAAGAACGTCTTCCTTTCTCTTGCAGACAACTTGCAGTGTACGTTAAAGGTTACCCATAACCGATGCTGCAAAATGTAATTGAAAAAAATATGAAATAATATTTATAGACGAAACTTATTTCGATTTATAATGTCGGCTGCGCGGTCACCTTAATTCAATTTTGTCAGTCTCATCAAGATGTGTCCAAGAATGGTTGTCGTTCATTTACCTAGCACAAATCTCACTGGTGGTGTTTTTTGAGGGCACAAATGGAAATGTAGTACTGTAACAGTTGTAAGCTGCAAAATGAACTATGTGAAGATTTCACTCCTTCGGAGGGAAAAGAAAGAAGTCAAAAAAATACATTCGTCCAGTGTTGACAGACAACATCTTCCTACTTTACAATTATAGCCCTGCGTAGTTCACTACAGACATTTGTCGAATGTACTTGACTGGTATCTACAGTGCGGAATGTGTCAGAGATGATAAAGTCAAGAAAGGTACAGATAAAGAATTAAACAATATTTGTTTGAATAATTGTAATATTGAACCAGTTTTGCTTACTAAATCAAATGTTGAATTGTCTGGTGAAAATAGAATTGATAAAATGTCTGATGGTTTTGGTGTTGAAAGTGCTGTCTCCCCCCTTGAACAAAATGACAGTAGCCAGGGAAAAGTCAGAAGTTCATGTGATTCTCTGGATGAGATTACTATGGACACTTTTCCCGTGGTCAGTGAAGACCAAGAGGAAAGTGGAGATACTTTCACTGTTGTAGGGAAGAAGAGAAATTACTTGGGTATTAAAAGGAGAAGTATGCTTAATATCAAGCCTAATATTAAAGCAGCAAGGTTGTCAAATTTACAAAAACATTTGAATAGTTAATAATGGAGTGTTTAATGTTGTATATTATTAGAATTATTTTTGTGATGGCTACTTATAACTTCATAAGTTTTAATTGTAATGGTCTATGTAACCAAAGTAAAAAGGATTGTATTTTTTCATTATGTAATGAAAGAAAGTATGATATTGTATGCTTACAGGAAACATTTTGGAATAATATTATTTTTGAAGATATAAAGAATGATAAGACATTATGGAATGGTGATATTTTTGCAAGTAATAGTAACTGTAATAGACAGGGTGTTGCAATTCTTGTCAGTAAAAACCTTAAAAATGTATTTAAAGTTTGTGAATGTGTACCTGGTAGATTTATTCATATTCAAGGTAAAATCAATGATAAAATTGTAGATATTTTTAGTTTGTATGTTCCTAATAGTGTAAGTGAAAAATGTGAATTTTTTGAAGATTGTAAAAGTAAAATTAAAGGAGACGGATATGTTAAAAGTGGGAAAACTGCTTTTTATGCAGATAGGTCTGTGAAATATCTTAATACTATGATGCACGATAATTGTTTGTTTGATGTCTGGAGAGACAGAAATGCAGGTGTCAAAATGTTTTCACGAAAACAAGTTGTACAAGGTTTTTTGACACAAAGTAGAATTGACTATTTTTTAGTTTCTAGTAATGTTAAGCCCTGTATTAAAAATATTTTTTATAGAGATACTTGTTTTAGTGATCACTGTATTGTTAGCATGAAATTAGATTTTACAGAGGTTGAAAGAGGACCAGGTATCTGGATTTTTAACTATTCCTTATTAGATAATGAAGAATATGTAACAAGAATCAGAAAGTTATTAGAAGATGAAATATGTTCAGATTTTTATTATTCAAACCCTCTCATTTGGTGGGATAATTTGAAATTTAGTATTAAGAGAATAAGTCAAATCTATGGCAAAGAAAATCAGAAAGAGAGAAGCAAAGAATATTTTAAATTGCAAAATAAGTTACAAGAATTGTCAGTGAAGTCTGCATGTGGTATAGAAATTGATTATGTAAAATATTTAGAATTAAAAGATGAACTTGAAGCTATAGAAAAACATAGATGTAATGGTGCTATATTAAGGTCTAAATGTCAACATGCCTTAGAAAGTGACAAGAATACTGCTTATTTCTTAAGTCTGGAAAAAAATAAACAAAATAAGAATTTGATAAGTACTTTGAGAAATTGTGATGGTAATGCTGTTAGTAGTACTGTGGAATTATTAGATGTTGTGCATAATTTTTATAAAAAATTGTTTTCATGTGTAAATACTGACAATGATGCAATCAATGACATGTTAGATTGTGTTGATGTTAAAGTTGATGATATTGATATTACTAAATGTGATGATGATATATGTATTGATGAGATTGAACAATCATTGAAAGGAATGAAAAAAGGCAAAACGCCTGGCTCTGATGGATTGACTGTTGAATTCTATCTTTATTTTTTAAATGAATTGAAACCTGTATTGAAATATATTTATGATAGTATTGAAGAAAATAAAGTTTTATCTAGGTCTATGAGATATGGCATGATTAATTTGATATATAAGAATAGAGGTGACAAATCTGAACTTAAAAATTTCAGACCTATAACTTTATTAAATGTGGATTATAAAATACTAGCAAGAGTAATGGCTAACAGGTTTAAGTTTGTATTACCAAAAATTATATCACCTACTCAAAGTTGCTGTATTATAGGTAAAGACATTTCTGACACTACTGCAAGTGTTAGAGATATTATTGATTTGGTTGAAATGGATGATTTAGAATGTTACTTGTTGAAACTTGATCAGGAAAAAGCATTTGACAGGGTTGGACATGAATATTTATTTTCTGTCTTGCAGAAATTTGGATTTGGGGAGAAATTTATTTCTTGGATAAAAATATTTTATACTGACATTTTCAGCACTGTCAAGTGTAATGGGTTCCTGTCCAAATACTTTCAATTAAAGAACTCTGTAAAGCAAGGTTGTCCTATATCAGCTTTATTATATGTATTAGTAGCTGAACCATTGAGTACAATGATTAAAAAGAATAGTAGTATTAGAGGTTTGAATATTCCTAATACAAACGTTGAAGAAAAGATTTTTTCACATGCTGATGACACTACTTTAATTTTGTCTGACAAAAATTCAGTAGATGAAGCCTTTAGAGTTTTACATTTGTATGAACAAGCATCTGGGGCAAAATTAAATAAGGATAAATCGGAAATTTTGGCATTGGGAACTGGAACTATTTCAAAACATGAATTAGATGCTTGGAGTATTAGAGAGTGTGATGGGGTTTTACAGCTTTTAGGCATATGGATTGGTAAGGATAAATCTCTTTGTGATAGTTTGAATTGGGATTGCAAAGTACAATCTATTTTGAAGCTATTGAATTTTTGGAAAATGAGACACTTATCAATACATGGTAGATTAACTGTAATAAATACTTTATTGATGAGTAAACTTTGGTATACTCTTATGGTTGTTAATATACCAGAAAAACATTATTTAGAAATTAAGAAGATATGTATTGATTTTTTGTGGAATGATAAACCATCTCTAGTTGCATATGATGTAATAACTAATAAGGTGTTAGATGGTGGTTTAAATTTTCCTGACATTTTTCATAAAATGTATGCATTTAGACTAAAGTTTTTAAATAGGCTATTAGATATGGATTATAATGCTGTTTGGAAAGTTACATGTCTTTATTTCTTTTCTAAAGTACAAGGAATGAATCTTGGTGTTGAAATATTGCATTGCGATTTTACTCATAGACAATTAGGATGTTTGCCTGATTTTTATAAATGTATGTTGTATGCATGGGGGAAGATACGTCATTGTATGGAAATAGAAATTAATGTGACTAACGTTTTTGATATTCCCCTCTTCTGTAATCCAATGATTGTGAATGGTGATAGTATGTTATATATGAGAACATTTATAGAAGCAGGTATTGTCAAGATTAAGGACTTAGCTTATGAATGCAAGAAAGGTTTTATGAAGGACACTTATATTCAAGATATTGTATCTCAAAAGTTCCCTGATGTTTCCGTTGATAAAATTATTAAAGTAGTGAAATGTATTAAGCAATGTATTCCACAAGATTATGTAGTTTTAGTTGAAGAAAATGCAAACACTTGTAAAGCAACTGTTTTAAATATAATTTACAGCGTTAATGGTAGAAAGTATGCTTTACCTAATACAACAAGATCATTTTATGATATACTGTTAAAGACATTAACAAGAGAACCTAATTCTATAAAATACTGGTGTGAAATATTTCCAGATTTTGATGTTCAAAAAGTACAAAAAGTTTTGAACTTTTCATTTTTACAAAGTGATTGGATTGAGTCATCATTCAAAATTTTCCATAGAGTTTTCTTCACTAAGGAGAGACTGATGAAATGCCAAATTACTGTTGATTCTATTTGTCCAGTTTGCAAAGATGTGCATGAAGACTTGGAGCACTTGATCATTGTGTGTAGATGTTTGACTCAGTTCAATGACTTTTTTAAAGATTTCCTACATAACATTATGTGCAATAGTTCTACTAGCTTTGTCAATACTCTAGATTTCAATTATATATGTTACTTTGGTCTAGTCAAGAAGGATAAAAATATAAACTTATACTTTGTAAATACAGTTTTATGTGCTAGAAGATTCTGTGTAGTAAAGAGGAGAAATATCTCTATGAAGGATGATCATTTGATAGACATAGTGCCATATTTTAAAAATGTTCTGCAAAAACATGTGAGTTATGCATACTTGTATTATAAACAGAAGAAGTGCATGTATTTATTTGAAAAGTATTATTTAAACAAAAATCCTGTATTAAGGATAAGTAATGATGAAGTACATATTGAGTTTTAATTCAGATCTGTTGTTAATAATTGTTACAATTCTAACCAACACTGTGATAATATGAATTAATGGGAGACTAGCCCAATAATTCTTTTATGAATGTATTTATTTGAATAAAATTTTATCAAAATAAAAAAAAAAAGCGTTCGCTTCGCATGTGAAAGGCCCCGGGTTCGATCCCCGGCATCTCCATATTTTTTTCCTTGTTCATCCTGTCCAAGAGTGATCATACGTACAGTATTGTATATGTACACTTCTACTACAGTTTCTAAAAGAACGTCTTCCTTTCTCTTGCAGACAACTTGCAGTGTACGTTAAAGGTTACCCATAACCAATGCTGCAAAATGTAATTGAAAAAAATATGAAATAATATTTATAGACGAAACTTATTTCGATTTATAATGTCGGCTGCGCGGTCACCTTAATTCAATTTTGTCAGTCTCAGCAAGATGTGTCCAAGAATGGTTGTCGTTCATTTACCTAGCACAAATCTCACTGGTGGTGTTTTTTGAGGGCACAAATGGAAATGTAGTACTGTAACAGTTGTAAGCTGCAAAATGAACTATGTGAAGATTTCACTCCTTCGGAGGGAAAAGAAAGAAGTCAAAAAAATACATTCGTCCAGTGTTGACAGACAACATCTTCCTACTTTACAATTATAGCCCTGCGTAGTTCACTACAGACATTTGTCGAATGTACTTGACTGGTATCTATTTACATTTGACAGCCCGGGTTTTAACGTCTGAGTGCGCCTTAATACTGTCCATCACCAGACGCATACTTGGATGACTGTTTAAGTAAGTATACCCGGTTAAGAGTAAGTCCCAGGTAGTCTAGTGGTTAGGATTCCGCGCTCTCACCGCGGCGGCCGGGGTTCGATTCCCCGTCTGGGAATAATTTTTTCCTTTCCGTTTTTTTTTTTTCCCCCATGAAGCCATTTTAAAACTATCAAATCCTTGTTTTGTTTATACCATGCTGTGGCGAATAGTTTAGCTACAAACAATCATTATTGTTTGTCTTCTCTCTTTTCATATCGATCTTTAATAGTCGAAGAGCTAGTTTCGCAACAGGTACTAATATAAAAAATGCAAGATGTTTATTAAGAAGGGGATGTAGCTCAGTGGTAGAGCGTTCGCTTTGCATGTGAAAGGCCCCGGGTTCGATCCCCGGCATCTCCACTTCTATATTTTTTTAACCTCTTTTTTCCTTAAAGATAATATGTTATTTCATCTTATCTGGTTTCTTAATTACAGAACAGTTGCTTCAGCTAGTGTAGCATCCGTTTGAAACTCCGAGTGAAGTCTTTTAATTGCACGATCCGCCTGACTGATCTCTACTACGACACTGTAACCTGTTTTCGCCATGTTTTACAATACAAGTGGACTATTTAGTATTAAATTATTTTAGCAGGCTATGACGGGGATGTAGCTCAGTGGTAGAGCGTTCGCTTCGCATGTGAAAGGCCCCGGGTTCGATCCCCGGCATCTCCATATTTTTTTCCTTGTTCATCCTGTCCAAGAGTGATCATACGTACAGTATTGTATATGTACACTTCTACTACAGTTTCTAAAAGAACGTCTTCCTTTCTCTTGCAGACAACTTGCAGTGTACGTTAAAGGTTACCCATAACCAATGCTGCAAAATGTAATTGAAAAAAATATGAAATAATATTTATAGACGAAACTTATTTCGATTTATAATGTCGGCTGCGCGGTCACCTTAATTCAATTTTGTCAGTCTCAGCAAGATGTGTCCAAGAATGGTTGTCGTTCATTTACCTAGCACAAATCTCACTGGTGGTGTTTTTTGAGGGCACAAATGGAAATGTAGTACTGTAACAGTTGTAAGCTGCAAAATGAACTATGTGAAGATTTCACTCCTTCGGAGGGAAAAGAAAGAAGTCAAAAAAATACATTCGTCCAGTGTTGACAGACAACATCTTCCTACTTTACAATTATAGCCCTGCGTAGTTCACTACAGACATTTGTCGAATGTACTTGACTGGTATCTATTTACATTTGACAGCCCGGGTTTTAACGTCTGAGTGCGCCTTAATACTGTCCATCACCAGACGCATACTTGGATGACTGTTTAAGTAAGTATACCCGGTTAAGAGTAAGTCCCAGGTAGTCTAGTGGTTAGGATTCCGCGCTCTCACCGCGGCGGCCGGGGTTCGATTCCCCGTCTGGGAATAATTTTTTCCTTTCCGTTTTTTTTTTTCCCCCATGAAGCCATTTTAAAACTATCAAATCCTTGTTTTGTTTATACCATGCTGTGGCGAATAGTTTGGCTACAAACAATCATTATTGTTTGTCTTCTCTCTTTTCATATCGATCTTTAATAGTCGAAGAGCTAGTTTCGCAACAGGTACTAATATAAAAAATGCAAGATGTTTATTAAGAAGGGGATGTAGCTCAGTGGTAGAGCGTTCGCTTTGCATGTGAAAGGCCCCGGGTTCGATCCCCGGCATCTCCACTTCTATATTTTTTTAACCTCTTTTTTCCTTAAAGATAATATGTTATTTCATCTTATCTGGTTTTTTAATTACAGAACAGTTGCTTCAGCTAGTGTAGCATCCGTTTGAAACTCCGAGTGAAGTCTTTTAATTGCACGATCCGCCTGACTGATCTCTACTACGACACTGTAACCTGTTTTCGCCATGTTTTACAATACAAGTGGACTATTTAGTATTAAATTATTTTAGCAGGCTATGACGGGGATGTAGCTCAGTGGTAGAGCGTTCGCTTCGCATGTGAAAGGCCCCGGGTTCGATCCCCGGCATCTCCATATTTTTTTCCTTGTTCATCCTGTCCAAGAGTGATCATACGTACAGTATTGTATATGTACACTTCTACTACAGTTTCTAAAAGAACGTCTTCCTTTCTCTTGCAGACAACTTGCAGTGTACGTTAAAGGTTACCCATAACCAATGCTGCAAAATGTAATTGAAAAAAATATGAAATAATATTTATAGACGAAACTTATTTCGATTTATAATGTCGGCTGCGCGGTCACCTTAATTCAATTTTGTCAGTCTCAGCAAGATGTGTCCAAGAATGGTTGTCGTTCATTTACCTAGCACAAATCTCACTGGTGGTGTTTTTTGAGGGCACAAATGGAAATGTAGTACTGTAACAGTTGTAAGCTGCAAAATGAACTATGTGAAGATTTCACTCCTTCGGAGGGAAAAGAAAGAAGTCAAAAAAATACATTCGTCCAGTGTTGACAGACAACATCTTCCTACTTTACAATTATAGCCCTGCGTAGTTCACTACAGACATTTGTCGAATGTACTTGACTGGTATCTATTTACATTTGACAGCCCGGGTTTTAACGTCTGAGTGCGCCTTAATACTGTCCATCACCAGACGCATACTTGGATGACTGTTTAAGTAAGTATACCCGGTTAAGAGTAAGTCCCAGGTAGTCTAGTGGTTAGGATTCCGCGCTCTCACCGCGGCGGCCGGGGTTCGATTCCCCGTCTGGGAATAATTTTTTCCTTTCCGTTTTTTTTTTTTCCCCCATGAAGCCATTTTAAAACTATCAAATCCTTGTTTTGTTTATACCATGCTGTGGCGAATAGTTTGGCTACAAACAATCATTATTGTTTGTCTTCTCTCTTTTCATATCGATCTTTAATAGTCGAAGAGCTAGTTTCGCAACAGGTACTAATATAAAAAATGCAAGATGTTTATTAAGAAGGGGATGTAGCTCAGTGGTAGAGCGTTCGCTTTGCATGTGAAAGGCCCCGGGTTCGATCCCCGGCATCTCCACTTCTATATTTTTTTAACCTCTTTTTTCCTTAAAGATAATATGTTATTTCATCTTATCTGGTTTTTTAATTACAGAACAGTTGCTTCAGCTAGTGTAGCATCCGTTTGAAACTCCGAGTGAAGTCTTTTAATTGCACGATCCGCCTGACTGATCTCTACTACGACACTGTAACCTGTTTTCGCCATGTTTTACAATACAAGTGGACTATTTAGTATTAAATTATTTTAGCAGGCTATGACGGGGATGTAGCTCAGTGGTAGAGCGTTCGCTTCGCATGTGAAAGGCCCCGGGTTCGATCCCCGGCATCTCCATATTTTTTTCCTTGTTCATCCTGTCCAAGAGTGATCATACGTACAGTATTGTATATGTACACTTCTACTACAGTTTCTAAAAGAACGTCTTCCTTTCTCTTGCAGACAACTTGCAGTGTACGTTAAAGGTTACCCATAACCAATGCTGCAAAATGTAATTGAAAAAAATATGAAATAATATTTATAGACGAAACTTATTTCGATTTATAATGTCGGCTGCGCGGTCACCTTAATTCAATTTTGTCAGTCTCAGCAAGATGTGTCCAAGAATGGTTGTCGTTCATTTACCTAGCACAAATCTCACTGGTGGTGTTTTTTGAGGGCACAAATGGAAATGTAGTACTGTAACAGTTGTAAGCTGCAAAATGAACTATGTGAAGATTTCACTCCTTCGGAGGGAAAAGAAAGAAGTCAAAAAAATACATTCGTCCAGTGTTGACAGACAACATCTTCCTACTTTACAATTATAGCCCTGCGTAGTTCACTACAGACATTTGTCGAATGTACTTGACTGGTATCTATTTACATTTGACAGCCCGGGTTTTAACGTCTGAGTGCGCCTTAATACTGTCCATCACCAGACGCATACTTGGATGACTGTTTAAGTAAGTAAGTATACCCGGTTAAGAGTAAGTCCCAGGTAGTCTAGTGGTTAGGATTCCGCGCTCTCACCGCGGCGGCCGGGGTTCGATTCCCCGTCTGGGAATAATTTTTTCCTTTCCGTTTTTTTTTTCCCCCATGAAGCCATTTTAAAACTATCAAATCCTTGTTTTGTTTATACCATGCTGTGGCGAATAGTTTAGCTACAAACAATCATTATTGTTTGTCTTCTCTCTTTTCATATCGATCTTTAATAGTCGAAGAGCTAGTTTCGCAACAGGTACTAATATAAAAAATGCAAGATGTTTATTAAGAAGGGGATGTAGCTCAGTGGTAGAGCGTTCGCTTTGCATGTGAAAGGCCCCGGGTTCGATCCCCGGCATCTCCACTTCTATATTTTTTTAACCTCTTTTTTCCTTAAAGATAATATGTTATTTCATCTTATCTGGTTTTTTAATTACAGAACAGTTGCTTCAGCTAGTGTAGCATCCGTTTGAAACTCCGAGTGAAGTCTTTTAATTGCAAGATCCGCCTGACTGATCTTTACTACGACACTGTAACCTGTTTTCGCCATGTTTTACAATACAAGTGGACTATTTAGTATTAGATTATTTTAGCAGGCTATGACGGGGATGTAGCTCAGTGGTAGAGCGTTCGCTTCGCATGTGAAAGGCCCCGGGTTCGATCCCCGGCATCTCCATATTTTTTTCCTTGTTCATCCTGTCCAAGAGTGATCATACGTACAGTATTGTATATGTACACTTCTACTACAGTTTCTAAAAGAACGTCTTCCTTTCTCTTGCAGACAACTTGCAGTGTACGTTAAAGGTTACCCATAACCAATGCTGCAAAATGTAATTGAAAAAAATATGAAATAATATTTATAGACGAAACTTATTTCGATTTATAATGTCGGCTGCGCGGTCACCTTAATTCAATTTTGTCAGTCTCAGCAAGATGTGTCCAAGAATGGTTGTCGTTCATTTACCTAGCACAAATCTCACTGGTGGTGTTTTTTGAGGGCACAAATGGAAATGTAGTACTGTAACAGTTGTAAGCTGCAAAATGAACTATGTGAAGATTTCACTCCTTCGGAGGGAAAAGAAAGAAGTCAAAAAAATACATTCGTCCAGTGTTGACAGACAACATCTTCCTACTTTACAATTATAGCCCTGCGTAGTTCACTACAGACATTTGTCGAATGTACTTGACTGGTATCTATTTACATTTGACAGCCCGGGTTTTAACGTCTTCAGGAGTGCGCCTTAATACTGTCCATCACCAGACGCATACTTGGATGACTGTTTAAGTAAGTAAGTATACCCGGTTAAGAGTAAGTCCCAGGTAGTCTAGTGGTTAGGATTCCGCGCTCTCACCGCGGCGGCCGGGGTTCGATTCCCCGTCTGGGAATAATTTTTTCCTTTCCGTTTTTTTTTCCCCCATGAAGCCATTTTAAAACTATCAAATCCTTGTTTTGTTTATACCATGCTGTGGCGAATAGTTTGGCTACAAACAATCATTATTGTTTGTCTTCTCTCTTTTCATATCGATCTTTAATAGTCGAAGAGCTAGTTTCGCAACAGGTACTAATATAAAAAATGCAAGATGTTTATTAAGAAGGGGATGTAGCTCAGTGGTAGAGCGTTCGCTTTGCATGTGAAAGGCCCCGGGTTCGATCCCCGGCATCTCCACTTCTATATTTTTTTAACCTCTTTTTTCCTTAAAGATAATATGTTATTTCATCTTATCTGGTTTTTTAATTACAGAACAGTTGCTTCAGCTAGTGTAGCATCCGTTTGAAACTCCGAGTGAAGTCTTTTAATTGCAAGATCCGCCTGACTGATCTCTACTACGACACTGTAACCTGTTTTCGCCATGTTTTACAATACAAGTGGACTATTTAGTATTAGATTATTTTAGCAGGCTATGACGGGGATGTAGCTCAGTGGTAGAGCGTTCGCTTCGCATGTGAAAGGCCCCGGGTTCGATCCCCGGCATCTCCATATTTTTTTCCTTGTTCATCCTGTCCAAGAGTGATCATACGTACAGTATTGTATATGTACACTTCTACTACAGTTTCTAAAAGAACGTCTTCCTTTCTCTTGCAGACAACTTGCAGTGTACGTTAAAGGTTACCCATAACCAATGCTGCAAAATGTAATTGAAAAAAATATGAAATAATATTTATAGACGAAACTTATTTCGATTTATAATGTCGGCTGCGCGGTCACCTTAATTCAATTTTGTCAGTCTCAGCAAGATGTGTCCAAGAATGGTTGTCGTTCATTTACCTAGCACAAATCTCACTGGTGGTGTTTTTTGAGGGCACAAATGGAAATGTAGTACTGTAACAGTTGTAAGCTGCAAAATGAACTATGTGAAGATTTCACTCCTTCGGAGGGAAAAGAAAGAAGTCAAAAAAATACATTCGTCCAGTGTTGACAGACAACATCTTCCTACTTTACAATTATAGCCCTGCGTAGTTCACTACAGACATTTGTCGAATGTACTTGACTGGTATCTATTTACATTTGACAGCCCGGGTTTTAACGTCTTCAGGAGTGCGCCTTAATACTGTCCATCACCAGACGCATACTTGGATGACTGTTTAAGTAAGTAAGTATACCCGGTTAAGAGTAAGTCCCAGGTAGTCTAGTGGTTAGGATTCCGCGCTCTCACCGCGGCGGCCGGGGTTCGATTCCCCGTCTGGGAATAATTTTTTCCTTTCCGTTTTTTTTTTCCCCCATGAAGCCATTTTAAAACTATCAAATCCTTGTTTTGTTTATACCATGCTGTGGCGAATAGTTTGGCTACAAACAATCATTATTGTTTGTCTTCTCTCTTTTCATATCGATCTTTAATAGTCGAAGAGCTAGTTTCGCAACAGGTACTAATATAAAAAATGCAAGATGTTTATTAAGAAGGGGATGTAGCTCAGTGGTAGAGCGTTCGCTTTGCATGTGAAAGGCCCCGGGTTCGATCCCCGGCATCTCCACTTCTATATTTTTTTAACCTCTTTTTTCCTTAAAGATAATATGTTATTTCATCTTATCTGGTTTTTTAATTACAGAACAGTTGCTTCAGCTAGTGTAGCATCCGTTTGAAACTCCGAGTGAAGTCTTTTAATTGCACGATCCGCCTGACTGATCTCTACTACGACACTGTAACCTGTTTTCGCCATGTTTTACAATACAAGTGGACTATTTAGTATTAAATTATTTTAGCAGGCTATGACGGGGATGTAGCTCAGTGGTAGAGCGTTCGCTTCGCATGTGAAAGGCCCCGGGTTCGATCCCCGGCATCTCCATATTTTTTTCCTTGTTCATCCTGTCCAAGAGTGATCATACGTACAGTATTGTATATGTACACTTCTACTACAGTTTCTAAAAGAACGTCTTCCTTTCTCTTGCAGACAACTTGCAGTGTACGTTAAAGGTTACCCATAACCAATGCTGCAAAATGTAATTGAAAAAAATATGAAATAATATTTATAGACGAAACTTATTTCGATTTATAATGTCGGCTGCGCGGTCACCTTAATTCAATTTTGTCAGTCTCAGCAAGATGTGTCCAAGAATGGTTGTCGTTCATTTACCTAGCACAAATCTCACTGGTGGTGTTTTTGAGGGCACAAATGGAAATGTAGTACTGTAACAGTTGTAAGCTGCAAAATGAACTATGTGAAGATTTCACTCCTTCGGAGGGAAAAGAAAGAAGTCAAAAAAATACATTCGTCCAGTGTTGACAGACAACATCTTCCTACTTTACAATTATAGCCCTGCGTAGTTCACTACAGACATTTGTCGAATGTACTTGACTGGTATCTATTTACATTTGACAGCCCGGGTTTTAACGTCTGAGTGCGCCTTAATACTGTCCATCACCAGACGCATACTTGGATGACTGTTTAAGTAAGTAAGTATACCCGGTTAAGAGTAAGTCCCAGGTAGTCTAGTGGTTAGGATTCCGCGCTCTCACCGCGGCGGCCGGGGTTCGATTCCCCGTCTGGGAATAATTTTTTCCTTTCCGTTTTTTTTTTCCCCCATGAAGCCATTTTAAAACTATCAAATCCTTGTTTTGTTTATACCATGCTGTGGCGAATAGTTTGGCTACAAACAATCATTATTGTTTGTCTTCTCTCTTTTCATATCGATCTTTAATAGTCGAAGAGCTAGTTTCGCAACAGGTACTAATATAAAAAATGCAAGATGTTTATTAAGAAGGGGATGTAGCTCAGTGGTAGAGCGTTCGCTTTGCATGTGAAAGGCCCCGGGTTCGATCCCCGGCATCTCCACTTCTATATTTTTTTAACCTCTTTTTTCCTTAAAGATAATATGTTATTTCATCTTATCTGGTTTTTTAATTACAGAACAGTTGCTTCAGCTAGTGTAGCATCCGTTTGAAACTCCGAGTGAAGTCTTTTAATTGCACGATCCGCCTGACTGATCTCTACTACGACACTGTAACCTGTTTTCGCCATGTTTTACAATACAAGTGGACTATTTAGTATTAAATTATTTTAGCAGGCTATGACGGGGATGTAGCTCAGTGGTAGAGCGTTCGCTTCGCATGTGAAAGGCCCCGGGTTCGATCCCCGGCATCTCCATATTTTTTTCCTTGTTCATCCTGTCCAAGAGTGATCATACGTACAGTATTGTATATGTACACTTCTACTACAGTTTCTAAAAGAACGTCTTCCTTTCTCTTGCAGACAACTTGCAGTGTACGTTAAAGGTTACCCATAACCAATGCTGCAAAATGTAATTGAAAAAAATATGAAATAATATTTATAGACGAAACTTATTTCGATTTATAATGTCGGCTGCGCGGTCACCTTAATTCAATTTTGTCAGTCTCAGCAAGATGTGTCCAAGAATGGTTGTCGTTCATTTACCTAGCACAAATCTCACTGGTGGTGTTTTTTGAGGGCACAAATGGAAATGTAGTACTGTAACAGTTGTAAGCTGCAAAATGAACTATGTGAAGATTTCACTCCTTCGGAGGGAAAAGAAAGAAGTCAAAAAAATACATTCGTCCAGTGTTGACAGACAACATCTTCCTACTTTACAATTATAGCCCTGCGTAGTTCACTACAGACATTTGTCGAATGTACTTGACTGGTATCTATTTACATTTGACAGCCCGGGTTTTAACGTCTGAGTGCGCCTTAATACTGTCCATCACCAGACGCATACTTGGATGACTGTTTAAGTAAGTAAGTATACCCGGTTAAGAGTAAGTCCCAGGTAGTCTAGTGGTTAGGATTCCGGGGTTCGATTCCCCGTCTGGGAATAATTTTTTCCTTTCCGTTTTTTTTTTCCCCCATGAAGCCATTTTAAAACTATCAAATCCTTGTTTTGTTTATACCATGCTGTGGCGAATAGTTTAGCTACAAACAATCATTATTGTTTGTCTTCTCTCTTTTCATATCGATCTTTAATAGTCGAAGAGCTAGTTTCGCAACAGGTACTAATATAAAAAATGCAAGATGTTTATTAAGAAGGGGATGTAGCTCAGTGGTAGAGCGTTCGCTTTGCATGTGAAAGGCCCCGGGTTCGATCCCCGGCATCTCCACTTCTATATTTTTTTAACCTCTTTTTTACTTAAAGATAATATGTTATTTCATCTTATCTGGTTTTTTAATTACAGAACAGTTGCTTCAGCTAGTGTAGCATCCGTTTGAAACTCCGAGTGAAGTCTTTTAATTGCACGATCCGCCTGACTGATCTCTACTACGACACTGTAACCTGTTTTCGCCATGTTTTACAATACAAGTGGACTATTTAGTATTAAATTATTTTAGCAGGCTATGACGGGGATGTAGCTCAGTGGTAGAGCGTTCGCTTCGCATGTGAAAGGCCCCGGGTTCGATCCCCGGCATCTCCATATTTTTTTCCTTGTTCATCCTGTCCAAGAGTGATCATACGTACAGTATTGTATATGTACACTTCTACTACAGTTTCTAAAAGAACGTCTTCCTTTCTCTTGCAGACAACTTGCAGTGTACGTTAAAGGTTACCCATAACCAATGCTGCAAAATGTAATTGAAAAAAATATGAAATAATATTTATAGACGAAACTTATTTCGATTTATAATGTCGGCTGCGCGGTCACCTTAATTCAATTTTGTCAGTCTCAGCAAGATGTGTCCAAGAATGGTTGTCGTTCATTTACCTAGCACAAATCTCACTGGTGGTGTTTTTTGAGGGCACAAATGGAAATGTAGTACTGTAACAGTTGTAAGCTGCAAAATGAACTATGTGAAGATTTCACTCCTTCGGAGGGAAAAGAAAGAAGTCAAAAAAATACATTCGTCCAGTGTTGACAGACAACATCTTCCTACTTTACAATTATAGCCCTGCGTAGTTCACTACAGACATTTGTCGAATGTACTTGACTGGTATCTATTTACATTTGACAGCCCGGGTTTTAACGTCTGAGTGCGCCTTAATACTGTCCATCACCAGACGCATACTTGGATGACTGTTTAAGTAAGTAAGTATACCCGGTTAAGAGTAAGTCCCAGGTAGTTTAGTGGTTAGGATTCCGCGCTCTCACCGCGGCGGCCGGGGTTCGATTCCCCGTCTGGGAATAATTTTTTCCTTTCCGTTTTTTTTTTCCCCCATGAAGCCATTTTAAAACTATCAAATCCTTGTTTTGTTTATACCATGCTGTGGCGAATAGTTTGGCTACAAACAATCATTATTGTTTGTCTTCTCTCTTTTCATATCGATCTTTAATAGTCGAAGAGCTAGTTTCGCAACAGGTACTAATATAAAAAATGCAAGATGTTTATTAAGAAGGGGATGTAGCTCAGTGGTAGAGCGTTCGCTTTGCATGTGAAAGGCCCCGGGTTCGATCCCCGGCATCTCCACTTCTATATTTTTTTAACCTCTTTTTTCCTTAAAGATAATATGTTATTTCATCTTATCTGGTTTTTTAATTACAGAACAGTTGCTTCAGCTAGTGTAGCATCCGTTTGAAACTCCGAGTGAAGTCTTTTAATTGCACGATCCGCCTGACTGATCTCTACTACGACACTGTAACCTGTTTTCGCCATGTTTTACAATACAAGTGGACTATTTAGTATTAAATTATTTTAGCAGGCTATGACGGGGATGTAGCTCAGTGGTAGAGCGTTCGCTTCGCATGTGAAAGGCCCCGGGTTCGATCCCCGGCATCTCCATATTTTTTTCCTTGTTCATCCTGTCCAAGAGTGATCATACGTACAGTATTGTATATGTACACTTCTACTACAGTTTCTAAAAGAACGTCTTCCTTTCTCTTGCAGACAACTTGCAGTGTACGTTAAAGGTTACCCATAACCAATGCTGCAAAATGTAATTGAAAAAAATATGAAATAATATTTATAGACGAAACTTATTTCGATTTATAATGTCGGCTGCGCGGTCACCTTAATTCAATTTTGTCAGTCTCAGCAAGATGTGTCCAAGAATGGTTGTCGTTCATTTACCTAGCACAAATCTCACTGGTGGTGTTTTTTGAGGGCACAAATGGAAATGTAGTACTGTAACAGTTGTAAGCTGCAAAATGAACTATGTGAAGATTTCACTCCTTCGGAGGGAAAAGAAAGAAGTCAAAAAAATACATTCGTCCAGTGTTGACAGACAACATCTTCCTACTTTACAATTATAGCCCTGCGTAGTTCACTACAGACATTTGTCGAATGTACTTGACTGGTATCTATTTACATTTGACAGCCCGGGTTTTAACGTCTTCAGGAGTGCGCCTTAATACTGTCCATCACCAGACGCATACTTGGATGACTGTTTAAGTAAGTAAGTATACCCGGTTAAGAGTAAGTCCCAGGTAGTCTAGTGGTTAGGATTCCGCGCTCTCACCGCGGCGGCCGGGGTTCGATTCCCCGTCTGGGAATAATTTTTTCCTTTCCGTTTTTTTTTCCCCCATGAAGCCATTTTAAAACTATCAAATCCTTGTTTTGTTTATACCATGCTGTGGCGAATAGTTTGGCTACAAACAATCATTATTGTTTGTCTTCTCTCTTTTCATATCGATCTTTAATAGTCGAAGAGCTAGTTTCGCAACAGGTACTAATATAAAAAATGCAAGATGTTTATTAAGAAGGGGATGTAGCTCAGTGGTAGAGCGTTCGCTTTGCATGTGAAAGGCCCCGGGTTCGATCCCCGGCATCTCCACTTCTATATTTTTTTAACCTCTTTTTTACTTAAAGATAATATGTTATTTCATCTTATCTGGTTTTTTAATTACAGAACAGTTGCTTCAGCTAGTGTAGCATCCGTTTGAAACTCCGAGTGAAGTCTTTTAATTGCACGATCCGCCTGACTGATCTCTACTACGACACTGTAACCTGTTTTCGCCATGTTTTACAATACAAGTGGACTATTTAGTATTAAATTATTTTAGCAGGCTATGACGGGGATGTAGCTCAGTGGTAGAGCGTTCGCTTCGCATGTGAAAGGCCCCGGGTTCGATCCCCGGCATCTCCATATTTTTTTCCTTGTTCATCCTGTCCAAGAGTGATCATACGTACAGTATTGTATATGTACACTTCTACTACAGTTTCTAAAAGAACGTCTTCCTTTCTCTTGCAGACAACTTGCAGTGTACGTTAAAGGTTACCCATAACCAATGCTGCAAAATGTAATTGAAAAAAATATGAAATAATATTTATAGACGAAACTTATTTCGATTTATAATGTCGGCTGCGCGGTCACCTTAATTCAATTTTGTCAGTCTCAGCAAGATGTGTCCAAGAATGGTTGTCGTTCATTTACCTAGCACAAATCTCACTGGTGGTGTTTTTTGAGGGCACAAATGGAAATGTAGTACTGTAACAGTTGTAAGCTGCAAAATGAACTATGTGAAGATTTCACTCCTTCGGAGGGAAAAGAAAGAAGTCAAAAAAATACATTCGTCCAGTGTTGACAGACAACATCTTCCTACTTTACAATTATAGCCCTGCGTAGTTCACTACAGACATTTGTCGAATGTACTTGACTGGTATCTATTTACATTTGACAGCCCGGGTTTTAACGTCTGAGTGCGCCTTAATACTGTCCATCACCAGACGCATACTTGGATGACTGTTTAAGTAAGTAAGTATACCCGGTTAAGAGTAAGTCCCAGGTAGTCTAGTGGTTAGGATTCCGGGGTTCGATTCCCCGTCTGGGAATAATTTTTTCCTTTCCGTTTTTTTTTTCCCCCATGAAGCCATTTTAAAACTATCAAATCCTTGTTTTGTTTATACCATGCTGTGGCGAATAGTTTAGCTACAAACAATCATTATTGTTTGTCTTCTCTCTTTTCATATCGATCTTTAATAGTCGAAGAGCTAGTTTCGCAACAGGTACTAATATAAACAATGCAAGATGTTTATTAAGAAGGGGATGTAGCTCAGTGGTAGAGCGTTCGCTTTGCATGTGAAAGGCCCCGGGTTCGATCCCCGGCATCTCCACTTCTATATTTTTTTAACCTCTTTTTTACTTAAAGATAATATGTTATTTCATCTTATCTGGTTTTTTAATTACAGAACAGTTGCTTCAGCTAGTGTAGCATCCGTTTGAAACTCCGAGTGAAGTCTTTTAATTGCACGATCCGCCTGACTGATCTCTACTACGACACTGTAACCTGTTTTCGCCATGTTTTACAATACAAGTGGACTATTTAGTATTAAATTATTTTAGCAGGCTATGACGGGGATGTAGCTCAGTGGTAGAGCGTTCGCTTCGCATGTGAAAGGCCCCGGGTTCGATCCCCGGCATCTCCATATTTTTTTCCTTGTTCATCCTGTCCAAGAGTGATCATACGTACAGTATTGTATATGTACACTTCTACTACAGTTTCTAAAAGAACGTCTTCCTTTCTCTTGCAGACAACTTGCAGTGTACGTTAAAGGTTACCCATAACCAATGCTGCAAAATGTAATTGAAAAAAATATGAAATAATATTTATAGACGAAACTTATTTCGATTTATAATGTCGGCTGCGCGGTCACCTTAATTCAATTTTGTCAGTCTCAGCAAGATGTGTCCAAGAATGGTTGTCGTTCATTTACCTAGCACAAATCTCACTGGTGGTGTTTTTTGAGGGCACAAATGGAAATGTAGTACTGTAACAGTTGTAAGCTGCAAAATGAACTATGTGAAGATTTCACTCCTTCGGAGGGAAAAGAAAGAAGTCAAAAAAATACATTCGTCCAGTGTTGACAGACAACATCTTCCTACTTTACAATTATAGCCCTGCGTAGTTCACTACAGACATTTGTCGAATGTACTTGACTGGTATCTATTTACATTTGACAGCCCGGGTTTTAACGTCTTCAGGAGTGCGCCTTAATACTGTCCATCACCAGACGCATACTTGGATGACTGTTTAAGTAAGTAAGTATACCCGGTTAAGAGTAAGTCCCAGGTAGTCTAGTGGTTAGGATTCCGCGCTCTCACCGCGGCGGCCGGGGTTCGATTCCCCGTCTGGGAATAATTTTTTCCTTTCCGTTTTTTTTTTCCCCCATGAAGCCATTTTAAAACTATCAAATCCTTGTTTTGTTTATACCATGCTGTGGCGAATAGTTTGGCTACAAACAATCATTATTGTTTGTCTTCTCTCTTTTCATATCGATCTTTAATAGTCGAAGAGCTAGTTTCGCAACAGGTACTAATATAAAAAATGCAAGATGTTTATTAAGAAGGGGATGTAGCTCAGTGGTAGAGCGTTCGCTTTGCATGTGAAAGGCCCCGGGTTCGATCCCCGGCATCTCCACTTCTATATTTTTTTAACCTCTTTTTTCCTTAAAGATAATATGTTATTTCATCTTATCTGGTTTTTTAATTACAGAACAGTTGCTTCAGCTAGTGTAGCATCCGTTTGAAACTCCGAGTGAAGTCTTTTAATTGCACGATCCGCCTGACTGATCTCTACTACGACACTGTAACCTGTTTTCGCCATGTTTTACAATACAAGTGGACTATTTAGTATTAAATTATTTTAGCAGGCTATGACGGGGATGTAGCTCAGTGGTAGAGCGTTCGCTTCGCATGTGAAAGGCCCCGGGTTCGATCCCCGGCATCTCCATATTTTTTTCCTTGTTCATCCTGTCCAAGAGTGATCATACGTACAGTATTGTATATGTACACTTCTACTACAGTTTCTAAAAGAACGTCTTCCTTTCTCTTGCAGACAACTTGCAGTGTACGTTAAAGGTTACCCATAACCAATGCTGCAAAATGTAATTGAAAAAAATATGAAATAATATTTATAGACGAAACTTATTTCGATTTATAATGTCGGCTGCGCGGTCACCTTAATTCAATTTTGTCAGTCTCAGCAAGATGTGTCCAAGAATGGTTGTCGTTCATTTACCTAGCACAAATCTCACTGGTGGTGTTTTTTGAGGGCACAAATGGAAATGTAGTACTGTAACAGTTGTAAGCTGCAAAATGAACTATGTGAAGATTTCACTCCTTCGGAGGGAAAAGAAAGAAGTCAAAAAAATACATTCGTCCAGTGTTGACAGACAACATCTTCCTACTTTACAATTATAGCCCTGCGTAGTTCACTACAGACATTTGTCGAATGTACTTGACTGGTATCTATTTACATTTGACAGCCCGGGTTTTAACGTCTGAGTGCGCCTTAATACTGTCCATCACCAGACGCATACTTGGATGACTGTTTAAGTAAGTAAGTATACCCGGTTAAGAATAAGTCCCAGGTAGTCTAGTGGTTAGGATTCCGCGCTCTCACCGCGGCGGCCGGGGTTCGATTCCCCGTCTGGGAATAATTTTTTCCTTTCCGTTTTTTTTTCCCCCATGAAGCCATTTTAAAACTATCAAATCCTTGTTTTGTTTATACCATGCTGTGGCGAATAGTTTGGCTACAAACAATCATTATTGTTTGTCTTCTCTCTTTTCATATCGATCTTTAATAGTCGAAGAGCTAGTTTCGCAACAGGTACTAATATAAAAAATGCAAGATGTTTATTAAGAAGGGGATGTAGCTCAGTGGTAGAGCGTTCGCTTTGCATGTGAAAGGCCCCGGGTTCGATCCCCGGCATCTCCACTTCTATATTTTTTTAACCTCTTTTTTCCTTAAAGATAATATGTTATTTCATCTTATCTGGTTTTTTAATTACAGAACAGTTGCTTCAGCTAGTGTAGCATCCGTTTGAAACTCCGAGTGAAGTCTTTTAATTGCACGATCCGCCTGACTGATCTCTACTACGACACTGTAACCTGTTTTCGCCATGTTTTACAATACAAGTGGACTATTTAGTATTAAATTATTTTAGCAGGCTATGACGGGGATGTAGCTCAGTGGTAGAGCGTTCGCTTCGCATGTGAAAGGCCCCGGGTTCGATCCCCGGCATCTCCATATTTTTTTCCTTGTTCATCCTGTCCAAGAGTGATCATACGTACAGTATTGTATATGTACACTTCTACTACAGTTTCTAAAAGAACGTCTTCCTTTCTCTTGCAGACAACTTGCAGTGTACGTTAAAGGTTACCCATAACCAATGCTGCAAAATGTAATTGAAAAAAATATGAAATAATATTTATAGACGAAACTTATTTCGATTTATAATGTCGGCTGCGCGGTCACCTTAATTCAATTTTGTCAGTCTCAGCAAGATGTGTCCAAGAATGGTTGTCGTTCATTTACCTAGCACAAATCTCACTGGTGGTGTTTTTTGAGGGCACAAATGGAAATGTAGTACTGTAACAGTTGTAAGCTGCAAAATGAACTATGTGAAGATTTCACTCCTTCGGAGGGAAAAGAAAGAAGTCAAAAAAATACATTCGTCCAGTGTTGACAGACAACATCTTCCTACTTTACAATTATAGCCCTGCGTAGTTCACTACAGACATTTGTCGAATGTACTTGACTGGTATCTATTTACATTTGACAGCCCGGGTTTTAACGTCTGAGTGCGCCTTAATACTGTCCATCACCAGACGCATACTTGGATGACTGTTTAAGTAAGTAAGTATACCCGGTTAAGAGTAAGTCCCAGGTAGTCTAGTGGTTAGGATTCCGGGGTTCGATTCCCCGTCTGGGAATAATTTTTTCCTTTCCGTTTTTTTTTTCCCCCATGAAGCCATTTTAAAACTATCAAATCCTTGTTTTGTTTATACCATGCTGTGGCGAATAGTTTAGCTACAAACAATCATTATTGTTTGTCTTCTCTCTTTTCATATCGATCTTTAATAGTCGAAGAGCTAGTTTCGCAACAGGTACTAATATAAAAAATGCAAGATGTTTATTAAGAAGGGGATGTAGCTCAGTGGTAGAGCGTTCGCTTTGCATGTGAAAGGCCCCGGGTTCGATCCCCGGCATCTCCACTTCTATATTTTTTTAACCTCTTTTTTACTTAAAGATAATATGTTATTTCATCTTATCTGGTTTTTTAATTACAGAACAGTTGCTTCAGCTAGTGTAGCATCCGTTTGAAACTCCGAGTGAAGTCTTTTAATTGCACGATCCGCCTGACTGATCTCTACTACGACACTGTAACCTGTTTTCGCCATGTTTTACAATACAAGTGGACTATTTAGTATTAAATTATTTTAGCAGGCTATGACGGGGATGTAGCTCAGTGGTAGAGCGTTCGCTTCGCATGTGAAAGGCCCCGGGTTCGATCCCCGGCATCTCCATATTTTTTTCCTTGTTCATCCTGTCCAAGAGTGATCATACGTACAGTATTGTATATGTACACTTCTACTACAGTTTCTAAAAGAACGTCTTCCTTTCTCTTGCAGACAACTTGCAGTGTACGTTAAAGGTTACCCATAACCAATGCTGCAAAATGTAATTGAAAAAAATATGAAATAATATTTATAGACGAAACTTATTTCGATTTATAATGTCGGCTGCGCGGTCACCTTAATTCAATTTTGTCAGTCTCAGCAAGATGTGTCCAAGAATGGTTGTCGTTCATTTACCTAGCACAAATCTCACTGGTGGTGTTTTTTGAGGGCACAAATGGAAATGTAGTACTGTAACAGTTGTAAGCTGCAAAATGAACTATGTGAAGATTTCACTCCTTCGGAGGGAAAAGAAAGAAGTCAAAAAAATACATTCGTCCAGTGTTGACAGACAACATCTTCCTACTTTACAATTATAGCCCTGCGTAGTTCACTACAGACATTTGTCGAATGTACTTGACTGGTATCTATTTACATTTGACAGCCCGGGTTTTAACGTCTTCAGGAGTGCGCCTTAATACTGTCCATCACCAGACGCATACTTGGATGACTGTTTAAGTAAGTAAGTATACCCGGTTAAGAGTAAGTCCCAGGTAGTCTAGTGGTTAGGATTCCGCGCTCTCACCGCGGCGGCCGGGGTTCGATTCCCCGTCTGGGAATAATTTTTTCCTTTCCGTTTTTTTTTTCCCCCATGAAGCCATTTTAAAACTATCAAATCCTTGTTTTGTTTATACCATGCTGTGGCGAATAGTTTGGCTACAAACAATCATTATTGTTTGTCTTCTCTCTTTTCATATCGATCTTTAATAGTCGAAGAGCTAGTTTCGCAACAGGTACTAATATAAAAAATGCAAGATGTTTATTAAGAAGGGGATGTAGCTCAGTGGTAGAGCGTTCGCTTTGCATGTGAAAGGCCCCGGGTTCGATCCCCGGCATCTCCACTTCTATATTTTTTTAACCTCTTTTTTCCTTAAAGATAATATGTTATTTCATCTTATCTGGTTTTTTAATTACAGAACAGTTGCTTCAGCTAGTGTAGCATCCGTTTGAAACTCCGAGTGAAGTCTTTTAATTGCACGATCCGCCTGACTGATCTCTACTACGACACTGTAACCTGTTTTCGCCATGTTTTACAATACAAGTGGACTATTTAGTATTAAATTATTTTAGCAGGCTATGACGGGGATGTAGCTCAGTGGTAGAGCGTTCGCTTCGCATGTGAAAGGCCCCGGGTTCGATCCCCGGCATCTCCATATTTTTTTCCTTGTTCATCCTGTCCAAGAGTGATCATACGTACAGTATTGTATATGTACACTTCTACTACAGTTTCTAAAAGAACGTCTTCCTTTCTCTTGCAGACAACTTGCAGTGTACGTTAAAGGTTACCCATAACCAATGCTGCAAAATGTAATTGAAAAAAATATGAAATAATATTTATAGACGAAACTTATTTCGATTTATAATGTCGGCTGCGCGGTCACCTTAATTCAATTTTGTCAGTCTCAGCAAGATGTGTCCAAGAATGGTTGTCGTTCATTTACCTAGCACAAATCTCACTGGTGGTGTTTTTTGAGGGCACAAATGGAAATGTAGTACTGTAACAGTTGTAAGCTGCAAAATGAACTATGTGAAGATTTCACTCCTTCGGAGGGAAAAGAAAGAAGTCAAAAAAATACATTCGTCCAGTGTTGACAGACAACATCTTCCTACTTTACAATTATAGCCCTGCGTAGTTCACTACAGACATTTGTCGAATGTACTTGACTGGTATCTATTTACATTTGACAGCCCGGGTTTTAACGTCTTCAGGAGTGCGCCTTAATACTGTCCATCACCAGACGCATACTTGGATGACTGTTTAAGTAAGTAAGTATACCCGGTTAAGAGTAAGTCCCAGGTAGTCTAGTGGTTAGGATTCCGCGCTCTCACCGCGGCGGCCGGGGTTCGATTCCCCGTCTGGGAATAATTTTTTCCTTTCCGTTTTTTTTTTCCCCCATGAAGCCATTTTAAAACTATCAAATCCTTGTTTTGTTTATACCATGCTGTGGCGAATAGTTTGGCTACAAACAATCATTATTGTTTGTCTTCTCTCTTTTCATATCGATCTTTAATAGTCGAAGAGCTAGTTTCGCAACAGGTACTAATATAAAAAATGCAAGATGTTTATTAAGAAGGGGATGTAGCTCAGTGGTAGAGCGTTCGCTTTGCATGTGAAAGGCCCCGGGTTCGATCCCCGGCATCTCCACTTCTATATTTTTTTAACCTCTTTTTTCCTTAAAGATAATATGTTATTTCATCTTATCTGGTTTTTTAATTACAGAACAGTTGCTTCAGCTAGTGTAGCATCCGTTTGAAACTCCGAGTGAAGTCTTTTAATTGCACGATCCGCCTGACTGATCTCTACTACGACACTGTAACCTGTTTTCGCCATGTTTTACAATACAAGTGGACTATTTAGTATTAAATTATTTTAGCAGGCTATGACGGGGATGTAGCTCAGTGGTAGAGCGTTCGCTTCGCATGTGAAAGGCCCCGGGTTCGATCCCCGGCATCTCCATATTTTTTTCCTTGTTCATCCTGTCCAAGAGTGATCATACGTACAGTATTGTATATGTACACTTCTACTACAGTTTCTAAAAGAACGTCTTCCTTTCTCTTGCAGACAACTTGCAGTGTACGTTAAAGGTTACCCATAACCAATGCTGCAAAATGTAATTGAAAAAAATATGAAATAATATTTATAGACGAAACTTATTTCGATTTATAATGTCGGCTGCGCGGTCACCTTAATTCAATTTTGTCAGTCTCAGCAAGATGTGTCCAAGAATGGTTGTCGTTCATTTACCTAGCACAAATCTCACTGGTGGTGTTTTTTGAGGGCACAAATGGAAATGTAGTACTGTAACAGTTGTAAGCTGCAAAATGAACTATGTGAAGATTTCACTCCTTCGGAGGGAAAAGAAAGAAGTCAAAAAAATACATTCGTCCAGTGTTGACAGACAACATCTTCCTACTTTACAATTATAGCCCTGCGTAGTTCACTACAGACATTTGTCGAATGTACTTGACTGGTATCTATTTACATTTGACAGCCCGGGTTTTAACGTCTTCAGGAGTGCGCCTTAATACTGTCCATCACCAGACGCATACTTGGATGACTGTTTAAGTAAGTAAGTATACCCGGTTAAGAGTAAGTCCCAGGTAGTCTAGTGGTTAGGATTCCGCGCTCTCACCGCGGCGGCCGGGGTTCGATTCCCCGTCTGGGAATAATTTTTTCCTTTCCGTTTTTTTTTCCCCCATGAAGCCATTTTAAAACTATCAAATCCTTGTTTTGTTTATACCATGCTGTGGCGAATAGTTTGGCTACAAACAATCATTATTGTTTGTCTTCTCTCTTTTCATATCGATCTTTAATAGTCGAAGAGCTAGTTTCGCAACAGGTACTAATATAAAAAATGCAAGATGTTTATTAAGAAGGGGATGTAGCTCAGTGGTAGAGCGTTCGCTTTGCATGTGAAAGGCCCCGGGTTCGATCCCCGGCATCTCCACTTCTATATTTTTTTAACCTCTTTTTTCCTTAAAGATAATATGTTATTTCATCTTATCTGGTTTTTTAATTACAGAACAGTTGCTTCAGCTAGTGTAGCATCCGTTTGAAACTCCGAGTGAAGTCTTTTATGAGAGACTTCCGGTTTCCGGTTTAGGCGACGGCCACGTTTTCTGAGCTGGGTGAAAAATCGAAAAGTTTTTCTCGTTTTTACGAGTCATCCGCACATGTGGATATTCTTTTATTGGATTATTAACCTTAACTGTGATATTGAATAAGTATTTGTGCTTTTTATCAACCTGAACTGTGTTTCCTCCCTCCACCATGTCGGGTGGGAGGGGAGGTCGAAAAACCCTGAAAGAACTTACTGTGTTTGTTGATGTTGGAGACAACAAATCTGTATTAGCCGGTGCTGTTATTAAAAGTGTTGAAGAAGCAGTCGGAGAAGGAACAGTTGCTGCGTGTGTACCGAAAAGTGGAAACGGATATGAAATTACTTTGTTGGATTACGATGCTTTGGAACTTATCTGTGACACTGGATTTAAAATCAAGAACCATACGTTTAAACCAAATGCCATTTTCTCAAAAGAGAAGCTGGTAAGTTTTTTGAATGTTTCATATTATGTAACTGATGAAGAAATTACTAAAAAGCTAACAGATGCAGGCTTAGAACTTGTTACTTCTCTGAAACGCAGGATGTACCCTGGCACTTCGGTGGCGGATGGTACACGTTTCGCAGTAGTCAAATTCCCTGGTGAAATACAGAGCTTACCATATTCAATGAAGTTCTCAACTGGCATAAACTCTTTCGAATATATCCGAGTTGTACATGACAACCAGAAAAAGGTATGCACGAAGTGTTATGAAAGTGGTCACGTCTACGCCAACTGTCCAGAAAACCGATGCTTTAAGTGTTATAGAACTGGTCACCTAGCAAAGATGTGTAACACGCCACCGTGTAAAACCTGCAACAAATACCCCCACAAGTGTAACTGTACCCCTTGGGGGGAACATTCACGGCCAGAAGCCGAGATTGATGAGGCAGAGCTATGGCAGACGAAAGGCGGAGATACGACCTCGGATGATAATACAGAGGAGGCAACATTGATGACAGCTAATGATGATACAGTCGACACTGGTAGCGGTGATGTGCAGGACGACGATGATACACTTGACATTGAGGACATTTCAGATATTGAAACAGACAATTGTGTGAATCTAAAGAACATTATGAAAGAACCAGTTTCAAATATGGACACTGACAGTGTTGGTAATATTGATACTTGTAATAAATTTGGGGGGTCTGGGTTTCTCGGGCATCAAGGGACAGCCTCGGATTCTGGTATTCCTCTTTTTACTACAGATTTTGCATGTAAGTCTGATGATAAAGACCAAAATGACTCCGAGTCTGTCCTAGAACTTGAGAAAGATAAGTCTGATGAAGATTGTGAAAACCCTAAGAAAATTTGTAAAATGGGGTCAGGTCATATTCGAAGAAGAAAGATGGTAACAGGTCCTTCACTTACTGCTGAGGACATTAAGAAGTTGAAACAAAATCCTAGACACAAACTTTCCTGTTAAGACTCCACCTTCATCGTCCTAAACCCTTTAGTAGCCCTCCTCCTTATTACGATGGTTAATATTGTATCAATTAATGTCAATGGTCTTAGAGATTTGCATAAATTTGAACTGTTTAGTACATATTGTGAAGAGAATAAGTTTGATATTATTGCTATTCAAGAAACTTTTTGGGACGAGTCCGTTCAAAATAATTTAAGTAAATTATGGAATGGCAAAATATATGCCGAATGTACTGAAACCCATAGGCAAGGTGTTGGAGTTTTAATTTCAAATAGATTAAAAGATAATGTTTCTTATGTAAAAAGTTTTGACGGCAGGTATCTACATATTAAGTTAAAAGTTGACGATAGAGAATTGGATATAATAACTTGTTATGCTCCAAATGTCGCGAAAGAAAAGGTTGCCTTTTTTGAGAAAATATCAAAAAATATCCCCATGTCAGAAAATACCATTTTACTCGGAGATTTTAACAACTCATTATCTAAACTCGACCGCCCAGAAAGGTCAGTTCACATAGAAGATAATGCTTTTAAATGTTTAGTACAATTATGCGAGACCCGTGATATTAATGATATTTGGAGAGCTAGAAACCATTCAGTCCGTTGTTACTCGTGGCGCAGAGTTATTAGTAATAAATTATGCCAAAGCCGTATAGATTTCATTTTTATTTCTAGGGTTTTGTCACAATTTGTCAAAAATGTTTATTACAAACACAATACGTTTAGCGACCACTCCGCCGTCGTGATGCGTGTCGACTTTGTAGATGTAGAGCGTGGCCCCGGCCTTTGGATTTTCAACAACATGTTATTAGAAGACGTTATGTTCACTGAAAAAATTCGTACTTTAATCGAAAATGAAAAGAAATGTCACTTATATAATAGTGAACCGCTGGTGTGGTATGATAATTTAAAATTCAAAATTAAGCAAATTTCAAAGCTTTTTGCTACGAATAAAAGAAAGGCAGAAAAGTCAGAATATTTTAAACTACAGCGTGAATATGAAAAAATGTCCCTCCAAGCGGCAAGTAATATAAATTTTAATGTTACTAAGTTTGAAGAAACCAAAATGAAACTTAAAGAGTATGAACATGATATATGTAGAGGTGCCATTCTCAGGTCCAAAGCCCATTGGGCGATCGAAAGCGATCGAAACTCTAAGTATTTTCTTGAATTAGAAAAGTTTAGGCAAAACAATAACTGTATAAAAGAACTCAAAACTCCCGACGGTAACTTACTCACAAATACCGACGACATTTTGAACGAAATCCACAGATTTTATAAAAACTTGTACTCTTGTACTGAAATTAATAAGGATAAGGCAGCGGAGATACTTGACTATATTTCCGAAAAAATTACAGAAGAAAACATGCAAATATTGGAATCTGAGGTAACTCTAGACGAGATTCGTTCGGCCTTATTCGGGATGGCTAAAAATAAGTCACCTGGTCCCTGCGGTTTAACAGTTGAGTTCTTTTGCAAATTTTTCGATTTATTTGGTGAAATTTTTATGAAGATTTTCAAAGTTATAGAAAATGAACAAATCCTTTCTAGATCTATGCGCCATGGTGTGATAAATCTTGTTTACAAAAATAAAGGAGATAAAAATAATCTTAAAAACTTTCGTCCAATTTCATTACTTTGCGTCGATTACAAAATTCTGGCAAGAGTTATGTCGAATCGCCTAAAAATCGTTCTGCCTAGTATCATCTCCGAAACACAGACATGTTGTGTAACCGGTCGCGATATCGCGGATACAACATCCAGCATACGAGACATTATAGAAGTCATTGAGAAGGACAACTTAGAAGCGTATTTGATTAAGGTTGATCAAGAAAAAGCATTCGATCGAGTCGATCACGAATATCTCTATCTTGCTTTGGAAAAATTCGGATTCGGGCCAAATTTTATTCGTTGGATAAAAATTTTTTATAATGACGTAAGCGGCAGTATTAAATGCAACGGATTCCAAACTAAATACGTAAAAATTAGAAACTCAATTAAGCAGGGTTGTCCCGTTTCTGCTCTCCTGTACGTCTTGGCCGCTGAACCTCTCGGACAGGCTATATTTAAAAACAAAAATATTGTAGGTGTTAAAATTCACAATTCAGAGAAAGAGGGTAAAGTTTTTCAACATGCCGATGATACTAATATATTTACTTCCGACAAAGAGTCTATAGGTGAAGTGTTTGAGGTCCTTGACTTATACTGTCAGGCTTCAGGTGCTAAAATTAATAAAGATAAATCAGAAATTATGTGTCTCGGAGCCGGTAAATTATCGGATCAAGAATTGTATAATCTAAAACTTAAACGAAGTGAAAATGTTACAAAAGTTTTAGGTATTTACGTTGGTAAAGATAAAGTTTCTTGTGAATATCTTAATTGGAGAGACAAAATTCAAACAATTAAGTCCATTCTCTCCCTTTGGAACAAGCGTCAGCTAACCCTCCACGGTCGCGCAACTGTCGTCTCTACTTTGATCATGTCGCGTTTATATTATACGCTAACAGTTTGTCCCCTGCCTGAAATTATTAAAGTTGAACTCCGGTCAGCAGTTTTAAATTTTTTATGGAAAGGGAAACCACCTTTAATTAAATACCAGTCAATTATAGGTGCAAAGGCTAATGGTGGCTTAAACATACCAGATATTTACTTAAAAATGCAAGCATTTAGATTAAAATTTCTTAATAAATATTTAGACCCTAATTGCACTGCTCTTTGGAAGAGTGCATTTAGCTATTTCATTACAAATATCAATAATCTTGATGTTGCCGAAAATATTGTCCATTTGGTTTTAAATAACAGCCAGCTTAAGCAACTTCCGCTATTTTATCAAGAAATGATGGAATCATTCTACAGAATCAAACATAAAATCAGCTTCAAAATGGAACCACACCAGATTTATAATATCCCAATTTTTTGTAATCCAGAGATTAAGTATAACAATAAAATGCTCCTCTTTCAAAATTTCATAGATGCAGGCTTGTTTCTAGTAAAGCACATATCCTATGAAGTGATACCAGGTTTTCTAAATCCGAATGCAATAATCGAAATAATCCAATCGCATAATCCAGATGAGAATGCCGAACACATAGCGTTATCCTTACAAAAGATTCTCGTTTCGATTCCTTTAGAATGGCACAAACACGTAAAAACTGTAAATAATCCCCAAGGTGACAAAACCCCGATACTCAAAATTATCGACGAAAATGACAAAGAAATTTTCTTCAATACATGTACAACTAAGAATTTCTATTCAGTCATTTTATCTTTATCGTGGGAACAGCCTACGGCCGAGAAGAAGTGGGCGGAGTTTTATCCTGAACTAGAATTTACACGCTTATACTCGCTTGTCAATCAAGAAACGTTAACGCCTGATTGCCGATGTTTGTACTATCGCATGATACATCGCTCTATATTTACCCTTGAAAAATTAAATAAAATAGGTACTGTAGATAATGAGATATGTAAGTGCTGTAATCAATCAACAGAAGACTTGTCTCATCTGTGGGTCACTTGTTCATTTCAGAAACCACTTCACAACTATTTAAAGGATTTATTATTTGACATATTTAGGAATTGTTCTGCAGATATTGTGAACTCTATAGACTACGAACAACTTATCCTACTAGGTTATTTGAATACTTCAAAGCTTATAAATACATACTTTTTGAACTACATGATTTGTGTAGCTAGACTTGTCATTTATAAATCACGTAATCTGAAAGTGTTTGAAAACAAAAATATCGAAACAGTCCGTTTTTTCAAATATACAATTCAGAGATACATTGAATATGCTTTTGCTTTATATAGAGTGAAAAACAAAATGAACCAGTTTTATAAATATTTTCTTAATAGAAATCCACTCTTACGACTAGAAATGGATTCACTTGTGTTTCATTTTTGATTTTTAACATATGAGTGAAAGGAAAATGTTCTTGCCTAATTATTGTGATTAGTTGTAGACATTGTTTATATAAATACAACTTGATACATGTACAACTGTGTTTGTATGCAGAAAGCATTGTTATCTATTTTTATTTCTTCATTTCTTCTAACATGTATTGGCTAACTTTGGCTAAATACAAAATTAAGTATATCAAAAAGACATGAACTTATGTTCACGTTCATATATATCGTCATGCTTAAATGTATACATATACATATATTCGTTGAACTTGTAAAACCGGGTATTGTCCGGTTAAACACAACCTTGTAAATATTAATGAATAAAATATTTTTACAATGAAAAAAAAAAAAAAAGGATTCCGCGCTCTCACCGCGGCGGCCGGGGTTCGATTCCCCGTCTGGGAATAATTTTTTCCTTTCCGTTTTTTTTTTCCCCCATGAAGCCATTTTAAAACTATCAAATCCTTGTTTTGTTTATACCATGCTGTGGCGAATAGTTTGGCTACAAACAATCATTATTGTTTGTCTTCTCTCTTTTCATATCGATCTTTAATAGTCGAAGAGCTAGTTTCGCAACAGGTACTAATATAAAAAATGCAAGATGTTTATTAAGAAGGGGATGTAGCTCAGTGGTAGAGCGTTCGCTTTGCATGTGAAAGGCCCCGGGTTCGATCCCCGGCATCTCCACTTCTATATTTTTTTAACCTCTTTTTTCCTTAAAGATAATATGTTATTTCATCTTATCTGGTTTTTTAATTACAGAACAGTTGCTTCAGCTAGTGTAGCATCCGTTTGAAACTCCGAGTGAAGTCTTTTAATTGCACGATCCGCCTGACTGATCTCTACTACGACACTGTAACCTGTTTTCGCCATGTTTTACAATACAAGTGGACTATTTAGTATTAAATTATTTTAGCAGGCTATGACGGGGATGTAGCTCAGTGGTAGAGCGTTCGCTTCGCATGTGAAAGGCCCCGGGTTCGATCCCCGGCATCTCCATATTTTTTTCCTTGTTCATCCTGTCCAAGAGTGATCATACGTACAGTATTGTATATGTACACTTCTACTACAGTTTCTAAAAGAACGTCTTCCTTTCTCTTGCAGACAACTTGCAGTGTACGTTAAAGGTTACCCATAACCGATGCTGCAAAATGTAATTGAAAAAAATATGAAATAATATTTATAGACGAAACTTATTTCGATTTATAATGTCGGCTGCGCGGTCACCTTAATTCAATTTTGTCAGTCTCATCAAGATGTGTCCAAGAATGGTTGTCGTTCATTTACCTAGCACAAATCTCACTGGTGGTGTTTTTTGAGGGCACAAATGGAAATGTAGTACTGTAACAGTTGTAAGCTGCAAAATGAACTATGTGAAGATTTCACTCCTTCGGAGGGAAAAGAAAGAAGTCAAAAAAATACATTCGTCCAGTGTTGACAGACAACATCTTCCTACTTTACAATTATAGCCCTGCGTAATTCACTACAGACATTTGTCGAATGTACTTGACTGGTATCTATTTACATTTGACAGCCCGGGTTTTAACGTCTGAGTGCGCCTTAATACTGTCCATCACCAGACGCATACTTGGATGACTGTTTAAGTAAGTAAGTATACCCGGTTAAGAGTAAGTCCCAGGTAGTCTAGTGGTTAGGATTCCGCGCTCTCACCGCGGCGGCCGGAGAGAGGAGTCGAACGCACCCAAGATGTCAGACGTGTTTTGTTACAGTGTTCTTAATGTTTGTGGAATTAGTTAGATTATCAGTTTTGGAATGGATTTTCCAGCCGAAATATAGTGATATGATGGACATAGTTACACAAGTAGTAAGTTTCAGTTGACAAAATACGTATTTATATACAATTGACATTATCGTGATAGCTTCTGCCGTTTTTGATTTGAGGGTCTTGTGGAAAATTGATTTATGAATTCAATGTTGAGAGATTAATTTATGTGAAAATGGATTGTCTACCGAAAACATTAACTTCTTTGTTGAAAATTGTAAATGAACAATATACTGATTTTAGCTGGACATCTACTGAACAAAATGGAAGAATGAAAATATCTTTATTGTGGACAAATGGTGATAAATCAACGAAACGGAAATCTAATGCATCTAGAAAACGTGACCGGAAACGACTGAAGCAATTTGTAGAAAAGAAAAATTCAGAAAATAAAACATCTGAAAGCGAAGATGAATCGTTTATTGAAAGTGATACAGAAAGTGATATTCCATCTGAACCCACCGATGCGTTAATGGACGTGATCGACAGTGTTCCGTGTAGCGCCTCATTGACGGTAAATACTAACAAAGGAAAGCAGTCAAGTGAAGAGAAGAACCAATTGCGAACCGAGAGTGTGAAACATGTTAACGGAAATTTAAATGCCGCAGGGAAAATATGTATAAGTGAACATTCGAATACACAGAATATGTTAACTAAATCTCATGACGTTGTGAATACAGAAAATATTTCGAACACTGAAGAGAAATCAAAATCTCGACAGACACCAGTTCTAGATAAAATTGTTATCAAAACTTCGTTGAGTATGTGTAGCGCAACACTATTAACGTTGATCCCAATGATTAATTTAATCATGTCCTACTCATTGGGAAAGGAAGAGGACATTCATTATTTCGGTCCAGGAACAAAGCGGTACACGTACGCTTTGCACAATATTGAAAACGATTTTGATGATGTTAGGAAAACTAAATACATGAATAGTGATATAGCTAGTGCAATTGAGAAAATGGAAATTGTTGCCCGCAGGAAAATAGAGACATGGTTAAACTAGGTCTGATTTGATTTTTAAAATGTATGATAAAGTTTGAATGTATGGAAAATGTTTTGAAATATTTTTTTTTTCACATTTTTTGCATGCCAATGTTTTAAAGCAGTCTGGAATGGATAGCCAGCCGGAATCTTTAATATTTGGATATGAAATTGTGTATTGTATTTCAATTACCTTTTCACTTGTTTTTACATTTTACCTAAAATTAAAAAAAAAGAAAATAAAAATGTGCATGAATACAGTGAAAGAGTACAACTGTGATATCGCTTGTGCGTACATGATTGTGAATAACAATATATTAAATGTATGAATATAAAAATTTTGTAGGTATTGCGAAAATGGACAATTGTGGTGACTTTGTTTTCTATGCGTATGTAATTGACATATATGATATAACTAATCAATATGATAATAGTATGTCTATGAGAATTAATAACAATATCTCTTTGATTTGTAAATGTTTTTCTGTTAATAAAATTTTATCAAGATAAAAAAAAAAAAAAGGATTCCGCGCTCTCACCGCGGCGGCCGGGGTTCGATTCCCCGTCTGGGAATAATTTTTTCCTTTCCGTTTTTTTTCCCCCATGAAGCCATTTTAAAACTATCAAATCCTTGTTTTGTTTATACCATGCTGTGGCGAATAGTTTGGCTACAAACAATCATTATTGTTTGTCTTCTCTCTTTTCATATCGATCTTTAATAGTCGAAGAGCTAGTTTCGCAACAGGTACTAATATAAAAAATGCAAGATGTTTATTAAGAAGGGGATGTAGCTCAGTGGTAGAGCGTTCGCTTTGCATGTGAAAGGCCCCGGGTTCGATCCCCGGCATCTCCACTTCTATATTTTTTTAACCTCTTTTTTCCTTAAAGATAATATGTTATTTCATCTTATCTGGTTTTTTAATTACAGAACAGTTGCTTCAGCTAGTGTAGCATCCGTTTGAAACTCCGAGTGAAGTCTTTTAATTGCACGATCCGCCTGACTGATCTCTACTACGACACTGTAACCTGTTTTCGCCATGTTTTACAATACAAGTGGACTATTTAGTATTAAATTATTTTAGCAGGCTATGACGGGGATGTAGCTCAGTGGTAGAGCGTTCGCTTCGCATGTGAAAGGCCCCGGGTTCGATCCCCGGCATCTCCATATTTTTTTCCTTGTTCATCCTGTCCAAGTGATCATACGTACAGTATTGTATATGTACACTTCTACTACAGTTTCTAAAAGAACGTCTTCCTTTCTCTTGCAGACAACTTGCAGTGTACGTTAAAGGTTACCCATAACCAATGCTGCAAAATGTAATTGAAAAAAATATGAAATAATATTTATAGACGAAACTTATTTCGATTTATAATGTCGGCTGCGCGGTCACCTTAATTCAATTTTGTCAGTCTCAGCAAGATGTGTCCAAGAATGGTTGTCGTTCATTTACCTAGCACAAATCTCACTGGTGGTGTTTTTTGAGGGCACAAATGGAAATGTAGTACTGTAACAGTTGTAAGCTGCAAAATGAACTATGTGAAGATTTCACTCCTTCGGAGGGAAAAGAAAGAAGTCAAAAAAATACATTCGTCCAGTGTTGACAGACAACATCTTCCTACTTTACAATTATAGCCCTGCGTAGTTCACTACAGACATTTGTCGAATGTACTTGACTGGTATCTATTTACATTTGACAGCCCGGGTTTTAACGTCTGAGTGCGCCTTAATACTGTCCATCACCAGACGCATACTTGGATGACTGTTTAAGTAAGTAAGTATACCCGGTTAAGAGTAAGTCCCAGGTAGTCTAGTGGTTAGGATTCCGCGCTCTCACCGCGGCGGCCGGGGTTCGATTCCCCGTCTGGGAATAATTTTTTCCTTTCCGTTTTTTTTCCCCCATGAAGCCATTTTAAAACTATCAAATCCTTGTTTTGTTTATACCATGCTGTGGCGAATAGTTTGGCTACAAACAATCATTATTGTTTGTCTTCTCTCTTTTCATATCGATCTTTAATAGTCGAAGAGCTAGTTTCGCAACAGGTACTAATATAAAAAATGCAAGATGTTTATTAAGAAGGGGATGTAGCTCAGTGGTAGAGCGTTCGCTTTGCATGTGAAAGGCCCCGTGTTCGATCCCCGGCATCTCCACTTCTATATTTTTTTAACCTCTTTTTTCCTTAAAGATAATATGTTATTTCATCTTATCTGGTTTTTTAATTACAGAACAGTTGCTTCAGCTAGTGTAGCATCCGTTTGAAACTCCGAGTGAAGTCTTTTAATTGCACGATCCGCCTGACTGATCTCTACTACGACACTGTAACCTGTTTTCGCCATGTTTTACAATACAAGTGGACTATTTAGTATTAAATTATTTTAGCAGGCTATGACGGGGATGTAGCTCAGTGGTAGAGCGTTCGCTTCGCATGTGAAAGGCCCCGGGTTCGATCCCCGGCATCTCCATATTTTTTTCCTTGTTCATCCTGTCCAAGAGTGATCATACGTACAGTATTGTATATGTACACTTCTACTACAGTTTCTAAAAGAACGTCTTCCTTTCTCTTGCAGACAACTTGCAGTGTACGTTAAAGGTTACCCATAACCAATGCTGCAAAATGTAATTGAAAAAAATATGAAATAATATTTATAGACGAAACTTATTTCGATTTATAATGTCGGCTGCGCGGTCACCTTAATTCAATTTTGTCAGTCTCAGCAAGATGTGTCCAAGAATGGTTGTCGTTCATTTACCTAGCACAAATCTCACTGGTGGTGTTTTTTGAGGGCACAAATGGAAATGTAGTACTGTAACAGTTGTAAGCTGCAAAATGAACTATGTGAAGATTTCACTCCTTCGGAGGGAAAAGAAAGAAGTCAAAAAAATACATTCGTCCAGTGTTGACAGACAACATCTTCCTACTTTACAATTATAGCCCTGCGTAGTTCACTACAGACATTTGTCGAATGTACTTGACTGGTATCTATTTACATTTGACAGCCCGGGTTTTAACGTCTGAGTGCGCCTTAATACTGTCCATCACCAGACGCATACTTGGATGACTGTTTAAGTAAGTAAGTATACCCGGTTAAGAGTAAGTCCCAGGTAGTCTAGTGGTTAGGATTCCGCGCTCTCACCGCGGCGGCCGGGGTTCGATTCCCCGTCTGGGAATAATTTTTTCCTTTCCGTTTTTTTTTTTCCCCCATGAAGCCATTTTAAAACTATCAAATCCTTGTTTTGTTTATACCATGCTGTGGCGAATAGTTTGGCTACAAACAATCATTATTGTTTGTCTTCTCTCTTTTCATATCGATCTTTAATAGTCGAAGAGCTAGTTTCGCAACAGGTACTAATATAAAAAATGCAAGATGTTTATTAAGAAGGGGATGTAGCTCAGTGGTAGAGCGTTCGCTTTGCATGTGAAAGGCCCCGGGTTCGATCCCCGGCATCTCCACTTCTATATTTTTTTAACCTCTTTTTTCCTTAAAGATAATATGTTATTTCATCTTATCTGGTTTTTTAATTACAGAACAGTTGCTTCAGCTAGTGTAGCATCCGTTTGAAACTCCGAGTGAAGTCTTTTAATTGCACGATCCGCCTGACTGATCTCTACTACGACACTGTAACCTGTTTTCGCCATGTTTTACAATACAAGTGGACTATTTAGTATTAAATTATTTTAGCAGGCTATGACGGGGATGTAGCTCAGTGGTAGAGCGTTCGCTTCGCATGTGAAAGGCCCCGGGTTCGATCCCCGGCATCTCCATATTTTTTTCCTTGTTCATCCTGTCCAAGTGATCATACGTACAGTATTGTATATGTACACTTCTACTACAGTTTCTAAAAGAACGTCTTCCTTTCTCTTGCAGACAACTTGCAGTGTACGTTAAAGGTTACCCATAACCAATGCTGCAAAATGTAATTGAAAAAAATATGAAATAATATTTATAGACGAAACTTATTTCGATTTATAATGTCGGCTGCGCGGTCACCTTAATTCAATTTTGTCAGTCTCAGCAAGATGTGTCCAAGAATGGTTGTCGTTCATTTACCTAGCACAAATCTCACTGGTGGTGTTTTTTGAGGGCACAAATGGAAATGTAGTACTGTAACAGTTGTAAGCTGCAAAATGAACTATGTGAAGATTTCACTCCTTCGGAGGGAAAAGAAAGAAGTCAAAAAAATACATTCGTCCAGTGTTGACAGACAACATCTTCCTACTTTACAATTATAGCCCTGCGTAGTTCACTACAGACATTTGTCGAATGTACTTGACTGGTATCTATTTACATTTGACAGCCCGGGTTTTAACGTCTGAGTGCGCCTTAATACTGTCCATCACCAGACGCATACTTGGATGACTGTTTAAGTAAGTAAGTATACCCGGTTAAGAGTAAGTCCCAGGTAGTCTAGTGGTTAGGATTCCGCGCTCTCACCGCGGCGGCCGGGGTTCGATTCCCCGTCTGGGAATAATTTTTTCCTTTCCGTTTTTTTTCCCCCATGAAGCCATTTTAAAACTATCAAATCCTTGTTTTGTTTATACCATGCTGTGGCGAATAGTTTGGCTACAAACAATCATTATTGTTTGTCTTCTCTCTTTTCATATCGATCTTTAATAGTCGAAGAGCTAGTTTCGCAACAGGTACTAATATAAAAAATGCAAGATGTTTATTAAGAAGGGGATGTAGCTCAGTGGTAGAGCGTTCGCTTTGCATGTGAAAGGCCCCGGGTTCGATCCCCGGCATCTCCACTTCTATATTTTTTTAACCTCTTTTTTCCTTAAAGATAATATGTTATTTCATCTTATCTGGTTTTTTAATTACAGAACAGTTGCTTCAGCTAGTGTAGCATCCGTTTGAAACTCCGAGTGAAGTCTTTTAATTGCACGATCCGCCTGACTGATCTCTACTACGACACTGTAACCTGTTTTCGCCATGTTTTACAATACAAGTGGACTATTTAGTATTAAATTATTTTAGCAGGCTATGACGGGGATGTAGCTCAGTGGTAGAGCGTTCGCTTCGCATGTGAAAGGCCCCGGGTTCGATCCCCGGCATCTCCATATTTTTTTCCTTGTTCATCCTGTCCAAGAGTGATCATACGTACAGTATTGTATATGTACACTTCTACTACAGTTTCTAAAAGAACGTCTTCCTTTCTCTTGCAGACAACTTGCAGTGTACGTTAAAGGTTACCCATAACCAATGCTGCAAAATGTAATTGAAAAAAATATGAAATAATATTTATAGACGAAACTTATTTCGATTTATAATGTCGGCTGCGCGGTCACCTTAATTCAATTTTGTCAGTCTCAGCAAGATGTGTCCAAGAATGGTTGTCGTTCATTTACCTAGCACAAATCTCACTGGTGGTGTTTTTTGAGGGCACAAATGGAAATGTAGTACTGTAACAGTTGTAAGCTGCAAAATGAACTATGTGAAGATTTCACTCCTTCGGAGGGAAAAGAAAGAAGTCAAAAAAATACATTCGTCCAGTGTTGACAGACAACATCTTCCTACTTTACAATTATAGCCCTGCGTAGTTCACTACAGACATTTGTCGAATGTACTTGACTGGTATCTATTTACATTTGACAGCCCGGGTTTTAACGTCTGAGTGCGCCTTAATACTGTCCATCACCAGACGCATACTTGGATGACTGTTTAAGTAAGTAAGTATACCCGGTTAAGAGTAAGTCCCAGGTAGTCTAGTGGTTAGGATTCCGCGCTCTCACCGCGGCGGCCGGGGTTCGATTCCCCGTCTGGGAATAATTTTTTCCTTTCCGTTTTTTTTCCCCCATGAAGCCATTTTAAAACTATCAAATCCTTGTTTTGTTTATACCATGCTGTGGCGAATAGTTTGGCTACAAACAATCATTATTGTTTGTCTTCTCTCTTTTCATATCGATCTTTAATAGTCGAAGAGCTAGTTTCGCAACAGGTACTAATATAAAAAATGCAAGATGTTTATTAAGAAGGGGATGTAGCTCAGTGGTAGAGCGTTCGCTTTGCATGTGAAAGGCCCCGGGTTCGATCCCCGGCATCTCCACTTCTATATTTTTTTAACCTCTTTTTTCCTTAAAGATAATATGTTATTTCATCTTATCTGGTTTTTTAATTACAGAACAGTTGCTTCAGCTAGTGTAGCATCCGTTTGAAACTCCGAGTGAAGTCTTTTAATTGCACGATCCGCCTGACTGATCTCTACTACGACACTGTAACCTGTTTTCGCCATGTTTTACAATACAAGTGGACTATTTAGTATTAAATTATTTTAGCAGGCTATGACGGGGATGTAGCTCAGTGGTAGAGCGTTCGCTTCGCATGTGAAAGGCCCCGGGTTCGATCCCCGGCATCTCCATATTTTTTTCCTTGTTCATCCTGTCCAAGAGTGATCATACGTACAGTATTGTATATGTACACTTCTACTACAGTTTCTAAAAGAACGTCTTCCTTTCTCTTGCAGACAACTTGCAGTGTACGTTAAAGGTTACCCATAACCAATGCTGCAAAATGTAATTGAAAAAAATATGAAATAATATTTATAGACGAAACTTATTTCGATTTATAATGTCGGCTGCGCGGTCACCTTAATTCAATTTTGTCAGTCTCAGCAAGATGTGTCCAAGAATGGTTGTCGTTCATTTACCTAGCACAAATCTCACTGGTGGTGTTTTTTGAGGGCACAAATGGAAATGTAGTACTGTAACAGTTGTAAGCTGCAAAATGAACTATGTGAAGATTTCACTCCTTCGGAGGGAAAAGAAAGAAGTCAAAAAAATACATTCGTCCAGTGTTGACAGACAACATCTTCCTACTTTACAATTATAGCCCTGCGTAGTTCACTACAGACATTTGTCGAATGTACTTGACTGGTATCTATTTACATTTGACAGCCCGGGTTTTAACGTCTGAGTGCGCCTTAATACTGTCCATCACCAGACGCATACTTGGATGACTGTTTAAGTAAGTAAGTATACCCGGTTAAGAGTAAGTCCCAGGTAGTCTAGTGGTTAGGATTCCGCGCTCTCACCGCGGCGGCCGGGGTTCGATTCCCCGTCTGGGAATAATTTTTTCCTTTCCGTTTTTTTTTTTCCCCCATGAAGCCATTTTAAAACTATCAAATCCTTGTTTTGTTTATACCATGCTGTGGCGAATAGTTTGGCTACAAACAATCATTATTGTTTGTCTTCTCTCTTTTCATATCGATCTTTAATAGTCGAAGAGCTAGTTTCGCAACAGGTACTAATATAAAAAATGCAAGATGTTTATTAAGAAGGGGATGTAGCTCAGTGGTAGAGCGTTCGCTTTGCATGTGAAAGGCCCCGGGTTCGATCCCCGGCATCTCCACTTCTATATTTTTTTAACCTCTTTTTTCCTTAAAGATAATATGTTATTTCATCTTATCTGGTTTTTTAATTACAGAACAGTTGCTTCAGCTAGTGTAGCATCCGTTTGAAACTCCGAGTGAAGTCTTTTAATTGCACGATCCGCCTGACTGATCTCTACTACGACACTGTAACCTGTTTTCGCCATGTTTTACAATACAAGTGGACTATTTAGTATTAAATTATTTTAGCAGGCTATGACGGGGATGTAGCTCAGTGGTAGAGCGTTCGCTTCGCATGTGAAAGGCCCCGGGTTCGATCCCCGGCATCTCCATATTTTTTTCCTTGTTCATCCTGTCCAAGAGTGATCATACGTACAGTATTGTATATGTACACTTCTACTACAGTTTCTAAAAGAACGTCTTCCTTTCTCTTGCAGACAACTTGCAGTGTACGTTAAAGGTTACCCATAACCGATGCTGCAAAATGTAATTGAAAAAAATATGAAATAATATTTATAGACGAAACTTATTTCGATTTATAATGTCGGCTGCGCGGTCACCTTAATTCAATTTTGTCAGTCTCATCAAGATGTGTCCAAGAATGGTTGTCGTTCATTTACCTAGCACAAATCTCACTGGTGGTGTTTTTTGAGGGCACAAATGGAAATGTAGTACTGTAACAGTTGTAAGCTGCAAAATGAACTATGTGAAGATTTCACTCCTTCGGAGGGAAAAGAAAGAAGTCAAAAAAATACATTCGTCCAGTGTTGACAGACAACATCTTCCTACTTTACAATTATAGCCCTGCGTAGTTCACTACAGACATTTGTCGAATGTACTTGACTGGTATCTATTTACATTTGACAGCCCGGGTTTTAACGTCTGAGTGCGCCTTAATACTGTCCATCACCAGACGCATACTTGGATGACTGTTTAAGTAAGTAAGTATACCCGGTTAAGAGTAAGTCCCAGGTAGTCTAGTGGTTAGGATTCCGCGCTCTCACCGCGGCGGCCGGGGTTCGATTCCCCGTCTGGGAATAATTTTTTCCTTTCCGTTTTTTTTCCCCCATGAAGCCATTTTAAAACTATCAAATCCTTGTTTTGTTTATACCATGCTGTGGCGAATAGTTTGGCTACAAACAATCATTATTGTTTGTCTTCTCTCTTTTCATATCGATCTTTAATAGTCGAAGAGCAACAGGTACTAATATAAAAAATGCAAGATGTTTATTAAGAAGGGGATGTAGCTCAGTGGTAGAGCGTTCGCTTTGCATGTGAAAGGCCCCGGGTTCGATCCCCGGCATCTCCACTTCTATATTTTTTTAACCTCTTTTTTCCTTAAAGATAATATGTTATTTCATCTTATCTGGTTTTTTAATTACAGAACAGTTGCTTCAGCTAGTGTAGCATCCGTTTGAAACTCCGAGTGAAGTCTTTTAATTGCACGATCCGCCTGACTGATCTCTACTACGACACTGTAACCTGTTTTCGCCATGTTTTACAATACAAGTGGACTATTTAGTATTAAATTATTTTAGCAGGCTATGACGGGGATGTAGCTCAGTGGTAGAGCGTTCGCTTCGCATGTGAAAGGCCCCGGGTTCGATCCCCGGCATCTCCATATTTTTTTCCTTGTTCATCCTGTCCAAGAGTGATCATACGTACAGTATTGTATATGTACACTTCTACTACAGTTTCTAAAAGAACGTCTTCCTTTCTCTTGCAGACAACTTGCAGTGTACGTTAAAGGTTACCCATAACCGATGCTGCAAAATGTAATTGAAAAAAATATGAAATAATATTTATAGACGAAACTTATTTCGATTTATAATGTCGGCTGCGCGGTCACCTTAATTCAATTTTGTCAGTCTCATCAAGATGTGTCCAAGAATGGTTGTCGTTCATTTACCTAGCACAAATCTCACTGGTGGTGTTTTTTGAGGGCACAAATGGAAATGTAGTACTGTAACAGTTGTAAGCTGCAAAATGAACTATGTGAAGATTTCACTCCTTCGGAGGGAAAAGAAAGAAGTCAAAAAAATACATTCGTCCAGTGTTGACAGACAACATCTTCCTACTTTACAATTATAGCCCTGCGTAATTCACTACAGACATTTGTCGAATGTACTTGACTGGTATCTATTTACATTTGACAGCCCGGGTTTTAACGTCTGAGTGCGCCTTAATACTGTCCATCACCAGACGCATACTTGGATGACTGTTTAAGTAAGTAAGTATACCCGGTTAAGAGTAAGTCCCAGGTAGTCTAGTGGTTAGGATTCCGCGCTCTCACCGCGGCGGCCGGGGTTCGATTCCCCGTCTGGGAATAATTTTTTCCTTTCCGTTTTTTTTTCCCCCATGAAGCCATTTTAAAACTATCAAATCCTTGTTTTGTTTATACCATGCTGTGGCGAATAGTTTGGCTACAAACAATCATTATTGTTTGTCTTCTCTCTTTTCATATCGATCTTTAATAGTCGAAGAGCTAGTTTCGCAACAGGTACTAATATAAAAAATGCAAGATGTTTATTAAGAAGGGGATGTAGCTCAGTGGTAGAGCGTTCGCTTTGCATGTGAAAGGCCCCGGGTTCGATCCCCGGCATCTCCACTTCTATATTTTTTTAACCTCTTTTTTCCTTAAAGATAATATGTTATTTCATCTTATCTGGTTTTTTAATTACAGAACAGTTGCTTCAGCTAGTGTAGCATCCGTTTGAAACTCCGAGTGAAGTCTTTTAATTGCACGATCCGCCTGACTGATCTCTACTACGACACTGTAACCTGTTTTCGCCATGTTTTACAATACAAGTGGACTATTTAGTATTAAATTATTTTAGCAGGCTATGACGGGGATGTAGCTCAGTGGTAGAGCGTTCGCTTCGCATGTGAAAGGCCCCGGGTTCGATCCCCGGCATCTCCATATTTTTTTCCTTGTTCATCCTGTCCAAGTGATCATACGTACAGTATTGTATATGTACACTTCTACTACAGTTTCTAAAAGAACGTCTTCCTTTCTCTTGCAGACAACTTGCAGTGTACGTTAAAGGTTACCCATAACCAATGCTGCAAAATGTAATTGAAAAAAATATGAAATAATATTTATAGACGAAACTTATTTCGATTTATAATGTCGGCTGCGCGGTCACCTTAATTCAATTTTGTCAGTCTCAGCAAGATGTGTCCAAGAATGGTTGTCGTTCATTTACCTAGCACAAATCTCACTGGTGGTGTTTTTTGAGGGCACAAATGGAAATGTAGTACTGTAACAGTTGTAAGCTGCAAAATGAACTATGTGAAGATTTCACTCCTTCGGAGGGAAAAGAAAGAAGTCAAAAAAATACATTCGTCCAGTGTTGACAGACAACATCTTCCTACTTTACAATTATAGCCCTGCGTAGTTCACTACAGACATTTGTCGAATGTACTTGACTGGTATCTATTTACATTTGACAGCCCGGGTTTTAACGTCTGAGTGCGCCTTAATACTGTCCATCACCAGACGCATACTTGGATGACTGTTTAAGTAAGTAAGTATACCCGGTTAAGAGTAAGTCCCAGGTAGTCTAGTGGTTAGGATTCCGCGCTCTCACCGCGGCGGCCGGGGTTCGATTCCCCGTCTGGGAATAATTTTTTCCTTTCCGTTTTTTTTCCCCCATGAAGCCATTTTAAAACTATCAAATCCTTGTTTTGTTTATACCATGCTGTGGCGAATAGTTTGGCTACAAACAATCATTATTGTTTGTCTTCTCTCTTTTCATATCGATCTTTAATAGTCGAAGAGCTAGTTTCGCAACAGGTACTAATATAAAAAATGCAAGATGTTTATTAAGAAGGGGATGTAGCTCAGTGGTAGAGCGTTCGCTTTGCATGTGAAAGGCCCCGGGTTCGATCCCCGGCATCTCCACTTCTATATTTTTTTAACCTCTTTTTTCCTTAAAGATAATATGTTATTTCATCTTATCTGGTTTTTTAATTACAGAACAGTTGCTTCAGCTAGTGTAGCATCCGTTTGAAACTCCGAGTGAAGTCTTTTAATTGCACGATCCGCCTGACTGATCTCTACTACGACACTGTAACCTGTTTTCGCCATGTTTTACAATACAAGTGGACTATTTAGTATTAAATTATTTTAGCAGGCTATGACGGGGATGTAGCTCAGTGGTAGAGCGTTCGCTTCGCATGTGAAAGGCCCCGGGTTCGATCCCCGGCATCTCCATATTTTTTTCCTTGTTCATCCTGTCCAAGAGTGATCATACGTACAGTATTGTATATGTACACTTCTACTACAGTTTCTAAAAGAACGTCTTCCTTTCTCTTGCAGACAACTTGCAGTGTACGTTAAAGGTTACCCATAACCAATGCTGCAAAATGTAATTGAAAAAAATATGAAATAATATTTATAGACGAAACTTATTTCGATTTATAATGTCGGCTGCGCGGTCACCTTAATTCAATTTTGTCAGTCTCAGCAAGATGTGTCCAAGAATGGTTGTCGTTCATTTACCTAGCACAAATCTCACTGGTGGTGTTTTTTGAGGGCACAAATGGAAATGTAGTACTGTAACAGTTGTAAGCTGCAAAATGAACTATGTGAAGATTTCACTCCTTCGGAGGGAAAAGAAAGAAGTCAAAAAAATACATTCGTCCAGTGTTGACAGACAACATCTTCCTACTTTACAATTATAGCCCTGCGTAGTTCACTACAGACATTTGTCGAATGTACTTGACTGGTATCTATTTACATTTGACAGCCCGGGTTTTAACGTCTGAGTGCGCCTTAATACTGTCCATCACCAGACGCATACTTGGATGACTGTTTAAGTAAGTAAGTATACCCGGTTAAGAGTAAGTCCCAGGTAGTCTAGTGGTTAGGATTCCGCGCTCTCACCGCGGCGGCCGGGGTTCGATTCCCCGTCTGGGAATAATTTTTTCCTTTCCGTTTTTTTTTTCCCCCATGAAGCCATTTTAAAACTATCAAATCCTTGTTTTGTTTATACCATGCTGTGGCGAATAGTTTGGCTACAAACAATCATTATTGTTTGTCTTCTCTCTTTTCATATCGATCTTTAATAGTCGAAGAGCTAGTTTCGCAACAGGTACTAATATAAAAAATGCAAGATGTTTATTAAGAAGGGGATGTAGCTCAGTGGTAGAGCGTTCGCTTTGCATGTGAAAGGCCCCGGGTTCGATCCCCGGCATCTCCACTTCTATATTTTTTTAACCTCTTTTTTCCTTAAAGATAATATGTTATTTCATCTTATCTGGTTTTTTAATTACAGAACAGTTGCTTCAGCTAGTGTAGCATCCGTTTGAAACTCCGAGTGAAGTCTTTTAATTGCACGATCCGCCTGACTGATCTCTACTACGACACTGTAACCTGTTTTCGCCATGTTTTACAATACAAGTGGACTATTTAGTATTAAATTATTTTAGCAGGCTATGACGGGGATGTAGCTCAGTGGTAGAGCGTTCGCTTCGCATGTGAAAGGCCCCGGGTTCGATCCCCGGCATCTCCATATTTTTTTCCTTGTTCATCCTGTCCAAGAGTGATCATACGTACAGTATTGTATATGTACACTTCTACTACAGTTTCTAAAAGAACGTCTTCCTTTCTCTTGCAGACAACTTGCAGTGTACGTTAAAGGTTACCCATAACCAATGCTGCAAAATGTAATTGAAAAAAATATGAAATAATATTTATAGACGAAACTTATTTCGATTTATAATGTCGGCTGCGCGGTCACCTTAATTCAATTTTGTCAGTCTCAGCAAGATGTGTCCAAGAATGGTTGTCGTTCATTTACCTAGCACAAATCTCACTGGTGGTGTTTTTTGAGGGCACAAATGGAAATGTAGTACTGTAACAGTTGTAAGCTGCAAAATGAACTATGTGAAGATTTCACTCCTTCGGAGGGAAAAGAAAGAAGTCAAAAAAATACATTCGTCCAGTGTTGACAGACAACATCTTCCTACTTTACAATTATAGCCCTGCGTAGTTCACTACAGACATTTGTCGAATGTACTTGACTGGTATCTATTTACATTTGACAGCCCGGGTTTTAACGTCTGAGTGCGCCTTAATACTGTCCATCACCAGACGCATACTTGGATGACTGTTTAAGTAAGTAAGTATACCCGGTTAAGAGTAAGTCCCAGGTAGTCTAGTGGTTAGGATTCCGCGCTCTCACCGCGGCGGCCGGGGTTCGATTCCCCGTCTGGGAATAATTTTTTCCTTTCCGTTTTTTTTTTTTCCCCCATGAAGCCATTTTAAAACTATCAAATCCTTGTTTTGTTTATACCATGCTGTGGCGAATAGTTTGGCTACAAACAATCATTATTGTTTGTCTTCTCTCTTTTCATATCGATCTTTAATAGTCGAAGAGCTAGTTTCGCAACAGGTACTAATATAAAAAATGCAAGATGTTTATTAAGAAGGGGATGTAGCTCAGTGGTAGAGCGTTCGCTTTGCATGTGAAAGGCCCCGGGTTCGATCCCCGGCATCTCCACTTCTATATTTTTTTAACCTCTTTTTTCCTTAAAGATAATATGTTATTTCATCTTATCTGGTTTTTTAATTACAGAACAGTTGCTTCAGCTAGTGTAGCATCCGTTTGAAACTCCGAGTGAAGTCTTTTAATTGCACGATCCGCCTGACTGATCTCTACTACGACACTGTAACCTGTTTTCGCCATGTTTTACAATACAAGTGGACTATTTAGTATTAAATTATTTTAGCAGGCTATGACGGGGATGTAGCTCAGTGGTAGAGCGTTCGCTTCGCATGTGAAAGGCCCCGGGTTCGATCCCCGGCATCTCCATATTTTGGGAGACCAGTCGAGTATGCCCAAGATGTCGGACGCCTTTTTGTCAGTGCTGATAGAAAATGTGATTATTTGTCGGATTACCGTGTTTTGGATTGGATTTACCAGCCATTACTTGTGTATTTAGGACATTGTTTCACTAAACGTAAGTCAGATTGACAATTTGATGTATTATAAGCGTTTTTATACTGATTGTGCTTATTCTTCATTTCCCGTTGAGGGTCTGCATGGGAGGTAGAGCTTCATTGGAAAAAATGGAAAATCTCCCAAAAACGTTGTTAGCTTTGGTGAATATTGTTAGTGAACAATACAGTGAATTTTCATGGTCTTCTGTTGAACAGAATGGAAAAATGCGAATTAGCTTAAGTTGGACAAACAATCAACCGAAGCGACACAAATCCAAGTCTACACGTAGTCGTGATCAAAGACGGTATGATGAATTTATTGCGGCCAAAAATAGCGTCGGTGAAAACATAAAAGATCAGACATTGTCAAGTGATACTGGTTCTTCCGATGATGATTCCGAATCATCTGACAAACAATCGGACTGGGATATGGAGATATCTGTCGCAGATAAGTTAGAGAAAACCCCGTGTGGATCCTCGCATAAGGTAATTAAATCACCGGTTGAACCAAATAAAGAAAAGCAGTCAAGCAAGAAAGGTAGCGGTGGACAATCGATTACTGATAATGTGTGTATAAAGAAGACTATTCATAAACCTGTTGAACCACCTCGGCAAGATTTAAATAGATCAAAAGTGAATACCGGTACACAAAAAAGGAAAACGGACAATACACAACCAATTGTTCAAATACCACTTTCATTGGACAAAATTGTTATCAAATTTTGTACTGGTAGTATTGGCGTTTTATTAGCATTTTTGCCAGGAACGATGAACATTCTTCATCACTGTTTAACAGACGATGAAACTATTATTATTGACCGCTCCGTCCATCACTGGAAATATTTTAAGAAAAATATTGAAGAAGATTTTAATGATGTACGGCAAACTAAATTTTACAGTGATATAGTGAAAGAAGGAATTCAAAAGATGGAATACTTTTTGAAGAGTCAATAGACCTTATTTGTATGAGAGTGCCATTGAATTGTGGATTGTTTGAGTTTAATCATATTTTGTTAAAACTTTATACCAAAGTTGATATAAAGGCGTGGAGGTCCAGCCTTTTTACATAACTTTTGGACAAGAGATTTAATTGATATATTGTTAAATTAAAATAATCCTCTTTTCGTGAAGTCATGCTTGTTTTTACCTTTTACGAAAAATGTTGAAAAATAACTAAAAAAGTATGCGAATATATTTAAACTGTTGTAAGAAAGTGTAGATGATATGAGCAGACATTTGTATGTTTAATGTATTCTTTCAGGATTGCATGAAAAATGGACAATTGTGAATGTGATTGTATTCAGCCTGGATTGTAATACGGACAATTGAGAATTAATGTTTTTGTGAACAAAATATTGATGTAAAAATCTGTGATATATAAAAAAAAAAAAAAAAAAAAAAAAAAAAAAAAAGGATTCCGCGCTCTCACCGCGGCGGCCGGGGTTCGATTCCCCGTCTGGGAATAATTTTTTCCTTTCCGTTTTTTTTTTCCCCCATGAAGCCATTTTAAAACTATCAAATCCTTGTTTTGTTTATACCATGCTGTGGCGAATAGTTTGGCTACAAACAATCATTATTGTTTGTCTTCTCTCTTTTCATATCGATCTTTAATAGTCGAAGAGCTAGTTTCGCAACAGGTACTAATATAAAAAATGCAAGATGTTTATTAAGAAGGGGATGTAGCTCAGTGGTAGAGCGTTCGCTTTGCATGTGAAAGGCCCCGGGTTCGATCCCCGGCATCTCCACTTCTATATTTTTTTAACCTCTTTTTTCCTTAAAGATAATATGTTATTTCATCTTATCTGGTTTTTTAATTACAGAACAGTTGCTTCAGCTAGTGTAGCATCCGTTTGAAACTCCGAGTGAAGTCTTTTAATTGCACGATCCGCCTGACTGATCTCTACTACGACACTGTAACCTGTTTTCGCCATGTTTTACAATACAAGTGGACTATTTAGTATTAAATTATTTTAGCAGGCTATGACGGGGATGTAGCTCAGTGGTAGAGCGTTCGCTTCGCATGTGAAAGGCCCCGGGTTCGATCCCCGGCATCTCCATATTTTTTTCCTTGTTCATCCTGTCCAAGAGTGATCATACGTACAGTATTGTATATGTACACTTCTACTACAGTTTCTAAAAGAACGTCTTCCTTTCTCTTGCAGACAACTTGCAGTGTACGTTAAAGGTTACCCATAACCGATGCTGCAAAATGTAATTGAAAAAAATATGAAATAATATTTATAGACGAAACTTATTTCGATTTATAATGTCGGCTGCGCGGTCACCTTAATTCAATTTTGTCAGTCTCATCAAGATGTGTCCAAGAATGGTTGTCGTTCATTTACCTAGCACAAATCTCACTGGTGGTGTTTTTTGAGGGCACAAATGGAAATGTAGTACTGTAACAGTTGTAAGCTGCAAAATGAACTATGTGAAGATTTCACTCCTTCGGAGGGAAAAGAAAGAAGTCAAAAAAATACATTCGTCCAGTGTTGACAGACAACATCTTCCTACTTTACAATTATAGCCCTGCGTAGTTCACTACAGACATTTGTCGAATGTACTTGACTGGTATCTATTTACATTTGACAGCCCGGGTTTTAACGTCTGAGTGCGCCTTAATACTGTCCATCACCAGACGCATACTTGGATGACTGTTTAAGTAAGTAAGTATACCCGGTTAAGAGTAAGTCCCAGGTAGTCTAGTGGTTAGGATTCCGCGCTCTCACCGCGGCGGCCGGGGTTCGATTCCCCGTCTGGGAATAATTTTTTCCTTTCCGTTTTTTTTCCCCCATGAAGCCATTTTAAAACTATCAAATCCTTGTTTTGTTTATACCATGCTGTGGCGAATAGTTTGGCTACAAACAATCATTATTGTTTGTCTTCTCTCTTTTCATATCGATCTTTAATAGTCGAAGAGCAACAGGTACTAATATAAAAAATGCAAGATGTTTATTAAGAAGGGGATGTAGCTCAGTGGTAGAGCGTTCGCTTTGCATGTGAAAGGCCCCGGGTTCGATCCCCGGCATCTCCACTTCTATATTTTTTTAACCTCTTTTTTCCTTAAAGATAATATGTTATTTCATCTTATCTGGTTTTTTAATTACAGAACAGTTGCTTCAGCTAGTGTAGCATCCGTTTGAAACTCCGAGTGAAGTCTTTTAATTGCACGATCCGCCTGACTGATCTCTACTACGACACTGTAACCTGTTTTCGCCATGTTTTACAATACAAGTGGACTATTTAGTATTAAATTATTTTAGCAGGCTATGACGGGGATGTAGCTCAGTGGTAGAGCGTTCGCTTCGCATGTGAAAGGCCCCGGGTTCGATCCCCGGCATCTCCATATTTTTTTCCTTGTTCATCCTGTCCAAGAGTGATCATACGTACAGTATTGTATATGTACACTTCTACTACAGTTTCTAAAAGAACGTCTTCCTTTCTCTTGCAGACAACTTGCAGTGTACGTTAAAGGTTACCCATAACCAATGCTGCAAAATGTAATTGAAAAAAATATGAAATAATATTTATAGACGAAACTTATTTCGATTTATAATGTCGGCTGCGCGGTCACCTTAATTCAATTTTGTCAGTCTCATCAAGATGTGTCCAAGAATGGTTGTCGTTCATTTACCTAGCACAAATCTCACTGGTGGTGTTTTTTGAGGGCACAAATGGAAATGTAGTACTGTAACAGTTGTAAGCTGCAAAATGAACTATGTGAAGATTTCACTCCTTCGGAGGGAAAAGAAAGAAGTCAAAAAAATACATTCGTCCAGTGTTGACAGACAACATCTTCCTACTTTACAATTATAGCCCTGCGTAGTTCACTACAGACATTTGTCGAATGTACTTGACTGGTATCTATTTACATTTGACAGCCCGGGTTTTAACGTCTGAGTGCGCCTTAATACTGTCCATCACCAGACGCATACTTGGATGACTGTTTAAGTAAGTAAGTATACCCGGTTAAGAGTAAGTCCCAGGTAGTCTAGTGGTTAGGATTCCGCGCTCTCACCGCGGCGGCCGGGGTTCGATTCCCCGTCTGGGAATAATTTTTTCCTTTCCGTTTTTTTTTTCCCCCATGAAGCCATTTTAAAACTATCAAATCCTTGTTTTGTTTATACCATGCTGTGGCGAATAGTTTGGCTACAAACAATCATTATTGTTTGTCTTCTCTCTTTTCATATCGATCTTTAATAGTCGAAGAGCTAGTTTCGCAACAGGTACTAATATAAAAAATGCAAGATGTTTATTAAGAAGGGGATGTAGCTCAGTGGTAGAGCGTTCGCTTTGCATGTGAAAGGCCCCGGGTTCGATCCCCGGCATCTCCACTTCTATATTTTTTTAACCTCTTTTTTCCTTAAAGATAATATGTTATTTCATCTTATCTGGTTTTTTAATTACAGAACAGTTGCTTCAGCTAGTGTAGCATCCGTTTGAAACTCCGAGTGAAGTCTTTTAATTGCACGATCCGCCTGACTGATCTCTACTACGACACTGTAACCTGTTTTCGCCATGTTTTACAATACAAGTGGACTATTTAGTATTAAATTATTTTAGCAGGCTATGACGGGGATGTAGCTCAGTGGTAGAGCGTTCGCTTCGCATGTGAAAGGCCCCGGGTTCGATCCCCGGCATCTCTATATTTTTTTCCTTGTTCATCCTGTCCAAGAGTGATCATACGTACAGTATTGTATATGTACACTTCTACTACAGTTTCTAAAAGAACGTCTTCCTTTCTCTTGCAGACAACTTGCAGTGTACGTTAAAGGTTACCCATAACCAATGCTGCAAAATGTAATTGAAAAAAATATGAAATAATATTTATAGACGAAACTTATTTCGATTTATAATGTCGGCTGCGCGGTCACCTTAATTCAATTTTGTCAGTCTCATCAAGATGTGTCCAAGAATGGTTGTCGTTCATTTACCTAGCACAAATCTCACTGGTGGTGTTTTTTGAGGGCACAAATGGAAATGTAGTACTGTAACAGTTGTAAGCTGCAAAATGAACTATGTGAAGATTTCACTCCTTCGGAGGGAAAAGAAAGAAGTCAAAAAAATACATTCGTCCAGTGTTGACAGACAACATCTTCCTACTTTACAATTATAGCCCTGCGTAGTTCACTACAGACATTTGTCGAATGTACTTGACTGGTATCTATTTACATTTGACAGCCCGGGTTTTAACGTCTGAGTGCGCCTTAATACTGTCCATCACCAGACGCATACTTGGATGACTGTTTAAGTAAGTAAGTATACCCGGTTAAGAGTAAGTCCCAGGTAGTCTAGTGGTTAGGATTCCGCGCTCTCACCGCGGCGGCCGGGGTTCGATTCCCCGTCTGGGAATAATTTTTTCCTTTCCGTTTTTTTTTTCCCCCATGAAGCCATTTTAAAACTATCAAATCCTTGTTTTGTTTATACCATGCTGTGGCGAATAGTTTGGCTACAAACAATCATTATTGTTTGTCTTCTCTCTTTTCATATCGATCTTTAATAGTCGAAGAGCTAGTTTCGCAACAGGTACTAATATAAAAAATGCAAGATGTTTATTAAGAAGGGGATGTAGCTCAGTGGTAGAGCGTTCGCTTTGCATGTGAAAGGCCCCGGGTTCGATCCCCGGCATCTCCACTTCTATATTTTTTTAACCTCTTTTTTCCTTAAAGATAATATGTTATTTCATCTTATCTGGTTTTTTAATTACAGAACAGTTGCTTCAGCTAGTGTAGCATCCGTTTGAAACTCCGAGTGAAGTCTTTTAATTGCACGATCCGCCTGACTGATCTCTACTACGACACTGTAACCTGTTTTCGCCATGTTTTACAATACAAGTGGACTATTTAGTATTAAATTATTTTAGCAGGCTATGACGGGGATGTAGCTCAGTGGTAGAGCGTTCGCTTCGCATGTGAAAGGCCCCGGGTTCGATCCCCGGCATCTCCATATTTTTTTCCTTGTTCATCCTGTCCAAGAGTGATCATACGTACAGTATTGTATATGTACACTTCTACTACAGTTTCTAAAAGAACGTCTTCCTTTCTCTTGCAGACAACTTGCAGTGTACGTTAAAGGTTACCCATAACCAATGCTGCAAAATGTAATTGAAAAAAATATGAAATAATATTTATAGACGAAACTTATTTCGATTTATAATGTCGGCTGCGCGGTCACCTTAATTCAATTTTGTCAGTCTCAGCAAGATGTGTCCAAGAATGGTTGTCGTTCATTTACCTAGCACAAATCTCACTGGTGGTGTTTTTTGAGGGCACAAATGGAAATGTAGTACTGTAACAGTTGTAAGCTGCAAAATGAACTATGTGAAGATTTCACTCCTTCGGAGGGAAAAGAAAGAAGTCAAAAAAATACATTCGTCCAGTGTTGACAGACAACATCTTCCTACTTTACAATTATAGCCCTGCGTAGTTCACTACAGACATTTGTCGAATGTACTTGACTGGTATCTATTTACATTTGACAGCCCGGGTTTTAACGTCTGAGTGCGCCTTAATACTGTCCATCACCAGACGCATACTTGGATGACTGTTTAAGTAAGTAAGTATACCCGGTTAAGAGTAAGTCCCAGGTAGTCTAGTGGTTAGGATTCCGCGCTCTCACCGCGGCGGCCGGGGTTCGATTCCCCGTCTGGGAATAATTTTTTCCTTTCCGTTTTTTTTTTCCCCCATGAAGCCATTTTAAAACTATCAAATCCTTGTTTTGTTTATACCATGCTGTGGCGAATAGTTTGGCTACAAACAATCATTATTGTTTGTCTTCTCTCTTTTCATATCGATCTTTAATAGTCGAAGAGCTAGTTTCGCAACAGGTACTAATATAAAAAATGCAAGATGTTTATTAAGAAGGGGATGTAGCTCAGTGGTAGAGCGTTCGCTTTGCATGTGAAAGGCCCCGGGTTCGATCCCCGGCATCTCCACTTCTATATTTTTTTAACCTCTTTTTTCCTTAAAGATAATATGTTATTTCATCTTATCTGGTTTTTTAATTACAGAACAGTTGCTTCAGCTAGTGTAGCATCCGTTTGAAACTCCGAGTGAAGTCTTTTAATTGCACGATCCGCCTGACTGATCTCTACTACGACACTGTAACCTGTTTTCGCCATGTTTTACAATACAAGTGGACTATTTAGTATTAAATTATTTTAGCAGGCTATGACGGGGATGTAGCTCAGTGGTAGAGCGTTCGCTTCGCATGTGAAAGGCCCCGGGTTCGATCCCCGGCATCTCCATATTTTTTTCCTTGTTCATCCTGTCCAAGAGTGATCATACGTACAGTATTGTATATGTACACTTCTACTACAGTTTCTAAAAGAACGTCTTCCTTTCTCTTGCAGACAACTTGCAGTGTACGTTAAAGGTTACCCATAACCAATGCTGCAAAATGTAATTGAAAAAAATATGAAATAATATTTATAGACGAAACTTATTTCGATTTATAATGTCGGCTGCGCGGTCACCTTAATTCAATTTTGTCAGTCTCAGCAAGATGTGTCCAAGAATGGTTGTCGTTCATTTACCTAGCACAAATCTCACTGGTGGTGTTTTTTGAGGGCACAAATGGAAATGTAGTACTGTAACAGTTGTAAGCTGCAAAATGAACTATGTGAAGATTTCACTCCTTCGGAGGGAAAAGAAAGAAGTCAAAAAAATACATTCGTCCAGTGTTGATAGACAACATCTTCCTACTTTACAATTATAGCCCTGCGTAGTTCACTACAGACATTTGTCGAATGTACTTGACTGGTATCTATTTACATTTGACAGCCCGGGTTTTAACGTCTGAGTGCGCCTTAATACTGTCCATCACCAGACGCATACTTGGATGACTGTTTAAGTAAGTAAGTATACCCGGTTAAGAGTAAGTCCCAGGTAGTCTAGTGGTTAGGATTCCGCGCTCTCACCGCGGCGGCCGGGGTTCGATTCCCCGTCTGGGAATAATTTTTTCCTTTCCGTTTTTTTTTCCCCCATGAAGCCATTTTAAAACTATCAAATCCTTGTTTTGTTTATACCATACTGTGGCGAATAGTTTGGCTACAAACAATCATTATTGTTTGTCTTCTCTCTTTTCATATCGATCTTTAATAGTCGAAGAGCTAGTTTCGCAACAGGTACTAATATAAAAAATGCAAGATGTTTATTAAGAAGGGGATGTAGCTCAGTGGTAGAGCGTTCGCTTTGCATGTGAAAGGCCCCGGGTTCGATCCCCGGCATCTCCACTTCTATATTTTTTTAACCTCTTTTTTCCTTAAAGATAATATGTTATTTCATCTTATCTGGTTTTTTAATTACAGAACAGTTGCTTCAGCTAGTGTAGCATCCGTTTGAAACTCCGAGTGAAGTCTTTTAATTGCACGATCCGCCTGACTGATCTCTACTACGACACTGTAACCTGTTTTCGCCATGTTTTACAATACAAGTGGACTATTTAGTATTAAATTATTTTAGCAGGCTATGACGGGGATGTAGCTCAGTGGTAGAGCGTTCGCTTCGCATGTGAAAGGCCCCGGGTTCGATCCCCGGCATCTCCATATTTTTTTCCTTGTTCATCCTGTCCAAGAGTGATCATACGTACAGTATTGTATATGTACACTTCTACTACAGTTTCTAAAAGAACGTCTTCCTTTCTCTTGCAGACAACTTGCAGTGTACGTTAAAGGTTACCCATAACCAATGCTGCAAAATGTAATTGAAAAAAATATGAAATAATATTTATAGACGAAACTTATTTCGATTTATAATGTCGGCTGCGCGGTCACCTTAATTCAATTTTGTCAGTCTCAGCAAGATGTGTCCAAGAATGGTTGTCGTTCATTTACCTAGCACAAATCTCACTGGTGGTGTTTTTTGAGGGCACAAATGGAAATGTAGTACTGTAACAGTTGTAAGCTGCAAAATGAACTATGTGAAGATTTCACTCCTTCGGAGGGAAAAGAAAGAAGTCAAAAAAATACATTCGTCCAGTGTTGATAGACAACATCTTCCTACTTTACAATTATAGCCCTGCGTAGTTCACTACAGACATTTGTCGAATGTACTTGACTGGTATCTATTTACATTTGACAGCCCGGGTTTTAACGTCTGAGTGCGCCTTAATACTGTCCATCACCAGACGCATACTTGGATGACTGTTTAAGTAAGTAAGTATACCCGGTTAAGAGTAAGTCCCAGGTAGTCTAGTGGTTAGGATTCCGCGCTCTCACCGCGGCGGCCGGGGTTCGATTCCCCGTCTGGGAATAATTTTTTCCTTTCCGTTTTTTTTTCCCCCATGAAGCCATTTTAAAACTATCAAATCCTTGTTTTGTTTATACCATACTGTGGCGAATAGTTTGGCTACAAACAATCATTATTGTTTGTCTTCTCTCTTTTCATATCGATCTTTAATAGTCGAAGAGCTAGTTTCGCAACAGGTACTAATATAAAAAATGCAAGATGTTTATTAAGAAGGGGATGTAGCTCAGTGGTAGAGCGTTCGCTTTGCATGTGAAAGGCCCCGGGTTCGATCCCCGGCATCTCCACTTCTATATTTTTTTAACCTCTTTTTTCCTTAAAGATAATATGTTATTTCATCTTATCTGGTTTTTTAATTACAGAACAGTTGCTTCAGCTAGTGTAGCATCCGTTTGAAACTCCGAGTGAAGTCTTTTAATTGCACGATCCGCCTGACTGATCTCTACTACGACACTGTAACCTGTTTTCGCCATGTTTTACAATACAAGTGGACTATTTAGTATTAAATTATTTTAGCAGGCTATGACGGGGATGTAGCTCAGTGGTAGAGCGTTCGCTTCGCATGTGAAAGGCCCCGGGTTCGATCCCCGGCATCTCTATATTTTTTTCCTTGTTCATCCTGTCCAAGAGTGATCATACGTACAGTATTGTATATGTACACTTCTACTACAGTTTCTAAAAGAACGTCTTCCTTTCTCTTGCAGACAACTTGCAGTGTACGTTAAAGGTTACCCATAACCGATGCTGCAAAATGTAATTGAAAAAAATATGAAATAATATTTATAGACGAAACTTATTTCGATTTATAATGTCGGCTGCGCGGTCACCTTAATTCAATTTTGTCAGTCTCATCAAGATGTGTCCAAGAATGGTTGTCGTTCATTTACCTAGCACAAATCTCACTGGTGGTGTTTTTTGAGGGCACAAATGGAAATGTAGTACTGTAACAGTTGTAAGCTGCAAAATGAACTATGTGAAGATTTCACTCCTTCGGAGGGAAAAGAAAGAAGTCAAAAAAATACATTCGTCCAGTGTTGACAGACAACATCTTCCTACTTTACAATTATAGCCCTGCGTAGTTCACTACAGACATTTGTCGAATGTACTTGACTGGTATCTATTTACATTTGACAGCCCGGGTTTTAACGTCTGAGTGCGCCTTAATACTGTCCATCACCAGACGCATACTTGGATGACTGTTTAAGTAAGTAAGTATACCCGGTTAAGAGTAAGTCCCAGGTAGTCTAGTGGTTAGGATTCCGCGCTCTCACCGCGGCGGCCGGGGTTCGATTCCCCGTCTGGGAATAATTTTTTCCTTTCCGTTTTTTTTTCCCCCATGAAGCCATTTTAAAACTATCAAATCCTTGTTTTGTTTATACCATGCTGTGGCGAATAGTTTGGCTACAAACAATCATTATTGTTTGTCTTCTCTCTTTTCATATCGATCTTTAATAGTCGAAGAGCTAGTTTCGCAACAGGTACTAATATAAAAAATGCAAGATGTTTATTAAGAAGGGGATGTAGCTCAGTGGTAGAGCGTTCGCTTTGCATGTGAAAGGCCCCGGGTTCGATCCCCGGCATCTCCACTTCTATATTTTTTTAACCTCTTTTTTCCTTAAAGATAATATGTTATTTCATCTTATCTGGTTTTTTAATTACAGAACAGTTGCTTCAGCTAGTGTAGCATCCGTTTGAAACTCCGAGTGAAGTCTTTTAATTGCACGATCCGCCTGACTGATCTCTACTACGACACTGTAACCTGTTTTCGCCATGTTTTACAATACAAGTGGACTATTTAGTATTAAATTATTTTAGCAGGCTATGACGGGGATGTAGCTCAGTGGTAGAGCGTTCGCTTCGCATGTGAAAGGCCCCGGGTTCGATCCCCGGCATCTCCATATTTTTTTCCTTGTTCATCCTGTCCAAGTGATCATACGTACAGTATTGTATATGTACACTTCTACTACAGTTTCTAAAAGAACGTCTTCCTTTCTCTTGCAGACAACTTGCAGTGTACGTTAAAGGTTACCCATAACCAATGCTGCAAAATGTAATTGAAAAAAATATGAAATAATATTTATAGACGAAACTTATTTCGATTTATAATGTCGGCTGCGCGGTCACCTTAATTCAATTTTGTCAGTCTCAGCAAGATGTGTCCAAGAATGGTTGTCGTTCATTTACCTAGCACAAATCTCACTGGTGGTGTTTTTTGAGGGCACAAATGGAAATGTAGTACTGTAACAGTTGTAAGCTGCAAAATGAACTATGTGAAGATTTCACTCCTTCGGAGGGAAAAGAAAGAAGTCAAAAAAATACATTCGTCCAGTGTTGACAGACAACATCTTCCTACTTTACAATTATAGCCCTGCGTAGTTCACTACAGACATTTGTCGAATGTACTTGACTGGTATCTATTTACATTTGACAGCCCGGGTTTTAACGTCTGAGTGCGCCTTAATACTGTCCATCACCAGACGCATACTTGGATGACTGTTTAAGTAAGTAAGTATACCCGGTTAAGAGTAAGTCCCAGGTAGTCTAGTGGTTAGGATTCCGCGCTCTCACCGCGGCGGCCGGGGTTCGATTCCCCGTCTGGGAATAATTTTTTCCTTTCCGTTTTTTTTTCCCCCATGAAGCCATTTTAAAACTATCAAATCCTTGTTTTGTTTATACCATGCTGTGGCGAATAGTTTGGCTACAAACAATCATTATTGTTTGTCTTCTCTCTTTTCATATCGATCTTTAATAGTCGAAGAGCTAGTTTCGCAACAGGTACTAATATAAAAAATGCAAGATGTTTATTAAGAAGGGGATGTAGCTCAGTGGTAGAGCGTTCGCTTTGCATGTGAAAGGCCCCGGGTTCGATCCCCGGCATCTCCACTTCTATATTTTTTTAACCTCTTTTTTCCTTAAAGATAATATGTTATTTCATCTTATCTGGTATTTTAATTACAGAACAGTTGCTTCAGCTAGTGTAGCATCCGTTTGAAACTCCGAGTGAAGTCTTTTAATTGCACGATCCGCCTGACTGATCTCTACTACGACACTGTAACCTGTTTTCGCCATGTTTTACAATACAAGTGGACTATTTAGTATTAAATTATTTTAGCAGGCTATGACGGGGATGTAGCTCAGTGGTAGAGCGTTCGCTTCGCATGTGAAAGGCCCCGGGTTCGATCCCCGGCATCTCTATATTTTTTTCCTTGTTCATCCTGTCCAAGAGTGATCATACGTACAGTATTGTATATGTACACTTCTACTACAGTTTCTAAAAGAACGTCTTCCTTTCTCTTGCAGACAACTTGCAGTGTACGTTAAAGGTTACCCATAACCGATGCTGCAAAATGTAATTGAAAAAAATATGAAATAATATTTATAGACGAAACTTATTTCGATTTATAATGTCGGCTGCGCGGTCACCTTAATTCAATTTTGTCAGTCTCATCAAGATGTGTCCAAGAATGGTTGTCGTTCATTTACCTAGCACAAATCTCACTGGTGGTGTTTTTTGAGGGCACAAATGGAAATGTAGTACTGTAACAGTTGTAAGCTGCAAAATGAACTATGTGAAGATTTCACTCCTTCGGAGGGAAAAGAAAGAAGTCAAAAAAATACATTCGTCCAGTGTTGACAGACAACATCTTCCTACTTTACAATTATAGCCCTGCGTAGTTCACTACAGACATTTGTCGAATGTACTTGACTGGTATCTATTTACATTTGACAGCCCGGGTTTTAACGTCTGAGTGCGCCTTAATACTGTCCATCACCAGACGCATACTTGGATGACTGTTTAAGTAAGTAAGTATACCCGGTTAAGAGTAAGTCCCAGGTAGTCTAGTGGTTAGGATTCCGCGCTCTCACCGCGGCGGCCGGGGTTCGATTCCCCGTCTGGGAATAATTTTTTCCTTTCCGTTTTTTTTTCCCCCATGAAGCCATTTTAAAACTATCAAATCCTTGTTTTGTTTATACCATGCTGTGGCGAATAGTTTGGCTACAAACAATCATTATTGTTTGTCTTCTCTCTTTTCATATCGATCTTTAATAGTCGAAGAGCTAGTTTCGCAACAGGTACTAATATAAAAAATGCAAGATGTTTATTAAGAAGGGGATGTAGCTCAGTGGTAGAGCGTTCGCTTTGCATGTGAAAGGCCCCGGGTTCGATCCCCGGCATCTCCACTTCTATATTTTTTTAACCTCTTTTTTCCTTAAAGATAATATGTTATTTCATCTTATCTGGTTTTTTAATTACAGAACAGTTGCTTCAGCTAGTGTAGCATCCGTTTGAAACTCCGAGTGAAGTCTTTTAATTGCACGATCCGCCTGACTGATCTCTACTACGACACTGTAACCTGTTTTCGCCATGTTTTACAATACAAGTGGACTATTTAGTATTAAATTATTTTAGCAGGCTATGACGGGGATGTAGCTCAGTGGTAGAGCGTTCGCTTCGCATGTGAAAGGCCCCGGGTTCGATCCCCGGCATCTCCATATTTTTTTCCTTGTTCATCCTGTCCAAGTGATCATACGTACAGTATTGTATATGTACACTTCTACTACAGTTTCTAAAAGAACGTCTTCCTTTCTCTTGCAGACAACTTGCAGTGTACGTTAAAGGTTACCCATAACCAATGCTGCAAAATGTAATTGAAAAAAATATGAAATAATATTTATAGACGAAACTTATTTCGATTTATAATGTCGGCTGCGCGGTCACCTTAATTCAATTTTGTCAGTCTCAGCAAGATGTGTCCAAGAATGGTTGTCGTTCATTTACCTAGCACAAATCTCACTGGTGGTGTTTTTTGAGGGCACAAATGGAAATGTAGTACTGTAACAGTTGTAAGCTGCAAAATGAACTATGTGAAGATTTCACTCCTTCGGAGGGAAAAGAAAGAAGTCAAAAAAATACATTCGTCCAGTGTTGACAGACAACATCTTCCTACTTTACAATTATAGCCCTGCGTAGTTCACTACAGACATTTGTCGAATGTACTTGACTGGTATCTATTTACATTTGACAGCCCGGGTTTTAACGTCTGAGTGCGCCTTAATACTGTCCATCACCAGACGCATACTTGGATGACTGTTTAAGTAAGTAAGTATACCCGGTTAAGAGTAAGTCCCAGGTAGTCTAGTGGTTAGGATTCCGCGCTCTCACCGCGGCGGCCGGGGTTCGATTCCCCGTCTGGGAATAATTTTTTCCTTTCCGTTTTTTTTTCCCCCATGAAGCCATTTTAAAACTATCAAATCCTTGTTTTGTTTATACCATGCTGTGGCGAATAGTTTGGCTACAAACAATCATTATTGTTTGTCTTCTCTCTTTTCATATCGATCTTTAATAGTCGAAGAGCCAGTTTCGCAACAGGTACTAATATAAAAAATGCAAGATGTTTATTAAGAAGGGGATGTAGCTCAGTGGTAGAGCGTTCGCTTTGCATGTGAAAGGCCCCGGGTTCGATCCCGGCATCTCCACTTCTATATTTTTTTAACCTCTTTTTTCCTTAAAGATAATATGTTATTTCATCTTATCTGGTTTTTTAATTACAGAACAGTTGCTTCAGCTAGTGTAGCATCCGTTTGAAACTCCGAGTGAAGTCTTTTAATTGCACGATCCGCCTGACTGATCTCTACTACGACACTGTAACCTGTTTTCGCCATGTTTTACAATACAAGTGGACTATTTAGTAATAAATTATTTTAGCAGGCTATGACGGGGATGTAGCTCAGTGGTAGAGCGTTCGCTTCGCATGTGAAAGGCCCCGGGTTCGATCCCCGGCATCTCCATATTTTTTTCCTTGTTCATCCTGTCCAAGAGTGATCATACGTACAGTATTGTATATGTACACTTCTACTACAGTTTCTAAAAGAACGTCTTCCTTTCTCTTGCAGACAACTTGCAGTGTACGTTAAAGGTTACCCATAACCAATGCTGCAAAATGTAATTGAAAAAAATATGAAATAATATTTATAGACGAAACTTATTTCGATTTATAATGTCGGCTGCGCGGTCACCTTAATTCAATTTTGTCAGTCTCAGCAAGATGTGTCCAAGAATGGTTGTCGTTCATTTACCTAGCACAAATCTCACTGGTGGTGTTTTTTGAGGGCACAAATGGAAATGTAGTACTGTAACAGTTGTAAGCTGCAAAATGAACTATGTGAAGATTTCACTCCTTCGGAGGGAAAAGAAAGAAGTCAAAAAAATACATTCGTCCAGTGTTGACAGACAACATCTTCCTACTTTACAATTATAGCCCTGCGTAGTTCACTACAGACATTTGTCGAATGTACTTGACTGGTATCTATTTACATTTGACAGCCCGGGTTTTAACGTCTGAGTGCGCCTTAATACTGTCCATCACCAGACGCATACTTGGATGACTGTTTAAGTAAGTAAGTATACCCGGTTAAGAGTAAGTCCCAGGTAGTCTAGTGGTTAGGATTCCGCGCTCTCACCGCGGCGGCCGGGGTTCGATTCCCCGTCTGGGAATAATTTTTTCCTTTCCGTTTTTTTTTCCCCCCATGAAGCCATTTTAAAACTATCAAATCCTTGTTTTGTTTATACCATGCTGTGGCGAATAGTTTGGCTACAAACAATCATTATTGTTTGTCTTCTCTCTTTTCATATCGATCTTTAATAGTCGAAGAGCTAGTTTCGCAACAGGTACTAATATAAAAAATGCAAGATGTTTATTAAGAAGGGGATGTAGCTCAGTGGTAGAGCGTTCGCTTTGCATGTGAAAGGCCCCGGGTTCGATCCCCGGCATCTCCACTTCTATATTTTTTTAACCTCTTTTTTCCTTAAAGATAATATGTTATTTCATCTTATCTGGTTTTTTAATTACAGAACAGTTGCTTCAGCTAGTGTAGCATCCGTTTGAAACTCCGAGTGAAGTCTTTTAATTGCACGATCCGCCTGACTGATCTCTACTACGACACTGTAACCTGTTTTCGCCATGTTTTACAATACAAGTGGACTATTTAGTATTAAATTATTTTAGCAGGCTATGACGGGGATGTAGCTCAGTGGTAGAGCGTTCGCTTCGCATGTGAAAGGCCCCGGGTTCGATCCCCGGCATCTCCATATTTTTTTCCTTGTTCATCCTGTCCAAGTGATCATACGTACAGTATTGTATATGTACACTTCTACTACAGTTTCTAAAAGAACGTCTTCCTTTCTCTTGCAGACAACTTGCAGTGTACGTTAAAGGTTACCCATAACCAATGCTGCAAAATGTAATTGAAAAAAATATGAAATAATATTTATAGACGAAACTTATTTCGATTTATAATGTCGGCTGCGCGGTCACCTTAATTCAATTTTGTCAGTCTCAGCAAGATGTGTCCAAGAATGGTTGTCGTTCATTTACCTAGCACAAATCTCACTGGTGGTGTTTTTTGAGGGCACAAATGGAAATGTAGTACTGTAACAGTTGTAAGCTGCAAAATGAACTATGTGAAGATTTCACTCCTTCGGAGGGAAAAGAAAGAAGTCAAAAAAATACATTCGTCCAGTGTTGACAGACAACATCTTCCTACTTTACAATTATAGCCCTGCGTAGTTCACTACAGACATTTGTCGAATGTACTTGACTGGTATCTATTTACATTTGACAGCCCGGGTTTTAACGTCTGAGTGCGCCTTAATACTGTCCATCACCAGACGCATACTTGGATGACTGTTTAAGTAAGTAAGTATACCCGGTTAAGAGTAAGTCCCAGGTAGTCTAGTGGTTAGGATTCCGCGCTCTCACCGCGGCGGCCGGGGTTCGATTCCCCGTCTGGGAATAATTTTTTCCTTTCCGTTTTTTTTTCCCCCATGAAGCCATTTTAAAACTATCAAATCCTTGTTTTGTTTATACCATGCTGTGGCGAATAGTTTGGCTACAAACAATCATTATTGTTTGTCTTCTCTCTTTTCATATCGATCTTTAATAGTCGAAGAGCTAGTTTCGCAACAGGTACTAATATAAAAAATGCAAGATGTTTATTAAGAAGGGGATGTAGCTCAGTGGTAGAGCGTTCGCTTTGCATGTGAAAGGCCCCGGGTTCGATCCCCGGCATCTCCACTTCTATATTTTTTTAACCTCTTTTTTCCTTAAAGATAATATGTTATTTCATCTTATCTGGTTTTTTAATTACAGAACAGTTGCTTCAGCTAGTGTAGCATCCGTTTGAAACTCCGAGTGAAGTCTTTTAATTGCACGATCCGCCTGACTGATCTCTACTACGACACTGTAACCTGTTTTCGCCATGTTTTACAATACAAGTGGACTATTTAGTATTAAATTATTTTAGCAGGCTATGACGGGGATGTAGCTCAGTGGTAGAGCGTTCGCTTCGCATGTGAAAGGCCCCGGGTTCGATCCCCGGCATCTCTATATTTTTTTCCTTGTTCATCCTGTCCAAGAGTGATCATACGTACAGTATTGTATATGTACACTTCTACTACAGTTTCTAAAAGAACGTCTTCCTTTCTCTTGCAGACAACTTGCAGTGTACGTTAAAGGTTACCCATAACCAATGCTGCAAAATGTAATTGAAAAAAATATGAAATAATATTTATAGACGAAACTTATTTCGATTTATAATGTCGGCTGCGCGGTCACCTTAATTCAATTTTGTCAGTCTCATCAAGATGTGTCCAAGAATGGTTGTCGTTCATTTACCTAGCACAAATCTCACTGGTGGTGTTTTTTGAGGGCACAAATGGAAATGTAGTACTGTAACAGTTGTAAGCTGCAAAATGAACTATGTGAAGATTTCACTCCTTCGGAGGGAAAAGAAAGAAGTCAAAAAAATACATTCGTCCAGTGTTGACAGACAACATCTTCCTACTTTACAATTATAGCCCTGCGTAGTTCACTACAGACATTTGTCGAATGTACTTGACTGGTATCTATTTACATTTGACAGCCCGGGTTTTAACGTCTGAGTGCGCCTTAATACTGTCCATCACCAGACGCATACTTGGATGACTGTTTAAGTAAGTAAGTATACCCGGTTAAGAGTAAGTCCCAGGTAGTCTAGTGGTTAGGATTCCGCGCTCTCACCGCGGCGGCCGGGGTTCGATTCCCCGTCTGGGAATAATTTTTTCCTTTCCGTTTTTTTTTTCCCCCATGAAGCCATTTTAAAACTATCAAATCCTTGTTTTGTTTATACCATGCTGTGGCGAATAGTTTGGCTACAAACAATCATTATTGTTTGTCTTCTCTCTTTTCATATCGATCTTTAATAGTCGAAGAGCTAGTTTCGCAACAGGTACTAATATAAAAAATGCAAGATGTTTATTAAGAAGGGGATGTAGCTCAGTGGTAGAGCGTTCGCTTTGCATGTGAAAGGCCCCGGGTTCGATCCCGGCATCTCCACTTCTATATTTTTTTAACCTCTTTTTTCCTTAAAGATAATATGTTATTTCATCTTATCTGGTTTTTTAATTACAGAACAGTTGCTTCAGCTAGTGTAGCATCCGTTTGAAACTCCGAGTGAAGTCTTTTAATTGCACGATCCGCCTGACTGATCTCTACTACGACACTGTAACCTGTTTTCGCCATGTTTTACAATACAAGTGGACTATTTAGTATTAAATTATTTTAGCAGGCTATGACGGGGATGTAGCTCAGTGGTAGAGCGTTCGCTTCGCATGTGAAAGGCCCCGGGTTCGATCCCCGGCATCTCCATATTTTTTTCCTTGTTCATCCTGTCCAAGAGTGATCATACGTACAGTATTGTATATGTACACTTCTACTACAGTTTCTAAAAGAACGTCTTCCTTTCTCTTGCAGACAACTTGCAGTGTACGTTAAAGGTTACCCATAACCAATGCTGCAAAATGTAATTGAAAAAAATATGAAATAATATTTATAGACGAAACTTATTTCGATTTATAATGTCGGCTGCGCGGTCACCTTAATTCAATTTTGTCAGTCTCAGCAAGATGTGTCCAAGAATGGTTGTCGTTCATTTACCTAGCACAAATCTCACTGGTGGTGTTTTTTGAGGGCACAAATGGAAATGTAGTACTGTAACAGTTGTAAGCTGCAAAATGAACTATGTGAAGATTTCACTCCTTCGGAGGGAAAAGAAAGAAGTCAAAAAAATACATTCGTCCAGTGTTGACAGACAACATCTTCCTACTTTACAATTATAGCCCTGCGTAGTTCACTACAGACATTTGTCGAATGTACTTGACTGGTATCTATTTACATTTGACAGCCCGGGTTTTAACGTCTGAGTGCGCCTTAATACTGTCCATCACCAGACGCATACTTGGATGACTGTTTAAGTAAGTAAGTATACCCGGTTAAGAGTAAGTCCCAGGTAGTCTAGTGGTTAGGATTCCGCGCTCTCACCGCGGCGGCCGGGGTTCGATTCCCCGTCTGGGAATAATTTTTTCCTTTCCGTTTTTTTTTTCCCCCATGAAGCCATTTTAAAACTATCAAATCCTTGTTTTGTTTATACCATGCTGTGGCGAATAGTTTAGCTACAAACAATCATTATTGTTTGTCTTCTCTCTTTTCATATCGATCTTTAATAGTCGAAGAGCTAGTTTCGCAACAGGTACTAATATAAAAAATGCAAGATGTTTATTAAGAAGGGGATGTAGCTCAGTGGTAGAGCGTTCGCTTTGCATGTGAAAGGCCCCGGGTTCGATCCCCGGCATCTCCACTTCTATATTTTTTTAACCTCTTTTTTCCTTAAAGATAATATGTTATTTCATCTTATCTGGTTTTTTAATTACAGAACAGTTGCTTCAGCTAGTGTAGCATCCGTTTGAAACTCCGAGTGAAGTCTTTTAATTGCACGATCCGCCTGACTGATCTCTACTACGACACTGTAACCTGTTTTCGCCATGTTTTACAATACAAGTGGACTATTTAGTATTAAATTATTTTAGCAGGCTATGACGGGGATGTAGCTCAGTGGTAGAGCGTTCGCTTCGCATGTGAAAGGCCCCGGGTTCGATCCCCGGCATCTCCATATTTTTTTCCTTGTTCATCCTGTCCAAGTGATCATACGTACAGTATTGTATATGTACACTTCTACTACAGTTTCTAAAAGAACGTCTTCCTTTCTCTTGCAGACAACTTGCAGTGTACGTTAAAGGTTACCCATAACCAATGCTGCAAAATGTAATTGAAAAAAATATGAAATAATATTTATAGACGAAACTTATTTCGATTTATAATGTCGGCTGCGCGGTCACCTTAATTCAATTTTGTCAGTCTCAGCAAGATGTGTCCAAGAATGGTTGTCGTTCATTTACCTAGCACAAATCTCACTGGTGGTGTTTTTTGAGGGCACAAATGGAAATGTAGTACTGTAACAGTTGTAAGCTGCAAAATGAACTATGTGAAGATTTCACTCCTTCGGAGGGAAAAGAAAGAAGTCAAAAAAATACATTCGTCCAGTGTTGACAGACAACATCTTCCTACTTTACAATTATAGCCCTGCGTAGTTCACTACAGACATTTGTCGAATGTACTTGACTGGTATCTATTTACATTTGACAGCCCGGGTTTTAACGTCTGAGTGCGCCTTAATACTGTCCATCACCAGACGCATACTTGGATGACTGTTTAAGTAAGTAAGTATACCCGGTTAAGAGTAAGTCCCAGGTAGTCTAGTGGTTAGGATTCCGCGCTCTCACCGCGGCGGCCGGGGTTCGATTCCCCGTCTGGGAATAATTTTTTCCTTTCCGTTTTTTTTTCCCCCATGAAGCCATTTTAAAACTATCAAATCCTTGTTTTGTTTATACCATGCTGTGGCGAATAGTTTGGCTACAAACAATCATTATTGTTTGTCTTCTCTCTTTTCATATCGATCTTTAATAGTCGAAGAGCTAGTTTCGCAACAGGTACTAATATAAAAAATGCAAGATGTTTATTAAGAAGGGGATGTAGCTCAGTGGTAGAGCGTTCGCTTTGCATGTGAAAGGCCCCGGGTTCGATCCCCGGCATCTCCACTTCTATATTTTTTTAACCTCTTTTTTCCTTAAAGATAATATGTTATTTCATCTTATCTGGTTTTTTAATTACAGAACAGTTGCTTCAGCTAGTGTAGCATCCGTTTGAAACTCCGAGTGAAGTCTTTTAATTGCACGATCCGCCTGACTGATCTCTACTACGACACTGTAACCTGTTTTCGCCATGTTTTACAATACAAGTGGACTATTTAGTATTAAATTATTTTAGCAGGCTATGACGGGGATGTAGCTCAGTGGTAGAGCGTTCGCTTCGCATGTGAAAGGCCCCGGGTTCGATCCCCGGCATCTCTATATTTTTTTCCTTGTTCATCCTGTCCAAGAGTGATCATACGTACAGTATTGTATATGTACACTTCTACTACAGTTTCTAAAAGAACGTCTTCCTTTCTCTTGCAGACAACTTGCAGTGTACGTTAAAGGTTACCCATAACCAATGCTGCAAAATGTAATTGAAAAAAATATGAAATAATATTTATAGACGAAACTTATTTCGATTTATAATGTCGGCTGCGCGGTCACCTTAATTCAATTTTGTCAGTCTCATCAAGATGTGTCCAAGAATGGTTGTCGTTCATTTACCTAGCACAAATCTCACTGGTGGTGTTTTTTGAGGGCACAAATGGAAATGTAGTACTGTAACAGTTGTAAGCTGCAAAATGAACTATGTGAAGATTTCACTCCTTCGGAGGGAAAAGAAAGAAGTCAAAAAAATACATTCGTCCAGTGTTGACAGACAACATCTTCCTACTTTACAATTATAGCCCTGCGTAGTTCACTACAGACATTTGTCGAATGTACTTGACTGGTATCTATTTACATTTGACAGCCCGGGTTTTAACGTCTGAGTGCGCCTTAATACTGTCCATCACCAGACGCATACTTGGATGACTGTTTAAGTAAGTAAGTATACCCGGTTAAGAGTAAGTCCCAGGTAGTCTAGTGGTTAGGATTCCGCGCTCTCACCGCGGCGGCCGGGGTTCGATTCCCCGTCTGGGAATAATTTTTTCCTTTCCGTTTTTTTTTTCCCCCATGAAGCCATTTTAAAACTATCAAATCCTTGTTTTGTTTATACCATGCTGTGGCGAATAGTTTGGCTACAAACAATCATTATTGTTTGTCTTCTCTCTTTTCATATCGATCTTTAATAGTCGAAGAGCTAGTTTCGCAACAGGTACTAATATAAAAAATGCAAGATGTTTATTAAGAAGGGGATGTAGCTCAGTGGTAGAGCGTTCGCTTTGCATGTGAAAGGCCCCGGGTTCGATCCCGGCATCTCCACTTCTATATTTTTTTAACCTCTTTTTTCCTTAAAGATAATATGTTATTTCATCTTATCTGGTTTTTTAATTACAGAACAGTTGCTTCAGCTAGTGTAGCATCCGTTTGAAACTCCGAGTGAAGTCTTTTAATTGCACGATCCGCCTGACTGATCTCTACTACGACACTGTAACCTGTTTTCGCCATGTTTTACAATACAAGTGGACTATTTAGTATTAAATTATTTTAGCAGGCTATGACGGGGATGTAGCTCAGTGGTAGAGCGTTCGCTTCGCATGTGAAAGGCCCCGGGTTCGATCCCCGGCATCTCCATATTTTTTTCCTTGTTCATCCTGTCCAAGAGTGATCATACGTACAGTATTGTATATGTACACTTCTACTACAGTTTCTAAAAGAACGTCTTCCTTTCTCTTGCAGACAACTTGCAGTGTACGTTAAAGGTTACCCATAACCAATGCTGCAAAATGTAATTGAAAAAAATATGAAATAATATTTATAGACGAAACTTATTTCGATTTATAATGTCGGCTGCGCGGTCACCTTAATTCAATTTTGTCAGTCTCAGCAAGATGTGTCCAAGAATGGTTGTCGTTCATTTACCTAGCACAAATCTCACTGGTGGTGTTTTTTGAGGGCACAAATGGAAATGTAGTACTGTAACAGTTGTAAGCTGCAAAATGAACTATGTGAAGATTTCACTCCTTCGGAGGGAAAAGAAAGAAGTCAAAAAAATACATTCGTCCAGTGTTGACAGACAACATCTTCCTACTTTACAATTATAGCCCTGCGTAGTTCACTACAGACATTTGTCGAATGTACTTGACTGGTATCTATTTACATTTGACAGCCCGGGTTTTAACGTCTGAGTGCGCCTTAATACTGTCCATCACCAGACGCATACTTGGATGACTGTTTAAGTAAGTAAGTATACCCGGTTAAGAGTAAGTCCCAGGTAGTCTAGTGGTTAGGATTCCGCGCTCTCACCGCGGCGGCCGGGGTTCGATTCCCCGTCTGGGAATAATTTTTTCCTTTCCGTTTTTTTTTTCCCCCATGAAGCCATTTTAAAACTATCAAATCCTTGTTTTGTTTATACCATGCTGTGGCGAATAGTTTAGCTACAAACAATCATTATTGTTTGTCTTCTCTCTTTTCATATCGATCTTTAATAGTCGAAGAGCTAGTTTCGCAACAGGTACTAATATAAAAAATGCAAGATGTTTATTAAGAAGGGGATGTAGCTCAGTGGTAGAGCGTTCGCTTTGCATGTGAAAGGCCCCGGGTTCGATCCCCGGCATCTCCACTTCTATATTTTTTTAACCTCTTTTTTCCTTAAAGATAATATGTTATTTCATCTTATCTGGTTTTTTAATTACAGAACAGTTGCTTCAGCTAGTGTAGCATCCGTTTGAAACTCCGAGTGAAGTCTTTTAATTGCACGATCCGCCTGACTGATCTCTACTACGACACTGTAACCTGTTTTCGCCATGTTTTACAATACAAGTGGACTATTTAGTATTAAATTATTTTAGCAGGCTATGACGGGGATGTAGCTCAGTGGTAGAGCGTTCGCTTCGCATGTGAAAGGCCCCGGGTTCGATCCCCGGCATCTCCATATTTTTTTCCTTGTTCATCCTGTCCAAGTGATCATACGTACAGTATTGTATATGTACACTTCTACTACAGTTTCTAAAAGAACGTCTTCCTTTCTCTTGCAGACAACTTGCAGTGTACGTTAAAGGTTACCCATAACCAATGCTGCAAAATGTAATTGAAAAAAATATGAAATAATATTTATAGACGAAACTTATTTCGATTTATAATGTCGGCTGCGCGGTCACCTTAATTCAATTTTGTCAGTCTCATCAAGATGTGTCCAAGAATGGTTGTCGTTCATTTACCTAGCACAAATCTCACTGGTGGTGTTTTTTGAGGGCACAAATGGAAATGTAGTACTGTAACAGTTGTAAGCTGCAAAATGAACTATGTGAAGATTTCACTCCTTCGGAGGGAAAAGAAAGAAGTCAAAAAAATACATTCGTCCAGTGTTGACAGACAACATCTTCCTACTTTACAATTATAGCCCTGCGTAGTTCACTACAGACATTTGTCGAATGTACTTGACTGGTATCTATTTACATTTGACAGCCCGGGTTTTAACGTCTGAGTGCGCCTTAATACTGTCCATCACCAGACGCATACTTGGATGACTGTTTAAGTAAGTAAGTATACCCGGTTAAGAGTAAGTCCCAGGTAGTCTAGTGGTTAGGATTCCGCGCTCTCACCGCGGCGGCCGGGGTTCGATTCCCCGTCTGGGAATAATTTTTTCCTTTCCGTTTTTTTTTCCCCCCATGAAGCCATTTTAAAACTATCAAATCCTTGTTTTGTTTATACCATGCTGTGGCGAATAGTTTGGCTACAAACAATCATTATTGTTTGTCTTCTCTCTTTTCATATCGATCTTTAATAGTCGAAGAGCTAGTTTCGCAACAGGTACTAATATAAAAAATGCAAGATGTTTATTAAGAAGGGGATGTAGCTCAGTGGTAGAGCGTTCGCTTTGCATGTGAAAGGCCCCGGGTTCGATCCCCGGCATCTCCACTTCTATATTTTTTTAACCTCTTTTTTCCTTAAAGATAATATGTTATTTCATCTTATCTGGTTTTTTAATTACAGAACAGTTGCTTCAGCTAGTGTAGCATCCGTTTGAAACTCCGAGTGAAGTCTTTTAATTGCACGATCCGCCTGACTGATCTCTACTACGACACTGTAACCTGTTTTCGCCATGTTTTACAATACAAGTGGACTATTTAGTATTAAATTATTTTAGCAGGCTATGACGGGGATGTAGCTCAGTGGTAGAGCGTTCGCTTCGCATGTGAAAGGCCCCGGGTTCGATCCCCGGCATCTCCATATTTTTTTCCTTGTTCATCCTGTCCAAGTGATCATACGTACAGTATTGTATATGTACACTTCTACTACAGTTTCTAAAAGAACGTCTTCCTTTCTCTTGCAGACAACTTGCAGTGTACGTTAAAGGTTACCCATAACCAATGCTGCAAAATGTAATTGAAAAAAATATGAAATAATATTTATAGACGAAACTTATTTCGATTTATAATGTCGGCTGCGCGGTCACCTTAATTCAATTTTGTCAGTCTCATCAAGATGTGTCCAAGAATGGTTGTCGTTCATTTACCTAGCACAAATCTCACTGGTGGTGTTTTTTGAGGGCACAAATGGAAATGTAGTACTGTAACAGTTGTAAGCTGCAAAATGAACTATGTGAAGATTTCACTCCTTCGGAGGGAAAAGAAAGAAGTCAAAAAAATACATTCGTCCAGTGTTGACAGACAACATCTTCCTACTTTACAATTATAGCCCTGCGTAGTTCACTACAGACATTTGTCGAATGTACTTGACTGGTATCTATTTACATTTGACAGCCCGGGTTTTAACGTCTGAGTGCGCCTTAATACTGTCCATCACCAGACGCATACTTGGATGACTGTTTAAGTAAGTAAGTATACCCGGTTAAGAGTAAGTCCCAGGTAGTCTAGTGGTTAGGATTCCGCGCTCTCACCGCGGCGGCCGGGGTTCGATTCCCCGTCTGGGAATAATTTTTTCCTTTCCGTTTTTTTTTCCCCCCATGAAGCCATTTTAAAACTATCAAATCCTTGTTTTGTTTATACCATGCTGTGGCGAATAGTTTGGCTACAAACAATCATTATTGTTTGTCTTCTCTCTTTTCATATCGATCTTTAATAGTCGAAGAGCTAGTTTCGCAACAGGTACTAATATAAAAAATGCAAGATGTTTATTAAAAAGGGGATGTAGCTCAGTGGTAGAGCGTTCGCTTTGCATGTGAAAGGCCCCGGGTTCGATCCCCGGCATCTCCACTTCTATATTTTTTTAACCTCTTTTTTCCTTAAAGATAATATGTTATTTCATCTTATCTGGTTTTTTAATTACAGAACAGTTGCTTCAGCTAGTGTAGCATCCGTTTGAAACTCCGAGTGAAGTCTTTTAATTGCACGATCCGCCTGACTGATCTCTACTACGACACTGTAACCTGTTTTCGCCATGTTTTACAATACAAGTGGACTATTTAGTATTAAATTATTTTAGCAGGCTATGACGGGGATGTAGCTCAGTGGTAGAGCGTTCGCTTCGCATGTGAAAGGCCCCGGGTTCGATCCCCGGCATCTCCATATTTTTTTCCTTGTTCATCCTGTCCAAGAGTGATCATACGTACAGTATTGTATATGTACACTTCTACTACAGTTTCTAAAAGAACGTCTTCCTTTCTCTTGCAGACAACTTGCAGTGTACGTTAAAGGTTACCCATAACCGATGCTGCAAAATGTAATTGAAAAAAATATGAAATAATATTTATAGACGAAACTTATTTCGATTTATAATGTCGGCTGCGCGGTCACCTTAATTCAATTTTGTCAGTCTCATCAAGATGTGTCCAAGAATGGTTGTCGTTCATTTACCTAGCACAAATCTCACTGGTGGTGTTTTTTGAGGGCACAAATGGAAATGTAGTACTGTAACAGTTGTAAGCTGCAAAATGAACTATGTGAAGATTTCACTCCTTCGGAGGGAAAAGAAAGAAGTCAAAAAAATACATTCGTCCAGTGTTGACAGACAACATCTTCCTACTTTACAATTATAGCCCTGCGTAGTTCACTACAGACATTTGTCGAATGTACTTGACTGGTATCTATTTACATTTGACAGCCCGGGTTTTAACGTCTGAGTGCGCCTTAATACTGTCCATCACCAGACGCATACTTGGATGACTGTTTAAGTAAGTAAGTATACCCGGTTAAGAGTAAGTCCCAGGTAGTCTAGTGGTTAGGATTCCGCGCTCTCACCGCGGCGGCCGGGGTTCGATTCCCCGTCTGGGAATAATTTTTTCCTTTCCGTTTTTTTTTCCCCCATGAAGCCATTTTAAAACTATCAAATCCTTGTTTTGTTTATACCATGCTGTGGCGAATAGTTTGGCTACAAACAATCATTATTGTTTGTCTTCTCTCTTTTCATATCGATCTTTAATAGTCGAAGAGCTAGTTTCGCAACAGGTACTAATATAAAAAATGCAAGATGTTTATTAAGAAGGGGATGTAGCTCAGTGGTAGAGCGTTCGCTTTGCATGTGAAAGGCCCCGGGTTCGATCCCCGGCATCTCCACTTCTATACTTTTTTAACCTCTTTTTTCCTTAAAGATAATATGTTATTTCATCTTATCTGGTTTTTTAATTACAGAACAGTTGCTTCAGCTAGTGTAGCATCCGTTTGAAACTCCGAGTGAAGTCTTTTAATTGCACGATCCGCCTGACTGATCTCTACTACGACACTGTAACCTGTTTTCGCCATGTTTTACAATACAAGTGGACTATTTAGTATTAAATTATTTTAGCAGGCTATGACGGGGATGTAGCTCAGTGGTAGAGCGTTCGCTTCGCATGTGAAAGGCCCCGGGTTCGATCCCCGGCATCTCCATATTTTTTTTCTTGTTCATCCTGTCCAAGAGTGATCATACGTACAGTATTGTATATGTACACTTCTACTACAGTTTCTAAAAGAACGTCTTCCTTTCTCTTGCAGACAACTTGCAGTGTACGTTAAAGGTTACCCATAACCAATGCTGCAAAATGTAATTGAAAAAAATATGAAATAATATTTATAGACGAAACTTATTTCGATTTATAATGTCGGCTGCGCGGTCACCTTAATTCAATTTTGTCAGTCTCAGCAAGATGTGTCCAAGAATGGTTGTCGTTCATTTACCTAGCACAAATCTCACTGGTGGTGTTTTTTGAGGGCACAAATGGAAATGTAGTACTGTAACAGTTGTAAGCTGCAAAATGAACTATGTGAAGATTTCACTCCTTCGGAGGGAAAAGAAAGAAGTCAAAAAAATACATTCGTCCAGTGTTGACAGACAACATCTTCCTACTTTACAATTATAGCCCTGCGTAGTTCACTACAGACATTTGTCGAATGTACTTGACTGGTATCTATTTACATTTGACAGCCCGGGTTTTAACGTCTGAGTGCGCCTTAATACTGTCCATCACCAGACGCATACTTGGATGACTGTTTAAGTAAGTAAGTATACCCGGTTAAGAGTAAGTCCCAGGTAGTCTAGTGGTTAGGATTCCGCGCTCTCACCGCGGCGGCCGGGGTTCGATTCCCCGTCTGGGAATAATTTTTTCCTTTCCGTTTTTTTTCCCCCATGAAGCCATTTTAAAACTATCAAATCCTTGTTTTGTTTATACCATGCTGTGGCGAATAGTTTGGCTACAAACAATCATTATTGTTTGTCTTCTCTCTTTTCATATCGATCTTTAATAGTCGAAGAGCTAGTTTCGCAACAGGTACTAATATAAAAAATGCAAGATGTTTATTAAGAAGGGGATGTAGCTCAGTGGTAGAGCGTTCGCTTTGCATGTGAAAGGCCCCGGGTTCGATCCCCGGCATCTCCACTTCTATATTTTTTTAACCTCTTTTTTCCTTAAAGATAATATGTTATTTCATCTTATCTGGTTTTTTAATTACAGAACAGTTGCTTCAGCTAGTGTAGCATCCGTTTGAAACTCCGAGTGAAGTCTTTTAATTGCACGATCCGCCTGACTGATCTCTACTACGACACTGTAACCTGTTTTCGCCATGTTTTACAATACAAGTGGACTATTTAGTATTAAATTATTTTAGCAGGCTATGACGGGGATGTAGCTCAGTGGTAGAGCGTTCGCTTCGCATGTGAAAGGCCCCGGGTTCGATCCCCGGCATCTCCATATTTTTTTCCTTGTTCATCCTGTCCAAGAGTGATCATACGTACAGTATTGTATATGTACACTTCTACTACAGTTTCTAAAAGAACGTCTTCCTTTCTCTTGCAGACAACTTGCAGTGTACGTTAAAGGTTACCCATAACCAATGCTGCAAAATGTAATTGAAAAAAATATGAAATAATATTTATAGACGAAACTTATTTCGATTTATAATGTCGGCTGCGCGGTCACCTTAATTCAATTTTGTCAGTCTCAGCAAGATGTGTCCAAGAATGGTTGTCGTTCATTTACCTAGCACAAATCTCACTGGTGGTGTTTTTTGAGGGCACAAATGGAAATGTAGTACTGTAACAGTTGTAAGCTGCAAAATGAACTATGTGAAGATTTCACTCCTTCGGAGGGAAAAGAAAGAAGTCAAAAAAATACATTCGTCCAGTGTTGACAGACAACATCTTCCTACTTTACAATTATAGCCCTGCGTAGTTCACTACAGACATTTGTCGAATGTACTTGACTGGTATCTATTTACATTTGACAGCCCGGGTTTTAACGTCTGAGTGCGCCTTAATACTGTCCATCACCAGACGCATACTTGGATGACTGTTTAAGTAAGTAAGTATACCCGGTTAAGAGTAAGTCCCAGGTAGTCTAGTGGTTAGGATTCCGCGCTCTCACCGCGGCGGCCGGGGTTCGATTCCCCGTCTGGGAATAATTTTTTCCTTTCCGTTTTTTTTCCCCCCATGAAGCCATTTTAAAACTATCAAATCCTTGTTTTGTTTATACCATGCTGTGGCGAATAGTTTGGCTACAAACAATCATTATTGTTTGTCTTCTCTCTTTTCATATCGATCTTTAATAGTCGAAGAGCTAGTTTCGCAACAGGTACTAATATAAAAAATGCAAGATGTTTATTAAGAAGGGGATGTAGCTCAGTGGTAGAGCGTTCGCTTTGCATGTGAAAGGCCCCGGGTTCGATCCCCGGCATCTCCACTTCTATATTTTTTTAACCTCTTTTTTCCTTAAAGATAATATGTTATTTCATCTTATCTGGTTTTTTAATTACAGAACAGTTGCTTCAGCTAGTGTAGCATCCGTTTGAAACTCCGAGTGAAGTCTTTTAATTGCACGATCCGCCTGACTGATCTCTACTACGACACTGTAACCTGTTTTCGCCATGTTTTACAATACAAGTGGACTATTTAGTATTAAATTATTTTAGCAGGCTATGACGGGGATGTAGCTCAGTGGTAGAGCGTTCGCTTCGCATGTGAAAGGCCCCGGGTTCGATCCCCGGCATCTCCATATTTTTTTCCTTGTTCATCCTGTCCAAGAGTGATCATACGTACAGTATTGTATATGTACACTTCTACTACAGTTTCTAAAAGAACGTCTTCCTTTCTCTTGCAGACAACTTGCAGTGTACGTTAAAGGTTACCCATAACCGATGCTGCAAAATGTAATTGAAAAAAATATGAAATAATATTTATAGACGAAACTTATTTCGATTTATAATGTCGGCTGCGCGGTCACCTTAATTCAATTTTGTCAGTCTCATCAAGATGTGTCCAAGAATGGTTGTCGTTCATTTACCTAGCACAAATCTCACTGGTGGTGTTTTTTGAGGGCACAAATGGAAATGTAGTACTGTAACAGTTGTAAGCTGCAAAATGAACTATGTGAAGATTTCACTCCTTCGGAGGGAAAAGAAAGAAGTCAAAAAAATACATTCGTCCAGTGTTGACAGACAACATCTTCCTACTTTACAATTATAGCCCTGCGTAGTTCACTACAGACATTTGTCGAATGTACTTGACTGGTATCTATTTACATTTGACAGCCCGGGTTTTAACGTCTGAGTGCGCCTTAATACTGTCCATCACCAGACGCATACTTGGATGACTGTTTAAGTAAGTAAGTATACCCGGTTAAGAGTAAGTCCCAGGTAGTCTAGTGGTTAGGATTCCGCGCTCTCACCGCGGCGGCCGGGGTTCGATTCCCCGTCTGGGAATAATTTTTTCCTTTCCGTTTTTTTTCCCCCCATGAAGCCATTTTAAAACTATCAAATCCTTGTTTTGTTTATACCATGCTGTGGCGAATAGTTTGGCTACAAACAATCATTATTGTTTGTCTTCTCTCTTTTCATATCGATCTTTAATAGTCGAAGAGCTAGTTTCGCAACAGGTACTAATATAAAAAATGCAAGATGTTTATTAAGAAGGGGATGTAGCTCAGTGGTAGAGCGTTCGCTTTGCATGTGAAAGGCCCCGGGTTCGATCCCCGGCATCTCCACTTCTATATTTTTTTAACCTCTTTTTTCCTTAAAGATAATATGTTATTTCATCTTATCTGGTTTTTTAATTACAGAACAGTTGCTTCAGCTAGTGTAGCATCCGTTTGAAACTCCGAGTGAAGTCTTTTAATTGCACGATCCGCCTGACTGATCTCTACTACGACACTGTAACCTGTTTTCGCCATGTTTTACAATACAAGTGGACTATTTAGTATTAAATTATTTTAGCAGGCTATGACGGGGATGTAGCTCAGTGGTAGAGCGTTCGCTTCGCATGTGAAAGGCCCCGGGTTCGATCCCCGGCATCTCCATATTTTTTTCCTTGTTCATCCTGTCCAAGTGATCATACGTACAGTATTGTATATGTACACTTCTACTACAGTTTCTAAAAGAACGTCTTCCTTTCTCTTGCAGACAACTTGCAGTGTACGTTAAAGGTTACCCATAACCAATGCTGCAAAATGTAATTGAAAAAAATATGAAATAATATTTATAGACGAAACTTATTTCGATTTATAATGTCGGCTGCGCGGTCACCTTAATTCAATTTTGTCAGTCTCATCAAGATGTGTCCAAGAATGGTTGTCGTTCATTTACCTAGCACAAATCTCACTGGTGGTGTTTTTTGAGGGCACAAATGGAAATGTAGTACTGTAACAGTTGTAAGCTGCAAAATGAACTATGTGAAGATTTCACTCCTTCGGAGGGAAAAGAAAGAAGTCAAAAAAATACATTCGTCCAGTGTTGACAGACAACATCTTCCTACTTTACAATTATAGCCCTGCGTAGTTCACTACAGACATTTGTCGAATGTACTTGACTGGTATCTATTTACATTTGACAGCCCGGGTTTTAACGTCTGAGTGCGCCTTAATACTGTCCATCACCAGACGCATACTTGGATGACTGTTTAAGTAAGTAAGTATACCCGGTTAAGAGTAAGTCCCAGGTAGTCTAGTGGTTAGGATTCCGCGCTCTCACCGCGGCGGCCGGGGTTCGATTCCCCGTCTGGGAATAATTTTTTCCTTTCCGTTTTTTTTCCCCCATGAAGCCATTTTAAAACTATCAAATCCTTGTTTTGTTTATACCATGCTGTGGCGAATAGTTTGGCTACAAACAATCATTATTGTTTGTCTTCTCTCTTTTCATATCGATCTTTAATAGTCGAAGAGCTAGTTTCGCAACAGGTACTAATATAAAAAATGCAAGATGTTTATTAAGAAGGGGATGTAGCTCAGTGGTAGAGCGTTCGCTTTGCATGTGAAAGGCCCCGGGTTCGATCCCCGGCATCTCCACTTCTATACTTTTTTAACCTCTTTTTTCCTTAAAGATAATATGTTATTTCATCTTATCTGGTTTTTTAATTACAGAACAGTTGCTTCAGCTAGTGTAGCATCCGTTTGAAACTCCGAGTGAAGTCTTTTAATTGCACGATCCGCCTGACTGATCTCTACTACGACACTGTAACCTGTTTTCGCCATGTTTTACAATACAAGTGGACTATTTAGTATTAAATTATTTTAGCAGGCTATGACGGGGATGTAGCTCAGTGGTAGAGCGTTCGCTTCGCATGTGAAAGGCCCCGGGTTCGATCCCCGGCATCTCCATATTTTTTTTCTTGTTCATCCTGTCCAAGAGTGATCATACGTACAGTATTGTATATGTACACTTCTACTACAGTTTCTAAAAGAACGTCTTCCTTTCTCTTGCAGACAACTTGCAGTGTACGTTAAAGGTTACCCATAACCAATGCTGCAAAATGTAATTGAAAAAAATATGAAATAATATTTATAGACGAAACTTATTTCGATTTATAATGTCGGCTGCGCGGTCACCTTAATTCAATTTTGTCAGTCTCAGCAAGATGTGTCCAAGAATGGTTGTCGTTCATTTACCTAGCACAAATCTCACTGGTGGTGTTTTTTGAGGGCACAAATGGAAATGTAGTACTGTAACAGTTGTAAGCTGCAAAATGAACTATGTGAAGATTTCACTCCTTCGGAGGGAAAAGAAAGAAGTCAAAAAAATACATTCGTCCAGTGTTGACAGACAACATCTTCCTACTTTACAATTATAGCCCTGCGTAGTTCACTACAGACATTTGTCGAATGTACTTGACTGGTATCTATTTACATTTGACAGCCCGGGTTTTAACGTCTGAGTGCGCCTTAATACTGTCCATCACCAGACGCATACTTGGATGACTGTTTAAGTAAGTAAGTATACCCGGTTAAGAGTAAGTCCCAGGTAGTCTAGTGGTTAGGATTCCGCGCTCTCACCGCGGCGGCCGGGGTTCGATTCCCCGTCTGGGAATAATTTTTTCCTTTCCGTTTTTTTTCCCCCATGAAGCCATTTTAAAACTATCAAATCCTTGTTTTGTTTATACCATGCTGTGGCGAATAGTTTGGCTACAAACAATCATTATTGTTTGTCTTCTCTCTTTTCATATCGATCTTTAATAGTCGAAGAGCTAGTTTCGCAACAGGTACTAATATAAAAAATGCAAGATGTTTATTAAGAAGGGGATGTAGCTCAGTGGTAGAGCGTTCGCTTTGCATGTGAAAGGCCCCGGGTTCGATCCCCGGCATCTCCACTTCTATATTTTTTTAACCTCTTTTTTCCTTAAAGATAATATGTTATTTCATCTTATCTGGTTTTTTAATTACAGAACAGTTGCTTCAGCTAGTGTAGCATCCGTTTGAAACTCCGAGTGAAGTCTTTTAATTGCACGATCCGCCTGACTGATCTCTACTACGACACTGTAACCTGTTTTCGCCATGTTTTACAATACAAGTGGACTATTTAGTATTAAATTATTTTAGCAGGCTATGACGGGGATGTAGCTCAGTGGTAGAGCGTTCGCTTCGCATGTGAAAGGCCCCGGGTTCGATCCCCGGCATCTCCATATTTTTTTCCTTGTTCATCCTGTCCAAGAGTGATCATACGTACAGTATTGTATATGTACACTTCTACTACAGTTTCTAAAAGAACGTCTTCCTTTCTCTTGCAGACAACTTGCAGTGTACGTTAAAGGTTACCCATAACCAATGCTGCAAAATGTAATTGAAAAAAATATGAAATAATATTTATAGACGAAACTTATTTCGATTTATAATGTCGGCTGCGCGGTCACCTTAATTCAATTTTGTCAGTCTCAGCAAGATGTGTCCAAGAATGGTTGTCGTTCATTTACCTAGCACAAATCTCACTGGTGGTGTTTTTTGAGGGCACAAATGGAAATGTAGTACTGTAACAGTTGTAAGCTGCAAAATGAACTATGTGAAGATTTCACTCCTTCGGAGGGAAAAGAAAGAAGTCAAAAAAATACATTCGTCCAGTGTTGACAGACAACATCTTCCTACTTTACAATTATAGCCCTGCGTAGTTCACTACAGACATTTGTCGAATGTACTTGACTGGTATCTATTTACATTTGACAGCCCGGGTTTTAACGTCTGAGTGCGCCTTAATACTGTCCATCACCAGACGCATACTTGGATGACTGTTTAAGTAAGTAAGTATACCCGGTTAAGAGTAAGTCCCAGGTAGTCTAGTGGTTAGGATTCCGCGCTCTCACCGCGGCGGCCGGGGTTCGATTCCCCGTCTGGGAATAATTTTTTCCTTTCCGTTTTTTTTCCCCCCATGAAGCCATTTTAAAACTATCAAATCCTTGTTTTGTTTATACCATGCTGTGGCGAATAGTTTGGCTACAAACAATCATTATTGTTTGTCTTCTCTCTTTTCATATCGATCTTTAATAGTCGAAGAGCTAGTTTCGCAACAGGTACTAATATAAAAAATGCAAGATGTTTATTAAGAAGGGGATGTAGCTCAGTGGTAGAGCGTTCGCTTTGCATGTGAAAGGCCCCGGGTTCGATCCCCGGCATCTCCACTTCTATATTTTTTTAACCTCTTTTTTCCTTAAAGATAATATGTTATTTCATCTTATCTGGTTTTTTAATTACAGAACAGTTGCTTCAGCTAGTGTAGCATCCGTTTGAAACTCCGAGTGAAGTCTTTTAATTGCACGATCCGCCTGACTGATCTCTACTACGACACTGTAACCTGTTTTCGCCATGTTTTACAATACAAGTGGACTATTTAGTATTAAATTATTTTAGCAGGCTATGACGGGGATGTAGCTCAGTGGTAGAGCGTTCGCTTCGCATGTGAAAGGCCCCGGGTTCGATCCCCGGCATCTCCATATTTTTTTCCTTGTTCATCCTGTCCAAGAGTGATCATACGTACAGTATTGTATATGTACACTTCTACTACAGTTTCTAAAAGAACGTCTTCCTTTCTCTTGCAGACAACTTGCAGTGTACGTTAAAGGTTACCCATAACCGATGCTGCAAAATGTAATTGAAAAAAATATGAAATAATATTTATAGACGAAACTTATTTCGATTTATAATGTCGGCTGCGCGGTCACCTTAATTCAATTTTGTCAGTCTCATCAAGATGTGTCCAAGAATGGTTGTCGTTCATTTACCTAGCACAAATCTCACTGGTGGTGTTTTTTGAGGGCACAAATGGAAATGTAGTACTGTAACAGTTGTAAGCTGCAAAATGAACTATGTGAAGATTTCACTCCTTCGGAGGGAAAAGAAAGAAGTCAAAAAAATACATTCGTCCAGTGTTGACAGACAACATCTTCCTACTTTACAATTATAGCCCTGCGTAGTTCACTACAGACATTTGTCGAATGTACTTGACTGGTATCTATTTACATTTGACAGCCCGGGTTTTAACGTCTGAGTGCGCCTTAATACTGTCCATCACCAGACGCATACTTGGATGACTGTTTAAGTAAGTAAGTATACCCGGTTAAGAGTAAGTCCCAGGTAGTCTAGTGGTTAGGATTCCGCGCTCTCACCGCGGCGGCCGGGGTTCGATTCCCCGTCTGGGAATAATTTTTTCCTTTCCGTTTTTTTTCCCCCATGAAGCCATTTTAAAACTATCAAATCCTTGTTTTGTTTATACCATGCTGTGGCGAATAGTTTGGCTACAAACAATCATTATTGTTTGTCTTCTCTCTTTTCATATCGATCTTTAATAGTCGAAGAGCAACAGGTACTAATATAAAAAATGCAAGATGTTTATTAAGAAGGGGATGTAGCTCAGTGGTAGAGCGTTCGCTTTGCATGTGAAAGGCCCCGGGTTCGATCCCCGGCATCTCCACTTCTATATTTTTTTAACCTCTTTTTTCCTTAAAGATAATATGTTATTTCATCTTATCTGGTTTTTTAATTACAGAACAGTTGCTTCAGCTAGTGTAGCATCCGTTTGAAACTCCGAGTGAAGTCTTTTAATTGCACGATCCGCCTGACTGATCTCTACTACGACACTGTAACCTGTTTTCGCCATGTTTTACAATACAAGTGGACTATTTAGTATTAAATTATTTTAGCAGGCTATGACGGGGATGTAGCTCAGTGGTAGAGCGTTCGCTTCGCATGTGAAAGGCCCCGGGTTCGATCCCCGGCATCTCCATATTTTTTTCCTTGTTCATCCTGTCCAAGAGTGATCATACGTACAGTATTGTATATGTACACTTCTACTACAGTTTCTAAAAGAACGTCTTCCTTTCTCTTGCAGACAACTTGCAGTGTACGTTAAAGGTTACCCATAACCAATGCTGCAAAATGTAATTGAAAAAAATATGAAATAATATTTATAGACGAAACTTATTTCGATTTATAATGTCGGCTGCGCGGTCACCTTAATTCAATTTTGTCAGTCTCAGCAAGATGTGTCCAAGAATGGTTGTCGTTCATTTACCTAGCACAAATCTCACTGGTGGTGTTTTTTGAGGGCACAAATGGAAATGTAGTACTGTAACAGTTGTAAGCTGCAAAATGAACTATGTGAAGATTTCACTCCTTCGGAGGGAAAAGAAAGAAGTCAAAAAAATACATTCGTCCAGTGTTGACAGACAACATCTTCCTACTTTACAATTATAGCCCTGCGTAGTTCACTACAGACATTTGTCGAATGTACTTGACTGGTATCTATTTACATTTGACAGCCCGGGTTTTAACGTCTGAGTGCGCCTTAATACTGTCCATCACCAGACGCATACTTGGATGACTGTTTAAGTAAGTAAGTATACCCGGTTAAGAGTAAGTCCCAGGTAGTCTAGTGGTTAGGATTCCGCGCTCTCACCGCGGCGGCCGGGGTTCGATTCCCCGTCTGGGAATAATTTTTTCCTTTCCGTTTTTTTTTCCCCCATGAAGCCATTTTAAAACTATCAAATCCTTGTTTTGTTTATACCATGCTGTGGCGAATAGTTTGGCTACAAACAATCATTATTGTTTGTCTTCTCTCTTTTCATATCGATCTTTAATAGTCGAAGAGCTAGTTTCGCAACAGGTACTAATATAAAAAATGCAAGATGTTTATTAAGAAGGGGATGTAGCTCAGTGGTAGAGCGTTCGCTTTGCATGTGAAAGGCCCCGGGTTCGATCCCCGGCATCTCCACTTCTATATTTTTTTAACCTCTTTTTTCCTTAAAGATAATATGTTATTTCATCTTATCTGGTTTTTTAATTACAGAACAGTTGCTTCAGCTAGTGTAGCATCCGTTTGAAACTCCGAGTGAAGTCTTTTAATTGCACGATCCGCCTGACTGATCTCTACTACGACACTGTAACCTGTTTTCGCCATGTTTTACAATACAAGTGGACTATTTAGTATTAAATTATTTTAGCAGGCTATGACGGGGATGTAGCTCAGTGGTAGAGCGTTCGCTTCGCATGTGAAAGGCCCCGGGTTCGATCCCCGGCATCTCCATATTTTTTTCCTTGTTCATCCTGTCCAAGAGTGATCATACGTACAGTATTGTATATGTACACTTCTACTACAGTTTCTAAAAGAACGTCTTCCTTTCTCTTGCAGACAACTTGCAGTGTACGTTAAAGGTTACCCATAACCAATGCTGCAAAATGTAATTGAAAAAAATATGAAATAATATTTATAGACGAAACTTATTTCGATTTATAATGTCGGCTGCGCGGTCACCTTAATTCAATTTTGTCAGTCTCAGCAAGATGTGTCCAAGAATGGTTGTCGTTCATTTACCTAGCACAAATCTCACTGGTGGTGTTTTTTGAGGGCACAAATGGAAATGTAGTACTGTAACAGTTGTAAGCTGCAAAATGAACTATGTGAAGATTTCACTCCTTCGGAGGGAAAAGAAAGAAGTCAAAAAAATACATTCGTCCAGTGTTGACAGACAACATCTTCCTACTTTACAATTATAGCCCTGCGTAGTTCACTACAGACATTTGTCGAATGTACTTGACTGGTATCTATTTACATTTGACAGCCCGGGTTTTAACGTCTGAGTGCGCCTTAATACTGTCCATCACCAGACGCATACTTGGATGACTGTTTAAGTAAGTAAGTATACCCGGTTAAGAGTAAGTCCCAGGTAGTCTAGTGGTTAGGATTCCGCGCTCTCACCGCGGCGGCCGGGGTTCGATTCCCCGTCTGGGAATAATTTTTTCCTTTCCGTTTTTTTTTTCCCCCATGAAGCCATTTTAAAACTATCAAATCCTTGTTTTGTTTATACCATGCTGTGGCGAATAGTTTGGCTACAAACAATCATTATTGTTTGTCTTCTCTCTTTTCATATCGATCTTTAATAGTCGAAGAGCTAGTTTCGCAACAGGTACTAATATAAAAAATGCAAGATGTTTATTAAGAAGGGGATGTAGCTCAGTGGTAGAGCGTTCGCTTTGCATGTGAAAGGCCCCGGGTTCGATCCCCGGCATCTCCACTTCTATATTTTTTTAACCTCTTTTTTCCTTAAAGATAATATGTTATTTCATCTTATCTGGTTTTTTAATTACAGAACAGTTGCTTCAGCTAGTGTAGCATCCGTTTGAAACTCCGAGTGAAGTCTTTTAATTGCACGATCCGCCTGACTGATCTCTACTACGACACTGTAACCTGTTTTCGCCATGTTTTACAATACAAGTGGACTATTTAGTATTAAATTATTTTAGCAGGCTATGACGGGGATGTAGCTCAGTGGTAGAGCGTTCGCTTCGCATGTGAAAGGCCCCGGGTTCGATCCCCGGCATCTCCATATTTTTTTCCTTGTTCATCCTGTCCAAGAGTGATCATACGTACAGTATTGTATATGTACACTTCTACTACAGTTTCTAAAAGAACGTCTTCCTTTCTCTTGCAGACAACTTGCAGTGTACGTTAAAGGTTACCCATAACCAATGCTGCAAAATGTAATTGAAAAAAATATGAAATAATATTTATAGACGAAACTTATTTCGATTTATAATGTCGGCTGCACGGTCACCTTAATTCAATTTTGTCAGTCTCAGCAAGATGTGTCCAAGAATGGTTGTCGTTCATTTACCTAGCACAAATCTCACTGGTGGTGTTTTTTGAGGGCACAAATGGAAATGTAGTACTGTAACAGTTGTAAGCTGCAAAATGAACTATGTGAAGATTTCACTCCTTCGGAGGGAAAAGAAAGAAGTCAAAAAAATACATTCGTCCAGTGTTGACAGACAACATCTTCCTACTTTACAATTATAGCCCTGCGTAGTTCACTACAGACATTTGTCGAATGTACTTGACTGGTATCTATTTACATTTGACAGCCCGGGTTTTAACGTCTGAGTGCGCCTTAATACTGTCCATCACCAGACGCATACTTGGATGACTGTTTAAGTAAGTAAGTATACCCGGTTAAGAGTAAGTCCCAGGTAGTCTAGTGGTTAGGATTCCGCGCTCTCACCGCGGCGGCCGGGGTTCGATTCCCCGTCTGGGAATAATTTTTTCCTTTCCGTTTTTTTTTTCCCCCATGAAGCCATTTTAAAACTATCAAATCCTTGTTTTGTTTATACCATGCTGTGGCGAATAGTTTAGCTACAAACAATCATTATTGTTTTTCTTCTCTCTTTTCATATCGATCTTTAATAGTCGAAGAGCTAGTTTCGCAACAGGTACTAATATAAAAAATGCAAGATGTTTATTAAGAAGGGGATGTAGCTCAGTGGTAGAGCGTTCGCTTTGCATGTGAAAGGCCCCGGGTTCGATCCCCGGCATCTCCACTTCTATATTTTTTTAACCTCTTTTTTCCTTAAAGATAATATGTTATTTCATCTTATCTGGTTTTTTAATTACAGAACAGTTGCTTCAGCTAGTGTAGCATCCGTTTGAAACTCCGAGTGAAGTCTTTTAATTGCACGATCCGCCTGACTGATCTCTACTACGACACTGTAACCTGTTTTCGCCATGTTTTACAATACAAGTGGACTATTTAGTATTAAATTATTTTAGCAGGCTATGACGGGGATGTAGCTCAGTGGTAGAGCGTTCGCTTCGCATGTGAAAGGCCCCGGGTTCGATCCCCGGCATCTCCATATTTTTTTCCTTGTTCATCCTGTCCAAGAGTGATCATACGTACAGTATTGTATATGTACACTTCTACTACAGTTTCTAAAAGAACGTCTTCCTTTCTCTTGCAGACAACTTGCAGTGTACGTTAAAGGTTACCCATAACCAATGCTGCAAAATGTAATTGAAAAAAATATGAAATAATATTTATAGACGAAACTTATTTCGATTTATAATGTCGGCTGCGCGGTCACCTTAATTCAATTTTGTCAGTCTCAGCAAGATGTGTCCAAGAATGGTTGTCGTTCATTTACCTAGCACAAATCTCACTGGTGGTGTTTTTTGAGGGCACAAATGGAAATGTAGTACTGTAACAGTTGTAAGCTGCAAAATGAACTATGTGAAGATTTCACTCCTTCGGAGGGAAAAGAAAGAAGTCAAAAAAATACATTCGTCCAGTGTTGACAGACAACATCTTCCTACTTTACAATTATAGCCCTGCGTAGTTCACTACAGACATTTGTCGAATGTACTTGACTGGTATCTATTTACATTTGACAGCCCGGGTTTTAACGTCTGAGTGCGCCTTAATACTGTCCATCACCAGACGCATACTTGGATGACTGTTTAAGTAAGTAAGTATACCCGGTTAAGAGTAAGTCCCAGGTAGTCTAGTGGTTAGGATTCCGCGCTCTCACCGCGGCGGCCGGGGTTCGATTCCCCGTCTGGGAATAATTTTTTCCTTTCCGTTTTTTTTTCCCCCCATGAAGCCATTTTAAAACTATCAAATCCTTGTTTTGTTTATACCATGCTGTGGCGAATAGTTTGGCTACAAACAATCATTATTGTTTGTCTTCTCTCTTTTCATATCGATCTTTAATAGTCGAAGAGCTAGTTTCGCAACAGGTACTAATATAAAAAATGCAAGATGTTTATTAAGAAGGGGATGTAGCTCAGTGGTAGAGCGTTCGCTTTGCATGTGAAAGGCCCCGGGTTCGATCCCCGGCATCTCCACTTCTATATTTTTTTAACCTCTTTTTTCCTTAAAGATAATATGTTATTTCATCTTATCTGGTTTTTTAATTACAGAACAGTTGCTTCAGCTAGTGTAGCATCCGTTTGAAACTCCGAGTGAAGTCTTTTAATTGCACGATCCGCCTGACTGATCTCTACTACGACACTGTAACCTGTTTTCGCCATGTTTTACAATACAAGTGGACTATTTAGTATTAAATTATTTTAGCAGGCTATGACGGGGATGTAGCTCAGTGGTAGAGCGTTCGCTTCGCATGTGAAAGGCCCCGGGTTCGATCCCCGGCATCTCCATATTTTTTTCCTTGTTCATCCTGTCCAAGTGATCATACGTACAGTATTGTATATGTACACTTCTACTACAGTTTCTAAAAGAACGTCTTCCTTTCTCTTGCAGACAACTTGCAGTGTACGTTAAAGGTTACCCATAACCAATGCTGCAAAATGTAATTGAAAAAAATATGAAATAATATTTATAGACGAAACTTATTTCGATTTATAATGTCGGCTGCGCGGTCACCTTAATTCAATTTTGTCAGTCTCAGCAAGATGTGTCCAAGAATGGTTGTCGTTCATTTACCTAGCACAAATCTCACTGGTGGTGTTTTTTGAGGGCACAAATGGAAATGTAGTACTGTAACAGTTGTAAGCTGCAAAATGAACTATGTGAAGATTTCACTCCTTCGGAGGGAAAAGAAAGAAGTCAAAAAAATACATTCGTCCAGTGTTGACAGACAACATCTTCCTACTTTACAATTATAGCCCTGCGTAGTTCACTACAGACATTTGTCGAATGTACTTGACTGGTATCTATTTACATTTGACAGCCCGGGTTTTAACGTCTGAGTGCGCCTTAATACTGTCCATCACCAGACGCATACTTGGATGACTGTTTAAGTAAGTAAGTATACCCGGTTAAGAGTAAGTCCCAGGTAGTCTAGTGGTTAGGATTCCGCGCTCTCACCGCGGCGGCCGGGGTTCGATTCCCCGTCTGGGAATAATTTTTTCCTTTCCGTTTTTTTTTCCCCCCATGAAGCCATTTTAAAACTATCAAATCCTTGTTTTGTTTATACCATGCTGTGGCGAATAGTTTGGCTACAAACAATCATTATTGTTTGTCTTCTCTCTTTTCATATCGATCTTTAATAGTCGAAGAGCTAGTTTCGCAACAGGTACTAATATAAAAAATGCAAGATGTTTATTAAGAAGGGGATGTAGCTCAGTGGTAGAGCGTTCGCTTTGCATGTGAAAGGCCCCGGGTTCGATCCCCGGCATCTCCACTTCTATATTTTTTTAACCTCTTTTTTCCTTAAAGATAATATGTTATTTCATCTTATCTGGTTTTTTAATTACAGAACAGTTGCTTCAGCTAGTGTAGCATCCGTTTGAAACTCCGAGTGAAGTCTTTTAATTGCACGATCCGCCTGACTGATCTCTACTACGACACTGTAACCTGTTTTCGCCATGTTTTACAATACAAGTGGACTATTTAGTATTAAATTATTTTAGCAGGCTATGACGGGGATGTAGCTCAGTGGTAGAGCGTTCGCTTCGCATGTGAAAGGCCCCGGGTTCGATCCCCGGCATCTCCATATTTTTTTCCTTGTTCATCCTGTCCAAGTGATCATACGTACAGTATTGTATATGTACACTTCTACTACAGTTTCTAAAAGAACGTCTTCCTTTCTCTTGCAGACAACTTGCAGTGTACGTTAAAGGTTACCCATAACCAATGCTGCAAAATGTAATTGAAAAAAATATGAAATAATATTTATAGACGAAACTTATTTCGATTTATAATGTCGGCTGCGCGGTCACCTTAATTCAATTTTGTCAGTCTCAGCAAGATGTGTCCAAGAATGGTTGTCGTTCATTTACCTAGCACAAATCTCACTGGTGGTGTTTTTTGAGGGCACAAATGGAAATGTAGTACTGTAACAGTTGTAAGCTGCAAAATGAACTATGTGAAGATTTCACTCCTTCGGAGGGAAAAGAAAGAAGTCAAAAAAATACATTCGTCCAGTGTTGACAGACAACATCTTCCTACTTTACAATTATAGCCCTGCGTAGTTCACTACAGACATTTGTCGAATGTACTTGACTGGTATCTATTTACATTTGACAGCCCGGGTTTTAACGTCTGAGTGCGCCTTAATACTGTCCATCACCAGACGCATACTTGGATGACTGTTTAAGTAAGTAAGTATACCCGGTTAAGAGTAAGTCCCAGGTAGTCTAGTGGTTAGGATTCCGCGCTCTCACCGCGGCGGCCGGGGTTCGATTCCCCGTCTGGGAATAATTTTTTCCTTTCCGTTTTTTTTTCCCCCATGAAGCCATTTTAAAACTATCAAATCCTTGTTTTGTTTATACCATACTGTGGCGAATAGTTTGGCTACAAACAATCATTATTGTTTGTCTTCTCTCTTTTCATATCGATCTTTAATAGTCGAAGAGCTAGTTTCGCAACAGGTACTAATATAAAAAATGCAAGATGTTTATTAAGAAGGGGATGTAGCTCAGTGGTAGAGCGTTCGCTTTGCATGTGAAAGGCCCCGGGTTCGATCCCCGGCATCTCCACTTCTATATTTTTTTAACCTCTTTTTTCCTTAAAGATAATATGTTATTTCATCTTATCTGGTTTTTTAATTACAGAACAGTTGCTTCAGCTAGTGTAGCATCCGTTTGAAACTCCGAGTGAAGTCTTTTAATTGCACGATCCGCCTGACTGATCTCTACTACGACACTGTAACCTGTTTTCGCCATGTTTTACAATACAAGTGGACTATTTAGTATTAAATTATTTTAGCAGGCTATGACGGGGATGTAGCTCAGTGGTAGAGCGTTCGCTTCGCATGTGAAAGGCCCCGGGTTCGATCCCCGGCATCTCTATATTTTTTTCCTTGTTCATCCTGTCCAAGAGTGATCATACGTACAGTATTGTATATGTACACTTCTACTACAGTTTCTAAAAGAACGTCTTCCTTTCTCTTGCAGACAACTTGCAGTGTACGTTAAAGGTTACCCATAACCAATGCTGCAAAATGTAATTGAAAAAAATATGAAATAATATTTATAGACGAAACTTATTTCGATTTATAATGTCGGCTGCGCGGTCACCTTAATTCAATTTTGTCAGTCTCATCAAGATGTGTCCAAGAATGGTTGTCGTTCATTTACCTAGCACAAATCTCACTGGTGGTGTTTTTTGAGGGCACAAATGGAAATGTAGTACTGTAACAGTTGTAAGCTGCAAAATGAACTATGTGAAGATTTCACTCCTTCGGAGGGAAAAGAAAGAAGTCAAAAAAATACATTCGTCCAGTGTTGACAGACAACATCTTCCTACTTTACAATTATAGCCCTGCGTAGTTCACTACAGACATTTGTCGAATGTACTTGACTGGTATCTATTTACATTTGACAGCCCGGGTTTTAACGTCTGAGTGCGCCTTAATACTGTCCATCACCAGACGCATACTTGGATGACTGTTTAAGTAAGTAAGTATACCCGGTTAAGAGTAAGTCCCAGGTAGTCTAGTGGTTAGGATTCCGCGCTCTCACCGCGGCGGCCGGGGTTCGATTCCCCGTCTGGGAATAATTTTTTCCTTTCCGTTTTTTTTTTCCCCCATGAAGCCATTTTAAAACTATCAAATCCTTGTTTTGTTTATACCATGCTGTGGCGAATAGTTTGGCTACAAACAATCATTATTGTTTGTCTTCTCTCTTTTCATATCGATCTTTAATAGTCGAAGAGCTAGTTTCGCAACAGGTACTAATATAAAAAATGCAAGATGTTTATTAAGAAGGGGATGTAGCTCAGTGGTAGAGCGTTCGCTTTGCATGTGAAAGGCCCCGGGTTCGATCCCGGCATCTCCACTTCTATATTTTTTTAACCTCTTTTTTCCTTAAAGATAATATGTTATTTCATCTTATCTGGTTTTTTAATTACAGAACAGTTGCTTCAGCTAGTGTAGCATCCGTTTGAAACTCCGAGTGAAGTCTTTTAATTGCACGATCCGCCTGACTGATCTCTACTACGACACTGTAACCTGTTTTCGCCATGTTTTACAATACAAGTGGACTATTTAGTATTAAATTATTTTAGCAGGCTATGACGGGGATGTAGCTCAGTGGTAGAGCGTTCGCTTCGCATGTGAAAGGCCCCGGGTTCGATCCCCGGCATCTCCATATTTTTTTCCTTGTTCATCCTGTCCAAGAGTGATCATACGTACAGTATTGTATATGTACACTTCTACTACAGTTTCTAAAAGAACGTCTTCCTTTCTCTTGCAGACAACTTGCAGTGTACGTTAAAGGTTACCCATAACCAATGCTGCAAAATGTAATTGAAAAAAATATGAAATAATATTTATAGACGAAACTTATTTCGATTTATAATGTCGGCTGCGCGGTCACCTTAATTCAATTTTGTCAGTCTCAGCAAGATGTGTCCAAGAATGGTTGTCGTTCATTTACCTAGCACAAATCTCACTGGTGGTGTTTTTTGAGGGCACAAATGGAAATGTAGTACTGTAACAGTTGTAAGCTGCAAAATGAACTATGTGAAGATTTCACTCCTTCGGAGGGAAAAGAAAGAAGTCAAAAAAATACATTCGTCCAGTGTTGACAGACAACATCTTCCTACTTTACAATTATAGCCCTGCGTAGTTCACTACAGACATTTGTCGAATGTACTTGACTGGTATCTATTTACATTTGACAGCCCGGGTTTTAACGTCTGAGTGCGCCTTAATACTGTCCATCACCAGACGCATACTTGGATGACTGTTTAAGTAAGTAAGTATACCCGGTTAAGAGTAAGTCCCAGGTAGTCTAGTGGTTAGGATTCCGCGCTCTCACCGCGGCGGCCGGGGTTCGATTCCCCGTCTGGGAATAATTTTTTCCTTTCCGTTTTTTTTTTCCCCCCATGAAGCCATTTTAAAACTATCAAATCCTTGTTTTGTTTATACCATGCTGTGGCGAATAGTTTGGCTACAAACAATCATTATTGTTTGTCTTCTCTCTTTTCATATCGATCTTTAATAGTCGAAGAGCTAGTTTCGCAACAGGTACTAATATAAAAAATGCAAGATGTTTATTAAGAAGGGGATGTAGCTCAGTGGTAGAGCGTTCGCTTTGCATGTGAAAGGCCCCGGGTTCGATCCCCGGCATCTCCACTTCTATATTTTTTTAACCTCTTTTTTCCTTAAAGATAATATGTTATTTCATCTTATCTGGTTTTTTAATTACAGAACAGTTGCTTCAGCTAGTGTAGCATCCGTTTGAAACTCCGAGTGAAGTCTTTTAATTGCACGATCCGCCTGACTGATCTCTACTACGACACTGTAACCTGTTTTCGCCATGTTTTACAATACAAGTGGACTATTTAGTATTAAATTATTTTAGCAGGCTATGACGGGGATGTAGCTCAGTGGTAGAGCGTTCGCTTCGCATGTGAAAGGCCCCGGGTTCGATCCCCGGCATCTCTATATTTTTTTCCTTGTTCATCCTGTCCAAGAGTGATCATACGTACAGTATTGTATATGTACACTTCTACTACAGTTTCTAAAAGAACGTCTTCCTTTCTCTTGCAGACAACTTGCAGTGTACGTTAAAGGTTACCCATAACCAATGCTGCAAAATGTAATTGAAAAAAATATGAAATAATATTTATAGACGAAACTTATTTCGATTTATAATGTCGGCTGCGCGGTCACCTTAATTCAATTTTGTCAGTCTCATCAAGATGTGTCCAAGAATGGTTGTCGTTCATTTACCTAGCACAAATCTCACTGGTGGTGTTTTTTGAGGGCACAAATGGAAATGTAGTACTGTAACAGTTGTAAGCTGCAAAATGAACTATGTGAAGATTTCACTCCTTCGGAGGGAAAAGAAAGAAGTCAAAAAAATACATTCGTCCAGTGTTGACAGACAACATCTTCCTACTTTACAATTATAGCCCTGCGTAGTTCACTACAGACATTTGTCGAATGTACTTGACTGGTATCTATTTACATTTGACAGCCCGGGTTTTAACGTCTGAGTGCGCCTTAATACTGTCCATCACCAGACGCATACTTGGATGACTGTTTAAGTAAGTAAGTATACCCGGTTAAGAGTAAGTCCCAGGTAGTCTAGTGGTTAGGATTCCGCGCTCTCACCGCGGCGGCCGGGGTTCGATTCCCCGTCTGGGAATAATTTTTTCCTTTCCGTTTTTTTTTCCCCCATGAAGCCATTTTAAAACTATCAAATCCTTGTTTTGTTTATACCATGCTGTGGCGAATAGTTTGGCTACAAACAATCATTATTGTTTGTCTTCTCTCTTTTCATATCGATCTTTAATAGTCGAAGAGCTAGTTTCGCAACAGGTACTAATATAAAAAATGCAAGATGTTTATTAAGAAGGGGATGTAGCTCAGTGGTAGAGCGTTCGCTTTGCATGTGAAAGGCCCCGGGTTCGATCCCCGGCATCTCCACTTCTATATTTTTTTAACCTCTTTTTTCCTTAAAGATAATATGTTATTTCATCTTATCTGGTTTTTTAATTACAGAACAGTTGCTTCAGCTAGTGTAGCATCCGTTTGAAACTCCGAGTGAAGTCTTTTAATTGCACGATCCGCCTGACTGATCTCTACTACGACACTGTAACCTGTTTTCGCCATGTTTTACAATACAAGTGGACTATTTAGTATTAAATTATTTTAGCAGGCTATGACGGGGATGTAGCTCAGTGGTAGAGCGTTCGCTTCGCATGTGAAAGGCCCCGGGTTCGATCCCCGGCATCTCTATATTTTTTTCCTTGTTCATCCTGTCCAAGAGTGATCATACGTACAGTATTGTATATGTACACTTCTACTACAGTTTCTAAAAGAACGTCTTCCTTTCTCTTGCAGACAACTTGCAGTGTACGTTAAAGGTTACCCATAACCAATGCTGCAAAATGTAATTGAAAAAAATATGAAATAATATTTATAGACGAAACTTATTTCGATTTATAATGTCGGCTGCGCGGTCACCTTAATTCAATTTTGTCAGTCTCAGCAAGATGTGTCCAAGAATGGTTGTCGTTCATTTACCTAGCACAAATCTCACTGGTGGTGTTTTTTGAGGGCACAAATGGAAATGTAGTACTGTAACAGTTGTAAGCTGCAAAATGAACTATGTGAAGATTTCACTCCTTCGGAGGGAAAAGAAAGAAGTCAAAAAAATACATTCGTCCAGTGTTGACAGACAACATCTTCCTACTTTACAATTATAGCCCTGCGTAGTTCACTACAGACATTTGTCGAATGTACTTGACTGGTATCTATTTACATTTGACAGCCCGGGTTTTAACGTCTGAGTGCGCCTTAATACTGTCCATCACCAGACGCATACTTGGATGACTGTTTAAGTAAGTAAGTATACCCGGTTAAGAGTAAGTCCCAGGTAGTCTAGTGGTTAGGATTCCGCGCTCTCACCGCGGCGGCCGGGGTTCGATTCCCCGTCTGGGAATAATTTTTTCCTTTCCGTTTTTTTTTCCCCCATGAAGCCATTTTAAAACTATCAAATCCTTGTTTTGTTTATACCATGCTGTGGCGAATAGTTTGGCTACAAACAATCATTATTGTTTGTCTTCTCTCTTTTCATATCGATCTTTAATAGTCGAAGAGCTAGTTTCGCAACAGGTACTAATATAAAAAATGCAAGATGTTTATTAAGAAGGGGATGTAGCTCAGTGGTAGAGCGTTCGCTTTGCATGTGAAAGGCCCCGGGTTCGATCCCCGGCATCTCCACTTCTATATTTTTTTAACCTCTTTTTTCCTTAAAGATAATATGTTATTTCATCTTATCTGGTTTTTTAATTACAGAACAGTTGCTTCAGCTAGTGTAGCATCCGTTTGAAACTCCGAGTGAAGTCTTTTAATTGCACGATCCGCCTGACTGATCTCTACTACGACACTGTAACCTGTTTTCGCCATGTTTTACAATACAAGTGGACTATTTAGTATTAAATTATTTTAGCAGGCTATGACGGGGATGTAGCTCAGTGGTAGAGCGTTCGCTTCGCATGTGAAAGGCCCCGGGTTCGATCCCCGGCATCTCTATATTTTTTTCCTTGTTCATCCTGTCCAAGAGTGATCATACGTACAGTATTGTATATGTACACTTCTACTACAGTTTCTAAAAGAACGTCTTCCTTTCTCTTGCAGACAACTTGCAGTGTACGTTAAAGGTTACCCATAACCAATGCTGCAAAATGTAATTGAAAAAAATATGAAATAATATTTATAGACGAAACTTATTTCGATTTATAATGTCGGCTGCGCGGTCACCTTAATTCAATTTTGTCAGTCTCATCAAGATGTGTCCAAGAATGGTTGTCGTTCATTTACCTAGCACAAATCTCACTGGTGGTGTTTTTTGAGGGCACAAATGGAAATGTAGTACTGTAACAGTTGTAAGCTGCAAAATGAACTATGTGAAGATTTCACTCCTTCGGAGGGAAAAGAAAGAAGTCAAAAAAATACATTCGTCCAGTGTTGACAGACAACATCTTCCTACTTTACAATTATAGCCCTGCGTAGTTCACTACAGACATTTGTCGAATGTACTTGACTGGTATCTATTTACATTTGACAGCCCGGGTTTTAACGTCTGAGTGCGCCTTAATACTGTCCATCACCAGACGCATACTTGGATGACTGTTTAAGTAAGTAAGTATACCCGGTTAAGAGTAAGTCCCAGGTAGTCTAGTGGTTAGGATTCCGCGCTCTCACCGCGGCGGCCGGGGTTCGATTCCCCGTCTGGGAATAATTTTTTCCTTTCCGTTTTTTTTTTCCCCCATGAAGCCATTTTAAAACTATCAAATCCTTGTTTTGTTTATACCATGCTGTGGCGAATAGTTTGGCTACAAACAATCATTATTGTTTGTCTTCTCTCTTTTCATATCGATCTTTAATAGTCGAAGAGCTAGTTTCGCAACAGGTACTAATATAAAAAATGCAAGATGTTTATTAAGAAGGGGATGTAGCTCAGTGGTAGAGCGTTCGCTTTGCATGTGAAAGGCCCCGGGTTCGATCCCGGCATCTCCACTTCTATATTTTTTTAACCTCTTTTTTCCTTAAAGATAATATGTTATTTCATCTTATCTGGTTTTTTAATTACAGAACAGTTGCTTCAGCTAGTGTAGCATCCGTTTGAAACTCCGAGTGAAGTCTTTTAATTGCACGATCCGCCTGACTGATCTCTACTACGACACTGTAACCTGTTTTCGCCATGTTTTACAATACAAGTGGACTATTTAGTATTAAATTATTTTAGCAGGCTATGACGGGGATGTAGCTCAGTGGTAGAGCGTTCGCTTCGCATGTGAAAGGCCCCGGGTTCGATCCCCGGCATCTCCATATTTTTTTCCTTGTTCATCCTGTCCAAGAGTGATCATACGTACAGTATTGTATATGTACACTTCTACTACAGTTTCTAAAAGAACGTCTTCCTTTCTCTTGCAGACAACTTGCAGTGTACGTTAAAGGTTACCCATAACCAATGCTGCAAAATGTAATTGAAAAAAATATGAAATAATATTTATAGACGAAACTTATTTCGATTTATAATGTCGGCTGCGCGGTCACCTTAATTCAATTTTGTCAGTCTCAGCAAGATGTGTCCAAGAATGGTTGTCGTTCATTTACCTAGCACAAATCTCACTGGTGGTGTTTTTTGAGGGCACAAATGGAAATGTAGTACTGTAACAGTTGTAAGCTGCAAAATGAACTATGTGAAGATTTCACTCCTTCGGAGGGAAAAGAAAGAAGTCAAAAAAATACATTCGTCCAGTGTTGACAGACAACATCTTCCTACTTTACAATTATAGCCCTGCGTAGTTCACTACAGACATTTGTCGAATGTACTTGACTGGTATCTATTTACATTTGACAGCCCGGGTTTTAACGTCTGAGTGCGCCTTAATACTGTCCATCACCAGACGCATACTTGGATGACTGTTTAAGTAAGTAAGTATACCCGGTTAAGAGTAAGTCCCAGGTAGTCTAGTGGTTAGGATTCCGCGCTCTCACCGCGGCGGCCGGGGTTCGATTCCCCGTCTGGGAATAATTTTTTCCTTTCCGTTTTTTTTTCCCCCCATGAAGCCATTTTAAAACTATCAAATCCTTGTTTTGTTTATACCATGCTGTGGCGAATAGTTTGGCTACAAACAATCATTATTGTTTGTCTTCTCTCTTTTCATATCGATCTTTAATAGTCGAAGAGCTAGTTTCGCAACAGGTACTAATATAAAAAATGCAAGATGTTTATTAAGAAGGGGATGTAGCTCAGTGGTAGAGCGTTCGCTTTGCATGTGAAAGGCCCCGGGTTCGATCCCCGGCATCTCCACTTCTATATTTTTTTAACCTCTTTTTTCCTTAAAGATAATATGTTATTTCATCTTATCTGGTTTTTTAATTACAGAACAGTTGCTTCAGCTAGTGTAGCATCCGTTTGAAACTCCGAGTGAAGTCTTTTAATTGCACGATCCGCCTGACTGATCTCTACTACGACACTGTAACCTGTTTTCGCCATGTTTTACAATACAAGTGGACTATTTAGTATTAAATTATTTTAGCAGGCTATGACGGGGATGTAGCTCAGTGGTAGAGCGTTCGCTTCGCATGTGAAAGGCCCCGGGTTCGATCCCCGGCATCTCCATATTTTTTTCCTTGTTCATCCTGTCCAAGTGATCATACGTACAGTATTGTATATGTACACTTCTACTACAGTTTCTAAAAGAACGTCTTCCTTTCTCTTGCAGACAACTTGCAGTGTACGTTAAAGGTTACCCATAACCAATGCTGCAAAATGTAATTGAAAAAAATATGAAATAATATTTATAGACGAAACTTATTTCGATTTATAATGTCGGCTGCGCGGTCACCTTAATTCAATTTTGTCAGTCTCAGCAAGATGTGTCCAAGAATGGTTGTCGTTCATTTACCTAGCACAAATCTCACTGGTGGTGTTTTTTGAGGGCACAAATGGAAATGTAGTACTGTAACAGTTGTAAGCTGCAAAATGAACTATGTGAAGATTTCACTCCTTCGGAGGGAAAAGAAAGAAGTCAAAAAAATACATTCGTCCAGTGTTGACAGACAACATCTTCCTACTTTACAATTATAGCCCTGCGTAGTTCACTACAGACATTTGTCGAATGTACTTGACTGGTATCTATTTACATTTGACAGCCCGGGTTTTAACGTCTGAGTGCGCCTTAATACTGTCCATCACCAGACGCATACTTGGATGACTGTTTAAGTAAGTAAGTATACCCGGTTAAGAGTAAGTCCCAGGTAGTCTAGTGGTTAGGATTCCGCGCTCTCACCGCGGCGGCCGGGGTTCGATTCCCCGTCTGGGAATAATTTTTTCCTTTCCGTTTTTTTTTCCCCCATGAAGCCATTTTAAAACTATCAAATCCTTGTTTTGTTTATACCATGCTGTGGCGAATAGTTTGGCTACAAACAATCATTATTGTTTGTCTTCTCTCTTTTCATATCGATCTTTAATAGTCGAAGAGCTAGTTTCGCAACAGGTACTAATATAAAAAATGCAAGATGTTTATTAAGAAGGGGATGTAGCTCAGTGGTAGAGCGTTCGCTTTGCATGTGAAAGGCCCCGGGTTCGATCCCCGGCATCTCCACTTCTATATTTTTTTAACCTCTTTTTTCCTTAAAGATAATATGTTATTTCATCTTATCTGGTTTTTTAATTACAGAACAGTTGCTTCAGCTAGTGTAGCATCCGTTTGAAACTCCGAGTGAAGTCTTTTAATTGCACGATCCGCCTGACTGATCTCTACTACGACACTGTAACCTGTTTTCGCCATGTTTTACAATACAAGTGGACTATTTAGTATTAAATTATTTTAGCAGGCTATGACGGGGATGTAGCTCAGTGGTAGAGCGTTCGCTTCGCATGTGAAAGGCCCCGGGTTCGATCCCCGGCATCTCTATATTTTTTTCCTTGTTCATCCTGTCCAAGAGTGATCATACGTACAGTATTGTATATGTACACTTCTACTACAGTTTCTAAAAGAACGTCTTCCTTTCTCTTGCAGACAACTTGCAGTGTACGTTAAAGGTTACCCATAACCGATGCTGCAAAATGTAATTGAAAAAAATATGAAATAATATTTATAGACGAAACTTATTTCGATTTATAATGTCGGCTGCGCGGTCACCTTAATTCAATTTTGTCAGTCTCATCAAGATGTGTCCAAGAATGGTTGTCGTTCATTTACCTAGCACAAATCTCACTGGTGGTGTTTTTTGAGGGCACAAATGGAAATGTAGTACTGTAACAGTTGTAAGCTGCAAAATGAACTATGTGAAGATTTCACTCCTTCGGAGGGAAAAGAAAGAAGTCAAAAAAATACATTCGTCCAGTGTTGACAGACAACATCTTCCTACTTTACAATTATAGCCCTGCGTAGTTCACTACAGACATTTGTCGAATGTACTTGACTGGTATCTATTTACATTTGACAGCCCGGGTTTTAACGTCTGAGTGCGCCTTAATACTGTCCATCACCAGACGCATACTTGGATGACTGTTTAAGTAAGTAAGTATACCCGGTTAAGAGTAAGTCCCAGGTAGTCTAGTGGTTAGGATTCCGCGCTCTCACCGCGGCGGCCGGGGTTCGATTCCCCGTCTGGGAATAATTTTTTCCTTTCCGTTTTTTTTTCCCCCATGAAGCCATTTTAAAACTATCAAATCCTTGTTTTGTTTATACCATGCTGTGGCGAATAGTTTGGCTACAAACAATCATTATTGTTTGTCTTCTCTCTTTTCATATCGATCTTTAATAGTCGAAGAGCTAGTTTCGCAACAGGTACTAATATAAAAAATGCAAGATGTTTATTAAGAAGGGGATGTAGCTCAGTGGTAGAGCGTTCGCTTTGCATGTGAAAGGCCCCGGGTTCGATCCCGGCATCTCCACTTCTATATTTTTTTAACCTCTTTTTTCCTTAAAGATAATATGTTATTTCATCTTATCTGGTTTTTTAATTACAGAACAGTTGCTTCAGCTAGTGTAGCATCCGTTTGAAACTCCGAGTGAAGTCTTTTAATTGCACGATCCGCCTGACTGATCTCTACTACGACACTGTAACCTGTTTTCGCCATGTTTTACAATACAAGTGGACTATTTAGTATTAAATTATTTTAGCAGGCTATGACGGGGATGTAGCTCAGTGGTAGAGCGTTCGCTTCGCATGTGAAAGGCCCCGGGTTCGATCCCCGGCATCTCCATATTTTTTTCCTTGTTCATCCTGTCCAAGAGTGATCATACGTACAGTATTGTATATGTACACTTCTACTACAGTTTCTAAAAGAACGTCTTCCTTTCTCTTGCAGACAACTTGCAGTGTACGTTAAAGGTTACCCATAACCAATGCTGCAAAATGTAATTGAAAAAAATATGAAATAATATTTATAGACGAAACTTATTTCGATTTATAATGTCGGCTGCGCGGTCACCTTAATTCAATTTTGTCAGTCTCAGCAAGATGTGTCCAAGAATGGTTGTCGTTCATTTACCTAGCACAAATCTCACTGGTGGTGTTTTTTGAGGGCACAAATGGAAATGTAGTACTGTAACAGTTGTAAGCTGCAAAATGAACTATGTGAAGATTTCACTCCTTCGGAGGGAAAAGAAAGAAGTCAAAAAAATACATTCGTCCAGTGTTGACAGACAACATCTTCCTACTTTACAATTATAGCCCTGCGTAGTTCACTACAGACATTTGTCGAATGTACTTGACTGGTATCTATTTACATTTGACAGCCCGGGTTTTAACGTCTGAGTGCGCCTTAATACTGTCCATCACCAGACGCATACTTGGATGACTGTTTAAGTAAGTAAGTATACCCGGTTAAGAGTAAGTCCCAGGTAGTCTAGTGGTTAGGATTCCGCGCTCTCACCGCGGCGGCCGGGGTTCGATTCCCCGTCTGGGAATAATTTTTTCCTTTCCGTTTTTTTTTTCCCCCATGAAGCCATTTTAAAACTATCAAATCCTTGTTTTGTTTATACCATGCTGTGGCGAATAGTTTAGCTACAAACAATCATTATTGTTTGTCTTCTCTCTTTTCATATCGATCTTTAATAGTCGAAGAGCTAGTTTCGCAACAGGTACTAATATAAAAAATGCAAGATGTTTATTAAGAAGGGGATGTAGCTCAGTGGTAGAGCGTTCGCTTTGCATGTGAAAGGCCCCGGGTTCGATCCCCGGCATCTCCACTTCTATATTTTTTTAACCTCTTTTTTCCTTAAAGATAATATGTTATTTCATCTTATCTGGTTTTTTAATTACAGAACAGTTGCTTCAGCTAGTGTAGCATCCGTTTGAAACTCCGAGTGAAGTCTTTTAATTGCACGATCCGCCTGACTGATCTCTACTACGACACTGTAACCTGTTTTCGCCATGTTTTACAATACAAGTGGACTATTTAGTATTAAATTATTTTAGCAGGCTATGACGGGGATGTAGCTCAGTGGTAGAGCGTTCGCTTCGCATGTGAAAGGCCCCGGGTTCGATCCCCGGCATCTCCATATTTTTTTCCTTGTTCATCCTGTCCAAGTGATCATACGTACAGTATTGTATATGTACACTTCTACTACAGTTTCTAAAAGAACGTCTTCCTTTCTCTTGCAGACAACTTGCAGTGTACGTTAAAGGTTACCCATAACCAATGCTGCAAAATGTAATTGAAAAAAATATGAAATAATATTTATAGACGAAACTTATTTCGATTTATAATGTCGGCTGCGCGGTCACCTTAATTCAATTTTGTCAGTCTCATCAAGATGTGTCCAAGAATGGTTGTCGTTCATTTACCTAGCACAAATCTCACTGGTGGTGTTTTTTGAGGGCACAAATGGAAATGTAGTACTGTAACAGTTGTAAGCTGCAAAATGAACTATGTGAAGATTTCACTCCTTCGGAGGGAAAAGAAAGAAGTCAAAAAAATACATTCGTCCAGTGTTGACAGACAACATCTTCCTACTTTACAATTATAGCCCTGCGTAGTTCACTACAGACATTTGTCGAATGTACTTGACTGGTATCTATTTACATTTGACAGCCCGGGTTTTAACGTCTGAGTGCGCCTTAATACTGTCCATCACCAGACGCATACTTGGATGACTGTTTAAGTAAGTAAGTATACCCGGTTAAGAGTAAGTCCCAGGTAGTCTAGTGGTTAGGATTCCGCGCTCTCACCGCGGCGGCCGGGGTTCGATTCCCCGTCTGGGAATAATTTTTTCCTTTCCGTTTTTTTTTCCCCCCATGAAGCCATTTTAAAACTATCAAATCCTTGTTTTGTTTATACCATGCTGTGGCGAATAGTTTGGCTACAAACAATCATTATTGTTTGTCTTCTCTCTTTTCATATCGATCTTTAATAGTCGAAGAGCTAGTTTCGCAACAGGTACTAATATAAAAAATGCAAGATGTTTATTAAGAAGGGGATGTAGCTCAGTGGTAGAGCGTTCGCTTTGCATGTGAAAGGCCCCGGGTTCGATCCCCGGCATCTCCACTTCTATATTTTTTTAACCTCTTTTTTCCTTAAAGATAATATGTTATTTCATCTTATCTGGTTTTTTAATTACAGAACAGTTGCTTCAGCTAGTGTAGCATCCGTTTGAAACTCCGAGTGAAGTCTTTTAATTGCACGATCCGCCTGACTGATCTCTACTACGACACTGTAACCTGTTTTCGCCATGTTTTACAATACAAGTGGACTATTTAGTATTAAATTATTTTAGCAGGCTATGACGGGGATGTAGCTCAGTGGTAGAGCGTTCGCTTCGCATGTGAAAGGCCCCGGGTTCGATCCCCGGCATCTCCATATTTTTTTCCTTGTTCATCCTGTCCAAGTGATCATACGTACAGTATTGTATATGTACACTTCTACTACAGTTTCTAAAAGAACGTCTTCCTTTCTCTTGCAGACAACTTGCAGTGTACGTTAAAGGTTACCCATAACCGATGCTGCAAAATGTAATTGAAAAAAATATGAAATAATATTTATAGACGAAACTTATTTCGATTTATAATGTCGGCTGCGCGGTCACCTTAATTCAATTTTGTCAGTCTCATCAAGATGTGTCCAAGAATGGTTGTCGTTCATTTACCTAGCACAAATCTCACTGGTGGTGTTTTTTGAGGGCACAAATGGAAATGTAGTACTGTAACAGTTGTAAGCTGCAAAATGAACTATGTGAAGATTTCACTCCTTCGGAGGGAAAAGAAAGAAGTCAAAAAAATACATTCGTCCAGTGTTGACAGACAACATCTTCCTACTTTACAATTATAGCCCTGCGTAGTTCACTACAGACATTTGTCGAATGTACTTGACTGGTATCTATTTACATTTGACAGCCCGGGTTTTAACGTCTGAGTGCGCCTTAATACTGTCCATCACCAGACGCATACTTGGATGACTGTTTAAGTAAGTAAGTATACCCGGTTAAGAGTAAGTCCCAGGTAGTCTAGTGGTTAGGATTCCGCGCTCTCACCGCGGCGGCCGGGGTTCGATTCCCCGTCTGGGAATAATTTTTTCCTTTCCGTTTTTTTTTCCCCCCATGAAGCCATTTTAAAACTATCAAATCCTTGTTTTGTTTATACCATGCTGTGGCGAATAGTTTGGCTACAAACAATCATTATTGTTTGTCTTCTCTCTTTTCATATCGATCTTTAATAGTCGAAGAGCTAGTTTCGCAACAGGTACTAATATAAAAAATGCAAGATGTTTATTAAAAAGGGGATGTAGCTCAGTGGTAGAGCGTTCGCTTTGCATGTGAAAGGCCCCGGGTTCGATCCCCGGCATCTCCACTTCTATATTTTTTTAACCTCTTTTTTCCTTAAAGATAATATGTTATTTCATCTTATCTGGTTTTTTAATTACAGAACAGTTGCTTCAGCTAGTGTAGCATCCGTTTGAAACTCCGAGTGAAGTCTTTTAATTGCACGATCCGCCTGACTGATCTCTACTACGACACTGTAACCTGTTTTCGCCATGTTTTACAATACAAGTGGACTATTTAGTATTAAATTATTTTAGCAGGCTATGACGGGGATGTAGCTCAGTGGTAGAGCGTTCGCTTCGCATGTGAAAGGCCCCGGGTTCGATCCCCGGCATCTCCATATTTTTTTCCTTGTTCATCCTGTCCAAGAGTGATCATACGTACAGTATTGTATATGTACACTTCTACTACAGTTTCTAAAAGAACGTCTTCCTTTCTCTTGCAGACAACTTGCAGTGTACGTTAAAGGTTACCCATAACCAATGCTGCAAAATGTAATTGAAAAAAATATGAAATAATATTTATAGACGAAACTTATTTCGATTTATAATGTCGGCTGCGCGGTCACCTTAATTCAATTTTGTCAGTCTCAGCAAGATGTGTCCAAGAATGGTTGTCGTTCATTTACCTAGCACAAATCTCACTGGTGGTGTTTTTTGAGGGCACAAATGGAAATGTAGTACTGTAACAGTTGTAAGCTGCAAAATGAACTATGTGAAGATTTCACTCCTTCGGAGGGAAAAGAAAGAAGTCAAAAAAATACATTCGTCCAGTGTTGACAGACAACATCTTCCTACTTTACAATTATAGCCCTGCGTAGTTCACTACAGACATTTGTCGAATGTACTTGACTGGTATCTATTTACATTTGACAGCCCGGGTTTTAACGTCTGAGTGCGCCTTAATACTGTCCATCACCAGACGCATACTTGGATGACTGTTTAAGTAAGTAAGTATACCCGGTTAAGAGTAAGTCCCAGGTAGTCTAGTGGTTAGGATTCCGCGCTCTCACCGCGGCGGCCGGGGTTCGATTCCCCGTCTGGGAATAATTTTTTCCTTTCCGTTTTTTTTTCCCCCCATGAAGCCATTTTAAAACTATCAAATCCTTGTTTTGTTTATACCATGCTGTGGCGAATAGTTTGGCTACAAACAATCATTATTGTTTGTCTTCTCTCTTTTCATATCGATCTTTAATAGTCGAAGAGCTAGTTTCGCAACAGGTACTAATATAAAAAATGCAAGATGTTTATTAAGAAGGGGATGTAGCTCAGTGGTAGAGCGTTCGCTTTGCATGTGAAAGGCCCCGGGTTCGATCCCCGGCATCTCCACTTCTATATTTTTTTAACCTCTTTTTTCCTTAAAGATAATATGTTATTTCATCTTATCTGGTTTTTTAATTACAGAACAGTTGCTTCAGCTAGTGTAGCATCCGTTTGAAACTCCGAGTGAAGTCTTTTAATTGCACGATCCGCCTGACTGATCTCTACTACGACACTGTAACCTGTTTTCGCCATGTTTTACAATACAAGTGGACTATTTAGTATTAAATTATTTTAGCAGGCTATGACGGGGATGTAGCTCAGTGGTAGAGCGTTCGCTTCGCATGTGAAAGGCCCCGGGTTCGATCCCCGGCATCTCCATATTTTTTTCCTTGTTCATCCTGTCCAAGTGATCATACGTACAGTATTGTATATGTACACTTCTACTACAGTTTCTAAAAGAACGTCTTCCTTTCTCTTGCAGACAACTTGCAGTGTACGTTAAAGGTTACCCATAACCAATGCTGCAAAATGTAATTGAAAAAAATATGAAATAATATTTATAGACGAAACTTATTTCGATTTATAATGTCGGCTGCGCGGTCACCTTAATTCAATTTTGTCAGTCTCAGCAAGATGTGTCCAAGAATGGTTGTCGTTCATTTACCTAGCACAAATCTCACTGGTGGTGTTTTTTGAGGGCACAAATGGAAATGTAGTACTGTAACAGTTGTAAGCTGCAAAATGAACTATGTGAAGATTTCACTCCTTCGGAGGGAAAAGAAAGAAGTCAAAAAAATACATTCGTCCAGTGTTGACAGACAACATCTTCCTACTTTACAATTATAGCCCTGCGTAGTTCACTACAGACATTTGTCGAATGTACTTGACTGGTATCTATTTACATTTGACAGCCCGGGTTTTAACGTCTGAGTGCGCCTTAATACTGTCCATCACCAGACGCATACTTGGATGACTGTTTAAGTAAGTAAGTATACCCGGTTAAGAGTAAGTCCCAGGTAGTCTAGTGGTTAGGATTCCGCGCTCTCACCGCGGCGGCCGGGGTTCGATTCCCCGTCTGGGAATAATTTTTTCCTTTCCGTTTTTTTTTTCCCCCATGAAGCCATTTTAAAACTATCAAATCCTTGTTTTGTTTATACCATGCTGTGGCGAATAGTTTAGCTACAAACAATCATTATTGTTTGTCTTCTCTCTTTTCATATCGATCTTTAATAGTCGAAGAGCTAGTTTCGCAACAGGTACTAATATAAAAAATGCAAGATGTTTATTAAGAAGGGGATGTAGCTCAGTGGTAGAGCGTTCGCTTTGCATGTGAAAGGCCCCGGGTTCGATCCCCGGCATCTCCACTTCTATATTTTTTTAACCTCTTTTTTCCTTAAAGATAATATGTTATTTCATCTTATCTGGTTTTTTAATTACAGAACAGTTGCTTCAGCTAGTGTAGCATCCGTTTGAAACTCCGAGTGAAGTCTTTTAATTGCACGATCCGCCTGACTGATCTCTACTACGACACTGTAACCTGTTTTCGCCATGTTTTACAATACAAGTGGACTATTTAGTATTAAATTATTTTAGCAGGCTATGACGGGGATGTAGCTCAGTGGTAGAGCGTTCGCTTCGCATGTGAAAGGCCCCGGGTTCGATCCCCGGCATCTCCATATTTTTTTCCTTGTTCATCCTGTCCAAGTGATCATACGTACAGTATTGTATATGTACACTTCTACTACAGTTTCTAAAAGAACGTCTTCCTTTCTCTTGCAGACAACTTGCAGTGTACGTTAAAGGTTACCCATAACCAATGCTGCAAAATGTAATTGAAAAAAATATGAAATAATATTTATAGACGAAACTTATTTCGATTTATAATGTCGGCTGCGCGGTCACCTTAATTCAATTTTGTCAGTCTCAGCAAGATGTGTCCAAGAATGGTTGTCGTTCATTTACCTAGCACAAATCTCACTGGTGGTGTTTTTTGAGGGCACAAATGGAAATGTAGTACTGTAACAGTTGTAAGCTGCAAAATGAACTATGTGAAGATTTCACTCCTTCGGAGGGAAAAGAAAGAAGTCAAAAAAATACATTCGTCCAGTGTTGACAGACAACATCTTCCTACTTTACAATTATAGCCCTGCGTAGTTCACTACAGACATTTGTCGAATGTACTTGACTGGTATCTATTTACATTTGACAGCCCGGGTTTTAACGTCTGAGTGCGCCTTAATACTGTCCATCACCAGACGCATACTTGGATGACTGTTTAAGTAAGTAAGTATACCCGGTTAAGAGTAAGTCCCAGGTAGTCTAGTGGTTAGGATTCCGCGCTCTCACCGCGGCGGCCGGGGTTCGATTCCCCGTCTGGGAATAATTTTTTCCTTTCCGTTTTTTTTTCCCCCATGAAGCCATTTTAAAACTATCAAATCCTTGTTTTGTTTATACCATGCTGTGGCGAATAGTTTAGCTACAAACAATCATTATTGTTTGTCTTCTCTCTTTTCATATCGATCTTTAATAGTCGAAGAGCTAGTTTCGCAACAGGTACTAATATAAAAAATGCAAGATGTTTATTAAGAAGGGGATGTAGCTCAGTGGTAGAGCGTTCGCTTTGCATGTGAAAGGCCCCGGGTTCGATCCCCGGCATCTCCACTTCTATATTTTTTTAACCTCTTTTTTCCTTAAAGATAATATGTTATTTCATCTTATCTGGTTTTTTAATTACAGAACAGTTGCTTCAGCTAGTGTAGCATCCGTTTGAAACTCCGAGTGAAGTCTTTTAATTGCACGATCCGCCTGACTGATCTCTACTACGACACTGTAACCTGTTTTCGCCATGTTTTACAATACAAGTGGACTATTTAGTATTAAATTATTTTAGCAGGCTATGACGGGGATGTAGCTCAGTGGTAGAGCGTTCGCTTCGCATGTGAAAGGCCCCGGGTTCGATCCCCGGCATCTCCATATTTTTTTCCTTGTTCATCCTGTCCAAGTGATCATACGTACAGTATTGTATATGTACACTTCTACTACAGTTTCTAAAAGAACGTCTTCCTTTCTCTTGCAGACAACTTGCAGTGTACGTTAAAGGTTACCCATAACCAATGCTGCAAAATGTAATTGAAAAAAATATGAAATAATATTTATAGACGAAACTTATTTCGATTTATAATGTCGGCTGCGCGGTCACCTTAATTCAATTTTGTCAGTCTCATCAAGATGTGTCCAAGAATGGTTGTCGTTCATTTACCTAGCACAAATCTCACTGGTGGTGTTTTTTGAGGGCACAAATGGAAATGTAGTACTGTAACAGTTGTAAGCTGCAAAATGAACTATGTGAAGATTTCACTCCTTCGGAGGGAAAAGAAAGAAGTCAAAAAAATACATTCGTCCAGTGTTGACAGACAACATCTTCCTACTTTACAATTATAGCCCTGCGTAGTTCACTACAGACATTTGTCGAATGTACTTGACTGGTATCTATTTACATTTGACAGCCCGGGTTTTAACGTCTGAGTGCGCCTTAATACTGTCCATCACCAGACGCATACTTGGATGACTGTTTAAGTAAGTAAGTATACCCGGTTAAGAGTAAGTCCCAGGTAGTCTAGTGGTTAGGATTCCGCGCTCTCACCGCGGCGGCCGGGGTTCGATTCCCCGTCTGGGAATAATTTTTTCCTTTCCGTTTTTTTTCCCCCCATGAAGCCATTTTAAAACTATCAAATCCTTGTTTTGTTTATACCATGCTGTGCCGAATAGTTTGGCTACAAACAATCATTATTGTTTGTCTTCTCTCTTTTCATATCGATCTTTAATAGTCGAAGAGCTAGTTTCGCAACAGGTACTAATATAAAAAATGCAAGATGTTTATTAAGAAGGGGATGTAGCTCAGTGGTAGAGCGTTCGCTTTGCATGTGAAAGGCCCCGGGTTCGATCCCCGGCATCTCCACTTCTATATTTTTTTAACCTCTTTTTTCCTTAAAGATAATATGTTATTTCATCTTATCTGGTTTTTTAATTACAGAACAGTTGCTTCAGCTAGTGTAGCATCCGTTTGAAACTCCGAGTGAAGTCTTTTAATTGCACGATCCGCCTGACTGATCTCTACTACGACACTGTAACCTGTTTTCGCCATGTTTTACAATACAAGTGGACTATTTAGTATTAAATTATTTTAGCAGGCTATGACGGGGATGTAGCTCAGTGGTAGAGCGTTCGCTTCGCATGTGAAAGGCCCCGGGTTCGATCCCCGGCATCTCCATATTTTTTTCCTTGTTCATCCTGTCCAAGAGTGATCATACGTACAGTATTGTATATGTACACTTCTACTACAGTTTCTAAAAGAACGTCTTCCTTTCTCTTGCAGACAACTTGCAGTGTACGTTAAAGGTTACCCATAACCAATGCTGCAAAATGTAATTGAAAAAAATATGAAATAATATTTATAGACGAAACTTATTTCGATTTATAATGTCGGCTGCGCGGTCACCTTAATTCAATTTTGTCAGTCTCAGCAAGATGTGTCCAAGAATGGTTGTCGTTCATTTACCTAGCACAAATCTCACTGGTGGTGTTTTTTGAGGGCACAAATGGAAATGTAGTACTGTAACAGTTGTAAGCTGCAAAATGAACTATGTGAAGATTTCACTCCTTCGGAGGGAAAAGAAAGAAGTCAAAAAAATACATTCGTCCAGTGTTGACAGACAACATCTTCCTACTTTACAATTATAGCCCTGCGTAGTTCACTACAGACATTTGTCGAATGTACTTGACTGGTATCTATTTACATTTGACAGCCCGGGTTTTAACGTCTGAGTGCGCCTTAATACTGTCCATCACCAGACGCATACTTGGATGACTGTTTAAGTAAGTAAGTATACCCGGTTAAGAGTAAGTCCCAGGTAGTCTAGTGGTTAGGATTCCGCGCTCTCACCGCGGCGGCCGGGGTTCGATTCCCCGTCTGGGAATAATTTTTTCCTTTCCGTTTTTTTTTTCCCCCATGAAGCCATTTTAAAACTATCAAATCCTTGTTTTGTTTATACCATGCTGTGGCGAATAGTTTAGCTACAAACAATCATTATTGTTTGTCTTCTCTCTTTTCATATCGATCTTTAATAGTCGAAGAGCTAGTTTCGCAACAGGTACTAATATAAAAAATGCAAGATGTTTATTAAGAAGGGGATGTAGCTCAGTGGTAGAGCGTTCGCTTTGCATGTGAAAGGCCCCGGGTTCGATCCCCGGCATCTCCACTTCTATATTTTTTTAACCTCTTTTTTCCTTAAAGATAATATGTTATTTCATCTTATCTGGTTTTTTAATTACAGAACAGTTGCTTCAGCTAGTGTAGCATCCGTTTGAAACTCCGAGTGAAGTCTTTTAATTGCACGATCCGCCTGACTGATCTCTACTACGACACTGTAACCTGTTTTCGCCATGTTTTACAATACAAGTGGACTATTTAGTATTAAATTATTTTAGCAGGCTATGACGGGGATGTAGCTCAGTGGTAGAGCGTTCGCTTCGCATGTGAAAGGCCCCGGGTTCGATCCCCGGCATCTCCATATTTTTTTCCTTGTTCATCCTGTCCAAGAGTGATCATACGTACAGTATTGTATATGTACACTTCTACTACAGTTTCTAAAAGAACGTCTTCCTTTCTCTTGCAGACAACTTGCAGTGTACGTTAAAGGTTACCCATAACCAATGCTGCAAAATGTAATTGAAAAAAATATGAAATAATATTTATAGACGAAACTTATTTCGATTTATAATGTCGGCTGCGCGGTCACCTTAATTCAATTTTGTCAGTCTCAGCAAGATGTGTCCAAGAATGGTTGTCGTTCATTTACCTAGCACAAATCTCACTGGTGGTGTTTTTTGAGGGCACAAATGGAAATGTAGTACTGTAACAGTTGTAAGCTGCAAAATGAACTATGTGAAGATTTCACTCCTTCGGAGGGAAAAGAAAGAAGTCAAAAAAATACATTCGTCCAGTGTTGACAGACAACATCTTCCTACTTTACAATTATAGCCCTGCGTAGTTCACTACAGACATTTGTCGAATGTACTTGACTGGTATCTATTTACATTTGACAGCCCGGGTTTTAACGTCTGAGTGCGCCTTAATACTGTCCATCACCAGACGCATACTTGGATGACTGTTTAAGTAAGTAAGTATACCCGGTTAAGAGTAAGTCCCAGGTAGTCTAGTGGTTAGGATTCCGCGCTCTCACCGCGGCGGCCGGGGTTCGATTCCCCGTCTGGGAATAATTTTTTCCTTTCCGTTTTTTTTTTCCCCCATGAAGCCATTTTAAAACTATCAAATCCTTGTTTTGTTTATACCATGCTGTGGCGAATAGTTTAGCTACAAACAATCATTATTGTTTGTCTTCTCTCTTTTCATATCGATCTTTAATAGTCGAAGAGCTAGTTTCGCAACAGGTACTAATATAAAAAATGCAAGATGTTTATTAAGAAGGGGATGTAGCTCAGTGGTAGAGCGTTCGCTTTGCATGTGAAAGGCCCCGGGTTCGATCCCCGGCATCTCCACTTCTATATTTTTTTAACCTCTTTTTTCCTTAAAGATAATATGTTATTTCATCTTATCTGGTTTTTTAATTACAGAACAGTTGCTTCAGCTAGTGTAGCATCCGTTTGAAACTCCGAGTGAAGTCTTTTAATTGCACGATCCGCCTGACTGATCTCTACTACGACACTGTAACCTGTTTTCGCCATGTTTTACAATACAAGTGGACTATTTAGTATTAAATTATTTTAGCAGGCTATGACGGGGATGTAGCTCAGTGGTAGAGCGTTCGCTTCGCATGTGAAAGGCCCCGGGTTCGATCCCCGGCATCTCCATATTTTTTTCCTTGTTCATCCTGTCCAAGTGATCATACGTACAGTATTGTATATGTACACTTCTACTACAGTTTCTAAAAGAACGTCTTCCTTTCTCTTGCAGACAACTTGCAGTGTACGTTAAAGGTTACCCATAACCAATGCTGCAAAATGTAATTGAAAAAAATATGAAATAATATTTATAGACGAAACTTATTTCGATTTATAATGTCGGCTGCGCGGTCACCTTAATTCAATTTTGTCAGTCTCATCAAGATGTGTCCAAGAATGGTTGTCGTTCATTTACCTAGCACAAATCTCACTGGTGGTGTTTTTTGAGGGCACAAATGGAAATGTAGTACTGTAACAGTTGTAAGCTGCAAAATGAACTATGTGAAGATTTCACTCCTTCGGAGGGAAAAGAAAGAAGTCAAAAAAATACATTCGTCCAGTGTTGACAGACAACATCTTCCTACTTTACAATTATAGCCCTGCGTAGTTCACTACAGACATTTGTCGAATGTACTTGACTGGTATCTATTTACATTTGACAGCCCGGGTTTTAACGTCTGAGTGCGCCTTAATACTGTCCATCACCAGACGCATACTTGGATGACTGTTTAAGTAAGTAAGTATACCCGGTTAAGAGTAAGTCCCAGGTAGTCTAGTGGTTAGGATTCCGCGCTCTCACCGCGGCGGCCGGGGTTCGATTCCCCGTCTGGGAATAATTTTTTCCTTTCCGTTTTTTTTCCCCCCATGAAGCCATTTTAAAACTATCAAATCCTTGTTTTGTTTATACCATGCTGTGGCGAATAGTTTGGCTACAAACAATCATTATTGTTTGTCTTCTCTCTTTTCATATCGATCTTTAATAGTCGAAGAGCTAGTTTCGCAACAGGTACTAATATAAAAAATGCAAGATGTTTATTAAGAAGGGGATGTAGCTCAGTGGTAGAGCGTTCGCTTTGCATGTGAAAGGCCCCGGGTTCGATCCCCGGCATCTCCACTTCTATATTTTTTTAACCTCTTTTTTCCTTAAAGATAATATGTTATTTCATCTTATCTGGTTTTTTAATTACAGAACAGTTGCTTCAGCTAGTGTAGCATCCGTTTGAAACTCCGAGTGAAGTCTTTTAATTGCACGATCCGCCTGACTGATCTCTACTACGACACTGTAACCTGTTTTCGCCATGTTTTACAATACAAGTGGACTATTTAGTATTAAATTATTTTAGCAGGCTATGACGGGGATGTAGCTCAGTGGTAGAGCGTTCGCTTCGCATGTGAAAGGCCCCGGGTTCGATCCCCGGCATCTCCATATTTTTTTCCTTGTTCATCCTGTCCAAGAGTGATCATACGTACAGTATTGTATATGTACACTTCTACTACAGTTTCTAAAAGAACGTCTTCCTTTCTCTTGCAGACAACTTGCAGTGTACGTTAAAGGTTACCCATAACCGATGCTGCAAAATGTAATTGAAAAAAATATGAAATAATATTTATAGACGAAACTTATTTCGATTTATAATGTCGGCTGCGCGGTCACCTTAATTCAATTTTGTCAGTCTCATCAAGATGTGTCCAAGAATGGTTGTCGTTCATTTACCTAGCACAAATCTCACTGGTGGTGTTTTTTGAGGGCACAAATGGAAATGTAGTACTGTAACAGTTGTAAGCTGCAAAATGAACTATGTGAAGATTTCACTCCTTCGGAGGGAAAAGAAAGAAGTCAAAAAAATACATTCGTCCAGTGTTGACAGACAACATCTTCCTACTTTACAATTATAGCCCTGCGTAGTTCACTACAGACATTTGTCGAATGTACTTGACTGGTATCTATTTACATTTGACAGCCCGGGTTTTAACGTCTGAGTGCGCCTTAATACTGTCCATCACCAGACGCATACTTGGATGACTGTTTAAGTAAGTAAGTATACCCGGTTAAGAGTAAGTCCCAGGTAGTCTAGTGGTTAGGATTCCGCGCTCTCACCGCGGCGGCCGGGGTTCGATTCCCCGTCTGGGAATAATTTTTTCCTTTCCGTTTTTTTTTTCCCCCATGAAGCCATTTTAAAACTATCAAATCCTTGTTTTGTTTATACCATGCTGTGGCGAATAGTTTGGCTACAAACAATCATTATTGTTTGTCTTCTCTCTTTTCATATCGATCTTTAATAGTCGAAGAGCTAGTTTCGCAACAGGTACTAATATAAAAAATGCAAGATGTTTATTAAGAAGGGGATGTAGCTCAGTGGTAGAGCGTTCGCTTTGCATGTGAAAGGCCCCGGGTTCGATCCCCGGCATCTCCACTTCTATACTTTTTTAACCTCTTTTTTCCTTAAAGATAATATGTTATTTCATCTTATCTGGTTTTTTAATTACAGAACAGTTGCTTCAGCTAGTGTAGCATCCGTTTGAAACTCCGAGTGAAGTCTTTTAATTGCACGATCCGCCTGACTGATCTCTACTACGACACTGTAACCTGTTTTCGCCATGTTTTACAATACAAGTGGACTATTTAGTATTAAATTATTTTAGCAGGCTATGACGGGGATGTAGCTCAGTGGTAGAGCGTTCGCTTCGCATGTGAAAGGCCCCGGGTTCGATCCCCGGCATCTCCATATTTTTTTTCTTGTTCATCCTGTCCAAGAGTGATCATACGTACAGTATTGTATATGTACACTTCTACTACAGTTTCTAAAAGAACGTCTTCCTTTCTCTTGCAGACAACTTGCAGTGTACGTTAAAGGTTACCCATAACCAATGCTGCAAAATGTAATTGAAAAAAATATGAAATAATATTTATAGACGAAACTTATTTCGATTTATAATGTCGGCTGCGCGGTCACCTTAATTCAATTTTGTCAGTCTCAGCAAGATGTGTCCAAGAATGGTTGTCGTTCATTTACCTAGCACAAATCTCACTGGTGGTGTTTTTTGAGGGCACAAATGGAAATGTAGAACTGTAACAGTTGTAAGCTGCAAAATGAACTATGTGAAGATTTCACTCCTTCGGAGGGAAAAGAAAGAAGTCAAAAAAATACATTCGTCCAGTGTTGACAGACAACATCTTCCTACTTTACAATTATAGCCCTGCGTAGTTCACTACAGACATTTGTCGAATGTACTTGACTGGTATCTATTTACATTTGACAGCCCGGGTTTTAACGTCTGAGTGCGCCTTAATACTGTCCATCACCAGACGCATACTTGGATGACTGTTTAAGTAAGTAAGTATACCCGGTTAAGAGTAAGTCCCAGGTAGTCTAGTGGTTAGGATTCCGCGCTCTCACCGCGGCGGCCGGGGTTCGATTCCCCGTCTGGGAATAATTTTTTCCTTTCCGTTTTTTTTTTCCCCCATGAAGCCATTTTAAAACTATCAAATCCTTGTTTTGTTTATACCATGCTGTGGCGAATAGTTTGGCTACAAACAATCATTATTGTTTGTCTTCTCTCTTTTCATATCGATCTTTAATAGTCGAAGAGCTAGTTTCGCAACAGGTACTAATATAAAAAATGCAAGATGTTTATTAAGAAGGGGATGTAGCTCAGTGGTAGAGCGTTCGCTTTGCATGTGAAAGGCCCCGGGTTCGATCCCCGGCATCTCCACTTCTATATTTTTTTAACCTCTTTTTTCCTTAAAGATAATATGTTATTTCATCTTATCTGGTTTTTTAATTACAGAACAGTTGCTTCAGCTAGTGTAGCATCCGTTTGAAACTCCGAGTGAAGTCTTTTAATTGCACGATCCGCCTGACTGATCTCTACTACGACACTGTAACCTGTTTTCGCCATGTTTTACAATACAAGTGGACTATTTAGTATTAAATTATTTTAGCAGGCTATGACGGGGATGTAGCTCAGTGGTAGAGCGTTCGCTTCGCATGTGAAAGGCCCCGGGTTCGATCCCCGGCATCTCCATATTTTTTTCCTTGTTCATCCTGTCCAAGAGTGATCATACGTACAGTATTGTATATGTACACTTCTACTACAGTTTCTAAAAGAACGTCTTCCTTTCTCTTGCAGACAACTTGCAGTGTACGTTAAAGGTTACCCATAACCAATGCTGCAAAATGTAATTGAAAAAAATATGAAATAATATTTATAGACGAAACTTATTTCGATTTATAATGTCGGCTGCGCGGTCACCTTAATTCAATTTTGTCAGTCTCAGCAAGATGTGTCCAAGAATGGTTGTCGTTCATTTACCTAGCACAAATCTCACTGGTGGTGTTTTTTGAGGGCACAAATGGAAATGTAGAACTGTAACAGTTGTAAGCTGCAAAATGAACTATGTGAAGATTTCACTCCTTCGGAGGGAAAAGAAAGAAGTCAAAAAAATACATTCGTCCAGTGTTGACAGACAACATCTTCCTACTTTACAATTATAGCCCTGCGTAGTTCACTACAGACATTTGTCGAATGTACTTGACTGGTATCTATTTACATTTGACAGCCCGGGTTTTAACGTCTGAGTGCGCCTTAATACTGTCCATCACCAGACGCATACTTGGATGACTGTTTAAGTAAGTAAGTATACCCGGTTAAGAGTAAGTCCCAGGTAGTCTAGTGGTTAGGATTCCGCGCTCTCACCGCGGCGGCCGGGGTTCGATTCCCCGTCTGGGAATAATTTTTTCCTTTCCGTTTTTTTTTTCCCCCATGAAGCCATTTTAAAACTATCAAATCCTTGTTTTGTTTATACCATGCTGTGGCGAATAGTTTGGCTACAAACAATCATTATTGTTTGTCTTCTCTCTTTTCATATCGATCTTTAATAGTCGAAGAGCTAGTTTCGCAACAGGTACTAATATAAAAAATGCAAGATGTTTATTAAGAAGGGGATGTAGCTCAGTGGTAGAGCGTTCGCTTTGCATGTGAAAGGCCCCGGGTTCGATCCCCGGCATCTCCACTTCTATATTTTTTTAACCTCTTTTTTCCTTAAAGATAATATGTTATTTCATCTTATCTGGTTTTTTAATTACAGAACAGTTGCTTCAGCTAGTGTAGCATCCGTTTGAAACTCCGAGTGAAGTCTTTTAATTGCACGATCCGCCTGACTGATCTCTACTACGACACTGTAACCTGTTTTCGCCATGTTTTACAATACAAGTGGACTATTTAGTATTAAATTATTTTAGCAGGCTATGACGGGGATGTAGCTCAGTGGTAGAGCGTTCGCTTCGCATGTGAAAGGCCCCGGGTTCGATCCCCGGCATCTCCATATTTTTTTCCTTGTTCATCCTGTCCAAGAGTGATCATACGTACAGTATTGTATATGTACACTTCTACTACAGTTTCTAAAAGAACGTCTTCCTTTCTCTTGCAGACAACTTGCAGTGTACGTTAAAGGTTACCCATAACCAATGCTGCAAAATGTAATTGAAAAAAATATGAAATAATATTTATAGACGAAACTTATTTCGATTTATAATGTCGGCTGCGCGGTCACCTTAATTCAATTTTGTCAGTCTCAGCAAGATGTGTCCAAGAATGGTTGTCGTTCATTTACCTAGCACAAATCTCACTGGTGGTGTTTTTTGAGGGCACAAATGGAAATGTAGTACTGTAACAGTTGTAAGCTGCAAAATGAACTATGTGAAGATTTCACTCCTTCGGAGGGAAAAGAAAGAAGTCAAAAAAATACATTCGTCCAGTGTTGACAGACAACATCTTCCTACTTTACAATTATAGCCCTGCGTAGTTCACTACAGACATTTGTCGAATGTACTTGACTGGTATCTATTTACATTTGACAGCCCGGGTTTTAACGTCTGAGTGCGCCTTAATACTGTCCATCACCAGACGCATACTTGGATGACTGTTTAAGTAAGTAAGTATACCCGGTTAAGAGTAAGTCCCAGGTAGTCTAGTGGTTAGGATTCCGCGCTCTCACCGCGGCGGCCGGGGTTCGATTCCCCGTCTGGGAATAATTTTTTCCTTTCCGTTTTTTTTTTCCCCCATGAAGCCATTTTAAAACTATCAAATCCTTGTTTTGTTTATACCATGCTGTGGCGAATAGTTTGGCTACAAACAATCATTATTGTTTGTCTTCTCTCTTTTCATATCGATCTTTAATAGTCGAAGAGCTAGTTTCGCAACAGGTACTAATATAAAAAATGCAAGATGTTTATTAAGAAGGGGATGTAGCTCAGTGGTAGAGCGTTCGCTTTGCATGTGAAAGGCCCCGGGTTCGATCCCCGGCATCTCCACTTCTATATTTTTTTAACCTCTTTTTTCCTTAAAGATAATATGTTATTTCATCTTATCTGGTTTTTTAATTACAGAACAGTTGCTTCAGCTAGTGTAGCATCCGTTTGAAACTCCGAGTGAAGTCTTTTAATTGCACGATCCGCCTGACTGATCTCTACTACGACACTGTAACCTGTTTTCGCCATGTTTTACAATACAAGTGGACTATTTAGTATTAAATTATTTTAGCAGGCTATGACGGGGATGTAGCTCAGTGGTAGAGCGTTCGCTTCGCATGTGAAAGGCCCCGGGTTCGATCCCCGGCATCTCCATATTTTTTTCCTTGTTCATCCTGTCCAAGAGTGATCATACGTACAGTATTGTATATGTACACTTCTACTACAGTTTCTAAAAGAACGTCTTCCTTTCTCTTGCAGACAACTTGCAGTGTACGTTAAAGGTTACCCATAACCAATGCTGCAAAATGTAATTGAAAAAAATATGAAATAATATTTATAGACGAAACTTATTTCGATTTATAATGTCGGCTGCGCGGTCACCTTAATTCAATTTTGTCAGTCTCAGCAAGATGTGTCCAAGAATGGTTGTCGTTCATTTACCTAGCACAAATCTCACTGGTGGTGTTTTTTGAGGGCACAAATGGAAATGTAGTACTGTAACAGTTGTAAGCTGCAAAATGAACTATGTGAAGATTTCACTCCTTCGGAGGGAAAAGAAAGAAGTCAAAAAAATACATTCGTCCAGTGTTGACAGACAACATCTTCCTACTTTACAATTATAGCCCTGCGTAGTTCACTACAGACATTTGTCGAATGTACTTGACTGGTATCTATTTACATTTGACAGCCCGGGTTTTAACGTCTGAGTGCGCCTTAATACTGTCCATCACCAGACGCATACTTGGATGACTGTTTAAGTAAGTAAGTATACCCGGTTAAGAGTAAGTCCCAGGTAGTCTAGTGGTTAGGATTCCGCGCTCTCACCGCGGCGGCCGGGGTTCGATTCCCCGTCTGGGAATAATTTTTTCCTTTCCGTTTTTTTTTTCCCCCATGAAGCCATTTTAAAACTATCAAATCCTTGTTTTGTTTATACCATGCTGTGGCGAATAGTTTAGCTACAAACAATCATTATTGTTTGTCTTCTCTCTTTTCATATCGATCTTTAATAGTCGAAGAGCTAGTTTCGCAACAGGTACTAATATAAAAAATGCAAGATGTTTATTAAGAAGGGGATGTAGCTCAGTGGTAGAGCGTTCGCTTTGCATGTGAAAGGCCCCGGGTTCGATCCCCGGCATCTCCACTTCTATATTTTTTTAACCTCTTTTTTCCTTAAAGATAATATGTTATTTCATCTTATCTGGTTTTTTAATTACAGAACAGTTGCTTCAGCTAGTGTAGCATCCGTTTGAAACTCCGAGTGAAGTCTTTTAATTGCACGATCCGCCTGACTGATCTCTACTACGACACTGTAACCTGTTTTCGCCATGTTTTACAATACAAGTGGACTATTTAGTATTAAATTATTTTAGCAGGCTATGACGGGGATGTAGCTCAGTGGTAGAGCGTTCGCTTCGCATGTGAAAGGCCCCGGGTTCGATCCCCGGCATCTCCATATTTTTTTCCTTGTTCATCCTGTCCAAGAGTGATCATACGTACAGTATTGTATATGTACACTTCTACTACAGTTTCTAAAAGAACGTCTTCCTTTCTCTTGCAGACAACTTGCAGTGTACGTTAAAGGTTACCCATAACCAATGCTGCAAAATGTAATTGAAAAAAATATGAAATAATATTTATAGACGAAACTTATTTCGATTTATAATGTCGGCTGCGCGGTCACCTTAATTCAATTTTGTCAGTCTCAGCAAGATGTGTCCAAGAATGGTTGTCGTTCATTTACCTAGCACAAATCTCACTGGTGGTGTTTTTTGAGGGCACAAATGGAAATGTAGTACTGTAACAGTTGTAAGCTGCAAAATGAACTATGTGAAGATTTCACTCCTTCGGAGGGAAAAGAAAGAAGTCAAAAAAATACATTCGTCCAGTGTTGACAGACAACATCTTCCTACTTTACAATTATAGCCCTGCGTAGTTCACTACAGACATTTGTCGAATGTACTTGACTGGTATCTATTTACATTTGACAGCCCGGGTTTTAACGTCTGAGTGCGCCTTAATACTGTCCATCACCAGACGCATACTTGGATGACTGTTTAAGTAAGTAAGTATACCCGGTTAAGAGTAAGTCCCAGGTAGTCTAGTGGTTAGGATTCCGCGCTCTCACCGCGGCGGCCGGGGTTCGATTCCCCGTCTGGGAATAATTTTTTCCTTTCCGTTTTTTTTTTCCCCCATGAAGCCATTTTAAAACTATCAAATCCTTGTTTTGTTTATACCATGCTGTGGCGAATAGTTTAGCTACAAACAATCATTATTGTTTGTCTTCTCTCTTTTCATATCGATCTTTAATAGTCGAAGAGCTAGTTTCGCAACAGGTACTAATATAAAAAATGCAAGATGTTTATTAAGAAGGGGATGTAGCTCAGTGGTAGAGCGTTCGCTTTGCATGTGAAAGGCCCCGGGTTCGATCCCCGGCATCTCCACTTCTATATTTTTTTAACCTCTTTTTTCCTTAAAGATAATATGTTATTTCATCTTATCTGGTTTTTTAATTACAGAACAGTTGCTTCAGCTAGTGTAGCATCCGTTTGAAACTCCGAGTGAAGTCTTTTAATTGCACGATCCGCCTGACTGATCTCTACTACGACACTGTAACCTGTTTTCGCCATGTTTTACAATACAAGTGGACTATTTAGTATTAAATTATTTTAGCAGGCTATGACGGGGATGTAGCTCAGTGGTAGAGCGTTCGCTTCGCATGTGAAAGGCCCCGGGTTCGATCCCCGGCATCTCCATATTTTTTTCCTTGTTCATCCTGTCCAAGTGATCATACGTACAGTATTGTATATGTACACTTCTACTACAGTTTCTAAAAGAACGTCTTCCTTTCTCTTGCAGACAACTTGCAGTGTACGTTAAAGGTTACCCATAACCAATGCTGCAAAATGTAATTGAAAAAAATATGAAATAATATTTATAGACGAAACTTATTTCGATTTATAATGTCGGCTGCGCGGTCACCTTAATTCAATTTTGTCAGTCTCATCAAGATGTGTCCAAGAATGGTTGTCGTTCATTTACCTAGCACAAATCTCACTGGTGGTGTTTTTTGAGGGCACAAATGGAAATGTAGTACTGTAACAGTTGTAAGCTGCAAAATGAACTATGTGAAGATTTCACTCCTTCGGAGGGAAAAGAAAGAAGTCAAAAAAATACATTCGTCCAGTGTTGACAGACAACATCTTCCTACTTTACAATTATAGCCCTGCGTAGTTCACTACAGACATTTGTCGAATGTACTTGACTGGTATCTATTTACATTTGACAGCCCGGGTTTTAACGTCTGAGTGCGCCTTAATACTGTCCATCACCAGACGCATACTTGGATGACTGTTTAAGTAAGTAAGTATACCCGGTTAAGAGTAAGTCCCAGGTAGTCTAGTGGTTAGGATTCCGCGCTCTCACCGCGGCGGCCGGGGTTCGATTCCCCGTCTGGGAATAATTTTTTCCTTTCCGTTTTTTTTCCCCCCATGAAGCCATTTTAAAACTATCAAATCCTTGTTTTGTTTATACCATGCTGTGGCGAATAGTTTGGCTACAAACAATCATTATTGTTTGTCTTCTCTCTTTTCATATCGATCTTTAATAGTCGAAGAGCTAGTTTCGCAACAGGTACTAATATAAAAAATGCAAGATGTTTATTAAGAAGGGGATGTAGCTCAGTGGTAGAGCGTTCGCTTTGCATGTGAAAGGCCCCGGGTTCGATCCCCGGCATCTCCACTTCTATATTTTTTTAACCTCTTTTTTCCTTAAAGATAATATGTTATTTCATCTTATCTGGTTTTTTAATTACAGAACAGTTGCTTCAGCTAGTGTAGCATCCGTTTGAAACTCCGAGTGAAGTCTTTTAATTGCACGATCCGCCTGACTGATCTCTACTACGACACTGTAACCTGTTTTCGCCATGTTTTACAATACAAGTGGACTATTTAGTATTAAATTATTTTAGCAGGCTATGACGGGGATGTAGCTCAGTGGTAGAGCGTTCGCTTCGCATGTGAAAGGCCCCGGGTTCGATCCCCGGCATCTCCATATTTTTTTCCTTGTTCATCCTGTCCAAGAGTGATCATACGTACAGTATTGTATATGTACACTTCTACTACAGTTTCTAAAAGAACGTCTTCCTTTCTCTTGCAGACAACTTGCAGTGTACGTTAAAGGTTACCCATAACCAATGCTGCAAAATGTAATTGAAAAAAATATGAAATAATATTTATAGACGAAACTTATTTCGATTTATAATGTCGGCTGCGCGGTCAAAATTCAAAATGTGAATTTTTTGAAGATTGTAAAAGTAAAATTAAAGGAGACGGATATGTTATAGTAGCAGGCGATTTTAATACTGCACTGTCTCCTTTAGATAAAAGTGGGAAAACTGCTTTTTATGCAGATAGGTCTGTGAAATATCTTAATACTATGATGCACGATAATTGTTTGTTTGATGTCTGGAGAGACAGAAATGCAGGTGTCAAAATGTTTTCACGAAAACAAGTTGTACAAGGTTTTTTGACACAGAGTAGAATTGACTATTTTTTAGTTTCTAGTAATGTTAAGCCCTGTATTAAAAATATTTTTTATAGAGATACTTGTTTTAGTGATCACTGTATTGTTAGCATGAAATTAGATTTTACAGAGGTTGAAAGAGGACCAGGTATCTGGATTTTTAACTATTCCTTATTAGATAATGAAAAATATGTAACAAGAATCAGAAAGTTATTAGAAGATGAAATATGTTCAGATTTTTATTATTCAAACCCTCTCATTTGGTGGGATAATTTGAAATTTAGTATTAAGAGAATAAGTCAAATCTATGGCAAAGAAAATCAGAAAGAGAGAAGCAAAGAATATTTTAAATTGCAAAATAAGTTACAAGAATTGTCAGTGAAGTCTGCATGTGGTATAGAAATTGATTATGTAAAATATTTAGAATTAAAAGATGAACTTGAAGCTATAGAAAAACATAGATGTAATGGTGCTATATTAAGGTCTAAATGTCAACATGCCTTAGAAAGTGACAAGAATACTGCTTATTTCTTAAGTCTAGAAAAATATAAACAAAATAAGAATTTGATAAGTACTTTGAGAAATTGTGATGGTAATGCTGTTAGTAGTACTGTGGAATTATTAGATGTTGTGCATAATTTTTATGAAAAATTGTTTTCATGTGTAAATACTGACAATAATGCAATCAATGACATGTTAGATTGTGTTGATGTTAAAGTTGATGATATTGATATTACTAAATGTGATGATGATATATGTATTGATGAGATTGAACAATCATTGAAAGGAATGAAAAAAGGCAAAACGCCTGGCTCTGATGGATTGACTGTTGAATTCTATCTTTATTTTTTAAATGAATTGAAACCTGTATTGAAATATATTTATGATAGTATTGAAGAAAATAAAGTTTTATCTAGGTCTATGAGATATGGCATGATTAATTTGATATATAAGAATAGAGGTGACAAATCTGAACTTAAAAAATTCAGACCTATAACTTTATTAAATGTGGATTATAAAATACTAGCAAGAGTAATGGCTAACAGGTTTAAGTTTGTATTACCAAAAATTATATCACCTACTCAAAGTTGCTGTATTATAGGTAAAGACATTTCTGACACTACTGCAAATGTTAGAGATATTATTGATTTGGTTGAAATGGATGATTTAGAATGTTACTTGTTGAAACTTGATCAGGAAAAAGCATTTGACAGGGTTGGACATGAATATTTATTTTCTGTCTTGCAGAAATTTGGATTTGGGGAGAAATTTATTTCTTGGATAAAAATATTTTATACTGACATTTTCAGCACTGTCAAGTGTAATGGGTTCCTGTCCAAATATTTTCAATTAAAGAACTCTGTAAAGCAAGGTTGTCCTATATCAGCTTTATTATATGTATTAGTAGCTGAACCATTGCGTACAATGATTAAAAAGAATAGTAGTATTAGAGGTTTGAATATTCCTAATACAAACGTTGAAGAAAAGATTTTTTCACATGCTGATGACACTACTTTAATTTTGTCTGACAAAAATTCAGTAGATGAAGCCTTTAGAGTTTTACATTTGTATGAACAAGCATCTGGGGCAAAATTAAATAAGGATAAATCAGAAATTTTGGCATTGGGAACTGGAACTATTTCAAAACATGAGTTAGATGCTTGGAGTATTAGAGAGTGTGATGGGGTTTTACAGCTTTTAGGCATATGGATTGGTAAGGATAAATCTCTTTGTGATAGTTTGAATTGGGATTGCAAAGTACAATCTATTTTGAAGCCATTGAATTTTTGGAAAATGAGACACTTATCAATACATGGTAAATTAACTGTAATAAATACTTTATTGATGAGTAAACTTTGGTATACTCTTATGGTTGTTAATATACCAGAAAAACATTATTTAGAAATTAAGAAGATATGTATTGATTTTTTGTGGAATGATAAACCATCTCTAGTTGCTTATGATGTAATAACTAATAAGGTGTTAGATGGTGGTTTAAATTTTCCTGAAATTTTTCATAAAATGTATGCATTTAGACTAAAGTTTTTAAAGAGGCTATTAGATATGGATTATAATGCGTTTTGGAAAGTTACATGTCTTTATTTCTTTTCTAAAGTACAAGGAATGAATCTTGGTGTTGAAATATTGTATTGCGATTTTACTCATAGACAATTAGGATGTTTGCCTGATTTTTATAAATGTATGTTGTATGCATGGGGGAAGATACGTCATTGTATGGAAATAGAAATTAATGTGACTAACGTTTTTGATATTCCCCTCTTCTGTAATCCAATGATTGTGAATGGTGATAGTATGTTATATATGAGAACATTTATAGAAGCAGGTATTATCAAGATTAAGGACTTAGCTTATGAATGCAAGAGAGGTTTTATGAAGGACACTTATATTCAAGATATTGTATCTCAAAAGTTCCCTGATGTTTCCGTTGATAAAATTATTAAAGTAGTGAAATGTATTAAGCAATGTATTCCACAAGATTATGTAGTTTTAGTTGAAGAAAATGCAAACACTTGTAAAGCAACTGTTTTAAATATAATTTACAGCGTTAATGGTAGAAAGTATGCTTTACCTAATACAACAAGATCATTTTATGATATACTGTTAAAGACATTAACAAGAGAACCTAATTCTGTAAAATACTGGTGTGAAATATTTTCAGATTTTGATGTTCAAAAAGTACAAAAAGTTTTGAACTTTTCATTTTTACAAAGTGATTGGATTGAGTCATCATTCAAAATTTTCCATAGAGTTTTCTTCACTAAGGAGAGACTGATGAGATGCCAAATTACTGTTGATTCTATGTGTCCAGTTTGCGAAGATGTGCATGAAGACTTGGAGCACTTGATCATTGCGTGTAGATGTTTGACTCAGTTCAATGACTTTTTTAAAGATTTCCTACATAACATTCTGTGTAATAGTTCTACTAGCTTTGTCAATACTCTAGATTTCAAATATATATGTTACTTTGGTCTAGTCAAGAAGGATAAAAATATAAACTTATACTTTGTGAATACAGTTTTATGTGCTAGAAGATTCTGTGTAGTAAAGAGGAGAAATATCTCTATGAAGGATGATCATTTGATAGACATAGTGCCATATTTTAAAAATGTTCTGCAAAAACATGTGAGTTATGCATACTTGTATTATAAACAGAAGAAGTGCATGTATTTATTTGAAAAGTATTATTTAAACAAAAATCCTGTACTAAGGACAAGTAATGATGAAGTACATATTGAGTTTTAATTGAGATCTGTTGTTAATAATTGTTACAATTCTAACCAACACTGTGATAATATGAATTAATGGGAGACTAGCCCAATAATTCTTTTATGAATGTATTTATTTGAATAAAATTTTATCAAAATAAAAAAAAGCGTTCGCTTCGCATGTGAAAGGCCCCGGGTTCGATCCCCGGCATCTCCATATTTTTTTCCTTGTTCATCCTGTCCAAGAGTGATCATACGTACAGTATTGTATATGTACACTTCTACTACAGTTTCTAAAAGAACGTCTTCCTTTCTCTTGCAGACAACTTGCAGTGTACGTTAAAGGTTACCCATAACCGATGCTGCAAAATGTAATTGAAAAAAATATGAAATAATATTTATAGACGAAACTTATTTCGATTTATAATGTCGGCTGCGCGGTCACCTTAATTCAATTTTGTCAGTCTCATCAAGATGTGTCCAAGAATGGTTGTCGTTCATTTACCTAGCACAAATCTCACTGGTGGTGTTTTTTGAGGGCACAAATGGAAATGTAGTACTGTAACAGTTGTAAGCTGCAAAATGAACTATGTGAAGATTTCACTCCTTCGGAGGGAAAAGAAAGAAGTCAAAAAAATACATTCGTCCAGTGTTGACAGACAACATCTTCCTACTTTACAATTATAGCCCTGCGTAGTTCACTACAGACATTTGTCGAATGTACTTGACTGGTATCTATTTACATTTGACAGCCCGGGTTTTAACGTCTGAGTGCGCCTTAATACTGTCCATCACCAGACGCATACTTGGATGACTGTTTAAGTAAGTAAGTATACCCGTTAAGAGTAAGTCCCAGGTAGTCTAGTGGTTAGGATTCCGCGCTCTCACCGGTTTCCGGTTTGAGACGACGGCCACGTTTTCTGAGCTGGGTGAAAAATCGAAAAGTTTTTCTCGTTTTTACGAGTCATCCGCACATGTGGATATTCTTTTATTGGATTATTAACCTTAACTGTGATATTAAATAAGTATTTGTGCTTTTTATCAACCTGAACTGTGTTTCCTCCCTCCACCATGTCGGGTGGGAGGGGAGGTCGAAAAACCCTGAAAGAACTTACTGTGTTTGTTGATGTTGGAGACAATAAATCTGTATCAGCCGGTTCTGTTATTAAAAGTGTTGAAGAAGCAGTCGGAGAAGGAACAGTTGCTGCGTGTGTACCGAAAAGTGGAAACGGATATGAAATTACTTTGTTGGATTACGATGCTTTGGAACTTATCTGTGACACTGGATTTAAAATCAAGAACAATACGTTTAAACCAAATGCCATTTTCTCAAAAGAGAAGCTGGTAAGTTTTTTGAATGTTTCATATTATGTAACTGATGAAGAAATTACTAAAAAGCTAACAGATGCAGGCTTAGAACTTGTTACTTCTCTGAAACGCAGGATGTACCCTGGCACCTCGGTGGCGGATGGTACACGTTTCGCAGTAGTCAAATTCCCTGGTGAAATACAGAGCTTACCATATTCAATGAAGTTCTCAACTGGCATAAACTCTTTCGAATATATCCGAGTTGTACATGACAACCAGAAAAAGGTATGCACGAAGTGTTATGAAAGTGGTCACGTCTACGCCAACTGTCCAGAAAACCGATGCTTTAAGTGTTATAGAACTGGTCACCTAGCAAAGATGTGTAACACGCCACCGTGTAAAACCTGCTACAAATACCCCCACAAGTGTAACTGTACCCCTTGGGGGGAACATTCACGGCCAGAAGCCGAGATTGATGAGGCAGAGCTATGGCAGACGAAAGGCGGAGATACTACCTCGGATGATAATACAGAGGAGGCAACATTGATGACAGCTAATGATGATACAGTCGACACTGGTAGCGGTGATGTGCAGGACGACGATGATACACTTGACATTGAGGACATTTCAGATATTGAAACAGACAATTGTGTGAATCTAAAGAACATTATGAAAGAACCAGTTTCAAATATGGACACTGACAGTGTTGGTAATATTGATACTTGTAATAAATTTGGGGGGTCTGGGTTTCTCGGGCATCAAGAGACAGCCTCGGATTCTGGTATTCCTCTTTTTACTACAGATTTTGCATGTAAGTCTGATGATAAAGACCAAAATGACTCCGAGTCTGTCCTAGAACTTGAGAAAGATAAGTCTGATGAAGATTGTGAAAACCCTAAGAAAATTTGTAAAATGGGGTCAGGTCATATTCGAAGAAGAAAGATGGTAACAGGTCCTTCACTTACTGCTGAGGACATTAAGAAGTTGAAACAAAATCCTAGACACAAACTTTCCTGTTAAGACTCCACCTTCATCGTCCTAAACCCTTTAGTAGCCCTCCTCCTTATTACGATGGTTAATATTGTATCAATTAATGTCAATGGTCTTAGAGATTTGCATAAATTTGAACTGTTTAGTACATATTGTGAAGAGAATAAGTTTGATATTATTGCTATTCAAGAAACTTTTTGGGACGAGTCCGTTCAAAATAATTTAAGTAAATTATGGAATGGCAAAATATATGCCGAATGTACTGAAACCCATAGGCAAGGTGTTGGATTTTTAATTTCAAATAGATTAAAAGATAATGTTTCTTATGTAAAAAGTTTTGACGGCAGGTATCTACATATTAAGTTAAAAGTTGACGATAGAGAATTGGATATAATAACTTGTTATGCTCCAAATGTCGTGAAAGAAAAGGTTGCCTTTTTTGAGAAAATATCAAAAAATATCCCCATGTCAGAAAATACCATTTTACTCGGAGATTTTAACAACTCATTATCTAAACTCGACCGCCCAGAAAGGTCAGTTCACATAGAAGATAATGCTTTTAAATGTTTAGTACAATTATGCGAGACCCGTGATATTTATGATATTTGGAGAGCTAGAAACCATTCAGTCCGTTGTTACTCGTGGCGCAGAGTTATTAGTGATAAATTATGCCAAAGCCGTATAGATTTCATTTTTATTTCTAGGGTTTTGTCACAATTTGTCAAAAATGTTTATTACAAACACAATACGTTTAGCGACCACTCCGCCGTCGTGATGCGTGTCGACTTTGTAGATGTAGAGCGTGGCCCCGGCCTTTGGATTTTTAACAACATGTTATTAGAAGACGTTATGTTCACTGGAAAAATTCGTACTTTAATCGAAAATGAAAAGAAATGTCACTTATATAATAGTGAACCGCTGGTGTGGTATGATAATTTAAAATTCAAAATTAAGCAAATTTCAAAGCTTTTTGCTACGAATACAAGAAAGGCAGAAAAGTCAGAATATTTTAAACTACAGCGTGAATATGAAAAAATGTCCCTCCAAGCGGCAAGTAATATAAATTTTAATGTTACTAAGTTTGAAGAAACCAAAATGAAACTTAAAGAGTATGAACATGATATATGTAGAGGTGCCATTCTCAGGTCCAAAGCCCATTGGGCGATCGAAAGCGATCGAAACTCTAAGTATTTTCTTGAATTAGAAAAGTTTAGGCAAAACAATAACTGTATAAAAGAACTCAAAACTCCCGACGGTAACTTACTCACAAATACCGACGACATTTTGAACGAAATCCACAGATTTTATAAAACCTTGTACTCTTGTACTGAAATTAATAAGGATAAGGCAGCGGAGATACTTGACTATATTTCCGAAAAAATTACAGAAGAAAACATGCAAATATTGGAATCTGAGGTAACTCTAGACGAGATTCGTTCGGCCTTATTCGGGATGGCTAAAAATAAGTCACCTGGTCCCTGCGGTTTAACAGTTGAGTTCTTTTGCAAATTTTTCGATTTATTTGGTGAAATTTTTATGAAGATTTTCAAAGTTATAGAAAATGAACAAATCCTTTCTAGATCTATGCGCCATGGTGTGATAAATCTTGTTTACAAAAATAAAGGAGATAAAAATAATCTTAAAAACTTTCGTCCAATTTCATTACTTTGCGTCGATTACAAAATTCTGGCAAGAGTTATGTCGAATCGCCTAAAAATCGTTCTGCCTAGTATTATCTCCGAAACACAGACATGTTGTGTAACCGGTCGCGATATCGCGGATACAACGTCCAGCATACGAGACATTATAGAAGTCATTGAGAAGGACAACTTAGAAGCGTATTTGATTAAGGTTGATCAAGAAAAAGCATTCGATCGAGTCGATCACGAATATCTCTATCTTGCTTTGGAAAAATTTGGATTCGGGCCAAATTTTATTCGTTGGATAAAATTTTTTTATAATGACGTAAGCGGCAGTATTAAATGCAACGGATTCCGAAATAAATACGTAAAAATTAGAAACTCAATTAAGCAGGGTTGTCCCGTTTCTGCTCTCCTGTACGTCTTGGCCGCTGAACCTCTCGGACAGGCTATATTTAAAAACAAAAATATTGTAGGTGTTAAAATTTACAATTCAGAGAAAGAGGGTAAAGTTTTTCAACATGCCGATGATACTAATATATTTACTTCCGACAAAGAGTCTATAGGTGAAGTGTTTGAGGTCCTTGACTTATACTGTCAGGCTTCAGGTGCTAAAATTAATAAAGATAAATCAGAAATTATGTGTCTCGGAGCCGGTAAATTATCGGATCAAGAATTGTATAATCTAAAACTTAAACGAAGTGAAAATGTTACAAAAGTTTTAGGTATTTACGTTGGTAAAGATAAAGTTTCTTGTGAATATCTTAATTGGAGAGACAAAATTCAAACAATTAAGTCCATTCTCTCCCTTTGGAACAAGCGTCAGCTAACCCTCCACGGTCGCGCAACTGTCGTCTCTACTTTGATCATGTCGCGTTTATATTATACGCTAACAGTTTGTCCCCTGCCTGAAATTATTAAAGTTGAACTCCGGTCAGCAGTTTTAATTTTTTTATGGAAAGGGAAACCACCTTTAATTAAATACCAATCAATTGTAGGTGCAAAGGCTAATGGTGGCTTAAACATACCAGATATTTACTTAAAAATGCAAGCATTTAGATTAAAATTTCTTAAAAAATATTTAGACCCTAATTGCACTGCTCTTTGGAAGAGTGCATTTAGCTATTTCATTACAAATATCAATAATCTTGATGTTGCCGAAAATATTGTCCATTTGGTTTTAAATAACAGCCAGCTTAAGCAACTTCCGGTATTTTATCAAGAAATGATGGAATCATTCTACAGAATCAAACATAAAATCAGCTTCAAAATAGAACCACACCAGATTTATAATATCCCAATTTTTTGTAATCCAGAGATTAAGTATAACAATAAAATGCTCCTCTTTCAAAATTTCATAGATGCAGGCTTGTTTCTAGTAAAGCACATATCCTATGAAGTGGTACCAGGTTTTCTAAATCCGAATGCAATAATCGAAATAATCCAATCGCATAATCCAGATGAGAATGCCGAACACATAGCGTTATCCTTACAAAAGATTCTCGTTTCGATTCCTTTAGAATGGCACAAACACGTAAAAACTGTAAATAATCCCCAAGGTGACAAAACCCCGATACTAAAAATTATCGACGAAAATGACAAAGAAATTTTCTTCAATACATGTACAACTAAGAATTTCTATTCAGTCATTTTATCTTTATCGTGGGAACAGCCTACGGCCGAGAAGAAGTGGGCGGAGTTTTATCCTGAACTAGAATTTACACGCTTATACTCGCTTGTCAATCAAGAAACGTTAACGCCTGATAGCCGATGTTTGTACTATCGCATGATACATCGCTCTATATTTACCCTTGAAAAATTAAATAAAATAGGTACTGTAGATAATGAGATATGTAAGTGCTGTAATCAATCAACAGAAGACTTGTCTCATCTGTGGGTCACTTGTTCATTTCAGAAACCACTTCACAACTATTTAAAGGATTTATTATTTGACATGTTTAGGAATTGTTCTGCAGATATTGTGAACTCTATAGACTACGAACAACTTATCCTACTAGGTTATTTGAATACTTCAAAGCTTATAAATACATACTTTTTGAACTACATGATTTGTGTAGCTAGACTTGTCATTTATAAATCACGTAATCTGAAAGTGTTTGAAAACAAAAATATCGAAACAGTCCGTTTTTTCAAATATACAATTCAGAGATACATTGAATATGCTTTTGCTTTATATAGAGTGAAAAACAAAATGAACCAGTTTTATAAATATTTTCTTAATAGAAATCCACTCTTACGACTAGAAATGGATTCACTTGTGTTTCATTTTTGATTTTTAACATATGAGTGAAAGGAAAATGTTCTTGCCTAATTATTGTGATTAGTTGTAGACATTGTTTATATAAATACAACTTGATACATGTACAACTGTGTTTGTATGCAGAAAGCATTGTTATCTATTTTTATTTCTTCATTTCTTCTAACATGTATTGGCTAACTTTGGCTAAATACAAAATTAAGTATATCAAAAAGACATGAACTTATGTTCACGTTCATATATATCGTCATGCTTAAATATATACATATACATATATTCGTTGAACTTGTAAAACCGGGTATTGTCCGGTTAAACACAACCTTGTAAATATTAATGAATAAAATATTTTTACAATGAAAAAAAAAAAAAAAAAAAAAAGCGTTCGCTTTGCATGTGAAAGGCCCCGGGTTCGATCCCCGGCATCTCCACTTCTATATTTTTTTAACCTCTTTTTTCCTTAAAGATAATATGTTATTTCATCTTATCTGGTTTTTTAATTACAGAACAGTTGCTTCAGCTAGTGTAGCATCCGTTTGAAACTCCGAGTGAAGTCTTTTAATTGCACGATCCGCCTGACTGATCTCTACTACGACACTGTAACCTGTTTTCGCCATGTTTTACAATACAAGTGGACTATTTAGTATTAAATTATTTCAGCAGGCTATGACGGGGATGTAGCTCAGTGGTAGAGCGTTCGCTTCGCATGTGTAAGGCCCCGGGTTCGATCCCCGGCATCTCCATAATTTTTTTCCTTGTTCATCCTGTCCAAGAGTGATCATACGTACAGTATTGTATATGTACACTTCTACTACAGTTTCTAAAAGAACGTCTTCCTTTCTCTTGCAGACAACTTGCAGTTTACGTTAAAGGTTACCCATAACCGATGCTGCAAAATGTAATTGAAAAAAATATGAAATAATATTTATAGACGAAACTTATTTCGATTTATAATGCCCCGAATGCTATATTGTATGCGATGGAAAGCTGCCTTGTTGATTATTGGGGAAAATACAGAATTATTTTTTTTCATTTTGCAATGGATGAGTAATGTATTTCTTCTTCATTTTTTTCCCTAGACCTGTGTGATCTGGAGGTGATGATCCGGAATTGTGTCCGAAATGTCATCCCAATTTTATGTTGTTTTTTGTGCACCGGTTATCCCCCTTTACGAAAAAAAACCCCAATTATTTTCTACCATAGAAATGTTAAACTGGTTAAACTGACGTAAAATATGAGCAGCAGCAGGGGGAGAAAGCTAAAACCGAAGAGTTTAAGTCCTACAACAGTTACTCCTGTGAAGAAGAAGAGGACAAACACAGTAAGAAGTAAACTTATATTGTATTATTGTAAGTACCCAACTTCATGCATGCACACTGAAAGTAAGCGAGGAAGGGATGTCTTACCACAGCAGCAAAAAATCCAGTTACTGCAGGTACAGGTAGCCGTATGCTGGTTCACCTTGCTTTGCAGTTTGCCCATGGAGTATTTGGATCCACCGCACTATCCTACATATGTACATACGTGTACTATTGGTGTAGTCCAAATCTGCAAATTTCATTTGACCCTCCTACCCCCCTTTTTTTAATTTGCATATTGATATGTTGGGTTTGGGTCAGAACAATGTGCCATATTAGAAGTTGGAGATCATTGTCCATGAGCTCTGCCTACTTATGTCTTGCGCCACTCCACATATATTATGATTCTAAATGTCAACAAGCAGGGTCTCTCATGAAAAAATTTAAAAAATCCAAATCAAAACTTCAATAAAAAATGTATATTTTGAAGTAAATATGGTAACAGCATACGGAAAAATGATTCAGTAATCAAACTAGGTAGGCATGACATGCATGATTTCAACTTGAAACTCATTGGAAGCGGTTAAAGGATGGTACGGCTGAATCTCCAACTTTTTGTATGGTACATGGTTCTGACCCCAACCCAACATATCAATATCCAAATAAGAAAGAGGAGGGTTGCAAGGTCAGAGGAAATTCAGACCCTACATTTATGTACATGTAAACAACATAGCACCAGTTGATGTCAAATCCAGATCAAGGCCAGGTCTTGTGCCCCTGGCTTTCTAGTCAATTCGACCATAGGAGGTTTGGGCCACAGTACTTTTCAGCCATAGTCCATCTCGGCCATAGTCAATTTGGCCATGGTTTTCAATATGCAATCAAGTAATTTAATTTGTAAAAAAAAGTTGCATTTCATTCATCGTTTGATATTATCAACAAGCTTCTTTTGTGGTAAAATAGTTTAATATCTCGAAGTAAAAAAAAATGTTACTTTTATGTTAAATCTAGTCCTTCATAGCAAAGGAAAAGGAAGGAATAACATAAATATATAGAACCCATGATATACAAACTGCAAATCTTTGCCAAAGAATGATTTGAAACAAAATAATTTTCAGACAAAAAATGTAACAATGGACAGATATACATGTAATGCTGAAATGGATAACACTTGGTTCTTGAGTCAAAAGTTACTTGCTATGATATTTGAATATTGCTCCTTGCAGCTTGCAGCTTGCAGCATGGTCTGATATGCCAGGTATGAATCCTTTGAAATTGATTCTGTTATTATATGTTAATAAATATGTAATTTCTTATTGGCCCTGTTATAGGTTTGAGGTCTGTCATATTGGTTGAGGCGGTCGTATTGGTGCCGAGGTATTGTCGAGGGCCAATACAGCTGTCGAGGCCAATATGATTGACTTAAACCTATAACAGGGCCAATATGAAATTACATATTTATTGACAATTTTATTAACCAACTTAACTAGATGATTTGTAGAATAGTTGTTTTCGTGTTTTACCAGGAACATGTAGGTTTATTTGCATTAGTCAGTCTTAAATATCCCTTTTGTATAAAATGGAATTTTTGGGGTTTCTACAGCTTTTAGATTTGATGATCAAAGTTATGAAATTCAATTCTAACTCAAAATGGCAGTGTCATACGACCAGAAGTTATGATGCTGTATTGGCCCTGGTTTGATCCATATTGGCCCCGTATAGATGCTTGGTTTGAATTCATATCAATTGGTCAGTTTTTGACATATTTTAAGGTATTTTGGTTAATAACAGTAATATACAACTCACTAATTGATAAATAAATTCTGATGTCTCATGTATAATTTACCTGTCCACCAGGACAGCTGATAGTAGAAAAATTAATTTACCTGTAAGATAAAAACTGGCTTTTAATTAGTGCTTGAAAAGACATATTGTGTGTATAAAAATGAATATAATTTGTTATTGATATGAAATGAGGAATTAGACTGATGAATATTTAATTGAAATACATGTGTTCATGTACATGTACATATATTTTCAATTTCTACTTTTAATGATAAACTTATTCCAAAGTTATAATTAAAAGAATATATAAAATGCAAAGTTTCTGGTGTTCTATCCTAACATGCTGATAGAATAAAAATGGTATTAATTTTTAAAATAAAAATCAGACTAAAATTCAATTTTAAAGGGAATTTTATTTGAGTTATATTGACACCACCCCCCCCCCCCCAAAAAAAAAAAATCTAAATTACTTTTTTTTCATTTAATTAAATGTACACAATGTAGGTGTGTCAGTAAAAATCAAATGTAGAGAATAAAAAGATACAGTTTACACATTATGTATATGTACAATGTACTTGGAGCTTTTTATGGAAAATATCAACTGTTAAAGTTAAAAATCTGTCTTTTACATCTATCATTCATTTTATATCATTTAATATTGAAATCATAAAATTATATATTATAATTGCATACATGTCCGAAAAGTTGAAAGTTTCATTTTCATCAACAACAAAAAATAAATAAAAGGATTGAAATAAAATAGTTTTTTATTGACAAGGAAGCCATTTGGTTTCTTAATTTATTCACTACATGTATTGAAAAAGAGGGAGTCCACATCTTCCAGAAGATGACAGTATCCAGGACCTGATCTGCATTGAAAATTTGATTGCCTTAAAACTAAAAATGGTCATTACATACTACAATGAAAATACAATGTACATGTAGCTGAGAAAATATGGCTAAAATTGACATGTGCATTAAACCGTACCTACTAGGATGTGTGATATTTTTGAGGATTTGATTTCAATCATTCACAGTAACACATCAGTATTTTTCCTGTGACTTTTTTTAGCAAATATTAGGACTTTTTTCTTGTGACTTTTTTTTTCAGTTAACATAAAAATCATATGCCCATGGAAATATTAAAAGTACATAGAAAATTAATACATGTAATCAGTATTGAAGATTGACTTTGTATACTATGTTATATTGCTAACAATGTCACTCAGGACTACATATGTATTTTATATTTTTTCAGGAAAAAAAGATAGATGCATATTATAGTCTATTATAATAAAAACTTCAAAATATATATAAATAATTAATGATATATTAATTGTTTATCATGATGTCAGATATCAGATTTTTGACAAAGAAACAAAATGATATTTACTTTCTATAACACGTAATAAATTCATTTCAAAGAAAAAGTTTCATATTAATTGATATCAAATTTTATGTAGCAACTTTTTGTTTTGTAGAGGTGTTTTATCATAAATGGTATATTCTGTGTTAAATGTACCTTTAAAAATGTAAATATAAATATTTTGATACTTGTATGGAAAACTTTATGTGCTGTTAAATATGAAGATTTTCACTGCAATAAATCAATTTTAACTTTAATTTTTTTCTTGTTGATACTTTAATTTCAAACAAATATCCCTGTGTCAATAATAAATAAATCTAAATTTAACGACATCTCAAATAAATTCAGATATTAATTCATCAAGCGGAGTTTGCCCAACTGAAATATACAGTTTCCTTATTATGATTTTCAAAACAATTAATCAAACCGCAAACCAAGTTTTTCAAAATATTTCAAAATGATAAATTATAAACATATAAATTGTCACATACATGTGATAATACAATTCAGTTTTTATATCAAGATGCCAAAACTTATCAAAGACAAAAGAGTTCTACATATGCAGGTATGTCAGAGTTAGAAATAGTAGCCTACCGGCAGCCCAAGACTGGCTATTTTTTGACAGAACTTTACATAGCCATGTAGTAAATATATTGAAAAATTGTATTCAGGACTGGCTAGAATTTGAGTGTTTTTCCTATAGGTCCATAGAAATACCCTAGAATACCCAAGAAAACCCCAGAATACCCCAAAACATGATAAAATAATCATGATATATAGAAAACATATCTTTTCTATTGAGATTTGATATTTTTTAATGGAAATTGAAAAAAAATATTTATTAAAACAGTTAAACTGGTGAGTTCCGACAGACGAATGGTCAATATGACAGACAGGTTAAATTCATCCAGCACATATTCGCTTGACCAAATATAGAAAAAAAGTCACAGGAAAAAAAGTCATGGAAAGAAGTATTATATTCAAATCTGAATTATCATCTGAATACTTCTATTTATAATTTTATTAAATCTATGACATATTTGTTCACCTTTTTTTCATGGGTAAACCTTTTTCAAGATACTTTATTTAATTGGAAAGAAATATGTTAACTGTCAACTTTTATTATTAATTGTCAAACTCATATAATCATATCACATGTATTATGTTTGTTTGCTTTGGATTATTGTAATCCCTCAATAAATTGATTATTTTGTCCATTGTTTATTGTTTTGAAAGGGAAATCCAGACAAATTGGTTTCAAATGTAACTTTCAAGAAGCCCTACTTTAATTGGGACATTTTTATGGCATCCTCTATGGCTTCCATCATTTTTGCATATAATGTGGAGTAGATTTCAAATGTGAAAAAAAGTATTGAGTAAACCATACCAATTCAGAGTACTAATATTATTGTGACTTCATTTTTTGTGACTTTTTTTCCTACCAAAATTGTGACTTTTTTCTATTTACCGCTTGACAGAACATTGTAAACCTGACCATGACATCAAAGGATAATGCTGCGTGTGGCCAGCGCTAAACTTATTTTTTTAAATTTCGAACATTTTCCTGAATACTTTGATTTAATGATACATCACCTTGATCTGAGTCAACATACATCAAGAAAACAAATCGATTATCATGCATAATTAGCATTGCGTAACTGGTCACATTGATAAATGCCAGGTGTTTGTCAGGAAAAAAACTGAATAAAAACATTATCTTTTATCAAATAAAACATATTACAATCAAATTGGAGGTTCAAATGTTTATTTTTGAGGTATTCTTATAAAAATGTAGGTATTCTAGGGTATTCTTGGGTATTTGTATGGTCCATGTTTCCTACTCTGGGTATGTTCAGGGGTTTCATTATTTTTTTGCAATTCAGGTACCTTTTTTTTTGTAGATGGTACGAATCATTTTCTTTTATAAAACTATATGAAATATTGAAATTCTTGAGGCACCTTTCAATAGCTTAGAAGAGTAAAAGTACCTGCTACCGCTTCATAATGAAAGGTCTGTATGTTTACTTAATATACTGGTAAACACACTAATTCATCTTCCCTAAGAACTAATAAACATTCAAGTAATTTTAATTATAAATAATTAAAACATTCCAACCCTATATTTAGATAGAGAAAAAATCTATAAAGTTTTGTTAGACAGCGAACAAAATTTATTTCATTTTTATCATTTTATTTTGATTTTTAATTTATTCTACTAATATACATGTACTAATGGATTATTCTAAAATACTGAGGTGAGCCACCTATATGTGATAATTAATTGTACAGGTAAAACCACCAGTAGATACATGTACCTGTTCAGTTAATTAGTCATTTCCTCTTGTATATTGGATGCAGGTTATGCTGGAGAATGGGGGCCTTGTTAATTAAGAGCCATTAAGCAATAAATACCTGGCATTGGATGCCAGGTATGAGGTATGCCAGGTATTTATCAGACTTTGCTGTGAGCTGTAAATCAGAATTAATGCATCATTACTTTCCCTAAATATTTTAAAAATTTAAGACTTAATTTTGTCATTGAAAGTACATGTACATGTATCAATTTCACCAACCAACTAAAAAATGAACGTTTTCACTGAAAACAGCTCCATTTCCCTTTAAAAGATCTGAAAAAATTGCTCTTACTCAATCGTGAGATGCACAGTAAAGAAGAAAATATTCAAAGTCTTTCACATCCCTACAGTTACAGGAAAGGAAACACTCACCATTGTAACAATGTGCATTCTTGAAAGGTACAAAATGCATTTGTTGAAAGTAAAATAAATGGTTACACAGATTTCTTAATTTGATTTTTGCTGAATGTTATAAAAAAAAATGTGTTGCAGTCATGGATGTGATGTCTTTCAATACAATTTTTTCTGTCGTCTTTAAATGCTGCTCAGTTTATTCCTGATATAATAAAATTTATCTGCAATTTCGATGCAGCAGAGGGGGCATTCTTTATTTATCTTGTTGAAGTTTTGCTACAGTGTACCTTCAGCTTGTGATGGGTGATTATGGTTGATTATTCAGAACATTGCAGATGTTGCTATTTTTCATAGTCATATTGAATGCCTGTATTTGGACATGCTGATTGCATATAACACAATTGTGAATAATGAATTAGCATTTTGTGTTTTAACAGTCATCCATCTTTATTATCTATTGGCGTAACGATTTGACGGATCGATGACTGTTGACTGATTGATTGCTGACAGATCGATGACAGGTGACCAGCTGTATTCCAGACTAACACTATGTAGGCTGATATACGGCAATCCTTTGGGCAGTGTTGTAAGTTCTATCTCAGAAAGCCTAACGTGGTGTTGCACACTTGTATATTATTGATATGTTCTCATCATTTATGATCCTCCTGTATTTGGAGTCCCAAGTATGGGTTTAAGAACATTTGTTCTGGAACATGGTTGTTTGGATTGTAGAACTGATGGCTTTCCTTTTGAATTTTGCGTGTAGTATGTAACGTTTTTTTTTGTGTTGAATGGCATACCTCAGTTGTTGTGCTTTTTTTCCTGTGATTCTAGATCTTCCTGTAGTTTGTTGTGATCGTTCTGGATTTTAATTTCCTTATACAAAATATATTCATCTGTGAATAGAGGGACTGATGAATGAACTGTGTTGCCGCAATTGGGCATTTTTTTGTTTTAATACAAAATTCTTTATTATTAATTCCAAGATTTTACCATTACTACTTTTCTTTTTATAGTGTAGTCAACACTTCTTATTCCAGATATCCATCTTTTTGTCAGCTGTGTTGAATAATATCTGGTTATCCTGTCTGGAAAAGGGATAGGTAACTCATGCATTCTCTTCAGGGAAGTAAACTGTGCCTTAACGCTGAGCATCATGTACATGTATATATTTTCAGCCTGCAGTTGTAGCACCTGTACCGATAAAACAAGAACCAGTTGAAGAAGAGATTGCTCTTCCAGTTAGTAGGGAGGAGAGTCCAGCACCTGTTGAACCAAGCCCAGAAAAAATTCCTATTTTCAAAAATAAGAACTTTATTGTAAGTAAGAAGATGAGAAGTTTATAGGTACATATATGACTGGGAATATACATTACATACACATGTATTATTAATAATATACATTATACACACGTCTGAATTATAAATATAAGAGTTAAATAAGAAATATTAATAATAAATGTCATGTTTTTAAAAACCTCCAACCAGATCCATGTAAACATATTGTTAGAAAAACTAAATATATCATAAAGTGTCACACATTGAAATGCTTAGATAATTCATGCAGAATTTCATTTACTAGATTGATTCGTCTTGTGTTTTATTTTACTTCCTGAAACATTTCATTGTTCAATTATTGTTTGTTTTGTAGCATTAGTTAAGAATTATTGTTTGTTTCTAAGATGTTTGCAAGGTTTTATTTTTTTCATTCGATACTATTTTTATGCATCGATTTAGATTAAAAATTAAAGGGTAGAATTAAAAAGAAACTAAGTTGATCATGCAATGGCATACACACAAGAAGCCTTAGTTTATACAAATTATACTGTGTTTGATGTGGAAGCATACATGTTTTATGTGTTAACATACATGTACCTGCCCAAAGTGGTTTGTTTTTCATGGCTGTTTTGTTTGTATTGGTAATGTGTGTACATAAAATTTTACAAGGTAAATTTTACACTAACTTTGATATACTTCCATCCTACAGACTAAATAATAAGGCCTTAGATTGAGGAATATACCCTGTCTGATGACATTGTCCACATTTCCTGCTTTTGATTCTAAAAATCAGCGTTTTTAGAAGTACTTTTATGTAGATGTGCTTATTGTCAAGAATTTCATTTTCAACAAGTTTTGTGAATGATAGGTGTAGATAAAAATATGCTTGGTTTTGGTAATATTTTAAATAAAATTTGGGTCATTAGGTAAGATTTTTTAATTCTGTTTTTTGGATATTGTATGTGATATATAGAAAATTTAAATTATCATTTAGTGGTGTCTCTTTTTTATATGGCTGCAAATATTTTTTTCAGTCATATAAAAAGCTTATTGTTGATCTATTTTGTTTTATTCAGCTATCAATCTGTTCCTTTTGAAATTCTGTTTAAAATTTTCTTTACATTTTAGGCTTATCTGTTTTGGTGGTAAAGGGGTATAAAATTGGGCCTCCCCCCAAAAAATACCTCTTTGATATTTGGTCAGATTTGAAAAAAAAAATTATTGGATTACTTATGAAAATCCCTGCATGCACTTTTTCAATCAGATTTTAGATATTTTTTTTGGCTTTTGAGTTATAAGGGCTCAAAAGGACCACACCCCAAGAAATCAACTATTTTTGGTCCAGTTTTGAAAATTTTGTTTATTTAATGCCTTATGAAAATCCCTGCCTGTGTTTTTGCAGTTTTATCTTAGTGCTGTTGTCATTGTTATCTGTAGCCACTTAGTTTCCGTGTGATAAATGTAGAATTGGTTGGTTGATTTTATCAAATTTGATAACAAGGTTCCAAACCACCAAACAAAGATTTTGGGGGTTATGGCCCAACATTTTTGAATAAGGGCCAAAAAGCATCCTAAAACAAGCATTTCTTAAAAATCAACTAGGATAGGAATTTTTATGGTATTGTTCCACAATATTATATACCACAATGGTTAGACTTGAATAGATATTTAGGGGTTTAGACTTGAATTTTTCAGATATTTGGATCCAAAAAGGGAGACCAGAAACATGCATTTTCCAGATGTCCAGACAATAACTTGATTATAAGTGAATGAATCTCTTTGAAATTGTATTACATGGTGCCATACCATCAAAGGAAGACTGGAATTGGGGATTGAGACTTGAAGCTTCTAGAGGTCAATAAGGGGCCTGAAACCAGCATTTTCCTTATTCTCTTATAATTACTTCAGTAAAAGGGATTGGATCTCATTTAATTTTTACTACAAAAGGCAGACTGGGATTGATTTATGGATTTGTGACTTGAGCCAAGTAAGAACAGGAAACAAGTTTTTTTCTGATTTGCGGACAATGTCTTGAGTGAAAGGGAATGTGCCACAATGTACCATGTCTCCATTGTATGTTTTGTACCATAATGTACCATATCTCCACTGGATGTTTTGTACCACAATGTACCATATCTCCACTGGATGTTTTGTACCACAATGTACCATATTTCCACTGGATGTTTTGGATTGATTTTGCCAGTTTTTCCTTTGTCCAATTAGAAATAATGGCTAAAAAGTTATCACGCTTTTCGGTTCTCATCAAATTTTTATCCTGTGTCATATATCTAATGGTAATAAAAATTCAAAGCTATGTCAAAGTTTGAATAGTCTGTCCATACTTGCTCCAACTGTTCAGGGTTTGACCACTTGGGTGGTATCAAGCTGTGCCCTGCAAAGCATTTTATTTATTTTTGGTCCAATTTTGAAAATTTTGAATTGAATTTCAAATTCTGTGCTATGTTGTGTCCAAATCTGTTGTTGAGTTCGTAATGAACTGTAAGTTCCTATGCTTAAGTGTGACAAAAACTAATATTGTATTCACACTTGCCCCAAGTGAATAGAGTTTGACGTGCTGTGGTTGTATGATGTGAAGCTTTATTATTTCTTGGGAGAAAATAAGAGTCTGGGGGGAATAAAAAAGGATTGGGTGAGTTATCAGAAACACAGAATTTGTTTAGGCATTGTTGCTAAATTACTATCTGTATGGACTTTCCATTCTTATACATGTAATGGTTCAAGATTTAGGTTTGCAAGTTACATGTACATGTAATCAATAATTTTTTGGTAAATGTACAGAATAATTCTATGACTCTTTTTTTGGCTTTTTAGCATTCTTCTGTTGGGAACAGTGGATCTAAGAAGACCAGAGTTTGGAAAAACTTGAAACAGATTGTATCAACAGAAAAGGGCTTGCCATGGAAACAATCTGATGTAACTTGTGAGTAAAATAATCTCTTCATAGTATCAAATTTACAGTGATGTACATTTTATATCTGATTTTTAGTTCATTTTTTTAGAATTTTAATTGAATTTTAATTGAATTGATTTTTAGATAGTTTCTAATGTTATGCAATGTTGTAATGATGAAAGCAATTTCTTAATGACAATTTATGGAAAACTTTAAATCTTATATTTACTGATCAATATCAAACTTTTTATTAAACAATGTGAAATACTGAAAAACTTGTCACAATTTTTAACCTGTCAATGCCAAAGCCAATTAAGGTGTTGCCATTGATATTAGAAATGAGGATGAAAGACCCAATCAGTATTGTAATTGGAACAGTTTCAATTTGTATTATGAGGAAGGAATTTGTCTTAAGTATATCTGTAATTTTGTCAATAAAACAGTTCTGGGTTCTGCAAAGAATGCCTTGTTTTACAACAAGCCGTAGTTAATTTTATGATAATGTCCAAGGAGTTCAGATGGAAAAACATGTGGGTCTTTGAAACGTTTAATTAGCAGGTATTTTCACTAAAAGTACATTTCAAAGGTCCAGTAGATAGAGATAAAGCATTTTTTTATGACGAAAGTTTCTGAAGTGGTCAATATGAAAAAAGATCGAGATCAATTTCTATATATTTAAGAGTGAGCATTTCCTGATAAATATATTTTGTATGTGATATACATGTATGTAATTGGCCCATTAATCTTTGTTCTTTGATGTTTTGTAATGCTATTGCCTAATGGTCACATGTTTGCATTAATTAATATCAGCAAAGTCATATATATGTAGAATGTAAGACCAGAACTATGAATGGCTAAAATAAATTCTGATGGAAGTAAAGGAATTTTATGACATTGAAGTAGATGATGGTGCATTGTTGGAGGCAGTCCATAGAAATACCCAAGAATACCCAATAATACCCCAAAACATTATAGAATATTCATAATAATTATAGAAAATATATCTTTTTCATTGAGACGGGATATATATTTTTTTTTAATTTTAAAAAATATTAAAAACTGGTGACTTTATAGAGTGTCAATAATTGACTGATGGATCAAATATTAACCCTTGTGATCAGTCAACTGTGAAGACTTATGTCAGCTTAGTTATTTAAAATGAGATCAACAAGTCAAGTTATTGTTTAATCAGAAAAATGCTAAAATGTAAAGATGTTGAAATTTCATTGGTTTTTAGCTGTCAACCCATGATGGGCTTAAAATAAAATAGCATATTTTATTTTATTTTTATTTACAATCAATACACAGAAAAACTATATAAAGAAAATATATAGTTACCTCATATAGTCTTTGCATTGACTCGAAATAGTAAAAGTCTTTGTTTACTTTTGATACCGCATTGTGGTTGAAGTCAATATATATCAGAGTAACTGGTCACATTGATGAATTCAGAGACTTATAATTCAATACTTGGGGTTTAAATCTACAAAAAAATTCTGGAAAAAATTACCGAATACCTGGTAAAAACCTTATCTTTCATCAATTAGAACATATTCAATCAATTTGGAGGTTTAACTGTATATTTTGAGGTATTCTCAGGTATTTCTATGGTTCACTACAGAAGCATTGTTTTGCCTTCAATTTGCTGATGGATATGATTTTATATTTATTTATTAATTTTATTTAATAAAAATTTGGAAATTATTGGCTATGTAGAAATGTATACAGCTTTCCCAGAAGGAAGTCTCACACATTCTCCTCAACGAAGGAGACTTCACCCATAGCAACATGGTGGTGCACTGAAAACAATAAGGAGCTCCTTCCATCATAATCATAACTTAAAATCATATTAAAGATTATGGTACCCTTTTGACTGCCAGTCCTCATTTTGTAAAACACTGCTACCTATTTATATCTTATTATTGTTCTAGACAAATTTGTGTACCAGGTTTGTTTTGTTGGAAGGAATATCCCTTTCTGTTTTCATTGTTTTCTTTAAGGCCGAAAACTAATATGTTTCCGATCATCCCTCTAATATTTAGTAGGGTCAGTAGGTACATGGAGGAATTTTTTTTAATATATTTTATTGTTTTTTAATTAATGAAATGAAAGAAGTCAGACATTAAACTCAGAATAGAATTAAAACCAAATCCGCAAAGATTAATCATGCAATGACCAAGAACACACTAACGGCATTTGTGTTTGCAATCAATTCTAAATATAAACAACCAGTATTTCTAACTCTTTGTTTTTCCATCTAGGATAGAAAAAACACGCTTTCTGATTGGATAAAAAGTTTTGTCTGTCATCTCATAGTATTAGGTGAATTTGGATACTAAAATTGAATTATGAGGAATGACTGTTATATTTTTGGTTCTGTTTGAAATAACCTTAATGCCCGTGGTTCACACTTGCAAATAACCTGCTATGTAGGTTATTTAGTGTGCACCACCTGATTGAGCTTATTTCTTCATAGACTGAAAAAAATATAACAGTCATTCCTTAAGTGAAAAATCTATTCCATCCAATGCTTATATGTACATGAAATAATCACATGTGAATACAGAAAACTTAGTTTTTTTTAGATAATTCAATAGAGGCACCACCATCATTCAAGCCAGCCAAGAAATATTCTGACCTCTCTGGTCTTGCTGTAGGTATTAATCTATCCAGAGATAACTATGGAGTAATCAAGGGAACCAAGATCTGAGCAGAAATCAAAAGAATATAATCCAAGGTTAAATGACCAGACAGGGAAACAGACACACACAACAAAGACTATGAAGTAGCCTAAATAACATGTACAAAGAAACGAAAGCACTCTACCAAAAACTTGGAGTTTGGACCAGATGCACCAGTAGGATAGACTTTCTCATCTTTTCTGAATTCACCTGCCAAGTTGCTCATATAATCTAAATTCCTGAGTGGACAATATGATGGACAAATTGGTTCTCATGATGTAGATGGATACATTGTAACGATTCATTTGTTCATGATGAAAACCATAAAACTTTCAATCAAATGACCCCATTCTAAAAGCGTAATTGTAAGAAGTTGTGCATAGTAATGGCAAGCTTTGGCATAGCAAACGAGTTATGATTTTAAAACTCCATATGCAGGTGCTAAAGGGACACTGCCACAGATGAAAAGAAAGTTAACAAACCAGAAGTCATTGCATTTGTCATATAATTTTGTCATGAGTTTTTATCATTGATCTCTTAGAGTAAGTCATGATATGAAGCTGTCTGTAGTGCCCTTTATCTCAAGTTCTTTGAGGTATGTGGGATGTGTAAAATCCATGAAACTAGCTATCATAACGATTGTTTAAAGATAATACATCATGTAATTAGTGGAAAGTGAGATCCAAGGATCTGGCTAAATGATCTTTCTTTTTGTTTTGGATTAGATCAGCTATAGTCAGCTTCATTAGAATTAAGGTACAAATCAGTAAGTAGTAGAGCACAATTTATTTCCATTTGAATGCCAACTGTTTGTTGAAAAACGTGTCACACTGGACGAATATGTTGTCAATAAATTTTTCCAGTATTTTGATAATATCTTCTCACGTATACATGTATTTGGAATCATTTTTAGCTCACCTACCCATAGGCCATGTTAGCTATTGCCATCACTTGGGGTCTGTTGTCATAGTCATTATTGTTAACAATTTTTAAAACATCTTCTCCTCTGAAAGTACTGAATTGATTTTGATGAAACTTAGCATGATTGTTCCTTAGGTTATCCAGCTAAAATGAATGTTTGGATATTTGTTCCTTTAAAAAAACATGGCTGCCAACTTAAGTTGTAAAAGTATAATGAGATCCGTCTGTGGTTAAATTTTGGTGAAAATCTGTTGACCCATGTTGGAGTTACTGCCCTTTTTCAACCTTTCTTACTGTTTTTGGTGGTATTTCTTTCAAAAAACTTCTCCCTGAAACTACTGTACAGATTTCAATAATATTTATATGAGTATTTCTTAAGGTATTCTGCACAAAATAACCATTTGGATTTTTTATCTGTGAAAAAAAATGGCCGTTGTTACTGTTAAAAATAGAACATAGGGTTGGACAGCCGAAGGCCATGTGAGCTATTGCCATCACTTGGCATCTGTCCAAACTTTGTATGAATGTTCCTTTGGGTATCGTGCATAGAACTGATGTGGGGATTTTTGATCCGTTGAAAAGCATGGCAGCTGTTACTAAAAATAGAACATAGGGGTCAGACAATAGTATTTCGCATATATCTCCAAAACAGTTAGGTTTAGCCCAATTCTGAGGGGGTAAAAGTGTTCAGCATGATGAGATCTATCTATCTGCAGTCAAATTTTCATTTTAATTTATTAAGCCATGTTGGAATTATTGCCCTTTTTCAAAGTTTTTTGCTATTTTTAATGTTATTTATTTAAAAAATCTTCTTCTCTGACACTATTTTACCAATACAAAACTTGGTGTAAGTGTTCCTTTGGGTATCCTGCATGCAAATGAAGTGGGGTTTTTTCATCCGTCAAAAAACATGGCCACTGTTACTACAAATAGAACATAGGGGTCAGACAATAATTTTTTGCATATACCTCCAAAACCGTTAGGTTAGCCAAATTCTATCAATAGCTGAAATGATCCTTATTTTTAGGACTACAAAAGTCTTCAGGCATAAAATTTGTCTTGTAAGAGTTATTGCCCTTGACAGGGGAAAATGACAGGTTTTTATTACAGTCTTAAGCCAATGTCTTTAAAACTATGATAGATTTAGACTTTCATTTACTGAAACCGTTAGGTTTAACCAAATTATGTTTGAATAAATGTGCTAAGCTTGATGAAAACAATATGTGGTTAAATTTTGGTGATAATCTGTTGGCCTATGTTAGAGTTATTGCCCTTTTTGGACATTTTTTGCTGTTTTTGATGTTATTACATTATTGTACTTTCAAAAATCTTCTCAGAAACTACAGTACAGAATTCAATGTAAGTAATGATTTTTCTTAGGATATTCTGCACAAGATGACCATTTAGATTTTTGATTTGTGAAAAAAATATGGCTATTGTTACTAAAAATAGAAGATAGAGATCAAAATTCAGTTTTTTTTTTAAAATTCAATAACTGTTAAATTTTGAAAAATGATGGAGGGTAATATTGTTCATCATCAGAGGATTGACATATGCTGAAATTTTCAAAATGATTTGTCACATGATATTCCCTACTTGCGGAGCTAGGGATGCAGCCATATTTTATCCTGTTTTTGCAGAGTTACTTCCCGTAAGAGCAGGTGTAATTTTGAAGTCTCTCTAATTGATGTTTGGATTCGGGTGCAGAAAAAAGAGGTAACTCGAATGAAAATGGAATCCCCAGCAGACAAACACAACAGTTTCTAAAATTTACAGGGCGTTTCATTTTGTTGGTAGGTTACATGAGGATGATTTTCATTTGTATCCTGGGTAAAGAAAATTTATGGCAGGGTCAGTAGAACAGGAAATTCCCTTTTCACTTTCGAGATTTTCTAAAGTATCGTCAATATCTGATGGAAAACCTTACATTTTCTGAATAGACACCTGTTCCAAAGGGAGATAAATGTTGACAAAATGTTTGTTCGCAAGTCAGGAATAGGAGTTATGGCCCCTAAAACAGATTTTTTTTTGTCATTTTTCACATGTACAAATTTGAAAATCTTCTTCCCTGAATCAAATGTGTCAAAATTCATTGAAAGTTGGCATAATTGTTTTTAGGGTGACTTGCACAAACTGATCATTTAGAATTTTTCATCGGTCAAGAAAACTTGGCCATCTTTACTAAAAATAGAACATAGGGGTCAAAATGAATTTTTTTGCTATTTTCTCCTCAGTTGCAATGATTTTTGTTTTATTATGGAAACATTGTATTCTAAGTTGAATGGTGATGACAATAATTTGTCTTGGGTGGCCATTTTCCCACTAATTTTTATTCTTTCTTTCATTTTGACAATATTTGGTGTATAAGGGTACATGGTCTCCTGAGTTGAATGGTGATGATGAAAATGTTGTATAGCCATGGTTAACTTCATTTTATGTCCCATTTTGGGCAAAGATATACTTTGCTAACGCACCCCTCAGACCCAGTGAAATAACAGAGCATAGGGGGACCCATGCTGAAATTTTTTCCAGAGGTTTTCAAAACACTTTGACAGCATTTCCAACATTTTACAGGGCCTTAGGTACTTAGGAGAACTTCGTCATTCATCATGTATGCTCTTTTTCAGCAATTTTTTGTCAAACATGGTAACAAAGCATGATATCTTTACTTACTCTGTTGATAGGGCATGGTTTCCCAGGTAAGTGATGCAGGCTGTTTTAGAGCCATTTGTTTACAAAGTATGAGGAATCTCTACCAAGCACTACATATTTGTACTTAGGCGTACCATCTTTTCTGGAGAAACTATGATGTATAAATGATGTCAGCTGATTTTTTCAAAACTTATGCATAAAACCTATCAGTTAACATTTTAGTGCCAGAGACATTTTGTTTACTAATATAGGAGCCTGAAAGTTAATAAAAAATCAGTTACAGCTTAATGCTTTGTACTTCGAAATGTTTTTTTTTTCAGAAAAGATCTTTGAAAGAGCAAATCTTGAGCATTTAAAATACCTATTTCTTCATTTGATGATACATTATATTTATGTCCAGAAACTGCAGATTTAACATCTCAGTACATGGTCAATTATTTACAAATGAATTCCCTTGATGACCAATTACACTGAAATGAGAATTTTGAAATACTCTTTGAAAATTTGTTGTGGGCATATACTTCATATTCAGACTCTTAGTGATTCTGTACTCAATAGTTTACCTTTAATTTTATGAAAACTTCATCCTGTTATGAGGATTTAAGTCTAATTCTAACTTCACGGATTTTAACCAGTTTTTTTAGTAGGTGCTTTTTGGATGTACAATTTAAATCAAATAATGATAAAGTGATATGAGTTATTCCCCTTTGAACTGTGTTCATCTGCATTGATAGTTTTTGTTTGTAAAAGCAGTCTTGTTTACTGTCGAGGATGACACAAATTTAGATAATAAGAATGAAAAAAAAATTAAAGTATTGAAAAAATTCACACTTTTATTTAAGTAGCACTCCAGCTAAGAATCATCCAAAATTTAGTACATGGTTGGAAAGCCTGCATATTTTTTGATATTTTATTTAATATGCTTAATTATAAGTAAACAGAAAAATGCATGTAGCTTTTCATAGAACCATTGTAACTTTCATAAGAGATAAAGATATATAGATTGCACTGTAGAATCTAAAATTAAGGGAGATGACTCTGTAAATGACACTAAAATACAATAAAAATCATTGGATGTTCAATGTGAATTTACTCCTAAGAGCAGACAAGTTGGAATGAATAATTATTCAATTCATCATATATATAGAGCTTTAAAGTAACTTAATAATAAAAATAAAAATGTATAGCCTTTTTAGGGGTATACTACATTTTACAGGATTTGCATGATACTTACAAAGACTGGTACTCTATATAAAATTTGACTCTTTTAAACTTCTTTTTCACCAAACGTTAAAGAAGTATGTAAAGGGAAATAAATTTTAAAACTCAAAACTACTAGTGTTAAAACTTGTTTTATATTTTATAGGCATGTTACACAGACCCCCAGACAAAACTGAGGTATGCAACAGCTGAAGAATACTCACGGATTAAAATGATGCCCAGTGACCTGGTATCTGGTTGTTTGGCATTGAGAAAAGCTACAACAACAGTACCATGAAACTGACACTTTACTGACAAAAAAGTAACAATCATTAGAAAAATGTGGCAAATACTTGTAACTTCTCCATTTGGGAAGATTAAATATTGCCTGAAAATCATAGAAATGGATATACTGGAATGTGTTTGATGGACATTGTGTGTACAATGTATGTCAAAGTCAGAATCATCAGGAATTGTGTGATTAAATCTACTGTTAGCAATGTTTAGACCTCTTATTGTCTTAGTCCATCCATCAGTCATTCTGTCATGTTCAGAGAGTTGTCATGTTATAGTTACAGTATTTTGGACAATAATTGCAATGTTTTTATAATTAGGGCCCCGCTACAAACAGTGGCGGTCACCCTACAGTGATTGTGTTGTCCGTCCATACATCCAACTGTTACAAACTTGTGTACGGGCTGTATCTTTTTTGTCTTTTGATGAAGGGTTTTGATATTTGTATGTGGATAGACCACCTAAAGACGATGTGTCATGTACCATGAAAAGTGGCCTTTCACCTTGAACTCTCAAGGTCTAATTCCTGTTTTTTTTCTGTGAAAAACTTGTGTCCAGGCTGTTACATTTTTAACTTTAGATGTGTGGGATTTTTTATTTTTGGCATGTATGTAGATCACCTAAAGATGATGTGTCGGGTACCATGGATAGTGATCTATGACCTTAAACTTTGACCTCAAGGTCAAATTCCTGTTTTTTTGGTGACAAGCACATGTCCAGACTGTAACTTTTTTGTCTTTCGATGTGGAATTTTAATATTTGGCATTTGGGTAGCTCACCTGAAGATGATTTGTTGCACACCATGGATAGTGGCCTGTGACAAACTCACATCCGGGCTGTAACTTTTCTGTCTTTAGATATGGGCTTTTGATATTTGGCATATGTAGGAAAGATCACCTAGAGATGAAGTGTTGCATACTATGGTTGGTGACTTTCACCTTGAACTTTGACTTCCAGGTTAAAACTAATGATTTTTTCACAATTATTTGTGTCTTGACTGTAATGAGTTTTGCATGATTAATTTAATTTGTTAAGCATGACTAATATACAGGATTTCTACCTCAGTGGGGCTTTCAGAGATGGGTTCCATCTTAATTATCTAGTTATCAATAATGTGACTGAATTATAAAATGAAATTGATAACTTTTCCTTTTAGAAATTTCAGTATATTGAAAGAACAAGACTTTATTTAATATTGCAAAATTGTTAACTTTAATTTTGTCGCAACAATTCATGAAGTAAGCTAGAGCTAAAAAAGAAAAAATGACAGAGAAAGGTTGAGGTACATTTATGGGTGAAATAAGACCCCCTATTTTCGTGAAAATTGATGATTGAGCCACAGAACTATTTTACCTGCTAAACTTGAGTATTTTGTTGCCTTTGTTTATAACTTATCTGTGCTGTACATTGTGGTCATGATCATTGATCAGAATAGTTAGTTTTGTTAAATTTTACAAAACCAGAGAGTTAAGTAACTATTCCATAAGAAATACAAATGTTTGGGCCAATGTAGATCCATGTAATGTCTTGATATTCAGAAGCATTTTTGTTTATTTTATCAGAATTCCTGAACATTTGGTTTGTCTACATTGGTGCAGGTATCACAAATTTGACAAAATGATTAATTTTGCACTAAAATTTAGCTCTTTGCAAACACTTGAGATTTCTAATACATTCAACTTTTCATTACTCAGCCAGAACTCTTTTGAAAAAAAAATATGGTAATGTTGTTGTACTTTATTAAGTCCATAACAAAAATGCAGATTATAAGCTTTCTATTGCCATGTTTAGAAGTTCAACCTACAAACACATGTGGTAGGGGGCCAAAAACACCCTGAAGTGTTCTTTATCCTTTTTTAAACATTATTCATTATTGTCCACATATTTAAAGGGAGTCTCTTTTTGTTTGAAATTAAACGAAACTGTTTAATTATATCCTAATTGTCACTGATGTCATTAAATAAAGAGTACAATGAGAATAAAGGAACCCATCTTATCTTCAAAACTACAAAAGGAATTTAGACAATCTCTTAAATCCCATGCAAGGCTATAGATCAGACAGGGGCACAGAAATGTATCAGGGGAGTTAATTCAAAGTAAAAGTAGCCATTATATTAAAACATGCAATTCAAAAACAATGAAAAATCAAAGTATTCATGTACTGAATCAATTTATATCGATCATTTGAATTTTTATGCCTAAAATAATCGTCAGATTGCAAAAAAAAGGAAAGTATGGGAATATAATTCAAATGTATCTTCATAGACGACTATTTTATATGACTAAAAAGAAATGCAGCCTTAAAATGGTTCCATGCTGTTGTCATCACCTGCATACACTTTATGTCCTGACAATAACTTCAGTATAAATGAATTAATCTTTATGGAACTATACCATAAAATGTAATACCACACAAGGAAGTCCAGGATTAATTATGGGAGCTTGTAACTAAAACTGTTTAGGAATTAGGGAACAAAAAATTGCCAGAAAAAAAAAAACATTTCATGATGTTTGGACAATAAGTGTGATAAATGGATTTCTTTGAAATTGTACCTGAAGGTGTCATCCCACAAAAGGACAACTTGAATAGATTTGTTGGGTTGTGATGGAAACTGTTTAGGAATTACAGGCAAAATAAGGGACTAGAAACAAGAATTTTCATGATGTTCTGACAATAACTTGAATAAACGTGAATTGATCTCTTTGAAATTGTACTACAAGGTGCCATACCACAAACAGATGGTTGGGATTGATTTTGGGGTTGTGATTTGAACTGTTTAGGGCCAAAAGGGGGCCAGAAACAAGTATTTTTCTATCTCAAGGAAAAATCAGGTGGAATTCCCTTGAAGCTAAATCTAACACTATACATTTTGTATTTTGATTTATTGGATTTCGGACCAAATGCTCAAATCTATATGGGTAAATTATATTATAAAATTTGTCAATGAGATAAGGTAAAATATTTGGTTAGAATTACACAGCACACAGAAATTACTACAGTAATCTATTTCAGATCTTCAATACTCGATATAGTAATATAAAAGGTTTATTGATTTAGAACATTTCTATCAAACAAAAGTGAAAGGGAAGTAGTCATAATATATTTGTAAAAAAAAGAGTGTGGATTGTTGTCCCCTGCAGTAACGTGGATGGGGACATAGAAATACTACTGTCCGTCTGTCTGTCCTTCTCTCAATCATACTTTATTGGAACAACACCGCGGATACTGCTCAACAGATTTTGTTCAAATTTTCTAGGATTGTTAGCAGATTTAGTTGATCATATTTGCACACTGACAGACATTAATGATTAGAGGGTTTATTGTAGCTACGATATGACAAAATCAAACCATTATGACTTTTATTTTTGGATGAATTTCATTTCGCATTAGAACCTAACTTGAGGTATGCCGTTGGAACTATATTGTTGTGGTGGTGTAAGAGATAATTGCAGATTTATCAGGCTTTAGTTTACAAATCTGTAGGCTTTGGTGATTGCTATATCAACTCTGATCTTCGATCAAATTGATAAAAAGAAAAATCTTTGTTAATTAAGAATTTTAAGTATTTGCAAAAAAGTGAGAGAAAAATTCCTGCTCATTTTTCAAAATCTTAAAACTTGATAGACAGAATGTTTGCTGGAAAAGTCACTGTCTGTAAAATTATTAAATCATGTTTCAACTGAAGCAAGTAATTAACAAGCCCCTCATCTGTGTTTAATTATTCTTTACTTCAATTTGTTCATTTAATCTGCTTTTACCTACACAGTATATAATTTTTTCAATACATCAAACCTCATACCAAAACATGTGTTGAATTTGGAGAGTCTGTTAACACTTGAATTAAGGCATTGTTTTAACAAGAGCCACACTAGAGCTTTATTATCAACAGTCTGTTTGCATTAAAGGTATTGTTGTGAAAACAAGGGGAGATAATGATCAATATGGTTTGATTTGGATCAAATATAGAACACAGGTGTCTATGTATTTAAGGGAAATCTAGATTTCGATAGTAACCAGATTTCAAATGTAGTTAGACAGAAAACTTTGTGGTTATGGAGCAAATCAAGGTTCAAATAAGGGTTAAAGTAGAAAAGTCTTGACTTATCTCCAACATAATTCTGAGTTATAATAGTCCTTAGGATAAAGAGTTAAGATGTGACTTGAAAGTAAGAGAACTTGTAGTACAAATTAGGATGTTATCGATGTCAAATGCCGGGCAGATCAAAACATTTTGAAAAACAGGGGCGCCAGCCGAGGTTTCTCAGAAAAAGGGGAAGCTAGGACATTATTTACCATTATTCGTCAAATTTACACGTGAAAATGACAAAGTTTCTAATAAAAAGGGGGATGCGAACCCCCGGCCACCCACCCCCTCCCCTGATCTGGCACTGAAACGATCTCGTTCTGGAATGCACGAAATAGGCGATTGGGTATTAACAAGATATTTTTTAATCTTTACATGTTTGTAAAAATGGTTATTAAAATAAATATATTTATTTTTATTTTCTATTTCTTACCAGATTTTTTGCATGCCTTATTTTAGCTATGTGAAGTATAGATATGTTCTAAATCCGTAGCCATATCAATTTCAGCGAAGAAACATTTTATTCACCAAGAAATGAAAGATATGTGTGATGTCGTATCTCAATACTAGAAATTGGCACGAAAAAAAAACCTGATTTTGAAATTCCCGCCCATTTTTATTCGGTCATTTTTTTAAAGGGCGGGAGTGAATGAGAATCTACTAATTGATTGTATTTCGCCCTAAACTAATTTGCCTAATATCTGTTCACTTACATCATTAATTTTATACAATTGTAAATTAAAATAAAATATGTAAAAGTATACAAAAAGTAATAAGTTGATCGAGATTTCATACAGTCACTTTTTTTCCAAAATGTAAGGGGGGTGTACGCCCGGCACGTCTGTCCTTTGACCTATACCTGCGAAGACACTATTATTGTGGAAAAGATGCGTTGCACAATGCAATACTTATATGCGTTAAATACGTGCTATGTCTACAATTAGATCTTGACAAAACTTTCATTTATTAACAGTTTTCGCCTCTCTGATAGCACTTCTATTATTGTTACAGAGTTTTTAGAAAGTACGCATCTCCCATTCCAAAATACTAGAGGTTGGCTGCATATATGTAGCTACTTTTTGACAATTTTTTTAGTATGGCGGGAACATCTTGCGTTGAAGGTGTAAATTCATTCGGGATAAATCTCATTCATAATCAGTTTTAGGAATACTCTCATTCAGTCTCATTTTTATGAATACTAGTACCGTCTTTTAGAATCAGTTTTTTTTCACTATTCATACCACTATTGTTTTAGTGTTTGTTAGGATACTACACAAATGAGAAATTATGTATATTAAATAAATAGGAATATTTACATATACAAAAATGAATTAACACAATTTAAAATATACACAAAGAAACACACACAAACGCATACTTTGAGAAATATAACATAACAGTTCATAAGGCTCCATGAAAACTACATTTGAAGCACACAGGAGGTGCTAACAATAGTAACCATTATCTCGTGAGCTTCAAATAACATGTACAATGCATCTTTGCACACGCTTATGATGCCCAGCTTTTTTCTCATTATAAAGATATAAAAAAAAAAACGAAAGAAAAAAATGACATGCTAGAATGAGTAGTGTCTTGTAGTCTGACATGCCCATCATGGCATGATATCGCATGCAGGAAAACAAGATCTGCAAAAATTCTTCAAAATGTCACATCTAATATTTGTTTCAAATGATGAATGAAGGATGGTGATGAACCGTTACCATCTCGGCATTCCTAAAGGCGACACGAAAACCACGAGCTAGCAGAGTGACCTGGTCAACGGGCCAACTTGATTATATATCCGTCACTGCATCATGATGTCTATGTTTTTGAAGTATGTCTTGTGTCTGGTGTTTAGCTTGATCAATCCAATCCTATGATAATTTGATATTTAGTTTGCCACACGTGCAATAGCGCGTGAAAGCACGACTGGAAGAAGCGAGGAGTCATTTATCTTCTTTTTACCGTAGCAAACGAAAAAGAAAGAAAGCGCTTTTCAGTTTGTGTTGACATGCAATGTAATTTTACGTCTCTACAACAAATTTGCCAGTTCTGTATATTGTTTAACCCCCTACCCTGTACATTAGGGGTGTTATCACCTATGAACTTGACCTTATGACAGTGAAAACTGTCTTCATCGAACCATCTTTAGATTTTAAAATTGGTTTGGTTTAACCAGGTGTTCGGTTTACAAAAGTTCAAAATACATTTAAATTGATAGTTAAGATGCTTTAAAATGTCTGGTTTAGACAGATGTTTGGGTCATTCATGGTTCGGTAGTATCTTTTGCCCTGTTCATTCATCTTCATTTGTTCCATGGTCGAATCCAGACTTTGAAAAGGAGGGGTGCCAGTCGATGTTCCTTAGAAAAAGGGAGTGCTAGGACATTATTTGCTATTTTTGGGGTCAATTTTACATATGAAAATGACAAATTTCCAATAAAAAGTGGTTCCGTTCCCCTGACCCCACTGGATCCGCCCGTGTTCAGGCGCGTAGCTGCCGTTAGGCAAAAAAGCTTTTGCATGCACTTAATTTTGCCATTTTTTAAATTTTGTTTTTGGAGATAAAATACATCCAGGAGAGGCATAAATGATGCTCTAAAACGCTATCTCCGCGGAGCTTCGGGTGAAAAGGGGGGGGCTTCGCCGTAATTTTGCCTACACGTCAATTTGGCCTCAGCTACGCGCCTGGTGTTTGCTGTTATTTATTTCCTCATCATATTAATCTTTATTGTATTGAGCAAAGTTTCGTCTAACAACTAAGTTAATGAAGATATAGCGTGTTTTTGACGTGTCCGTCCGTCTGTCAATCCGCTTTTTATAATTATTTTCCTGTCGTCTTTATATGTGAGGAACTATATCCAATCCTATTTACCTTATCTTTACAGAAAAAATATCACCACAATTCCTACACAGTTTGTTTGTTGGTTCGTTCGTAGTAAATTATAATTTCAGACTAAAATATTACTTGTTTTTGTATTCGTCCTTGAATTGTATTCTTTTGTTGATTAAGATTTATTATTCAAAGACACATTAAATACTCGTGTGCACCCGAAAGTATGCGAATTAATACGTTTTTCCTTTTCCTCAGAAATGTCATCATCTTCTATAATGAATTAATATTCACATCAAAAGAAATATCATAATTATTTCTGAACTGGTGCTATTACAGAATTAAGAAAGTCTTTGGTGTACGACGCGAAAACATTGTAAAATTTTTAGGTATTTGAATGAAACATAGAAAAACAAGCACCGGTAATTATGCACGAGCCCTGCACGTGCGATTGTGTGTTTCATTTATTAGCGGAGAAGATTAGAAACGCCTTCGACGTAAGGCCTTTCAAAGGTGTTCCAAGATCTGTCTAAAAACCAATTAACACTTTTCCTTTGAATAAATAATAACATATGATTCGGGAATAAATCTTTACTTTTGTAGGAGAACACAAAATCGAATATGAACTTCATTTTCAAAAGGAAGAGATTTACACCTCTTTAATAAGACCAAAGTCTATTTGCTGTGTTCATTATTATAATAACACTGTAGGAATTTACTGAAATGACTCTCAGTTTTTATTATTTCAAAGCAATAGAAAGTGTTTTCATCTTAAAGTCAATTAAACACCTGCGCGCGTTCATTAAGGTCTTTCATATTTGTTTTAGAAAAAAACTTAATTCTGAATCGTTTATAGAAAAACGTATTGGTATGAACAGAAATTGCACCCTTTTACCGTCAAAGCTACAGGAAATCGTGTGCAATTAAACACTCTATATTAATTCTTAGAACATTTTTTAAAGTTTTTTTTTCCAAGAACGAAGTTTTCGAAGGGTTCGTTTAATTACATCAAATTGAATTATTCTATCACTTGAAAAACGTTTTGTGGGATTGCAGAATTGTTTTTTTTTCCATTTTTTTTTTGTTTTGTTTTTTTCGGTTTTGTTTTTTCTTTCGTTCGGCTAGGTCGTTTTTACAGATTTACTTCACCTGTACATAAGATTTATTTGAGCATATATACGATTTTATTTTGTGTCCGCTTTACGTCGTAGTCTGTGAACATTTTAACTTTAAACTTTGCAAATTAACAAAACGCAGATGGTTGCTTTTCTTGACGAAAACAGTTCACTTAGTATTGGAAAATAATGAGTGTATTGATGAACTTGTTAATTGTTTTTTAAATGGTCATCAAAATTTCAAAATTATTGCCAAATATTTTTAGATTATCTTCTCTGCGAAATAGAATGAAAATTTCTAAGATTTACTACAAATATCAAAATTGCTGTTGCTTATCAGTTGGTCCTACAGTGGAAGTGGGAAGTTTTTGACATTATCTATTAGGTGGATGATAACTTGGTTGTTCTTAAGGACTGAGTAAGGGCGATGTATGCTCTAAACGGCCTCAGTTTCTCTTTGCTTTGTCTAAGTTCTTGAAATATGGCATTTAGATTCCCCTTTAAACCATTTTTGTATTTTTTATTTACTGTCTTCACGCGGATTTCCTAGAACAAGGGACGGTTACATTTGTACCAAAGACGCACCAAGTTGCCTTTTTTAATTTGAAAGGAAAATGCTGTTTAGAAATAAAAAAAATATGAGAACTGCGCCGCATGCATGCTTGATTTTTGTCATAAAAATAATAGAATGGCCACTCTAGCTCAAATACCGTTTACTTGCTTTTTGACAAGTTTTAGAAAATAATTGTACTTGGTATATATGTAATATATAGGTGTGCGCAGATATGTCAGAAATATGTAAGTATAGTACTAAGTGTACCAAATTATGGCATTGTTAATATCATATTAACATTTTCTTTTCTTTTTATTTCTTAGGCTTTTTCAATTTGTGGGACCACTTAAGAACAAGAACAATCTATTTAGAGTCAGCCGTAGCCAGGTCTTATGAATGGGGGTGCGAACTGATCACTGATAAGCAATTTTACTTGGTTATCTGGTATGATTTCTCTTTAATTACAGGCTATGGTGTAATTATTTTTCTTTCTCTTTTTTTTTTTTTTTTTTTTTTTTTGGGGGGGGGGGGGTAATCGCACCCGTCGCATCCCTAGTCTACAGCCTTGAGAGAACCAGCATTTTTTTGATAGAGTAATTAAGTCACGCTTGTTAAAATTATTAAATAGAAATTACGAGTTAAATATGTAAAGCTGTAATAAGTGGCGCGCTTCGATAAAAACTGGATACAATACGTCACCATTCTTTTGTAAAATCTTATCATAAGTGAATAGATACAGAAAGTGACCGCTCTACAATAAAATCGTATCAAATAATTTCAGAGTAAATAAAATTCCAGACTGTGGAGGAAATGGGAGGACCCTAATGCCGAAAGAATGACACCCACATCCTGTGATTATTTCCAAGCCCAATGACCCCTGGGGCAAGGTTGTCAATAAAGGCGGGACGGTAATAGTTATGATAACATTGTTAATAGTGTCATTAAAATTTGAAGCCTTTCATGAATTATATATAATGCGTTCTAATTTTCATTTAGAAGAGATTTATTAAATTTTGAATGAAATGAAATTACACAGATTTACAGGCTTTAAAACAATAGATAAGTGATCCTATGTATTAATGAAAAGTTCTACAAAAAAGTATTGTACCGGTAGTTGTACAATTATGTTACCACAACGGGTTATTAAAATTACAAATCACAACCTTAATGCACGTGTAGATGCATGCATCGTCTAATGATATAGTAAAGTCAAATGTTGAAGTTGGTCGTTCAAAGCCTAATGTACAAAAGTTTTACAGACTGTAGAAGCTTCGAACAAATCTCTTACCGTCCAACCATGTAACTACAAAAAATATACTTTAAAACTCCTTGGAATACTAGAACTCATTTAATGTCATGATTGTGATACCTCGATTTGATAATTCATATTGTTCTCTGTGTGTTTTCTGTCATTATATATTTGTCCATTTTATTGCAATAGCATGTTTATGCTTTATTCATTCAATATAAAAAAAATTTTCATGAGAAAAAAAAACATTGTGAAACAATCAATTATTATATAAAAGGACAAACACTTCAAACACGTTCTTTTTTTCAAATATGATAAGTTTAACATCGTTTGGTTTGAATCGTCTCTGGACGGGCATTTTTATACACGTATTGACGTATTACATGTAATTCCATTTCTCATGAATTATGATACATGTTGATCATTGAATTTAAAAAAAAAAAGTATTTCTTTGTTTGTGCTAAGTTGATAGTTTTTTTTTTAATTTTCAAATGTAAGGCTGTTAAACTTTAAATATAAAACAAGTAGCCTTTGTATTAATTGTACCTATGAACTGCCAGTCATGATTGGACCAGCTTTGACACTCACAGTTTATAAACTCTTCAATTATTTTTCGTTAACTCGAAATATTTTCAATAAACATAAATCCTGCAAAAAGACTGCCATAAACTAACTGCCGCTGTGCCATCCACGGAGTCAAAGATCAATTACTGTCAATTACGGAAAATCAAACCGTTCCATGACCGATGACACATTTAGTGTGAAATTGAAAATGTCAATCGGTATTACCATGAGTGATTTCCGGATTAATATTGAAAAGATTTGACAATATTGTGTTTGATTAAAAGATCGTGAATTATGAAAATTAACACTTTTTAATTGATGATAAACAAGAAATGATTAAACATGGAAAGACGATTTGCGTTTAATATAACTGTATCATGTATGTTTCAAATTATTGTTGTTTTTTTTAATTGGATTGGTTTATGTTTGCCTTGGCACATCTGTGAGTGCTTAAAGTTAATTTCCATTTTCCAAATCGAGGAAATATATGTTTGATTGGCCCTTAAGAGAGAAACATGTTTGTGATTCAAATTTTATTACATGTATTGTTAAAGTGATTTTTTCCCTGTGGGATTTCGATAGTTTTCATTTCTTATGGTCGATCATTTGAAATGAGCAGTCTTGTATCAATTAAAGACTAGTAGTATGAAAGTTACATGTAAGTCCCGCCATTTTCTTGGCTTCTGTTTTTAATTAACCTTAAGCTTCACACGTTGAATGAAATTCTACAAAATTGAATTATTTTACCCTATTAAATTTAACCAGCTGAATTTGTAGGGTATAAAACGGTTAAGTTTACACTAATTTTGACACGGAAGCCCACTGCTTAAGAGAGATAAAACATGAAACGAATTTCTCATGTAATAAATTTTCTTCTTATTTCCTTAAACCCTTGTCAAATTTAATAACATAAGAAAAGTAGGATTATAAACAATTTCATTTTTTCATTCGTCACTTGCCCAAAAACTGTACATGCAAATACATGTAGATGTGTCTTAGTAACTTAACAGATACTAGCTTACATGTATTTGGGATTTTATATCTGACTGATTATCGGATATTTATTTCAAAATGAAAAAAAAAACAATAACTAATAGTCGCATACATGACTTGTACATAAGTTTGAAAAAAATAAATTTCTTGTAAGAAATGCCCTGACAAATTTTGTAAAAGGGGGTAAAAGAGAAAAAAAATGTGCCTAGACAAAAATGGGGAGCATGGGACAAAACATTAATGTTATTTTATCACCCGTCGTGTTATCTATACATCATACATGTATCATTCAAGTTGATCTAGAAAACAGGAGACAAACTTCTTTAATCAACAGCGGTTCTATTGAGAAATATTTCAATTATCTTTCTCGAGTGTACAAAGTGGTCATTATATCTGTGTGGTCAGGCAACTGGACACCACTGAAATGTTTATGTAAAACTTGATCTCTCTGTCTTGTGCATAAATATGTACATCAACCCGTCATAACAGATTACACTAACGATTTTATTATTTTTCCAGATGTACAAAAGTTTTCAAGGCGAAACAAAAAGAGACCGAAGACGATTAATCCTTGACTTGTTGCAAACAAATTCTATACATTAGCATCACCTTATTCCAATGGAAATTACACCTTGAACGAAGTATGGTTGATTGATTGATTGATTGATTGATTTTCTGGGGTTTAACGCGTACTATTTAAATGTATCTATATGGTCATTTTCAATACACAAAAAAACCAAAAAACAAAAACAAACAAATTCTTTCTAAAGCAGAATATGCACTAACACGTTTATTATTAACCCCAAGCATTTTTGCAAGACATGGATTCGGGAATAGGTCCGTTCGGATCATTTTATTCCGAACGATTTTCAGCCGTTTTTGACTTATGTGGTTCCTTTAATATTAGCTAAGAATACAAAGGGGTATATTTCCACTTTATCTAACCTTCATCTTTGTGTCTGTTATTTTAACTGTTAATCACATACATGTAGATCTAGGATACCAGTAAATTCTACAAATTCCCGCCAAAATTCGTCACCGCCCAGTCGCCAAAGGTTTCAGCTAATTGGCAAAAAAATCCGTTCATTTTCAAGTACTTCCAGTGATATTAAGTTTACGACATAATTTTTTTCTTTCGTTAACTTTTTAAACTTAGTAAAAAAATAATATAAAATGAAAAGAAAACATAAATTCAAAGACGAGATTTTTTGTTTCAAGTGCTTCCCTAGAATGATGCTACGCAGAATATTTTAATACCACTCACTTAACCACCAAATGGATTTCTTGAATCATGTATGTTTAGATTTTTTTGCTTTTTAATTTTATTTAACGGAAGTCGTTTAAACTTTTCTCTCGTTAATCCTTGGCTGTTTACAACGAAAACAGATGTCATTTGAATGGAGAATATTTTTATGAATGGAGGAATGTTTTCCTACTTAACGAAAGCGTGGGAATTCTTCGCTTCCACGTGCATTCTTCACGCAGACGTGTGACTCAAAATCTGTCTTGCAAATTATGAAATCTACTCTATCTATACGATACGGTGAGATGACTGAAAAATACACCGGAACACTTGTTTGGTCTTTAGATGAAACTGTTTTCATTTTGCGTCTGAATTTACTTGTGTCTACCAAAACAATCGGTTATAAAGTATTGTCATGACATCTTGCCGTCCGAGATACCACAAAGATACATTCACAGACTGCAAAATAATTAACGTCAAATTTCTAAAATACAAAACTGAAATCGGAAACCACGAGTCATCTCTGGAATGTAATAGAATTGTGTGAATAGATGACAACAAAGCGATAAATCATAGATAATATCTAGAAAACCTATTGTTTTCCTCATGAGAAAACAGACATCGTGTCATCTTTGGCACCATTTCCAGGCAAAGTAGAATTTAAGGGTTCTGTCACAAATGGAGAAATAGAAAGAAGAATCGAATCGAGTGCAATCATATGAAACCTTTTAACACCAGATAATATACTTTTTTGTTTAAAAGTTGAAGTCAGATATATTAGTTTTCGAATTGAAATATAAAACTTACATGCATTTTCCATTAAATTGTCTGGATCTTTAATAATGTATACTCGTTTACATAAAATTAGAAATATTTTCAATACTAAATATGAAAGATCACCTGCTGTAATACTTATCATGTAATTTTGTTTACTTTAATTAATGCACATTTTGTAAAAACATGGATTGTTTATTTTCACCGATTTCACTCCTTTGCGCGAAAACTTTATCTCTTACTATTTGTTTTTCTTTATGTGATCAATAGCTAAGATTACCGCAACAAAACATAGATCAACCATTATTTATTTAGTAGAATTTTATTTAAATTCGTATCAATCAAGAAAGAAAATATTAAAAATCTCTTCATTAGACGGTTCGATTTCTGATGAATCGGTTTTTCTGACCGTTTCGCGTTCCGAAACGTCATTCGAACTCCTTGGGAATACTGTAGGGAATACTCGCGTGAGAGAACTCTCCTGCAATACAGATAATATAAGTTTTGATTGGCAGATAGGGTTTATGGGCTTTTTTATCTACCGTGCATGTTACGATACATGCATTCGCATCAGCATGAAAATAGGCGGAGCTTAGTAATGTAAACAAACATTTCTCATACATACACTGTATAAATTGACGTGCCCTCGAAGTAATTGACTAAATGCACGTGGATGAATGGTATTCACTGGTAAATGTAAAAGAACAGAAAAAAATCGTGTAACTGCAAATTGTGCGTTGTCTCCTGCAGTTTCCGCTGCAAGAGACACATTTCGGAAGAAAGTTTCTCTTAACTTGTTTCTGCAAATTAACATATTCTATGGTGTTAACGGAGGTAAGAATGATTCCGCAGCCGTGTGCCAGCATGACGGAAAATAATAATGTGTTCTCTCAGGGACAACTTGGAATTCCTATGATAAAACAGGAATATACAGATGACTTAGCGGATCAGATGGGAATAGACTTAACAAAAATGAAAAAGAAATCTCGGAAAAGGACCTACAGTAAAACGTTTGATTCTGTATCCGAAGCTTCATCTCATGAAAATTCAAATGACAGTATTTCATCAACTGGCGGAAGCAGCAGTGAAAACAATCCAAAGAAAAAGAAAAAAGGTCAAACCTTCGAGGAAATTCATACCCAAAGAGTTCTGGCAAATGTACGGGAGAGACAACGAACACAGAGCCTGAACGAGGCATTTTCACAATTACGGACAATAATTCCAACACTTCCATCGGACAAACTAAGCAAGATACAGACTTTAAAGTTGGCATCTCGGTATATAGATTTCTTGTACCAGGTTTTACGAAGTGATGACGCTTGTGAAAAAGCCCAGAAAGCTACAAGTTGTAGTTACGTAGAAGATGAAAGACTAAGCTATGCATTTTCTGTATGGCGGATGGAAGGGGCGTGGGCAATGCCTGGACATTGAGCTGCTTAATACTGGTTTACATTCTATGGTAGGTAATGGATGTCTGTCACACAATGTACCATGTTTAATGGGAAGACCCAGGGCCTGGGACGTTCTTAAAACTTCACTGGTGTCTGTCACACAATGTACCATATTTAATGGGAAGTCCCCGGGAAACATTCTTAAAACTTAACTGATGTCTGTCACACATTGTTCCGTGTTTACTTTGAAGTCTCCGGGAGCGTCCCTGAAACTTAACGGATGTACCACAATCTGTCAAATAATATCCAATGTCAAATTCGTTCATTTTGCTTCTTAATACTAGATGTCGTCTCAGAATTAATTTGTCGTGAAATTCCTGAATTTTTGTCTTTTAAAATTGTTTACTTTTAAGAATTGGACCCTCTGAATTATTAATTTAATCTTATAAATATATTCACTATTTAACTTTCTAGACAAGAATTCTGTCTAAAACGATGATAAACTGACCGTCTAAGAAATAACTTGATAAATAGCGAAAATCATTTCATTCTAACATAGCTTTAAATTTAAATTTTATTTTAAGCTTAAAATTTACCTTTATTCTGGCTTAGAACGTCTGTTCACGGCCTTCTGTCGGGTAAAAATAGTTTTGTTGGCCGGGAACGCCACAAAAAAAAATTAAATATAGTTTCATGTAAAGGTATATAAAAAAAAATGAATGAAAAAATGGTACTGCGAAAACACTTTTTTATTTCAATAGTTCAACTACATTTCAATTATGTCATGAACTACACATACAAACGTGTTGATTAATTCAAAAATCTTAAAGAAAAGAAAATTGTATAGCTTAAATTCCTGTACTAAACTCTCAACATTTGAACTGCTGCTGTCAAGTTTAATGAAGTATTAATTTCATTTTTATCTTATCTTAAAATGATCTTCTCATGTTAGGAATTATGCTGATTTTATTTTTTAAAAGATTTCATACGTTTCAAAGTTTGTTTTATAAGTTTATGATAATAAATTTATCCCTGAACTTGGTGAAGGATTTTTTTTGAAAGTTTAACCTCGAAATGACCGCTCTAATATCTCAGTTTACCATGATTTATCACAGAGAACGGAGGCCATATCTGTATCCGTGCTCTACCGACGGATTCTAGATTTTATCAAAAATATATGATAGATATCATAAATATGATAAATAAATATTAATTTGAACCATGATATCGCTAGTATTATTGGATGATTGACTTTCAAATCAAATATTCGGAGGCTTAAACGATGATTAAACTGTGCAGTGCACTTTAACAGAAAATTGTTAAATGTTGAGGTTTTTAAAGGGAAAAACATGATTTATGTATCATTTGTATAGGCCGACCCTTTACAAGAATTAATAATTGTTCAAATGTAAAAGTCATAGGCCAAATAGTAATAAACTGAGCATTTTGAACAACTCATGAAACGTATTTTAATACTAAAAGAATTGAATGGATTCGACAGTAATGATTTAGTGGCACATGTAATTTAAAAAAAAAAAAAATAGACAATAATTAAGCTATTTTAGAACGCAAGGGCAAAACGGGGTATATGACCAATACGTGGAACGTGTCAGTTACGCATTTCAGTTGAATGATGAAATTACACTATAATACTGGTTGAATCATTCGGTCGTAATGATTTCAGTTTTTATGATACTTCAAGAGGAAATTCGAAGGGCAAACTTCTCAAATTTCTTAAGAATAGTTTAATCTAGCAATAAAGTAATTTTTATACAATTTTACTAAACCAAAAATAGATTTGTCTATACATCCTTTGTTCTAGAAGTAATAAACAAATGAATCAATGGTGTAGGATATTAAGAGTCTGGCCTGTGTTGGGGAGTGAAACGTTTTATAATTTGCCGTGACAGATGAGCCACGAACACAAAGAATTTGAATCAGATAACGTTCCTATCTGATACAAGGGGTATATTAATTTATTATGCATCATAGTCATTCATTTGATCAAATTGTGTATTGGACAAATAATTGCTCGTGAAAATGGATTGTCATTTCTTTTATTTCGATACTTTCATCGTAATTGTCCCTTAGACATTTTTGAAAATAGCGATTTCTGTTAAAAATTGGTTAGTATCTGTATTCGTTTGAATATATATAGAACTCAGCCCACCTTACCAATCAAAATAAGATATATAGTTATATATTCTTTATTTCTCCAATAATGAGGAGTTTTTTTAAAAGTTTTTTTTGAATTATTAACTTAAAGTTTACGAAAATTAAAATTAATTTATAAACTACATTGAATAATTCGGTCCATATTATTATTGCAATCGTCGGTGATAATGGTTTTATTTTTATGTTACTACAAGAAGAAAGTCAAATGGCAAAACATTTGTGGATAAATGTTGTAAGATGGAAGATATTACAGTCACGAAACTACATTATAGCTATGTCATTGTTTATATATGTATATTTAAAAGAGCTAACCAACAGCTATTTTATAAAGAAAAGGTTAAGGAAGTTTACGTACAAAATAATAGCCGTAATAATAAAAAAGTCTTATATTGATTTGCACTAACCATATAATAAAAAGATATTGTTTAATACTACATAATTTCATTGTTTCGAACGTAATATCTGATTTGTCGGAATTGAAGCAGAGCTAGCACCCCACTGTTCATCGCCAGGTTTCACACCTTTACGGTTTTGATGTTTGTTGATACGAAACTGATGGCTAGTGATAATTAGTTAGTTCTGCTTAATGCACAGTTGTGTAATATGGTCTACTGGTCTTTTCAGAAAGCACATCTGGTATTAAGATATTTAGATAATAAATTATCACGGTAATGCGCTTAGCTAATAGCAAAACTAATGCTTTTAGGAAATATTTATGACTTCTTGCATTTTTTGACAGACGTTTTATTTTTATATTCAAACAGATGATTAAAAGACAAAATGCTTTTTAAACGTACAATGTACTTGTAACCTAAACTAATGACCAGTAATTACTTAAAATGATCAGATGATATACAAACTGTAAAAAAACATTTCAGTTATCATTAATAAGAAATTGTACACGAGTTTTTCGTAAAATAAGTATAGAAGTCTGAACTCGCGAATGAACATTATGGTTCAGAATATCTTTTTGTTCTTCTCATATAGTTTTTGTTTTCGGTGTTCCGTCTTCGTTGTTTATGTAAATATAGAGTTATATTGACATTGTAATAAAGTTCTGTACACGTTTCTATTATCATCCGTTTTTCTATCTAGACTGGAGTCTGCTTTCGTCACTTCTCATGGACTATTTATTACAAAAAAACATTGTCAAGTTCTCATGGACTATTTATTACAAAAAAACATTGTCAAGTTCGCAGTAAGTTCTCATTTTCACACGATTGTTATGACTGGATAAGCCACGTTTTATAATTATTGTTTTACCCAAACTTAATGAATACAACACGACATTCTACGGTCAGACTACATACTTCTACCGTTACTTTTAGTGAACGACTATTTGTAATACATGAAAGAGAAATTGCTTTTGCATTTTCAAGCTTTTTCTTTGGCAAACTTAAGTGTCGTTATGATCGGAGATCCTTAAACATCTGTGAGAAGCATCAAACCGAGGACGCACATTTGTTAAAGTAGTTATTATTACCCTGACAAAACGCATCGCGTGTTGAATATATCATCACGATGATGAATTTCGTATTCTCCCACAAACTTGTAATGGCAAATACTTATTAAACATTCAACAGATCCAGACCTGAGTTAAGAGCAATAAATATCATACGACTCTTCCAAGAAACGATCTATTTTCTTTTGCTGTTTGCAAAATGGTCGTTCCTTAATCAAGTTTAATCATTGGTCTTGACTTTATAAACTATATAAAGTCACAGTCTCACAAAAAATTGTTCCACGTCGATTTCATCTTTTTTCATACTGGTGAAAATGCTTCTTTCCAGATTGTTCTGAAAAGAAAAGAAAAAGAAAAGATTTCTTGCAAATCTTTGAGATTGTGTGTCACGCGCATGCTTAAACTGTGTATTTCGTTTCTTATTCGAGAAGCGATTTTAAATATCACTATTGTTTTACATTTTAGGTACCAGTCTTTATAAAAATCAGACAGGAGGTGATTCAGGTTAAAAACCCATCGAATTCAGTTTTATTTCTTGTTTAGAAACAGTTATTGTTCACATAACAAGTCTTAGTTTTTCATTTGGTTGTTGCGCTTTTGAGATAAAAATGTTATAGATTGTACATGAAATTGACACTATGGCCGTCGTCATGATCTCGTTGATCGTTATGGTGTATCCATCTGCACCAGGAAAACTTATTTATTCAACGTGTCATAGTTTCCTTTTTCTCTTTTGTCCGCCCCGGACTTGACTTTTTATGAGCAACTCGGTGGGTGTTTCTAGAAAAGCAGAGGTCGCTTTCCCTACCGGTGTACCTGGTTCATGCTCCCAGTTTTTAGTGGAGTCCGAGTTGCTCATTTGCTGTTGTTACTTTGTATGTATGATTTTTGTTACTTTATGTTTTTTGTTGTGTATGTCTGTTTTTTATGTATGGTCTTTGACCCTGGATTACATTCTTTTGATTACCGCTATAACCTTGGTTCCCTTGATTACTCTTACCAGAGTTATTGTCCTGATTTGGTTTGATTTTTGTTTTTGTTTAAGTGTTAGATGACGGTATGTTTTTTCTAAAAAATGCAGATCTGAATAAGAAAATGATTATTGTAATGTAAACATATAGCTTATGTAGACTGGAAAACCATCGTTTGTTTGATGGGTTTTTCTACACCGTGAACCACTTTACCATTGGCACTCTCTGAACTTTATATGGACTGGTACCTAATTATATGCACGTACATAGTTTTTTTGTTTTTGTTTTTCAAGTATTTGTTGCTTTAGCCATTTGATGACTATTTTAAGGTGTGCAAGTAATGAAAAGGGTCACAATATGATGAGAGATTACTTCTTGAAGCACGTGTTTTTTTTCTATTAACCATAACCAAGTCATGGGGGTGCTGTTTTTTTAGGCTTTCTAAAATCATTCGTTTTTGTTAACAGGATGACAGTGGTTATAGGAATGAATATTGTTGTAACCAAAGTTTTTTTTTATATTCATGTAAAGCTGTACATATCGTGGTCTCATAACGAATACTAAATCGACACCATACTTGAAAACTAGTAATGATGTTCTCCGCATACCACAGGCTTTAAAATCTTAAGCTTTCCATGACATTTCTTTAGTACTCATGAATGCAATCTTTTTCTTTCTTTCAGATTTTAGTCTACAGTGGATGTCTTTAATAAAATGGCGACCCTTCGCCATGGCAACGGACCAAACTCATATGACACTGTAAGTGCTGTCGAGTGATGTCATCATTCTGCAGCTCGGGTCGTTGAATTGCTGGTTCCAGAAACCAAGTGACTATCGGATTTCCTCAAGATGATCAAAGGAAAAACTGCTGGTTTAAATATACTTTTTACTTAATTTCATTACTGTATCGTTGTGTCATTTTTGACTTGTTAATATATTTCTCTCCCGTTGATTGACCAAAACCTTTGACCCTTCGACCAATAACCATTGACTTCCTTTATCATCGGTGCGCAAGTGCATATTATTGTCACAGTCATGATGTGTGGATGAATTCGTTTTATTTTATTATTATCCTGTTTTGTATGAGATTGCAGGTTTTGTATAATTTATTTTTAATACACATGATCTATTTATTTTTTTCTTATTATGCAAAACATCGAGAGAGAGAGAGAGAGGAAATCATAATTCCAGAAAAAAAACATTGCACAGAGGGATAAAATAATTCTATACTATAAAACAAATGAAAACAACTGAAAAAAAAAAACAAAAACAACGAAAATACTCATACAAAACACATGAAAATCGAAAAGAAAATTCTAAGGTAAAGAGTCGTTGTATACTATATTCTATAAAACAAATGAAAACAACTGAAAAAAACATCGAAAAATACACATACAAAACACATGAAAATCGAAAAGCAAATTCTAAGGTAAAGGGTCGTTGTATACGATAAAATTATAGACACTAACTTAACAAACATACACGTTAAAAGAAACAAAATTACAGAAAAAGAACTTTCAAAAGCCGTGGCTATATTGTATCAGCAGAAAGAGGACCGGATTGAAATCAATTGATTAGCTCTGTGAATCTTTCTTGATCAGTCTCTTTTGATGAGAAATTCCCTTTTCGGAATCTGATCGATTAGTGTTACATTTATTTTAAAAATCTTTAAAAAAAAATTTTTCGTTGACTATTTGTTTCAAAATGGACAAGAAATATTTCAGAGGTTTACCATTAGTCCAGACTAGTAAACAACAGGACAGTGTAGTATCCGACCACTGTTAAATAGAAATCGATCGTTTTTACTCATCAAAATCAATCATTGATCAGTTTGATAAATAAGACTAGTGTTTGATTATCACAGTTTATTAATCAGTTACTGTTGGATATTTGACTGATAAGTGATCGATGGAATGACTGATAAGTGATCGATGGAAAACCATGATAATCATTGTGTTATGTAAATACCTTTTTTATTGTTGTCAATCATCGGGCTACATGTCCTTGATAAGAAAAGTTACTGCATTTACATGAAAGCATAAAACATTAATTTTATGATAACACTGGCACAGGAAGACCATTTACTCAACGACAGTACAAGTCTGTGGCCCTCATAGAAAACATGAACAGGAAGAACAATTAAAATTAAATATGCCCCTCAAGAAAAGCATGAACAGGGAGAATGTGTATTCATTTTAGGTATGTTGATTCCATCCTTTAAATTGTTTGATACACCTCAGTTTTAAGTCTTTGTCTGAATTTTCTTTTTTATGTTCATTGTGATGTTTGGTGCGTCATACCACTTAAAGTCGGACCAAAAGCTAAATCGGAGAATGACAGCATTTTTTTTCTCAAGATCTAAAACAGTAAAAAGTATTTTTCATGTAAAAACATCTGATATGAAAAAGGTGTTGAAAATTGGCACCGAATGCAATTTCTATAATAATTTGTTAAATAAAAAAAAAAAACGAACAGAAACGAAACAAATAGCAGATACTACACTCATAGAGACTGTTAAGCACGATTTTAGCCTTTTTTTTTGTTCAAGTACAATATCGACATGGCACAGGTGCAAGTACATACTCATATAAATTCTAAAACTCCGTTATAATCACCATTTTTTGTTTGTATAACAGTAACTCTCGCCAATAATGCACAATATTATTTTTTCACAATAAGCATAAAATCTCCCGAGATAAGTACGAACCCTTAAGAATTTTCTGACATCATTTTCGTAATTACACATTAAAGTAAAGCTTTGAGAACTCTTTAGTGTTAGGGATTCCTAAACCCATCTGGCAAGAGAACGCTTCTTTTGAACTAGAATGAAAGTAAGCGTGCTCACGTATTTTTGTTGAAGAATTTTTATACTTGATACAAAAACCTCCGTAGTTGTCGAATTTTCTACATTTCTTTTCGTCAATATGTTCAAAGCTGGCATTCCTGTTTAGGCTGTGGGTAAACGAACCGAGAATTACGTTTAATTGCTCCAGACAAGAAAACTTCAAAAATATAAAACAAAATAACATTCTGTTGAAAGCAAGTTTCCTGTAATACTTGGAAATGCACGTAAAATAAAATATCATTATGTTGAAAGCTTACTTTTCACATACCCGTAAGGGATAATTAAGTTGCACGGCATGATATAGCTAATGACATAAGAAATTCGGTTATATTATACAGGGCTTTAATATACATCGTCTGTACATAGCTTTGATTTTCTATATATGGACGAAAATCCTTATCTTATTATATTTTTTCTCGTATCTTGAAGTGGAGATCAATTTACATGTAGACAAACGCTTTGGATGAAAAAGACGACAAAACATTATGTCGAGAATTATTCTCTGACATCGCGACAAAGTTATCTTGAACATGATATGCCAAACTACAGGCTGAAAGTTTTATCGTCATTTTATCGATGTATCGAAGTTTTAATTGAAGCATAGAAATTCCAAATTGACATTAAGATGTCAAAAATTTAATAAGCATGTGCTAATCAATATATTATCGTTTGAGAAATTTCAATCTGGCGAAATCAGGTTGCCATCATACCAAGAGAAGATAAATCGGGTATTTCAATTATCCAATCAGATTGAGTTATCAAATTCCAACTCGATCGATAATTGGTCAAAGAATGCATCATGACGTATACTTACATAACAGTACGTTGCTGATTATTCAATACAATTTACACCCGTACGACATATCAAGCAATTCTTGGTATTGCTTCACTGAGCTACGTGTAATAAAATTAAGTGATAATTTCTGTCCGTCGCGGAACCGGTTGATGACGGTATCCGATTTAAGTAGGTTGCAAAACGTTAACTTAGTTGTAGGAATATGCATGGTAGTGCATGTAACATTCGACTCTCCAAGAAAACAAAAATTACAAATAAATAAGAAATATAAAAAAAGGTAAAAATCGACTACTACGCCAATAATAATTTAAGCAAAAGGTGGAGGTGCCGGGCTTTTATTCTTGGAAAAAAATATGATTATAAAGTTTAGCAAAAACAATAATTACTCAACAATGGACAAAAAAGCATGATTCGGAATAAATTATATCTCCTTCATTCCTTGTCAATGTAGATTTACAAATAAATCAACTCCGCTGCTGCTGAAAGACAAATAAAAAATCCCACTCAACCCTAACCTCCCAGAAAAAGTGTATGTGGCTAACAAGTAAAATCCAGTGAACTGTTGAAGTTTATTAGTCGTTCAGTACAATCCACCAACCAGACAACTACGAATGCTTGTTTTTAACTTCATTTACAATGCCATGTTATGATAGTGGAATGTTTTTTCTGTATTGTTGTTTTTCCATTAACTGTGACACATTTAAACAATATTGTCTAGACTCTGTGTCCTCAGATAACGTACACGTAAAATGCCCTGTTACATGTATATAGCATATTACTGATATACCGCCTTCCATTCTAAATTAGATTTTTATCAAAATAACTTCCATGATTTAAATTGATGAGATCATTATTTCTACAAGTGAATTTTTTATTATTCCATACATAATTGTGTGAGCCTGGATTGTTTACAGCAAGTTAAATAGGTAACCTGGACATTTAAGATCGTGAACAAAGAAAGTTGCAAACAAAAGGTGTATTTTTTCTTGACAATTGCCCAGCTATAACTCTATCTATAATAAAAAGGAACGGACTTGGTGAAACGACAAGACGCCTTTGATTCCAGATGTCTTAGAATTATTCTGAAGACCAAATGGTGGGAACGAAGGCATAACATTGACTTCCATGAGCTCAGAGAACAGCCATATGCCTCAACACTACTCATGAGGAATCATCTAAAATGGTTTGGTCATATGATGAGGAGGGGAAATGAAAGTCCCTTAGCAAATGTATGATTGGGACCTTACATCTGTCTGTGGCAAAAGAAAGCAATGATGGCAATGACAGTTACATGGTGAAACACAACAAATGCACCAGCGTATGGTGAAATAATGTATACCCAAATACAAAATAGTTATTCAGAGGTCACCTTAATGTCTGCGACAAGTGTAAACACACCTTTAAGTCAGCCCTGAAAGACCCTGACAACAAAAGTAATAAATTCCACGATAAACATAACGATGATATTTAGTAGGAGGTTTATCAGGTAATTAACTATATTCCCCGAAGTTGATTATTTTACTCGCTGTAACTGGTTTTAAGGCTTCCCTATAACTCTTCCATTCAACTAAATACAGAAAGTAGAATGTCGACTAAAAAGTGTTGAGTATAGATCATCCATGCAGAGACTGTAAAGATCATCCATGCAGAGACTGTATAGATCATCCATGCAGAGACTGTATAGAACAACTGTAATAAGTTTAATGTTTAAGTATAAAAAATACTTTATTACTGAAAAAAAAAATAAATTCAAGGTACATGTATGTACATATACAACGCTTCTATTAAAAACAGGACTTTGCCGGGGAACAGGGACGATGCTTTACTGTTTAACATTGCAACACAATTTATGACTTTCGTAATAATGACATGATTGGAAATGAGGATGCATTTCTAGATGCCCTGGGTATCATGTCTTTACAAAATGTCTTCAATCTAAGCTTTCTGCCGGAGAAGTCCACCAACCCCCTATATATGTATAAATTCATACAATTATTTAGATCTCGTAAGTTGAAAGAAAGTTCATATCATTGGTAAATATACCACCTCTTGATGTATATATGTCGTCGACTATATGATGGTGTCAAGACATTGGTCAGTGAATATAGTATATGTCGTCGACTATATGATGGTGTCCAGACATTGGTCAGTGAATATAGTATATGTCGTCGACTATATGATGGTGTCCAGACATTGGTCAGTGAATATAGTATATGTCGTCGACTATATGATGGTGTCAAGACATTGGTCAGTGAATATAGTATATGTCGTCGACTATATGATAGTGTCAAGACATTGGTCAGTGAATATAGTATCGTGATTTATTAGTCCACTGTGTCTTAACTTTAAATTTGTTTGTTAACATTTTATTTTGTCCGCACACTGAATAAATTGACAACAGAAATATTTGGAAATGAACGCCTCATGTTAACTCTGCCCTTAACATTTAAATAGAGAAATGGTGGTGAAAATTTATTGTAGTAAAAATAAAGCGACTGTGTTATGTCCTCCCTGCACAGCACAGCACAATTTACTAATAGGAACTTTTAGAATTGCTTTGTATAGAAAACGTTTTTTTTTACGGTAGAAAATTCTTAATTAAAACCAAATGTATTTCTTTAACGTTAAAAGAAGCTTCATTCATTAATCCCTATACAAAAAACTAAAAAAAAACGACACAATATTGCAACTATTAGCAATAATATATAGGTAATTCATTCCATGTGCCGGTAAAATGCACGTGTAAACAATTAATAGGCATAACATTTAAGATTTTGGCACAAGAGTTTGGTAAACATATTGGAATCATTAACTAGATCGCGTGGCCATGAAAACTGAGAAAAAAGAATGTTTTAGCAGTCATATATTCTAAAAAGTTATGTCTTCATCAGAACATTGGTATGAATGAATTTATATTTTTAAAGTTAGTTTGATGCATACACAGCATTAGAAAACTTAATTTACGTCATTCATGGTTCTTTTAAGTGGGTTATCATCCATTTCAATCAGATGGTAAAAATGTACACCGGAGAACAGTTAAATGCGATTTGTTGTAAAAAAAAAATGGCGAACCACCGGTACATGTATGTAAAACATTATATGGCTTAAGTAGACAGACAGACGCTTCAAAACCTAAGCCCCGAAAGGTGGAAACCGCAATTAGGTTCGAGAAATTCACACGAGATCATATCCTTCTGTGAAAAAAAAAACGATGTCAAAAGTTTCATATATTCAACGTGAAGTTTTTATAATTAGTATAAATGTTACACTGACCACATTGCTCTTTTGAAAATCATAAGCACTTTAACTCAGTTGGAGCTTCGAAAACTGACATGATTAAAACTGACCATAATGAAATATGACTTTAGCAGTGAGAACCGAATGTCCCTCAATCAAAATGCCAGAGCCACAAGAAAGAAAATAGAAAGGCGTCAAGAGCAGTACCGTCATTACAACAAATCATATTAAATAAATATACAGTGTAGTCATAACGGGTCAATGTGGCTTGTTTTGTAAACACTGCTCCCTTCTCCAATTATTTTATCCGCATATAGAATGTAAACGATTTCTTATTATTGCAAACCAGACAGTCATTCGGCCAGTCCCAAGAGGAAAATTAATACTTCAATTACGATCACAGTACTGTTTATCAGTGCGGTTTATTGCAAATCAAAATCCTTACGGGTTAAAGTAAATACCCAGTCGTGTAGGAACATGATTAGCAGCTTTAACGCATATACAATGCATAAAAAAACGCACACAATAAGAGACATACATGAATAAAATCCTTACAGTGCACGTGACCAATGTGGGTATCATTTTCGAAATTCTAAAGAGCAACAACACTGGACAGAGCATTCCTGTCTGCGTTTAAAAGAACTAGTGAGTCACAGGTTCCACCTCTATTGTACAATCTCAGGTGTTATACGGTTTGATTAAGAAGGGGTAAAAAATTGTCATAATTCAGTTTTTCTGTAAATCCAAAATCTTTTTGACAATCTCGCTGAGTTGCAGCCGAATTCTGACGTCGTATTGAATTGAATGTTTTTGAATTTATTATCAATTTATCGTAAAATATATACCTTTTCATGAGACATTATGTGGGCCAGAAGAGCAGAACTATTGGTTCATGATCAATTTCGCATTGTACTGTATAGCAAATGTGTCGTGCGCTTCTTTATTGCAGACATAATTATTCTCATTCAGAACTAAATTGGTTATAGTACATGTACTAGTCACGGCCTATACAATTTGTCTCCACAATAGAGAATAAAGAAAACTACCAATTATGTCAAAATGAATAGTATGCGATATAAAGGTAGTGATTCTGATGATAGAAAGTTGCACTTTATATGTTTAATAATGAAAAACACAACATTATAAAACGGAGCGAAAAAGAGAAAAAAAACAAGTACTATCTTTTAAAAAAAGATAGCCGACGCAGTAGAATTTTGTTCTTTTTTTAAGTTTCTACATTCCTTTCAAGAAAATAACACGTGGCACGCAATGTCAAATTTTCGACTGTATTTTCGAACGTAATTTCAAAATTTCGATAAAGTTTTTTTCTAACGCCTCTAAGTTAGCAGTATTTGGCCAATCGGGAAACATAATCGCGATCATTTGATTTGCGTTTCCTTAGAAGAGCGTCCTTAAGGTCAAAGGCTAAAAAGCGAAACTATACCGACTGCGTCGGAAAAATGGAGAAAAGTATATCAAGTTATAAAAAGTATCACAGCTTATGTCCTCCCCACTGTTTTCCTGTCATTCTTTATTCACACTATAACAAAAAATTATAGAATCCTTTAACACCATATGATGTAACGGATTTTTATAAAATAATGGATATTGGTAAAATTGGAACATATACACTGCGTCCTTAACTTGTTTTGTAGACACTGTCATGTGTCACCTGTACAATATTTCTTGTTTATAGAACAAATGAAAAAACCTTTTTTCATGAAAAGGAATGACTGCTTTACCTATTGACTCGACTCAACCAAGAAATGGATTATACCATCATAGCGTGTTTATGTTGTTACAAGTACCATCATCATTAGCTTAATTAATGTATTATACATGTGGAAATAATTACAGAATATTACAACTTAATGACTAAACTACAGTGGTTTGCTGGCAAACTAACACTTTCATGTTTATATGTACCAAGTGCCAAACATTTACTTTTTATGTCAGAGAGGAAAATTAAAGGGGGTATCTGGGTCGAACAGACTTAATATGCAAAAAAAACAATTAAAAACATAGAAAAATAAAATACAAATTCGAAGACCCAATGATATTATATGTACACTTGTATAAAAGACGACGTCGTGTATGTTACAGTGTTACTGACAGTCTCGTACGATATTAGAAATTAAATAATCACTAGAACGACCAGAGGACTCTTACCCTAAAGGTGCATCTGGTCCATGCTCCAAATATTTGTGGAGTCCGAATTGCTCATTTACTTTTGTTTCTTTGTATGTGTTATTTTTGGTTATTCTGTGTTCTTTTTTGTGTATGTCTGTTTTCAAGGTCTGGCCTTTGTCCGTGGGTTATTCTTTTGGCTTCCATTAGAATCTTGGTTCCCTTGATTACTCTTTCTACATGATAGCATTTATATTCGGTTTAAAATTATTGAAATTTTAATGAAAGCTGTGGCTGACAAAACTTGATGATCATTGTTTTCGTTAAATTACGATGGTCGTTGTTGTTTTTGACCTTGGTGCTTACTGTTGTCATTGAATCTCAATGTTTGCTGTTTGAATCTTAATGGTCGCTGTGGCCTTTGAATCCTGGTGGTTCCTCTTGCTGTCGAATGTTGATTTTCACTGTTCCTATTAAACCTTGTCAACTGCTCTTGAAGTTGAATGCTTCTAGTCGCTGTTGCTGTTGAATCCTGGTGGTCGATCTTCGATGTTTATGGTCTCTCTTGCTGTTGAATCCTGGTGGTTGTGCTCTTGCTATTGAATGTCCATTGTCGCTGTTGCTGATTCCTGGTTGTTACTCTTGCTGTTGACTGTCTATGGCCGCTTATGCCGATTGCTGGTTGTTACTCTTGCTGTTGACTGTCTATGGCCGCTTATGCCGATTGCTGGTTGTTACTCTTGTTGTTGACTGTCTATGGCCGCTTATGCCGATTGCTGATGGTTGCTGTTGAATGATTATGATCGCTGCTGCTGTTGGATCCTATGTTGAAAACAAAAAATAACCAATATAATATGTTACAAAGCTTAATAAAACGAATCTGTTTGTGCATCATTTTGTAAAAGTTTTAAAGCATTTCCATGACTTAATCACTTCAACATGGTTAATGATTTAAAAAAAAAGGAATCAATGTGAATTTAACTCAATCCTTTTTTATTAATAGAACTCGACATTTCCTTTTACATTTAACTCTCAATAAATATAATGGAATAAATCTGTTATAGAAATATTTACATAATACTATACCGCACATTTTCTATGTTTCAGTTGTTACTACTCTTTTTGTTTTCCATCCCCTTCAGAGTCTTTTTCTTGCTTCTCATTTACTTTTTTCCTACATTCAATTACCGAAAAAAGCAGGTCACCTGATATTAATTGAATACTTCTTCATTTTGACTACAGAAATTACTTCTTCCTATTAATATACATGATTGTGTATATCCATACAGACAAATACTGTAAATTTAAATATCCCTAAACTTTCTAGGGATTATACATAATCCCTGACCAGCAATAGATCCCATCCAGTATAGGGATTATACATTGTAACTGAATTGTCATGGAATGTATATTGTTCGCTTTTATATGATGTGTAAACACCAACAATATGACAGTACTACAATATTTGTTATTTTATTTTATTTGAGAGGGGAAAATAACATGTAAGTACGTGTTTAATGACGTTTCTGAATTTATATTTGCATAGTTTTAAAGGAAAACTATTATAATATGTCTTTAAAAGAAAAGAATAAAAAATGCTTAATATATATTACTGAATCCAAATTTATGCAATCCATTTGCCCATCGTGTAGAACTTGGAGACATATTGTTTTTCCACCGCAGTCGGTATAGTGTCGCTTTTTACCCTTTGACTTTAGGGAAGCTCTTCTATGGAAATGACTGATCACAATTATGTTTCCCGATTGGCCAAATACTGCTATACTTAGTGTCGTCGAAAAAAATGTATCGAAAATTTGAAATTGCGTTCGAAAAAAAAAAAGAATCGAAAATTTGACATTGCGTGCCATGTGTTGTTTTCTTGAAAGAAATGTAGAAACTTAGAAAAATAACAAAGTTTTACTGCGTCTTTTTTTTTAAGATAGTGCTTGATATAATTCTTCTTTGTGCCGCATTTCTGTACGCGTAAGTCTTCAAAAACGGCTGAAAGATTTAAAGGCACTTTCGAAAAACAAATAGATCATCATTTGGAGTAGTGTATGAACACGTTGCAAACATTGCAAGACTGGCCCGTTTCAAAAGACATTGTTTAAAGACATAATGGGGAAATCGCTTAGAGTCGTGACATTATATAAAATAGGTCACCACAATAGAATTTGGTCAGGTATATTATAACACCTCGGACCTACATCCTCAGTCTATATATGTACCCTATACACCATTCACCCCTTGTATAGAATAACACCTGCAAACAGTGATAAAATTCGAAACCGGAAACATTCGATGTAATTTCTTATAACAGTTTTATTTTATATCGTTCTGGTGAAGTTTGTGCAGCTTAGTTTTGACATAGCAACAGTTGTTGGGAAACATTATAGCAATTGAAAAAGCCGTTAGAATCGTTTGATGGAGCACTTTATTTTCTATTTTCGTTTGAAATATGAGCCCACTTATTCAAAGGATCGTGGTCATGGATATGGGTTAAGAAATAGCATTTTAAGTGAAAGCGAATTGAAATCGACATATATTACTAATGGAAAATAAAACTAAGAAATTCTCACTTTCTGGAGCACACGTGTTAATGAAAAATAAATTGAAGAGCAGCAGCGTAAAAAGATGGACTTAATGTAGTATTTCGTCGTTGTATAATTTGTTGTCTAATGTTTTCAGGCTCAAAATATAATGCCTACATCATATATGAGTTGAATGGCAATTACATTTTTTTACATTTTGCACATAAAGAAAGAAATCGATTTTTTTCATTTCCTGTCATGAAGAATAAAAAAGATTAAAAACCTCCGGGTTTCCAATTATGTTTTGGCTCATTACAAACTCCTGTCACATTTACTGTCACAACAGAAAACAACCTTAATTAAGATAAATGTTCTTATTAATCTAGTATTGACACATCTAGGTTTTGACAATGAAAATGAAAAAAATGTATGGATTGTGTGTGTCTTACAGTACTGTATTTTATCTATTAACGCTCCCTGTAATCATCTCCTAAGCAAAGATAAAATACAAAGGTTAACACACGCAATTACTCTACCAATACAACTGATCACAGTGGCGGATCCAGAGTTTTATGTAGGGGGGGGGGCAAAGAAATTTCTTTACAGGATCACCGTTGAGGATCACGAAGTGAGTATTTTTTCATGAGTTAACACACACAATTTTTCGACATTTTTTTTCTAAGGGGGGAGCCGCCCCCATCCCTTAATCCGCCACTGGAACATTTAGTATTCATCGGTCAAAAATACGGTAATCAATACATAATTTATATCAATCGAACACTTAACTTTATCATTCAGTGACTTTAATGAGTACAATTGAATTGCATGTTTTTTTTTTATTATACTAACTAAATGATCGGTAACGATATTTTCTGGCATTCAATATTCAGGAATATTAAAAAAAGTAAGAATGATAATTATAATTATAGTTTATTCTGCAATACAATTTAAAAAAAAAAGTCACGTATTTTAAAGATAATTCTATCGGCGACATTTCCAAAAGTAATTTTTAATCAATATAATCGATCGAACTCTTCTAGGATTTCGATCGCTGAAAACTGTAAAGCTAATCAATTGATCACTTTTAGTGTTCGAATGGCGACAGATGATCAACTTTACATTTACATGTAGATATTAGAAAAAAAATAAATGACTTTTCAATCACATGAAGTTTCAGAGTTGATAAGTTTCAATTTAGTTTCGAAATTAATATAATTAATTAATTAAAAATTTGAATAATTTTTCCCACGACCGCTAAACCATGAAAAGTTTTCATAATTTTCCCATGGATATTAAGTATAATCAGATATTATTTTTGCGATTTTCATTTTTGACATAAACAGCTTATTTTATCAAGTACTTGTCTTCTTATCGGCGATATATTTTCAGAAAAAGCATCTCAAATTGGTGTCGGGCAAACATACTGGGCAACCACCGGTGCGATATCAAATTTACTTGTTAATAAGCCGTGAGAAAATGTATCGTTTTCAAAATTTATTTTAATATCAAATTGGAGTAATAAAAGAGCGATAGAGATAAGGTTTTGTTGAGTGTACGGTTTTAGGAGGTTATCTTGTTTTGGTGATAACGAGTGTTAGATGTGGAGAAAAATAAGGAATTTAAGTGATATATTTGAGAGCCAACTCAGCGGGCTGTCACAGCCCTGTAAATTAAACAACTGCTTGTTCCTTAAACTTTGATTAAAATCTGAAATTGTTGTTTAACGAGTCAACTACTTGGCAAAACAATTTCAGATTGTTAGAGTAAGCCTCAAAGAAAGGATTGATTGTAAAGGGATTCAGATTGATATATTTTTGTTTAAAGAGAAATGTTGAATTGTAGCTTCGGCCAAATACAATTAATCTGTAGATTCTCACCCATTCCCGCCCTAAAAAATGACTAAAATTTAAAAACAATGCGCGGGAATTATGTTTCTTCTCTAAAACTGATGTGGATATGGATTTAGAACATACATGTATCTATATTTCAAATAGCTAAAATTAGGCTAGCAAATATTTGGTAAGAAATAAAAATAAAATCATTCCACTCGCCCAATATTTTTTTAAGGTTTAAAAAAATCTACCATTTAAGTTGGCCTTTTACAAATAAAGAGTTAGAATGCCACTTGCAAAGCGAATATAATAGTAAATTCGTGTATATAAAGTCAAGTTTTAAGTCGATATATTATTAAAACAAATAACATTAACTCCAATGAACTTATGAAATCGACATTACATACGTAACCCTAATTGACATAGAAACATTTTTAAAAGACAAATAAAATGCATACAAACATAGACATACAAAAGTAAAGCAGACATATGCTATAAAGCAGGCCATACAAATACAAGCAAACTGAAAGTAAAAGAATTGAAACCATCAGGCAAACAGTAAAAGCGACACGCAACACGTACTAACTTACCATCAATCTAAATTTATATAGGTCAATTTAATAGTTTAAAATAGTTTTATTGGTTCCAATTTTGTAACTTAATTAGAAGTTAGCCAATTTGATGCGTTTAAGTAATGGTACTATTATTACGATGTACTTCACCTTTTACTTCAATCTAATTGATAAGATCCGTCAATTGTTCCATTCAGTCACCACATATAGGATGTAACAACACTCCATTCTACTTTTGTTCTGATGACTTTTTTCTGAATTCTCATTTTTTTTCCTTTGAATAATGCTTTCAAAGAATGTTGTTATACCTAATTTTAATTAGATTCCCTTTTATTTGAGCTTTTAATTATAAGTTCATTCCAACAAGATGCAAACTATTTTCAGTAGATTGTCCTTCTTGTCTTGTCTTGTAGATATATTTTATGATTGGTTCAAATGGTTCAATACATTGTTGGAATACATACATATGTATGCTCACGATGTAACAGACACTGTGTTTGTACATAAAGTAATAAAAAAGTATCTTTTTGTTCTATGTAAAAACTAAAGATATTAAGTGACAGTCTCTGAAAGAATCAGGAAGTGAATGAAACACGGAATGGAAAAACTCACCATTTTGAAAGTGTTATTTAACCATTTGCACCATCAGAATGAAGGAAAAAGAAAAGATTTTTCCATACCATTTTGGTAAATTTTGCTATAATTTTATTGAAATGCACTGAAAATAAGACCTTTAAAGTGCAGATAACTCTGTTAAAAACCTCATTTTTCTAACATTCTATTGAAAAACTTCTGAATAAATCCAGTAATACAGAGAACGGTGTTCCTTTCGAATAGAAAAATCATATTTGAGTGAAATTCTATTGTCAAATCGGTTGATTTTTTTACATGTACGATCCCATTTTTTGTGCATGATTCTTACAAAAAACTTACACTTATATAATAAGAGGAATAACAAAGTAAACTTAGCGCACGCGCGAATGCATGATACGCACTTCCAGTTTTGTTTTAAGTATCAGATTTTAGATATATTATTCAAACATAGATTTTATGATACAATTCTCTCAATATGTATTTTATTTTCCGTTAGTTCTGACCCAGTAAAGTAAAAGTGCGGAAAGGGGGGTGGGGGTGGGTGTCCACGAGATAACAAACAACGCAGACAAATATATATAAAATTTAATACTATTTAATCTTCAGCACAGAGTTTTTTTGTCTCTTTGCCACATCCCCCATTTCAACTTTCAAGGGAGTGTCAAAAGTATTCAATATTTTTTTTTATTTTGAAATAAAATATCAACCGTGTTTCTTCGTAAATAATCAATAAAACAACTATAAAACATTTGCTAGCTTAGTTTTAATAGACGAATTTCCTATAATGCCCTGTTGCACATTGAAATATGCAATGTTCAATGTACATGTAGATATGTATATAATCCAAAATAAATGAGACTAATGCACCCATATAACAAATGTAATAATTGGGTATACGTGAACTTTGGCCATTTCATACATGTACAAATTATTTACATTCCACTCTACACTTCTAATAATTAACCGAATTGACACCATCAAATCGACTGAAATGTTATACATGGACTATATCGGACACAATCGGGTTTTATCTTGTATATCTTAGCGATAAATGCCGAGATAATTTCAGATTCACAAGACGACAGACACAAGATGCAGCTAAATGCCGAAATTACTTGCAATCAACGAAATGGACTGATTAATAATCACGGACAAGTTATGAAAATTATGATTTATTTTTATCTCTATAGATATCTTCGGTGATATTAGTAGATGATTGTCTTCAAGGTCAATTCGTTCCGTGCCAAATTCCTCCCTCGGAAGTTTAATCGGAACATTCTTATCAATTTGTCAGATAGATATATAAACTACTTTGTATACCGACAAATCTTGCATACAGTTATTTTTTTAATTCATTGCTTTCTATGTGCAAAATCATCGTGAACATGCTTTCAGAAAATGCAGCGGAGAAAATATGTGCAAGATAACAATTTAGTGCTGAGCTCCAATTTAGCATCTCAGTTAACCTCCATTCTTTCACTCAACAAGCCTCGGTCCAGTATTAGTTTGATTGAACGAGTTACCCCGTAGGTTAAACATATTCAAAATGGAATAGACACAAGTAAGATAACATACTATATCAAAGTACTAATGTACTGAATCAATTTATGTCGATTGTTTGAATTTTTATCACTCAAATAATCGTCATATTGCAAAAATAGAGATACGATAAAATTGCAATCTAAAAATCACTATGACACCGTCAAAGCAAAATTATATGTTTTGTTTCTCAAGATGTCACGACCGAGGCAATAAGCCCACTAAAATCTATTAAGATTCAGATCGGTGCACAATTTGTTTTCGATCTAGCAGTCATGCAGGTATAAGTTCGTTTGATTCAGCTTTATTTTAAGGGATGGGGGATGGGGGATGGGGGGGGGGTAGTTCGGAGAAATTTATATATCGGATTTGAATATCTTCTGTGGCTACAAATAGTATAACATACTCTTTCTGTATAACGGTCTTATGCAAAGTAAGTCTTTATTTTCTGTATAAATGTTGCTGTTCCGAAACAGTGACGGATAGATCAGGATGGTTTCGAGGATTCGGTCATCCTTTTGTTTATAAATTATGCCAAAAAATGAGCTAATGATAGCCTGTGACCCTTTCCTGTATCGGAATCACTGCCATTTTTTGTAAACATTCTGATCAAACACCGCATGAAATTCGCAGACAGCTCTTCAGATTGGTATTCAGCAGGCCAGCTTTTTTTTATATTTGATTATTTCCTTCCCAGATTAACGTCAAAAAAGCTAATTATGTGTCCAACATTCCTAGACAACTTGAGTATTGAAAGTAAACGACTGGTCTTATCGGATAAACGCATGGAAATGAGCAACAGGTACTGATAAGAGGTTACAGGTCAACTATTTTTAATTGGATCGCGTTGTTAATTCAAACCAAATTAATCAGTACATTTAGTTCGGAGTTGAAGTTGTGTATTGGTTTCGTTTATTTTTGCGTAAGTAACATGAAATTGATCCAGATATTTTAGAAATAACGATAAAGAATACCTTAATGTTTGCATTTGTATGTCAAAGGAACTATTTTCCTGCGGCGGAGATATAGTTACAGATGCTAACAGGCTTTACAAATCTATAGGCTCTGGCGACTGCTATATCAATTCTGATCTTCGATCTAAATTGATAAAAAAGTCTAATGGAAGCTGCCACCGGCAAACTTCATGGATATCGGATCGTCGAGTCATTGCGATCCAGCACAAACAAAAACAATACGTATAAGTCTAAAGTATTGCACACTGACACCAGATAAAGATGTTAATACACTATAATAGCATATAATGAGCAAAATTTTCGGTGAACTAATGACCTACTTCAGTGTGTAGGAAAGTAAATGGTCTGTGAATCCTCTGACGTATAAAAATTTTATCGACAGTTAATAAAGATATTGAACATTTAAGAATTGGCTGTGATAAAAATTGTGTTTATTGAGATATAACAAAATTATTTTAACCAATCAGATTACAGTATTTAATTTATTGTGTTATAGAGACACGTTTTGTACTGATCTTGAACAATGTGTAAAAATATCGTTAAAAACTAGACGATATTTACAAACACTGTAATGATAAGAAACTATACAAAAAAGGAAGAACTTAATGTGTTTTTTTTTTATTAATTCCGTGTGTATGTAAAATACGGAATTCCTTTATCCAAAATCCCTCCTTTTTCACTATCTGAAGATCGCTCCAGATCGTGTTTTGTTCCACGATTAGAATTTGCATTTTGTTGAAATCAATCGAGACAGTGGTTTGGTTATCTTAAGTGTTGACTCACAGATGTAAAGACTTTTTGTTAGGTCGCTCATGCGTCCGATCAAGCGCTTGAGAATAGGGTGTTCAGATTCACATACATATTGAAGGCCAAAGATGGGACAGCGAAGCAACTATATCACATTAGCGCTCTTGTAGTGCATGTTACAAATAGGTTGTGTCGTTTCACAGTGACCGCGCCGGTGAATAATGACGAGTGGTGCATTTGTTTGCAAAATTTACACCATTTGTCACCACAGGGAGACTAAAGAGACAAGTTGGGCTTAGACATTTCAGCCCTCAAAGCAGACTACGAAAACTGTCTGGCTGTCTGAAAACAATCATGCATAGGTGGTTCGGGAAAGACTTTATATAGTGCGGAGTTTTTCTCGACGGTAGACCTGTGCTCACGAATGATATTGTGGCTGTTTTTACGACAAGGATGGTATGTTAGAACACAAGAGTGCCTTGTACTGTAACAGGCTACTCCTTGGGATACTGTGATTTTTTTTTAATCCTTCATTGATGGTTTTGTATTAATTTATATCATCTTCTTCGAAAATTGTTCTTCAGTTGACATAGACTTTTTTTAAGGATTCGTCATTTGAACTAATGCGTCTTAGCCAAAGGGCTTGACTTAATGGTATACTCTTAGTAAGGTGAGATGTATTACAGCTCTTAGGCATAAGGTCTTGATGTTTGTCAATTGGTTTGAATTATAGTAGCAGTTGTTTCGTAGGTGAACTTAATTGAATGGTTTTCATTTTTGGCACGTGCGATAAAATTGTTTTGTTCCGACTGCTTTGTCATGTGTCCACTTCATGTTCACGTCGTCAATAAACCTATACCAGGGCAGAGGTTTTTCTAAAGAGGATTCAAGTAGTTCTTTGTCAAATTTCCCCATGAAAATGTTGGTATAAGACGGACCCATTTTTGTACCCATAGCTGTGCCATTTATATGTAAATAATGGTCTCCATTTAAAGTAAGTTGTTCTTTTTTAAAACTATCATGAAAAAAAAATGGCTAGGCAGTCAGTAGGTGGAACTTCGAACTTCCGAGAATCCCATACTTCTCTACTAGCCTCGATACCATCAGATTGAGGAATGTTTCTATAGAGAGATTGTGACAAGAGTGCTGTTTGGTGGGAGAGGATTCAGAGCCTGCATCTTCTGTAAGTAATCAGTCGTATCTTTTATAAATGATGGAAGTTTTTCAACATGTGAGCGTAGATGAAAGTCCACGAATTATATAAATAGAATCAGCTAGTGTTTTTGTTATAAACCATTGCTGTAGGTAAGCTACAATATAAAACAAATGAACGCTCACGAAAAAAAGATTATGCGTCGGAGGTGTTTATTTATCTTATGCCATCGAATTAGCTACACATCCGATTTTCATAATCCAGGTCATAACCCGGATTAGAGCGGTTGTGTAACAATACACCGAGGTATGCCGGAAGTATTTGGCGCAGTGCAATACGCAAAAAAAGTTCACTTTAAAACTGGAACTTAAAAAAAGAATAGCTCTCAATATTATATCTTTTTCAATTGAATCTAACTGAATCCTACTTGTATGAAAGATTTATTTTGTAGCCTCATTAAGGTGTCTGAGTAAATTCTTCTGTAGTTTAATGAAAAAATTTAACCACATTAAAAGAAATGATGTATGCCATGGTTATAAAATGGACAATGCAAAGTATTTCCGACAATTTTATTTTCTTTCTGTTGCGGATAATTACATGAAATGAACATCAATGTGTTAATGCTACGCTTATAGTTGCAAATAAACAGAAATATGTCCGGACTACGTTGCGATCGGGTAAAAGTAATAATGATCAGGAGCTGATCTAAATATTCTGAAAAGGGTAGGGGTTTCCAGAATGTTCAAGAAAAAAGAGGGTTTTGAGCTATTACGCGCATTTAGCACTTTTTTCCAACAAAAAGGAGACCCGACCCCGAACATCCGCCTCTGATGCTTAAATGGTTTAAAAGGTTAAGGTTTTGTACAGAGTTTGATTTAGACAAGAATCACTACATCACTGATTGAGATTTAGAAAGAAAATAATTTTGCTTTGCCTTGACCATTTCGTAATTACTGAGTAAAGAAAGACAACTCATTTTTGACAAAGGTAATGAAGGAAAACCGATGACCTCGTGGTTAGGTGCGCGAGTAAGCTTTATTTAACAGAATTCGTAATGATTAATATGAACGTTGTGTAGCTACGTCACGATTACAACACAGTCGATACAGGTATGTTTGTAGTGAAATATTGCTTCAAGTCTCTCGATCTGTTGATGTTCAGCCGTTGATCAACCATGCAGTAAGGCCACTCGAAGTTTTTTTTTCAGTTGACATATATCGGTATTAATGTCGAGTTTACATATATCGGTATTAATGTCGAGTTTACATATACCGGTATCAATTTAGACCGCCGTTGGTAGAATTTTAGTCCTATATATTGTTGAGTGTTTCTTTCAGTTGTTACTATATTACAATGGTCTAGAGCCGAATATTTTGATTGTTCAAATAAGGCCCTACTTAATAAGATTACCATACGCCGTTATTGCATACGTGTATAAATTGTGGGAAATGCATTGCAATATGTACCAGTCGGAAAGTAAACATCATAGCAAACAATTAATTTTTGTCGGGTCTGAAGACATTAATTGCTATTTATAGAGGAATTATTTATAGCACTAATATTAAACCAACCAACAGTGGGTTGATATAATGAGTATATTGACAAGAATATTTCAGCTTAAGTCAATGAAAACATCGCATCGACCATTTTTGTCATTGTTTATGTTTCATTGGTGGATCCAGAGAATCACCTAAGGCCTCAAAATTTCCTTCATAAACACAATTGTAATGCGCGCATTTACACACACAAATACGCTATTTTGATTTTTACAGACCCCCCACCCGCCCTTGATCGTGTATTAAATGATGATATTATTAGTTTTTAAGTGTCACAAAAATATAATGCACAGGTAATAAAATACAATGACATCAAGATCAAATATCCAGCCTTCAATCAGACTAAAGAGACATTGAACTATTTACTGGAAGTTTCAATAACATAACGCTCGTTCTTCAAAATTTTAAAGTGGTTCAACTTGGTTTTCAAATTTTTTGCAGTATTTAATCTACTGTTTTATTGCTGTTGTTAAAGGTAACAAAATCCTGACGTAATGAATATAGACGTCGTTTTAAAGTTAGGCGGAAGCGCAATAACAGTTAAAGATAAATTAGAGACTTTAAAGGAAGATGAACTGCGTCACGCATGCTCAATTGTACAGTCCCTAATACGTCTGGGGAAAAGTGTAATTGTTGTGCATGGAGCCGGGTATGTTCATTTAAAACTATAAAGTACACGAAGCATTTCAAGAAAAACTGCGGAAGATGTTTCGAAGTACAGTGTATTTGGTGACAGGAAAATGCGTGGGAAGTTGACATAACTAAAGGCCACCCCTTTAGACTTCAACATACGTAATCTGACGAAATTTTAGGCAGATACGCGAAGTAATATTATACAAAACAGAACGTACCAACGTACCATAAAAGACCAAAACCAAAACACCAGCAGCAACTGTTACAACAAAAAAACAACAAAAAACAAAAAAACAAAAACAAAAACAAAACAAAAACAAAAACAAATACCAAAAAAATAACCAAAAGAATACATATATAATTGTAACTTTCCTTAAGTATAAATAGCAGTGACAAGCGTTCTGCTCATACCTCTCGAGATTAGGCAGTCACTTGCGTATATTTGGTGTACTGAACTTATGTTTTGTTTTTCCTATATCAATATTTGGAATACTATATTATGTTTTTTTCCTATATATCAGATCGTTTGGACATCATCAGGCAAAACAGTATGGCGTCAATGACGGCTACGAAAGTCTTAGCATGGAAGAGAAATCAACATTAGAACTAGGGTTCTGTTTTACAAGAGCTTCTGTAACTAAGGTAATTGGTGCTTTACAAGGGCTTTACAAAAGCTTCTCTAACCAAGGTAACTAGTGATTAACAAGAGCTTCGGTAACCAATGTAACTAGTGTCTTATAAGAGCTTCAATAACCAAGGTAACAAGTGTCTTATAAGAGTGCTTTACAAGAGCTTCGGTAACCCAGGTAACTAATGTCTTACAAGAGCAACGGTTACCAAGGTAATCAGTGTTTACAAGAGCTTTGGTAACTAGTGTGTTGCAAGAGCTTCGGTAACCAAGGTAATTAATGTCTTACAAGAGCTTCAATAACCAAGAAAACTAGTATCTTACAACAGCTTGGGTAACCAAAGTAACTAGTGACTTACTAGAGCTATGATTACCAAGGCAATTAGTGATTTACAAGAACTTCGGTAACCAAGGTAATTGGAGCTTTACAAAAGCTTCAATAGCCAAGGCAACTAGAATCCTACATGAACTTCGATGGCCAAGGTACTACATTTGTAGCTTATGTTTTCAATAATAGCTTCAGTAACCAAAGTATAAAGTGTTTTAATATCATGAATGTTTTCAAATATTTTATAAAGTCTTTCATTGTGCATGTTTATATACAAGTATATTGTACATCGTTATACCGTAAGTAATTTAGTGATTTAGAATTTAAAACTAACATGATAACCAAAATTATCAGTTTGATTTTTTTCTTCTGATATGATAAATTTCTTGAGTAAAGTTACATCGTATATGGTAAAACACAAAAAAAAAGAAACAACAAAAAAAAACGTATTTATAACATGATGAATTATCGAATTTTATAGATTAACATTTCTTTTAAATGAACAAATCGGACCCGTACTGTGTAATATGTGAACAATAAACGTCTAAATTTTGTTTTTACAGAAGAACAAAATAGTTATGTAACTATTCTGAATGTATTTGTATATACAGCAAAAATGGATCTTATATAACAGAAATAATTGATGTTTTAATGTCTCCTAACATGAATATATTAACATTCCAGCTGAACAACCTTGTCATCCAACAACTTTGTCGCGATAAAGTAAAGGCTGTTGGAATTCAGGTAAGAAATTATCATTTCAAGAGTTGCTAGAATACAGAACATGTAGATCTATTTTGAACCGCATTGAATAACCAAATTAAACTCCCAAAATGATGCATAACCTTAATAATGTCCCCAGTTTAAGCAGAATCCATTCAGAATGGTTATAGTAAACTCCGGTCCATTGTGTCCTGGTAAACATTACATGTACCTCTATCAGTGTGTCCAATCGGAACTACTCGGCAATTTCCGCTACACTAAAAAATAGCGGATGTAGAAAGGAGAATTTCTTCCTGAAAAATTTGCCGGAATTGTAGCTTTAGTCTTACGCTAAAGTAGTTCTATCCACTAGGTGGCACTAAAAGTTTTGGTTGGATAGCACTAGAAATAAAGAACAACAACTCTTCCAAGCGTTTTGGTGCGAAGCGAAGAGCTAAGAAAAAAAGTAGTTGTAAAAAAAATCAACCACTTTAACTATAAATTTAGAATTGGATCGGCCAAATTCCGAACAGATCCATCCGTCTAGTGCCTCCGTGATATGCGATTTACATTGAATGTTTTCCTCCTTTGTTACCATGACTATAGTGTAGTTAATAAATTTTATTTGCAGTTTTCTGTAAACTTCCCGTGGACCACACTCAAAAAATAAATATAACAAAAACGCGCACCCGCACATATGTACATATAAAATCCAGTCCTCAAGAATGCTCAGCACCTTGACATTTTAGATATATTTGAGGATTAACTTAATAATTATATTTCAGTTAATGAAAAAAAAACACTTCATTTATTGATATATGAATAACTGGAATTTGTTTCGTACAGAGTTTTGGATTCTGGAAAACTGACAATGGTGAAGTCATACAGCACAACATAAGCATTATATCCGACATGGTTGATAAAGGGTTTGTTCCCGTCCTGCATGGCGACTGTGTCTTCGACAGAACAAAAGGGACGAAAATCTTAAGTGGCGATGTAATTATCAAGGTGAATGTCTAGTTCCACTCCCCCAAAATACATTGAAAAATTATATAAACCCCAGCTCTCTGGTAAATCGACAAAGACACTCTACACGTCGACATACTTACAAACAGTTAGAGTGGGGAAACGCTCTCAGACGTACGTGGGGTCTGGGAGTAGGCCAGAGCGTCAACCCAGCCGCTAGTAGGACATACACTGACAGTTCTTCGGTCAGGTATCCAGAAGGCTGGGCTTGACTACCTCCAACTACTAATAGACATCTACTATCACAATCCCCGCAAGGGGCGGTCTTGCGAGATCCGCAAGGACAGTTAAGATCGTATAAACCACCAATCCGAAATCGTCAAATTGGTTCGTGTCTTGTACCTGTTGAATGGTCTGATAAAAAAGAATTTAAGTATATTTTTTACAATAATGTTACATAAGTGTGAATAACTAGAAAAAATAATTGCAGGTGCCCGGGAGTAAGGGATTTATTAATTATAAATTTTGGTAGAATCGTATTATAAAGTGCATTATTTATGTTATAATATTCAATATTGTTTTAACGAAATCATTTTGTTATTCCTGATAAAGTAGTTTTTTATATTAGTTGGCATTTACATACAGGTCTTGTGTAAAGAATTATACCCATCAGAAGTTCTGTTTCTAACGGATGTCGATGGGATTTACAACAAAGATCCGAAAGAGAAAGGTATGAGTAATCAAGGAATTAGCCGAGATTCTGGCGGAAATCGAAAGAATGTAATCCAGGGATAAAAACAGACATACACAACAAAGAATATAAAATAACCAAAATAGTACGTACAAAGAAACAAAAGTAAATAAAAAACTCGGACACCACTAAAAACTTGGAGCGTGGACCAGATGCACTGGTATGATAAGCGTCCTCGGCTTTCCAGAAATATCCGTCGAGTTGCTCATAAAATGTCAAGTCCGGGGTAGACGAGAGGAAGGGAAAACTACGATACGTTGAACAAATCGGTTCTCATTGTGTAGATGGATATACCTTAACGATCCACGAGTTTATGATGACGACCATAAAACTTCTGTAGTGATGAATGAACTTGTATGCTGTTAAATCTTAAGTAGCTTCTGTCAAATGACGTCTCATGTTGTGGATGATCTCTCAGACAATCACTTCACTCAGGTTAGGATATAAGTTGTCTATTTATGTAGGAGTTTAAGTGTAGAGCATATGATTTACTATATAATTGAACATATTAAATAATAAAATGTGTTTCTTGATAGTTTTTTCTATACCCACGTGCCTTGATTTCTATAGTAACATTGTTGTACACATCATATCCTTTTTGTGCATTTCTTCTCTTACATTTGAATTTTAGTGATTGAATTTGTTGACAAGTTAGAGATGCTACATGCTATATGGCCGTGAAATCATGTTTCAAAGACCCATTACCTAGCCCTAAAATACTTTTGTTATGATATTTTCTGATTCCACAGGTTTTGTCTTGGGCGGTGTTGTAGTATTTTCTGATTCCACAGGTTTTTTATTTGGGATGGTGTTAAACATTTGGATAAGAGTCATATCACAGATGATACATATTGATTTTTTACTTTACATTTCAGGTGCCGTCCTAATACCTCATATAGCTGTGAACAGAAATGGCCTTACTGCTATAAATATTTCAACAGGAATGCCAGAGTTCGATGTAACAGGTGGAATTGATCTCAAAATACAGACAGCTAAAGACATTGTAGTTACATCAGAAGGCAGAACTCGTGTCCATGTGTGTAACGTTAGGTGTGATACTTCTAAAATACTCAGCTCAGAACTAAAGCAAGATGGCACAATTATTGCATTGACCAGAGAGTAGACGTCAATGGAAATACTGGAATCTCCATTAAGACAACAGGACACCCATTTTTAAAAAAAAATCTTTAAGAAGATCATGTTGAATGTGTGTGTGTGTATTTTTATTTAGTTCAGCTCTTAAAGAGAACATTGATTTTACCGATTAATACATGTACAAATGTACATTTTTGGATATTTAATAAAAACAATCTTAGTTAAATATATGCACATCATTAACAAAATTTGAAAAGCAGTTCTAATGAAAAGTAATACAATAAGACAAACTATAACTAGAATTTTGGTTTTGAATGTTTGGTACAACATTATAAGAATTTGGTTGATATGGACTTTCATAAAACTAATATAAAAACCAAAAAAATAAAAAAAAAGCCAAATACATACTAGCTTGAGATCTCTTGAAAATACAATGGCTCTTACACGTAGTTACATCAACGAAGCTATGATGGTTATAGAAAGAAATCGATATGTTATGGTTGAAGGCTACTGTTTTAGAGGCACTTTGTTAGAAGCCCGGAAACATTTGCCGACAAAACAATTTAGACCATGTACATATATACAGTATCGGAACGTACAGGGATAAGTTAGTGGAAAAAACTGATAGGAAGTGAATCCAGGAGTGATAAATAGGTCTCTGAGGACGAAATTGTAGAAATAGTGCACATTCATTTACACAGTTTATCCACATGTTCACACTGGAGTTAAAGCACACTAAGGCAAGTTCGCTAAATATAACACAGTTTATGCATCTTCACACTAGAGTTGAAGCACACTAAGTCAAGTTCGCTATATACAGGATTTAATATAACACTTCTTTCCGTAGATATCCCCATACTTGATACTATTTAAAGAGGTTTATATGATGCTTGGTCGTTCCAGTACCGCCATATTTGGTTTGCGATCATTTCTCCTGTTGTTTTTAAGTCCATGATTTTCAGTTCGGATTTCGACCTGAATCGGACTGGTTGACCCTTGATCCTTGCGGTGACGAACATGCTATCGAATGCAAATGTATTAGGATTCCACAATGCCTTGTCAATTTCAACCTGTAAATAATAAGACAATACACCTGGACTTTTATGGTTCTCTTATATGGAAAGCTAGCGAGGTCAAAGTATTAATTCGTATATGTCAGTTCAAAATACAAATAAGAAAAATTGTGACCCCGTTGGCTTCCCATATCCTTAATTACAGGAAAAACGCCGTTAACAGGTTTATTGCCTACTAAGATCAATTTTATACACGTATAACATTATGTATATAAATGTATGTAAGTTTCTCTGATGTACATATATCATGTTGTCTTTTTGAACTTTTTGTTCCCTTACAACAATCTTTAATCAAGACACGCAGAAATCGTCTGTTGATTTCATCATTTAAATAACAATGTAAAAGTTAAACCTGACTTCAGACTTCCGAAAAAAGTTATTTTCCATAAAATTGTAAACCACAACCTCTGTTTTTTGTTAAATATTCTGAAATGACTAAAACTACAGAACATTCTTGTAAACAACTCCACCTAACTCTACCAATAATAGTAGTGACAAATAAGCCAATGAAAAGCATTGGAGTGCTTGAGACAGAAAAAAACATGGCTCTTCCCGTTTTAAAACCGACATAAGTAACTGCTCATACTTTAATTTTTCTCTACATGTTAATTCAAGGAAATAAAACGTAGTTATGTTCTCTTCAACAGCGGGCTTTCAGAAGAATGTTTATTTTATAAGTTGACTACAAGGATACGAAATCGGGTTAAGGTTCGACGTGGGTGGTACTTTTGATAACGTGTTTTTCTTAATTAAATGCAAAAACATATTTGCCGCAGTAAGGATTCTGTTTTTTTTTAATTCTGGATAAACCACGAAGCTGTGTGATGCCACTGGTTTTAGTTAGAATTGATATTTCTTTTGCCCTTTTTACTGCACTACCTTTTATCCATCTATCAGAGATTGCAGTTAGACCTGATATTTCATGGCGTTTGTACTTTTGCCCTTTTTACTGCACTACCTTTTATCCATCTATCAGAGATTGCAGTTAGACCTGATATTTCATGGCGTTTGTACTTTTGCCCTTTTTACTGCACTACCTTTTATCCATCTATCAGTGGTTGCAGTTAGACCTGATATTTCATGGCGTTTGTACTTTTGCCCTTTTTACTGCTCTACCTTTTATCCATCTATCAGTGGTTGCAGTTAGACCTGATATTTCATGGCGTTTGTACTTTTGCCCTTTTTACTGCACTACCTTTTATCCATCTATCAGAGATTGCAGTTAGACCTGATATTTCATGGCGTTTGTACTTTTGCCCTTTTTACTGCACTACCTTTTATCCATCTATCAGAGATTGCAGTTAGACCTGATATTTCATGGCGTTTGTACTTTTGCCCTTTTTACTGCACTACCTTTTATCCATCTATCAGTGGTTGCAGTTAGACCTGATATTTCATGGCGTTTGTACTTTTGCCCTTTTTACTGCTCTACCTTTTATCCATCTATCAGTGGTTGCAGTTAGACCTGATATTTCATGGCGTTTGTACTTTTGCCCTTTTTACTGCTCTACCCTTTATCCATCTATCAGAGATTGCAGTTAGACCTGATATTTCATGGCGTTTGTACTTTTGCCCTTTTTACTGCTCTACCCTTTATCCATCTATCAGTGGTTGCAGTTAGACCTGATATTTCATGGCGTTTGTACTTTTGCCCTTTTTACTGCTCTACCCTTTATCCATCTATCAGTGGTTGCAGTTAGACCTGATATTTCATGGCGTTTGTACTTTTGCCCTTTTTACTGCTCTACCCTTTATCCATCTATCAGTGGTTGCAGTTAGACCTGATATTTCATGGCGTTTGTACTTTTGCCCTTTTTACTGCTCTACCCTTTATCCATCTATCAGTGGTTGCAGTTAAACGTTATTTCATGGCGTTTGTAATTGTATATTTCTACCTTTGTCCTTTCTTAATAAGCACTCTGTATCCATTTATACCTTACCTGGTCTATGACTTGCCTCACAGATCATCCCTGTATCCCTTTATACCTTACCTGCTCTATGACTTGCCTCACGGAGCATCTATGTATCCCTTTACACCTTACCTGGTCTATGACTTGCCTCACAGAAACCACCATCTGTTCAATGTTTGCTAATTCTGCTAACTTTGTATCAATCTGCATAACTTGGTCCACTATGACATCACCACAAACTACAAACAAAGTATCAACTGGTTTCACATGCCCCTGTATAAAATATTTTTAATTCGATGCATTTGATTTATAGACGATCGAGAATTCGGTCAGCTTCCCAGAGTTTCGTGTATTTAAGCCACGTGAGTTAAGGAAGAAGCAATAATTTTTTTTTAAAGGACTTGCATGTTTTTAAAATAATAAACCCTTATTTAATCTGAGAAATTAACTAGATATTTCTCATGCTAACAGGCAACAGGAAAAAGAGTCTTGCTTATTGAGCAAACTAACCTATTTTGTTAGCTTGCACTGCCGATTGCTTTTGAAACAACTTACCCTGTCTGATCACGTCTCGGTCGTCAACATTTGGTGTTGCCGGACACGACAGACATTTTGTTTTGTACTCGGCACACACAGAGGAATTCTTAAGCATATATTCACACTGGATTTCGTGTGATGGATGAGATATAACCTGAGCTTGACGTTTCTTTCTTCCGAACAAATTTGCTGAAATAAAGATAATAACGTACATTATTGGATCAGATATAGTAAATTGTTTATAGTCCAAATTCGTTTAACTTAAATATTTTAAACAATGCGATTCCCAAATGAACAACATACATGTAGTAAACTCCAATGAAACTCACCAGACTTACTCGGGACGTATATTTATCATGGTAATTTATATGAATACCTAGTGTTCTGATTTAAGTCTTTATAACTTTTAAGTTGCAGCAGTCTCCTGTGAATATGCGGAAAATCCTAGATTGGTAAATGCGAGAATTTGAAAACATGCGAGACTAAACTGGTTATCTCGTGCAAATGATTATCAGCAAGAATAGTAGAAAATGAAACTCCGATGAACAGGAGACTGCGTCTTACTCAAATGTACTACCACTTTTTAAGTCAGATGAGTTGCTTTGCGTTGTCTGCAGAAAAGCGTCCTAGCTTTTAATCGGGTTTTTCGAGTTAGTGATTTTGAATTTAATTACCGGGTAGATGACTTTTTGTACATATGCATCGTCTCTGCTGTGTTGGTATTTTTTTTTCTTGCATATTCATATATTAACTGACATTCAATACTTTAAGGAGAATCTTTATCTCTAAGAACTTACAAAAGAAATGGTTCATTGAGTGTCCAAAGTTGGTTCTCCATCGGTTGAGACCATGATGTAGATTATACAGCATACTACCAACATTATTATTAACTTGCTGTCGAATAGATGGACCAAGGTTGGAAAGAGACTGGTGCAATCCTGATCCCATTTGTGTCATGCGCATGCCCGGGTTGATATTTGACATAATCCTATCAATGTTTGGTTGTATCTGTGACACTGTCTGGTGAACGTTAGCCATGGATTGTTGGACATTGTTCTCTACACCATTAAGGGTGTTTTGTAGTTCCAATTGCATACCACTCAGTCCAAAATTTAGTTCGTTTAACATTCGTTCTATTTCTTCGTTTGTAGCGGTTGAATTCATATCACCAACAACCGTCTGCATCTGGTTTACAAACATACCAACATTTCCACCAAGGTCATGCGCAACACTCTGAAGATGAACATATAGGGTGTTTCCCATACTATTTATAGAAGTAGCAAATGAGCTGTCTGGATTCATGACTTTTGTGCATGCTTCCGATTGACCCCAAATAACGGTACAAACCGTAGTGACAGGTAATCCCCTGTCACTGACTGAACTAGACACGGAAACACCCCCGGAATTCGGGGCTACAATCTGTATTGATCCATTGCATTCCTTATACCTGTTTGTGAAGAGCGAAAAGTGGCTGGTTAGAACTCACAAATAATAATGATTTGTTTGTGAACATTATGAATGAATAATAATTCGATTTTTTATATGAAAGAAATTGTGACAACCGCAAAACAAATGTTATCTTTGAAAAAGATAGCCGACGCATTTTTGGGAAACTTTGATCAAAGAATTGAAAATATTCCTAACACAAATGCCGTAAATGTAGCTTTTAAATTTTACAATTATCACTTTTGTCCAATGAAATGCGAGTTCGTTAGCTCACCATTTTTGTCACGTGATGTCAAAGCCAACTCAATACCGACTGCAACGGAAGAAAGGAAGTAAAATAAATGGCTTTTGACATCTTTACAAGTGTTCTCGAAATGTGATGCTTATGGATACTTTTATTGTGAATGTGTTCATTGATCCGAATAATCCATAGTGACCATAATGACCTGTGTACGCTTTGATCTTTATTTATTATGAAAGGGACAGTTAAATAATCGATCCGTCACATTTTATATTTAATAACATATTTACAGGTATTCAAAATAAAATTAAATCAATTATATACTGTCATTATTTGGTATAAAGTTACACATTCTTGCACACGTCAGCTATACCTGCCTTAGCCCACCCCCTTTTCAGTGTCTCAGTCTTAACGTTCTGAAATGCGTGTACGATCCATCCTGCTTGCAGTGGTTTGAGAGTAGACAAACGAAGGTCCACATAAATATCACCGATATTAACAGAACAGAACACAACAGAACTCACGCATTAAAATCTACCCAGGGGGAAAGATCGATATTTTTTTTATCTACATTACACTTTCTTTTTCGTAGGCTCAATCCTTTGACAATCATTGATTTTTAATCATGGAATAAACTTTGTCTTTTACACGATGTTAAAAAGAGACAGAGTTATATTCCGCGAAAATAGTAAAAGTTAAAACTAGAAAAACGCGAAATTAAATACCCGCGAACTTGTTTGAAATTGTAAAATCGCGAATATAAGTACCCGCGAAAATAAGTACGTTTACAGTAATTTTAACCGTTTCGTACCTGTTCTGGCAATTCATATCAACACATTGTACGCAATCATAATATTTCGTATTGACCTCTCGTTGACAATTATCAACTTCCGGTTGAATAGACTTCATCATAGCCCTAGCGGTTGCTAGCTCCTCGCCAACTATTTTCAACAGTGTTTTACGTGTTTCTCTGTTAAGACCTACAACAATATTAAATAATATGATTATTTATAAGGTTGGTGAAGGACAATGTTAAAATGAGGTACATCTTCTCTTTGAAAAGGAAAATAAAAATATAATTGCATAAGTTGCTCTTAGCGAAATTATTTGTTTGTATAATCCTTTGATATTCTTTTTTATATATAAAATTAAAACCAAAGCATGTACAAATGTAACCAAAGCATGTACAATGTAACCAAAGCATGTACAAATGTAACCAAAACGTGTTATATGTCAATTTCCTTTTCCACAGCATGAAAAATAGGTCAAGAAGTGTACGTCTTTGGTTGATGTTTTTTTTTTTTGACATGTGAGCTACCACAGTTTCAATGATAATTATTGTTCCGTGCTTTTAATAAATTCAGACAATATGTAAATAATGGCATGATCATGGTGTGAATGGTTCTTTATTTAAAGTAATATATAAATTTATTCTGGACATAAAAAGATTCGATTGATAGACCCAAAGACCAGGTTATTTAGGACAACATTCCATTTTTTTATTCTATATTTTCCATGTTTCTTTTTTCTCTTATGTTATAGGTCTAAATATAATTGAAGCATTCAGCCAAATGTATTTCCCTTCTTGTTTGTAACGCATGTATAGACATTATATTCATTTATTTTTTTAATTCATTTATTGCAAAATAGACCTTTCAAATAAACAGAAAATACAATACAATAGAGACAAATTACTTCGCAATCATGGTATATAAGGCTAAAAACCACTAATTCCACTTTCCATAGGCTTCTATGCTAATTTCACAATATTCAATGGCTTCTCTGGACTTTACCTTAACTTTAACCTGTAGAGGACTATATATCAGCATGATTCTACATATGTCAACTCACAATCCTCAGAATGGCATGTGGGGTTAGCAGACTTGCAGTGCAGTACTGGTCACCGGAAGTGAAGGGTCTATAAATAGCATGGGAAATCCCAGTGTTTTCACAAGATAGGGGTATATTTAAAAATCATTATGGAGATTAGGCTTCACATCACAAGAAGCAAAATCACCTATAAAATGTACAGAAATGTTTTTCCTTTCAGAAACTGTTTAAATTTTTTAAATAAGATGAGAACTTTTTTCCCAGCACTATGAGGAACAGGGGTAATTTTTGCGTAGGACTATTTTTGCGTACGTTCCGAATGCTCATTGGTTGAATTGGTGGTCTGTAACCTATATAAAGGAGATAATTATATGGATGTATGCCATATCTGAATTTAAAATATGACGCTTGAAAAAAGATTGAAAAAAATATTTATCGTTATCTATGACTTTGCATATTTTGCAGATTCTCAGCCTGGATCCATACACTTTGAAAAGGTTCCTCAGAAAAAGAGGGTGCTAGGACATTATTTACCATTTTTGTCAATTTTACGCATGTAAATGACAAACAGTTTTGCTATAAAAAGGGGGGATGCCTATCCCCTGCAGCCTCTCCTCCTATGGATCCGTCACTGCTTTATACATTGCATCTACCAAGTACCACTTCTAGATTATGATCGCTTTAGTATTTTTCTGCTAAATTTTTAAGTAGACATGTTTTAGTGGTGTCATCTTATCTATCAATATTATAGATGTTTAGTGACGAAATAATATAAAAATACGTATATTAATTTGTTTAACATACATGTATCACGTCTAGATACAAAAGAAAACATATCTTGTAAGTTAGCATTAAAAAAATAGATACCCACTTTCTAGATTAGCAGCATCTAACAAGTCCAGCTGTTGCGTCCCTGGTATCGTTGGTGTCGGACCGACTGGACCACTAGGAGTCGACGGCGGCATAGAAGGAGCCCCAAAAAGCAAAACAAAGTTCAAACATATCAAAAACGCAGTTTTCCATGACAACTCCATGATTTGAAACAATGTGACTAAATTATATAATCGTAACATCCCTTCTTTTATAGGTATGTAGGTAAACACTAAAGTATGCATACTTGTTGCGTTTACTGGACTGGATATCATAAATTGATAGAAGAAAATTCTTCTCTTAAAAATTGTGATTAGTCCCTTTAAGTGAGTTGATACATTTGTATACATACTTATTTAATTTGATAATAAGCATTTTGTCATATATAAATGTATATTTATATTGTTCTTGTAATAAGATCTATCGGACCTCTAAATCCACTCTACAAATCCGGTCTCTTAAGCCATTTCAGGTTATACGCTTTGTCAATGTTTACATATTCCTTGCTGTCAATTACGTTGTTCAAGGTGTCAGTTTTTTATTACTGATGAATTAATTTACTTGTTTGTACCACAAAGGACAAGTGCATATACATGTAGGTGTCATTAACTTAGGGACATCATTTATATTAATGTCATCCGTTTCGGGTAAATTTGATAGATTAAACTAAGATTTGAATTAAGCTTTGACATCGTTGAGGATAAATTGTGTTCATCTTTTAATTACCATAAAACTATGATTAAAGGTGTTCATTCAAAGATATCGTGCATAACGTGAAAAAAAACACTCTCAGATAAAACTAAGTGAGTCTAAGAAAAAACAAACAAACAAACAAACAATACAAAAAAACAAAAACAAAAACAAAAACAAAAACAAACAAAAACAAAAAAACAAAAAGAAACCGAAAAAATAAATAAACAAAACACAAAACGAATTAAACCAAAAGAAATGAATGATAACAATCTAACAAAAATATGAAAGTCTCATTTGACAACAAGGTCCTTATAAAATATGACGAGGTTCGGATGCATGTATGACATATAATGGTCATTTCGAATAGGAGTCAAGAAGGTACATGTATGTCAATTTCTAAAGAGGGAATAAGGGTAACAACAAAATTACCGAACACTAATCCGGTTCATAATTAAGTCAAGTCCAAAATAAATCTGGCAAAATAGTCTAAGATATTACACCACCGGAGCAGCTGGTACCGCAATGGTTCTGACATCGGAAAAGAAATTAATGTCTACCAACTCACCTGAGTGCAATGAATGATGAGAAGAATGCCCATTTAAAAGAACACCAAACAACATTCATTTATGTGTCCGTGTGTGTGGTGCCTTCTGTATGTATGCACATTGAGTTTGACTAAACGTAACTTTAATGTATAGTGTACCGCGACATGACATGTGCTAACTCGTCCAAAACATTGGAAAAAAGTTGTAAAATTTTGTCTTTGATATGAAGAGGGTGTCCATGCAAAACCCAGACAGAAGGTGGTACATGTCAAACATTGTATTAAATAAATACTTATCCATTTCATATCACAAATTGATACTTTCTCAAAGAATGTTGGTTTTTGATAAAGTGTAACAATAATAGAGAAATGGATTCATTGAAAAACGAAGTTTGCTAGGACTCTTTATTTTGTGCAAAACTTGGTTGCTTTGCTAGGAAATTACGACATAATTTTCTGACTCATCCAACGTCGATTAAAAAATATCCTTATAGTATTTGACATATTACATTCAGAGGCGGATCCAGGATTTTAGATTTGGGGGGGGGGGGGCGCACAGTTAAAATTCGTTTGAGATTAAATTTTTGAAATATTCTTCTAGACTGGGTGCAATGTAGGTATCCTCTGTGTTAAAATTAGCAAGAAATTAAAGTTTCAACCTAAAACCGCCTAAATCTACGTTTGTATCCCTGACCACCCATGCTTTGCAAATTTTAGGTGGGGCAACGCCCGCCACGCCCCCACCTGAATCCGCCCCTGGCATAGGCACAGTGAGGAAAAATATGTTGTGCCACCAATATTTTAGTATTTGCCTGATTTTTACATGGACAGCCTCTAAACTTTACGGTTGCCTGTGGCACTTGGGTGATAAAGGAGTCTCGGGTTGATACATGTACACATGTGATATAGATTTTGACATGTTATATTCAGTATATGCTATCTTTCAAACAATCAGCAATCAAGCTTAAATGTTATGATAGTTAAGAATAATTGTATTTTAGAAGTAACAAGCTTTCTAATCAGTTAAAAAAAATTGTCATCACCATGTATCTCATGAACATTTAACGAGTATTCTCTACTTGCTGAGCTCGGGATGCAGCCATATTTTATCCTGTTTTTGCAGAGTTACCTCCCGTAAGAGCAAGTGTAATTTCGAAGTCTCTCTAATCGATGTTCGGATTCGGGTGCAGAAAAAAGAGGTAACTCGAATGAAAATGGAAATCCCAACAGACAAACACAACGGTGTTTCTACAGGTGTTTCATTTTGTTGGTAGGTTACATAAGTATGATTTTCATTTGTATCCCGGGTAAAGAAAATTTATGGCAGGGTCAGTAGAACGAAAAATACCCTTTTGACTTTCGAGATTTTCTAAAGTATCGTCGATATCGGATGGAAAACCTTACGTGTTCCGAATAGACACCTGCTCCAAAGGAAGATAAATTTTGACAAAATGTTGGTCCGCAAGTCGGGAATAATTATCATTAAAAAAGATTGATGGCGTCTTTGTCACTGTGACGTCATCAACCTTTTTTTTATGATATACTCGTTAAATATAAGGAATTAACGTTTATATATTTTTTCGGTCTATTTAAAATAACCTCAATGCCTGTGGTGTACATTTGCAAAATTACCTGCTACACGAGACGTGATTGAGGTTATACGTGTATCTTCATAGACCGACAAAATATAACAGTCATTCTTTAACTACATGTAATATTATTTTTCTTGTAGCTGGTAAGCGACATTCTGTTGCGACTTTATTTTAATAAGCTGGAGTTACCATTCTTAGCATAGAAGTTTTTGAAAATTTAGTTTTCTGCCATTTCTGATTCCACTTTCTCTGGTAACAGATACGTACAACATTTGCATATTTAGTGTTTGAGGAATTACGTAAAATCAGTAAATATTTCTTCGACCCTCCAATTAATGTCGCCCGTGCAGGTCCGGGTGTCAAAAATAAGCCTGCAGCACCGCTAAGCTTGTCATAAAAGGCGACTACATAGTGCTCAGAAACCTAGCCGGGGCTAGACGCTCTGCCCATATAGCAACTGAGATGTGTGCCCCAGGTGGTGGAATGGGGTACCCCTGGCGTGTTACACGCTGGGGTTGTCATGCTATAATACGGAAAACCTGACCGCAAACCATAGTGGGGCACCGTGTTGGGAAAGATGCCACATCTCTCGCACGTGAAAGAACTCTGCTGTAGTATTCGATAGGAGTAGAGGAACCTTTGCACTCCGCCACAGAAGGCTAAACTGCCCGACCCTGCCCATCGCTCCCTTTTTCTAGTGGCAATCAAAATTTGTAGACCCTATGTCCTTGTGTCCCATCCCATTTTTCGTTTCATCATCATCATCTCATCTTCATTTTGTAATCCATTTCATGTTCATTGCCTAAATTATAGCAGAAATATTCCTGCTCGGGCGTTAAACCACAACAATCAATCAATCAATCAATCAATCAATCAATCAATCAATCAATCAATGTCCATATCTCTTTTAATTCATACTATTTCCAAAAATCCAGGTTAGTATTGCAATTTCCAAAATTTATCATTTCTGTAGTATAGCATTGAATGATAAAAATAAACGTCAAAAATATGCCTTGGTAATATCTGACATACATATCTACCTACCTATCAACATGTACCTAGTATCCTCTTCACTACAGATGGAGTAAGATGTCATCTTACTTCCGTCTTACCCCATATTATCTTTAGTTTTCATTGTCAGCATTCCTCCTCCATGAATTTTGTTCGGGAACCTAACATGATATCGTTTAATTACACGACAATAAAATGATTATGGGAAAATGTAAATGAATAGTGCAGTGAATAAATGACAGAACTGATAAAATTTAGGCAGTAGTCATAAGGAATAGTCTAAAAGGAGATTTCGAATAGCAAATGTAAATATCCGGGCAAAAATAGGAAAGTTGGAAAATTACCGCAATGGTTCTGTGGTAAAGGCATTTCAATAAAGGTTTAAGCCGGTTTTATAACGCGCTAAAGCTCCCGCCACCATGACGCTTAATTTTTTCCGGTAACTATATTTTAACACAAATGGGCAGCTTTTTATATTCAATAAACATTATGTAAATCCTAGCCACGAGTTTCATAAAATATTCTTGAACTTTGTGTGGAAAGTGCGTCAAGTTCTAGATGAAATAATACACTAATAGTAAACAAGTGAAAACTTCAGAAAATTAATTTGAAGACATTATGAAAATCCATCATTTATAATTTATTTGTCAGAAACGGAACATTTTAAATAAGTTATGAGTATCGGAAATGAAACTATTTAAGGCGGTAGATCTAGGGCAAAGGACATTACCCTTGAAATCAATGATATATTTGTATCATATTCAAATTCACCAAAGCCTTTCAAGCATTCCTCTGAAACAGAATGAATTAATCCAAGTTACTTTGCTGCTTACATGAGATAGATGAAAAATTGTAAATACAAACATTCCAATGATTGTGTCCCTTATCCTAGTTCTACTTCCTAAGGCAGCGTATGAGACGCCTGTTCCAAAAGTCTGTTACTTAGTCATCGGTGAATTTTAAAAAGTCAGAATAATCGCTAATATGGTGTAGGCAATGCCTAAATCAGCAAGCACCGTGAGCTTTACCATACATGAACCGTCCGTGCGAAACTCGTAAAAATAATAAAGGACATTACAAAGACTGGGGAGGGTTGACCCGGATAAAAAAATTTTGCTTCGCAAGTGCAATATTTTTATTCATACTTAAGCAGCAGGCAAAATCATTATTTCTATTTGAAAATTTGCCTTGTTAATTAATCATGGGGGAGTTTTTTTCAATAAATGAATAACTAGAACAATTTTTCCGCAAAAATTCCTTTCCCATACCCCCTTTCCCCTCGCTCTCAAAATGGCCAATAACTTTATAGCACTTCGCAATACTTTGCATTTTTTATTCCTTAAGGGCATCTCTAGCAACATCCATTTCAGTTTTGGCCTATCAGATCAATCTGTACAAATACTGGAAATATTACAGCTCTCCACGGATGGTGGGAATATTTTACATATATATTGTGACGTAAACAAAATTCAGACGACAGTTGCAAGTTCCAAACAAAAAAGATGATTGCATTTCCTATCTTAGAAAAGCTATGCTTCGATTTTAATAATATAATCGGAGTTGTATTTTTTCCAAGGCGGGTTAGGTTCTTGACAACAGCAACAGTGAAACAGCGGAGATACACGTACGTACATCCACGTGTTTCCCGAAGTTTTTAAAAAACATAACATTGACTTCTTTAAGTAAGTAAAACAAATTAGAAAAAAAGACTCGAAAACTATGAGATAAGTCGAATTTATTTTTACTGAAACGTAATCTTAACCTATATTTTTTTGATTTGTTTGATTGAAGGAAATGATGAATTCTCTCCGTAAGGACAGCCACTTTTTGTTACTTCCGGGACATGACTATTTTTTCGTTAGTATATTGGGGAACCTTAAGGGAAATTTAGAATGTACACGTAATAACCGTAGAGCTCACACCGCTTCTCGGCGCTCGCTACTACATGCAGCTCCGACATAACTTAACAACTGAGTATTATGAACACCATATGCAGGGGTAACTGATAAAAGGGATATTTATAATTTTAAAATCAAAATCGTCTCGTTTGTCATATATATTTGTACTGAAATGACAACTATCGTCAAATTCGAAGTCCTAAATATGACGCGGAGGTTGTTGTGTCAGTAGTCCCCTTAATATCCAGTTTTAATGGATAAATAAACGGAAACCATTCTATAAATTTAGGGTTATTGAACATTGTCAGCATATCGCTATCTGAAATTAAAGGATCTTTAACCTTTAACCTTTTTATCTTTCATAAGATTTTGAAGGAAGGAACTCCGATTCATAAGAATAAAGAAACAGGTCGGCCAGTAGAGGGGCACAATTAGTGCCCGTTTAAATGCCGTCACTTTGTTGAAAAACCATTGTCCATCTAATAGTAACAAATACGTTGTCGAGGAGAAACTGTAGAATACTTATGAATAATTACCATTTTTGCATTCAAATGCTTTGTGGATGATTTTTTCTAGACGGCTTTTTAATTTATCGTGCGGCAAGGTTGCATATAATTTTGAAAAAGTTAAAAGTTTTAATAGAGTTAACTTTCGCGAAGGAGCGAGACTTAAGATTACCGGTATCTAAAGGATCTTTAGAGTAGATGATCCTGCCATGTACACTTGCTTGTATGGATTTAGTGTAGTTTTTGAATACAAAACAAATTTAGTAGGCATCTAAATATTCTGAAAAGGGTAGAGAAATAAAAATTATATAGATTGCACACGAAATTAGCACTTCGCAAGAGTTATGGTTCTTGATTTTGTTTAATATGTTTGATTTTAGCGGTAAATTAATACATGATTTTCTAAAAAGTGCAGATCTGAATGCAGAAGTGCATTATCATTAAGTGAATGTGTAGCATATATTGATTGAAAAATCATCCTTTGTTTAGTGGGTTTTCTACAACATGAATTTACCAATCCTTACCATTACCATTACCATGACTAGTACTTACATATTGAGTCATTTAATGACTTTATAGTGAAATATACATTAATGCTGCTCCACTAAACTGTCGTGTCTTTCCCTACTACATGTCCATATGATTGCAATATAAATTTTGTTTTATTTTCTAACCCCAGACAGACCCCTACTAAGTTACATTATGAACATCTGACTTCTAAAAAAGACGTCTCCATTATGTATGTAATCCTTGTTAAGTTATCAGTCGGAGATGTTCCAATTCCCTTCATATTTTTATATATGATCGACGCCTTGCTTTATTTTACATTTAGTTCCATGTAAATTTATCACTTTATATTTATCCTTTTTGTCAGAAAGCACATTGGTATTGTCAAACTTTTTTTGGTTCCGTGAATGACAAAACGTCATATGTCTAATTTCCTCGAATATAGATAGCTCATTTAGATACCAGACAGAGTAAAATAATGTTATCTATCTTACGATTGGAATAGACATGATATAATTATCTTAGATTTTTGACATTTAATTGAATAACATACACGAACCTGCGTTTTCTTCAATTTGATGTTAACTACTCCTTGGGTCCAAACAAAATAAATTTCACACAAGATTTTTTCACTATAACAATAGGTGCAATAACAACAACTTTACTGTTAAAGGGTGAATTATTAAAAAATGCTTATCAGACTGAAAAAAAAACCATTAAAAAACTCCTGGTAAAATATAAGGAAAAATATTGTTATAACCAGACATTGTGAACCGCAATATTCGGAGAATTTCTTGCCTCTACCAACCTCTTTGACAGTAAGATACACTTAAATGAACCTTGATTTTTTTCTCATATTTGTTATATACTAATACTATTAATATCAAGGGCATGTTACAGGGCCAAAATGGAAAAGGCCATGCATTGATACCAAGGGCATGTTACAGGGCCAAAATGGAAAAGGCCATGCATTGATACCAAGGGCATGTTACAGGGCCAAAATGGAAAAGGCATTGATACTTTATTAACCTTGAATTTATTGCAAGACATAGTCAGAATCTATTATCAATACATATGATTTCATATTAATTAAAAAAATAAATTTTTATTTCGATGCATCAAATATTCTTGAAAATAAATCATGAAGGTTTTGTTGCCTTTTCCAATAATACCCCCAAAAAATCGTAAATTTATAGACAAGTACGAGATTAAACATACCTAACAATTCATATGGAGAAATTGCGATCACCAAAAATGATTATTCATGAGCTAATTAATCACGCGACCAGTCGCCCGGTACCCGATATATCAAAAAGCATGACGTTTCAGATATCCATAATTTACGGAATATTTGGGTTGTTCCCGTCATCGTTCTTAGGTTTATTGATACTGTCCAAGTATGCGACCCGCGAAATTTCAAAAACTAACAAATAATTTGGCAATTTTTTACGTAAAAACCGTGTTTTGAAGTGCATTTTGATCTGAAATCAACCTATTTTCAAATGTCGTTGGAACTCTTTTGACAGAGCGCACAAGGTAGGTGAGTATAAAGAGAAAAAAATGTACTTTGAAGATTAATTTCAACACCTGGATTCGTGCAAAACAATGAGATTTGACTGCATATTTTGTCTTTGAAAATCACAAAAACACGAAAGTCGCCTTTTTCGTTAGCATTTCTGTATAGAAAAGTATGCGCTCCCGCTTCGAGATTTCATTTTTGTTGCCTTTTACAATACCTCCCCCCCAATCGTAAATTTAAAGCTCAAGATTAAACATACCTAATAATTCAATATACTTATAGTCCCAGTACCATCTTTCAGCAACTTTAAATATCCTAATCTAATTAATTGAATTATTATTAGGTCACTCTTAATTAGCGTTGTCATTTATTTTAAGAAATGTACGCCATTTTGATTTAGTTCATAATGATTCGTATTGATGCACTGTTTTGAAATTCGTAATGCATGGCTGTGATTTCGTAATGACCGGCTGTAGGAATTTCCGGTTCGTAATGACCAGTTGTCGAAATTTTCGGTTCATAAAGGATGGGCATTTCTATATATATTCTAGTAAGTTGGTTAATTAATATGTTATTTCATATTGGCCCTGTTATAGGTTTGAGGTCTGTCATATTGGTCGAGGCGGTCGTATTGGTCCCGAGGCATCGCCGAGGGCCAATACGGCAGTCGTGGCCAATATGATTGGCCGAAACCTATAACAGGACAATATGAAATTACATATTTATTGATAATTTTATTAACCAGCTGAAGTAGATTATTTGTAGAACAGTTGTTTTCGTGTTTTACCAAGAACATGTAGGTTTATTTATTTATTTATTTATTTATTTATTCAGTCAATATCCTTTTTGTATAAAAGAAGATTTTTTGTGTTTCTGCACCCTTTAGTCCTGGTGATCAAAGTTCGTTTAAATCCAATTATTACTCAAAATGGCGGGCATTGAGGTTATTTCAAATAGAGCAAACTATAACAGTCATTCCTTATAATTTAATTTAAGTATCAAATTTCAAAGAGTAAATCATTGGAAAGGTTTGATGATGTTACAGTCATTACGAAATTTGGTCTATGAGATGATAACCCAAATTTTTTATCCAATCAGAATCCGTGAATTTGAATTTAAACATATTATATTGTCAAAGACAATTGGATTAGACACAAGTTGTACAACTTATCGATGCCTTCTCCTAATATATACATTTGGATGATACATACTTATGACATTTACAATAAATAGAATTATTTACGAAGTTACTATAGAGACAAACAAATATGTAGTGACCCATAAACATAGATGCATGCACTGGGGATTAAGCATGAATAAAATTAGACAGGGATATCGAAAAATATTTACTCAAATTGATTGTATTATGTTTAAATAAGTTATAAGTTGAATTTTTCAAGACACACATGCATCAATGTTGCAGTGGAACATGATAAAAATAAACACAAGTAGTGTTCACGATATACCCTACGAGCTGAATGTAACGACATTATATTACTCGCGTAAAAACCGCCTAGTAGCTTCAATGAACGTTTGAACATAACTAAAAATCAATGAGTTAAACTCGTAACTCAAATTATCGTCTCCAAAAAGCAGAGTATTGAGACAAATGTTTGTTCCTAGACCAGACAAATTTTGAAAAAGCATGTTTGGTTGCACAGTAAAATTTGGACAGACGAGAAAAAAATGTTCTGCGTCTTCTGTCAAAGCTCCACAAGTACAGCTTTTATCAAAAATAATATGTGGTCTAAATAAGTCGTTTTTCAAAGCACTACACTTATTTCTAATTCGTGCATGAGTCAAATTCATGAATCGTTTGTTCCATAGGTTCAATGTAGCTGGCAAAAATGACTGTTGATACAATGAAAGTCTAGTTGGAGGGACGCTATAATTTCGGTTATTGCGTAAGTTATACACTGATATCTCAGATACTAATGGAGGAAGTAAATCTGATAAATATTCAGGACAATGTTCATTAATCATATTATACAATAAAAGAAGCTTCCTTTGTTCTCTTCTGTCTTTTAATGTTTCCCAACCAGTCTCTCGATAAAGTGAATCTCTACTAGCATATGATGTTAAACCCGTAACTATTCTGGCTGCTTCAAGTTGGGTTTTCTCAATTCTATCTGAATTGACTAATCCACAATTATCCCAAACTTCGCTAGAGTATTCTAGAATCGGTCTTATGAATGTAAAGTAGATCCTCTCGAGGAATTCTCGATCCAGCTTAAATTTCAATTTACGTAATACATTGAGTTGCTTAGAAGTTCTTTCAATTAGAATATCTATATAATTTGTCAATTTGCAATCAGAGCTAAATACCAAGCCGAGATGTTTATGTAATTCGACTGGTTGTATGATAGAATTATCAAATGTAAAAACAATATTAGTAGCTCTGTTGCAAGTACAAAATACCATAATGTCAGTTTTATCAGGATTTGGCTTTACCAGCCATTCACTAGACCAAATAGAAATATTTTCTAAGTCCATATTAGTCATATTGACAAGTGTCTCCTCATCATTGGCTACATGACCAATAGAAGTGTCATCTGCAAATAATCTACAAAGCCCAATCATACTATCAGATATGTCATTGACATATACAAGAAAAAGAAGAGGTCCTAATACAGATCCTTGTGGTACACCACCATACAATGAGCCTATGGTTGATTTTCCATCCACGAGAACAACCCTTTGTCTTCTAGATTCTAAATAACTATAAAGCCACTTTAATAAATTACCCTTGATACCATATCGTTCTAATTTTAAAATCAATCCCTTACTCCAAACACGGTCAGAAGCCTTGCTAACATCGCAAAACGTAATGCAAGTTTTTTTTTACCAGAATCTAAAGATACCAAAATTTCATGATAAAGTTCAATCAATTGATGTACTGTAGAAAAACCAGGTAAGAATCCCGACTGAAATTTATAGATAAGATTATTGAAAAATAAATAAAAATAGGTTTATAAACTATCTTTTCTAAAATTTTACTTGTGCAACTCAACAAAGCAACTGGTCTATAATTTGATACCTTTGATTTATCTCCCTTTTTATACAGGGCAATAACATGTGCTAATTTCCAATATGATGGAAACGTATGAAATCTTAATGATTTGTTGAAGAGCATGCATAGGGGTCTTGCTATTTCATTTTTAACAGCAATAAGCATTCTGTTACTTATAGAATCTGGGCCAACTGCTTTGTTAGGATTAAAATTTGATAACACGTTAATAACATCTTGTTCGAAAATTATAATATCAGAGATGACCTCTCTTCCCCTGTCAATAAAATCAGGAAGATTTTTATCTCTGTTTTCAATATCTGTAACAGAACAAAAATATTGGTTCAATATATTACATTTGTCTGAATTGTCAAAAACAAGTTTTGAGTTATCGTTAGGATCTCGGAGTGGTGGTATATTGTTGCTTGGATTATCACCCTTCAATAACATTTTATTAGTCTTCCAATATAATTTACTATTGGAAGTTTTTAAATCTGACAATGTCTCGTTAATACTCAGATAAAACTGTTCAACTGCGTGTTTTTTTTATATGGTTTACCTTGTTACGTTGCGCCTTGTGCTTTAGTTGATTACCTGGCATCTTATGTTTTAAATAATGTTTTAGTAATCGATCTCTAATTCTGATCGCACGTCTGAGGTTTGAGTTGAACCAAACTTTATCGTTTTCTCTAATCATCACCTTTTGTGATGGTATACATTCAGTACATAGTTGTAAAAATGTGTCCGTAAATAACGGACATGCTATATCTACATTATGTTGCCTTTCAATTAAGTTAAACCAATCAGTATCAGCGACCTTTCTACGTAAGAGCTCATAATTTGCTCTTTTATAGTTCCACACTTGTCTCAGATGGGTCTTCTTACTGTCATGCCCGGAATCAATAGTAATGTAAGTGCCATCATGATCACTTATTCGGCGATCAATCTGGACAGTATCACAATCAGTTACTGGTATGCTGTCTGGTACTAAAATAGGGTCTAACAGAGACTCAGTATTACCGAAAAAGTTCGTAGGTTTAACAATAATATTTGAAAGCCCATTTACTGTAATAATATCTCTAACTACAGTTGGTAAATTAATCAAGAAATTTTTATTCAAGTCTCCAAGTACAATAACATTCGTGCACTCGTCAAGAGCTGCCTTTATTGACTGATCAAATAGACACCAAAAGTTTGGATCAGAGTGTCTTTCTGATCTATAGACTATATTTATTAGAGTAACCATTCGTTTAGTTTTCAACTCAAATCACATCGATTCTAAATTAGGAAGTTCAAGGACAACACGCCGTTGAAAGTCTAAGTGATTTTTAAAATATACAACAAGTCCACCACCCGCATAATTCCTATCTTTTCTAATCGGATTATCAAATCTGTGAATGAGAATGTCTTCTGAACTGACGGAAATATCTAAATGTGAGTTAGTAAAGAAAACTATGTCATGCTCATCAACAAAATGAACAATATCGGTTATTTTATTACGCAAACTCCTAATGTTATGATGAAAAATAGAGATGGAGTTATTATTCAAAGACTCATTACTGTAAAGACTATTGAGGGGACCAGGATTTTCATGTATATCACCTGACAATAATATAAAAAATATAAGCATGAGCACATAATAGATATTCACATGATACATAGAAGTTATGCTGATAATGTTCTTAGTATGTAACCATAATCGCATAACTAAATTAAACAATAAGTTATACATTGAAAAGTTAAAATAGCTAAAACATTTTCTACATAATGGACGAGTCTTCATGTAGAAGAAACCTATGGCTGCCCGATAAGATTCTAAGCTATCCATTATCTAACAAGGTGAAGTGCGAGAATCTCGCACATACATAACACATGAAAGGAAATAAATACGGAACAGCCAAATTAAAATGTACCAACGGCTCGAGGGTATGTTGCATAAATTGTAAAAGGATAAAGTACAAAAACAAAAAATAGATACAAGAAAAAATCAAAAACCAAAACATCAACGTTATTTTGTTGACAGTCTGGGGGATTAATTGAATCCGTGTTACCTCTGAAATTAAATTATATTGCCGTAAAACCAACATCAGAATTGTATTCAAGCTCCATTATAGCGGTGACGTCATCTACACGTACACTCAGTATGACTTACAACACAACGTCATCGAACAGAAATATAAATTATATTTTAAATATTTTACATGTCGGACCGTGACCGGTCCCACCTGTATTATACGCGAATAAACGTCTGTTTTAACATGAAACAGGTTGTGACTGTGTCATAATTCATTATGACCAGGTTACCAAATACCTTTATTCATTTGAACTGTATACGGTTGGTCGATCTATTAAAATATATTGTAATGTATGAAATTGACTGAATTATCCGAGAAGAGGACAGTGCCTAATATACACATATGACAAACCAACTTTAAATTTTTCACGTGGTCTCCTCATCCAGTTGTATTTCAGGCAGTGGTGTGATTTTGTGTTTCTGCTGATGATATAATTCTTAACGGTCTACGCTGTATCGTCTACCTTCAATTAAAGTAATTCAAGTAAATATTATATTTTATTATATTAATAAGTCTTAAGAGGAAATACCAGACTCGGACGTGTAAAAAAAAAATCAGAAAAAACAATTTCAGAGCTAATCAACACTACAATTTTTTAATGATGTGACCAAAATGATTTAATGTCAGTGAATCCAGAAAATAAAACAATAACTTGGCTCAAGTAAATATGAAAAGAAGTATTTTATCACAAAGAAAAATGTCACTTAACACAACAATAGATACTGTCTCATTTTCCAATAGAAACCCCTTGAAGAATTAAAAAAATGGATCCGATAGATTTGGAGACATTCATATTTATGTCTGCATTATTCTTGTTTATTTCAAGTTCATTACGTTGCAAGTTCTGTACATGTTATCGCATTATCAAATCCACAACGGTGTATACTCAATAACCGGAACTAAAAAAAGCAAAGATTATCAGGTCCCGACTGATAAAGTTATTGCACAGTACTGTTAACCGTATTGTACACTCGATATTATAAAATATGCAAAAATGTACATATCAATTACATCAAATTGTAATAATATCGGCAGTTATGATGTAAAACAACAACCCTTCTTAACAGTCAATAGAGTTTATATATATACCTGTATTAGAATGTCAAGTAATAAATACATTCTTTAAATCTCGAGTGGTACTTCCTTTTCTTATATAAAACATACGTTTGTTTAGAGAATAAAACCATAAAATGGTGTATTATCTATAAGTTAAGATGAAAGAGAAATGTCGTGCACGAACTTTCCTTTTTACCACTTTATTTTTGTATTTATAGCCACCGGGTCGATGCCACTCCTGATAGTATTCACTCAATCAGTTGCCGGATTTGTCTGGATCCGAATTAAATCTATATATTTTATTTATCAAAATTTGCAGTACCATAAAATTTCACAATACCTAAAACACCAAAGTTCCATTCTTCGTATTTCACATGGTAGAACCTCTTGGTGACGGACTTGGCTTCATTTTACGATATTTTTTTGTTTTGAGTGTTTCTTGCGGTGTAATTGATTCTAATGCTTCCAGTGTGAGGTTACTCCTTGAAACACATGTAGAGCATATCGCAATTTGAGATAACTGATACTACACACACTGTGAAGTCAGCGTCATATCTTGACCTACACTTAGAGATCGATGGTAAAACAGAACTATCTACCATACTATACGACAAACGCAATAACTTTTCATTCCGTATTGTCAGCTTTCTTTTCATCAATGACAATATCCCTTCCTCATCTACGTGTGGAGTTTTCAAAACACAACTCATACGTTATGCCGGAGCTTGCGGTAACTACGCAGACTTTTTGTATGGCGCTAGATTTCTTATAATAAGGTTTTGGAACTATGTTATTTTGCTACAAGATTCAAGTCATCACTACCGAAGTTTTATAGTTGTCATCATGCACTCATGGATATTTACGGTGCATCCATCTGCACCATGAATTCTGATTTTTACAACGTGTCATAGGTTTCCTTTCCCCTTTCATATACCCCGTACTTACCTTTTTTATGAGCAACTTCGCGTGTATTTCTAGAAAAGCAGAGGACGCTTACCTTACCGGTGCACCTGCTCCATCTTCCAAGTAATTAGTGAGGTTCGAGTTGCTCATTTACTTATGAGTATGTATTATTTTGTTTATTTTCTATTCTTTGTTGTGTTTGTGTGGTCTTTGTCCGTAGATTACATTCATCTGATATCTGCTAGAATCTTGGTTCCCTTGATTACTCTTGCGATATAAATGACTGGTATTTTTTGTACTTAACAAACGAACAAATCTAATGACATCCAAACTTATGCACGACCCATAGCCCTAAAATACATGTAGACCAAAACAGCACCCCAAAGAAAAAGAAAACAAGACAAATAAACAAAACAAAAATAAAACGAAAACAAACAAACATACAAAAAAACAAAACAAAACGAAAACAAAAGACCCGGCTTTGAAGAGAATGGCAGGTAGTATATATTTCATTGTTCATATCATTGACGATAGTGAAAAAAACCTTTCCCAGAAAGAAAACAATATTTTTCAGTTTGGAGGCAAATCAGAGGTTCTAGATTGAACAAATAAATAACACTTAGTTTACGTCCATCACTGTGAATACTAAGATGTTTAAGTTCGTTGTCTGTTGCATTTTGAAAGTCATATATTTACAGTGCAATATGAGTTAGATACAGCCAATAACCGCTCATCGCACCTATACACTTTGCATACATTTCTCGGACACTGAGTAATTTATCCTTATTATTTGCTTTGTTATATGTTATCAACAAACTACGACCACATAACATGCATTGTTCTGCCCATCAAGTAATGAACAGTTCAATACGTAATTACTGCATTAATGGAATTTAAATGCACAATTTGCATATTACATTTAGGGACAAAATCGGGTATGATCAAGATTATTCCAACGAGTTTGGTGAAGATTTATAGTAATTACAGACTTTTTATCAATTTACACTACTTTTCTGTCATTGACTTTGTAGCATTCGGTTACGGTTCATAAATTCTGAATTTTCTAGTTTCATTCAAATTGTCGACATATTGATTAATCAACATGTCTTGTAATCTGATAGAAAGCAAGTTGATACGTTTCTCATACTATGTAAAGTCATAGCATCACTCTCAGTTTATAATAACTGGTATATCAAGGTTTTGTATTAGCAGTCATGTGCTAACAAGTACCAGCTTCTTATAAATATCCCAAGTAAACTGCTTTAAAACAAAGATTAGAAAAAAAATCAAAGTTAATTTATTCTAAATTCTCAATTATAGAAAAGTCAAGAATTGATGTGTATAACAAGATACAAACAGCAAGCATCTTCATATCATAAAAAATACTTCATTGTGGACCTTGATTTGTGTTTGACAACTGGTATGGTGGGAAATGTTGTATTTTCAGACTTAATCGCTGCAAAATCATTTCCTTGATAATGTTTAACAGATTAAATCTATAATACATGTACTAGGAAGAGTAAGTATGGCGCGGTATCAGCGTCAAAAATATTAAAAAAGTTCTGCCTAGCCTAAAATATTTAAGCCTAGCCAAATCTATTTATGCCTAGGCAAAATAAGGTTATGCATAGCCAAAACTATTTATGCCTAGCCTAAAATAATTACGGATAGACACTTTTGTATTAATTGACCAATCAGAACGTGATTAACATCCAGGCTTCGTGGAATATTATGCAACCCTTTGTTACAAGGCAGATGAGTGGCTCAGCAAAATTTATTTAGCATATGCAAAATTACTTAAGACTAGGCTAAACTACTTTAGGCTAGGCAGAACTTTTTATTTTTGACGCTAGTACCGCGCCATAAGTAAGAGTATTTTTAGTTATCGATCTAAAGGAAAATAAGGTTTAAGGTTAGGTTTCATTTGAACGTTTTTTGTTTTTTTTTTTATTCAATAAAATCTGTACTATTTGTCTGCTTGTATGATATTTAGTCTATCTAGAAGTCGTGATACGTGATATACCTCCGGTTTTATTTCTTCTTGTTATGTTAAAACGTCTCCGTAAAGATGGATTAATAAGGTGTAAACCAAATATTGTCTTAATACTTTCATTATTATGTATGGATTAAAGTTAATACATAATTACTTTCCACTTGACAGTTTATTACAGCGATTACTTGTGTATTTGAATGACATCAGCAATTTATTTTCGGTGTTCACGCTGTTCTTCCATAAATGCACCTTAACAGCTGCAAAAAATATAGAAAAAAATGCCCTCGCCACAAAGTTTTGTCTATCGAAATCAGTCAGTATTCACAAGAAGTCAATTAAGTGAATGTGGGACATCATTCTACATGGATCTCGAAGTTAAGTCCCTAAAAGCCTTGTCCGCTCCCAAAAGGCCTCGGATTCTAAGAAGAAAACTTAAGTGTCTGTTTTTAGACGAAAACCTTTTTAAAACCAGACCATACATCACCTTTAATCAGATTTTAGAGGTTTAGTCAGAGATTAATGTTAAAATTCCGAAACATTTCTTTTGTAAAATTGTTATCTATATTATTTTTTCACTGATAATGTGACGATGAACCGGGCAAAAGTCATTACTTTTGAATTTTTTCATCACCCAAAGAAATAAAAGTCTCCAGTGGATATCATTTCTTAGTACGGTTCATAGCATTTAACTGGATTTGTACAAATAACAAAATGAGTTATAATCCCAAATGCACAGATTGCTTGACAATCATTAATATTCCCTCTGGGAGTAATTTGTTACAGTATCAAATTACAAAACATCGCATTGACATAGACACAGTTTTTTGTTTCTATCAAGATTAAAGGAAATATCGGTTTCATTGCGTATACCTTCGAGTATTTTTTAATGTTTGAAATTATACCAAAAATTTCTGTTTTTCTCACAAAGTGTAGTAGGGTTTTGGATTCATTCAAACTCTATGCATGAGACTTGTATAAGGGACACACAAGAAAAAATCGTGCAAGACATTATTCTGTGTATTTGGTCATGTCATTTTTTCACCATCGGGGGTTCGTTGTCAGGTCAATAAGTGTTTAATGACCATTTTGCGTGGTAAAAGTATAAATAATGAGTACTTGTCATCAGATTGCCTTCAATTAAACTGTACACTGTCTCAATTGTAACTACTAATGATAAAGTGAAGTAAATAACAAACGGTTCAGGATAAGGCTATAATTTTGTTAAACTATTATTTGTTAGTGAAATTTGATACAAATTATCTTATCTTTCTTTGTTTTGTGTACCGATTTTTCATATCAACAAAATGGTTCCTATGAACAAGTTGGCTTCATTTTTGGTTTAAAACGCCTTATAAAATATCAACTGATATTGAGAAAAAAAACGTCATTGATAGAAGTATTTTCCCTTTCTAAATCAAGTGAATGTGGCTCTTGTAGACTGAATGGCATCATAAAATGCTATAGCTAGAAGTAATATCTGCGTAACAAACGCCATGTTCGGCGAATTCCTTTCTGTATTTAGCTTTAATGTTTTTCGAACGAACATTATCGAATATAAACAATCCATGCAGAGGAAGCAAACACGTATGCACCTTCTCCGTTTCGGCTTTTCCATTAAAAAACCTCATTTAATCAATGCCATCACGCCTTTAATTTTATCAGAAATATTTCTACTGACGTTCTGGATTGAGAATTACTGTTGTCTAAGATTTATTTTCAATAAAATACATTTTTAACCAGAAAACAGGTTCTGTTAAAGAATCTTTTTTTCTGTGGTGTACAAATAGTGGGTTTCTTGGTTCAGGCATTACGAGTTGAAATGTCTAATGTAATGAAAAGCAATGGAAACATGGATTCCTTTATGAAATCATTTTTTAAAATTTTAATGAACAAGGAAAAAAATAACAACTAGTATGTTCAAGCTCGTTTGCTGAATATAAAAAAAAATAAATTGGTAAGTCCTATTTTTATCAGTATGGAGTATTTGCAAAGCCCATTTCCGACTTATAGAGATGGTTGACTGGATGATCATCAATATTTCAAAATCATTACCCGGTACTCCTAACCGATGACAGTGAAAAAAAACACAAGCAATGACAAAGTTAACCATCCGATGTTAAAACAGGTTTGCATCAGCAATTTTACATACCACTATAAATCAATAAGTGGATAAAAAATAATGATAATTGATTTCTTAAATGGGTCATAGTTTTCCTTTCCTCGTTTGTCTACCACTTGCCTTTTTATGAGCAACTCGGCGGGTGTTTCTAGAAAAGCAGAGGACGCTTACACTACCGGTACATCTGGTCTATGATCCCAGTTTTTAGTGGAGTCCGAGTTGCTCATTTGCTTTTGTTACTTAGTATGTATAATTTTAGTTACTTTATGTTCTTTGTTGTGTATGTCTGTTTTCCATGTCTGGTCTTTGTTCCTGGATTACAATCTTTTGAATCCCGTGTAGGTCCGGGAGTTCAAAGAATAGGCCTGCAGCAGCGCTAAGCTTGTCGTTAAAGGCGACTAAATAGTGCTCAGAACCCTAGCCGGGGGCTAGGGCGCTCTGCCCACAGAGCAACTGGGATGTGTGCCTCAGGTGGTGGAATGGGGTACCCCTGGCGTGTTACATGCTGGGGTTGTCAGGCTATAATACGGAAAATCTGATCGCTAACCATAGTGGTGCACCGTGTTGGGAAAGATGCCACGTTCCTCGCACGTTAAAGAACCCTACTGTGGTATTCTCCCGGAGTAGGAACCATAGGGCTCCGCCACAGGAGGCTAAATTACCTCTCCCTTTTCCAGTGGCAATCAAAATTTGTTGACCCTATTTTCCTTGTGTCCCATCCCTTTTTCATTTCATCATCATTTCATGTTCATTTTATCATCAATTTCATGTTCATTGTCTGAATATAGCTGAAATATTGCTGCTCGGACGTTAAACCCCAACAAACAAACAAACAAACATTCTTTTGATTACCGCTATAACCTTGGTTCCCTTGATTACTCTCTCAACCTAATGTCAAATGCTGTGCATGATTTATCCTTTCACCACACCAAATGGTTATAAAACGATTTGTTTGACAAACCCCTAATGATGGAGGGAAGAATTCGATAAAATACACAGGATGATTGTTTGAATTTTTCTTTTGTTTTTCATTAACAGTTCTCATGCACAAGGTTTGAATTTGAAGCCTTACTAAACCTACGGTGAAACTCCAAAAATACTTCGGTTCATATAAGTGTGTATTGTCGATAAGCAATGATATGTTCCAAAACATTCTTTAAGAAAACTTCGTCTAAACCAATCTAATCAAAATCAGACCTATTAATTGTTCCTTTCAATCACTGCATCTACGATTTAACACCACTCCATTCTACTTTCTGTTCAGAAGTTCTTTCAGATTGTTTGGGTTTTTTGCTTTGAATAATGCTTTCAAACATTGTTTTTAGATTAAAATGAGACTGAATGGAAATAAGGTCTGTTTGAGTTTGAGTTTTATGTGGTTTGATGCTCTAACTTACAAAACAAATGAAATGATTAAAAAATTATATCTATCGAAATTCGTTTGTTTTATATACATGCATAATTATTTCGCAAAGAAATAATATTATTATCGATAAAAGGTTGATAAATTTGTAATTGTGTATTCAACTATCATATAACCTATATGCATAGATGACAATATGATCCAATGATCTCCTTTTCTAGCTAAGCTGAGTTTATAATTGAATTCACAATACATCAAGTAGAAAAAGATGTAATCTTATCCTACGTGTCGACACATGAAGGGTTGATTATTACTTTAAAGTAATTGCTAAATGTTTATGACAAATTATTTCCGAACGGAGGTTCCGTCTACGAATATCCCAGACAGTTGAAAGTATGTTGAAATGTTTTACTTGCTTTTGTGAAAATATAGATGTTTCACAAGAATATAAAAAATGAATGGTACAATTTACCCACAAAAATGAATAAAAGTGTCAAATAATATATAAGTTATTTATGTCTTTTTCAAGTTTTTTTTATATTTTTTATTTTACCTTGAGTAATTCTCTTTTGTGACAATCAATTTTTAAACAAGGGATATGGAGGTATATAATAAAATATTTGTATTGATTGGTAGTTTGTGGAAAAGTCAATGTTGGTCATACACAAACAATCTTATCTTCAAATTAAACTATTTGTATTTTCAGAATTGTAATTCACACAAACTAGTGGTCAACTAGAGAGAGAGAAAAAAAATAGACTTCAGCATTTTGTTTTGGGGGTTCGAAAATGAGCAGGTTATTGCAATTCACACAGCTTAGACTTATTAAGAATATAAATCAAAACAAATTTCAGACAAAATCATTAATAAAAGCAAAACTAGAGATAAATAAAACGGCTCTCTTTAGATGTGCTCAAACTAAATCATTAATAAAAGCAAACATAGAGATAAATAAAACGGCTCTCTTTAGATGTGCTCTTACTTAATCATTAATAAAAGCAAACATAGAGATAAATAAAACGGCTCTCTTTAGATGTGCTCTTACTTAATCATTAATAAAAGCAAACATAGAGATAAATAAAACGGCTCTCTTTAGATGTGCTCTTACTTAATCATTAATAAAAGCAAACATAGAGATAAATAAAACGGCGCTCTTGAGATGTGCTCAAACTAAATCATTAATAAAAGCAAAAAATAGAGATAAATAAAACGGCGCTCTTCAGATATGCTCTTTTGTGAAGTTGATCATGATCGAAATAAAGGGAAAATTATAAACTTACACTAGTAACTAGTTTATCCAATATCTATATTCAAATATGATGACAAAACATGAAGAAACAACAAAAAACAACTACAACAATAGCAATAAACAAATGATATGTTTTTATCAGTTTTAGCAGTGTTGAGCTAAATAGACTGCTGTACTGATACATCTCAACAGTTTCCTAATTAAGTTTGAGGATTTTTTGTTAATTGTTATACATATGATTCAATTTTGTAACAGATGATATCATCATTAGGATGTCACTATTTATGATTGAAAAAAATGTTTATCTATAGCTAATCATTGATGTTGTCAAAAGTTACAAACATTGTAAGATATAAAAAATAAGACAATGACTTTTGCTCTCTACATTAACTCTAAACAAATCACTTCAGTGCCAAATTTAACCAATATTGTTATCGTATCACTTCCACCGAGTAAGAAGGGTCATTAGTAGTTATTCCGAAGGGAAAAAATATTTATCAATCATGCTAAAACATTGACAATATCCAATTATAGAAATTCTGCCCGTAATGATAGGAAATAATTCCAATGTTTAGGGTATCTTACAAGTACATGATTAAGGGATTTTATATTCCCTACGGGATTTGTATACTGAAATGTAAACAATGCTTAGAAGAAAAAAAAAGAACAAAATACAAATGTGCTCCTGAATAAATAAAATGCAGTTGACTTATATTTTATACTTCAGGTTGACAGTGCTAACAGATTTAAAATTTCAATGCCTTCCTTCAGAATATAGGTATTTTCAAAGAATAATCAAGGGAACCAAGATTTCAAAATAAAACCAAATAACAAAAATAAAAATAAATAAATAATAATAAAAAAAAACAAACCAAAACCAAAGACCCAAATAACCAAATAACCAAAACCAACGAATCAAATAAATCATAAATCGAATGGTTCTGAATTTGTCATACCATTCCAAGTCTACAAAAAATTAAAACAATAAATATATCAATTTTATAAAAGAAAATATGAAAAAAGAGAAAAGCACCAATTAGAGGCTATAATCATTTTTATTTCTGTTAGAAGAACTATCATCATTAAACCAATTTTTTTTGCTGTCGACAGTTTATTATTTTCACATTCTAAAGATGATGTAATTTGCAAAATTTAGTATTTCAATAAATATGAAAATTCTATCTTGGAGAATCATGGAAACAAAATGTTTGTCTTTCACAGAATTCTAGACAGGAAGGGGCATTGTCATGCCAAATTATTAAACGTTCTTTATTTGAATATCGTACAAGAAGTTAACAATACTTTCGACACTATTTAGCAAATAGTTAATTGTACGGAAGGTCATATGACATTATATGGACTGGTATGTCGTTCCAAAAAAAAAAAAATAAATGGACCAAAGCGCAGCTGAGGTCCATATAATTTTTAAGGGCGACATACCATTCCATATAATGCCATTTGACTCTCCGTACAATTAACTATTTGCTATATCATTCTTTTCCAGCTTCATTCAAAAATGTACTCAACTGTACGGTGTGATGCTGAATATATCATTTTTCTACAACATGCAAGCCAATTTTGTTGCACTGGAGTTTTTTACTCTTATATAGCCTTCAATGCGTCTTCCTCTAACGAAGCAAATCAGCCAAAATTTGACACGATTTGTTTTCTTTTTGAAATGCTCATTTTTGAAAAGACATCGCAATTTAATATAAAAATGAACAACTGTTGAAAGTTAACAATGTAATACAATATAACTCTTTGATGTTAGTTATAATGTATTGTTAATCATTCAGTATTTGTTTTTATTACGACTGTGTATATCATACACTTGTTACTTGTTATGAAGACAAATATCCTGTTTAACACGTCTAGATGTCTTTATCTTTATCGATAATTATAAAGTTCAACTGCAGACGTCGCTTTTTAATACGTTTAATCAAACGTTGGATATGTTTTCTTAGCTTTGATGGATTATTATAGCAAAGCACACCCGTTTTATTTCTGCCAATCAAGTCATTTAATCTACAAAATATGGCTCAGATTTCCTACATACATATCATAATCGAACTTTTACTTGCCAACTCTATAATTTCGGTTACATAGTGAACGATCGTAACAAATACATACACATTGATCTTTCTAAACAACAACAAGTTCAATATAAGGGCAATAAAAACAAGCCATCACCCACTCTTTTAAGTCACCTGGTGATGGAACAGCATGTGTTAGCTATTATTTGTTGATATGATTAACTAAAAAAAATGAACCTCAATCTTCTTCACTTAGCACTGGTAAAAGCCGGCTGCTTTCAGTGACTGTAGTGAGTTATGTCACTACAATATTTGACGTATGCCTCAACTAGGGTGAGTGCTTTGTTGAAACAGATTTTTGATGAGATTGGACTTAAGATCATGGTATATGCAGCATGCACTGGTAGGTTCAGGACAACGTTGTCTATTTTATTCATTTTTCAAAAACAAGCTTCAGTTCCTTATTCACCTTCATGATAAAGATAATTCCTGTGGCTTCTGTAGGACCAAAGAGCTTCACAGTGGTAAGCCTTTTTACTAGTGTCGTCATGACAGTGATAAAAATCAACTTGTTAATACTTTGTTTTTGAAGAGCTCTATACAAACCATTTATTTTCTGGCATTTACTTTCTTTCGAAAAATCGTCCCTAAATATTACCATTATCTCAGTTTTAAAGGAAAATTTCTGGCAACCGATTTTTACGTTCGCATTCATTTATAAAATGGTAATTTATCAAAGTGTTTGGATTAGACAAGAACGACTAAGCAATATCATGGCTATGATATAAATGGCTGCAATTAAATCTACCTGTAAAATTAAAAAAAAACAAAAACAAAAAACAGTTTACAATTTATGAAAATGAAATGATCTGACACACATAATAGATCGGGAATGATCATATTGATATTGCATAATTCTTAAAAAAATATTCCATTTTTCAGATCTTTTTCTAATATCTTATTGGCTTGAGGTTGTTATTGTTTCTTTTTTGGTCTAAATAACGAAACCGAAATAACAAATTATAAAGCGGTTTTAATTTTAAAATTTAGTTTGAACTGAAAATATCAAACATTTTTTGTCGTATTTGTGAGTGCTATATGACGGGTTATTACGTTACATGTTGTAACAGCGTATAAAGACTTCCTTCATTGCTATCTCCTCAAGTAATATTTACAATAGTTTATTCTATGAACATTGTGTATATTACTAGTATGGCTTATATTTAGATTGTCAACAAGTGAAAAGAGGTACGTTGGTATGGAAGGAAAGTATACGTATTGCATTGAGAAGAAACACTTAGTACTTTATATTGAAGCGTCTGTGTCTCTGAAAAAGATAAATTGAACTAAAATAGTGACTATAATGTTAGAGTCCTATACAAAAGATATTCAAGGGAACCAAGATTCAAGCGGAAATCATAGGAATGTAATCCAGGGACAAAGACCAGACATTGAAAACAGACACATACAACAAGGAGCATAAAGTAACTAAAATAACACATACAAAGTAACAAAAGTAAATGAGCAACTCGGATTGCACAAAATACTGGGGGCATGGACCAGGTGCACCGGTGGGGTAAGTGTCCTTTACTTTTCTAGAAACAACCGCCGAGTTGCTCATAAAAAAATCAAGTCCAGGGTAGACGAAAGAGAAAAGAAAAACTTTGAAACATTGAACAAATCAGTTTTCATGGTGCAGATGGATACACCGTAACGATTCACGAGTTTATGATTACGACCATAAAACGTCAGTAGAGATGGCTTCAATCTTGTAGCAACATAACCCTGTTCCAGAGGCCTAATTGTAGGTAATGTCATTAATATACATTGAAATTATAATCTTAATTGGCTATTGAAAATGGAGAACACTACAAAACATAGCCATTTCTCCAAGTTGTTCAATTACTTTTGTTACTTTGTATGTATGATTTTAGTTACTTTATGTTCTTTGTTGTGTATGTCTGTTTTCCATGTTTGGTCTTCTTTTGATTACCGCTATAACCTTGGTTCCCTTGATTACTCATCCAAGTCATTTCAAAATTCCAAATTATTTTAAATAGCGTTTATTGGTGAAACTTATAATGGTCACAGTATGGCAGTCATGTACTTAGTATTAACATAAGTAGCGATTAAACACTCAGTTAACTGAGTCACATGATGTATACAGAATCCAATGTGATAATTTGACCATTGGACAAGAATCCATAACGGAAGAAACTATCCGCTTGATAACACAGCATATTATTATTTAACCTCCATTGAACTAGTTGGTCTTAAATTAGGTCTTAGTTACTATTTTAATTTTGTTTCTTTGTACTATTATCAGGAAGATTTTATGTTCTTTGTTGCGTGTGTTTTCCATATCTGGTCTTTGTCCCTGGACTGTGTTCTTTTGTTTTCCGTTAGAATTTTGGTTCCCTTGATTACTCTATGACTGTTTCATGTGACTTTATAATAATAGTTTTTAGCATTACATTATGTTCGATTGGATGGACAATGGCCATAGGAATGTCTATAGAACAAATGAAAAGAATGAGCTGCAATACGAGGCACCAACAATAACTAATAAAGAATGAAGTCGCATAAAAAAAATAAATATGTTGAAATTGGATGTTATGAATTTAGAAACTTGTTACAACTTATGATTTAGACAATTAGACGAATATGAATATAATTTTTTTGAGTATCTCATTTTATGGAAGTCATGTCATGCATGAATTAATCTTCAACAAGGTGTTTTTATTTGATTGTCAAGAAAAATGATAAGATATATGACCCTAAGCTGAACTAACTTTTTCATCCCTAGCAATTTTAATTACGAAAATAAATTGACCTGACACACAAAATAGAGTTTAACACGTCAACCTCCCATTCAGAATTAAGAAGTTCAAGTGCAAATTGATACTGCATAATATTTAATAATAAATTTTCTTCCATAGTTATTAATCATATTCTTGCATGATTTTAACACTTCTTTTTATTCACATATTAAGTACTTCTGCTCAGAATCAGGCAAAATGTATATAAGGTGAAGAATGAAAAACGCTTTGATTTCATTTTTAATTGCATCCTCCAAGCATTTATACCTCATAACCTCCAGAGATTACTATCAAATTGTTAATAAACTAAACTTTGCCTTTTTGAGAAATTGGTAGGTCAAATTTATTTGAAATGCACTATGGAAAAATGAAGGAAACATTTTCACACACATTCACCCTGTATATATATATTATCATCACTAAAAGATGGTAAAATTTACATTGAATATTTCGGATAACTGATATCCTTCTTCATCATAAAACTCATTAAATTCAAGATCAAAACAGATTCAGAAGCTGAATCACGTACGCTGTGGGTGATTGTACCTTTATCAAATACACACACAAGCAAATGATAAGGACCCTGAATGAAAAAACAAAGGAGGTCTTTTTATCAATATTAAAAATAAAATTTACTTTGGAAAACTATTCAAACAAAGTCAAAATATAGTAGTACGGCGTATTGATGTAAAGCATGTAGTGCTCTACCAGCCTTACACCAAGACCTAAAAATGGACTAAAAAAATTTTCTCGTTTATTCCATTTGGAGAAGTTGTGTGTAATTTTTTTTTCATCCAAAAGATTTCCGCTTTTTCTCTTTTACATTTTGACCAGTTTTTATTATGTTCTATGATTGTAACAACAATGTTGTGGAGATCCTCCTAGGTGTATCCTGCAGATCTTAGGTGGCAACTTAGAGGAAGGTCTGGTTTGCATTTGTAGTCACTGCGATGACCATTCATACGCCTGTTGAAAGGTTGTTTTGTTCCGCCAACGTACTGCATACCACATCGGCACTGTAGGTATATGGTATTTTCGGTTTTGCAAGTCACGTCGCAAAAAATGGCAAATTCCTTTTAAACGTTTTGGTGTGCAGTATCTGGGTACAGGTCTTACATCTTTTATCTTCACATGGTCGACACTGGCCCGTTGTATTTTGTTTGGGGTGAGATGAAATATATATGTATATAGTAATCCAGGGACAAAGACCAGACATGGAAAACAGACATACACAACAAAGAATATAAAGTAACTAAAATAATACATACAAAGTAACAAAAACAAATGAGCAAATCGGACTCCACTAAAAACTGGGAGCATGGACCAGGTGCACCGGTAGTGTAAGCGTCCTCTGCTTTTCTAGAAACACCCGCCGAGTTGCTCATAAAAAGGACAGATGCTTCATGATAAATTTGAATATCATTTCTAGATTTATTTTGATCTTGACTTGATTATGGATCTGATGAGAGGTAAGTAAATTTTTCCCCTTATTTTCAGTTGTTTTCTAGACGTATTTTATTTCAGGCACAAAAGACCAAATTGAGAAAATGATATGTCACTCTTTGCCTGATTCTAACACAGAATGGAAATTGAATGAGATATAACTCAATGAGTTGAACGATCTTTTAGGTGGTATACAGAATGTACGAAATTGATCATTCGTTTAGTGTTAACATTAAATCTTTTGACATTATAACTGTTTGTCAACCGTCAGTAAAGAATCTGAATATACCGATGCAGTAAATTGTTGTTGCAATCTTTGATTGGAAACTTTTGGCATCTCAGGTTTTCTTTATTCACCGAACAACATTAAAGGTAGCAATAATCATCTATCGGGCTATAAAACTGTGTCTGATCTAAGCTTTGAGAATTAGTTGAAGACAATAAACGTGCAATCAAGTCATCAAGAGTTGGATGTTGTCAATATCAACAAAAGCATTAAGGTGGATTGACTAACTGATTGTCTTTTAATGATATGAAAATATAAACAATAGGTATACCGTTTCAAATAATCTTGTTTTCATAGCAATCATTAACACTTAGTTTCATTCGTAAATGTTATATTTAATCGTAAGTATACTAAATGGCTGAAATTACTACTTCAGTTTCTGTTTATGTATTTTGATTTGCAACATTGATGCCCTTAACTTTAGATTTATGTTGGTCAGTATAGCAGTTGTCATAGAAACTACGATTGAAATTGTATGTTCTTTTTTATGTACAGCTAACATAGTTTTGATTAAAACAAAATTGCTGAATGAGTTAAAATTAGATATTTCCCTCATCCTGACTGACCCTGCTTTTACAACAAATGAACATCTAGCAGTTTAATATGCATAATTGTGGGTGCTTAATCTACAACGTTACCAAAATGCATTGTTTGCAAAGTCAGTCTATGTTTTAACATAACTAGGGAAGAACTTTTAATAGTAAAGGAATTTTACGTCAAACAAAACAATTGCAATTATTATAACTACTTTGTGTTTTAACTTGAATTGTTATGGAGAGATTATTACAACAAAGATATACATACTAATAAGAAACAGAGAATATCGATTATATAATATTTTAATATACCATCCAAGTTTATCTGTTTGATGATAGAAACACGATAACACTCTGCTAACCAAGCATGGGCCGAAATTTGCAAAGGACGATCCAAGATTTCTAGAGTACTTATATATGTTTACTTGTTTTGTGTTTTACAAGTATACACATTGAGTTTATAGTCTTTTTTAAGTCCCCCCCCCAAAGTGTTAGTTGAGTATACTTTTTACACTTTTTTCTATGTAGTTTTCTTCTTGCATTGTTCTAGCGTAAAACGTTTCACGACCCCCTTAATTCCTTGATATTTTTAAATAGAGCAGCGAACATCCTTAATCACAATCAAGTTATTCTTATCGATGTTTCAAATTAAATGATAGTTTGAGCCTGATCTTGCGAATATATGAATTTATATTCTAGTACACGAAACAGATTCTAACCGCATTTAAACAAAGATAACTTGGATTATGTAATTTGTAAAATTAATTCATACACTTACATCACTTCTATGATGTGAAATATCATTCTTAAAGCTATTTGTCAATGTCGCATATTTTGATTAATAAAGTATCAATATCTCACACCGAAACACTCGATGTTATCAAACAAAAGGTTGAAATGACTGAAATTGTTTGGAGATATTAATTTTTTTTATCGATACTTTACCATTTTTCTAAGAAGTAAATTATGGAATTGACTTGAATAAAACTCCTTTACTGTATAATAAGTGGTATTAAGTCTATTGATCTATTGAGAGATGACCAGTTATACTAATTCTATATTCCCTATACAACGATGCCATCTTGTCTCTTAATTGTCGAACGACATTGGACGCTTATTTTGATTTCGTTTATACTGTTTTGAAGCCAAGGTCTTGAATTGTTTGAATGATAAAAGGTATGTCATTTTCATGTATATATGTTAACAGCCTTTGATAAACGTTTCTAGTTACTCTATCGTACCAATGTATGAAAGTGCCATGTTAGATTTATTTTGTTTCCTTACTGAAAATAGATTATTTTCTTCTGTTGCTCAACTTTAAAACATATTCTAAATTTGTTCTTGATTTATGTAGTTTTTTATACAACATGAAAAGGACTTGATTAACAATTAATTTAATTTTGCTTACAGAGCAAATAACTTTTGCGTTAATATCTTTCTGTATTTTTTGTTTTATTCTTGACGAATTAAATTGTTTTTCTTCAGCCTTCATTCACTGCAATTTCAATTTCGAATGATTCAGTGTAGGTGACCGACCTGACTTCACTGAATTCGTTGGCGTTCTCAAATCGGAAGCCAAATTATAAGAATGAATTAACAAAACGGAATAGAAGATTAAAAAACCTTATACAGAAAATTAGTCTTCCGCTCACTACCTACTGTATAATAATATGTACCAAGGGTATCATTTCTCTAACAACAGCAAGTCATGACTAGTATGGTAAGACGCAAGCAATGGATATAATCATACCATCATTCTTAATATATTTATCAAAAGTGTTAATGGCTAATAGCTTGTATTTTTTCTCTCTTCAGAGTTTTTATCTTCTTTTGTTGTTTAATTAACTGTATATTGGCGTGACATCCATAAGATAAAAAAGGAAAACAACAACAAAAAATGTATTTTTAAAACCAGTTTACTCTCAAGTTTTCTTTTATAGGCATTTTCAAATTTTAACTACTGTATTACTTGTACGACCGTCTGTCTGCCATTCACTCGTAGCACAATGACTCCAAACCACAAACCACTTCTAACCATTTTCATGTGATTTTTTAAGGAAGGGTTTATTTTTTCTGTTGACGTGAGCTCTCCGACGATTTTTTTTTAAAATTCCGACTTCATTTTGTTTGGAGTAATGGGACAGAGGATTTTGACCGTTTCTGAAATATTTATAGAAAACGCGTCCACCGATCTTTATAAATTGAAATACGTTTCGATTGAATTTATTCATTCATACACAACACCACCAATTTCACGAAACTTGTTATTATTGGCTTTTAATCATACAAAAAGTTTGGGCTGCAGAGAATGGTATATTTTTAGTGATATCACTTCCCTTTCAAATTTCCGTATTGGTCTATCATTTCAGAATCACGCCTCCTATATTTAGTACTATTCTGTGTAAGAATCAGGCAATGAGTGGCACATCTTTATTCTCAGTTGATCTTTTTTTGCCTCAAAAAAAATATTCATTACACATAGGAAACAACAGAAAACAACTATTTAAGTTTATCTTTAAGCATCAATATCTTGAAAAGGCAAACTTTACAAACACTTTGATTGTAATTATAGGAGATTATTAAGTACAAATACTTTAAAAAGGTGGGGAGTCACTGTGCAGGAAAAAAACCCCACATTTTTTCGTCATTTGCCACACTTTTTTTGTCTAGTTCTTAGACGTAAATATGGGAATTTAAATATCTGTAGAATTGACACTTACATTAAACACTGAAAAAGGTTGACAAAGTATTGCACTATTACGAAATCGTGATAATTGAAACCTTTAGTATATCCAAATTCCTGACATTTTATTTCGTAATAAAACAGATTAAAATATTTGAAAAAAAAACCAAAACAAAAAAAAAAAAAAAACCAAAAAAAAAAAAACCAAAAAAAAAATATGAGTTATAATTATGACTGATTTATAAACGGGAGTAAAACTGTTCATTTGCACTTTGTTTTACTTTGTTTTATGTTTAACCAGTCCACATAAAGTGAAAATAATTCTCCAGACCCTTTTATGCTATCTTCCCTGGATCAATTTTATTCGATGGAGCAGTGTAGCGAATATAGTCGTCACTTTCTGAGACATTTGTATAATATTGATTTGTTATGACATGTATCGTTAAAATTTGATCGTCTATCCTACATAATAACACCTAGTTGAGATGTCCCGTACTATCATACATTGTGTACTAAGTTACAGCCCTAGATTAATCCTTCGAGGAGGAATGACCCGGCCAGCGTAAGCTATATTTTAATATAGCCTAGATGGCCAAGCGGTCTAGGGCGCTGAACTTTGTGTAGGCGGTGTTTCCATAGATGTCACAGCGGTACGAGTTCGGAAAGACCAAAAATTTGCATCGCAAATTTGACAGGTCTAACATCGTTGGAAATTTTTCAGAACATTATATAAATAGTTTTAATCTCAAAAGTGCAACATCCAAATGAAAAGCTATGGCTGTTATGTGGTATGTAATTGCTTTGGAATAAGAAATAAATGTGAAATCGGTGGCATGCATTACCTCCTATCTGCTTTTTATACAGACCGCTACTTAATTTGCAAAAATAACATTAAATAGTTGACCGTAATTGAATCATTTTTAATGTCCTTTGAAAATTCAAGAACGAAACCTCTTAATTTAATGTATTTATTTATCTCAAAAGTGCAATGTTAAAGATATATTAGTAATGTAGTCTGTAACTGTTTTTGTACAGGAGATAAAACAAAGGTAAATTATGTAGAAATTATAAGTTAAAAGTAAATTCATTGCAACTACTTCCCTCAGCCAGATGAATGCATTATCATATCAGTCTGTTCTCCTTTGCTCACCAATGGGAAAATGGAATTCTAGGTTTTCGAGTAGGATAATCTTGTTTCATCAAAACTAAAGGTTAGTATCATTGTCATCAGATATGTTCCTGCTGATTGAAAACAGAAAAATATTTATAAATTCATTACCAGCAACGCTTCGAACGTAATGTACTCTTAGTTCTTGACTAACATGGAGGGTAGGAGGTGTATTTTCGATAGTTGAAGGTTTGGATTTGAAAGTCGTAGGTATGTCTGCAAAGTAATCAAACGTTGCATACTCTTAAAAATCAGTATTGTTCATTAAGCTAAACGAATACAATACACATGTAAATGTACTTTACTTTGATTATACCATATTATAATTATCACATAACTTGGTTTCAAATATCTTGATTTTATGAGCATTTATAGTTTATAAATTTACCTTTGATTACATAGTAATTGGTTTGTTTGCTTTGTTGGGGTTTAACGTCCGAGCAGCAATATTTCAGCTACATTCAGGCGATGAACATGAAGTGGATGATAAAATGAACATGAAATGATGATAAAATGAAAAATGGGATGGGACACAAGAAATTTTGATTGCCACTGGAAAAAGGGAGAGGTGGGTAGGATCGGGCAATTTAGCCTCCTGTGGCGGAGCCCTATGGTTCCTACTCCGGGAGAATATCACAGCAAGGTTTTTTCAACGTGCGAGGAACGTGGCATCTTTCCTAACACGGTGCACCACTATGGTTTGCGGTCAGGTTTTCCGTATTATAGCCTGACAACCCCAGCGTGTAACACACCAGGCGTACCCCATTCCACCACCTGGGGCACACAACCCAGTTGCTCTATGGACAGAGCGCCCTAGCCCCCGGCTAAGGTTCTGAGCACTATTTAGTCGCTTTTTACGACAAGCTTAACGCTTCTGCAGGCCTACTCTTTTGACACCCGGACCTGCACGGGTCCATAGTAATTTGAAATTTTCCTTTAAAATAAAATTGCCGTTTTGTTATAAATGTAAGTTTCTTGATTTGATTTAAGTTTTTAAAAATCCTTTATGACATGCGTGAATCAAACCGGATGCTTTCATGAAGCAGGGAAGCTTAAAATAGAGAAAGTACCACAATAGATTGTCATACTGGTGGAAACTTTCAAAAGGTATTTTCAAATGAGGCATTAAACATCTCACTTTTATTAGTTATTGTCAATTAATTTTTCATCTCATTAGATTAATAAGTCAGCCATTGTGCTCAGCTTTGGTAGACACATTTCTTAATAAAGACTTAAATGAAAATACTTCGGTTATAAAATTGACTGTCGATAGTGATATGACGTCACCTACATGTGCGGTTAACCGACCGTCGATAGTGATATGACGTCACCTAAATGTGCGGTTAACCGACCGTCGATGTTAATATGATGTTATCTATTTGTTTTTTAACCCACTGTTGATGGTGAGATGATTTTAACCCACTGTTGATGGTGAGATGATTTTAACCCATTTGTGTGTTTAAACTGTAAATTGTAACAAATTTTTTATCCATTCGCGTATTTGATCGATTATAGATTATAAGATGATTTTTACTCCAAAGCATATTTAATCGACTGTAGATTGTAAGATGATATTTACCCATAGCGTATTTAATCTACTGTAGATGGTAAGATGATTTTTACCCAAGTGTGTGCTTAATCTGCCGTAGATGGTAAGTTTATTTTCACCCATTTAATCGATTATCGATGGTAAGATTGTTTTACCAATCTTTGTTTTTAATCGACTGTCGACGTTAATATGATTTTACGCATTTGTGTAAAATGGTTGTCGATGGTAAGATGGTGCCACTTAGTTTTGTTTCTGGTTCATACAAGCGTTAATATATAAACGCAAAATGAAGAAATGACTTTAAGAGATTTCATAGCATTCCTTTTTATTGCAAATGTAAGAATAATTGATCGTTTGCATTTCAGAAAAGAATAAATACTATACACTTTGCTTTCAAGAGATCCGAACAAATGTTAATCACTGTTCGGCTTTTGTGCAGGAACTGCTCAGTCATAAGTTTAATCTCATGATTTTAATTGAATCGTTACGGTCGAGTCTTAAAAATCCCTTTTATGTTTTACGAACACGAGGATTTTATGAAAAAAGATGCAACCTGTCCATAATTTAAAGATGCTTTTCAATATAAAACTTCCACTGTACAGACAAATTCGATTTAAAAGTAATAAATAGTTCCAAAAAACGCTGTTATCACAAGTTTATCTTATTCGAAAATAAATAACAGGAAAAAAACTGTTTCTGGGAAAAAAATCAAATAGAGCTTTATAGAAGAACTATAAATTGTACAATTATTGTAGGAATGTTTTTTTATCTTGATTTTTAAACTCTTTTAAAATGAATATATTTTATTTCTACTGTAACATTTTGCTTTTTTGAAATTATAATTGTTGATACAAGAAGTCCCAAAGAAATCAAAGGTCTTGGTCTGTTTTCATATATCTTCCACAAACATCTTCCATACGTATGAATAAGCATTTGCTATATATTTAATGACGAGAGAGATTTAGTTACATACAAAACCAACCAGCAAATACAATATTCTATCATGATTATCCTTGTTAAAAACTAATATCTATTTATTCCGTGGATTAAATTCGAACAAATTTTAACAAGAGGGTGAAATGCAATCTATTGGGCTGAACTACAAAATGTATTTAAAATTAAATGCGATGGATAATTTGTTTCAGTGGGTTATATAACAAGGATTGTAAATATTTAATGTAATGAAATAACTGTCATTGTATCAACTGAGAATATTTAAAAAGACTTTTACGTTAAATCTGTAAATCCCAGTGCGCAAATATCGCCGATATTCAATGCTTCTCTGCTGGGTTCCACATTCCTGTATCTTTGTTTAAAAATCATCGAATTACAGAAAAAAGACTCTTTTAATTACGTAATTTTCGTGCATATGTTGGGTAAATTTTTATCATTTATGCGCAAGTCAAGATGAAGCAATAGGAAGATCAGATATAACGATAAGGGGACTAAAAATCTCTTTATTTGAAGTAGTCATGTGTACAATATTTCAACACTAATGCTATAATGAAAATATTTAAAAAGAACAATATGTATAAAAACGTCGGATTCGTAGACAAACATCCATAAATTTTAGCATTTTTTAAGAGTAATCAAGGAAACCAATGTTATAGAATGTAATCCAGGGACAAAACCAGACATGGAAAACAGACATACACAACAAAGAACTTAAAGTAAAACCATACATACAAAGTAACAAAAGCAAATTGAGTATACTATAAATAGAATTTTTAAACCTTAAACAAACCTGGACATAAATTTTATATATGGTAAATGCATAATGAAAATTAAGGATAACAAACTAAGAACAGCAATGACCTCCTTCAAGCATGTCCTTCAAATATTTTTTGGGAACTACGAGATTTTTTTTTATTTTCGCCTTAAAAATCCATTTACTTTTTAAGGAATAAACACAAAATATTTTATTCCATGTACATACATATATATTGAATTTATCAGCAATCATTTCGGTGGTTTACAAGTGCAACAACCTTTCGAAATAAGTCAGATTTGTAAAAGATAAATTAATCGTACACTGTATGTTACTGCATTGGTCATAGCAACTTTCTTGTATAATTTATTAAAATTATTTTCAGATATTGGTTTAAGAATTCCTGTATGCGAAAACAAGTCATTTCAAATTGTCTGAGTGTCATTTTAAAAGTATCGATCAGGTTTATTTTCTTTGCTTTTGACAACTTGCCTAAAATATATTTTAGTAAAACTAATCACAACTGTTGAGGCAATTACGGAATGATGTGACCGACGTGTCCTTAAATAATCTGACCACACAAATTGAATCTTCATAATAGCCTTTTTACCTACAAGTTCATGGTGGATTTTATTTAATTATTTTTATAAATTGTTCCCTAATTACTTGAGAAGAAATTATTAGAAATATTAAAAAGATATTTGAAATCAGATCTATCAAATTTAGACCTTTTGGACTAAAACTAATTTCATAGATCTTTTTACTTGTTTTCTGTAATAAAGTTATTCTTTTGTTTCTCCGAACGTTCAATGATAAGAAAAATACCTACCATATTAATATTCAAAATTTTGATACTAGTTTAACACGTGTTTCAAGGAGTAAACTCTTATCAGCAGTCTTTATAGTAAAATACATGTAAAAATCTATATCCAAATATTAATTGCTTACAACAAGAACTAAGATGTAAGGGAACAGATATACATATACATTTGCACAAATATTTCATAGTAAATGTGAAATAATATATTCCTTTCCCACCAAAGTTCCTTTTTAAAGAGGAGATAAATGTTATATATATTGTGTATAACTGTAAGTAGAGCCTCCGTTATATTTGTTTCTGGACTGATTGGTAGTTGAATGTCATTGGCAGTTGAATGGTGACAGATACGATAACTGTGCTTTATATTACGATTACATAGTACTGTCGTAAATTTCCTGATACAGGAAGTTGTACGAGTTGGTTGTACAAGTGTAATGTCCTACAAGAATTATAAATGATTACAATCAGGATTTAGCCGATGTTGTTTTCTTGTATTACCAGTCGAGCGGTTAGTGAAGGTAAGTTGAAAAAAAACAAATACTTTTTCTTTTCAATTTTGTCCATTTGTTGTGAAGGCAAGTAGATTTTTTTTTCTTGTCAAAACATTTGCAAATTATATTCGTTCGCTTTTAACATTTATGTCAATAGCAAATTTTGTTTGGTCATAGTTATTAATATAATGCCTTTAACATCAATGTACTGTTTCGCGGAGTACTAATTTTCGTTATACTCATGGACAGAAAAGCTAGAAAAATGCTACCTACAAAGGGGATTGAACCATTATTATTTTTGACCGCGAAAATTGATTTCGGCAAATATCTGTACTTGACAGAATCCGCACAAATTAATACGTTTACAGTATTGTAAGGTTTTCGAGTTGACTTTCTCTTTTTCTAAAAGTAAAGTTTTAAAATATTATGTATTGTCTTCAAATATTTGTCTATAAAATAAATTGCTCATTTCCAATATATTTTCTATGTATATAATTTCGAATTGTGCAAAATTGGAATTCTACTTGCACAAAATATGCACTGTCCAGAGCATACAGTGGCGGAAAATGGCTAAGTTCAGCATGCTGAAAAGTATAAAAGAGTAATCAAGAGAATCACTATTCTAGCGCAAATCAAAAGAATGTAATCCAGGGACAAAGACTATATGTGGAAAACAGACAATCACAACAAAGAACATAAAGTAATTAAAATAATACATACAAAGTAACAAAAGTAAATGATCAACTCGGACTCCACTAAAAACTGTAAGACTGAAAGAAATCGCACATTTACAATATGTAAAGAACATTTTGCAAAGTTAAATTAATATGATTTAATACTTTTCGCTTTCATTTAACAAAGTGTAGTAATTGATCTGGCTCCCTTTATATAACATATATTCAACACAGAAAAAATATAACATCGCTTTAAATAAACAAAAAGTTCCTTTTGTGCTACACAGGCAAAATTATTTCACATGATTTTTCATCTGAATTGAGCAAATAAACTTTGTGACAGAATTCACGTGAAATCAAATGAACAGAGCCTTCATGTGAAGTTGACATAAATTGCTCACATGGAATTCATGTTAAGTGAATTTCACGTAAAAATCACATTAACTATATATGAATTTCATAAGACGCTCGATCAACATGCATTTCATATGGGAAATGTTTGCTTGTATACTGAACATAATACTACTTTCTCAATGCATCACATTTAAATACAGATTGATCGTACCATTCGATTAGTGGAACAAGTAAAACTCTCCAATAAATGGTATTGATTGGCAACAAATTGATGAAATCAATGTTAAAAGAGTTTACTTCAAATATGCAGTGTGAAAGTAGTTCAAATTTTGATTTTTTGAGTTTTTTTTTATTATTATTTTTGTGGGTTAAAGTCTCAATCTGAACTTAAAAACTACATGCAATGAGTCAGTTGATATTACAGCAGCTGGTCACATTGAATACTGAAAAACCAATTATCTATTTTTCTACTTTCCGTATTTAAACAAAATGTGTGAAAGAATTTACCGATATCCACACATTCAACGTTGTGAATAACACTTTAATGACATCAGAAAAAGGGTTGTTACTGAATTTAATTGATCAAGAAAATCTTTAATGAGATCTTCTTCATATCATGAAGAATTAGGATTTCTCGACGCTGCCAATTATGCATTAACAGAAATTTGAAACCAAATCGCTTGTATATATAAGTACATAATATGTTTTTTTTTAAATTCTATTACAACTTCTTACGAAACTTTGAACGATTGGCCTATTCTTCTGCGGTCTTATTGAAATAAACAAAAGTGGAGATATTTCCTCGTCGTCAGTATACAAATTTGAAAAAAAGTTAACTTGAATTATTATCATGTCATTCTAATTTCAGTTTATCCTTGAAAAAGGAGAACTTTTCCTGCAGTAATTTATGCTTTCATTTATCTTGCAAATAAGCATGATGCTTGATAAAATGCATAGTGTATTCTTTGGAAGACTCTTCAGTTTACGAATTCCAAAGTAAAATTAACACGCCTTAGTAATCTTAAGGATAATGTTTGCCGTAAGGCTTTTCATTATTTTGATAGTTTTACTAACAAAAGTTGTGGTAAGGCATAGTTCACGACCAATATCATAAGCTTTGAGCTCGCCTATTGGCATACATCTGGACTCCTAGATACCTACGACAAAACCCATATGGCTTTCTAATCTGATAGCTAGGCTTCAAAATGTACAAGATGTCTAACAGGTAATACAAATGTTCATTTTACCTAAGATTTGTCCGTTACAGTATATTAAAATAAAGGTATTTTGAAATATATGAGTAAATTGATTCGAAATCATAAAGCTCAATGGAACATGCACACCAAGTGTTCAAACAATTAGAATAGTAACTAAACACAGAAAATAATTTAAAGACATATTTTCCACACAGATAAGTAGATAAATGTTCAGACTTGTCCTTTACAGTCAATGAAAAGATATCTTGTTTTTTTATTTAACTAACTGTCTTTGTAAGAATCATGCAAAATCTGAAAAATGTAATACACCACAAAAAGGCTACATATTTTTATTTTTTGTAATTAAGTTGTTTTATGGGTCTATACTATGAAATGTGTAATTATTCATTCAAATCTGCCTGCTCTTAGGAGATAATCAACATTGAAAATCCAATAGATTCTATTGTATTTGGGTGTCATTTACAGAGTTATCTCCCTTAATTTTGAAATCTACAGTGCATTCTATATAATTTTTATCTCCTAAGAACATGGGTTATATGAAAAACCGAATGTTAATTTCTGTTTACTATGGCAATTCAAATAAAATATCAAAAATAAAAATATGTAAGCTTTTTACCCATGAATCACACTTTGCATGATTCTTAGCTGGAGTGCTATTTAATAATTCGACAATATACAGCATAATAACACAATCACATATTACGAATAGAAGTTAAACCCAGATAAATATTTTTAAAAAGTTGTAAAAGACATTTAAGGTTCTCATTCTGTATTCAAAGAAAAAAACAATTTATCTATCGGTTATGTCTCAGAATAACGATGCTTTGCTTTTGTTTTAATTATTGAATCAATATTTGGATATTGAATTAATTCGAACGCAAGGTTGTTATTTATTGCTTCTGTGGAGTCGTGATAGCAATGAAAGAGAAATGATGTCTTCATGAATTTTCTTAGAAATCCATATTGTTTTAATGTCGGTGTATGCTAAGGGTCATTTGTCTATGTTTGCCTTGAATTGAATGCACATTTTAAAAATCCTTCTTAAGAATTAAAAGCTTGATACATTATCCAAAAGAATAGGAAAAAGATATAACAGAAAGAAAGAAAATAATGTTTGATATAAAAAAAAAGAAAAAAAAAACAAAACTGGCGACCAATTCTGAAACAAGAAGAAAAGAAATACACTCATATGCAGCACAATAAACGTCAAGCATTGATAAATACTTTCTTAGGCAATGACTATATGTGAGAAGGCTAAGTGTTTGATAAATACTTTCTTGGGCAATAACTGTATGTGCGAAGGCTAGGTGTTTGATAAATACTTTCTTAGGCAATAACTGCATATGAGAAGGCCAAGTCCTTAGGCAATAATTGTATGTGAGAAGGCTAAGTGTTTTGTGCCTATGGTTTGTTTATCTGATACTCTTTTGAAGATGATTTTTATGATCATCATGGTGATGAAGCTAAAATGTTTTGAGAAGTCTTGATTTTTCATATTATACAAAATATTCCTAAAAAATGATCTGTTAAGTAACACAACTAAATCAAGTTCAAATGCAACCTGTTGCATTGAAATGTAATGTATTTGTAATTCCTTACAAAATGGAAAAAAGGGGTTGTGATCACGCCAAAGTAATTTAAACAATTCGCATTTTTTGCGCCTGTCCCAAGTCAGGAATTTCAGGACTCCGTATGTCATGTTCGTTTTTATTTTCAGTTTAGTTTAAGTTACTTGAGTATATAGTGGTAACTCCTTAGATGAACCTGTGTATAATGATGTTTTGGGGCCAACTGCATACTGCCCTGTGTTGTGAGGGTTCTTTCGTTGTTCATTGAAGACCAGTGGGTGGCCTTGAGCTGACATTTTTATCCCAGTGGGGGTTGTTTATCTCATATATAGATATATTTCATAATATTGAAGAATACCAGATTCGGAAGAGCAACTCATTGGTTGAGTGTTTCTAGGGGGAAAACAGCCGTCGTATCAAAATTAAATTTTTAAACATCACTGATAAGTTTCCGTTTTAACAAGGGACTCAAACTTTTTTTAACTGATTTGTATGTCTGTTTAATTGTGAAATATTTTTTCCACAGTGGCCAGATTTAAAAGGGGGAGGTTGTGATCACGCCAAAATACTTTAATCATGCCGCATTTTTGCAACGTCAGGAATATTTTACCTATGTGTATATTGTTTCCTTTTCATTTTCTGTTTGTACTTATAAACTGTAAGATATTTTAATGTTTTTTTTTGGCTAGCTGCAGCCTGCTCTGTGGTGTGAGAGATTCTTCATCATTCGTTGAGAACTCACGGGCGGCCTAAACCTGAAAATTTTCATCCCGTTGGGGTTGTTGTCTCTTTGATATATTCACCATATCTATTATCGTTATAGGTAAAACATATAAGGTTTCACTACCAAAAATGTACATTATTGTTCTAGTTAACTCGATGGATACAGTGACTGACAATCTTACTAGCTTTGGAAACAACACCGATCTTCCACACCTACCACTAGCCGCAGTAATCCTTGTTAGTTCTGTCTGGAGTGTAATCATAATAACAGGAGCTATTGGCAATGGTCTTGTTATTTACATCTTGTTTCGATTCGGAGAGCGTTCTGTGACAAACGTTTATATAATCAATTTGGCTTTTGCTGACTTGATGTTCATTATATTTGTGGTACCTGCCACGCTTATTCACAAAGTCGTTCCATCGTGGATACTTGGTGATGTGATATGCAGATTCTCCAGCTACATGATATATGTAAGTTTGTCTTATATTTGTTTTTGTTGTATACACTTTTAAAACACTAGGATGTTCATTAGACAAGATGAATCTCTTGACTTTCAACGAAATATTATGTCAGAAACCAATTGTACTTAAATAACAATAAGGTTAAATAAGAAACTTCAAATGTACCTACGTTCCCATGACTTGGAATACTTAGTCGTTTATAGGAGCTAATGAAACCAAAAATGATTAAAGAAGAAAGTCTATCATAAAAGGTTACACTTCTACATTTGAACTTTGCTAGCAAGTTAGCAAATCACGGTTATTTTTTTTTACTGTAAACATACCATTCTAAAGAATAACAACAAAGGTTATAGATAACGAGCTGTACATTAATGATCAGACAATGGAATTTTTAAACATAAATTAAATAAAAAACGTATTGATTGCGCTTTACAAAGAAAAATATTTCCAATTAGAGCTTTGTCTGCTGACATCGACAACACATTAAAATGTATTGCTCTTTGAACAGCATTACGATGCATTGAAATCCAATATATCGTGTTTGATGAGAGAGTTATACACTCCTGACTAGCTTCCTGATCTTCTTGTTGCTGGTATTCTCAAGATAATTACTTTCTTTGTTGGTGTCTCTTTCATGTGACAAGTTTGTATTCTGATAGCGCATGCAATACTACAATCTTTTGAATATCAAAAGGGAATATGTCAAGAGTTGATACTTTCAACAGTATTGTATTTATGTCATATGTTCTAATAGTCTGTCGTGCCGAATGAAAATTTATTAATTCAATATGACCTTAGGCAAAAGATTTATTTGTGAACAAAACTTGACATTTGTTGTTATACAAACACAAATAAAATCTATTTTTATGTTAAACTAAATGAGTACAAATTGTAGATTTCCCGTTGACTTTACAGGTGACGTTACATGCTACATGTTTGACGTTGTCAGCTATGACGATTGATAGGTATCATGCTATTGTGAACCCGATTAAATCTATGAACTGGCGATCGGCAAAAGTTTCATCAGTTATTAGTGTGTGTGTATGGACAGGTAAAAAATACAGGTTTCAAATTTCATACTAAAGAAACGACGGTCTATCCAAACACAGATACTACAAATTGATTTATTTTGTTTTGAATGAAATTTTATTCGTTATGTGGTATGATAATTTAAAATTAACTGAAAGTAAACCAAATTTTAAATGTGTCAAATATTGGTTACAGTATCTGTTATGGGTCTAATGATATTCAACATGTCGGCAACATTTCATTATTTGGATTTCGAATAAGCGACTTTCTAATCAAATCAGCTACATTGGTTGTGTTTATATATAATTTCCTGGTGTATTACGTGCTTTACTCGCCTTGAAGTCTGTTGTGATACTGATAGCAAATTGATATAATAGGATATGTTGTTTGATTGTCAATGTGATTGTAATCCACAGAACGAGCATTAAAATTTATACAGATCCCCACATGGTCTTCAAAACCCATACCATAAGGCAAGCAGCAAAGGCGGAAAAATAAATAAAGTGAAATTTCTTCATTACAAATAAAAAATAACCTTATGAAGTCATCACTACAGAATTTTAATTGTCGTCATCATGAACTCGTGGATCGTTTAGGTGTATCCATCTGCGCTATGAAAACTGATTGGTTCAACCCGTCATAGTTTTTCTTTCCTCTTTCGACTACCCCGGACTTGACTTTTTATGAGCAACTCGGCGGTCATTTCTAAAAAAAAAAAAGCAGAGGACGCCTACCCTTCCGGTGCACATGATCCATGCTCCCAGTTTTCAGTGGCGTCCGAGTTGCTCATTTGCTTTTGTTACTTTGTATGTATTATTTTAGTTACTTTATGTTCTTTGGTTTGTATGTCTGTTTTCCATGTCTGGTCTTGTCCCTGGATTACATTTTTTTGACTACAACTGTAGCCTTTGTTCCCTTGATTACTCTTGTCTATAGAAAAAAACGTAAAATGAATGACAACGATTATTAAAAAAAACAATAACCACTGGACTACAGCTGTCTGGCTTGTATGTTTTATATCATCATCAATCCATGTCAAACTTTAATTATAGGAACTTTTTCGCCATTGTGTTGAACATAGAAATAAAAAAAGCAATAATATAAGCACAAACGTTGTAAATTTAAGTATCGTTCCGTGTATGAATCAGGCAAGGGATGCCACATCTTAATTCTTAATTTGTCTTCGTTTGCCTCTAATTTATTCAATACAACTATGAATCAACTGAAAAGCTATTTAACATTATCCTGAAGCGTAACGTAGATATTTTCTGACTGCTTACATTAAATAATGGTGGAAAATTTACCGGCCATTTTCCATAGTGGATTTTAACTAAATAGGACCGATCAATAAAATTAAAAAAAAAACCACTTTGATGGTTATTTCTGGAGGTTATTAGATATAAATACTTGGTTAACGCAATAAAATCTCTTTTTCCTCTTCATAAACCACACCTTATACACACATTTTGCCCGATTCGTATAAGGAGAAGTACATAATAAAGGTTTTCCCACAGGCCGACCGAAAGAAGTTCATACAAAGTGTATTTTGGTCGCAATGTTTTTTTTATCCACATTTTTATTTCATCTTAATCTTTATAATGCAACAGAGCGGTTGATAAAGATATACATTGTATTACCGTGAAAACACGTGTTATTGCAGACCAAAGCTTCTAAATAATATCCCATGATTCAAATATTCAGCGGGGCAATTGGTCATTTAAGGAGAGATGGAATTTACAAAGAGATGTTTATAACCAAATAAGGTAGTGTGTTTGACGTGTTTGTGTTTCCGAAACGTTAGTCTTATTGTTGTATACCGGGGACACATGTATTTTTCGTATGATAACATTATAAAAACAGATAAAACAAGTAATTATGAAATTCAAATGTAATCAGCAGAGACAAGTGTTTAGGAAACACTGTATGCTTGGGATGTTTTAAAATCTTTTTGTAGGTTCTAAAAAATGGTTTTAATTATTCTCAATATCTTTAAATATATATTAAATATATATTTCAGTGTCCATTTGTATTTCTTTGCCATTTTTAATTTACTACAAATCGGTAAAAGTGAATGGATCCGAGGAAGACTGCATCCTTAAATGGCCAGGAAAGGAGTGGTACAAGATATCATCTGTTATTGTCGTCATGACAACGTTTGTTGTTCCTCTAACAGCCATTTTAATATGCTATGGTTATATCTTGCATCATTTATGGAGAGATAACAAAATTCAAAGAACAACAGCAGAGGTAAAACATATTAATATATATAGCAGTGGATTAAATTCTGTTGATCCTGAAAATATTTTTTTTCTCTAAACTTTGATAACTAATGAAAACATTTCAAGTTCTTACAAAACTTATTTAATTTATCGATTCTTTGTCACACTACAACATTGCTTCTATGAAACAGAGATACTAACAATTTAATACCTTGACATTTCGTTTCTTCTTAAAATAAAACAAAATCCGGAAAATTGGATTAATTGGATGACTGCAGTTCGTCTGTACAGATGACAGGTCTGTGGACATGTAAGCAATTTCAAATGACGGTCCGTCTACAAGAAAGGGACAATACTTCATTACATGGTGCGATTACAGAATCTTAATGATGTGTAAAAACAACTATAACCTACCATTATTCAATCATTCAATTGTTTGTAAATCTGCTTTCAATTGGTACAATAAGGGTATTACTGAAGTTTTGTGGTTCAAAATAATTTATTTGGATGAAGACAATTATTAAATCTCAGATCGATAAATACATTTCATTTCATCACTTAAGAAACCTCATTTCACCTCAGATCGAAAAAGTGTTCTTATTTGTAATTTGATATAAATGTGGTTACATATTCCAAAGAAAAATCTTCTCTTTTTTACTTTCAAGTCAATTGGCATAAAATATAAACAATGGCTAGACTAAATAAACTAGTGTGAAACCAAGTATCAATGATTTCAATCAATGGTAGGCATTGACTTTTTATACGCTTATATTTGATTTTTTTCTCTAGACAGAAAGTGCCATTCCTGTAAAAAGCGACCAGCATTACCGCCAAATCCGGCGAAAGAAAAGAGTGACGAGGATGGTTGCTATCGTTGTTGTGCTGTTTGCTGTATGCTGGTTCCCTGTTCATGTTATTGCTCTTTGGTTTCAGTTTGATAAATATTTTCCTCGGACGCTTACTATGCAATACGTCACTTTGATATTTAATACACTTTCGTATGCGAATTCATGTGTGAATCCTTTTGTGTATGCTTTTGTAAATGAGGGATTTAAGCAAGCTATATTTAAACGTTCACCTTTAATTATGAGGTTATGTAAATGTGTGTTAGATGAGAAAAATAAAGGCGAAAATGTCAACATGATTGACAAGTCGGTTGGAACACGGCTTAATAATGGTGCAGAATGCCAAACCGAAATAAAGACAACCCATACAACATTATAGTAAATCAAAACAGATGTTCAAAACAATCATGTTATATTCTTTGTATCGTTTCGTCGGTCTTTAAATCTTTTTTATTTATCAATGTTTTCTATTTTCTATGCTACTATTTTATTAAATAAGGCTTTGACAAAGGAGAAGGGACAATAAAGTGTCTATTGGCCTAAAATAATAACTGATAATCAATCATATAAGCTCAAATGATTTATTTGTGAACTTGGAGACCTGAATCAAATGAGGACTAATAAAAACTTCCGGTAATTCTTGCATTTATGTCCCGGAAAAAATGTTTGTAGTTTATCATATTGAGATATTCTGTACTTGTACTTTTTTGTCGCTGTCTGGTCATATTTTTGTCATCCACAACCGAGAAACAACTTCATATTTAGTGAATACTTTCATTATTACATATTTTATGTATTTTACATATATTTATACCAACATATCAAATTGTTTCTTGGGTGTGGTCATGGATGCAAACATGTTCGAAAAAAAAACAAAAAAAAACAACAACAACAAATTTTACAATGCTCAGTAGTTTTTGGTAAATGGAAACATTTTGGCACAATTATGATGTCAATACACTGAGCTAATGTCCCAATATATTACTTTTACATATTTTACTATGTTATAAACACTGTTATGTTATTACAAAAAAGTTGATATTTTAAGGCAATAGTCATATCTTAATGCACCTACACCTTCAACTGTCGGATGAGTAGGTACGTACATCCAAATAAGTCCTTGGTCTACACACGTCATAGTTGACCATTTACTCTACGATTTCGGCGTAATATTTTCTTGTTGTTCCTAAGTTTTGAAAATGCTTTGGAATTGTATGAATTATTGCATAAACGAATTTTCAATTTCATTAAAACAAGGAATAAGAAATTATAAATACCTTTGTTGCACTGATAACGTAAATTGCAGCAATTTTTACATTATTGTACAATGTTTTGGCTTTTTTAGAATGTTTATTCAAGCTTAGCACGTCAAGATTGTCAGTAAAGAATAATTACCGTTTCTAGAAATTACCAATTTATAAATAAATATGGTGCTGTGAACGTCATCAACTTCAGTAAAGATAGACAGCGTTCACTGTTGGATGCAGGATTCATTTTTCCGTCTTACAATCATTTATGATGGAATTCGTTCTTGATAAACCGAAAATAATTGCAGCTTAGATTGGTTCTCGTAGAGAAATAGCGTAATTTCTAGCATGTATTTATTGAAATTGGTCTTGAAAAAATCCAAAATAGGTTGCATTTATTCACATGAGCCAGAAAACCGCTGACTAAATGACAGAAAATGACAACCACTGTATATCTTGTCACAAACTAGACAGAAATTCAAGTTTGACATTTTTATGAATACGATAAAATCACTGTAGATGTTTGAAAGATGGCAAGCTAATGTAAAATTGTGTCCGTATGACTATCTCTCTCCTATCAAAAACACAAACATTTAACAACAGATAAATAGAAACATTGATGATATGAAATAGAATTTAAAGAGAAAACATTTAAGCTAATACTAATATCTGACGAATGAGACAAACATATTCCTATTTTTATTCATTTAAGATATCTTTATCTCACAACAGGTACAAGGCAAAGTCTCGTTAGAGAACTTGAAATCTTACCCTTGGGTGTCTGCGATTTCTCTGTCTTGGATTCTCAGCGGTGTTAGATTCTTAATATCATACAATCCAAAGTAAGGCACACGTTAATGATATCAATGCACATGGGTACTCTCACTTAAAATTTAAAAAAAATCAGTAATGATTTGTTACGATATGATTTGGCTGTCATAGTTTTTTTCTCTTTTCTAGAAACGCTACGCATGTATATCATTTAAAAAGCAAAGCATTTAATTTTATTAACGATATTATCCAAGGTTAATGAATCCAAGTTGACAATTTATGAAAAAAACATTAGAAAAAAAATTTTCGTCAAATTCAATTTTAAATTCAAATTAAGACATTGAAAGGTTTTTAAGATGTATAGACACGATTTAGACATTTTCTGTTTGGTATTTGATGCAATGAAGATACAATGATAGTTATTGTCTGCCTTTGCCAAGTCAACTATTTAGTCACTGTTTTATTTCTACATTTATTTAGGTTTAAAAAACGAATATGACTATTGTATATCTTGGTTGATATTCAATATTCAGTAAAGATATGTAACGACTGTCTGATAAAGAACATTCCTTACAATCGTGTTAAAGCTGGCATTTGTATAGTGTGCATTTTATAAAAGCGATATAACAAAATATAAGCCGGAAGCAGCAGGAATCCTTTAGAAAGTATCACAAACCTATCAGAAGGAAGAGTGGTCAACCCATAGCCTTTAATTACAGAGTAGTCAAGGGAATCAAGGTTATAGCGATAATCAAAAGAATGCAATCCAGGGTCAAAGACCAGACATGGAAAACAGACATGCACAACAAAGAACATAAAGTAACTAAAATCAATATATTCAATATTCAGTAAAGATATGTAACGACTGTCTGATCAAGAACATTCCTTACAATCGTGTTAAAGCTGGCATTTGTATAGTGTGCATTTTATAAAAGCGATATCACAAAATATAAGCCGGAAGCAGCAGGAATCCTTTAGAAAGTATCACAAACCTATCAGAAGGAAGAGTGGTCAACCCATAGCCTTTAATTACAGAGTAATCAAGGGAATCAAGGTTATAGCGATAATCAAAAGAATGCAATCCAGGGTCAAAAACCAGACATGGAAAACAGACATGCACAACAAAGAACATAATGTAACTAAAATCAATATATTCAATATTCAGTAAAGATATGTAACGACTGTCTGATCAAGAACATTCTTTACAATCGTGTTAAAGCTGGCATTTGTATAGTGTGCATTTTATAAAAGCGATATCACAAAATATAAGCCGGAAGCAGCAGGAATCCTTTAGAAAGTATCACAAACCTATCAGAAGGAAGAGTGGTCAACCCATAGCCTTTAATTACAGAGTAATCAAGGGAATCAAGGTTATAGCGATAATCAAAAGAATGCAATCCAGGATCAAAGACCAGACATGGAAAACAGACATGCACAACAAAGAACATAAAATAACTAAAATCATACATACAAAGTAACAAAAGCAAATGAGCAACTCGGACTCCACTAAAAACTGGGAGCATGGACCGGACCAGGTAGGGTAAGCGTCCTCTGCTTTTCCGAGTTGCTCATAAAAAGTCAAGTCCGGGGTAGACAAACAAGGAAAGGAAAACTATGATCCGTCGAATAAATCAGTTTTCATGATGTCGATGGATACACCATAACGATCCACGAATTCATTATGACGACCATAAAACTTCTGTAGTGATGACTTCAATCTTGTAGCAACATAACCCTGTTCCAGAAGCCTATTTGTTAGAGTTCTAGCGCGATACAAAACGTCTGCGTAGTTTCGGCAAGCTATGACATAACGTATGAGTTATGATATGAACACTCCATATGCAGGTGCTGAAGGAATGTTGCCACAGATGAAAGGAAAGTTGACAATTCTGAATAAAAAGTCATCACGTTTGTGGTAAAGTTTGGTCAATAGTTTTCCTTTACCATCGATTTCTAAGTGTACGTCAAGATATGAGGCTGACCTTACAGTGTCTGTAGTATCCTTTATCTCAAGTTCTTTGGGGTAGATGCAATGGATCAAATCCCCGAAATTATGATTGTTTAAAGATACTGCATACGTCATCTATATAGCGGAAACTGAGATTAAAGGATCTATCCAAACGATATTCTTTCTTTCGGATCAAATCAGCTATAAAGTCAGCCTCATAAGAGTGAAGGAATAGGTCAGCAAGTAAAGGAACACAATTTGTTCCAATTGGAGTGCCAACCGTTTGTTGAAAAACACGTCCGCTACACTGGACAAACATGTTGTTGATTAAAAATTCCAGTGTTTTGTAAACATTTTCCTCTGTATATTTGGAAGATGATTTGGAATTATTTCTTACAAAGTATGAGGAATCTCTACCAAGAACTATATATTTGTGTCTAAGCTACAAGTAATAACACCTTTGTAGCTGCAAAAAAGTCTTAGGGTTCTGATTTTATTTGTAAAAGGCGAGGAGCTAAACTAAACAGCATACATGTTGTTAGTTTGGCTACTTGCCAAGCTACAGGTTTAAGGGCCAATACATAGGCTATGAGTCCTTATATAATAAATGAAACCACGGACTTAAATTGAGGATCCAAATTCCACCTTCAAAATCAGTTACACTGATTCATAAGGTTTCAAAATATTCTGACTTTAAAAGACTTAATCATGTAAATCCTCTTTTCCAGTCGTGCCTACCCTAAATTCATGACCTTGGAATCAAATACTACCATTGACTGAGTTATTGTATTTCAATGCAAAATACATTTTTGTAAGCAGTGCACTGTTTTCTTCAAATATCTACTTTTCGACAATTTTTTTTTATTCTAGTCAAATTATACAGATTAAAAATGAATACAATTTATTTAGAGGTATCGATTATAATTGCTGGAAAATAACTCGGATAGTTTAAACTTACGACTCCTGAAGCAATAAGAAGCATTATATTGGTTCGTTCTTTAAAAACGCAATTTAAATCTTCATACATCTTCAAAGCAGAAAAGAATTCGAATAACTAGGGTTCGACAATTCAAAGCTTAGTATCTGTTTAAGTTAAATCATATTTTGTATGCAAAGATAAAAATAATGACGACCGCTTGTTCACATATTTTTAATATCGAGGCATTTCATGCGAAGGAAATTCTAAAGTAATTATCAAGGTTTTCCATATTGGTCTGAGGCTAGCCATATTATCCTCAGGCGTAGTCGAAGTACAATTTGTCTAGCCGAGGGCCAATAATTCAGCCAATATAGAAATCTAACGCGATCAGACCTACATTGACTAACTTGTCCAACACATCATAGTGGCTTGGCCAATATTGATTTTAATAAGACAAGTATTGGATAGCTAAATGTAGCGGCATCAAAGCAAACTGACTAAGATTCTTCTTGCTACAAGAAAAAATGTAGCAATAACCTTTGTTATAAACCTTAATTTTCAAACTCAACAGCATGATATTGGGTACAAATGTGCCCTTCTCTACATAGTTTAAACACTCATTGTTCAGAGGCCACTTGTTGAAATTCAAAATTAGACAAACAACTTTTCGAGCAAGTGTCATTGCACATCGAAAACTATTTTTTCCATAATCACCAATAGCGAGAGCGGAGAGTTCTGAGGCAAAATTTACATACAAGTAAGCGGGGTGAAGAATATGATGAGAACTAAAATTCATTGTCTGGAAGTGATATATATCGAGGAACGTAAGAGTAATCAAGAGAACCAAGGTTATAGCGGTAATAAAAAAGAATAATAATTAGCTTCCACAATAATTATTTCAAAAACTAAAGCGGTTTCTTAAATGTCTACAAATCTTACTTAAATGGTTGAAACGATTGGAAACGCATAGAATGTTTACATTATGAGAACGTCATACTGCAACTTATGTCTCCATTCACTGACGCCAGTTCCGTCGACAACAATATTGAAATGCCAGAATATTAGGTAAATGGACAAATGCATAAGCAGTTCAAAACATACATATAGATTTTAATAATAATTCATACCTTTAAATGATAATTTTATTGCAAATATTTTAAATATGAATAGTCAACGTTCTCTGCTGACTAAGTGCTGTTCATGCAGGATGTGCTTACAACTATCTGTCATTTACAATGAAACCTTGTACTGGTCAACGAAAAGCTGTCCTTGCTTATAAGCAATGCCTACTTCATATGAGAGTGTTTTGTTTTAATTTATTTCATTAGTGTTCAAAAGTATCTAAATATCTAGTTTATGAATTTAGAAAGATTAAGGTTTTGGTTAAAGCAGACGAAGCTGTATCAGTTGTCTTTTAAGTTGCAAATTCATTACGGTAGATAACATGGATGTAATCCGTGAATAGTATTTTCCAGAGACAACACTCTATGTAACGAAAACAAGATCGAAGAACCGTTGCAGTCTTTATTCTGTAGTATATTAACAAAAACGTGGCGCGCAATTTAATCGCATAGGTACTCCACAGGTCTGTTGGAATATCTGTCCTTCAAACTCGACCATTTACTCTCATTTACCATTTTAGCAAAATCTGATTAGAACACTTTTTGTGTATGGTTACACACACAAATTTTTTTATTTTCTTTTTATGTACAGAATCATTGGTGAATAAGAAGCAGAATCAAATTTAGCTTGTTATTGAAAAGTGTGGTCGACCGGTGTGCAATGTATAAACAAACTTTTTTTTTACTATGGCTGTTTAAATATAACAGTACATATTTGGTCAATAAATTTGATTCCATTATGATTACCTATTAGCACCTAAAGTGTAAGATTTAGGAAAGAAACCTCATTGATTCAAACTCAATACGAAAGTCTTTTAAGAGAAAATTCTATAAACATTTCTGAGTTATGTCTCTTTTTACTAGGCTTTTTTTCTGCCCAAAATATTGTTCATTGACTGACTTGAATAAAAATACAAAAGCATGTGATTGATATTTTTTTCGCAATGAATAATAATTGTAATAAGCAATTTAAGTTTGACTTCAGGAGGTAGACCTAGGTAGGGGACACAACTTCCAGGAATCTTTCGAACATTTGTATTCAGCATTTTACATCAAGGTAACTAGAGCTGATTTCATTCTGTTTCAAACGAAAGCTTGATAGGGTTTGGTTAAATTGAATATGATACAAACTTACTACTGATTTCAAGATTTATGTCTCTTACCCAAGGTCTATCTCCTTAATGTGAAATGACAAAATTAATACTACAAATACAAACACAGATAAAAGGAATTATTAAAATCAACAAATAATCTGCGCTAACATCCCAAACATAAAAGATGACGTGTCTAGGTAACAAAGCTAAGGATGGAATTTGACAGCAGTTCGATCTTCACCAAAATATTCCAAATATGTACAAAAAAAAAAAAACGAAAAACAATTCTCACTTATCAGGATCAGGCCTCTCAGAATAAACAAGTATTTAACTAAATTGGTTAAATGTCAACTAATTGTTTCTGAAAAACCTTAAAAACTGATATATAACAGACAGAAAACACGTGTTAAAAAGCTAGATGAAAGGTTTTAATGCATATTAGGAAAAAATTGTAGGTTTTGACATTTTAAATTAAACGCCGTAAATGACCAAATTACGACATTAACTATGAACTTTTGGCCAATTCAGAGAATTAGTGACAACTTGACATTAAAACTGTAATTTTTTCAATATTTAAAATAATTAAGTTTCATTATGTTATTCAGTTTCGTAGTTAATTTCAAAAGATTGTTATAAAATCAGCGGGCAAGCTGTGATAGTTCAATTGAACACAGGATGGCTACATCAACTGTTGTGTTTTTTGCAGCTGTTTGTGCCTACGGTAGGGATATTAATAGTACTTTATAGTTATTTACGTGTTATTGTTCCAATGGCCATTAACTTGTTCTTTTTATCATTTTTTTCTTCATATGCATTATGATAAGTTGAAATTCATAAATGGTGTTCGATTTGTCAAAAGAAAAAAAAAAGGGTTTACTAATTTTGATTATTTTTCTCACCTGTAATAACGATGACCAACTGTTCTTTTTTGGTATCACGAAATAGTGTTGCGTCTCAGGATTATTATTGTCATCATCTGTAAAGTGATTGTTAAGTTATTATCTTGGTAAAGTTGAATACATATCGCTTGTGTTTAGTTTACTGTGGATGCCCTGACGGATGGTCGCAGTACAAAGATTCATGTTACTGGGACTCTACTGAAACAGCTTCCAGTTGGAGTGATGCAGAGGTTTGATGTTCGGAAATACTCTAAGGCTACGAATTTTACTGCTGACAAAAAAGTTTTGTTTCAGTAAATCACTGAATTATTCATGAATATTTCTGACAATGCAATTAAGGCCACAGAAAATATTTTATTGTCGGGCAACTAAAGCAAAAATATAGAAACGATTTACTAAATAAGCGTTCTATTAATGTGTTGCAAATTTTCTGTTAGATTCGGCGTTAAGTGTTTTTGTAATAACGGATCTTTTTTTGGACCAATTATGTATCAAATAAAAACATAATATCAATAAATACTTTTGAGGAAACAAACTGAACACATTAGGTTTGGTCGCTTATTTATCATTTTTGTATTAAATAAATGCAAATCAACACACTTTTGTCGAGAAAATTCAACAAGTTGACGATGGATCACTGACGGGAATCCAGTCAGAGTAATGGCTGATTGGGTAATCCTCAGCCGGAGTATGAGAAAAACCACTAATGTTTCATACAATTCACAAATTCAAATGCAATGATGTTTGTAAATGAACTGTTCAAAAACAATTTCGCCAAATATATCGAAAAAGCAAGCAAATATAAAAGTATTCTTCAAAATAAAGGAGAAGAAGGATGGGATTAAATATGGTTATGATCTGAACTATAGTCTTGGTGTGTCCTTACTAAATGGTCTTGCTATGATTTTGTATCTGTTAAATATGTGTGTGATTGATGTTAACCACGAGAAGAAAAGCAGTCATTTAAAACAAAAATAAAAACTATAAGAAAACAGGCTTAAAATTGGATACATAATACAGTAAATAAGATTTAAGATTGTATCGTAAAATTTGATTACTTTTTCTCACATTGAAGTTTTTATTCCAAAATCTGTTGAAATACTTTGTTATCGGCGGGTTGCAAAAACATTATTTATGCTAAGAAATGTCATGGTAATGATGTTCTAGATAAAAAATGTAGTTTCAAATATTGTAGAAAAGATGTCAGAAGAGGGGTGGTTATTTGACAGATATTACCAGTCAAGACGAAAATGATTTTATCGCAAGAATGACCTTCGGTGCTGGTATGTACACATGACTGTTATAAACTTAACAAAAGTCGGACGATGCTTTAGCTCTCAGAAAATAAGCTTTATTTCCAATGTACCAAAAATTGTTATGGGAAAATAAATTCTGTCTTTAAAAGAAGATGGACGACGCAGTAGTTTTTTTTCTACATTTCATTCAGGAAATAACACACGTCACGCAATTTCAATTTTCGATACAGTTTTTACTAATACCACTAAGTTATCAGTATTTTGGCCAATCGGGAAACAGAATTGTGATCAGGTGACTTGCGTTTCCATAGAAGAGCGTCTTTAAGGTCAAAGAGTAAGAAGGGAAACTTTACCTACTGAGTCGGAATAATCTTATAACAAGATTTGTAATATCAAATAGACTATAAATGTGTTGTTATAACTTATTTATTTCTGCTTTTATCATGTAGGTCATTGGTTTTGGATGGGCATTACTCACAAGGAGTCTTGTGACGGCTATGTAAAGGAATCTTCCAACCAGAAGATAAGTTATGCCCAATGGAATGCAGATGAAAGTAATAAAGTAGATAAACCTGACTGTGTCCTAATGGGGTATCTTGGATTATGGGAAACAAATGACTGTAATGACAAACAATATTTCATCTGTGAAAGGTATCAATGAATTCCTGCGGTAACAGTATTATCCCTGATCTGTTAAAAGTTTAAAACGCTTTACATTTCCATTTGAGTTTTGGCTTTCTTTATATTTCATTATTTTTTTGTTTAATTTTTTTCTCTCCACAAAATGGTGCTTCCTTCTTGCAATATATGTTGTTTAGATATAATACAATTTTCATATCAGCAGATTTGAACTGTTTTGTATTGACATATATCTAAGCAGAAAAGCCTTCTTGTAGGTTTTTTTTTATCAGCGGCAAAAGTTTTCAGGTGTTTGATATCTTAAAGCCATATAAATGGCAGTAGTTTCTGATTCTTTTTTAAAACATTTTAAGCCATGTATACAGCAGATTAATAGTGAATTCAGACAACGATATAAGCAGTAATTGTTTCTATTTGAATTTAAGTGGCTGCTATAACAGCAACAGTGGTTTCTATATATTTTAAATGACTGCAACAGTGGTTTCTGTTTAATTTGATATTTTAACGGAAACAGAAAAACCTGGTTTCTTTCAATTTTTTTCACACTAACACATGAATTGGCGGCAGTGGTTTTTTTTTTTTTTTTCCTTTTTTTTATTTTGAACTATAAGATATATGAACAGCTGTGCTATGACATACAGCTCTGTTGCATGGTTGGTCTAAATTGTATTACATAGCAGTATTTTCTTTAAAAAATGACAGCTGTGTAATCAACAGTTGCTGTGAATTTTACATCTTTACAGTGACAACTATATCAGCAGTAGTGGGTTTTCAGATCTGGGATGGTTGTCAAACACAAACTCATTTAGCTACAATGGACATTATTACAGAACAGTGGGACAACTTGCAACATACGAAGAAGCAAAGGTTCGTTGTTTCAATGTTGTAACTTATGAATACATTTTAGTGTTTTATTATCATGATACATGATTCATGGATAATAAAAGCAAATCTTTATTTAATATATCAATGTTGATTTAAAAGATTTATGTTCTAGATGCACATAATATTTCAAAGATAGCATAATCGTTTGGAGTATTTAGTGTTAGAAGATTTATTTTGCATATATTAACGTAAAAAAAATTGCAAAATATTACTTCATGCATTTTCAACTTATTCATTGTAGGAGTTGTGCGAAGATAATGACGCCTATCTAGTAGAACCAGACACCGAAGAAGAAAATAAATACGTCCACGACAAAATGCACGAAGCATGTTAGTATATTTAAATATAATACAGACTATATAGTACTATCGTATTTTGTATTCATTGTAAAAATATGATAATACTATATTTTGTCATTTAAAGGGATTAATAGAAACTTTGCTTTTTCAAATAAATCTGTTTCACAACTAAATAGTTTTAAGGTAGAAATGTAGGACGATAAGCAGTGAGCAATACACTGGCACACTTAGCAAGACAATACAATGTTAAAAGAGTAATCAAGGGAACCAAGGTTACAGCTGTAATCAACAGAATCTAATCCAGGGACAAAGACCAGACATGGAAAACAGACATACATAACAAAGAACATAAAGTAACTAGAATCATACAAACAAAGTAATAAAAGCAAATGAGCAACTCGGACTCCACTAAAAACTGGGAACATGGACCAGGTGCATTGGTAGGGTAAGCGTCCTCTACTTTTCTAGAAACACCCGCCGAGTTGTTCATAAAAATTCAAGTCCGGGATAGACGAAAGAGGATAGGAAAACTATGACACGTTGAACAAATCAGTTCTCATGGCGCATATGGATACATTTTAGCGATCCACGAGTTCATGATGACGACCATAAAACTTTCGTAGTTAAGATTTGAAATACTCGTTATGAAGACAAGTGGTAAAATACCTTCTATAAAGGTAACTAGTACGTGAACTGAAAATATAAAAATTGCTTTTTTTTTAATATTTGAATACGATGCAACAATTCAATAAAATAATTTTAGTTATTATTTTACTGCCAACTTTGCTCTCAATTTTTATGTACTCTTTATTGTATGGAAATACATTACAAAACTATTTCATGACACTTAGAGTCATGTGACAAACTGTCGATTCAGAAATTATTGCGTTCATTGCTTATTGCAATTTTGTCATTTTTGTCTAATTGCGATTTTGAAAAAAAAAATCAATTATCAATAATGTTTTAAAATAATATTGCGAGTTGTTTATATTGCGATTTGAAATCGGTCGCATGTTTCGCAAGAATAAAAACATCGGGGTATTTGTAAATTCACAGAATTAAAACCGGATTATCGTCAAACAATATGTACTCATTTACACACAGAAAGAATTCTTACCTTCTTACTTTCCAGTAAACAAACAAATCCTATATGTAACAAAGCTATACCCACTTTTTTTTAATCAATCCTTAGATTATCTGCAGTTTATTTACCAAACTAAAATTAACATATAATGAAGACCGTACATTATCATAATAACAGTATTTATGATTTACTCAACAGAAGCACACAATAAGGTTATCAACACCATTGTAGAAAAGACAATTTATACACATTTTTTTCATTTTGTAGTCTACGGACAATGGCGTTACCTTGGAGCTAATGACAAGGAAAAAGAAGGAGATTATATTTGGTCAAATAGTGGTAAATCAATCTCCTTTGAGAATTGGTGGCCTGGAGAACCTAACGATAAGGGATATGGAGGGGAAGATTGTATGGAGATGAGATATTGGGGGAAATGGAATGATGTCGGCTGTTACCAAGACAACAAATTCATTTGTGAGATGTATGTAGATGCAGAGATACCTGTCTAGAAATTTTTATATTTATCCGCCGGTTGATACTTGAGAAAGAGTATTCAATGAGTTATTATTTTGTTGTTAACCTTATTTAACTAAATAAATGAATACGAATACTCTCTATGCAAAACTGTATTCAACTTAACTGTCTAATGAAATTTTCTATTTTATTTATGTTTAGTGCTCTAAAAACAAAAGAACCAGAAAAAGAAGACTGTGAAGATGGCAGGTAGGATTTGAATAACTGTTACATCTAGGAAATACGAAATTCATAACATTGATAACACTGCCAAATAGAAGTAATATATTCATAACTGAAATTTGCATTTAAGTATTTAAACATTTCAGAGCAATCCGTTTATACGCTCCCGAAGGGAGCTTAAATAGTTTTATTATCAACTGGGTTCAGTATACTTATGGCAAAGAAAACCATCAATATTCGGTTTGTGCCTGTAAAATCGGGAGCTTAAAAATAACAGTATGGTAGCTTCATTCTCTTATACTTGGTAAATGTAATTGAGAACTACACCTGTCTAGAAAACCTTAGCTCGCTTCGACGAAAATGACGTAATCAGCTTATCGATATCAAACGATTTTACCTAAAGACATTCCGGGTCATAACAACCGCAGTTACTTACCACAGCCAGACAATTCTGTCCATAAATAGTTTAGACCAAGTAAATAGTAAAGTACGTAAGGACAATAAAAACCGTATAAGATTTACCGTTTTGGAATTTAAGAATAACAGGGCTGACAAACATAATTAAAGGAGATTCGTGTTTTCTTCAGAAGCGTTTAAGGTTAAATCTTGCTCATACGATTACAATATACTTTATAACCCTATAACCAAAACTACTATTGCCATAGATGTCAGAGCAGAGAAAGGGTTCGAATCCCTCTGAAGAAGCGACCAATTTTTGATGGCATGTTTGCAGACTCGCATCGATTTCAGATTTTGGGAGTACTCTCGACTTATACATACACATATACATATATTATCTTTTACAGCCCAGTGACAGAGAAAGCAACAGTTCAACCAACTTTACCACCTACAACAACAGAACAAGACGTAATAACCACATCTGACTACTATGACTACTAAGATGACAACTTTTGTTTAATAAAACATTATATAACAAATGTTCTTACTGGTTTGAACAAACATTTTCTTGAAATCGTTTCTAGAAGACAGAGGATGCTTACCCTACCGGTGCACCTGGTCCATGCTTCCAGTTTTTATGAACGGGTTGTTCATTTACTTTCGTTGCTTTTTGTGTACGTTTTGTAATGATTATTACACGTTTTTTTGTGTGTGCCTATTTTCCTCACCTGGTCGATATTTTATTTTTTATGACGGTTCTTATTGTGGTTTCCTTAATTTTCCTTTGTACCAAATAAACCCTTTCCTTAGTGTGTACAGTCATTTGAATTGTACCTAAAGAAGCAATATGAATGTGCTTTGAAGCTTTGTGTATTGTTCTCAGACAGGTACTGAGTACCAATAACATGCACTTCTAACTTGTTGGGTTTGATATATAGTTATTAAAAATTAAATAATTTTGTGAAAATATTATGGGTGCAAATATACGTGGATCTAGAGTGTTCGGAACTGATTTTTGTACATTCAAAGTTTCAAAAAACGTTTTTGTTTTTGTTTTGCATTATTTTTGTTTTATTTATTTGTTTGTTTTTGTTTTGTTTAGAGAGGGGGTAATTTCATGAGGTTAATTTTACATAATTTACGGTTATTCAGCCTGCAGGAGAAACAATGAGCAGTTAAAAATAAATTAACAAACTTTGTAAGAATCCTGCAAATTCTGTAAAAATGTGATACACTAAAAAAAGGCTACAAATTTTTATTTTTGTTATTATGTTGCTTCATAGGTCTATATGATAAAGAGTAATCAAGGGAACCAAGGTTATAGCGGTAATCAAAAGAATGTAATCCAGGGACAAAGACCAGACATGGAAAACAGACATGCACAACAAAGAACATAAAGTAACTAAAATCATACATACAAAGTAACAAAAGTAAATGAGCAACTCGGACTCCACTAAAAACTGGGAGCATGGACCAGGTGTACCGGTAGGGTAAGCGTCCTAAAAAATGTGGTATTTGAGATGTCGGGAACGGGCGACTAGTCGCATGTTTAATTACCTCATAAATATTCATTTTTGGTGATTGCAATTTCTCCATATGAATAAAAAAAATTGAAAATCTGCTTTGTTATGTAATGGGGGATATGTCTTTTTTTTAAATGAATCCTTAAAAAAAACCTTTTTTTTTCTAAAATTTTGAACATTTATTGTTTTTTTTTCAAAAAAGATCCCAGTCACCAGCCCCCACTTTCCCCTCGATTTAAAAATGGTGGAAGACTTTGTAGCACTTCGCCACTTAAGGGCATCTCTAGCAACATTTTCCGTTTAAGCCGGTCAACTAGACTAATCTGTGCAGATACCAGAAATATTACAGTTCTCCATGGAAAGTGGGAATATGTTACACATATCATGTGACGTAAATAAAATTCAAACGCATGCAATTGATGGCTGAAAATTCCAAAAAGAAAACATTTGCCTTTCCTATCTTAGAAAAACTATCATTTGAATTAGATAATACAATCGGAGTTCTATTTTCTTCCGAGACGGATTAGGTTCTTGACAACAGCAACAGTGAAACAACGAAGATACACGTATAATACGATGAGCATTGGGACACGACACCCTATATGTCCACGTTTCCCCGAACTTTTTATCATATTCACTTCTTTTAATAAGTACAAAAATAGATAAGACATGAAAGCGATCAGAAAAAATGGAGTTATTTTTACTGGAACGTAATCATAATCTATTTATTTTTATTTATTTGATTAAAGGAAATGATGAGTTTTCTCCAAAAGGACAGTCACTTATTGTTACTTCCGGAACATGACTTTTTCTCGTTGGTACATTGGGGAATCTTAAGGAAAATTAGATTGTACATGTAAGAACCGTAGAGTTCACACTGCTCGCTAACACATACGTAAAAAAGAAATATAATTCGCTGCCACCAATGTCATAAATCGCAAGGGTAAGTCCATTTTCACATCGTAATCCGGTGTCGAGAATTCATTATTAACACATTTCATTTCCTGTGAAAAAGCTTTCAGTTTATTCTTGCATCAAATTCAAGTTTTGCACAAACACACAAAAGCATATCAATTTACTCAATCCCAATCATAATTTTCTCTCATAATCATATGATCTCACAAACAAGTTCATAAAAGTGTGGGGATTAGAGTGACAAACAATGACGTCAAAATATACACTAATGATACTGAGTGACATTATACATATACAATTAAAACACTGATATTAAACGTCTGTCAAAAGCGAAAGCTGCATTCAACAACTTTAAGAATGCCGGGAAATCTGGCCAGTACATCCCATAAATCAAATTGAAACTTTGCAAAAGTTGTATTATACCTATCTTGTTGTAAGTTTCAGAGTACTAGATAATAGTTACCAACAAAAGCTCTTCACTTTTTATACAGCGATCCTGAGATGGATCCATCGAATAGCGCATAAGTTTTTTTGGTGGGTGTAAAAATTGGCGATGTTTAGGCAAAACGTAAACGAATGATTCAGGCGTAATAATCTAAATAAATGACATAGTTTTGCACTTTTATTATTGTATATTACAAGCTCTACCGCACAAGAAATTTAAGTAAATTCAGGCTTAGTGTTTTGAGAAATTTTATGTTTGACGTAGTGTATTAATTGCAGGATTTGTTAATTTTAATTCAGGATTTATTTTCATTTGAAATAAATATTTCCAGATAAATTGTCGTGGGAATTTATTTCTGTTGATTTATTACACGAAATAAACAAAATAAAATTTTCAGCAAAAATTCTACTTTTACCGTATTTTCAAGGAGTAATTTTTGGTTCACAGATGAAAAACAAATCAGAAGTAAACCTCGTAGCATATTTTAATTTTAATTTTGCTCGTATTGAATGATAAAAAAAGTAGTTTATGCTTATAAATCTAAAACATTTATGACAAAGATATTATGATTTATATCTCTTATATCCTGTATACACGAAATAATCAATAAAAACCTTTTTTTAAAGCAAAGAAACCAAAAGCTATCAGTACTTTTGTTATTTTTGATATTTGTTGTTTAAAGCTGTTCTTTTAAAATTCCATACATGAAAAAAATGCATGTTGTGCGATTTTTTTTTTACATTTCTTATGTACTCAGTTCCTACTCCAGCAAATTGTCAAAACACGAAGCAATGAGACAAGACCAACAACAAAACAATAGACAGTTTTATACGTCGCTTATTTTGTTTGGCGAAGAAGGACTATCTACTCGGTTTTGATTTATTAATACTTTGGTTTTTAGAGAATTTAAAGAAACGATCATCATATTCTTAAATAGTAAGAATACTTCAATTCAGGTTTTTTTATTTGGAATAAATTTTGGTCGAAATTCACAGTAATTTTTTTCCTTAAAAAGAAAATACAAATAGTTCATATTACTTTAAAGGGCACGTAAGATAACAACATTAAAATAAAAATAAGGAAATAATGTTATCAATTGACATATTCCAGGTCAGTGTTGTAGACTTTCCTTACAAATGAATATTTGTTTAAATATTTCTATCAAAAGAGAGTTTTTGTCAAGTCTGTAGAAAAAAAATGTTTGCCTTTTCTTACTTTAGGTTAACACCATTTGCGCTTCAGTATAAAAAGAACTTTGTAGAACTTAGGTGATTAGGGAACAAATAAATATATCCGATGCAAGACATTTCATTTAAAATTCAAATCACGAATATCAGTTCTATAATTGCTAAATGTAGCTGTAGTCTGACAGCCGCATTGAGCATATGTTATTGCATTTGAATGAAAGTGTATTACATGACTACAAAGCCATATAGTAAAAACAAACAAAAACAAAACGAACAAGCCAAACATTGGATATTGTCATATTTTTCATTTGCATATATTTTGAACAAAACGTCTTTTAACATCTTGCATGCAACGTTATTTATCATCGAGATAATGTTTTCATATTTCAGTCTGTGAAATATCAATATCGAGAGGAGTGAAAAGCAAATTAGATGTTTTCGTGGTGTCATATAAGCGTGAAAATACATTACCTGTTTGGATAGACTTGTAATGGGACAGGCAAACTTTACAATTATTTTTTCCATCGGTTATTGAGAACAGTTTAAAATGTTCAATATGAGAAATTAACACATCAATATATAATTACAGAATGTTTCCCTCGTTGTATTGAAGTCATAACTTAAGTGTCAGTCCCTGTAAGGATCAGGCAGTAGGTGAAACATGGTAGGGAAAATCCATCATTTTTGATTGTGCATCTGACTATTTGCACTGCAAAAATGAACATTTCATGGGCAGATAACTCTGTCAAAAACCTAATTTTTCGAAGATTTTATTGAAATATTTCTGCGCAAAGCCAGTTATGCGGAGATCAAATAAAGGTCTTTTGAAATAGAGAAAATATCAATGAGTGAAATTAGATTGTAAGATCGTTGGGGTTTTGACATGCATGTATATTATTTTTTTCCATTGAGCCTGATTCTTACAAACACTTACACTTAAATCAGAAATTAAAAAAGATAAACCATAGCATAGTGATGGTTAAGATGATTATATCTCATATGTCTCATAGGTGAATTTCTACCTAGTAGTAATTGTTGCTTGTTTTTCATATGAAAGTAAACATGTGGGTTTGATAATGTTATTTACTTCCTCTTGTATAACAGAAATTGTTTACCCTTCCTACCATACCCCATCTGATGTCCATCCCTTTTTAGTGGTAGAGGTTTGAATTGAAATACTTTAGTTGTATGTGTGATTCTTAATGTTATTGAATTTTATTCTGCTATCTACATTGTGTTTATTGTCGTCGTTTTCTGTTTAAACATTTCAAATAGTTACATATCCTAAAAACACTTTAATCATACTTATGTAAAACAGAGGAACACATTTTAGTAACATTGTTTTTGATCTTGCTCCAATATAAACTATTATTTCAAATTTATGGGAACTTGAAAAGAAAACTATTTAATGCTTTGAATAGACTTGTTTATTATTAATGCTGTGAATTTGGGGGAATGTTAACCTATAATCACCAGCCTATTTAATTAAATTTATTATTGTGAAAATAAATCACTTTGATTGATCGCATGGACAGGGAAATGTGAGATTTTAGGCTTCTGTTCCATATTTATTTAATTCATCATGGAGGCAGTAGCATGACAGCAAATAAGATAAAGCTAAATAATTAATCTTTCGTTCACTTCTTTCGAGCAAACATTCAGCAAATGTAATATGATTTACTTAAAATGACTTCAGAGAAAAAGCTTTCCAGTATAAAATAAACAAATGCACAGATTGAGAAAAAAGCAAATGTTATAGTAACTTTGATGAGATAACACATGACAAACATTAATTTGTCATTAGATAACTATGCATTTTTATAGTGAACCTTGCATTTCTGCTTGCTTTGAGATAGCCACACAAGAATGCTAAGGAAAGACTTCTATATAAATTGTCATATGATAAGAAATAAATTGAATTTTGTAATGCTAAAAGACCACTAATTTGATTAAAAACGACAAAAACAAGACTTTTAATTGCAAACAAACAAATCACCAAAAAAAGACTCTCAGACTCTGCAATGTTTGATTCCGTAAAAAGAAATGTAAAGGAGATAAGTTTATATACTTCCACTGGGTAAGTTCATGTAACCTACTCCATGAATTACATCAGAAACATAATACTATAGAAGATTTCATAGAATTTTATGATGACAGCCTCAAAAGTTGAATAATAAAATTATCAGTTAGGTACTCATTTATATATAAGTTTGTTAGATTGTATATTTCGCCAGTTAATCAGGGATTATGTGGAAGATGATGCGGGGCCATAGTCGCTTTATGTTTGTTTTTATTTTCCACTTTAAACATTAGTAGATGACAGCCTCAAGAATTGAATAGAAGACTATCAGTTAGGTACTCAGTTACATATAAGTTTGTTAGATTGCATATTTCTCCCGTTAATCAGGGGTTATGTGGAAGATGATACGGGGCAATAGTCGCTCTATGTTTGTTTTTTTATTTTCCACGTTATATATTAGATAGAAGATGACAAAATGGCAATTCAAATTGTCCATCATACATTGTTGAATTTTGTTGAACGTATTACCAAGGAGTTTTTTGCTATGGCATATTTTAATAGTCCACAGGCCTGCCTCTGCCTTTGGATTTTAAACTTCTATCGTAATAATACTTTATTCGTCAATTGGTGCTGAATTAAAATATCCTGATGCCAGATATCAGAGGTGAAGTAATTTTTTACAAACTATAAATAGATCTTAGATAGAAAAGTAATCAATGGAACCATTATTCTAACGGAAATCAAAAGGAAGTAATCCAGGGACAACGACCAAACATGGGAAACAGACAAAAACAACAAAGAACATAAAGTAACCAAAATAATACATACACAATAACAAAAGCAAATGAGCAACTTGGACTCCACTAAAACGGGGAGCATGAACCAGGTGCATCGGTAGGGTAAGCATCCTCTGCTTTTCTAGAATTACCCTCCAAGTTACCTATAAAATGTCAATTCCGGGGGAGACGAAAGAAGAAAGGAAAACACGTTGAACAAATCAGTTTTCATGGTGCAGATAGCTACACCGTAACGATCCACGAGTTCATGATGACGACCATAAAACTTCTGTAGTGATGACTTCAATCTTGTAGCAAAATAACCCTGTTCCAGAAGCTTTACTACAAAAGTCCTAGCGCGATACAAAAAGACTGCGCAATTATGGCAAGCACTGGCATAACGTATGAATTGTGATATAAAAACTCCATACGCAGGTGCTGAATGGATAATGTTACAGATGAAAGGAAAGTTGACAATTCTGAATGAAAAGTTTCTCGTAAAGTATGGTTATTAGTTTTCCTTTACCATCGATTTCTAAGAGTATGTCAAGATATGAGGCTGACTTCACAGTTTCTTTAGTATCCGTTATCTAAATGCGATGTATCAAGTCCCTGAAACCAGGATTGTTTAACCTTAGTACGTTAATATATGGCGGAAACAGAGATTAAAAAATCTAGCCAAACGATGTTCTTTCTTTCGGATCAGATCAGCTATAAGGTCAGTCTCATAAAAGTGTAGGAATAGGTAAGCAAGTACAGGAGCACAATTTGTTCCCATTGGAATATCGACCGTTTGTTGAAAAATGCGTCCACCACACTGGACAAATATGTTGTCGATAAAAAATTCCAGCATTTTGAAAACAACTTCCGTGTATTTGGAAGATAATTTGGAATTATTGTTTACAAAGTATGAGAAATCTCTACCAAGAACTATATAATTATATCCAGGTGAACCATCTTTTTTGAAGAAACAACAATGTATAAAGTTTTTGAGTCGGGATTTTAAGTGAGTATGAGGAAAAGAAGTATACAATGTTGAAAAATCAAAGCTTTTAATGCTATTATATTCTGAGAATAATCTTGAATTGATGGTCTCAAAAAGAACTGTTAAATATTTCAGCATTCACATTGAATTAATACCACTACGGTGGATTACTTATGAGTTTAATAGTGTTCCGTTTTCTAAGATCATCACACAAAAACATGACACAATGGAAACCGATAATCCTACGACTGCAGCTTAAACTGTTCTCGGAAAAAAATATTCCACTTGACACATTGTCAGAAGAAAAATCAATAATTGATCCGACATTTTTACTCTGTCGAGCTTATATTATATATGAAGGAGAGAAGTGAAACTTTTTTTTAAATTCGTTTTTATGAATATGTGCTATACTAGTAAACTGTACATGTACTGTAAGCTAAATACAATTTCAAAAAGTTAAAGGTGTGTATTTTTGGGTATGTGGTTATTGTGTTCTACGGTTAATATCTTATGTGACTTATAACAATATTATATAGGTAACTATAACGCATTCAAAGAAACAAATTATGTTTTTATGTATATTCTGGGTTTTACATATGCACATATATTGGAGTATCGTGTAGAACAAAATGATTATTTGGTCCATGTTTTCCCACTTCCCACGATTTCTATAAGTCCTCTCACACCCTCATTCTTATACATGTCCTGTATAAATTGAAACCACAATACTTCAATAGATAATTCTGTTATTCACACTTTGACTTGCAAGTTAATTTGTATTGTAAAGACCACAAAATGATGTTCTAAAAATCTATGAACTTATAGCAAGAAAGCCAGTTCTACTGTAAAATTTAATTAAAACCAGTCTAAATTTTGTCAATACCTCTCTTTAATGACGGTCAAGAAAGAACCTTTGGTAGGTCGTTATAGTATTATGGCGTTTAAACTCTTCTCCTCTAGCAGATTGGAACATAAGGTTCTGCAGGATTAATATATCCCGTAATTTTGGCGGTTTTCATTCAAAATGTGCAGATTGAACTTTGGTGTGTCTAATTTTGTTGCATTAAGCGTAGGGATGCTTTTTTGTGTTTTATTCACATTGGAATGAAATTATCCTTAATTATTTAACGCTAGTAAAGACTATAATGTAAATATACGATACCTGTTGTCTGCTACACACGGTAACTGATTTGCTCTAATTAGCATTCAAGGGAATAATTGATTTATGTTCTTGGTTAATCTGGTCCATTATTGTTGTTCAATTTAAATGGAATAAACATAAAGATAATTAGTAACAATTATAACATCGCTAAAAATGTTGTACAATCCAATCAAGATAATTAGCCTAAATAAAATACGAGATTGAGAGCCTTTATCACTATTGTTTTCAATTTACATTTGTTGTTGAACAGAATAATTTAAACTGACATTTATAAATTACGAGTCGAATTAAAATGCATGGTTAACTACATTTTAAAATCTCTATGAAAGTAGTACACATAGAACGAACTTAAGGAGGTAGGTCTAGGGTAAGGGACATAACTCTTAAAAATCATTGGAACGTTTGTATTCAGCATTTTACATCAATCTTATGTAAGCATCTAATTAACTTGGATTCATTTTATTCTGCTTCAAACTAAAGCTTTAGAGGCTTTGGTGAAATTGAACATAATGAAAACATATCACTGATTTCATGAGTTGTGTCCCTTACCTTAGGTCTACTTCTTTAATATTGCACACATTCTAATATAACAATATATTGGCTATCTAATTTCTCATGCATACTTTATATTTTGGTGTGTTTAATTTTTTTGCACTTTTAAGACAGGCGCCAAATAAACCAAGGAAAGACTATAATCAAAATATCACAAAAAGTCAACAAACGAAGAAGAACGTGCTGACAACATCGCCGGAAGCTTCCAAACGTCAATCGACAAAGAAGAATCCGAAGAAATAACACATCAGAAATATCTATAACGCAAACAGCTGGAAAAGAAGAATTTATAGACATAACTCTACGGGAACCTTCGAAACGGTTACCAACGAAGAAGTGTTGCTAGCCATTACACTGCAGAAACTACCCAAATGTCGACAAAATTTCGACAAAGAAAGAATTATCGTCGTATATAACAGTGCAGGAACCTCCAAAACATCAAAAGAAGAAGAGGAATTATTAGACACAGCAGGAATCTCAAATTCATCAAAAGACAAGGGAAAATCCGTACAAATAACACTGCAGGAACCAACGAAACGTCAACAGACGAAGACAAGTTCTTGGACATAAGACAGGGAAACCTAAACAGTGTCAACAGACGAAGAAGAATATGTAGACATAACACTACGGGAACCTCAAAAACGTTAACAGAAAGAAAAGCCGTATACATAACATTGCAGGAAACTCAAAAATGTTAAGAGACGATTTATAATATCTAGACATAAGACTGCAGGAATTTCAAAAACGTTAACAGACTAATAATAATATGTAGACATAACACTGCAGGATCCACCAAAACGTGACAAAGAGAAAATCTTACCACACAAAGAACACCAAGGAGTACATATAGAAATACGAACAACAAAAACAGAGACTAAATCCATGGAGGATTGTTGACTTAAGTCATTTCTGCTGCTTGTAAGGCACCTATGGTGGTGCACGGAGGATGTCAAGTATGGTTTAATTTCTCTGATAGTTCATAACATTTGCCATTGTTTGAAACAGGCAATTTTGTATTCAAACGTACCACATAGGCATAACCATATACCGTTTTATCTATGAGCAATATGCATGAGTCTCATTACATTTTATATTACTATGAGTGGATTTTTAACAAGGTTCATATTTTAGCAGGTTTTATTTTTTTGGTGAATGAGATTAAAATGTCTCGAAATCGTGTATTTATAGCTGCAAGGTCTGTGCTAACTTGTTTTTTTTATTATTTTGTTGGAGAAAGTTTTTTGGAACACTAATACACCAAACTATGCTAATATATCAACAAGAAAGTTTAATATGAATATAATTTCATCCTTTGCTGTTGTTGGTTTAAGAAGTTAGACGATCTACTATTTTTGGTGTACAACTTTCTTCGTTTATAAATGTGTAAATAACAATACAGATTCAAACAGTATGGAAAATTACAAAAACTACTCTTATCTCCATGTTTTAAAAAGAGAAGAGGATGCTTACCCTAGATGAGGTCAGTGCCGCCAATGTTTTGATTTACTCGGATGGCTCATTGATTTTACCACATATCAGTTTTCATCTAGTCCAATGTCATTTATTCATTTTAAAAGTTTAAGTATAACATTCCGCTTTACACTTTGAAATTTTTAATTACAAAATAAGTACTTTTAACAAAATGTTTATTTTTTTAACTAATGATTTAACGTTAAATAATTTACGACGGGTGTTTCTAGAAAAGCAGAGGACGCTTACCCTACCGGTGCACCTAGTCGATGCTCCCCGCTTTTAGTGAAGTCCGAGTTGCTCATTTACTTTTGTTTCTTTGTATGTATTCTTTTTGTTATTTTATTTCTTTGTTGTGTTTGTCTGTTTCCCATGTCTGGTCTTTGTGTCTGCATTACATTCTTTTGATTTCCGCTGGAATCTTGGTTCCCTTGATTACTCTTACATAATAGGATGTAAAACAAGCATCGCAGATTATACATTTGTATATCAATATTTTGTATAAATAAAAAAGAGAATCGTAGTTGTAATTGAGATATAAAGTAAATCAGCTCACAATTTATGCGCTATATAAATGTGTGATAAGGCAATTTTGTCATAAATAACTGAGTTTAATTAGACTAAAATTTTCACAATACTATTCGAACAACAAAACGTACAAATAAGACAACCATGGTGCATCAGCACAAGTCTGTGGTTCCTATAATTGGTGTAATAATGTAATAAAAATATTTTTAACTTTATTCACCACTTCTGATATTAATCATAAAAAAATCAGATAATACAAAGACCTATTCGACAATTACAACCAAAATCATCATAATTTTTAACACTCTTCCACATTAACAAAAATGCAAACAAAACGACAAAATAAAAGGAAAACAAAACGTAACGTAATATAAAATACAATAATAAAAATGTTTTAAAAAGCCACACTTAAATTATCATTTCAGCTTGCTCATGACCTTATATGACAATACTTGAAGTAGTTTTATGTTCCGTAATATTAGTTTATTTAAGTCTTAAATGACAACATTGATAAACAAACATTACCCTATGGATATACATATTTCGGGCTTAGATGTATTGCAATTACTTATGGAGTTATGATATATTAAGGATGTTCACTGCCCTGTTTAAGAATAAAATGGATTTCAAAGGAAATCATTTTTTAGATTTTTAATGGAAGAACAATATAAGTAGAAAAAAGTGGATGGGTCAGTGTGCACATTTTTGAGATATAAGCATTTGAAATTTGGCGGAAAAGGATTTCTCGATTTTTCATCAGTTTTGCTATAAACATCAAAAAGAATGATTTCAAAAAAACTTCTCAAAAACATTTGAAGGAGTGTTTAATGAAATTATGAACAAAAAACGTAGTCGCTGAATTCATGCTATGAATTGAAGAAAACCAGAAGAGTCCGAAAATCTGAAAAAAAAATGACTGACCATGCGCAGCGAACATCCTTAAGATATAGTTTTACAAATGTTTAAACGGTCGCTGTTCGTATCAGCCATAATCAAAGTAATGTATTACCTATTAAAATATTATATAGTCGTTATGCATTCTGACACAAATCAGTGTTCATAAATTTTGAAGTTACACAATTTATTAATAAATAAATATAGCTCTCGACCTGTGGATTAGAAAAATGGCTTCGGAGAAATTAATTCTGGAGAGGACAGGAAACAAGTTTGTTTTATTTGATTAATAAGATCTGCTATTCAATATGTATTTCATATGATTACTCAAATAAAACTGGAAGCATATTCTACAAAATTGTATTAAACAAATTAGAGTTCGTCTAACAATCAATAGGAACTGCATTACCGAAGGATATTTGATTACAAGTCAACATGTTTTGTAATAGAGTGTCAAAACCAATATCGTTCTTTGTTGATTGGGTGTGAAATGTATTTAATTAATAACAAAAATATTGCTTCCTTATCCAATTAGTATTATATAAAAGTCGTAATTTGTACTATTAGGGTTAAATAGACACTTGATATGTCTCATATCAAGTAACATTGTTATCAATGCGACACAGTTATCATAAAAAGTTCAAGCACTTTTCCTCTTTTTGCATACGATTTTGTTGTTTCTTTCTGCAACTCATCAATAAAAAATGATAAATACTTAGGTTACAAGTAACAAATCTATCAACTTTAATAACTTTGAAAAAATTAATGTCAGACTTCGTGCGAAACAATTTTCGGTTATCTGTACTTTTCCCCTTCAATCTTGTTTCTAATTCTCTAAAATGACAGGATATTCGAAAAAAAAAATCTGTCATACACTCTTGGAATGATTCTGACGTTTCCGGTTATCTTCTTTGGAGTTTTGAATAAAAGTGACATTGCGCATCAATAGTGTATAGTCGTACTACATCACGCGTCAGCAATGTATAGTCGTACAACATCACGCATCAGCAGTGTATAGTCGTACTATATCACGCATATAAAAGTATAGACATACGACATCACTCATCAACAGTGTAAAGTCATACTTCATCACATGTCAACAGTGTATAGTCGTACTACATCTGGCGTCAACAGTGTATAATCAGGTTACAGAACGCATCAACAGTGTATAGTCGTACTATATCACGCGTTAACAGTGTATAATCGTACTACTAAATTTTAGCACACCTCAAGTACTTTTAAAAAGTACATTTAATTGAATAAACATGCCAAAAAAATGATTTATAGATAAATAGAATAATAGTAACTTATTTTGATTTTCATTCTAACAATACGATGCGGACTTTCTCAACTTGCGCTTTGCTGGAGCGTCTTGAACAAATTTGACTTCAGATGATAAAAAAAAAACTTTTGAAATGAAAATGTATTTGCTTTTAGGCAAAATCTAATTCAATTCAATCAAAATTTGTAATTGAGGTCGTAAATTCCGTCACTATGGAATACACTCACTAGTATAAAAAAATGCACAACTGATCGTGTGAGTTCAAAAAACGCACAACTGCTCGTATTAGTTCATTTCTCGTATTAATAACGTCTATTGAAGATGGCATATTCAGTGGAACATTTGATTTACAACTCTGACAGAGATGTGGAGATGTTATAGAATTCTAATGAATATATTATCGACAAAAGTCCAATTATAAAACATATCAAATAGAAAATGTTGCAGGGGTAATACACATAGAGTCCAATAAGAAGTATAAACATGTCTTGTAGTAATCTTTTGAGTAGTTCTTTTTGGTAATCTTAAATTTTATGTTTCCAAGAACAATGCATCTATTTCATATTACAAATGCACCCTTTCTGAAAGTTAAATTTTGGTTTTGGATTAACTGGAACGATAAAAGAGGAATAAATTACATAGAAAGCAATGAAACTCTTTAAAAAAAAGGAAATAATTCTTTAATTTGAACAAAATTTGGTTGCTTTGTTCGGGAAGTTTAAAATGATTTTCTGAGCCATTCATTGTCGATTTAAAAAAAACTTCATACTTTTTGACATACATACGGTATACACTTCACATTAGAACAAAAAATTCAGTTGGATAAAATTTACCCAGTGCCACTCATATTATGGAATCTGCCTAATTTTTACATGAACATAGAATATAATTTCATATGTATATGTTTTCTTCGTACATAGTATTATTGCGTCTGTGTATGACAACATATATTATTATCTTGTCAGTACCATACAATAGTTTTCCTCAATTCCAATGAGATAATTAAACATCATCGTGCTTGGAATAGTATTTCAGTTAAACTAAACTATCTTGTATTTATTACTGAGTAAAACTAAAATTTTGTTAGTAGTAGATTTTGTGTATTTTGTATTCAGATACATTTTTTTGCCATTTTTTATTTGAATCGCAGACAAGCATATATCTTAAAACCTAATTTGATGTAGTAAACTGAATGAGTAATCAGTGGAACCAAATTCTAGGGGAAATCAACAGAAAGTAATCCAGGAACAAAGACCAGACATTCAAACAGACAAACACAACAAAGACCTCAAAGCAACCAAAATAATACATACAAAGTAGCTAACGCAAATGAGCAACTCGGAGTCCACTAAAAACTGGGAGCATGGACCAGGTGCATCGGTAGGGTAAGCGTCCTCTGATTTTCTAGAAAACACCCGCCGAGTTGCTCATAACAATTCAAGTCCAGGGTAAACGAAAGATAAAAGAAAAACTATGATACGTTGAACAAATCAGTTTTCGTGGTGCAGCTGGATATACCGTAACGATCCACGAGTTCATGATGACGACCATAAAACGTTTGTAGTAATGACTGTAACATAACCGCGTTTCAGAAACCTAATTGTTAGAAGTCATTTTTCAGCTTTTTAAAAAATTTGAAATAAAATGTAGTACACAATATAATTAACTTTTGAAAGTTTCATCAAATGGTAGATCTATATGATGTTTGAAAGTTATCATATATGTTTACCATATATTATTAGCAGTCCTGGGACAATTATTCAGTGTTTTGATAAAGCAACACTGAAAGCTTATTCGAGAAACTTAAGTACTATTTTATTTATAAAAAATGATTTTGTACACTTAGTGGATATACATTATATACAATCTGTACTCTAGTTCATCCAATATTTTCTTCTCAATAAAACAAGGATTTCAACTGAGCAACACAGGCTTTCTCTGAGTCATTATTTGGCGTCAAAAGATTTTATAGAGTTTGAACAGCATCGATTGATTTGAATCATATCATACATCTTTTAGTAAATAGCGTGATGAGCATTAATTTAACTTTGCATGGTGAGAAACCAATAACAAAGTGAATTAACAATTGAACAAGATTAACGAAGGTCAACATTTTCTATGAATTCATGTTGTTTTTCTTATCATGTTGAATGTTTATGGGTGCATTTATTTCATTGGACATCATGATTAGAGTGAAATACCATGGCTTTCTAAATTTCGTCAATGGCACCTTTTTCTAACAGGGTGACATTGATGTTTTAACAAATTCAATTAAAAAAAGTAAACTGAACATTACTCGTGACAGCAAAATAACAAAAAAAGCAATGTTTACATAATGCGAATACCTCTTATTTAATAAAATCCAGAAGCAGTACCATTTTATAATATTTCAATAATAACTCGGTTGGATTTTGTGTTTCCCCAGACAGACATAACTGTTATCTACATACAAGAACTTAAGCCAGGTCTGATTGTGACAAATTACCAGTACTGTCGGTTGTATATGGAAATATCAAAACATTTATCCAAATTTGATTAATATGTCATTGGTATTTTTATTGGCATTTTGGATGCAATATTAAACAGTTATTGTGACGTCAACCTAGTTTTAAAATATGAAATCTTGTATGCGATTTCTCGATGGGAAAACAATAGACGACATTTAAAAAAAACAATAGAGAAAGTTTCTTGTTCTTAGTTCGATTTATCGATACATTGCTGTTTACAACTTGTTCCAAAAAGCAAAGTATTAATCATATTCCTTAACAATTGCGTCCGAATGCATATTTGCATAAATATGCTTGGTTCTTGTAAGTCCATTTGCTTACTGTTTTCACCGAGTGGCGTTTCAATTGTACTTTCCGAATGCTGAGTGGTGAATTGCGTCTTCAAAGTTCGGTTGTCCATTAAGACGATAATGTCCAGCTGAAAGCAAGTGGTAAAATGGGCGGTTAGAGATAAAACTTTATGCGCGTATTAACATATAAATACAATTCTAACTCCAATTTAACGCTAAACCACAGTTCATTCGAATTCATCGGAACTTTGCATCATCATATGTCTACATCATCGACATTCCATAGATTATATGAATCGAATATGTTGTAGGTCAAGGTCATAGCCGAAATATCAGCAATGTAGACTTTTAACAATTAGGCTTCTGGAATAGGGTTATGTTGCTACAAGACTGAAGGCATTACAACATATGTTTTATATTTGTCATCCTGAACTCGTGGATCGTTACGGTGAAACTCGGAAGGTTATTCCAGAAAAAAAACAGAGGACGCTTTTTACCCTATCGGTGCACCTCGTCCATGCTCTCAGTTTTTAGTGGAGTCCGAGTTGCTCATTTACTTTTGTAAAGTTCGTATGTATTATTTCAGTTACTTTATGTTCTTTGTTGTGATTGCCTGTTTTCCGTGTCTGGTATTTGTCCCTGGATTACATTCTTTTGATTTCGCTAGAATCTTGATTTCCTTGCAAATACTCGATATATACATGGTAAATACAAACAAGGAGTTTAACTCACTTATAATACGTGATTTTGATTTACTTAAAATCTTCATTGGAAGATTACCGCTATAACTTTGGTTCCCTTGATTACTCTAATAAGGCTAATAAATAAGATTATGGAACAAACACATTGTTTAAGAAGGTTGAAATAGTGTACGGGACATAACTCTTGAAATCAGTGATATGTTTGTATCATATTGAATTTCATCAAAGCCTATCAAACTTGCATTTGAAACAGAATGAAATCAATCCAATTTACTTTGATGCTTACATGAGATTGATATAAAGAGCCTGAATACAAACGGTGGACAGTGATTTGTAAGAGTTGTGTCCCTTACTCTAGGTCTACTTCCTTAAGGTTTTTATTTCTTTTCATGTGAGACTAAACACATCATGTAAAGTAACCTTTTATAAGCACTTTAGTAAATTTGTTATTGATCAGTTAAATTCATTCTATGCAAATTACAAATGTTAATATTGTACAATTATTCAATAAATTACATGTATTGGTGTGTTGATTTCACAAAAACAAAAGAAAGAGAGAAAGACAGACACACAAAACCTTCATAAGAACACTTTATCTTTGTCTAGAAATTTTCCTGCAAATGCTTTGGAAAAAACATATCAAGCCTTAACTAATTGAACGTTCTCCGATAAAGAAAAAGAAAAGATAAGTAAATGAGTTTTAGTAAATTTGGCAAACTTTACAAAATAAAGCAATGCAACAAAGAACATAAAAAAACAACTAGAAAAATTAAACTGTGAGGAAAATTTTCCCGGACACAAAATGGTAACAAAAGTAGGAAGATAGAGATTGAAATTATATACTACAGTTTCACATACCTATATATATTTTCTGTAAATTATCAAGTTGCTGCGATAGGTATTTAACGATAAGGATACCCCCTTGGTCAACGTGGGGAACATAAACCTCATTTAAGGCCGTGCACAACACCTAAGGGACATAATTCTGTAAACATCAGCAAAACGTTATATTTTGTTACATTCTGATATCAAACTTAAAGCATCTTACTGATCAAAAGGTTCGTTAATCATGCTTTTATATGCTCATTGAATTTCATCCGTTGAAACTTGTTGTTTATTTTTTTTATTTATATATTATATATTTTGCTTCTTGAATCAAAATTAACTACTGAATAAAATTTCAAGAAATTTAAAAAAGCCAAATAAATTTTATGAACGATGTTCGGCATCCCCTTAAATGGAAATGCAAAATAGGAGGTACGCAATGACATCATAAAAATGAACATGTCAAAATTCAACTAATATTAATTCAGTAGTTCCGGAGTAGTTGATCCACTTTAATCGACGAATGCCAAATCACTATTTTCATAAGGAAATTCAAAAAGGTATTTATATGGAAATGCCAACATTTTGGTGTACAATGGCATCACATAATACAGAAGATATACAAGTGTCGTTGTATATCATAGTTGTAGTAAGAAATAGGTGCTGAAGAATGAACGATCAGACAAATGGTCGGAACGACAGAGTGAATCTATCTACCTCGCACTCTGTACAGTAAGCTGACGAATGTTTTAAAGAATAATAATCATATATACATGAAGGACAAGAATACTTTACATCGGTGAGATGTCGTAAAAATTTTAGCATGGATCAAATCTGTGTTCTAATGTAAAATTATTTAAAAAAAATACGTTGCTGATATCGATTTATGAAGACGCAGTATTACTGTAACCGTAGTTTTCAATATGCATGAACAGTCTCCAGAGGTTATATCACATGGTTCCTGGTGTTGAGACTACATATTTAGTTCTCTAGACCGACACTAATTAAGTTATCCTTTTGTACAACGTTATTTAACACCTTACATTCAAAGTTAACCATCCAGTGACTAGACGAGTAAGCCTTTGTCCGTGTCTGGTGCGTCATTTCACATTAGAAGATGTGTTTCCATGGCGCCAGTGAAATAATGGCATTTCAAAAATCCTTTTCTGACGTAAGCGATGAATACTTCCTTTTTTAACCAAATTTATTATTTATTCATTTTTGTAACTCACATAGTTATGATTCACCTGTTCATACAAAATTGTTGTATATGAACCAATTGTAGCAATTGCACATGAGCAAATAAGAAAAAGTCACGAGACCAACACCTTTTAAAGTAACAAATCTTTTAGTCATTTTTTCAAGCTGGAAAGTATCCCCTCTATGTTACCCGAGCTGTATTTAACATTGACAAAAGATTGAGAACCAAACCAAACCAGAAACTGGAAATGCACATTAGACTTCAAGTTTAGAAACATTTACACAATTAACTCATTTTCTTTATATAATGTACGCTTCATTGAAATGTCTTGAATCTATATACGACATTTATTTGACCTTTATAAGTACGTTACTTGACGTCAATCGAAATAAAAAAAAAGTATACATAAATATTACAAATTTGGTATAAACTATAAACTATAGAAAATATAACGTCACATGTAGTGTTTTGAATAATTTAATAAAATTGAAATAAGAAATTTTCTAAACAAGAAAAACAAATACATTTGAAAAAAATTCTTTCTTAAACATGTAAAGATAAAAAAATGGTAATAAACACAATAATAAAATTCCATCACAAAACGAGATAAAAGATATAAGGGGCAAATCTGATTTTTATGTATGTCAAATACGTTTGTTGCAATTTTTGAGTTAGTAATTTTAAGCATATAATGTATATTATACAATGAAGCATATTTTATAAGATACAATTTAAGAAAAAAAATATAAAGGGGGATATCACACGTTCAGTTTAAAGAGTTACTTAACACAATGATGGCAACGACCATTTTTTACAGTATTAAACTGTAATTTGAAATAGGTTCGATTCCTAGTGGAGCTGAATAGTAAGTTTACATGGATTAAAGGATTATGTCATCACTAAGCGTTAGTCGTTCGTCGTTTGTCATCCTTCCTCCGTACTTTTTATCACATAACCTCCTGACTGATTTTAACCTGTCTTAGCATTAATCAGCCAATCGTTTAAATACAGTAAAACATTTTTGTATCTTCAATTTATTTTAAGTACTAGTCTTTGTAAGAATCGTGAAAATTTTTTAAAATGTGATAAACCTTTAAGAAAAAAGTTTTTATTTTTTATTAAATTGCTTTATATGTCTATATGATGCAATGTTAAATTATTCATTGCAATCTTCCCGCTCTTAAGTGATAATTTACATTAAAAATTCAAAAGTTTCTATCGTATTTCAGTGTCATTTATCCCTTGATTGCGAATTCTACAGTATATTTTTTTTCATATTTTCATCTCCCTAGAACAGAAAACGTGTTATGTGAAAAAGTACGTTAATTTTTTTAAACAAAATATAAAAAATGAAAATAAGTAGGGTTTCTAAACATGAATTACATTTTGCATGATTCTTGCCGTGAGTGTTACTTAAATATTTTACTGATTTTACATTTCACTTTGAATCACCACCTGACAAGGGCGTACAGGGTTATAGATAAGTTTAACTGTCTGACAATATTGGTTTTAACTTTATTTTGATATGAAATATGAATATATATAAGTTTATTTATATTCATTTACTGTACACTTTCATACACTTTTTCATTTAACGTATGCATGCATGTACTAAATCTTTAAAAGAAAAAAAAACACACTAATATGTATGCTCAACAAATTATTTAGCACAAACCAATTTAAGGTGTCATTGAAACATAGTGTGTAAGGGAGCCCAAAATTATTAAATGAGCCTTCTGATAAAAATCCAAGTAAAATCTGATATTTGCTCACTGTAAAATTGCATCTAACAATTTTAACTATTTCTGCAAGTTCTAACCAGAATCAATACGTTATAGTACAATCATAAAACAAATGCAAAACTTTTTATCTTATGCAAGAATGTGATGGTAGAAATAATTCTATGCAATTATTAGTACAGGAAGCTCTTCAAGATGTTTACAAAATGCTGGAATTTTTAATTGACAACATATTTGTCCTGTGTGGTGGATGCGTTTTTCAAATAACGGTCGGCATTCCAATGGGAACAAGTTGTGCTCCTCTACTTGCTGAGCTATTCCTTCACTATTATGATGCTGACTTTACAGCTGATCTGATACTAAATAAAGAATAACATTTAGCTAGAACCTTAAATCTCAGTTTCCGCTATATAGATGATGTATTTTATTTAAACAATCGTAATTTGACATATCGCATCTACCCCAAATAACTTGAGATAAAAGCTACTACAGACACTGTGAAGTCAGCATCATATCTTGACCTACACTTAAAAATCGATGGCAAGGGAAAACTATTGACCAAACTTTACGACAAACGTGATGACTTTTCATTCAGAATTATCAACTTTCCTTTCATCTGTGGCAACATCCCTTCAGCACCTGCGTATAGAGTGTTCATATCACAACTCATACGTTATGCCAAAGCCTGTCGAAACTACGAAGACTTTTTGTACTGTGTTCGACTTGTAAGAAGTAGGCTTCTGAACAGGTTTATGTTGCTACGAGATTGAAGTCATCACTACAGAAGTTTTTTGGTCGTCATCGTGAACTAGTGGATCGTTACGGTGTATCCATTTGCGCCATGAAAACTGATTTGTTCAACGTGTCTTGTTTTCCTTCCCTCTTTCGTCTACCCCGGACTTGACATTTTATGAGCAACTTGGCGGGTGTTTCTAGAAAAGCAGAGGACGCTCACCCCACCGATACATCTGGTCCATGCTCCCAATTTTTAGTGGAGTCCGAGTTGCTCATTTACTGTTGTTACTTTGTATGTATTATTTTAGTTACTTTGTGTTCTTTGTTCTGTATGTATGTTTTCCATGTCTGGTCTTTGTCCATGAGTTACATTCTTTTGATTTCCGCTAGATCCATGGTTCCCTTTGATTCTTTCAAGGATATATTTTACAACATTGTTGTAAAGAATATCTTATAAAATCTGGGATTTCTAAATTTAAATTCGTTTCTATTTAAAACATTTCTCATTAGGATATGCATTAACATTATTTACAAGAATTCTGTATATAAATGTGAAATCCTTTCTAAGAAAGTATTAACAGGAACACTTGTTAGATTGAAAATATGTTAGATTTGTTGAAATGAAAAAGTACCACGATAACTATCAAAAATGCGTTTTACATATCGTAGACCAGTGTTTTAATATAAACAGAAAAATCTGACAATGGCACAAAATTAAAAATGGGTAAGGACAATATATCTTTCATTTCCATTAGTAATATGTTTTGGCTTGCTCATTCCATACATGCAATTGTGTAATGTTGTGCAATGTTGTTCACGTGTTTCAAGGAATAAAAGCATTACTAAAAGAAGGAAAATTGAAGAGATACCAAAATTAATTGTATGCAAGTGTACAAATTTCGGTGAATAATCTTTGGCATAGACAAGTCTGACTATTGAGTGAGAGAATGCTCTCGGTAATATAAACGTTGAATTAAAGTACAATCTATTTCTGTCAAAGTTTGATGACACTAAAGTGTCACAAAAAGCTATCTAAGTTTCTGATCTGTCAATTTTTAAAGATCAACTTCCATTACTCAAAAGTTGTCTGTATTTTGAAACTTGAAATGATTGTTAATTTCAATACACTCTACAAATGGTCACTTTTTTGTCTGGCTCAATTGGACATTAGCTGTTGCAGTGCTGGAGTGGCTCAAAGCTGTCTTTGGAATAATTTTGATAGCACATTTGCTAATAACTATAAACCTTGGCCTGAATGATGAAAGTAAGGAACTCCTTCAATGCTTTCTTGTTGCAATTTATCAATTGATATGACCACATTGTTGAAAGTTTTCATGTGATGAATTTAAGACTTTCAGAGTTTCGTTTTTTTTAATTGGTTTAATTGTTGTTGTTTTTTTCAGTTTTTGTATAATATTGTGTTATATTTCGACAATATATATGTACATCACGTGTAAGAATGGTTAGTTGTAGCTGAAAAAAAACTCGTTGGCGGCCATTTTGAAAATGGCGGTCGATATGTAGCTAAAATTATCGATTGAGCCGCAGATTCTTAACCGTTGTGTCTTAAAAAATTGTTGCAAAGTACAGTACTTAACATTATTATTCTGTATTGAAAGAGATTGCTTTTTTGGAAATGAATAGTTACTTCATTCTATCAATAATTAAGATGAATGTTCTTTTGTCATTGTCTGATATCGAGGCTAACTAGATCTCGGGAGCCCATCATCACTAGAACTATTAAATATACAGTAACCATATTTAGTTGGTAATAGTATTACAGGAAGAAATTGATTGAATATGTCGTTATGCTTAATACATTTTGGGGATAATTCCATTTATCTTGGGAAACCATTCAAGTTCTGTTTCATTCTATTGTCAAGGACACTGATCAGATAAAGGTAAACATTGCCTTAAACGGCCATTGATTTGGACACTAATAAAATTGTATGCCCAATTATGCGCTAATGTTATTAGTTATTGTTGAATTGTGTGTCCTTTGCTATTCAAGTACACGATGTATGGTAGTACGGGACAGTTCATCTAGGTGTTATTATGTAGGATAGAGGATCAAATTAATGATGCATGTCACAACAAATCAATATTATACAGTTCGAGTCCCGCGGAGGGAGCCACCAAAAATTTGCATCGCACATTTGACAGTTCTAACATCGTTTGGAATTTTTCAGACCCTTTTGTAAGTTTACGTTATCTTCCCTGTATCAATTTCATCCGATGGAGCAGTTAGGCGAATAGAGTCGTCTCATTCTGAGACGTTTGAATAATATTGATTTGTTGTGACATGCATCATAAGTTTGATCCTCTATTTGTACTACCATACATCGTGAAATAAGTTATAACCATAAATTAATTCTACGAAGAGGAAAGACCCGGCCAGCGAAAGCAATATTTTTATATAGCTCAGCTGGCCGAATGGTCTAGGGCGCTGTACTTGGTGCAGGCGGTGTTGCCATAGATGTCACAGCGGTACGAGTTCAAGTTCCGCGGAGGGAACGACCAAAAATTTTGCATCGCAAATTTGACAGTTCTAACATCGTTGGAAAATTTTCAGACCCTTCTATATATATATATATGTATAGAGAGAGAGGAGGATCTGAAAAATTCCGAACGATGTTAGAACTGTTAAATTTGCGAAGCAAATATTTGTTCGTTCCTTCCGCGGGACTCGAACTCGAAGTGCTTTAATATCTATGGCGACACCGCCTGCACTAAATCCAGCGCCCTAGACCACTCGACCAGCTAAGATATATAAAGATATAGCTTTCGCTGGCCGGGTCAATCTTCCTCGTAGAATTAATCTAGGGCTGTAACTTAGTACACGATGTATGGTAGTACGGGACAGTTCATCTAGGTGTTATTATGTAAGATTGAGGTTCAAATTAATGATACATGTCACAACAAATCAATATTTTACAACGTCTACACAATACACATATTTGACCATAGACGCACGAACAGACACTATGCATATACTTAATGTGTGCGTGCTGTTGTGACGATATGCGTGTATTCACATGCATGATCATGTGTGTATACTATTAAATTTACGAGCTGTAGTTTACTAGCATCTAAAACCGTATTCAAGATAGTTTTAAAAACCAAAACGAACGTATTTCAGTTGTACTGTTTATAAATCTATTACAATTGATATTGTAACACTGTAATGTTCATCAAATATACATGTATCAATTTAATCAATGCTACAAAATCAAATTGTTTCAGTTTGCTTTGCCAATTCAGTGAGATAAAAAAATCTCAACGAGAATTGTTTGATTAGATTCCACTGATATATATTTCGACTCTAGAGGAAAACAAGAACACGCTTGCTTTTCTCCGTAAAAGGGACAATTTAAATATGTATCGAATATTATATTATTTGTAAACATCAAGGAGACCTGACAGCTTTTATTGGATTTTTCCCTCCCACGTACATATTTGTATGTGTTTGAAGTGTGGCTTGGTTCCTGGTTATTTAGCACATTTATACAAGGCATGAACTTATGTTAGATAATCTAATTTTAATAATCGTATTCAAGTTAGTGGTTTAATTATTTTATTATTTTGTCCACCTTTCATATTAATTTAAGAATAGCAATCATACAAATATAACAAGCAAGGAGTAATTTCAGCAGTGCCATTGTATACATGAAGTTGTCAGATAGAAAATATTGCAATAGGGAGCCAAGAACGGCACCGAAATATTCTTACCAGGTGTAATACAATAGATGAAACCTCAGTACTTTGAGGATTTCAAATTTTAATTGCAAGAGTAAGGTGAATAAACAATGATATATCATTGCACATTAGAACGATAACGTTTGGTCAATCGAGCACACCTTGCTTTGTCCTAATCCGACATAATGAATTAGAAAGCTAACAGACGAAGACAGGTAGGCACTAGAACACATAATTCTAATCTGTCGTCACTTTCTCATTTTTCATTTGCATAACGCGTGCTTGGCGTAAAAGCAATCGAGACCAATTCTCCTGAAGTCTTTGGTATAAGCCACCGGGTTCCCAACGCACCACCGCAAGTGTATGCGGGCCAGCAGAATCGAGCAAAATTTTGGCAGTTTTAAAACGTATCTATGACATTAATATTGGCGTTGGTATCAGTTAAACTATGGATCATATGTACATTTTAAATGTATCAACCATTTTCAAGCTGGCCAACAGAATGAATTTAAGAATTTGAAATCGTAGTAGTTATAATGATGTTACAAAACATGTAATATATCAATTGATTATGACTATGCTTAGCAAGCAAGGAAAATATGTCGTAGCGTTCAATTAAAACAGGGAGCGAAATCAGAGGCAAGGGAATTGTGGTGAAATCATGTTCATATTTGTCAAACGGTTATAATGATCATTAACCCAGAAATTGATCGGTTATTTTACGGAGAATTTATTGTTTTGCTGTATCACAATGCAGTTTATTAAGCCTCATATTTAAGTCACCGACGACGACATTGTTTTGACTTCGTTTATTAAGTCGCCGACCACGAAGTGGCGGTGACTTATTGTTTTTACTGTGTTTCTTAGTATTATTATTATTATTGTTATTATTTTATTATTTTAATTTTCCTGCCATAAAAATTTTTGAAAGTGTCCTTCCTTTTTCTCAAAAGTGCCTGGTCCGATTGAGATGAAACTTTACAAGATGTTAGAACTACTCTTTGATGGATGCAGAAAGTCATAAAAAAATTTCCAACTGCCGACATTTTTTCAAAATGGCCGCCGGACTAAAGGTATCCATTTTTTTACACCGGAAATTGGAACATCATTTATCTCGAAAACCGCTGATCAGAATTAGACGAAACGTGGTGTATATATTAAGCTCACTAGTCCAAACAAAATCACGAAAAAAAAAATCGAGTGCGTTTCGGCCGCCATTATCAAAATGGCCGCCAACGCGGTCGAAAATTCAAAGTTGTCCTATTTTGATGACAATTGATATCTAGGTTCTTTAAGACGTCCTTCTTAATCATCTGCGGCTCAATTGGCAATTTGAGCTACGTATCGACCGGCATTTTCAAATGGTCGCCACCGCGGTCGAAAATTCAAACTTTTTCGGTTTCCTTGAAATTTGATATCCACGTTTTCAAATTTGCCCGATTTTGATAAAAATTGATATCTAGGTTCTTTGAGCCGTTCCAATTGCCAATCTGAGGCTCAATTCGCAATTGGAGCTACGGGTCGGCTGTCAATCTTAAAATGGCCGTCACCTCGGTCGAAAATTTAAAGTTGTCAGATTGTGATAAAAATTTGTTTATTTATTAAGTTTTTTAAGACACCACGGTTAAAAATCTGCGGCTGAATCGATAATTTTAGCTACTTATCGACCGCCATTTTCAAAATGGCCGCCACCGTCATGAAAATTTGAAAGTTATTCCATTTCGACGAAATTTGATATCCGGATTCTTTTCGCTGCCTCGATTATTAATAAGCAGTTCATCTGACGATATTTTTTTCCATACATGGATAAGAAAACGGGAGGCGACTTCTTCATGTTTCGTGGAAACGTAAATTTTAATTATTATTATTATTATTTTAATTCTCCTGTCATAAAAACTGTTGAAAGTGTCCGCACTTTTTCTCAAAAGTGCCTGGTCCGATTGTGATGAAACTGTTCAAAAAGTTGAAACTACTCTTCGAAGGATGCAGAACACCAAAAATTTGATTCCAGTTGCAGCCATTTTTTTCAAAATGGCCGCCGGACTGGACGTACCTATTTTTTTACACTGAAAATTGGAACATCATGTATCTCGAAAACTGCTGGTCAGAATTTGACGAAACTTGGTGTATATATTAAGCTCAATAGTCCAAACAAAATCATGAAAAAAAAATCGCATGCGTCTGGGCCGCCTTTTTCAAAATGGCCGCCAACGCGTCCAAATTTCAAATTTGTCCGATTTTGATGAAAATTGATATATAGGTTCTTTGAGCTGTCCCAATTGCTAATCTGTGACTCAATTCGCAATTGGAGCTACTGGTCGGCCGTCAATCTTAAAATGGCCGCCGACGCGGTCGAAAATTTAAAGTTGTCAGATTTTGATAAAAAATTATTTATTTATTAAGTTTTTTAAGACACCACGGTTAAAAATCTGCGGCTCAATCGATTAATTTAGCTACACATCGACCGCCATTTTCAAAACGCGAAAAAAATTTCAAGTTGTTCGACTTCGACGAAATTTGATATCCAGGTTCTTTACGCTGCCTCGATTAATTACAAGCAGTTCCATTGACGATAGTTTCTCAAAAGACTGATCTGGAAACGTTAATTTTAATTATCATTATTATTATTATAATTTTCATTTTTCCATTATCTTCCGTCTCCATATCAATAAATCGGACAAATTCTCGGGAATCGTAAAGCAAAATCCAATACCATCTGAAATCTTACCTTAGGTATACAAAATCCTATATAGGTAGCTATTTTGAGATAAGTGCCAAATAAAGAAAAAAGAACAAAATAAAGCACATTCTAATATTACAGAAGCATAGGTGGCCAGAAACTTAAAATTCGGAACAGGTATTGAGTTATGCATGCTGAAATCGATTATTCAAAACAAACGGAAACAAATTATTACCTGTTGCAGCTGCTACCAATTTTTCCCGCAAAAAATTCATAATGCTCCGATTTGGATACAATTTGGTTTTAGGGGTAAAAATACTGTGCTGAATCTGAATTTTGAAATTTCAAGGCCATTTAAAAACCCTTATCCCCATGGCGACTGATTTTCACCCAAAAACTTCAAAATGTTCCGATCGAGCTTTTTGCGAAATTTGTTTTTTTTTAATGTGCCGCTAAAGTGTCGATGCAATATGAATATAGGAGGAGACTTGTCCTATGTAACGTAAACGTAAACTATATTTATCTTTGATTATTTTTCTACTAAATTATTCAATCCAATTGATATTCCTTTTTTTTCCTCAACCAACAAAATTACCAACCCACTTGATTACACTGGAAAACGCCTCACAGCTAATTCATTGCACTGGAAAACGCATCACAGCTGATTCATTACACTGGAAAACGCCTCACTACTGATTCATTACACTGGAAAACGCCTCACTGCTGATTCATTACACTGGAATACGCCTCACTGCTGATTCATTATTGTCAAATATTGTATTATTATACCTTTTATTGATATTTCTGTAATAATGGGACTTGTCTAAATATTTTATACAAAATATATATACCCCAGCGAAATAATCAAATAAATGGAAGTTAATTTTGTAATTTAAAATACAATTATATAAAATGTATATTTTCGCTCATTCTTTTAACACATTATTGCTCAATATTTTTACTAGCATTTTTTGCCTTGTAAGTCTTAAGGTTTTGATTGTATATCGTTATGATTTTATTTGTTGCCTTTTTAAATATAAGGTGTTATTAACATTATATAATGTGTAAATTATCCCACTTCCAAATGTTCGAAAGTTTACTATATTCATTGGTTATGAATTTTCAATCGTACAATAAAGAATACATAAGTGCATTGAAATACGCTGTTGTGTAATGTTAGCTCAAATCTCAACAGATAAATCAAATGAGAAAACAGACAATTTTTTTTTCATTTCAATATCAAATCAGGTGTTTTCGGTTATTTCACATGTGTCTAAGTCATTTGAAAAGTTAATGCCTTGGTCTGACAATGAAGTCATGCGATGTTGTAAAGTTACGATGCCTAAGGGATTAGGCTTGCGTCCACTATTGTGTGGTTAATTGATCAATTTTTACGCAAACTAATCCAGTGTTGATCCAGATATTATAACTCGTCACCATTAATCAAGCATGTTTGGGTTTCCTCAATCAGATATATATATAAGACCTTTGTTAGTTTAATATCATGTCACAACCGGAAAATAAATGATTGATTCACTTTGGAGTAATTAATAGTCATGTAAACATTCGAATTAATTGTAAAGAAAAATCAATGGAAGATTTGATACTTTTATAAATAACGCAGCTATATCAGCTAATTAAGCTTGCCTGCTTATTTATTCAACCATTAGAAAGTAGTGTTACCCCCAATAATTAACTTTAGCACTCTCAACCAGGCAATAGATTTTTATAATAACATTTCTATTCTAAGTTTACTCTTTCATGTGATTGGTTATTAGTTGCATCCCACAATTTCCATAATATGTCTGAAAACCAACCATGGATCGATTTATAGTTCGTTATACGGAGGAATCGTTAAATGTAACTCTATGGGGATAAAACTAATTCCAAGAAAGTGTCGACGAAGTGTGGTTTGAGAATGCAAAACATGGAGTTATGCAGAAATTAGATAAAACTATTTTTCAAGGTAAGAGTTAACTTACCAACTCATTTTAACGAAAACAATATGACGGATTTATAGTCACTATGACGTTTAGATACTATGACGTCAAGTTTGTAGGTTTGATGACATCCAAATTAACACTGCCTGTTGTTTTGTACATGTCAGTTTTTTTGTTATTTTATTTTCAAATTAGTACTTCTTAAGTTTCAGTAATTACACAGAAAACAAACAAAAATACCCATACCCATGAAACAAAAACAAAACAAAAACACAAAAAAACCAACAAAATACAACTACAAGAGCAAAAACTTAAAGATGCATCACGCAATCTTGAAGAATAAAAATATTTAATAATTCATATCATCAGTTAGATATAAAGAATGGGAATAAAATTTTCTTTAAATATGATTAATTCATGTTAAAGTACCTAATAAAAATGACATTTTTGGCTTCCCAATTATGCAATTATGACGTTTTGTTCAGCAATTTTACTAAAATGTTCATATTTAACCAGACAGATGCACCAACCTGTTATTACTCTTCGAAACGAATATTGAAAATTGAAGTTTAAACATACACCTGCATTTACTGTCTGATCATACGCTATGTGTGAACTCTTATTTGTATCATAAACATTCGATTCTTTTTTAAATTGAAAGTTGCAGCCCTCAAATAGCATATTTGTCTCTATCGATTTTTTTTTCATTTGGCTTTAGTTATTCTACTTTTACTTATTTCCCTCAACCGTATACTAATATGTCGACGGGTATGATATATTTGGGAATATTACAGCATAAGTTCAAACCATGCCAGAAAATATTTACTTCATAATATCAACAGAATGTGACATTATATATATATATTGGCTAGGAATTTTGTGATGTGAAGATACGTTATGTTTATAATATATCTCTTTAACAGATCTATTAACAACTTTATTTTACTGGATTGAACACTCTAAAAAAGTTATATGCGTACAATAACTTCTTGTTTGAACATTTATAACATCCAAATTAACACTGATTAGTATCAACAACATGTACTTTTTCCAAAGTCAAAGTATTTATAGAACAGCCATATGTGTTGTAAACAAGTACAAAAGATGTCTTGTTAAAAGCTACAAAACGCTCTGATTTTTTATAATTGCTTGCATGCACAGAAAATAATTAACTTCATATTCAACTGGCAATGACTTAAATAACTGGTTATGTATAATATTTATAGACAAGATTATGAACTGTCATGGATGGACAGTATTGAAAATGGTTAAATTATAAGTCTTGGTTTTTATGTACAAAATGCATATTAGAAAGAACATCCTGGTTCTCAATTTTTACTATAAAAGTAATAGTTTTGTTTCCATGCAGATGATGTTTTTGCTATTACAAAAAAACTAAATGTTTTTATAGAGTAACGTCCAATTTTATAAAAAATTAAACTTTTAAAAGTATTACTTTGCTTTGATAAAACGTGTTGGCTAAAACAGCTTTTTATATGCCAATGTAATAGAAATCCTGACAACCATCTAATCAAGATTCTCAGTGAAACACCTGAGCCAATTGATTAACATGTATTGTTCTTGAAATCATGCTATACAGGTGCTTTAATACGATGGTATATAGTAATTATAAACCTTTACTCACAATACTGTCTTTATGAATAGATGTCTTTTCAATAATAAAAATTGCCTTTTATAATTATTATATTAACGGAAGATAACTGCGCTCTGCTAAGTAGATGATAAACTAAACAGAACATGAATATATTGAATATTAATGTCTAGTTTTGCTCATGCAGCTGAAATGAATTTATGCAGATGCGCCAAATTTGTCAGACTTTAAAGGATGGGTTGTGATCACGCTTAAGTACTTTACTCCCACCGCATTGTTCGCGCCTGTCCAAAGTCAGGAATTTTTGGCATCTGTATGTCTTATTTCGTTTTCACCCTTAGTTTATTTTTTATGTTACTTTAGTATGTAGGGGCAACTCTTTCGCTGTACCTGTGTATAATGGTGATTTTGGACCAGCTGCAGCTTGCCTTTTGGTCTGATTGTTTCCTAGTCGTTCATTGAAGACCAATGAATGGCTTTGGACTGACATTTTCATCTATGTGGGGTCGTTGACTCTTTGAAATGTTCACTAATTTTATTCATTGTATAAGTAGTACGAGGTTAACGTCAACACAAATAAAAAATTTGTGAAATTGTTTTATAATGGTCTGAAAGGGCTTAACATGTTCTCTTCGGGGCAGAATTTAATAGAACCCAAATATAAACTATTAATTCATATGTGTTGAAAAGTCTGTTAAACTATTTAGTTATAAATACCATATAATTACCATAAAGCAATATTAACAATGGTCTAATATTCACCCGTCAATATTTATTCTATTTTAATGTGGGTTTAATACTGTCGTGGAAATTAAATTGTCGATTTACCAAAGCAGTGAATGATACATAAGGGTACATTGACACTTGTAAAGATGTTTTAATTATCAGTGCTTGTTTTTGTTTCACGTAATTGTATGATATCGAACTCGGCATCGTTTAATTGCTCATTAAATCTTGTTATAACGACTTTACCACAGACGCCGACTGTTTTAATGAACAGAGTTAGGTTCTGTAAGTTCGCTTGTTAAAGGTTAAAACATGCTTTTGCCGTCCTTGTTTTATTTATTCAGCAGCATATTGGAACATTAGTTTCCGATTCTGCAGGTGTTTCTTTATTGCTTTGGAGAGTTTAAGTATCTCTTAGTTTTGTTCATTTGTTTTAATTGTCTCATCAAAGAAAACCTCCTGATCTTTAAAACAGAGCCACTTGTGATGTTGGATCATGACAGACAGTCAATTTAGCAATAACAACAACATATGTACTCATATTTTGTTCGAATAACTAGACAAATGATATCAAAGAGACGGCCACTATTCGTTTATGTTTCAATTATGCATATTCCATGACACTTGTACACAAATTCACGTAAAGACTGTAAGGATGGACTTTGTTACGTAGACAAAAAATTAAAGTATTGAAACATTATAACTGTTGCTCTCTACCGCAAAAAAGGTAAGGGGTATGTTATAAGACAGAACTGTAAGGGCTTTAGAATAGCAAATAAAGTTCGACCGGCACAGGACATAACTTACACATTTAAGTTCATTCGAGTATTTTTTTGCAGATATATTAAATGTACATCATGAATAACGTGTCTTCAACTTCAACAATTGGAATACCTGCTGGTATAAACGTAACAAATGAAACAAAAGAAGAACACTTACCGGAAGCAGCCGTCGCCATTATTTCAACGGTGTGGAGTCTAATTATACTGACCGGTGTAATAGGAAATGGACTTGTAATTTACATTGTGTTCCGGTATGGTGAACGTTCCATTACCAATGTTTACATAACAAACTTAGCATTTGCTGATTTGACATTTATTTTCTTCGTAGTACCTGCTACATTACTTCATATTGTAGTTCCTACCTGGATTCTAGGCGATGCTTACTGCAAATTTTCTTCTTATATGATATATGTAAGTATAGCATTTACTAATACCTTCAAAGTTATGTTGATATAAAGAAATCACTTAAAAACATGTTCCTTGTTACGTCTCCTTCTATTTAGCTACGTACTAGTACATTTCACGTATGGTACTTATTCCTAAGTATTTGGTTTTTATGCTGCAAATTAAAGGTTACTCCATTACACACGTGTACTGTATAGCGAAATTTGCAATACTTGTAGTATCGGTATTAATATAAACCTTTAACGATGACACTGAACCTGGCCCATAGATTTCCGAGGGTATTCACTACATGAAACCACCAACTATATATGTACCGATATTTGCCAGCTTCATTCCTCGCATTGAACATGCGAGTATAGTAATGTAGCTCCTTTGACATACTGTTATGGAACCGCTGGGGATTGCTTCCTATTTGTACATGTTTGAAAATTTTTGTATGGTTTCCTTCCTAACAATGTGGTTCTATAATGCTGCTAATGAGAGATAACTTCTTGAAACAAGTGTACAGCTTTTACAAAATTTGCTATTTTGGTACTATTATATTTCTTATTTTAACATTTTAATGTTCTATTTTAAATACTCAAACTTTTCTTTATCTAAAGAGTAATCAAGGGACCCAAAATTCTTGCGGATAGCAAGAGAATGTAACCCAGGGACAACGACCAGACATGGAAAACAGACGAACACAACAAAGAAAATAAATAACCAAAATAATACATACAAAGTAAGAAAAGTTAATGGGCGACTCGGACTCTATTAAGCAAAGGGACATGGACCAGGTGCACCCGTAAGAATGGAATATTTTCTTATTTATATAAAATACAATGTACCATTCATTTCTTCATACATATTTTGATATACAGAGATAGTCGCTTGATCATCTTCTTAAAATACTTAAAATCATATTAAGTTTCATGTTACGATAAAGATCACTTTTTTAATCACGAAGGGTGTAAAATTCAATAGGGCATTTTTACAAAATAAAATAGAATGAAACAAAAATGACAATAGATAAAAGTCAAATAAAAAAAATCACAAATTAAACCAAAGGTTCACTCATACACAAATACCTGAGCATTGCGTTCATTACCACTGCATATATTCCGGTACTAAGGATGAATAATGCAAGCGTTTGTAGGCTCTCGAAGATGTTCTAAGTATCAAACAATAAAAAAACAACTCTGACCATCGAAAGATTTACTCATAAAGAACGATAATATTTGTCTCATGAACAAAACAGGGACGTAAAAACAGTAAACAATGCTTTTAATCAATAACTTAAAATTAATCAAATTTAAATATAAAAAAAGACATTGTATTAATTAAATATTGATTAAAAAAGAAGTTAAGGAAAATAAAGAAAAAAGTCATTACAAAGGAGTGTAGTTAAATGTATATAGATATATAATAATCTAATCACTAGTCTTTATTATGAAATCAATCATTAACTACGTACAAGTGCACAATTAAAGAGGTGAATTGTCTATTCTAAATGACCCCAATCTTAAAACTACGAATAGTAAGTGCATTTATAGCGTTGAAAAAAGATTAAAGCAATTACAACAGTCTATAATTACATTCTGTGCACTGTGTTTTTTTATCTAACCTTTATTGAAAATCTAATTGATGACATTATACGCAAGCTTGCTCTCAGCTAACCCAGACTCTAATATTCCCTAGGTATTATCAGTTTTAATCAGCAAACTTAACTTTTACCTCGATCATCAAGCAGCTCTGTCAAATAGTAGTTCAGTGATACAGAAAACAAGTTTAGATGAGCGAGAGATATCTTGACAGTAACACGGCGCTAATTCAAACCTTTTCAACTTATCGATTAAAGCGGAATCATGTCGTCAGCCATATTTGAATTTACTTTCAATTTGAAATTGCTCCCATTACGAACATTATGTCGACTGAATATGTTTGTAATGGTTTGGGTTTTTATTACATCCTTTTGATATTGAAAAGTCGGAATTTATTGGCAATTAATGACATATCTGTGAGATTAATACAATGAACGAGGAAACTTTACAGAAACTGTGCTTTATAGATTGATATGTTTGTACATATGCATTTTTTATTCCATAAAAGTATAATGTATATAATGAATTCTAGCGATTTTACTTTCTTGATAACTGATATTTTTAAACAAACTTGAATCTTGTCCATATCATCCTATTTAATTTTGATTTTTTTATCATTATTATAGTACCTATCCAAATATAGTTATGTTTTATGTAAAATCTTAAGCTTAATTCAAAAAATAAAATCCAAATCCTCGTCATATTAAATATCCCAGGCACATATCTAGGATAAATATTCTCATCTTTATGGTGTATTCATCTGCACCACGGCAACCGATAGTTTATAGTGTCACAGCTTCATTTTAATCTTTTGTCTACCCCGGAGGCGACATTTTATGAGCAACTCGTAACGTGTTTCTGGAAATGAAGAGCACGCTCATCCTACCAGTGCACCAGTTCCATGCTCCAATATTTTTTTGTTGTGGGGTCTCTTTTCTTCATCCGGTAGTTGTCCCTGGATTGATTCTACACTTTTTAAAATATTCTTAGTCTGTTTCCTTAAATATCCTTTTCAAGAGCTTGTTCTATACAAAAACATTCAAGAAATCTGCTTAAATTCCCAGATTAACGAATCTTTTTTCGGTTCATTTTATGAGAAAGTTACATGTACAATCCTTACAATTCTGAAAAGGTACAATGTCCCTATGCACCATTGCCGATTACAATTTATTTCAATACACCAATTCAATGTACGATATTCCACCATTGAATATCCAAAATTAAAAAAGAACCACCCACTATTTTGTTAAAGTAATATTACATTATTATTAATTCAAATGTCATTTTTGTATCTGTATTATCTAAGTTATTGCTTTCGATTCAACACAATCTTGTTCAATAACTAAAGACAGTTTTAAAACTGAAAGCTTTTATCCCCATTTTGCCAATAGTCAAGTTCACTACAGAAAGTAATGTTTCCCGATTCACTTACTGTGATAACTGTATGCAGAAAGCAGAAAGAACTATGCTTGAGGAATAGATTGTAAGATACATAGAAATACTGGTACAGAACATATAATTGTACTATTGTACTGTCATCGTCATTGAAACGTGACAAGAATATAGCATTTTTCAGCAGTGCCAAGTTTCGCTAACAACTATACTGTATATTGATTGTCTGAAAGTTTTGTCGTTCTTTCCATTTATACTTTATTATTTTAGCCCTTGCATCAAAGAACTTGTCGTAACGGAGGTAACATTCTGATTCAAAGTTGCTTTGCTGTGGATTGAAATGCTATCGGTGTTGCAATAATGCTACATAATTTTCAATAGTTTTCTAGTGTGAACAACGTAATATGCCCCCTTCAGTTGCGTAATGTAACATAAATAAATAATGACATTAGTACCATTCTGTGTAAGAATCAGGCAATGGGTGACACATCATTATTCTTAATTAGGTCTTGTTGCCTAAAATATATTCATTACATCTAGGAAACAAGTGAAAAGCTACTTACATTTATCCTGAAGAATCTGTGATGTACTTGTATTTTAATTAATTTTATAAGGAAAAAGTGTGAGAAAATTTTCCCGCCATTTTTCCATAGTGCATTTCATCTAAATTTTACCTATCACTATCTTAAGCGAACAATCTAATGGTTATTTCAGATATAAATACTTGGTTAATGCAATAAAATATCTGCTTTGTTTTTTTTTCTTCTTGTGCCACACCTTATACATATTTTGCCCGATTCTTGGACGGAGAAGTACTTAACATTTTTTAGAATTTCTAGTAATCAAGGAAAACATTTAGCCCTCACAAATATGAGAACGTATTTCCATGTTTATTGTTTTTGCTAGAAAGACTGAATTTGCAACAATTTACATGTAAATTTACACGCAAACTAGTTTATTACTCTATTGATTGCCTAAGTAATTGACAGTACTGGGGCCAACTTGGGTGGTGTGTAAAACAGATAAAGATACAAGAATAACGACAGCTTGTACCTGTTACAATTGATGGAAAATCATCATTCAGATAACATCCCGCAATGATTTGTTTCATACATGTTTAAATAATTGTGTTCCTTTTTTCTTTCCTGGCGTCTTTTTTTCAAACCAAGCGAATGGATGAAAATTAAAATGAGATTTGATATTAACTTAAAAATTATTATTATTGTTTATGTTTTTAAATAATTAAGTTAAAAACTCCGGTACGCTCACACGAGATGTGTGTGCACTCAAATAGGATGATCGTGTAAACACACGAATCCGCAAGTTAAAAACATCGAGAACTTTTTTTAGTATCTGTTGTAGAACAAGTTTGTAATTTCATGCACACCTCTGTTTATACTATATAAGGAAGCACTCAAAATATATTTGATATAATTATATAACGCCAACTAAACCACTACAGTTATTTTAGGTTCATTCACAAGCTTAAATCGTTGTTCTGCAAGATTCAATGATTGAAATTTCAATTGTATAGGACTAACCTCCCCCCCCCCAAAAAAATGAATGAAAATAAAAAAAAATAAAATCATAAACAAGTTAAAACCAATGAAAAACCAATGCATTGCGGTCTTTTGAAAAACAAATTCACATTTGAGAAAATAGTTTCTAATGTAGTCGTTTTGACTTATTTGTAAGAGTAATCAATTGAACCAAGGTTCTAGCGGTAATCAAAAGAATGTCATCTGGGGACAAAGTCATGGCAGGGAAAACAGACATACACAACAAAGAACATAGAGTAACTAACATAATACATACAAAGTAGCAAAAGGAAATGAGCAACACGGACTCCTCTAAAAGCGGGGGCATGGACCAGGTTCACCGGTAGGGAAAGGGATAGTTAAATTGAAATGTTTCAATTTTAAAAGAATATCTTCATCCTTGAAACTCACCATCGTACCATCGTAACTACTTCGACTACTATAATTTATATCATATTAATACGTAAAACTGGTATCAAACATGCCTGAACTGATCAAGACGAATGAACCATTCTCAGGAAATATCATCGACATATTCCAATTATGGTAGCTACAAACTTTATGACGCACAAATGGCTTGATATAAAAGAAATAAGTTTATTTGTTAACACGAAGACAACATAATTAAACCATTGTAAATCCCACAGAAAAATTACAACCTTAAACTTAATTGTGATCCTGGGACTATTTAATTGTGATACGGCATCCTGGGACTATTTAATTGTGATACGGCATCCTGGGACTATTTAATTGATATTCGTAATAGGATCGGTGATTTTGTAATGTTACATACACAACAAAGAAAAAGAAGCGTCCCGTTTTGTAAATTAACTATTCACTTCACATTTCGTTCGACATTTTTGACTTGTAACATTAAGTCATAAAGCTATTCGTACTGACTTCAATAGCTAGTAATTCACATATTCTGATTTAACGTATCCAACTTGCCAGGTGTAGTATAGTTACGTATGGAACTATTCAACACTCATTTCGTATTAAGAACTGTAAGCGGATACTGGTTATAATTCAATGAAAGTTCCCGACATATTACAAATCATGTCCTCTTCAGAATCTTATATGACCATTTCCGTAGTAATCTAACGGTGGTAAAAGCAAGTCTTGTAATTGTAAACATACTTAGTTCGGGAATGTACTCCTGCTTGCTTGTGTCTTGAATATAAAAATTCCCTGTAACATACACATTAACAAAATATATACATATGAAGTTATATGCACTGTTGTTTTAGATATTTGGGTCTAAATTATCTATTTTAAAAGCAGTTTACTTAGAATACATATTACAAATCGGCGGGTATTTCTAGAAAAGCAGAAGACGCTTACCCTACCGGTGCACCTGGTCCATGCTCCCAGTTTTTACTGGAGTCCGAGTTGTATGTATTATTTTTGTTACTTTATGCTCTTTGTGGTGTTTGTTTATTTTCCTTGTCTGGTCTTTGTCCCTGGATTACATTCTAGGCCATTTTCCGATAGAATTTTGGTTCGTTTGATTACTCTTACAAAAAACAACGGAACTAGACCATTTTCCGCAGGTTTATGACCACGAGGAGGCCCAGTTCCGAAACCTGTTTCAATGATCAATGTTGTAGCACCTGTCGAACTTGACGATTGGATGCTACTCACTTGTAATGTGACGGGAGTGGCTGTCGTAACACCAGTCGAACTTGACGCTTGAATTCTACGCACTTGTTATGTGACGTGTGTCGCTGTCGGAGCACCTGTCGAACTTGACGATTGGATGCTACTCACTTGTAATGTGACGGGAGTGGCTGTCGTAACACCAGTCGAACTTGACGCTTGAATTGTACTCACTTGTTATGTGACGGGTGTCGCTGTCGGAGCACCTGTTTTCGTTCTCTGTTTTTTGTGGAGATTCACATTGAACAGTTTTTGTGTTGTATCTTGTATTTCATTATATCGACTACATTGTGTATATTGACAGTTACGTATTTTCACGTTTTGGCCAAGTACTTGGAATTGGTTGTCTATAAATTGTCCTCCCATTTTGATTTTCCGGTATTTTTGTCAATATTCAACCATTACCATATATTGTATTTCGTATGGTAGCGCAAAATGGTTGTCGATAAAGGACTAAAGGTAAAAACGCAATTTTTCATTTACAAAATGCAACAAATGCGCTTTCAGCCATTTTACAGCTTAAAACAAAAACATATTTACGCGGAACTCACTGTAGAGTTGTACAAAGTTAATTTGTATTCATTGTAGAGAAAATGCTTTTAGTTCGAGCCTGAAACGAGTATAGATAGCTTTTGTGGACAATGCATTTCATAGCTTAAAATAAAATATTTTGCGTTACGTTTATGATCATAATTATAGAATTAATTCACAACGTATTTAAATGTCTAATTATAGTATTGACTCGTTAATATATTCCTGTGAACAAAATAGTTGGAATGTTTTTCTATGTACTTTTAAGATCAGCGTAATATACTGTATGATATGATGATGCAATTTGGCTCAGACTTAATTAAAACTAAGTTTAAGGGAAAAATTAGGTGTGAAACTTAATAAACTAGAAAGTCAAGGCTACAGAAATAAAAAAAATCCACTAATAAACAGCGTAAAACCCTTGTTTCGTATTATTCCTATCGAAAAATCGAGTTATTGTTCTCGGGTTTTTGAGTTTACAGTAGTTTCAGACTCTACTTTAAAATCATCAGAAAATATCAGGCGTCAAACATCATTCATTTTTTCAATTATTTTTTTCACTTTCTTAAAGTATCAAGCATAGTTTTTAAAATGCCTTTGACCAGAACACTTGTGTAATATGCAGGTTCACCATTTTATAAAATTGTTATGCCACTCAAACCAACTACCATCATATTACAGGTGACGTTACATGCCACGTGCTTGACATTATCAGCGATGACTATCGATAGATACCATGCAATTGTTAACCCGATACAATCAATGAACTGGAGATCGACTCGGGCATCTTCGTTGGTCAGTCTTGGCGTTTGGGCAGGTTTGTAGTTAACTAAATTTATACCCCAAAAAAAACCAAATAAACAAACAAACAAACAAACAAAAACAAAAAAATCAGTTTGTGCACAGTGTTATCTCATGTCACTATTATATTTCATGATATGTGCAATAAGGATTATATCATAATTTTTCATACATAAAGAAGTAAATACAGCAGTTTTGAATATCTGATAAAATCTTAAAAGTTTTGACGCCACACCCTTTAGGCTAAAAACCACTAATTCCACTTCCCATAGGCTTCTATGCTAATTTCACAATATTCAATGGCTTCTCTGGACTTTACCTTAACTTTAACCTGCAGATGACTATATATCAGCATGATTCTACATATGTCAGAATGTCACAATCCTCAGAATGGCATGTGGGGTTAGCAGACTTGCAGTGCAGTACTGGTCACCGGAAGTGAAGGGTCTATAAATAGCATGGGAAATCCCAGTGTTTTCACAAGATAGGGGTATATTTAAAAATCATTATGGAGATTAGGCTTCACATCACAAGAAGCAAAATGCACCTATAAAATGTACAGAAATGTTTTTCCTTTCAGAAACTGTTTAAATTTTTAAAATAAGATGAGAACTTTTTTCACAGCACTATGAGGAACAGGGGTAATTTCTGCGTAGGACTATTTTTGCGTACGTTCCAAATGCTCACTGGTTGAATTGGTGGTCTGTAACCTTTATCACACCCCTGTTTCACATTGTTAACCTTTACCACGCCGCTTTATCGCGTCCCTTCTCAGAGATCATCATTTTCTTTCCAGGAACTTTCAGACATTCTGCAAACCTCTACCGATTTTAATATATGATAAAGAGCATATTACATGGTAAAACCTGTATCATATGTCTTATCACCCTCGATCAATATCAATCAGCGGGCCAGACGCCTCCGTGCTGATATTGATATTCCTAGGTGATAAAGCAAGCATGTGCTTTTTAGACTTAATTCTCTATATCCTTTTTACTGCATTTTAGGATATTCGTTGTTTTCCAGAAGTATTATTCATTCAATTTATAATTGAATTTACACATAAAAAATTCTTGAAAAACAATGTGATCCTTATTATTCAAATCATATACCAATCTGCAAATAAGTACACCATTTTGTTTATATAAGAACCTTCTTACGTGAAATCAACAATACAAGGACACAATTTTAAAATTGTATTGAAAGTATTGTCATATATTAAGTCAGGCATATGACGTCTAAGTTGATAGAGAGTCTACCATCAGGTTATCATACGAAATATGATTTCAAAGAAAACAGGGGATACTGACAGACATACCTACATTTCTTTTGAAAAGTTTTTGTTCGTAGGATTTAAATTTTAATGGTTATTGTAGTCCACTAAAATCTGGCAATGAAATTCCCTAAATTGAATCCAATTTTTCATTACAAACTGTGATAACCTAACGAAACACTTGAATATAAAAACCATACGAACAAGTACACTATTGAAAGAAAGTACGAAAATGAATTAACATGTACAAACGACCGAAATTCAATCACAATATGTATATTGAAATAATTCATTTACATGTATCAATATGTGTTGGTTTTTTTTCGACGAAAATACTTACACATGAACATGCGTTTTCAATACTGACGGCCAGTCAGACACTGACCATTATACATTTTAATGTTTAATCAGATTGAAGTCCCAGTTAAAAATATATATTGAAAAAACAAAAAGAACAAGAAAAACATATTTTTAAAATGGTTACATAATTAGGCACAATGGTACAATTTGTGTACACATTGTAGCAACTGAAAGAACAGGAACAGTTACAAATGCCTTGGTGTGTAATTCTGTTGTAAGCATAAAATTGAAATATTGAAAAAGTAGCTGACAATTTGAATGAAGACAAATGACAAAATTACCAAACTGATTAAGTTAAGACAATTACCAGAAGGAAAGTCCGTATAACAATTGTAATATCAAGACACAACGCGGAAAGTTGGAAACCAACACAAAGAACCAGATGGAAAATATCCTTGAAAACAGCCCGTTCGTATCATTGTTCATGCTTCTTTGAAAAGTGTGTTTATTCAAAGATTTTGACATTTGTGTGTCGATAGTTCATCACAGATTTAATGAAAATTTGCTTTTCGTTGTTAATTTAATTCGTGTTTTTCCTGGACCCCCCCCCCCAAAAAAAAAAATACAAACTAATATTAAAAAATGAAATTCTACTTCCTTTAAACAACTTTTTATGTACCACATAAACATGTATCTTGACATCTTAATTGAAGCTCATCTTACTCTGTGTGAGATTACATCAAAGAAGCTCGACTAACCACATCATTTGTTATGGGCTTGTCTTATTGTATTTTACTCCTTTGTTTAACTGGAAATGAATCTTTAAGTTTAAAATCCATTCCTTGACTTTAGTAGTGCATCTTTTTTATGCCACTGTATAACAAAAAAAGACATGCATAACGATCAAATGTGACACTCACATAATCCTTGTAATCCAAGTACCACTGTTTTTATCATGTTTCATCTAGAGATCATACAGTTAACGAGACACGGTTACAATTATGCATGTAGTTATACAGGAAATACTTAAAACAAATCTACAGGGATATAATGGAATTTTGTCATGTCATTTAAACTTCATATACCATCCATGTCTTAACGCTGAAATGAAAATGTCATTTCTATTCCAGTATCTCATGATAAGAAGTATTGCTTTTTGAATCGAGTTACGTTTTATACTTTATGCGTCCTTGCAATACTTAAACTTTTATAAGCAGTTATCTTGTCTCCTATTCAAACTTTTCGATCCCATTTTATGTTTTCCAAAGCAAGAACAAAGTTTATGTTGTGTACGAAACAAACATTTCAAATAAACGTATATACATGTACTATACCGATTTCTATTATGGTTCACAGTAATAAGAATTTTGTAAGAATCACAGAGTATATAAAAATAAAATCGAGTAAAGTTAGCTACATAAAAGCTTTCACACATTCAAGGAATAAGATACACATTCACACGTTGAAACAAAAAATAATTCCGAATTGATTCAGGTCATTCGGAAAGACTTTCAAAGAAGAAAAATGACAATGGAAAATATATACAAGTCCTATAACGTTCTTCAATAATTAGATAAACTTTACATATTTTTCATATTCAACAGACAACCCCTTATTGTAATTTGATTTTTATTTATTCATTTAAGAAATGACTGCTATAATTTTTCGGTCTATGAAGAAATAACCTCAATGACGTAGCAGGTTATTTTAACCTCAGTGCGTAGCAGGTTATTTTAAGTGTGCACAATGGGCATTGTGGTTATTTCAAATTGACCGAAAAAAATATAAACAGTCATTACTTATCATTTAATTTTAGCACAAACATTTAACGATAAAACATCAAAAACGTTTGATAACGTCACAATCACATAACAAAATCTGGTCTATGAAATGATGGACACATTTTTTCTATCCAATCAGAAAGCCTGTTACATCTGAAATTAAAATATTTAACGAAAAAAAAAGGTTTTGTCTGACATAAGAGGAATTTAAACACTTAAATGAGACAGTTTTCTCAAAAACTGAGTTTAAAAAATAGCCTGTTAGACTTGCAAATGATATCACCTTCGATCAAAGGTTGTTTTATATCAAATGATACCACCTTCGATCAAAGGTTGTTTTATATCAAATGATACCAACTTCGATCAAAAGTTGTTTTATATCAAATGATACCACCTTCGATCAAAGGTTGTTTTATATCAAAAGAAAATATCTTTATTCATGCTAAGGAAGTAGTTAACATAGCTTGTTTTGTATTGGCTGAGACAGAGCAAAAGGAGCAACTTTTACATTTGTGTGTGTATATATATTGTGTATAGTAATCGACTGGATTTATTTTAGTACCTTCCACTTTGTTTTTGTGCAAATAAGATATTATGAACCTAAGTGATACGCGTCTCAGGGGAATAATCATTACTTTTTTTTATATTTCAAAGCCTTAACACTTAACTGTTGTTTTCTTTTTCAAATATGTTGACTAAAATGAAGAGAGTATATTAAGATAATTTCTGTATAAAGGTTACTAGTATTTTATAACACTTTTCCAATTTGTGATCGTAGATTATTACTTTAAGTGACAACGTTTGCCTCTGTATCCTCAGTTTCTTGAAGCATTTTTAAAGTTAAGACGATCGATTTGATCTTTAAATGCGGTAAAAGTCGTTCCTAGATGGTTGAATTCCATGATGATACAAAGTGTTCAATTTACATTCTCTATATGGATGATATTATTCAGATAGTAAGAATTAAATGACACTGGAAAATCACTTAACTAAGCTTAAAACTAAATGTCGAATGATTGATAACTAGAATTTCAAATAACTTGGATGTAACAAAATTGTCGATTTATGCACTAAACTCACCAGGAAACATTTGAAAATTAATCTGTTCGGATAAAATAACAACTAATCCCTTCATTCAACTCTCTGATCACGTTTTTCTTCTTGTGAATGTCACTCAATTTAAATTTTATTTTTCAAATCTTAGAAATAAGGATAGTAACTTTAGCCTAATGCAATAAAAATCTGTTATAATCTGTTTTAAACTCATTTTAATTGGAATCTTTTTAACTTACATCACTACGAAAGATATAGAAAGAATCTATTCAGAGAATACAGAGGGATTTAAACACGACCAATGTCATAATATGTCATAGTTTTTTTAATGACCTATGATTATAAATACTGCTAATACATGTAGTTGTAATAATATGGATTATATCACATTCTTCTGCATATTTGTAAATAACACATACGACTAATGAGTACTGAATGAAAATATAGACACAGAATAACAAACAAGTTTCTTTGTAACCCCAAAAAGGGGGTGTTCACAAAGATCGGGAAGAAAAGTAGAACTATAAATAATCATTTACTCCATGACACTTTGTTTTGCAATCATTAAATCTACCTTTTCAGAAAAAAAGCTTTATACTATAAGGCTACAATTCCTTAACAAAAAAATTGTCATCTCATAGTGTGATGTTTGTTTCATTTTATAAGTCATAGTTCATATTTTTGACAGAGGATTAGTTTAGATACACAATAAAACATGTTATCATAAATTGACATCACTGACTGATTGCGAAAATAGATTATCAATTACTCTTGTCACTCGACTCATTTTTATCTCTCGACATTTCGACTCGAATAGGAAAAGCGACTTTTTAAAGACATTCGAGAAGAACTTTGGTTTAAGGTATCCGACCGGCTATGTAGAAATAGAGCAATAACACTATTTGTAATAAGGAATCTAAATGTAAGAATGATTTCAAAAATTCTTGCTTTTTTCGTTTTTTTGTTTGTTTGGTTGGTTTTTGTTTGTTTGTTTGTTTGTTTGTTTGTTGTTATTTTTATGTTAATTTATTTATTTATATATTTATTGTTTCGTTTTGTTTTACTTACCTCGAATCTTAATGTTAATATTTGAAATAATTCTGCCGTATATGCTACGGGTTTCGGAACTTTGATAAATGTTAGTTTTCAAGAGTGTAACAGAAGTTTTGTCCTATAGCTAGTTCTTAATTGCAACAGAAAATAAAAGTAGATTAAATATGTTAAACTTATTTAGTTAGGGCGATCAAGTCTAAGTTACTTTTATCATTTAATTTTCTCTTACAAATTCATTAAAAGCTGAAAAGACTATGCAAAACACGAATAAGAATTAACGAAGCTGCTTCATGTAAATGTCATACCGTGTTTCCGGCTTTATATAGAATAGCTCAATGTCATTAGGCGTCATTTGTTAAAAGATGAGTTTTAATTTTTGTTACAAATTAGTGACGATCTATTACAAAATACTTGATAATTCCACATCAACATTCTGCTTAAGAAATTCTCTATTATTATTGGCAAGATACACAGTCTAAACTTAATTTAAAATTATTTACTGATCAATTTACATTTGCATTACCAGCATGAAAATCTATAAATGAAATTTATGGGTTTGCATGCTTAATGTTGATACCTTTAATATATTGCTATTGTTACGATATTTCATCTTTTTTTTTATTCCGCATTCAAGCTTCCCAAAATGATTTGAGGTAATAGATGCGTTTACCGAGTTTACCGAAAAATGTTTTGGGCACATTGGAAACTTATTTCGGCTAGTAAAGGATCTTAATGAGTAATGGAAATGAAGAAACACAAGTAAATTATTCACTTAAATAAATATCCATATTGAGCAATAAAAATATCGTTCACTATTGGAAACATCATTTCTCTATTCGCTACACTGCTCCATCGGATCAAATTGATACAGGGAATGTAACGTAAACTTGTAGAAGGGTGTGAAAAATTCCCAATGATGTTAGAACTATCAAATTTGCGATGCACATTTTTGGTTGTTCCTCCGCGGGACTCGAACTCGTACCGCTGTGACATCTATGGCAACACCGCCTGCACAAAGTCCAGCGCCCTAGACCACTCGACCAGCTAGGCTATATAAAAACATAGCTTTCGCTAGCCGGGTCATTCCTCCTCGTAGGAGTAATCTAGGGCTCTAACTTAGTACACGATGTATGGTAGTACGGGACAGTTCATCTAGGTGTTTTGAAATAACAGATTGATTGATTGTTGAGGTTTAACGTCCAAGCAGCAATATTTTAGCTATATTCAGACAATGAACATGAAATGGATGATAAAATGAACATGAAATGATGATGATGAAAAAAATGGGATGGGACACAAGGACAACAGGGTGGACAAATTTTGATTGCCACAAGAAAAAGAAAGGGATGAGTAGGATCGGGTAATTTAGACTCCTGTGTCGGAACGCAAAGGTTCCCACACCTATCGAATACCACAGCAGGGTTCTTTAACGTGCAAGGAATGTGACTTCTTTCCCAACACGGTGCACCACTATGGTTTGCGGTCAGGTTTTCCGTATTATAGGCTGACAACCCTAGCATGTAACACGCCAGGGGTACCCCATTCCACCTCCTGGGGCACACATCCCAGTTGCTCTAGGCAGAGCGCCTAGCCCCGGCTAGGTTTCTGAGCACTATTCAGTTGCCTTTTACGACAAGCTTAGGGCTGCTGCAGGCCTATTCTTTTAACACCCGGACCTGCACGGGACTTGAATAGAGGAATAATTAATATTACTTTCTCTAATTCGATAATTTTCATTATTAGTTAGGGAAACACTAACAGCATACAGAAGTACAAAAGATATATTAGTAATTAATTGACAACTAACACCTTATGGTGAAATGACAATCAAGGGAACCAAGGTTATAGCGGTAGTCAAAAGAATGTAATCCAGAGACAAAGACCAGACATGGAAAACAGACATACACAACAAAAAACGTAAAGTAACTAAAATCATACATACAAAGTAACAAAAGCAAATGAGCAACTCGGACTCTAAAAACTGGGAGCATGGACCAGGTGCACCAGATGTACATAAACCCACAAAAAGATGTTTTTAATGTAGTTAAAAAAAAGTTATGATCAAAATTTCAAAATATGCGTTGTGAATGTTCTAACAATATCAAGTTGGAAAAAAAGACTTTAAAACATTTCTACTTTTAGCAATGGAAACTATCAAAATTCATGGAACATGCCCTTAGAATACTAGTATCTATTTCTCACACTGAAAGAAATGAATGACTTCCAACTATTTACTGTAAACCATTGCAGTATACCAAGCGCATCCGTGCTTTGATAATTTATTTATATACATTGTGTATTCATTAACGTATACAGAATTTATAACGTGTTTCTGTCTTTTTCAGTGTCGCTAGCCATATCATTGCCATTTGTATTTTTTCACAAAGTTGTCAAGTGGCAAAATTCCGATACTCTGGACTGTATCCCTGTTTGGCCTTCTGAGATCTGGAATAAAGTGTTTACGGTCGGTGTTGTCTTGACGACATTTATCATCCCACTGACCGCCATTGTAATATGCTATGGTTGTATATTACTTCACCTATGGAATGGTCAAAGAATGAAGCGCTCTGATGGAAACGAGGTTTGTTTTATACTGTAATCTTATCCTGTGGTGTGAGGGTTTCTCGTCGATCATTGAAGACTCCTGGGTGGCCATGAGTTGACATTTTTCATCCCGATGAGGTTGTTCTTTTTGGCATATTCACCATTTCCATTCTTGTTTTATTAATTTTGAGCAGTTATAATAAGTTGACTGCATGGTAACAAGTGATATACGGACAGCGGCTTTTTTTAAACTTACTTGATACGTCGAATAGAATGTGATTTTTAGCACATCTGGTCCAAAGGGCCATGTATATTACTGCCATCATTTAGCTTTCGTCGTCGTTGTTACTTAGGTTTAAAAACTCTTCTCATCTGATATTACTGGACCAATTAAAATCAAACTTGGTATGAATGTTTCTTAGGGTATACTAATAATTTAATGATTATTTAACTTTTTTTTCAAATATCCGTCTACATTGTTGCTTATAAAAACATTTTTTCCAAAAATAATGCTCTTTATAATAATATTTTAAACGTTTTCTTGTCTTTGTCAAAATATATTGCTAAATAGATAAATGAAAGTTTTAAAAATAATTATTCTCACACCCGTTAACGCTGTATGTGTGTCATCGCAGCTAACTTATATATATAACAAAATATGTACGCCTATGTCGTCTATCAAAAATTGATCAACTTTAAGAATTGTTACTGGAAGCTTTCTCTGTCAACCACATGAACGTATTCCGAGTTTGCAAATGATATAAGATTCGAGATAACGCATCTACGTTCAGCTAACTGAAAAACCATTTAACAATTTATAAACCTATCAACAAACAGATTAAAATGCTTCAAAGGAATTATTAACGAACAAAATGATTACATCGACGTTTCGCGCGATGTTCGTTCACATTAGTGTAACATTTCATCATCATAGTATATCTGTGATTACGGCACTCTCTTAGGACAAACTAATTAAACAATTTTTTTTTTTCAGAATCAGTTATTCGGCATTCTCATTGAACTTTCTTCGATTTGTTTCATAGTATACTTTAAACTACTTATTTTATAAAGAGAATGGGTATGGTGTGTTTGTCAAAAAGACAACCCCACCGGGCTGAAAGTTGTCATCTCAAAGCTACCCATTGGGTTTCAAACCTGCATACTTCAGGGCAGTCTCCAGTTCTCCCCAAAACAACATTAACCAAAAGAACAGCGAAATAGTTGCTCCTATAGACTCAAAAAAATAATCTGAAAATGCAAATAAAACATGACATACAAAGGCCAGAAATTCCTGACTTGCGACAGGCGTAACAAAATGCCGCGGGGTTAAAGTTCTTTGGCGTGACCACAACCTCACCCTTTATACTACTAATTTTGTATTAGCAACAGTGAGTACTACCACTTGTAATGTCAGTTTAAAAAGTGTGCTACACAGAAAAGCATGCTTGCAATATGCTTTATTTCTTCATTGATAACATAATTGTCACATTTGGATATTTTTTTTCAACAACCAGTTGGCATTCCAATGGCCACTGACTGAGCTCCTCTCTTAACAGATTTGTTATATATTCATACGAGACTTAATTTCTTCAGAATCTCTTCAAAAATAAAAATGTAAAAGATGCTAAATCCTTTTTGAGGATGTATTTGGTAAATGGTTACCGTCAATATATCCACAAGAGCTCAGGGATAAAAGAGAATACAGAAACAGCATGTTCTGTATCTTTTTATGACCTACATCCCGAATTTGGCAACAGTGGTCATCGCAGCACTAAATTTTATGATAAAGAAGACGACTTTAATTTCGATATCATAAATTTTCCATACCTGTGCAGCAATATGCCTTCATCACCTGCATATCTGACTGCCTTGAACGCCATAAATATCTGCTTAACAGACTCCTGAATCAGGGGTTTAAGGGAATACGTCTCAAAAGGTCTCTGACTAAATTATTTTAAAGATATAAGTCTTTGGTTGAAAAACGCTTAATGAGTTTTTATATATATATATATATATATATATATATTTTTGTAAATTGTTATTTCTGCTGACGTGACTGCTATTTTACCGATTATAGACGCAATTGCGTGAAAATGCTATTTAATCACCACTGGTATATTTAAGCTGCGATGGAAGAGAAAGATTTAGTGCGCTGTAAAACCTAAATTTAACCCAGCGTTTCGTTTGTAAGGCTTGTACCAAGTCAGGACCATCGCAGTTCCAGCAATTCCAGTGGTTTATATCTATATTGCCAAAGTTATTTTGGACTTGAGTTGATAATGAATCGGATTATTGTTCGGCAATTTTGTTGTTACCCTGATTAATGTATGACTCAGATAATTGTGAATACATACAATTACTATATATATATATACTACAGTGAAACTTCTCCAAACCGGCCACCACTGGGACAAGAAAAAATGGCCGGTTTATAGTGGTGACCGGTTTTGTGAAAAATAGCAATGCATTCTAACAGCTGTTTCCTTTAATGTGTTCTATAATCCTACACCTTGTCAGTTTGTTGGTCGAGACATGTATAATGCCAATTTAAAACTTTTTATTACATTTCAAAGCTTGCATCATTTGTAAATGATTTGATTTACAAACGGTACTGCCGACAAAATAATGTTCACGGTTTTGAAAGATCAAAGGGCTATTAATGGTAATTAATTATTTGTATTGTTTCTGTAAATTACATACCAACAAAGTCTAATCATTTCACCCCTATGTTGTTTTGGCGTGGGTACAGGTCACATTAATTGACAGTTAAAAGATCGTAAAGATCGAACTATAAGATGACCCCGCTTGCCTGACGTGTGTACACACCAATTAACAGCCAGCCAGTGACAAAATGTAATGTCTTGATTAAATTTGTTCTTTAAACTACTGTCCCCTTCAATTATCATCTCTCCACTGATGAAATGCAAACCGGTCAGTGAATGAAGTATTAATTACGTAATATTACGTAATCATTTACAGTTTTGTTGACACATTTACAACAGGTGAACAATAACCGGACGGCTGGAATTGAGAGGTTATTTTTATTTGAAATATTTAACTAACCTTAACCTTATAATATGTCCTAGTCATGTATAAAAAATTGTTCTAAAATGATAGATAATTATCAAAATATTAAAATAAATGTTAAATGTACTACCCTTAACAATAACATCTATAACAATAAATGTAAGTTTTTTTAAGCACCAGGGTTATTTCGACTGATTTTCTGACTATCACCAACTGTATTTTTATTTTGCTAGTTACTGTTTTTAAGTCGCATATTTTGTCGGCGACTTCATGCACTCGTAATGTCAGTATTTCACATTCGCATACCATTTGCATAATAATATATCATATTACTACACTACATAATGTTGCTGATCAGTGCCGTTTTTATCGTCATAACATTATAGTTCAAGCTTTTTACGAAATCAAAATGTGCTTCAAAATATCATATACAGGCGTTCTACGTGTGGTTTTTTGCTTGTATGAGAACGGGAAGTTTGCTTTAAAAGATGAAATGGTCAGTTAGCATTGCGATTACCACGTTTCCGATTCAGACACAGGGGTTCATTACAATTAAATTCATAGTTCGTATTTTACAATTAGCGACCTTGAAGACTTCAGACTTTGATTTTTTTCACATATTTATTTTTATAGTTACTGTATTTACTAGATAAATAACATCAGTAACAGAACTATTGGCGAACAACCAAGTTGCCATTAAATTGTGATTTAAACGCCTGACGACGATTCGTGAATCCTTGCTCGTAAAGATTATATCGAAACACTTGTCCATCAATACTTTCTCCATATCAGAAATGACGTTGTGTCCTATATTTTAAATATTCCCATGATACATTTGTTGTTAAATATTGTTTCAATAGTCTTATCGATACATTAGTTGTCAAACATAGGTTATATAGTCTTGTGATGATAATCGATCAAGTGAAACAGAGAAGTAAACAAACAAATAAAAAGCAAACAAAATCAAACACAAAAATATCAAATCAGGCTCTAACACGTCAGGAAAATATTTTAGATGTACTATTCCTTTTACAATTCGTGCAGGTCCGGGTGTTAAAAGAATAGGCCTGCAGCAGCGCTAAGCTTGTCGTAAAAGGCGACTAAATAGTGCTCAGAAACCTAGCCGGGGGCTAGGCGCTCTGCCCACAGAGCAACTGGGATGTGTGCCCCAGGTGGTGGAATGGGGTACCCCTGGCGTGTTGCATGCTGGGGTTGTCAGGCTATAATACGGAAAACCTGACCGCAAACCATAGTGGTGCACCGTGTTGGGAAAGATGACACGTTCCTCGCACGTTAAAGAACCCTGCTGTGGTATTCGATAGGAGTAGGAACCTTTGCGCTCCGCCACAGGAGGCTAAATTGCCTTACCCACCCCCCTTTTTCCAGTGGCAATCATAATTTGTCGACCCTATTATCCTTGTGACCCATCCTTTTTTTTTCATTTCATGTTCATTTTTTCATCAATTTAATGTTCATCGTCTGAATATAGCTGAAATATTGCTGCTCGGACGTTAAACCCCAACAAACAAACAAACAAACCTTTTACAATTATCTACACTGAAAGAGACTTCAGCGCATACTTTTATTATATCTGAAGCTATAAGCTGCAGATATGAATTAAAAACGTAAACCATTAACACAATTTTACAGTTAATGGTTCTAAAGGCTTGGCTTGTCTAATTCAAAACTGATTTTAAAACACGAACATGGACATCTGATAACGTTTCTGAAGAATGTTTATAGTAGCGTTCGTGTAATCAAATTACATATGAATGCGGGGGACACTGCTGTTTACTGTTCTCAATCTCCTTTAGTCATTCATCACTGTTGTCATTAAAAGTCAAAACACTCTTCCAGGCCAATTAACTTAAACTCATCTAGGCAATAAAATTACCATCGTAATGGAAATTAAGTAATGGACTCGACTCGTATAGACGTTGGAATAAAGAATGCCTTATGGTGAAAGTTACGGCAGTAACGTAACCATAAAACCTATTTTAAGGTTATTTAGTAGACATGAACTTGGAATGATACATGTAAAATAAAAGCGGAAGTTCTTTAAAACCAAGAATCTCTGTATGAAATCATTACTTTAAAAGGTTGGTTATTTATTTTAACTACAGAACTGATCGGCTAGGTGTGTATCCTTTAGTCCTCCTTTGACAATTCTTAGTATTCTGGACTTGTATTTTAACTATAATTTCATTTTGTTATTTCTATTAAACAGTAAAACAAACTGTCGTCACTAACGTTGGAAACGTCTGACATGATAAATGTCATAAATTATACGTTAACAAATGATCACAAATCATATATGTTATGTTAAGTGACATCCGGAAATGCTACATTAGTCATTCCCTATGTATATAAGGTTACAGCCTCTAAAATATTTGTACCAAGATTTTTCTTTTCTCTCCACAGAATGAAAACAGTGCATTATCAGTTAAAAATAGTAAACAAATGCGGCAGATGGAAAGAATCAAGCGTGTTACAAGGATGGTGGCCATTGTGGTTATGTTGTTTGCAGTTTGCTGGTTTCCAATACATTTGATAACTCTTTGGATTCAATTCGATCCTAATTTTCCGCGAACAGAGGCCATGCATTACTTTAAACTGTTTGGACATACTTTGTCATATGCCAACTCTTGTGTAAATCCATTCGTTTATGCCTTTGTAAATGATGGATTTCGAAAAACAATTCTTAAGCGGTCGTCTTTTCTGAGTAGGCTGTGCAGCTGTGTCCTAAGTCCGAAACCGAAAAAAGACGAAACACCAATGATTGACAAATCAGTTGAAGCAAGACCTGGGTTAGATGGACAGTCAGATTATATGACAACTCAAACAACCATAACACTATGATATCTATGTACACTTAGTTTAAAAACATTCATATTTTTGTCCAGTGTAGGGAAGGACAAAAGCAAACTTGATAAGGAATATAAACATACAGATTACCAACGCTAATTATATAAATTGATGAAACAAGTACTTGTGTGACAAGAACGCTTATACTTAGCTTTTCTTTATTGTCATCTGTTACATGAAAGTAATTATAATTATGAATTAGAGTTCTGAAACAAAGTCTTACTTCTACCGAAGAGTATAAAGAACTTACGAATATATTGTAAGTCGATTTTCATACATATATTTTAGTTCAAAGTTGAAAGTTCTTATTTAACAATAATATCGAAATTTTGATATTTTATACTCGTAAAAGGAAGGGGTGATAAAGACTCTCATTGGCTTAAATTCTACCAAAATTGAATCATAAAATGATGAAAGATGAAATTGTAAATTTAGAGAATTGAATCTATGACAATTGAGAAAACAAAAATATTAATGATAATGCTTGCATTAAAAGGACAAAAGAGTTGCTTGAATTTGGCAAAAGTTCAGATATGATGAATATATATGTGTCATACATTTGGCTAACAAATGGTGTCCACACCCAAGAAACATCTTCATAATTAGTGAGTACATTCATTATTTCATAGTCTATCAAAAGTTTTTCCTGTGTGAACATAAATTTCTCGATGAAAAGATGTCAGAAAAAAGATAAAAATTTACAATTTTCAACAGTTGAACTAAGAATTGCGGAACATTATTGAAAGGTATCAATTTCTACTTAAGCTGAACTTCAGTCTGTCTGATTTACACCAGATCTGTGGAATTGTTTCCTCGAAAAGAATTTCACGAGTGAAATAAAAAACTATATTATATCAAGTAAAAGCGTGTTTTAGAATTTTTGTATTTTATATTACAGAATCATTTGCAGATGATTCCACATTACCGTTTATGCCATTTTTATTTAAAGAGTTTACAGAATTAAAATGTACTTTTAACTTAATTCGTGACAAATACCACGGACATAGTTTATCAACCGAAACGAAACACTTAAACAGAAATACAAATTGGTAAAACTAAGTATATGGCTTTAAAAACACCTGTCAAGGTAAAATTCACATCCGATAGATTTTAAAGGATTAAATTATATCAGAATTTCTTGAATGTTTTCTTGGATTACTGTTTACAATTTTCCGTTGCACTGTGGCGAAGGCTACGTCGATATCATAATTGTTTATAAAGCTTTCATATCAAGTAGCTGTATTTGTAAGAATCATGCAAGTTATGTTATATGTGATAAACCCAAGAAGGCTACTTAGTTAAATTGTTGAAATTGTATTACGGAATGTATAATTATTCATCCAATCTATATGTGCTAAGGAGATATATCCCACTAAACATCTAATAGTTTCTATTGTATTTCAGTGTTATTTACTGCGTTATCTCCCTTAATTTGAGTTCTACAATGCATTCAATATAATTTTATCTTCTTAGAACACGGGTAATATGAAAAGCCACATATTATTTTCTGTTTACTGTAACACTTTAAACAAAATATCAAAATTAAAAAAATATGTAGGCTTTCCAACAATGAATTACATTTTCATTCTTATCTGGCGTGCTACTTTAAAAGTTAGTGCATATTCTTTTATCTCTTTGTATATTATCCTATGCTTGATTATTTCATCCGTAAAATAAAACATATTAAGGCGCATTGATCTCAAAAAGAGAAAAAATTATTCGTATACCTCAGAAAAAAAATTTCAACGATGTGCAACACATTATGTGACCGTGTCAATTGGTGATATTTGTAAAATACTCGACTCTTCAGAATTCCGAGCGAAAACGAGAATAAAAAACTATTATCCATCAGACAAGTTAATATATGGGAAGTGGTATCGAAATTTAATAACAAAAGCTCTTAAGAGTTCTTAACGATCTGCATATTAGGTTAGAACCAGTGCTGTGCAGATTTCAAAGTCGCTCTCTTAGCAGTTGAAAGGCCTTTATTCCGTGAAGATCAAATTCAATATATAATTGGACAAGAAGATACACGATGGTTTCCGGTCAAATTTAATAACGAAAGCCCTTGACGCTTCTGAAGTCTGTTGATCGTTATCTACTTATTCACTGGAGAATATTAAAATGTATAATATTGCCTTGTACTGTTGTAAAGGAGAGACTAGACGGGACTTGTATCACTACCCTTGAGAATGACATTTATTTATGATATTTCCTTAATCACGTACAGCCTTGCTTTGTCTGGTACTATATTTTATTGATATAATTTATTTTGTACGGTTATAAAGTTAAAACAGAATTAGATACTCTCCACAATCAAGTGACAAGTATGAAGCTGAAATTAAAATTGTTTATCCAAGTGGTGCGAATTGCTCGTTCCAGTAGTCTGATCGGATAACTAACAACAGTATAGTGTGCGGTCACTAAATTCGTTGATTTTTAAAAGAATTTAACTCAACCATCTTCGACTCGAAGTTCGTTTATATTATTGAAGCTTTTGTTGTCTATAGTTTATTCAATGTACTTTTTATAAAAGAAAAATAATTATTGGTGTTTTAGTTTCATTTATAATAAAAAGAATAATTAATGTTCGAATGCTTTTAGAAATGTCATATGGGTGAAGTGAAAGGTCATTTGAGTTAAATGGACATTTGAGGTAAAGGGTAATTTAAGTGAAGACCGGAAATAGTAATCTGTAAAATGAACATTAAAATACTTACACCAATAAATATGCATTAATTTAAAGGTAATAGTGGACTTACTGGTACTGTTACATCATATTTCAATAAATGTAATTAAGTTATACGGTCGGTTATCTAGATCGTTTAACCTTCCATTTTTGATCGTCTCCACTCAGTCTCTCTTTCAGCTGTTCTGCATATTAACATTTGATGAGTTACGTATATACGTACTAAATCCATGTGTAAATTGAGATCCAACGTTTAAAATATCTTCCCATTTTTAGGGGATAATAAAATGATAAAGTTAACATGTTTACCTCAGTAGGTAATAATTGACACATTAAGTGTACATACAATCATTTTGTGTTCATTTCTTTATATACATGATATGTATTGGCCAATCTAATTAAGATTATACCTGTCAATGGTTCTTTTCAGTCACTACATGTAGAATCTAACAACACTTAATTCTACTTCCCCGACGTTTTATCCCTTTATCGTTTAAAATATCAATTTTCTTTCTAAGATCAATGTATTCGATAAATAGTTATTTTAATATATTATAAATTTCATTGATAATACTTTTGACAAAATACTCTCTGTCAGCCAGACAAATGTGATAAAAAAACTTTAAAATATTTGAGGAAATAGTTTTATTTAATCCCATATAGCATGCTTAATTTAGAAAGTTATTTCGTCATAAACGTCAATTTAAGCATTGTTTTTATGAATCAAATTGCAAAATCTCTCGCGGGTACACTACATAACGTCATCTCATTAAAACCTAGAAATCAGCTCCATGGTATCTTAACAAGTATTAACATTGACACAATTTTATTTAATAAGTCAGTATAAATATCATCTCAACTAATAATTTATGACAAGAGACAGTATGAAGTAACAATATAGACACTGTCCAGACAACTTCAGGGTTCTCTTAATATGTTTGAATATGGATGACATAGCACAATAGCAATAATTGGACTTTTGTGAACGTGCGATTATTACATTTTATTGGTTCTACATAGATCTAGGCCACTTCCGGTATCAATTAATGATGCCCGATGATAATTCTACCATTTAAAGCGATCAACTAATTGTTTAAACATTTTTGACAACTGGGTCGCTCTCAAAAAATGAACAATGGTGTTGTCCCTCTAGGCTGGTGGATGGAAATTTTTTAATAAATATACAAAATCTATGTATTCTGATGTATTTTGGCCTAAAGATTGGGAAAATATATGAAATCATAACATATATATGGTAAAAAAAATCCACCCTGATAAGTAGGCATTTGTTGCTGTTTTTTGCATGTCCCTGTCACACTTTTCAATCTTTACAATGGTCTAGGAATTCAAAAATGCATCAAATATTCACATAAAGCCAATGATTTATCGTGTTGATATGTAAATTTGATTTTGTAACATCCAAAAATGCATATAATCCTATAAACATGTTGATTTTTTTTTTGCCGTTGAACAAGTCCCAAGTTTTTTTTTTGTCTTCGGTATAACACCAAAGAAAAGTTAGGGGCATGGATTGTCGTGCCTTAAAAAATAATTAAAAAAATGACTTTTCCCCTTCCCCATAATCCAACATAATTAATTTGCAGACGATGTTTTGCAGCAGAAATCATACAATGATTTAAAGTCAAAATATGCGAGTACAACTGACTGGGTAACTTTTTTTGTTCTTTGGTATAACATTGATATACAGTAAATACAAAAGTAAATTAATTCTTATTACTGAAATATCCCAAAAGTGAAAGCAATTGATGACACGTGTTGAAGTGATGAAGTGTGCAGTTATTTCAATATTGAATGGAAATTTCTTATGTTTGTCCAGGGTGTAACGGTCCTTGGTGTATCAAGAAAAAATGTTACTCAAAAGACTAAATACATTTAACGAAAGACTTTTTTTATAAATTACTATATATTAAACCATGGAAAATTAAATGTACAAAGAAACTTTATCATAGATAACACCGAACACATTGAAAAACCAAAGCTGATACAGTAATTGTATATTATTTTAGTTTGTGTTATATGTAAGACAATTATTGTGTTTGTATACGGACATTTATGCAGTAATAATCAATTTTGTTTATCATTAAGTTTATATTTTTCGAAGTAACTATATTTTTATCAATTTACACATTTCTTATTCAAGAATCAGATATTCCTAACACTATCTCAAGGGTACTTTGGAAGGAAAATGGTTCTACAAAATTTGTCTTACACCAAAAACAGAATGTGTTACATAAAAAACAATTATTTTGTTATTCCATGGACATATATGCATTTATGATTCATTACATTTGTCATATAGTATATCTTGAAAAAAAAACAATTAAAATTTGATCAATTAACTTCTCAATTGGGAATTAAAATTCATTAGACTATTTACGGGATTCCTTTTGACGGAAAAGGGTTTTGCAATATTTAAGTTATACCAAAGACGACATTTGTTACACAAAAGACATTTATAATGTTATCCCATGGCCATTTATGTATTTGTAATGCCTCAATCATTCCCAAGGGGCGGATAAATGAAAATTGCACTATAGTTAACCTTTACTTTACGCTTCCAATAACACGAGTAGCATAAAGACATAAAAGTATGCTGATGTTCAAAGGAGTTTCAGAGTTTCACGTAAAACTACAAGAAAAGGGTAAAAAGCTCTCATCAAAGAAAAAAATGACAATATAGAACCTATCATCACACGCGTGTCCATAGTAAGTCAAAATTGCAACATGTAAAAATGAACCTAAAAGCACACCATACATATGAAAAAATATGGAACATATTTTCTGATGAGAAAAATCGTGAAATTACTTCAATTAACTCAAAATCATGAAATATACGACAAAATACACGTAATTCAAGACGACTTAAAATATGACAGTGATTTAAAATGACAAACTGACGTTCCATGCTTTTTGAAAATACATAAAAAAGGGGGGAGATGTATGAAACGTCAGAATTTACACAAAAAAGAATGAATCAGGTCAAGGAAACATTAAAAGGGGTGCCCTAAATTATCTAGGCAAAATATAAACAAAACCACAATGAAATTGTTGACTCATGTCCTAGGTCATACTACCGGAAATAAATCATGTTTAAACTATGAAAAAAAGTGTAAATACACATTGAACTTATCGTATGTCATTACAATGAATAAGCATAAAAACTTACACTGAGCTAGAATCAGGTGTACACATCAAAAATTATAAAAGGCGTGAATGTACATTTTGTCATCAAAACAAATATCGGAGAAATGAATATACCGTGAAAGAAACGAACATTTAACTATGGGTATCAATAATAAGAGTCAAGAACAGGCACTGTCTGCGCGTGAGGGGAAGGCAGTACACTCCCCGTCTGGCATCTTGATGTCACTATTGTTGTTCCATCTTTTCGACAAGAGTAATACGACTTCAGTAAGAGGTCTGATCAATGCAGATGTTTTTGCAGTTTTTGTCATCCACGGAATGTAAAATACGCAGCTTTACTTTTCAGACTAGATTTTCGGCGCTAGGAAATTCTTTGGTGATCATACCCATAGGTCAGTTGATACCACTCACCTGATTGTCTCTGAGCAAAATGATATCGCCTTCTTGGACATTGTCAAGAAAATGTCCGCAAGGTATTGTACCCTTTCCCATTGAGCGTGAAACATGTCCTTGCAGTTAAACGAGACATCCTTTGGAACCAAAGCATTTCGTTTTTGATTATCAATAGATTTGGGGTTAGCGAAAACGGTTCATCAGTGTCCGTTGATATGCAGGTAAGAGGTCTAGAGTTTATAATAGCAGTAACCTCTGCTACTAGTGTCACTAGAACTTCCTGAGATAGATCATTTCCGGGTACTTTAGAAAACATGGAATCTAGAATTGATGGAGTAGTCCCTGATCATCCGCTTCAAAATGCCACCCATATGGAAGGAGAGTGCTGAATTAAAACGCCACTTTATTCCATTATCATAGAGAAATTGTTTCGTAGGTTCATCTTCAACGTTTATGGCATTGGTACCTAGAGGGTCAGTCGCTCCGACAATATTTGTTCCTCTATCAGACCTTATTAGTTTCACTTTCCACGGATCGCTGTAAATCTCTTGAATACGTTAATAAATGACGAAGAGCTTAATTCTTCCACTGCCTCAATGTGAACGCCTCTCGTGTTCCAACAAGTAAAGATGATGGCCTAACGCTTCGCATTTGCGAGTCCGCCACGTGTACGTCGGCTAACTACGGACCAAGGCCCGAATGTGTCGATGCTTATTGATGTGAACGGTGGCTCTGGATTCACACGGTCACTCGGTAAATCTGCCATTTTCTGTTGTTCCGTAGGTCAAGTTACATACTTAGGAATCAGAGAAGAAATGAGACGATCCAATAAACTCCAGTACGCACTGCTCCTGAGATGCCTACCCTGGTGTTGTGTTTTCTCATGGAACACGAACAATAAGGGTGGCAATCCCGTGTTTACTGGGAATAACGACAGTGTGTCTCTCATCTAAACTAACGCTAGAGAGTGAGATGCGTCCTCCAACACGCAGAATTCCATTACTATCTATGAACGAGTTGAACTTTAGTAGTGTGCTCCGTTTGTTCAAAGGTTGATTTTCCCTGATACTTTAAGTTCATCTGAGTACACTTCACTTTGTACGGATCTAAGAATGATTTTCTCAGCATCATGAAACTGACAGATACCTATACTCTCTGACTTATGTGAGGGTTTTTGTGAAACAAAGTCCTTGATACGAGCAATTGTACGAACAAGCGGGTTTCAACTACTGAATCTTTCGAATTGGTGTGAGCCAAGAGAAGAAAACTTCTGTTTTCGTGGTAATCACTTCAAAACGTATCTCACGGTCAGAGTCCGGCTCAATTAAGGCGAAATTGTTCTCTGACAGTTTGTAACTTTGACGCTTCAATTGATCTGATCGCCTGATCTAATGGGTGTGTGTCTGTGTGAACATACGATCACTGTAGTGATTCAATTACTTTGTGAATCCTTGCAACACGATTCGATATATAATGGTAGAAACGGTATTGTAAATGAATCCCAAAATCATATGGCTATCTGTATAATACCGTATATCCAACAAAGGTATGTCAAGCTGATCGGAAATGGTAAGTCCTAATTCTGTAGCCAACAAGGCACAACACAGTTCTAAACGAAGGATTGTATGGCCATGAACTGGCGCAATCTTAGTCTTTCCCATAATGAATCCTAAATTTGGATGATCGTCTAACTGAATGTAGCCAACAGCGGCTATAGCTTGCTCGGAAGCATCGGAGTATATGTGCACTGTTTGAAGATTGATTAAATAACACGGGAATAAACCTGCGAGAGAACCGGACTTCTTCCAAGTCAAACAATGATGTTTTCCAGTTGCAATATCGTTCCTGAGGCAACGGATCGTCCCAATATTTTCAGCCATTGCTGATCGAAGGAGTAACTCTCCTTTCATTGTTACAGGCGCCAAATATCCAATAGGATCATATAATCTATTAATAGTAGATTATAGTCCACGACGTGTGCAAGGTTTTACATCTGGGTTTATCCCGTACATAAATGAATCCGACTCCAAATCCCAAGTTATTCCAAGACTGCGCTGAACTGGGAGAGTGTCTGATAAGTCAAGATCTTTCAGACCACTTGCCATGTCTTCACTGTCAAATGAGCGCATAATCTTTTCATCGTGAGACGAGATCTTGTGTGTAGACTTATGTTACCATGTTGCTGAAACGCTTTCTTAGTCCTAGTCATAAGATCAATTGCTTCAGCACTTGTGGGTTTTGTGGTCAACCCATCATCCACATATAAGTCTCTAGTCACAAAATCAACCATATAGGATCCATGTTCTAGTTCGCCTTCTTGAGCAGTGTTTTGCAATCCATAAGTTGCAATAGAAGGGCTCGGACTAATTCCAAATACATGGATGCACATATGATATGTCGTGAGAGGTTTGGTAAAGTCATTGTTTGTATACCAAAAGAACTTCGGGAAGTTTCTATGCTCCTCGTCTACTCGAAAACTATGGAATATCTGCTCTATATGGCCCATGACCGTAATGTGTTCCTTGCGGAATCGCAATAAGACTCCTAAAAGACGATTGGTGACGTCTGGTCCACCAAAGAGTACAATGTTCAACGAAAGTCTATCGAACTGACAAGATAAATCGAAGACTGCTCAGAGTTTTCCCGGTTTTCTTTGAGTGATATACGCCAAAAATGGGTAAGAACCATTGTTCTTAATCATCACTTATGTCTGGAGCCTTTTCAGCATGATCCCTCTCAAAGATTCCTTGCATAATTGTGAGAAAGTGTTCTCGTTTTTCAGGGTTTTTAGTCGAATTCACATGTAAGTCTTTTGCTCGTTTCCATACCCGAGTCTTATTATTCAGAAGACGCTGACGATCAGATCTGAATGGTAATGGTGATGACCAATTACCGTTTTCGTCCTTCTTGAAGTGTTTGTCCATGAATTTTAGGAATTCCCTATCATCTACAGATAGGCCTGGTTTATCGTCGTCTGTACTACGCACAAATATATCGTGTCCATAGTTATCAGAGATCTTCTCGTAAGCCTCGAATGAATCGACCTCTTCTGTCTTGAAGTCATTTTCACACGGTGGAAAGATTGACACTCTGTCTGACTGAAGTAAGAGTACCTTTTTCACAGTTGCGATATCTGGGTGATGAACCTTGCCCAAAAAAGTCTCACTGATGACGGTCCACTCTAACGGTAGTTTCTGTGCATAAGGTGATCGAGCACGAGGTGATCACGTCCTATCAACATTTAGGATTTTAGAGTCACTATCCAGTGGATGTATTGAGTCTGTAAGATGTAGAGATGGTTTATCACCACTTCTGGTGTCGGTATCTCATCTCAAGAGTCAGGAATTTGGTTGCATTCTATATCAGGCGATTTCAATGTAGTTCCATCTAATGACTGAATCATGAGGCCACTAAGCTTACGTCCGGTTACATGTGTATTTCCTGAACAAGTTGACAAGACATAGTCGGAATCAGAGGTTGATCCAAAGAAGTCGAAAATTTCGGACTTAGCCAAAGTTCTGTTTGATTGGTCATCAATAATGGCATAAAATCTGAGTTTCCTGTCCGGATTGTCAATGAGAAAGTTTTCCACAAGCACAATTTTTGCGCAGGATTTGCCGCCAGACTTGTCCAAACATATCTGTGTGTTTTGTTTCTACCGTATCTTGGTCTTGTCTAGAATGCCCCCGCCATGACCTTCAGCGGAATCTGAAGGTCGGATCGTGATATGTAGCGCTGTTGGATGATCTGTCCGTCCACATTCATCACACTTGACGGCAACTGGACAGTCTCGCTGAACATGAGAGTTTGACATAAAACAGTGAAAGCAGACTTTGTGAGTTTTGAGAAGACGTCTCCGTTCCATGATGGGTTTGGATTTAAATGTTCGACAGTCATTCAAATTATGCCTTGTGCCATGCAGAATACATTTCGCACTTGGTTCGATTCTTTGATGCATCACTACTAGATTGTGAGGTTTATTGAGGTTTATCACCGCAAATGTCGGTATTGATTTCTTGGTACGGATTTCTTGTCTTCTGGTTTTATCTTGAGATGTCTTGATTTCTGATTCGCACTGTTGTCATAGATAAAACTGGAATTGTTCCTCACCTTGCTCTGCTCTTTCACAAAGTTCGCAAAAATAAAAGTGAAACGGTGGTTAAATTCTGTCATGTTGAAAATTGTATTCTACGTCCAACGTTCCTGAAGCTGATATGGAAGTTTAGATACGATGGAAGAAACACCAATCGCGGTATGAAAATAGGAAAAGATCACCTTATAGTTGTCACTCTCCTTAACAGATGATATTTCCGACAGAATATTTGATATATTAATATATAAGTCGTATAACTTCGAATAGTCCTTATTCGTGATACAAAGAAATGCAGCAAGTTCCACTTTCAACGCATTTACAATTAGTACTGGGCTTCCATATCTCTCGTTAAGTCTATCCTATATGAGAATTTTAGCGTTTGAAGGATTGTACATGTTTGCGGCCTTTATACTTTGCACGTGAGTTCTGGACTGTGGTCCGGTCCACTTGAGCAGAAGACCGATCTCTTCACTATCCGGCTCCGATGTCAAGAGTAATATTCTGGAAAGTATCCTTCCACAATGGAAAATACTCGGGTTTGTCATTAAACGCATGAATACGTGACATTAGGAGATCTTTCTTGAGTAGAAATCTCGTAAAGTCCGAGGCTATATCATTGTCACTTCAGCTTTTGAGGATCAAAGGAAGTACGAATTCTAGAGTCCATAGGATAATCAAGATTTGTGTCAATCGAAGTGAAAGGTGTAGCAAGTGGATCCAAAGTCATCGTTGGTTGTTTATGCACTTTATCAACATTTTTGGCGACATAGTGTTCACAGAATCAACGTATTCAGCGGTCCTCTCGTGAGCGTTTATCGGTACATGATCCAGTAATACTTGCAATAAACTATCGTCAATTTCACCTGCGTCGGCTTCTGCTTCTACCACTGCGGCTTCTTTCTTTGTGTTCAAGGGAGTCAAATCAGCATCTATATTCGCCTGCTCTTTGTCAAAGTTGGCTGCTTCAATCGCACGCGTATGTTCAAGGTCGACCTTTTCTTTGACTATTTTAGCTACTTAATTAAGAAAATTTTAAGCGGACCTTCTCGGCTTCTGCCTTAGCCTTTTTTCTACTTAAAGCTGAAGAAGCGGTGGAGCTAGTTGATCGCCTTGTCGAATGCCTACTGTTGTTTTTCTAGTGATCGTAAATCGTTTATTTACTTGTTCATGAGCCCAACATCCTGTCGCATCATACTCGAGAAGTCCTTGACCTCTGATGTCGTGCGACCGACTTCCAATAAACATTTATGTGCGTTGATTCGTTTAAGAAAGTCTAAGTATTTCTTGCAAATGTCATCATAGTTTGTGGTTCCTTTCATGAACTCTGCCTTTACATCGATAAGTGCATTGAGATCGTTCGAAAATGGCTCAATATTTCGAGAAACCAACTGTAACTCACTTTTCACAATTTGAATTTCCAATAAGAATTTTCGCAAAGACGCTTCAAATACAGATTGTCATCTTTCTATCATTGTGCGAATTCTCCTGCTTCTATCCTCCGAAAAATCGTCGGACGTGTCTTGTCCTTGTTGATCGATATTATCCATATTTTAGGGAGCTTCCATTTTGTCCAAGTCCTCATTGTTCAAATCTCCGACAGAAGCCATAATTACATCTACACAGTTAGATCTAGAGTCTATTTACTGGTACATTCAGATTCAAAAGTCATTCTTACTCGTACTACCAGATCCAATAGTCTTTTTACTGTAATACCTCCATCATTCCCAAGGGGCGGACAAATGAAAATTGCACTACCGTTAACCTTTATTTTACGCTTCCAATAACACGAGTAGCATACAGACATAAAAGTATGCTGATGTTCAAAGGATTTCACGTAAAACAACAAGAAAACGGTAAAAAGCTGAAATCAAAGAAAAAGTGACAATATAGAACCTATCATAACACATGCGATCATAATAAGTCAAAATGCAACATGTAAAAATGAACCTAAATGCCCACAATACATATGCAATAATATGAAACATATTTTTTTATAAGAAATATCGTGAAATTACTTCAATTAACTTTAAATCATGAAATATATGCCAAATACATGTATGTTCTAGCCTAAATTCAAGACTTGAAAAATGACATTAATTTAAAGTGACAAACTGGCGTTCCATGAGGTGTATGAAACGTCAACATTTACACAAAAAAAGAATGAATCAGGTCAAGGGAACATTAAAAGGGGTGCCCTAAATTATCTAAGAAAATATAAACAAAACCACAATAACGTTTTTTTGACTCATGGGGCCATACTACCGGAAATAAATCATGTTTAAGATAGTAGACCTGGGGTAAGGGAGGTGATCCAAATTGAAAGGATTTTAGTCTCTAAAGCGTTTGAATAACTCCTAATATGCAAGCTTCAAAATGATACTGATGTTAAAGGGAAATAACTCCAAGAAAGGGTTCAACTTCTAGAACAAAGATGCCAGCCATAGTAACTCTGCCCTTTTGAAGTATTGATTAAATGTTTCAAATGGGTACATTGAGGAGTATATTTTATAAGGTGGGAAAACGTTTGAAATGATACCTTAACGGCAAACCAAGATTCCTTTAGATATGATATCAAAATTGAAATGAAGTGATCTCTGTCGTGAGACAGTACGGCTAACCAATGACATTGCCAGTTTTATAACTCCTTAACCCTTTAGAGTTTAAATAAATTACATTATCTTTAATTCTTTATAAGACTTTAAGCTTCCTGTTTTCATTTATTGCTTTGTTAAGCATATAGCACTATCCAGCATTGAACTTGGTTTAGCATATAAGTTTGTCCCTTCGTGCAGAAGTGTAAATATTTGTGTGAAATTAATTGACTCAAGCTGTGCCTGGCAATGCCCGTTCATCAATATAAGTCATCATAATTTGATACTTGGTAACCTTATTAAATATTAAGATGATTTTAGCCATAATGATTAATTATCACAAAAATATTTCAATGCCTTACTCTACTATCATTAAAACATTTAAAAAACAAAATTGCACAGTGAACTTTTCTGAAAATTTGTTTATTGATTTGCATATGAATAGTCCATATAATATCAGTTTTGTACGAAAATTGCATTTTTAATTTTTTGCAAATTTTTTTATTATTTTGTTAAATTAAAAGCCTAGTATCTCTTCTACAAAATGGACAGAATAAAATTCGATATTAAATCTGATATATTAATCGTTTTTAAAGTGTATATGACTTAATATTCAGTTATTTATTTAAATATATTGTCAAATGACCCTAAAATACCAGATATGGTTCAGTTTGGCCAATGATTCAGGTTTAAAAAAAAATACCAATATTTTAGTCTTCATTGTTCAAAATCAGCACGGTGAATTTTCTAAAACAAAATTGACAAATGATGCGCCACGGTAAGTGTAATATAATGTACAAAATCAAAGAAACTTGAATAATGGGAAAATTTTGGGGGTACCCCAGGTCTACTACCTTAAACCAAGAAAAAAAGTGTAAATACACATTGAACTTATCGTATATCATAACTATTAATAGGCATAAAAACTTACATTGTGCTAAAATCAGGTATACACATCAAAAATTATAAAAGACATGAATGTACATTTTGTCGTCAAAACAAATATCGGAGGAATGAATATACGGGGAAAGAAACGAACATTTAACTATAGGTATCAATAATAAGAGTCAAGGACAGTCAATGTCTGCACGTGAGGGTAAGGCAGCACAGTATTAATAATGTATTTTCTTTTCTTTTCTAGATAATATTTGGATTTCAGTGTGCTTTGGTTTTTGCTTCCCCTATCTGAATTGATTGGTATTCAATTGGAATGCCAGGAGTTTCTAAAGTTTTTGATAGGCGGTTAAATTTCTTGAAAATTGTCCTTGGTATAACAAATTTGTCCACGGTGTAACACCCGTTAAAAGTTCAATAATTGCATGATGAAACATTTCTTTTTAAAATGATTGTTACAGTATTAATGCTTCGCACTAACATTATGGTGCCATAACAGAAATTCAAAGGATATTTTGAAATAAGGCATTGTTCTGGAGGTTTTACGTGGTTGATTTCGGCTACATTTTGTACCTGGATATGAAAAAGACCAATAGCAAAAATCATGAAGCTTAAATATAGGTTTTTTTCCATACTTTTGAATCCATATTACATTGCAAACTGTCTAATGTTTAAAAACGGTCTATATGACTTATTCCTTTCTTACAATAACTAAAACAATCTGTGTTATACCAAAGACATTTGCTGATGAATTTTAACACACATCTTAACTTTTGACGGATTTGTACTCTACTTACTGTGGAGATATTTTGGACGATGAATATTTGGAATCCGCAGTCCAAAAAAAACCTAGAACCATTCTTTTTTGAATTTTTTTTCAAAACACCAACCCAGGAAATAGAATGACCCAAGTTAGTAATGATTAAATTTCTGCAAAGGTTTCGATGTAAAAATGTTTAATATAAAAAAAAATAATCATAATGATCATTGTGGTTTACTTATCGTTTAAATTTATCTAGATTTTAAGAAATTGAATATATCAGTATTCAACAAAACAATTGCTTTAAATAGTAATTTCAGTTTTATCAAAAATTATTTGAAAGTCTGTGAGAACTTTATTGAAAATCTACACAAACAATTGATAAAATAACTGACTTGAGATATTGATTTACTTTGATTGCCAGACGATGTCCGAGACGTTACAATCATAGCATAACCTAATCACTGGAACTTCAATATAATCCAAAAGGTTATATAAGGTTAACTAAACTGTTCAGTGCGGAAACGTTTATGTAAAGAACCTCCACTGGGTCATGTAAATGTCTTGTCAATGTTGGACATAAAACAAATAACGTTAAAACCAATGTAACATGTCTCAAGTTTTAGTTACTTATAAATCAATGTGTTGAGAAAGAGTTATGTTACTAGGTAAAGACAAGCACGTTGAAAAAGGAGAGAAGAACTATAGAAATAGCATCGCAAGATAATTTAATTCATTTTGAGTCCAAAGCTAACACATAACTGTATAAAGATATACATGAAATGTTTGTAGGTATTGAAACATTATTCAGGAACTTTTACTATATTCCGATTTGCCACCATTTAAGTGTTAGTTTTTGTAAAAATCAGGCAAAATGGGAAAAATCAGAAACATGCATGTAAAAACCCATCGATCTGACAATGCAATTTGCCTAAAGGATGCTTTCTCTACTTGAAAAAAAAAACCTTATTTGATCTCTGTATCACTGGCTTTGATCAGAATTTTTTCAATAGAATATTACGTAAATGAGGTTTTTGTCAGAGTTATCTGTCCTTGAAATGTTTTTAGTACATTTCAATGACATTATAACTAAATTTATCAAAATAATATGGACAATCTTGCCTTTTTTCCTTGATTCTGATGGTGCAAATAGTCAAATTAAACTTTCAAAAGGTGTTTTTTTATCCTACTGCGTGTTTCACCGACAGCCTGATTCTTACTGAGACAGACACTTAGCACACCGTAGAAATCTACTGGAACTAACGTTTCTGTAGCCTATAAAACATTGTCAGAAATAATCTTTTCAAATCTTTGTTTCCTCCACGACATGGGTCCTAACGCTATTTAATTGATAACATTTCAATGTTGAGTGTTTCAAGGAAGAAGCTTTCACAACTATATTAAATACATAAGTCTATAAATCAAATGCTAGCATTTACTATATAACAACAACCCATCGCACTGTCAAGCGAGAGAAATGATCGTGAACAGATCAATAATATAAGTCAAGTACAATGTACTACAACTTGATCGTAAATGGATCGTGAATCACTAATATTAGGAGCTTTTCAATTAAATTTTGTTATTTTTTCAAAACTGCAACTTTTTCAAACAGCAAATTTAAATTTTCTGTCAAAATGATCATCATTTACAAGAGGATATGTTGTAGATACATTTAATTATATAAAGAATGAGAGGAAGAAGGAGAAGAAACCGAACAAAGGCAGCATGTTCCCCACTGTCTTTAGATAAAATAATTATTAAGTATTAAGTAAAAATAGTCTTAATATTATGTTGCAATGTAATGTATGGGGGAAGTGTTGTGCTTGATCAAACTGCCACTGATGTACTGACAATAAAATATGTTTAAGCTGAATTAAAAAGAAGCCAATGTATCTATTGTAGTTGCACATTAAATCAAATATATGATTAACGATTCAAAATGTTTTAACCGCCTCCTTCACGTAGGTACAATTTTAATTCGATCATTTTATACAGTTTATCAAAATAAAATCAAAAAATGATATTGGATAAACATTTTAAACGTAATTCCTCGATAAGAAATACATGTACAATGTTAATCTTAATTGCCTGCAAAATTGAGGAAAATTAATTGTAGAAATCTTGATAAAATGCGATCTCTTCCATGATAAAATTCAAGGAGCAAAGTGTTACCTTTTGTATTTTCTGAAAAACTGTTCATCAAAATCAATGAAACATTACATTTTAGTTCATATCCTTTGTTAATGGTAATCATTTTGATAGACACCCTAGCTTTGCTTTTAAAAGTTGCAGTTTTGAATCTGACTTTATTAGACGAGTTTTGTTCTTAATCACTTATCAATTTGGAACATTTTGTTGACAAACTTAAGGAGTAGAAGTCAAATTTACATTACAGTGTGTTCAATATATAGGGAGATTTTAGATACTATCAAAACAGGGCACAAGTATTTAAGAATTTCACTACCTGTTGCGATCATAACTTTAAGTTTACGTGTCTTCACTATCGTGTACATACTGAATGATATTCTTCCTACATAAACAAGAAACAAGTGCTGGCATTTTGGTGGGACAACTGCATTTGCATAAGGGTGAACTTAGAACCATTTATGTTAAAAAGAATATACATTTGTTATGGTCAAATGAGAATTGGTACTGTGGTTATACAAAGCCGAATATACTGTTTATTACAATGATGTATTTGTAATCTGCTATTTGGCTTTCTCAAATATAGACAACATACATAGTTTGAACTAGTATTAGTTTTAGATTGGCATTTCTTTCTTACTGTCTGTCACAGAATACTATTAGAATCTATTCGTACATAACTTGTACAGCACTTAAATTTGAACAATACATGCAAGAATCATTCTTCAAAAATAAAGGTTTTAACCAGTGCTTTTAAAAAAATCCTCAAGAAAAATATTTCTAGGGCTAATTCCTGGTGCACAAAATAATAAAAAAAAACTAGTTTAAATTATGTTGGACACCAACACGGATGTTCTCAAAATCTTCCAATTGTCCCAAGAGTTCCCAAAATTAGTTTCTATGGCTCTTCTATTTTTTTTATTTTAATTTTCAACCGACGGCCATCTTATGATGACGGTCATTTTTCATTTTTCAATATTGTCGAGCGGACCTATATACAGTGACCTATATTTAAACCAAATATCAAGTCTTCGTCTACGATTATTATTTTTTTATATTTTTATAATTTTTTCCTCTTTAAATGGCGGCCATGTTTGAAAATTCTGATAGTGATTGCACATTTTGCTTATAGTGTCCTATGTTTTGTTCCAATCCATTCGGCCGATTTTTGAAAAGGTACGCAGACAAATGTATAAAGGAAAAGAGAATTATAAAAATATGACAAAAACAATACGTTGGAGAACATAATAAAGAAAATCAAACAAGTCCAAATCTTTAAAAAGAACAATCGCTTATAAATAACGAGGGTTAGATATGATAGATGAAGAATGTGTCGAGCAAAATCCAAAATTACAAGACGTACTGAATTAATTCGGATTTATGATAGGAATAGAATTTACTACCTATTTGTAAGGAAACAAAGTTGGCTATCAAGTAGCATTTATTAAAGAGAGTAGGAATTGTATTTCAAAGCTAAGGAATAACAATTTGACAGACATATTCTGTAAAGAGAGTATTTCAAAGCTGAAACAAAATAACAATTTGACAGACATATTCTGTGTCGTTGTAACGTTTGTTTATCTCATTCGTTTGAAGGTCAAATTATTTTGTTTTAACATACAGTGAAACTGGTCTAAACCGAATCCTTTTTGGACTTTACCAATTGTTCTGTTTGGTCAGGTGTTTAGTTTACCAAGGTTAGAAATACATTCAAATCGATATCTAGGAACGATTAAAAAGTGTCTGGTTTAGACAAGTGTTTAGTTAACCAAGGTTAGACATACATTCACATTGGTATCAAGGGACGATCAAAAAGTGTCTGGTTTAGACAGGTGTTTAGTTAACCAAGGTTGGAAATGCATTCAAATTGAGATCTAGAAACGATGAAAAGTGTCTGCTTTAGACAGGTGTTTGGTTCACCAAGGTTAGACATACATTCAAATTGGTATCAAGGGACGATAAAAAAGTGTCTGGTTTAGACAGGTGTTTAGTTAACCAGGGTTAGAAATGCATTCAAATCGGTATCTATGAACGATGAAAAGTGCCTGGTTTAGACCGGTGTATAGTTTATCAAGGTTAGAAATGCATTTAAATTGAGGTCTAGAAACGATGAAAAGTGTCTGCTTTAGACAGGTGTTTAGTTCACCAAGGTTAGACATACATTCAAATTGGTATCAAGGAACGATTAAAAAGTGTCTGGTTTAGACAGGTGTTTAGTTAACCAAGGTTAGAAATGCATTCAAATCGGTATCTATGAACGATGAAAAGTGCCTGGTTTAGACCGGTGTATAGTTTATCAAGGTTAGAAATGCATTCAAATCGGTATCTAGGAACGATGAAAAGTCTGGTTTAGACAGGTGTTTAGTTTACCAAGGTTAGAAATGCATTCAAATCGGTATCTAGGAACGATGAAAAGTCTGGTTTAGACAGGTGTTTAGTTTACCAAGGTTAGAAATGCATTCAAATTGAGATCTAGAAACAATGAAAAGTGTCTGGTTTAGACAGGTGTTTAGTTAACCAAGGTAAGAAATGCATTCAAATCGGTATCTAGGAACGATAAAAAGTCTGGTTTAGACAGGTGTTTAGTTTATCAAGGTTAGAAATGCACTCAAAAACCATTAAAATTGTCTGGTTTAGACAGGTTTTTAGTTTACCAAGGTTTGAAATGCATTCAAATTGGTATCTAGGAACGATGAAAAGTCTGGTTTAGACAGGTGTTTAGTTTATCAAGGTTAGAAATGCATTCAAATCGGTATCGAGGAACCATTTAAAGTGTCTGGTTTAGACAGGTTTTCTGATTATTCTGAATTCAGCATAGACTGGCTTCACTGTACTATGATATCCACGAATTTGTATAGAGGCTTACAAATAATCGGCATTGTTTCTGTTTCTCTCAAGAACAAACTTCTGGCTTGACCGAGAGAGTGTTAGATGACAATTTTGCTGATGCCTTTGCTGACGTGCGCATAATTTCTTACCAAGTTCACATCGAATTAGATGAACTATGATCATAGAATTGAATGGTTTTCTCACGCTCAGTCAGTATGATGGGAACCTGAGACGTAGCATTTGACTTCATGTCACTCATAAGTCGACCACTGTTAAAAGAGAGACAAATTATACAAGAGTCTTATTTTGGTTATTAAAAACTCCTTTTCAACACTCTATTAGCACTTGTCATATACGTTCCATGTATGTAGAAGTTGAAGTTAGATTTTCATAAACTACATTAAGTTTGAAGAAATTAAGATAAATAATAAGAATTATAACATCCGTGTTTATTAGACTCTTCCAGCATCACCTTTTTATAAATCTGCTTGGAGTTTGTTTGTTTGTTTGTTTGTTTTAAACAAAGATACATGTATTTAAAAATATACCATTTGAGATTGTTTCAGTTCGCCTAGAGTTTAGAAATGTTCCATGACTTCCCTGTTGCGAGATATGTTTTCTCTCATTTTAGTACACAAATGCATGTCTCATGACTTTTATATAATGCGTATGTGAGAAAGTCTTTGCCTACACAATGGTCCTCTTGTTACGAAGCAATTCAATTATAAAGAGTTAATATATAGCAAGCAGAGAACTCTTTGGCATCATGCACGTGAAGTTGCGGGATGCAGTCATGCATGTGTTAGCAGTTCCTTCTTCTTCAAGACATCCGATGTGTGCTTGGACGATAAAGGTGAAGACTTGAGGAAGATGGAGAAAATCTATAGTAAATGGAGGTCAAGGTCATATTGGAAACGAACACTCCATGTGGGTCGCTCAAGTTTTGAAGATGAAGGTCAATATAAAAGTGTGTATGTCTTGTGACCTTAATTTTAAGCTCGATGTTCATAGACTTAGGGACACATATATATGTACTGTATTTAACCCCGCCGCATTTTTTGCGCCTGTCTCAAGTCAGAGGTTTCTAGCCTCTGTATGGCTTGTTCCGTTTTCACCGTTAGTTTATTTTCATGTTATTTGAGTATAAAGAGGGCAAGTTTTTCGCTGTAAATGTGTTAATTGATGCTTGATCATCAGCTGCAGCATGTCCTGTGGTGTGAGGGTTTCCTTGCCGTTCATTGAAGACCAATAGGTGGCCTTGGGCTGACATTCTCATCCCAGTGGAGTTGTTGTCTCGTAGACATATTCACCATAACTATTCTAGTTGTATGTATTGTCTGTTGAAACACTAATACCCCAGACAATACAAATCATCTTAGCATTGTAGTTGATTCAGACTTTCTCTTCACTTATGACAAGCTATGTATACTTGCGTTTCTTTTTCTTGGTAAAAATAACAGCTTTGAATTTTCTTTTTTTTTTTCAGTCTTTCCTACGAACGTACGGTAACTGTATAGTTGTATTAAGAGTGGAAAAATCGGATTGTTTTGCTATTTGATAAAGAATTGATTTATGATCTAAGACTTTCAGTAAGTTCTTTAAAAGTTTTCAAAATTCAAATCTGATTAACGCAACTTCTTGCACAGCATTTTTTGCAATTTTAAGACTTTAATTCAGCAGCTTAGAAAGTAATTTTGGTGTACACTCGGCCTACCAAGCAAAAACATAAATTTCTGACAATATGCACATCCCAATAATATGGTAATTTTCATTCCATCAAGTTTCGTTACAATCCTGTAAGTCGTTGAGGAGTTGTGGACCTTTGAGACCACGTTGTGCTGACAAACGCCAAATAGTGAAACAGTCGTCATTTCTATATCTTTGCCAAAACATAAATTCCTGATAATATGCACATCTCCATGTAGTCATATAACATCCCACAAAGTTCCATAACAATGCTGCAAGCTGCTTAAGAAATGTTCGGACAGACGGACTTCGTTTGCGGGAGTATAAAAATCAAGTATAAATGAGCAGAAAAAAAATTTTTTTATGCCCCTGGTAGTTTCAAACTATCTGAAATCTTAGAAAACTTGTTTTTTATTTGCAGTTAATTTTCAAGTAAAGCACCAACACTTGGTCACAGAAACCGATTGATTTCAATCATGATGTTACCATAGCACAGGTTTTAAAGAAATGAAAATACATGCATATACATTCTAATGGGTCTAGATAGCGTAAGGATTTAAACTTCTAACTGTAGGTAAACTTTCCTTGGTGTCTTAATTCAGCTTCATTTATGTTTTTTAAGGAAATTATCTGCAGTGACCTATCAGCAATGTTAGATTCTGAATATCTAACCCTTATGTGTCCAAGAATTCACTCTCTAGCATTTGTAAGATTATAAATTGCCTATTTGGAAAGTGTGTGCCAACGAGTGAGATAAATATGAGACATTTTTTATCACGATAAACGAATAATGATGGCAAGTAATCGCAAACAATGATGTCGTTCTAGATCTAAATTGCCGAACAAAATATACTTAAAATGAAAGATAAGAAATCAAGCATCAACATTACGTGCAAAACTTAGACTACAAATTAAACGCTATCGAAACTTTAGTGTTATCTTACGTGTATATATTGTTAGAATAAATCATGTGACCTCATACATTAATTCATAATGAAACTACTATAACATTTACTTATATTTATACGGGAAGAAACTTGGATATATCAATTATACCCTTGATACATGCACCAAACGCGCTACAATCAAGCTGAAGCATGGAACGTCATATATGCACAAAAATAGAAGCCTATATGGATAATGTATTGAACAGTGATCAAAACTGGTAGGAAGCTAATCTCAGGATAACATCTTTGAAAGGAAGCAATTTCAGAATGGCGCGACCTATGTCAAGTTAGATATGTATGGTCATAGGCTATGCTGATGTGTTATTTACAAATCTGAACTTAAATTGGTCGAACCAAATAAACAGAAAATAGCGAATACTTTTGTATTATTTTTACAAAGTAAAAGACAAATATTGTTTATGGGTTTTATGTGATCTATCGTTGTTTATTTAAATCTGCTAATCAAATGGTTCATGATTTGATAATCAATATCAAACTTCTAAATTTTAAAAATTGAAAATGTACCCCTGTTTTGCAATCGTTAGTGCATTCCAATTTAACCCAATTGATTGATAGAGCTTTACCTCAACATAATATGCATTTCAAGGCAAAAATATCTGATTGACCTATCAGTAACCGATTCATATTTATATAACAGTCAGATGATTCCATGTTACATGCCAGTAACCGATTCATATGTATATAACAGTCAGATGATTCCATGTTACATGACAGTAACCGATTCATATTTATATGACAGTCGGATGATTCCATGTTATATGTAACACATTTTATCTATTTGGATACACTTTTAAATATTGGCAAAATTCAAGATCAAAGTTACATGCATTTGTTTAAAAAAAAATTAAAAAGGAATGAATTCTATTTCATTAGCCTCCATGTATCGACGTACACCCGCTCAAGAATATCAATGCAAGACTGATACCTAATACGTTTTATATATCTTATTCTTGTGGGAATATGGTGCTGTACAAATCCTAATAACAGATTTCTTAAATCTTCACAAACATAATTATTATAAAGGTACAACGAGAATGGATATGGTGAATATGTCAAAGAGACAACAACCCCATCAGGATGAAAACTGTCAGCTCAAGGTCACCCATGAGAAAATGTTTCCGTTCAAATGAATATCCAAGAAAATGTAGCATCATGAATATTCGTAATGCTAGTATTGGAAACAATACCATGCTCATGACAATTAAATTAAAATCCTGATTGATTGCAAAACAGATTTCTTCATAAAACCGATTATTAATGAGCATTAACTTTAACTTCGTTGAATACTTTTTTTTCCATTTCATGTTCAAAACATGGAAAATATTTTAAATCGCCCATTAAGAATCCTAGGATAAATTGGTTACGATTATTATAACACAGACAGTGAAAGAACACTTTCATTCCATCAGATTATACATGTGTATGACTACGTATGTTACATGCTACGGTTGTACGGGTACGCATTGAAACTTTGACCATGACACTGCTACAAATGAATGAAACTGAAGCGCAATTTTAAACCACGTGACAGATATCCGGAAATGATTTTGAGTAAATACATAAAAAAGCGTGTCCATCGTAACATTTATACCGAAAACATGTTGATTCTCTTAATTATTTTATGACTAGTTATTATACTTTGTAACAGATGTCTTCTGTCTATTGACCTTTCTATATTCTGTCATTTATAAATTGACAAAAATAACCTTGTCTATTATCAAACTTCTATTTAACGCGAGGACAAAGTTCTTTTCGGAGATACTTCTTGAAAAAGTGGAAATTTTATTGACCTGACAATTCGGTGGAATGAACATGACTTCGCGTGTTTAATACTGCGTTATTAGTTCGCACTTGAAGTGAACTAAAACATGATGGAAGGCTAAATTAAGTGTTTGACATGCACCGACGAAGATAAAAATGTTCCTAAACTTGATTTGGATCATACCTGACTGATGCTGAATACTTTGCACACCTTTTAACATTGATCCACTCTGTCATCATGTTCATCTTTTTTAATCAGGACTAAATAATTTTTCAATTATTCAAACTAAAGCAACGCAAATTGTATGTGATGAAGGTATGCGTTATAGTTACGCGATAATTGTTACGTAATTACATCAAATCCTATATATCACGCATGTCGTGCATATTAGTTTCAATTATATAATTCAAAATTAAGTCAATATTTGAGTTGAACCGAACGACATTTCTCAATACAGTTATAGCATTGGGACATCGAACCAGATCAATTCATTGTTGTTCTACATTTGACATTTTCATTTTGACATTTTTAACTCAATTAATCTAGAAACAGGTGCTCGTGATTATTTCACGCTCCATACGCCCACAATGCAAATGGATATTAAATTGACGGGCAATGCCATAAATGAAAATACTATCCTATAAAACTTTGAAGTACATGTAATGGGAAATTGTGTAACGATTTATTATTATCCAGGGGCACGATTATTTAACATTATTAATGGAAAAATTTTAAGTTTAAAGGAATTTTGAAATAAAGAATTTATATTTCCCCGATCTTTATCGTCGTATTATGAACTACAAAAAACGAATAAAAAGGTCTTGTTTGCGTTGATATTGAAGATTTTTTCAAACGTTTTTAAAAACCATTTCAAACTTTTTCTCAAGAGTTGTTTTCGAAATCTTAGAAATATGTCAGAAAATGATAAATATAAATTAACAAATGGATAGATACTTAAGTATCGACATGGGAATAAATAAAATATTATTTTAGGTCATAAAGATCGGGGACATATAATCCGAACTATTATTCATATTACATTTCCTTTTAAGGATGAATACAAGTGTATAATTTTTATTTTAACAATAATCATATATTGCACAAGCTAATTTGTAAAGTATAAGCTATTGTAGTATTACATGTAAGAAGCTTGGAACATTTTGATATACATGTATCTAATACATGTACCAGTATAGTTCATACATGTAATTGATATTATAGCTTTATAGATTTCAAAAAATGTATAATTCATAAATGCGTAGAACGTACTTTATGTACATGCATTACAAAGCAGAAACATTAACCTATAAATTTAAAATACTTGGAAGAACTACTCGTGTCATGATTCATGGGATAATTAATTTTTATCAAACATCAAATTTGTGGGAATAATTTAATGAATTTGAAGTATTTCTTTCAACAAGTGTGATTCATCTGGTAAATTACTTGATGGCCTAAAATTGTCTACTTCTTGTTCTTTTGATAGCGGTCTGTGCCATTATTTTTATTGGATAATTAATTAGTATAATTAGCCAATTAAAATCTATCTAATATCTCGTTAGTGGTGATAATACAACTAATGCCCGAGTTGATCTTTTATTAAAACGACCAATTGTTTATAGATGAGGGTTGTTAATATCTCTATCGCAGACAACAGTTTAAAGGGGTGGAAAAGGGGGTATTCTAATTTGAGGATTTTTCAGTTCAGGTTAAACAAAATTACAGTTGTGACAATTATTTAATCAGCCAACCGCCTTTCCGAGCGTTCCGACTAATTTTTCATATTAAGATCAACAATCATCCGAGGTCAGCTTCTTAACCTTTAGCATTAAACCCTTTATATCAACCTTGTCAAAGCTAAATATCAATTTGATGTTCGTTTCATGAAAATGACACGCATTTGTGATGACGAAATTAATGGTGCGAATATCGTCAATTATCAGAACTGTAGACACGAGACCCTTATACAAATTGGGGATTATTATGTCTAATTATATTGGTATTATAAATTTTTGGATTTATTCCATTCTTTGAAGTGCTTATAAATAACCAAGTAATTTTCATTTCTAAATCGTATTTTAGTTTTATCAGTAACAAGTTGGTTGTCATGAAAGTTCATTCAGTTAGCGGTATGTCCATTTTCATTATTATTTTTAAATATTTGTAATATTCAAACAAAACAAACAAAATGTAAATTTAAATTCTTACCTTGAAATACACACCAAGTATAATAATAAATATAGTCTATTATCTTTGCGCCATGTACTGTTATATTGTTTTCTGAACTTATCGTTAATTCAGACTACTGAAACTGAAATTTCAAATACGAAATGCGTGTGCTTTATAATATAAATGTAATTAAAAATTTCAACTACTTTTGAAAGTGACAATGGTTTTTAAATAATGATTTTGATGCCCCTGTTATATTGCACCTGTACATGTAAATGTCAGAATATATTCATGTTATAAAACAAATAAGTTTGCTTTTGTTTTTCATTTATTAATGCATTGATATTGTATGCTTATACATTTGTGTATAATGACTTCTGACTACTCCAGAATTACATGGATTATAAATCTTTTTTTTTTGACAAAATAGCTGATTATAATGTGAATTTAAAAGATGGTGTCATGGAAAATAAACAGAGATTAAGTTATACACTCCTAAATATCTTCTTGAAATATAGTTTACATATGATAACTGTTCTATCCTCTCAAGGAAATGTCAGACAAGCCGACTCTAGAACAGTTTTAAAAGAGCCATAGAACAGTTCTGTCAGAGCCCACACTAAAACTGTTCTAGAACAGGTTCTGCTGTAACTGTCAGAGGATCAGGCTCTGCTACAATTTTCAAAAGGTCAGGCTCTGCTAAAACTGTCAGAAGAACTGTTCCTACAAATGTCCAACAGTCATAGAACTGTTTTATGAGAGGTTAATTAAAACAAATGTTAAGAGGTGCCCATACAAAAACCAGGCAGTGGGTTGCACATGAAAATTTTGTTTAAAAATTGTTCATCCATTTCATATCACAAATTCAATCTTTCTCAAAGTTGAATGTCAGTTTTTGTAATAACTGCAACTGTTAAAAAGAAACACAGTCATATAAAAAGCATTGTAATTCATTGAATTTATTTTTGCACACAATTTTGTTGCTCTGTCAGGGAACTTGAAAAATCGTTTTTTGTCGCTTTTAAAATATCTGTTTACTATTTGATATATATATTACATTACATCGAAACAAAACAAAAACAGTGGTAAAAATATGTTTCTGTGCCAACCGTATCATAGGATCTACCAGATTTTTACATGGACAGCCATTTACATGTACATGTGTACATGTGTAAGTCCTAAATCGTGACACCTAGGGATGTACATGTGTACTTTTTAATATATTGGTCAATCATTGACTTATTACTCATTAGGCAATACCGTGAAAACAAAACCACATGATTTACTTGTGAATTTGCGTTTGATAGTTATTGAAAAAAAACTGAATACATCTATAAATCGCCTATGACCTAGTATATTTTTATTTACGTATTTGAAGATTTTTTTCCATTTTAATGACCAATATGTTTCAAAGCATACAAAATACAACATTTAATAAATTAAAATAAATTTTTACTAAATTTAAAAAAAAAACACTTTTTATTATTTTATTTGTTACTTTTAATAATTCAAAAATTATGATCTTCTTGAAATACAGTTTACAAATGATAACTGTTCTATCCTTTCAAGGAAATGTCAGACATGCCGACTCTAGAACAGTTTTAAAAGAACAATAGAACAGTTCTATCAGAGCCCACTCTAAAACTGTTCTATAATCTTGCAAGATGAATATTTTATATACATGTAAATATTAGAATATTTTAATAAATTTAAACATGACTTGAAACTTGAATGAAGACGGTTATCGGAGTTTCTGAGACGCCTCAGAGGTTAAATTATCACTGAACTATGTCTTATGACTACTTTTATTATAATTTCAATAACATGGCTAGTCCATACTGTGAAAGCTAGCTTATTAGGATAAATAAAAAACGAACGAAAACAAAAATATTCCGATTCATGGCCATGGATTAATTTACATATTCCCCGCTCACTTTTGTACCCAAATGGGCTTTCATACCATGATACATGCTCTCAGTCATATGTTTAATTTAATCTAATTTGTATAAAACAATTTGATTTTCTCGTGAAAAAAAATGCTCTGTCTAATGTCCAAATATTATTTAGCCCTTATCTGGAATGAAAATATATGCGGGTCCGCGTTTGCCAATTAGAAAAGAACAATTGTCCATACAAGTATCTTTTTTTGTATTAGTGGAACATAAAAATAGTCTCATCAGCGTAGTGTGCGAACAATGTGTTTGCTGCATGAAATTGCCACTCCCACCCCGAAAATAAAATTGCCTGTGCTAAGGCCCTTCGCCCTTCTGAACTACCTATCACGTGTTTATATGTTATGCCAGCTTATATGTATATTAACTATAGCTTAATTGTTGCCATTTTATCATCAGTTTATTTTAGTTTCGTTTATTGTACGCAACAAATATGAACATAGCTACACGCACTCTTTAAACATTTCCTGTACTGCAACATTTCTAATTATATCATTATATAACTATATCAATTCTGCAGTTATGACCAAATTATTTTTTACAGGAATCGCCCAAGATATGAAACTTTTCCATCAGCACCTGGAGGATACAAAGCGACCTCGTCATAGGTATGTTTTCTAAACACAATGTCGCCATGGAAACTCCAAAATTACTGGCATATTATCAATACGACAGGGCTACACTGACATGCAGAAAAAAAAAACTTGTAATAGATACTGGAAGCCATTGTTTTTGGCCACACTGAAGAATTCGATAAGCGCTAATTTCCTTCAACTTTTTTTCTACAGCAGTATCACTGCATTCGACTCATTTTAAAGCTATTTATGTATATTATATATATTTATAGTTTCATGCCCTAAATGCATTTCAATTTTTTAAACTTGGCAACTGCTTAATTCTTAAAGTTTACGTGATATAGGTAGCTGAAGATTACGTCTCATGCACTACGAAATTATGAAAACATTTACTTTAAAAATGTGTATTTTATATTTTATCAATACCGTTGGAATATATTCATATTATTTGATTTGATTGTTTGTTCCTCCTCTGGGGGCAAGATGGGTTATTTTCCATCATTTTCGATCGGACCGCAGTTCGCAATTAAAAAAATTCCAAACTAAATTTATATACAAGGCTTTAATGAATGAACAGGTTTAATTTTTTTTTTATTTTAACCAATTAGAAATTAGATCATAAGGATTGTTTTTTTTTATTGTTTTTGTTTTTCTGTTTTTATGATCTTTTGACCAATTTAGCTCGAATAACCAACTTTGGGGCAATTTACGCTTGTTCATAAATCACTCCGCAGTTTATGAAGCGTAAACTGCCCAAAAGGTGGTTATTTCGCATAACCTGTTCAAATATTAATTACAATCCTTAGGTATTACGAAGTCTACGAATTGCACCACAAAACAATTCTATTTCTACAACTCCACAATCAAACGAAAAACAAAAACAGAATATTTTAGTTTTTGATATCTTACTACCAGATGGTATTTTTTTCTAGATCAGTAGGTTAACAGAATCGTAAAACCATGCAATTTACACCGAATGAGCCCTATGAAACATGATGTGAGATAAGAGCTTTTAAACGTCAAAGACTATCAAGCTAATGAAAAAATGTCCACATATGTCACACGTACTTAAGAAGGTAGAACTAGGGTAAGGAATACACCTCTTAAAAATCATTGGAACGTTTGTATTCAGCATTTTACATCAATCTCATGTAAGCATCAAAATAACTTTGATTGATTTCATTCTGTTTCGATGCAAGCTTGATAGGCATTGGTGAAATTGAATATGATACAAACATATCACTGATTTCAAGAGTAATTTCCCTTACCCTAGGTCTACATGTACCTCCTTAATATGCTCATTTAAACATGCACCAAATATGCGAGTAAGTCAAATGTAAAAAAAACAATTTAAGTAAAAGAATGATTAAGAATTTTAATATTGTTTTCAATATTATTTTAAGGGTAATTTATTTCTGTATACGTACACATAGGACCGATTGATTGAAAATTATTCATATTTATTTTAGTATGTTAACTAACCAAGAAGAAAAATAGATTTGAATTTAAAAAATAACTATCGTTACAAGATTAAAAAAAACAAAAGAGCCATCAGTGCATTCATGATATACCCGTCGTCTTTATACCTGAAATAAATGTTTAAGAACAACTGAGTGTGTTTTACAGCCTTGTTTATATGACCAACCCAAATCCCTAAAACATGGTACCCACGAAATGCAATGATTTGAATACATAATAAGGGAGGTATTGACCTGTCATGATCGACCAATAAGTAAATCCTATTTAAGCCCCCATAACTGAAAAACGTGAAAACCATAAAAGTGAGCTTAAATTAATAGAAATTTTTAAAAATCCCAAAGAATGGCGTCTATTATCACTGTATGTTTACAGGACAACGTTCTCGCCATATCAACTGAAGGAAATGGAAAAAGCCTTCCGAAAAGCTCCATACCCTGACGTTGTTACACGTGACGACTTGGCAAAGAAATTAAATCTAGCCGAATCAAGAGTGCAGGTACAGTATACATGTATAGTCATATATGTTGGTCATGTGTTGTTTTTCAGAACAACTGTATAATCTGAATGGAACAGTTTCAAATAACAGAAAATCGAGAGGTTTTCAATACGTCGGATCTTACTCGTATGTAAACAACCCTTTTTGAGAATACAGACCTTTATACATTTTAGAGCGGATCCTGGAATCAGCAATCCTGGCTGACAACTTTTTTTTTACAAAACACTGATTAATGGTCGAACTAAAAAATAGAGAAACAGAACTCAACCGTTACAGTTACCAGTCTGAGTAACATCTGAAAAATTTGAAAGTTTAAAAAATATATAATTTATATAATTAACCATGGCCGAATCCTGACTCTTTGAAAGGAAGCCGAGGTTCCTCAGAAAAAGTGGGTGCTAGGAGATTATTTGCCATTTTTTTTTGTCAAATGACAAATTTTTCAATAAAAAGGGGGTTGCCAACCCTCCGCACACATCCCATCTGGATTCGCTACTGATTAACTACCTAACGGGGATGGGGTTCGTTGTGCCGGTCCTAGATTTTGGTTGAATTTAGTACTATTCTAAACGAATTTGTAAAGTACAGTCATAGTATTATTGTAGATATGGTTCCAAAACAGACGGGCTAAGTGGAGGAAAGGAATTATTCCCCGAGTGGAAATTAACCAAGAGGGTAAGGTTATATATGTATACTCATTTATTAAATACAATGTATTTCGATTAAAATTTACTTTTTTGTGCATGCATTACAAGTGACCTCTATACCGTTTACCCTTTATCACACCCTAGACCTACATGTATATCATATACCCTATATTACACACTAGACCTACATGTATATTGTACCCCCTATATCACACCCTAGACCTACATGTATATTGTATCCCCTATATCACACCCTAGACCTACATGTATATTGTTTCCCCTATATCACACCCTAGACCTACATGTATATTGCATCCCCTATATCACACCCTAGACCTACATGTATATTGTACCCCCTATATTACACCCCTAAACCTTTTTCGTATACCCTATATCACACCCTATACCTATATTGTATACCCTATATCACACCCCTAATCTTTTATCGTATACCCTATATCACACTCCCAGACCTTCATGTATATCATATACCTTATATCACACTCCAGACCTATATTGTATACCCTATATCACAACCCTAAACCTTTATCGTATACCCTATATCACACCCCTAGACCTATATCGCATACCATACCCTATATCGCAGCATAGATTTATATCGCATACCCTATATCACACCCATTCACAAAACATACTTAAAGAATAGTTAAAAGATAAGATATATAATGGACATGACATTCAAGTACATGTATAATGATGTAATGAACATGACATGTAATAATCTGTTTCACATGCGGTATCAACCCTCGACCTATATCACCCCGTGGGCTGGTGGTCCTTGGTGTACTATAGGACTATCATGATACAGAATTTGACATGTAATATTCAGTATATATATAAATACTGTTTACTTGTTTGTGTATAAATTGACTGATTAAACCCTATACCATTTTCCCTTTATCCCAAACCATATATCACAGCCTAGACATCCCTTCTCGAAACACATTAATTTTGCAGTATACATAAATGTACTTAAAATATTGTATGACATGTCAAAATCTGTATCACATGTAGTATCAACCTTCGACCTATATCACACGCGGATTGATAAGCATGTAAAATTCGGTTTGTGTTATCTATTTAATCAATCGAAGCTTTCATCTGACAATCCTCTAGCTGTGACGTGTTCAGTTCAGTACACTGTACTTGCGCGCACAGAAGATCACAGTCATTCTTATACAAGGCCCATTACTGTAATCACCTCATACAAACATACATACATTATAACAATATACTACAATGTACAATGTATGTACAAATGAGACGACAGTTTCGGAGGGCAGACTGCCATTTGTGAATAAATACCTCGACTGTCGGTAATTAAAAAGAGTCGTTGACATACTGACTGTCAAAACTTTACATCCTCAAATATAACTAATGTACACCTTGTAAAATGTAGCATCTTTATTCTAAATATCTCATACTTAGACTTAAGTTCTGTAAATGTATTCCGTAAGTTTTAAAGTAGAAACAGCTGAAATACTTTTAAAGTTGTTTTTTTTTTATTTTCCTTTCTAGAGATCGAAACTGCACAGAATGACATAGAGAAATCTAGTAGTGAACAACAAAACAACGAACCTATACCAGAGATACCCAGACCGGAATGGAATCCCTGGGGCTTTCTCGGAAATTATGCACTCTTGTCCCAACCGTGGTTCGGACACTACAATGACTATGAATTTTCTTGCCGGAATCAGTACCAACAGTATTTTAATCTCCGCCCAGACCACATGTATCAACAAATAAGCTCCCCTGTGAATCTCGTCAAATCAGATGACTCATCGCAAAAACTAAACAATGACTCACAACAAGTAACAAGGACATGAAACAATTATTGTATATCATTATAGCCATTTGTAATTACATCCATTTATCATATATTCTTATCCTTATCATAACTATGCAATCTTCATAATTATATAAAAAATGCATTTGATTTGTTCATACTAATGTTTATAGAATAATCATCGAAACTATAATGGAGTGCTCTTGGCTGTTATTACATCCGATGCATATTTAACTAAGTGTATTTACTGTAAATTCCACATAGAGAATTGTTATTATACAAAATTAATAGTTCTGTTTCTAAGTGTATGGGGACAAGTCAATAAAGCAAAATGGTTATTGTTTCTAGTCTTGTCTAATTACAAACCACTGCTCTTTTGAAGTATTTTAGAAGTCATGTCCCTGATAATCTTTGTTTTTTTGCTTGATATGATGCAAGTAAAAATGTATACAGCTGTAGAAATGTAAAGCTAAGCTGGCCATCACTGATCTTTGCCTTAAGTATAGCTGTTCATCGAAACATTTATCATACTCTAAGGCATTATTTCAACAATTTGCATTACGTAGAAGGCTGAATAGATGCGCTTGTCGCCCTAAAATTAGGAAAATTGGATATCTTTGCATTAACATGATATTTACTATAAAAAAAAACCAACATTGTGATTTTTTTTTCAACGGGCTCGAGTCAACTCAGCTTTCAAGATGTTCTGTACACAGAAAAAAATTATTTATTATTAAAATACGTCACAAACCGATTTGATAATCGGGAATCAAGGGACAATTTATTTTATTAAATTACACAATTACAATAGAGTAGAAAATGATAGCATTTTTACACCCTTCATTTCCTTTAGTTTTAAACCAAAGAGACTTTTAGTACTGGCACTATAAGTTCAGGTTAGATAATTAAAATGAATTAAACTACTGTGTACTGCCACATCATTTCCATCAATAATTCAAATAACCCTATCGGTGCACCTGGTCCATGCTCCCAGTTTTTAGTGGAGTCCGAGTTGCTTATTTGCTTTTGTTACTTTGTATGTATGATTTTAGTTACTCTATGTTCTTTGTTGTGTAGGTCTGTTTTGCATGGCTGGTCTTTGTCCCTGGACTACATTCTTTTGAGTACCGCTATAACCTTGGTTCCATTGATTATTCTTATATATAGATAGCACGATTTACCGAATGTTCTCTCTCTAGCATTTTTCGATAATTTACACTGTGAAATGAATTCGGTAATTTCATTCTGATTTCGACTTTCTCCTGCCAAAACGTCATAAAATACACATGTATACCAATCCGCTATTCACAAAATTTGAATGTCATGTTGAAAATAGCAACAAATAAGTGAGAAAATCTATATAATAAATAGGATAATCAATTGTTTATCGTGAATAACCAATCGAAAATATAACCGGTCGTGCCAAAAACGCAATATAGTTCCGCATTCTCGTTAATTCTAGGCGTTCTTCGGCACTCGTGATTATAATGATTATTCACTCTTTCCAATTAATAAATTATCCTTTGACCTATAATGGAGATTACATTTCAATTTTAAATAGTACTTTTCACGCACCTATGTGTACAATGCTAAGCTACGACAACCAGTTGAAAAAAACAGCTTCCATTAAAATGCAAATCCTGGTACATGTAATCGGTATTGTTTGTTGGTGTTTGTTTGAAGAAGGAATGAGTGTATGTATGAAGTTTATAAATATTGAAAGTCCTGTGTCAGCGAGGAATTGGTAATACGCTCTGAAAGTGCACTGAAATTGTTTTATTATTATTATTATTATTATTATTATTATTATTATTATTATTATTATTATTATTATTTTAAATGAGTGGCTCATTTACTTTTGTTACTTTGTATTATTTTGGTTATGTTATGTTCTTTTTTGTGTGTGTCTGTTTTCCATGTCTGGTCTTTGCCCCTGGATTTCATTCTTTTGATTTCCGCTAGAATCTTAGCTCCCTTGATTACTCTTTAAGACACTCAAATTATAAAAACTTACCAACTCTCAAAAATTCCTTTTATTCATTTTCCAGTTATAAGGTGGTAGACCTAGGGTAAGGGACACAACTCTTAGAAATCATTGGAACGTTTGTATTCAGCATCAAAGTAACTTGGACTGATTTCAATCTGTTTCAATGGAAAGCTTGATAGGCTGAGGTGAAATTAATGTGTTACAAACATATCACTGTTTTCAAGAGTTATTTCCACACCCTAGGTCTACCTCCTTAAGTGCACCTACATGTTACTCTACCCACATGCTGCATTAGTTTCACCTTAGAAGTTAAGATTTAATTAATCTAAGACAGATTCAATCAACATGGATGTTGTTATTATTTTTTTTTTTTATCAAACTGACATTTTCTTTGAATTCCAACATTTTCACGGATGTGGGGGTAAAACCTGTCGAGTTGGTTAATACAAGTGATAGTCGGTCTGTTTTTGTTTTTTTTAAATTTCTTCACTTAAGTAGCACTCCAGCTAACGATCATGCAAAATGTGATTCATGGGTAAAAAGCCTACATATTTTTATTTCTGACATTTTGTTTGAAATGTCATAGTAAACAGAAAATAACATGTGGTTTTTCATATATATATTGGCAGATTTGAATGAATAATTACACATTTCATAGTATAGACTCATAAAACAACTTAATTACAAAAATAAAAATATGTAACCTTTTTTTGTGGTGTATCACATTTTTAAGATTTTGCATGATTCTTACAAAGACTGCTCTTTGTTCTAGAAAATGCACACAGTCTGGGGATACAAATTTCAAATAGATCTGGCCGATTTTAGAAATTGTCTGTGGTGTTATTTTTGTACTTTGGTTTTAATCTTTGAAAAAAAATGTCAGAAAAAATCAGTAAGCTATGCTTTTTGCTTGGTGAAAATACTTTGTTTTAGTAAATTTCATTTTATTTTACAAAAACTGTGATTTTTCTTTGCCGTTACATTGAACGCCCGGTGTTCCTATTTTTGATCAATTAAAGCCTGCATAATTATAGTTATGAATTAAAAATATTTTTTAAACTGCATTTTAATTTGTGAAAGATGTCAAGAACTTCTTCCTGGCAGACATCAAATGTAATTAAAAACTATAAGAAATAAATGGCAAATTTGTCAGTGGTGTTACTTTATTGAAGGTAACGCCACAGAAAGTAACACAACAAACAACCCAGTGTATAAATTGTCATATAATACAATTCAAGATCATTGTCTAACTTTAAAATGCACTTCTATTTCTATTTCTATTATATTAATAAAACTTTATACTCATCTTCGAGTTTTATAAATTACTTTTAGTTAGGTGAACAATTTTCATACTAATCTAATCCCACTTATCTTTTGTGCTTGTCGTCAAATCACCTGATCATGCTATCAAACGGGAACTGAGCATTGAGAGAACCATTGAAAAAAGAAAGACAACTCTCATTAATTGAAGTAGTACCGGGAGGGGGTACTCACTATATATTGACCGAATATTACGTTCAAACAAGTAATTATAGGTTTTTCCTAAAAGCTGTCCGCCTCTTAGCCTTGATCGTAGTTTAAGATACTTAAAATATTGACTTCTACGATATTGAGACATGATTTCCGTTGGTTATATACTTGCTATGTAATTGAAGATGAAAATGTTATTATAGTTGTCAAAAACAAAATTAAATTGATCAAGTGAAGAAATGAATGAATTAAGGAAGCTGTAACAAACAATAGCTTATTTTTCTTTTGTTATGGTATACTTGAATTAATGTAGGAGTCACAAATATAACTACTCAATGAGAATTGGTAATCTGTTGAACGAAATTCCTCCTAGTGAAAGTAGTCAAGTAAATATTCAATGATTGATTGATTATTGGGGTTTAACGCTCGAGCAGCAATATTTCAGCTATATTCAGGCGGTAAATATTCAACTTTACATGTTACTTACTAAATTGATATGTTGTATTAATTGTGTTAGTGTGATAATTGGAAATGATTATTTTTGTTAAATAATTATATATCCGGTTTAAAGTGTCCATCATTATTCGATTGTGAAACGACGTTTGGTTGGTATTATGGCGGATAATTTTGAAAGGCCTGTCTACAGTTGTTAGTAAGAGAAGAAACGAGCATCACCAATATATTATGGACAGGTGGTTGTGTTATTACATGTATATCCCATCACAATTTTGTTGGCGAAGGGATGATTAATATATTCCTTTTAACACATCTGTAAATGATGCTTTGTGTAAAGTTTCAATACATTCAAATCCATGGTTATTTACGAGTTATGCTTATGATAAATGTGGAACAAAACTGTTCAATTCTAAATATATATTTGTGTTGGAATCATATTTATTCATGCATTAGTGTCGTAAAATTCAGTAAAGTTTCATTTAAACCTAGAGGTATAGGAAGACTTTTGCCAAAGAAAAATATTGACCAAAACGTTAAAATCTAATATTTTACTTTCATGATAATTTGAGAATTAGTTTACTTTCATGCGAATCTTCATATGCAGACTTTCCTTTTTTAGTAAAGTTTCGTTAAATTTGTGCAGCAGTAAAGGGTGACTTGTTTGAAGTGTGAAACGGCGAAATGTAGCTGTATCGTGTATTTTCGGTAGATTCCGCATATTTCCGTAACACGTTTCTGTATTCTTTTATCGACAATATTTTTAAACACACGCAAGATAGTTATGTTTATCTAAGTTATTCCAAGTAATATCCATCTCTCAAGAACATTAATTTTCCTGTCTTCTTATCTTTCTATTGTTCGCGTTTACCTAGTTTAAGAGCCGCCATCCCGTGTTGAGTGCGGATTCTCATCCTCATTTCTGCCAAACAAGCGACTTGTCCAATAAGCATCCATTTTCCTTGACTGTTAACCATGTAAAGCGACTGGTTCCCCGTATTTACATGTAGCTTCCAACTATTTGTAGGGTTGCATATGATTTAATTGTCCTGAATTGTCGAATATAGGGTATATTTCAATCAAAAGTTTGTAATCTTGTAAAAAATTATGTACATCATGTGTAGAATGACTATACAAATGGATATTTTATTTTTATTTAAGTTTTATCGCTAGATTTGATATCCCCGTGTAAATCGGTGTATCATTGGAATGTTTCCGTGGCAATGGGTCTGTATTTTCACCTGTTTGTCTACCATTGGGTATTTTTTATTGATATTCTTGAATTCCCATAAAAGATGGAGATTTACACAGCATGAAAAAAGCACAAATATGACACAATAGTCGCATCACAAGACAAGAAAACTAGAAACACATGGACACGCACATACAAAAATTGATATCATACTATTTTAACATAAATTTATATGAATGTATGAAATATTTCACATTACAATTTCTGACCTCGTGCGTGTTAAAATACAGAGTAGTAGGTATATAACATGTATTCAGTACAATGTTAGATATTGAATTTTAACTAAAAATGACTTTTTTTAAAGTATGTGACTTACAACGCATAGCATTAACTGATGCGTATGTCAGATTTCAATTCATTACCTGTAATGTCATTAAGGATCATCTTGACCAAATAAATTAACAGAATCATTTACTTGAAACAAATGATAAGGTGAATGGATATGTAAAAGAGACAACGACGAGGAAACCCTCACACTACAGGGCAGGCTGCAGCTGTCCCCCCCCCAAAAAAAAAAAAAAAAAAAAAAAAAAAAAAAAAAAAAAAAAAAAAAAAAAAAAAAAAAAACCGAAATAGTTGCTTCTATATACTCCAGCAACATAATTTAAACTGTAAGTAAAACTGTGATGAAACAAGACATACAGATGCCAGAAATTATTGACTTGGGACAGGCGCCCAAAAATGCGACATGGTTAGCTAAGTGTACTTTGTCGTGATCACAACGCTCCATCTCTTTAAATCTGGCCACTGTATGGTCACTTTGACAATAGTCATATTAATTCGAATTGAACAAAAATGCACTTTAAAATAGTAATCATGGGAATCAAGGTTATAGCGGTAATCAAAAGAATGTAATCCAGGGACAAAGACAGATATGGAAAACAGACATACACAACAAAGAACATAAATTAACTGAAATCATACATACAAAGTAACAAAAGCAAATGAGCGACTCGGGCTCCACTAAAAACTGGGAGCATGGACCAGGTGCACCAGTAGGAAAAGCGTCCTCTGCTTTTCTAGAAACAGCCGCCGAGTTGCTCATAAAAAGTCAAGTCCGGGATAGACAAACGAGGAAAGGAAAACTATGACCCGTTGAATAAATCAGTTTTCGTGGTGCAGATGGATACACCATAACGATCCACGAGTTCATGACGACGACCATAAAACTTCTGTGGTGATAACTTCAATCTTGTAGCAACATAACCCTGTTCCAGAGGCCTATTTGTTAGAGTTCTAGCGCGATACAAAAAGTCTGCATAGTTTCGGCAAGCTCTGGCATAACGTATGATTTGCGATATGAACACTCCATATGCAGGTGCTGAAGGGATGTTGCCACAGATGAAAGGAAAGTTGACAATTCTGAATAAAAAGTCATTATGTTTGTCGTAAAGTTTGGTCAATAGTTTTCCTTTACCATCGATTTCTAAGTGTAGGTCAAGATATGAGGCCGACTTAACAGTGTCTGTAGTATCCTTTATCTCAAGTTCTTTGGGTTAGATGCGATGTATCAAATCCCCGAAATTAGGATTGTTTAAAGATAATACGTCATCTATATAGCGGAAACTGAGATTAAAGGATCTAGCCAAACAATATTCTTTCTTTCGGATCAGATCAGCTATAAATTCAGCCTCATAAGAATGAAGGAATAGGTCAGCAAGTAAAGGAGCACAATTTGTTCCCATTGGAATGCCGACCGTTTGTTGAAAAATTCCAGCATTTTGTAAACATCTTCCTCCGTATATTTGGAAGATGATTTGGAATTATTTCTTACAAAGTATGAGAAATCTCTACCAAGGACTATATATTTGTGTAGGTGTACCATCTTTTTTGGATAAAACATAGATGTATAATGTTTTAAGTCGGGATTTTAACTGACTATGGGGAATAGAAGTATACAGTGTTGAAAAATCATAGGTTTTAATGCTATTATATTCAGAAAATAGTCTTGAACTGATTGTCTCCAAAAGATCTTTCGAATTTTTCAGGACCCACATTGAAATAATACTACTACGGGAATAACAAGTGTTGTGGTAGGACTGCAGACCCTCTTTGACAGTTGTGAGTATAGAAGTTACAAGTTTTGAAGGTGGTTTGGTGGTACATTTTGCATTTAAATTCACGTGATTTTCCAGTGTCCTATAGTCACGTTGTTTTGCATTACGTATACTCAAATAAATATATTGTGCATAAGGATTACTGCTAAAATATTTATAATCAAATTAACTGTAATATATCTTCGGATATTCATGTACAGTGTGGTATTCTCTGTTGAAAATTTTATATTCGAAAATTGAATTTAAAAATAAACGTATTTTGTCAGATTTGTTCATCCTCAGCAAATAAGGTTGAATGATGCATAAAAATTCTCCTCTTGACGACTTATTCATCTAATAAAACCATTTTTTTGAAAGAACTTGTCAACTATTTTCTGCTTCATATTTGATTTTAAAAATACTTTTTATACATCTACTTGATCATTCCATATGAAGCTAAATCCTATATCATCAAAACTTGACTTTACATATGCTACATCCACATGAAGCAACCTTAATTACTCTACTGAACTCCTAAAAGTAACTTCAGGATGTTTGCTGTTCATGTTTAGCGATTTTGTTAGATTTTCGGACTCCTCTGGTTTTATCCGTTTCATATAATATATATATATTTTTTTTCACAGTGACCCCCATTTTTATTAATTTTAATGTTTACAATTTTATGAAATCCTTGTTATTTCTTCGCGGTTTTAATGAGACTAAGACAAAACCTATGAAAAATCAAGACAAATCCTTATCCCGCCAAAATTTCAAATGTTTATATATAAAAAAAAAACGAGCAGACTCTTCTCGTATTATTCTAGTACAAAAGACATTCTATTCTTAAATAGAGCAGCGACCATCCTGAACAGTCTGTTATTAACATTCAGGACCGGATTCAGACACTTTGAAAAAGAGGGGTGCCAACCAATGTTTATCAGAAAAAGGGGAATGCTAGAACATTATTTGTCAATGTTGTAAATTTACACTTGCAAACGGATTTTTTTCAATTAAAAAGGGGGTACCAACCGCCTGCACCCACTCTGAATCTGCCACTGACACTATCAGTTTGATATTAATTTCAACTGGAAGCTTTCCTTACTCTCCGTATGCCATGCAGTTGGGTGTATTGTTTCTCAAACTGAAAATTTCCTTGCAGAATTGAATATGCAATCTTTTCTTCTCTCTATTTTTTAACCATCAACTACGTCAATAGTCTAAGAGTAAACAGGGATAGGGGCAACTCTTTATTTCTAAATCAACAACTACGTCAACAGTCTAAGAGTAAACAAGGATAGGGGCAACTCTTTATTTCTAAACCAACAACTACGTCAACAGTTTAAGAGTGAACAAGGTTAGGGGCAACAAGAGAATCAAACAACTCAGGTCGTAAATAAACAGGAATTGTAATCGATTGTAACACGCTTCATATTCCCGTTGAATTATTCCCCTTTGGTCTTATGTCGGGTGTTAATTAAAAGTAATAACGGTTCTGTGAGCTATTGACTGATGTAGTATTTAGGCAGTTAGTTGGGCGCTGGACAGTGGAGAGGTAGTATGTGCCAACCTTGGCACATGGTAGGATAAACTTTTGAGTTGGAGTAAACTAAGAATATTGTCAGAGCAATGTAACTATGGAACTTGAAATACAGGGCAATTAAATTCTTCCAGGCGATATTTTCTTGGTCTCAGTATCGTATAGATTTCTCCATTGGCTCCAATGCTAACGATGCATGTTTCAAATTTTGTTTAAAAATTGAAAATTTGATTCAATTAAACTTCTCATACGTATAGCATGTTTCAGGAAATGTTCAAATTTGATTTTGACTTTTAAAAACCTAGACTAGTCCACGAAGATGGGAAAATCGTCAAACCGTGAAGTCAAATGCACATGTTTTCTACTTTCACTTTGGTGTTGTTGTTGTGCTGCAGTACTCCCTATCAACTGGATATCGTTCCTCTTTCCTGTCTTTGAATCTGTAAATAAAACTCACACATTTTTTTTCTATTTTGATACATCTTTAAATATGGCCAAAATTCAAGTTCAAAATTACATGCAGCTAAAAAAATAAGTTAAAATAAGGAAAGTTTTATTAGCCTCCATGTTTTGACGTACATCGTACACCCGCTCAAGAATATCAATATTAGTACCTCTTGGATTCAGCTCAAGATGGTAGCACATGTACTAAACAGTCCGCCCATGGTTTGCCCAATTTGTATATTATTTAGAATCATGTGGATAATGTATATTATCTATATATTGAAATTAAATTGAACATAAGCACTTTTGGGAAGTAGTGGAATATTGCAGAGTTATTGAAATGAATAAAGTTTAGTGTTGAATTGTGTAAGACTTTGGTGGGAAATTCGAAGTTCTGAATTGTGTGTGTGTGTGTGTGTGTGTGTGTGAATATTCTCCTTGAGTTTATACTCATTACGAAATTGTTCAAATGTTTTAAGGGCATTTCTGGGAGCCCTCTTCGCTCTCAGATATTGGCATTGTATCATCAGCATTAAATATATATATGTGTGTTTTTACAAAAACCCTATTCCTTCTTAACCTTCTGTAGCAATTGTTTCTAAGCTGCTTGCATCATTTTCTATGAAAAAAATCTTAATATATATGGGCGTTAGGGGCAGGCGTGCGAGATCCATAAAGACAGTTAAGACCGTGAAAACCCTAATCATCATTTATAGAGGCCCGTCCTTGTGAGACCCAGATAGACAATAAAGATCGTTAAAACTACATTCAATTAAAGATGCCCGACCATGAAAGGCAAATGTTGCCCTTCACTCTTAGGCTGTCTAAGTAATGTTCGGCTTCATCGCGCACTGCATTGAAGAAATAAATCACGGAAACTCCATTTTATCATTGTTTTACTACAGGCTGACCATTTATGTCGCATTGTTTTACCACGAGCGTTAGCGAGTGGTTAAATAACGACAAGCATGTGATAAAACAATGATGAAATAGAGTTTCCGTGATTTGTTTCGACTTTTAGTAGGATTGTTTTTTTTTTCATAGTTTTGAGTAGACGCAGCCTATGAGTTGCAGGAAATTTTGGTCATGTGTTTATCACTTTTTTACCATTGTTGTGGTCTAAAAAGATATTAGAATTACTTTGTTACATCAGTTATAATCAAGTATATGTGGCTGGCCGTATTTTTCTAGTTCATTTTTGTCAGATCTCTGTGATAAGAAAAAAACAACAAGCCATCATCTCTTCTTGTACGTATATTTTGTAATATCCATACTTGTATATCTTTCTTTTTGCACATGCCCACTAACTGTTTGATTCTTTCTTTTTGCACATGCCCAGTAACTGTTTGATTCTTCAATGATGTCATGATTCAGTATGTTTTCTAGTTGTTTGTTCATTGACTTGGTGATAGTCTGTTAAACAATTCTCATTGGTTTTGCATCTTCTTTATCTATTGTGTCATTTGTATAGATCTGATAATCCTAATTCACCTAGAACACGCAAATGCTTTTATATTTTTGTGCAAAAATGTTAGGACCAATGATTTTTGTTATTCTGTCATGTCTAAGTGACTCAAGTCGAAATCTAAAACATGATCCATCTTCTGTTAGATTCATTGTGGTATGTTGATCTGTATCATTTGGTGTTTCATGTAATGGTATAATTGAATTGGGTTCAACTTAACAGACTGATACGACACAACTTGACAGACGGATGTAACATAACTTGACAAACTGATGCAATACAACTTGACAGACGGATGTCACATAACTTGACAGACTGATGCAACACAACTTGACAGACAGATGCGACAACTTCGTTTGCTGGTAAATGTATGCCTTTCTTTGTTGGATTCACGATCCTGATGCATGAGTCACCAGTTTCATCTACATGTAGTTTGATAATACATGTAAGCATTTTGAACCTGTGACTGCGTTTGGTAGGTTGTGTAAGGGTTCTATGAATACAATGGTGTTCTTGACGTGTGACACCTTAATTTCAACTTGAAACACTGGTTTAATTTTCATGTGTCTTTTTCACTGATACATGGAATATATTCAGTGTCTGGTTCTGGATGTGTAAAGTATGTATGTGTTGTAAAACCAATGTTATTCTAAGTTTTTGTATAAAAGTTAAATCCGAGGATCAGAATGCACATTTGGAAAGACGTGAAAGGTATAGGACCTATGATTGAGTGATATTCACCTCTAACACATCTTGCACATGACATTTTTGGTTTTCTGTGAAAGGCCAAATTTAAACCTTTAGTTAATGAAAACTTAATGAAAACTTAACTTTATGTTTGGTTAATTCGACCACTTGGACAACGGCCGCCATACCATAACATAACATTTCAAAAAGTTGTATTGTTTTAACTTTGTTTTCATATCATATAACCAAAATAGAACACCACGTGAACCAAGATCACAGCTCAGTCCAAAAGACCCAAACATATTGTCTGGATGAATCCGAGAACAAAATGTTGACTTGGTTAGCCGGTTAGCCGATGGACATCAATGTTTTTCTAGAGCTTTGTGAAAGTTACTTATTCACATGTTTTATATGCGTGACTTGTTTTTATGTGATGTATAAATAAATGGTGTCTGGGTATTTTTTGTGTTTTGTATAACCCTATGCTGGTCTATCCCTCTCGTTCCGCATTCCACAGCAGACGACCGGTAGTCGTCCACAAATGTCTTCCGACGGAGAAACGGAGCCTGCATCGCAATTTAAGATGGACTGGTCGCCGATGTTGAATTTCCAGAATCTTAATGTTTGCATGCATCCACCGTCGAATTCCATGCACGAATGACTCGTTTCGTGACGTCATGATACAGTAAAAGCGTTTGACAAGACAGGTGTAAAACAGTTACCTCTTTCATTTATAGTATTGTGACATGTGGTTTTCACGATATTAAGTTCAAAATAAATCATAAATTTATGAACTCATTTTAGCGCCCATTGTCAACAATTTCTTCAGAAGAGTGCGTCACTGGTTACGCAAACAAGAAATAACTCAGCCCCGCATCCGTAGTGTTGTATAAGAATCATTTTTGGGCATGGAATTACAAAGAAAATATTTTTCAAAATACTTTTAAAGTCATTTACATTTATAAAAATATTTAGGTTATAAATACAGAAAGCATTTTCTCCCGAAAGTATTATTTTAAAATGAATTGGCAGACTCGTACGGATTTGCATATCCTTACTGTCGATGAGATATTACTTCGCGCTGTGTCGTTAGAGGCTCGATAGGGGTACTTTTTGTAAACCACGTAAAAAGCGATTTTACATAGAATTGACTTCAACCAATATTTTTTTTTACTTGCAGGATAAACACAATACAAAACCAGTGACCTAGCATATCATAAATATGGGTTACTCGGTTCGAAACGGGGGTAAATCGCTCGGCAAAGCCTCGCGAAACTCCCGTTTCTTGGCCTCGTACCCATATTTCCGATATGCTAGGACACTGAATATGTATTGTATATTAATTTCGCAATTCAGTCTGTTGTTGGGAAATTGAATGTTGTCATTAGACAATGAGATTATTTAAACATTAGCAAACATGTCATATTTACCACTATCCTTTATTCACGAGTCTTCAAATTTGTAACATTTCTAATGCTTGCAAATTAGCTTAAAGTTGTCTTTAAGTCTTAGATCTCCCCGCAGGAGATTAAAATCTCTAAATTCAGCGATGAGTAGTTAGTAATAATGCATTGATTGATTCTTTTTAAGCACTGTATAGGTTTGTTTGTTTACATTGTTTGTGTTAATCGGTTTGAATGAACATGGTACTATTTCGACTCTTAAAGATTTAAAGGTGAATATTGGGTACATGTATTTCATGGTTATGTTGGGTACATGTATTTCATGGTTATGTTGGATACATGTATTTCATGGTTATGTTATGGTGGTTGATTTCTAAATTGAATTCTTGTTTGTGTTAAATAGGGTTGAACGAAAATCAAATTTGTGTAATGACCAGACGATCTGATACCTGGTTCTGGTGGTAATCTTGATAAATACAGCAGTATCGACGTATTGCTTTTGTGCCAATTAGTATTTCATTGGCGCCACAAAATCTTTCGTTTGCACCGCAAACCATATTTAAATAAATTATTTAATTTACGCAAATTACAGGTTTCTCCTAGTCCGCATATCTGATTAACATAATGTACCCCTACTCACCATGCGGAAGTGGAGCAGGGGCGGATCTAGGATTTTAGATTAGGGGGATGCACAGTTAAAAATTTTGCCGAGCGGAGCGAGGCGAAAAAAAATCGAGGTTTAATTTTTTAAATATTCTTCTAGAGTGAGTGGAATGTATATATCTTTTGTGGTAAAATTAACGAGAAATTAAAGTTTCAACTTAGAACCGCCTAAATCTACCCCTGACAACCCATGCTTTGCAAATTTTAGGGGGGCGCACGCCCGCCATGCCCCCGCCTGAATCCGCCCCTGAGGAGGTTAGACTTTGAGCAGGATATCAGTCATATAATGTTGAAGGTTAAAACACTGAAATTGCATGTACAGCATAAAACAGAGTATTGCGTCATATTAAAACGTCCTAAAAGCACTATATATGTTTGTTTACTATAAACCTAGTGTAATTACTTTACAGGTCTGTTCTATCCCAAATGACTTCATAATTAGTATCATATAGTCCCTGGTTCAACATTCGAGGCTTACATGTACTGTTATATTTAAAACAATTTACTTGAAACTTTATAATTCTGTTAACCGGAAAATAGCGCACATGGCATAATTAGTCTTTGGTGCAAATGAAATGCAACGAAAAAAAAGAATATTTCCAAAATATGAAGTAAAGCATGACGCCCACATTATAGCATACAATTGAAACAAACCTGTTGTGTTAATCGGGTAATTATTGCTCGACCCGAAACGTCAGGGATGAAATTTTCTAGCCCCATTTACATGCACATGTATTATTACACACGCGTGTAAATATACATGGGTGCAAATACTGCATGTAAATGCAAATACATACATTTGTAAATTTACACCATATGTAAATTAATTTACATATCACTTTAAATGGGACCAGATGTAAATGCATAAATGTAAATATGCACAAGGGTATGAAATAGATTTTGCGCATGTCAACGCAACATTAATATAAATACGTACTGGTATGATTTAATATTTAGTGCTGTTGGTGCAATGAGTCCGTCCAAAGAAGTTATTTGTACAAACCTACATTTAGATCTTTTGAAAGGTTTTGAAATTTGATTTATCATTTATTCCTTTTGTTACTTTGTATGTATGATTTTAGTTACTTTATGTTCTTTGTTGTGTATGTCTGTTTTTCCATGTCTGGTCTTTGTCCCTGGATTACATTCTTTTGATTACCGCTATAACCTTGGTTCCCTTGATTACGCTTTGACAAGTTCCCGGGCCATTTTCAATTATTGTGAATATTGACCTACATGAAATCATGTAGTTTAATCTAAGAGCGATGGACAAACAGACAGACAGACAATTGGTTACATACAGAGATTAACTGGGATGATAAGAGATGAAAGTCTTGTGTTAAATGCCAAATGGTAGTATTGAATATGACTGTTAATTGTTGATGAAGCTATAAAAACTGTCGAGTTCTGCTAAGACAACTTTTGATGCATTTCATATAAATAAAAATAGTGAAAAGGTTTAAATGCAATAGCCAAAATAAAGATTGGTTTAATTGTGATTGCAAGACGGCAACAAATTATTTGTTTGTTTGTTTGTTTGTTGGGGTTTAACGTCCGAGCAGCAATATTTCAGCTATATTCAGACAATGAACATGAAATGGATGATAAAATGAACATGAAATGAAAAAAAAAAAGGATGGGTCACAAGGATAATAGGGTCGACAAATTTTGATTGGAAAAATGGGGATGGGTAAGGTCGGGCAATTTAGCCTCCTTTGGCGGAGCGCAAAGGTTCCTACTCCTATCGAATACCACAGCAGGGTTCTTTAACGTGCGAGGAACGTGGCATCTTTCCCAACACGGTGCACCACTATGGTTTGCGGTCAGGTTTTCCGTATTATAGCCTGACAACCCCAGCATGTAACACGCCAGGGGTACCCCAGTCCACCACCTGGGGTACACCTCCCAGATGCTCTGTGGGCAGAGCGCCTAGCCTCCGGCTAGGTTTCTGAGCACTATTTAGTCGCCTTTTACGACAAGCTTAGCGCTGCTGCAGGCCTATTCTTTTAACACCCGGACCTGCACGGGGCGGCAACAAATTATAGGAGAGATAAAACTTGTTAAAAATATGGTAAAAAAAACATTTTTAAAGAACACACACGCCGGAGCGAAAATTTTTACAAGTCCATATACAATGGACAGCGCTATCAGACTATTTTAACAAAGAGTTACAGATAAGGAAGAAAAGTTATGTTAATATATACTCTCTGTAACTACATACATGTGTGTCTCTACGTAGTTTTAGAGATGTAAAGTTTTCGTATTCGTATCTACGTAAATCCTCCAAACAAGTAAAATAACCACAACAAAGACGCCGACAAGAAATTTGGTCCAGGGTCCAACATCTAAAGCTATAATTTCTACAGAGAAAATCTTTATAATACAAGTCACAAAGCATCTAAAATATTACCTGTCTTTTTACGTTAAAGGCATTTTCTTCTTTGTTGGTTTGTTTCTTTTTTTAAATTTTATTGCTAAAATTGCGTCTCAAAATTAACATGATAGATTTTGTTGACACGACGAAGACTGATTGTTTCCAGTGTCACCTGCACGTAACCCAAGTGCAATCAGTAGGACACCTTTGCACTTCAACAATAAATCATCCTTTACAAATCTTCTTCAGATTACATGTTCAAGGTTGAGAGTATTGTTCAAAAGATAAATGTTTTCAACAGGGTGTGTTGCTATGTTTTGCTGATCAACGCTTTGGTATATCGTACATTGAAGTGTACAATTCTGATCTTATTTGTCGCATGCCGAGATTATGGATTTATTTTTGTATTGCTATATTTTGATAATAAAGTATTTTACCTGACAAGGTGAACTGCAGGGGGTCAGGTGCTCATTTGATCTTTAAATGTCTTTTACAACAGGTATACATTTCAGTTAACCGTTATTCATCGGAATCATTACATGTAATTAAAACTTCATTAATTATCGTCAGTCTTAGACATTAATTTTGATTTTGTATTTCACACTCGTTGAAATAATCATTGATTGGAATTGCAGCCAAGATTCCGAGGATTTTGATAAGAAAACTATTCCATTGACCGTGAATGTCTGGAGGAAGTTGAAGACATTGATTCAGAATTTAATGTTGGAAATAGTTTAAAACAGTAGTTGTAATAGAAGGACTTGATGTCACAATTTTGTGTCTTAGAGACAAGTGAAGTATCTATTTATACAGGGCATTGTACTATTTTTGTGAAAAAGCTCAGCTATAAATATGAGTGAAACGGACCACACTTTTACGGACTTCAGTATGTTTAATACTTTGAAGGTGAGTTTTTACACAATTATTATCATTATCATTATATTATTGTTGGTTTTATTGCCAAAAAAAAACCGACAATGATATAACCGTTAGTGGTGGGTCAAAAAATTTCGAAAGGGGTTGAGGGGGTGTGGGCGGGAACCAGTTATTTCTTGTTTTTATATAAAATCAACCATGTTTTTCTAGCGAAAGGAGAGGGTCGTGCCCTGGTACCAGCCTATGCATCAGATAGTCAGTGCAAGTAGTACAAACTTTTTTGTAGGCCGTTGTTATCAACTACATACTTTCCAAAAAGTCGAAAAATTACATTGAATGAAACTGATCTTAGTATCATATGTACATTCTTACAAATACACGTATGTAAATTTGTTTTCACCAAAGGTACACATATTCAGAGATCGCTTCGGACGTGCGACGTGTGAACGCAAGTTAATTAACTTCATTTACAATTCTAAGCATACACATATTTAACTTCATTTATATGAGGCCATTTGTTACCATCTAGCTCTGTATCAGTCGCAACCGCAGGAAAACTCACGGTCCTTTATAAGGTCGTGGTGAAACATAAAATACAAAACAAAGTAAAATCATTCTGTTCTAAATGATGCATCAATAGTGATCTTTACACTGAGGTGAGTTTGTAATGAACACTTTTTATGAAGAATTTGATATCATTTGGCTCATGTATGCAACAATAATGACGTTTAATGAGATGAAATACCAGAGGTATCCGAAAATTGGTTGATTTTATTGAAAATGCTTGCCTATAATATGTATTATATAAATAATGTACTTTTAATCTTATAAATATGTAAATCACTGATGATCTTAATTTTTGTTCATGAGATAAAATTGGTAAAGTTTATCATTGCAAAAAGTAGTAAAATCTTATGCCAAATTAATTCTAAACTTCCAAAGTTCAGATTAAAATCGTACATCTACCACCTCCTCTAAGATCGACAACAATGGGACTTTTTGTTCTTCGGGACCTTTGATAAAATCTTAAGTACTATCAGTGACCTCCACTGAATAGTTAAAGTACCTTTGCGGCGTGTCGTCAGTCTCAATGCTCTTTTCGGAACATCTCTATCTTTATAAATAATTGCAACCCCTATATGCAGATACGAAACCCTGTGTGGTTTTAATTTACGGAGCAAATGTTTCTTTAAAATGCACAAACACAACGCTTAAAAGAGGAATTATAAGGTTATTCAATATTTAATATCAAAATTATATTTCTTTTGATTGGTAGATTTTTATCAGTGTTGTTATGAGGTACTTCACGTCTTTTTGTCAGAGGGCCATCTAATCTTGACAAAATGGTTTGAAACATAATACAATATTTTGACAAAAGTGTCTATTGAAAATCAAACTAATTTATCAGATGTAACGACTGGTTAGTTTAGTATTAAGTTGATGTACAAAAATGTATGCGAGTCACTATACATGTATATGTCATGATTCAGAATAATTCTACATTTTGACATCGACATTATTGAATAGATTTGTTCGATCAGTTTCCTATTGAAATTGAAATTAAGAGATGAAAAATATTCTAAACGAATTAACACATTTACTTTTAAACTAGTTCTGATTTTTTCTCCGAAGTGTAAAACCTTGAAGATAATATGCATGTAGTGAGAAGCAAAAAACAACTTGACAACAGATTCTTTAATCATTGAGGTTTTTGTTCTCAAACAGGCCGTATAACATCGACACTTAACAGCTTTTATACAAAATCATTAAGTGAAATTGGTACTAAGATTACAAAGAGATAATGTCGAAATCGATGTATGCTTGAATTGTTTATGTCTTTGAGGAATTGTTTTCATCTTGGATTTAATTAAAATATGTCTTTTATGGTGGTGTACCAGCGTTACACCCACTTAATTTGTAGACTCCCTTTAATTATTAATTTTACCCTTTTATGTATATAAAAGGAATAATAAAGGATCTATATAATTTATGTCTAACCGTCATAAATCAGTTAGCTGCACGATGTAAATAGACGACAATCCAATACGTACTTCGGTTTGTTAGAATAATAACAATAGTAAAAATGATTTTAAAAAATAATGTATCCATTATGTGGAAGGTATGTTACCCATTACACGATACGATCATTAATCTGGGATCGTCAAAAGTATTCTTAGTAAAAATGTGTCACCTTCAAATTTTTATATTAAACTGCTTCTGAAGCACACTATGGACTACTTTGAACATTGTTCCGATTTTTTTTGTTTGCTTGTATTGACCTGTTGGAATCGCCTAGAAATTAATTTTAAGAAATCATCCATCTTCACAATAATGTCAATGCTCCTGTGTCAACTTGTTTCCGTGGCACCCCTGACAAAAGGTCACAACTGGACACAGGAGCCCTGGCTTTGTGAGGATGCAAATCACCATGCGCGTGATTATGATTTAACTAATTGAAGTAATTATTTTTTTTTTATAAAAATGTCGCATTTTACTTATGTATGAAATGTTGAAAATAAAGTATTGAGAGATCTGAAGAAGAGTAATGCAGTTTATCAACTGCAATCTCCTCATCATATCCATAACCCCCTTTCGAGTAACTATGTATCATTCCGCTAGCAGGATTGATAAAACGTACTCTGTTCAAAGTTATTTTACACGCATATGTTCATGTCTATTTCAAGTACTGTATTACTAATTTGAGAAATAGGCAGAACAGAAATATTTTGTCACTTAATATAGCATTTTTATGATCTTCTTTCGAAACCCTTCCATTTTTGACGAGATTGAATATCCAAAATTACTATTTTTATTGTTTATCGAATTAAAACTGATTTAAATTGTTAAGAAAAACCTCAGATTTGACAAGTGGATAAGAGATATTTAAATCGAAAGTCTTTAATTATAAAGTACACGATGATATTGGTGGTAGTTAAAGTGACCCCCCTGTTGCCTGATCAAATTTCGCTTCATTATTTTTGTCCAACCTTTTTTAAAAATCCTATTGTAAACCCGAAACCAATACGGAAAGATCGGAATGTTAGATTTTGATTCTATGTAGCAGGAACTATGACTGTCGAAATATAAACATGATACGAATGTCACATAGAAAGTGTCTCTTAAAGTCCCGAGAATTTTCTAGATGCTTAAAATTATTTTTACCTCTATAAACTAGCACTGACTGATTAGTAAATACATTTAATACGGCGTTCTCATTTTGCGGATCAAGACCAAAAATTCCAGAAGGGTCCCGCCTACTGCATTAAAAGTAATTTTCATTTCCCCTTTTATAAGCAACCAAACTTTCCGAGCATCATGGGGACGTGATATAAGGACAAATCCAATCATATACATATACCAATGTATAGCTTGGGCGCAACCAGGATTTTAGGTTTGGGGGAGCGTATATGTAATTGGTATTAAAGACTGAACATTTTTGGGGTAGAATTTGTGAAAAATTTAAATTTCATGTAAAAAATATCAGAATTTGATGGAAAGGTGAAGGGTGTACGCCGAGTCAGCCCCCATGGGAATCAGTGCCTGAATAGATGATTGCCTTATTGTATGGATACATGTACATATATGCATACTCTCCTTCAAAGTAAACGGCATGTTCAAAGTCCTTGACTATATAACTTATACTACCTCGAAAGTTCACTTGGCGAATAAGCAATCCGTATTTCAAGGAGTAATGAAAGTTAGCTAGGTCTTTATCCTGGTCAATTGTCCAGTTTACTATCTATAATTAAGGGAGGGTCAACTACATGTATGTTCCCTGAAATAAATTATGTACATCATGTAATCATACGTAAGATCAAATCCAGCTCCGATTCACATTGATGTGGTCAATTTTCACTAAATGTACCTTTCACTCGATATCACATTAATTGTTTATCTTATGAAAAGTTAGAACTATCTCACCCATTTCTTAATGCTGAAGATGACACCCATGAGTTTAAACATCGGCGATTTCTAGTTAATTGTTTTTGTTTACAAACAAGGCTTACTATTTCAATATTTACATAATATTTCCATGTAAATCAATAAATACGTATATCTACTTACGTTATTTAAAGTGAATGAGATTTCTACTTTGTGAGTTACTGTCATCTGTTATGATTTTGTTGTATTTAAAAAGCAAGTCATTCAACCCTTAACTCAATATATCTTACGCCTTTTTAATATCAAATTAACTTCCTCTTAGTTAATTTTTAGACTAATGAACAAAAATAAAAAAATATATATTTTTAAGCGTACCAATGAACCCAGGGACACAATAATTCACACAACAACCATTGACGTAAAAGTGGCTTACTTTCACGCTACACATGTGACGTTTCCACAGGTTCTTCCATTCCAGATTAAAGCGGAAAATTCAAGTTTCAATACCATGGCAATATTTCTATGTGTGAGTTTGATATAAAATGGTATATATTGGCTTGTGTATAAAAAGCACAATAAGATGACCGAGTGATGTGGTACATTGTATTGCACGACAGCCAAATTTCGGCCAAACATGAATTCAAAGGTGGAATCTAGAGTTTGTGATATTCAGGAGTTTAACTTGCTGGTTAGATCCAATGTTTTATATGCATACAGTGTACATTGTAGGTAGAATATAAAAAAAACTGAAAGTCTAAAATCACTTACAAATGTACAAGGTACACCTAACGAATGCCTTTTATTGTATTTGCCAAGTAGTTTTGATGTTTGTTATCCTATGTGATAACTGATCCACAAGGGGGCGGATCCGATCCAAATATTTATGAAAGGGAGGTTACAGACGAACATTTGCTCATTTTCACCAAAACGTTGCCCAAAATTTACAAAATTTTCCAACAGAGGGGTGTTTCAACACCCTCATCCCCCGGATTTGCACTGTTGCTAACTTCAGTTTTTTTTTCAACCAAGTAAAACGACTTCATAATCTAATAAGCCAGATCAAAACCCGGTCAAACTTTGATTTTCAACTCATTCCGCCCATAAAACAATGATTTACATTACAAACAATAATACGGGTACTTTTGACGCCATTGTAAAAAAAAACATGACATGCTTAATCGTTAAATCTGACTAACCCTGTATGAATTTAATATTTTCATAAGAAGTTCAGATAGTCGGCCATTGTGCCAGAGCACAGTTTTGCAAAATAAAAACCGCTGGTGTACCTAGATACACTCTACACATTGCCATTTCGAACACGGGGGTTTGCTTCCACTATGCACACATATACAGCCATAAAACCTCATAAAGGTGGCTGCACACTGCATGTTAACGTTAGTTCGTTCATTCAAAAACAAATTTAAACTGCTTTTAAGATTAGTATATCTTGGTACTTTTATCATTGAATTCGTCTTCAGAGTAGTTTTATTTAAAAGAAATGAATACTCCATAAAAAAAAACTGTAGTTTATGTTTCGGTACACGAAGTTTTTACTTGGGACAGGAATAATTACTTAACTTTAATGTGTATGCACTAACCTACTGACCTTGATGAAGAAATAATTGAGACGTGACCTGACAATGTTTCTGAACTGCCGATCAATCTTTAGTTTCCGGTTTAGGAACGGTTCGAAATCCATTTTAGCTTGAAGGATATTATCTATCGGGTTCCATTCATAAAACACATAATTAAAACAATTACAGGAAAACAGAAAAGAAACAAGACCTTATTCGATCGACGAAAGCCTATTAAACTTGACTGAACAAAATATATCAGAAATAAATTGAGAAATTTCAGTAAAATAAAGATCATGCTATTGAATATTAACAATTTCTTGATTTTAAAGTGACACATGAAAATGCAATATGAAATAATCAATGGCATTTGCATCCGGGTTGCACCCACTATCAAAATGCAGACCCCGGTGCAGTCCTGCTAAAAGAGTTTTTTTATACTATTTAGTCTGCCTGTGAACCACAGATTTGTAGTGTTTTCTTTAATTTTAAGTACTTTTAGTCTTATTTCAGCAAGTTTTTGATAAGACCGAAATATCTAAAATATTAATACTATTAATTAAGATATGCCGAGAAAAATTGTCTCCTCTGCCATTATCATTCATGTATTTCCAAACGAAACTATTTTTATAACGTGTACATATATGTGAGACCATGTTACAATTAAGTGCTATATGAGTTTCGTTTGACTAAGTTGACTAGACACGGATACATGTACATCTTGCGAAAACATATGTATGGAAAATATCAAACAAAATGTAGCCGTGTATAGTGAAAAAAAAAGAAGAATGCACTTTTAAGCACCTAGAACGTTTTCGGCTGCCATTATTGCATGACAGCTTAGATTGAATCGTCCTATCAATATTAATTATTTATACTTAATTCTTAATAGTTGTTTTATATCAAGGAGAATCTTAGTGCAATCGAAGTTTGAAGCTATTGGTGCATCTTGTAACTATAGAAACGATAACTTGTCGCCAGCACACAAGAGTATATCAGACATAAATAATGTCAGTTGATTCCGTGCTCGGTACACAGAATCGTGAAATGGTACATGTTTGTATATTTTGTAACTAAGTGCAAATATATTAGATTATTGTTTGAATAAGGAATTATGATTCATAATAAATAGATGTATATAGATACAAAAATGGCAGAAGTTCTACATGATAATTATATTGAAGATGAAAGCGATAAGGTAGGAACTAGATGTGATTTTAGACACTTTATTGAGTCGGAATTCCGGTCTGCGCTGAAAGAAAAAAGAAATCGATTGTATGAAAGTGTCCAGATTTGTGGTTTAGGGTTTTGACTTCTTTGTTCTAAAGTGCCTATAAGTGAGCGACACATATACAATTTATTTTTTAAAGCTGAATTAAGCGAACTCGCGTTTTTTTTATCAGATGCGTGGAGGGAAAGGAATTTTTGTAATTGCAAGTCACTTTCTATACTCATATAATTTAATTGATAAGATTTTTTGTTACCAGGAAGCGTTGGATACTTGCATGTATAATATAATATTTAATGAAGATTTACTGCATGAAGGATAACCAACCCATCAACAGACCTAATGTTATAGAAATGGTTCCTAATATGCCAATGTTAAATACAAATTTGAAGTATAACTTTTCTTTTAATTTTTTGAATTTTATCAGGAAAACTAAGTGTGTATTAATTCGAATTTAAAAGGAAAACCTACCACTGCCAATATTATGCATTCATTTTTCGTTTTAGCAAGTCTATATTAGATCCACACTGTTCTGTTTTTTGTTTTTGTTTTTTTTTGGGGGGGAGGGGGGTTTATTATCATTATTATTTTTATTTATTTATTCATTTTTTTACATAATAATATGGGTCTTTCTAAAAATCAGGCACTAGGTATTCATTATCTCTCAAGATAATCAATGAAACTGTTCAAACACATTTGTACATGTAACGTCCTAAAAACAACTCTTCTTATGCCCATTTCTTTGGATCTGCTGTATATCGTGAAACTATTTTTGACTGTTCTGGTGTACAAATTTTGGCGGGAAATTTCCCCTTTCTTTTATTTAGAGTAGAACGTAACCGTACATTTAGTGTTTAGATCCCAAGAAACCAACTTTCATTTGCGTTCTTATTGTCGAATACAGTCTCTACTGAAAAATTTCAAACAAAAGATTTTTGGGATTAGGATGTGCGTGAATCACTTATCATAATCTTCTGTCTGGTTTTTAGGCAGACCTATACGTACATGTAATTCCTCTTTCATTGAGATTCTATTTTTATTTCAAACAGGGTAGTCATGCGTAGAGCTTATCTATGAGATTTTCCCCCGAATTGGATCATTATAACTGCAGGGAGTATACTGTGTCAATACAATAAAACATATATAATGTCGAATCCTAAGTTTGGTATCTCGTTGAAGGCGATACTGCAGACCCCACTTGGGCACTTGATAATTTGATATTACTTCACACGTGGGTAGCAACCGGTAAAACATAGTCCTAAACAATGACATGCCTTTTCCAAAATTGAATCATTATTTATTGTACCTCAAAAATTTAAATCTCATTTATTTTTTTTTAAATTAAACCCGCACACGGTTTCATTCAGTATTGTACACCATACCACTTGAACTCGTGGGATATTTGTTCATGTACCATTCACTGAAAGAAAAAAATTGAACTACTTTCTCAATAAAAACGGAATCATTCAAGTGGAACTTCGTTATTATGTTGATTAAAACTTTAAATACTACGTTGAAATAAACACAGGAGAAAGTAAAATTTGATAAAATGATAAAAAAGACATGTTCCAAAATTACAACTTTAAAGATTTGTAAAACAAAAACCTCCTCTTATACCGATCATGGTAATAAATAGTAATAGAAAACATGTCTTCTTTCAGTATAATTCATAACGTGTTAGTTTAGCAATTAACAGTACATGTAGTTCAAAGCAGAAATTATCGAATTAGCTTTAACGATACTGAAGAACTACAAAAATGTAGAAATTGTATTAATTTCCAGATACCAACACTTTGGCCCTATATTTAGCTTATTAATTTACTATATATCAAACTTTATATATATAAAAGTAAACAGTTTATTTAAGTTCTTTTAAAATATTGAGACAGATATTGTCGAAACTTGATTGATAGACCTAACAATATAAACCTAGTTTGTTTAACCCTATGTTAACAGTATAGAGACGTTGTGTAAACATGTCCTTAAGTATCACAAGGCTATTATTTATTCGAGATTTATCTTTGCATATGATAGACTAATGAAAGATTCAGTTTTCCAACAAAAGGGCATACAAAATAGGGTTGATGTAAACGGGGGCATGTTACATGCAAATGTGTACCTTAAGTTTCCTTCAATTGACAGATTCCTGAATCCGGGGTATGAGGAAATGCGTCTCAAAAGGTCTCTTACCAAATTACTTTTTTTAGATATCAGTCCTTGGTTGACAAAATACTCTGTTTCTTCTAAAATGATGAGTAATGATTGTTTTTTTTTTTAATATATAGAAATCGTTCTTTGTGCTAATGTGACCTCAGATTTACCTATTATGACGCAATACATGTAAAAGCTATTTCATCTACCGCCGGTATATTCACGCCGCAATGGAATAGGGGGTTTAGCACTGTAAAACCTAGATTTAACCCACTCGTTTGAAATGCCGCACCAAGTCAGGACCTTTGTGAGACCACCTGCTCCGGAGGTGTAATATTTATTATTCCAGAGTTGTTTTGAACTTGACTGCAAGTGTTCTGTAATTTTGTTGTTACCCTTATTCGGCAAAGCGTGGGTTGTGAAGTATGTAAATCGTATACATGGAGTAACTAAACCACGCCAAAAACACACATTCCGCTCGGCGTTTTGCACCCCTCGATATTTGCTACATGCAACAATGAAAGTAACGCAATTGTTCGTAAATAAGTAGCGATATCAAACCTTTACTTGGTAGTTACAAGCATATGATACGTATCGTGTTTATCCTGCACTATATGATAACATATTAGTAACATTGAAATAGATTTTGGTTTGTTTTGTTCACATGTAACCACATCCTACGAAATTAACTTATAAAGCATTAATCCTGCTTGAAGGCCGCTCATGTTAGTAAGCAAAAGCCCAATCATAACATTTTCTTATATTTTAATTTTGAGCGTTTTTCTTAAATCAACTGCTGTATATTTTCAGCAACTTTAACAACTTTACAGTCAATTTTAAGCATTTTTTTCTTTGTTTCCAGGAACTGAAGAGTGTTTACGTTGAAGACGAAAAGAAAAAGATGAACCGACAAAAAACCACAAAAGAAACACTCACCGAGACAGTTAGTAATGTAATTTTTTTTTTTTTTTTTTTTTTTTTTTTTTTTTATAAATGTTTGATTAATTGAGCAAAGATTCGTGCAGTATCAGCTCTTTGAGAGCATTTCTAAAGATAACAAAAACAACAACAACAACAACAACAACAACACAAACAAACTATGAACTATATAAATTCAATTGCGACCACCAATGAATGGAACACACACATTAACGCGCATTAAAGGTTGTGTTTTGTAGCATCAGATCGCCTTTATTTTGGTCACGTGGGACGTTTGTCATTGAAATATCAAAATACCAAAAAAACAATTGATATCATGAAATGTAAATAACTCAACTGTACTTTGTCAAGTTATGATGAATAAAGATGGAAAAGTTCAATAGCCTTCAAACTAAGCTCTCAATATTTGAATGAGGCCTTGAATTTGCATGCCCCGGTATTTTCATATAATTGATATTTTTGTAAACAGTTATATTCTGTTCAAATGAATGTGCATTTTAAAATTTATAGCCATATGATATTTCAAACATCAAAAGAGAATCCATCGGACAACTGGAAATTTTCCAATATTGTCCAATTGAAATACATGCTTGATATTTATCTGACATTGAAATGTTCGGTATGTTTAGATGGATATACAACGATAAAGATGAACATTTGCCAAAATCATATTATTCTATATAGAATAAAAAAATGCATTTATTATATCTTTACAGATAAAGAGCGATTCAAGAAGATTCTATAAATATGTGAAAAATCATATACGGATAGGACGTAAGGACAAGGAGACAAAAGTTAAAGAAATTTCAATAGTACCGGAAGACGATGGCTCCACCTGGGCTAAACGCTCCGTGAATAGCGCCGCTTCGCGGTCAAGTATAGACTCCAATCTTTCATCTGAAAGTCAGTGCAGCAAGGACAACAATTATGACGTTATACACGATATTGACTTAGATAACTTCCAATCAGATTCAGTAGTCGGATCACCGTAACGGTATTTGTAGTCTCGACTTCGCACACAGGAATGCAAATGGGCACAAAACGCGCTCGCCTACTCTAGTCATTAATTAATAAATTTGTGAAGCAGATAATAACGTAGATTGGTTCTATGAACCAGTGCTTCCAGGGAATGAACTCAATAAATCACAAAACTATATTTGAATATGTTACGGTCGCCATTTCATGGAACTTTTACTGACATATTAATAGAAACCTGACCACGAACTACTGCTTTAATGCAAGAGTGCTTAAAAAACACTCTGATAAACCACACACGTGTACTCTCTATTAAAGAAAATTATATGTTCCTTATAGAACTAATCATTCTACTTCTTTCGGGTCAAAAGTGTTAGAAACTGTGCAAACAATTGCATTTATATTTAAATTTGAATTTAAAATAATTTAATATAATAAATATTGTATTCCTAAATAATGTCTACTTGAAAGAACCTTATAATACAATCACATTGAAAATATTGAATCTATCAAATAAAGCTATATTTTTTTTTTTTTTTTTTTTTTGTAAAAACATATATTATAACTTCTTTGAACGAATTTGTTATATTTTAGAACAATCTCCTCCGCAGAGCATATAACCGATTCCAGTTTAGTTACGTATCACTCCGCTTGCTTTAAAAAGCATTACGTAACAAAAATCGCAACTACGATATGAGCACTTTTCGGTGTATTATACTCAGTACGAAGTGGGCTTTAGTAGTGAATCTGGCAGAAATGAAACAAATGGAAATACTCAGGCTAATTGTTTTCCTGTAGCGGAAATGGCCGAGTAGTTCCGTTTGCCTAAAAATAGCGTACATGTATAACCTCTGCGTTGGAGATGAAAACTTTAGCCTTGCAGTGTTGCCAAATTTTGAAATGGAGTGTAAAATAAATGATGTAGATTGACTTGTTATATAACTGTTTTATTTTCATCGAGTCCTTTGTAATTCATCATTATTATTTATTTATCATATGTCGTCTGTTAATGTGCAATGACCTAGCATTTATGTAAATACTGTCATTCATAAATCTCAAGGTGTAGTAGGGGAGATAATTCAATTTGGATGATGCATTTTATAGAAGTATCCTTTTAATTTACATCAATTCAAAGAAAAGTAGCGTCTGACATTGTTTGTTTACATTTTATTTTTGTTTGTTTTTGATCTCTTTTTTGTTCTGTTTTTGGTTTTGCTAAAAACATAATGTTCGGGTCAGACTTAATAATATTTTTTTTTATTTAAGTAGAAGTCTAAGTACAATATTATAGAGGACGAAGGAAATCAATTTGAATTTAACCTGTAACACAGAGCAAATATCTTTATCAGTTTCGTATCTTTAACAAATGTTCAAAGTCTTAGTTTACACCAAAAAACGAAAAATAAATCACAGTAAATTTAAAAATGTAAAAGACATAAAAATTTCAATATATTCCAACTTTGTCCTTTTACAGGTTAAACAATACATGCCTCATATTATAATATGTTTGTTTAAAATGTTTGTGTATATATTTGTTATGAGTGATGATTGAGCAAATACAGAAAATAGAACTTTAAACTATTGCTTTTTATTTAGATAGGTGTTTCTATGTCTTTTTCAAAACTGAAAAAAAAACACTGAGAATACCGCCTAATGAAACATTACGTAGCGCAACGGAGAAAACGAAAAGAAAATAAACAAAAGAATGACAAAAAATACATGAAAATTACACAGACACAGCAATGACTGAAATTAAATTCAACTATCGTTGAAAATTATAAAAAATAGTTCTTTTAACAAGTTGTATAAACTAAAAATAACTTTTTTAAAATAGTTATAGGAATTAGATAAAAAAAATGATCACTAAAACATAAATTAAAATATTATAACTTTACATACAATTTTCTTCAAATCTATATATCTATCTTAAGATATTGATTTATGATTGCTTTTTTGTAAATACTAGTACTCTTAGTGCTGATGTGATCGCTGGTTTACCGATTGTGCTGATGTGATCGCTGGTTTACCGATTGTGCTGATGTGATCGCTGGTTTACCGTTTTGCTGATGTGACCGCTGGTTTACCGTTTGTGCTGATGTGATCGCTGGTTTACCGTTTGTGCTGATGTGACCGCTGGTTTACCGATTATGACAATAGCATGCAAATGCTATTTAACCACCAATGATATACGCACACCGCAATGGTGACTAAATTCTTTACAATTTCTGAATAGGTCAAAGTGGCTAAAAAGTTTTAAAAATTAAGTAATATGAAATGTATGCAGAAAATTTCAAATTTTAGAAAACAAATGTATACTTTTACCAACATGTCTTCCCATGTTCTTGAACTGTTATGGCTATGATTTTTAAAATAAACAAATATTTTTCCTCATGTACTCTCATTTCTCTCCGTTATATCATAGTTTTATAGAGAGCCGTAAACCTTTGCTCACGAACATTCTTGTCCTAGGCCTTTCTGAAGTTTTTTTTTTCCAATATTCTTTTTTAAGTGTGTATTATGTGTGTATTAAGCCAGCTTTAGTCTGCCCAGGTGGGCTTGTGGTATGAGGGTTTTCTCGTCGTTCATTGAAGACCAATAGTCGACCTTGGGCTGACATTTTCATCCCGGTGGTGTTGTTGTCTCTCTCTGACATATACGCCATACCTTCATGTAGTCATGCTTTGAATTTTGACACCTTTTAAATTACAAAAACTTAAATCAAAAAATATCCGAAAAATATAAAAATGATTTGTGACGTAATAGCAAATAAAACGATAAAATACACTCACAAAAAAGTGGGAAAACTACCCTTTTCTTTTCGATAATGTATAATTAACACAGTGAAATCTTGAGCTTTCAAAAATTTCAATTAATAAGTCATAAAATCCAGTGATTTTTTAAAATATGACTTTCCTTTCAAACATATCAAGTCCTCTCGTTTCCCATGAAAATCCGTCATACTCTCCTTATAGACAAAAAACACTTTGTTATTGAAGAACTGTAGTCGGTCCATAACATTTCACCGATTCTTCTTTTATGTAGGTCTACTGTATTGAATCGACTACATACACTTTTTCGTGGAATTGCACAATTTAATGAATTGTCGTTATTATTGTAAATAGGGAACCAACTATAATTCAAACTGTCTCCTAAAACAGAAAAGACTTTGTAAAAAATATTTTAAAAAATAATATAATTACATGTATAAGAAGTACTCCACCGTGCCCTCAACCCCACACACACTCATCAACGTCATGATGATTTTCATGTACCTTTGTACCTCCCATTACTATATAAGGGGGTCGTCAAAGAATATTTTCATTTAGGTTTCAGTTTAAATTTATAGTTGTATCCTACTGGCACAAAAATCCAAGATTTGGGACACAATAGTTCTAGTGTCTTAATCTTCCTAGGACATCACGTGTAAAAAAAACTAAATATATATATAAAAAAAAAGCATCATGTAGCCCAACGTCTCAGCTTTTCAGTGGTACCAAAACAATTACAAAAACACATCACTCTATTTAAGGCATTCATAATTAGAATAATAATGTACACAACATATCTGATCAATTCAAGTGCTTACATTTTCCTTTTGAAGTTTTTTTAAAATCGTAAAAAGGGGGCCTTCTTAGAATTCGTTATAAATTTTATACATTTTATAGGCATAACTCATTTTCTTTTACTGATATAGACTAAATTTGATATCACTGCTAACGTCATTTACGTTTTCAAGGGTTTCTGTACAGCAAAGCAATAAGTCAAGCGCATTATTCTTTTAAGAAAATATTCTCGACTTAAAATAGATATTATATCTGATAAAACATTAAGAAAACAAAATTAGAAGAAAAAAAACGTTCTTCCTATAAATTTGTAATTTTGTTTATGGGACTTAAAGGGGCTATTACACACTAATAACGAACTGTCGAGGAACTGCATTTTGGTTAAAATCTCAAGGATAATCAGTGGAACGCACAAGTTCCTCGGAAATTAATAGACATTGGCAATTTAGAACTTCACTGATTTCTGATAACATTCTCATTTTTTTTAAATCTCAGTCTATGTAGAAAATAAGCTTCTAGACCAAAACAAATGTAACACGAAATAAATATTTGAGGCTTTTAAGGTGTGTCATACCTAAAACGAGAATGGTGCAACCTTAAATATCAGCAAATGATCTTCAAACATTTGTCGTTTTGAAGGCAATGTATTCGTTGTTAGAAGACTTTTATTAGTCATAATCTCTTGAATTTCCTGTCGTACGTTAGGTCATACTAAGATTTAGTACTAATGTCTTCCTAACTTGGTTCTTATTCTATTGATGAGAGGTTAGTCCTTGAAACACATGCACAGCATACTGAAATTTGTGATTTTTATATAACTGTTATTTTTGTTTTTATTAGAAAACTCTGGGTTGATGCAACTGCTAGTGGGCCATAGGTTCCCGCGTGTATTCTTTACTTTTGTATGAAACTTGAGGGCTACAATAATCCGCTTCTTCCAAAACGGTGCTTCTCACAAATGCGGTTGATAAACAAGCTTAAAATAGAAATAAGGTAAGTTAACAAATATGAAAAGTATGAAAGAGTAATCAAGGGAACCAAGGTTATAGCGGTAATCAAAAGAATGTAATCCAGGGACAAAGACCAGACATGGAAAACAGACATTCACAACAAAGAACATAAATTAACTAAAATCATAAATACAAAGTAACAAAAGTAAATGAGCAACTCGGACTCCACTAAAAACTGGGAGCATGGACCAGGTGCACCGGTAGGGTAAGCGTCCTCTGCTTCTCTAGAAACACCCGTCGAGTTGCTCATAAAAAGTCAAGTCTGGGGTAGACAAACGAGGAAAGGAAAACTATGACCCGTTGAATACATCAGTTTTCATGGTGCTGATGGATACACCATAATGATCCACGAGTTCATGATGACGACCATAAAACTATTTATTTATGAACTATTGGACTGCATCATATCTCAGTTAAAAATCAAATGGTCACTTTTCCATAGTTTGAAATATGCTGATAAGTTGATAAGGCGCGTGTATAATGCATTTTCCCGGACATTCCACTTATCTCGGTCATTCTAGACTCATTTTTTAAATATCATTTAAGACAAAATTATTTCTCGGGGGCAATGTACATAATTTGATATTCGATTAATGCATATCAGTTAATTATGAATAATAACTGCTTTCTACGAGGAAAGTAGACCAATCCGACGAAGTGGTATTGTTTTTATAAAATAATGTTTAATGATAATTGTGGTACATTTTATACCTTAGAACCTTCAGCTAAGAGTCATACAAATTCTGTAATATGTAATACACCCCAAAAAATGCTACACATTTTTTATATTTGTTATTAAGTTGTTTTGTGGGTCCATGTGATGAAATGCATTTATTCATTCCAATCTGTTCTTTTGAGATAATTCACACTGAAAATCCAACAGTTTCTATTGCATTTGTGTGCCTTTTTTCTTCCTCAAATTTGAATTTTAAAGTACATTCTTTTATAATTTTATATATAATTTTATATCCCAAGATATAATATAATATATATAATTTTATATCCCAAGAACAAGGGTTATTTGAACAGTTATATGTTACTTCCTGTTTACTAAAAATAACATTTAAAACAAATTATCAACAATAAAATATGTAAACTTCCCAGCCATGAATTACATTTTGCCTGATTCTTAGTGGGAGTGCTACTGAAGTCCATATTATTTAACGAATCAAATATAAACGAAAGCTAATTTAAATTTCGATTTTGATCGCATGAATAACTTACATGTGTAATATATCGGTAAGTATTTGGATGGTTTTTTCCCGAATTACCACGGGGCGCCGATTGGGACTTGTGGTTTTGTATACAAAATTCAATTTTGTAAAGACAAAAGTAAATTTTGTTAAACAAAAATGAGTTCAGATTAACGAAATCTATAACATACTACAAATGTTGAAAAACTTGGATAGAACTTAACGGTGCAGGATTTGGCTTCAAATGTCGATATATTTGGTTTTGGGTACTTCTTGTATATAGGTTACAGACCACCAATTCAACCAATGAGCATTTGGAACGTACGCAAAAATAGTCCTACGCAGAAATTACCCCTGTTCCTCATAGTGCTGTGAAAAAAGTTCTCATCTTATTTTAAAAAATTAAACAGTTTCTGAAAGGAAAAACATTTCTGTACAATTTATAGGTGCATTTTGCTTCTTGTGATTTGAAGCCTAATCTCCATAATGATTTCTATATATACCCCTATCTTGTAAAAACACTGGGATTTCCCATGCTATTTATAGACCCTTCACTTCCGGTGACCAATACTGCACTGCAAGTCTGCTAACCCCACATGCCATTCTGAGGATTGTGAGCTGACATATGTAGAATCATGCTGATATATAGTCCTCTGCAGGTTAAAGTTAAGGTAAAGTCCAGTGAAGCCATTGAATATTGTGAAATTAGCATAGAAGCCTATGGGAAGTGGAATTAGCGGTTTCTAGCCTATATTGTTTTTTTGTAGATCATCGTAAACTTTCGTTGTATTTTGTTCTTGATGAGATGAGCGGTTATCCCTTGTATCCGGTATATTAGATTTGACATCTTAACGATATTTGCCAACTGAGCTGACCTTTTAAATGAACCATTTTTATAGGTATTTTGCAACAACTTGTACGTTTTCAGTTATATATATGTACCTGTATATAAAAATAATTTTCGGACAAACTACTATATATAAATGACAGCGTTAGACATATATTTTATAGGTCACTTTCACGGGGATATGATAGACGGGAAATTTGTAATTAAAATTGTGTTTTTAGAATTCGTTTGCCCTATATTTTCTTTTAGAACATGAAATGTAAGACGGGTATTCTTTTTAAATGAAATTCTCAGGCATCTCCACTATCATCTTCGAATTTAAAAAAAATAACATATTATACGTAATCTTGATGTACTTGGATTTTTTTAATCCCAAGCCCGGTAAAAGCTTAACTCTGTCAAAAAATTATTATTTTCCACATGATTTTTTGGTTTTTACCCGTATCTCATCTCCTAAATTTATCAAATAAAATAGATGTAATAGAGTTCCCGTGAAATTCGGATGTTTGAGCCTGCATGTGAAATTTTCGTGAATTTCATATGAGAATTTTGACACTAAATTCACATGAACAGTATACGCAGGAGTAACGACATTTTTGTATTAGTTGTACAGTGATGTCCTGATCATAAGTATGTTACTTTGAAACGTACATTTTGTTAAACCCTGGTCATTCAGGCCTTCATGTTTTATTGAATGCCTTTAACATCTCATAAAATCCTGATTATTTGTTTAGCACCATAAACATTGCAAACGTTGTATGACTGAGTTATTTTGACCATGAACAATTACCTGTCAATTACAAAAAGATGGCAAGTACTAAAACTGACGTCACAGCAACTTCTGAAAAACTTGCTATTAAATCTCTGCAGTATTGGTTTAAACATTTGAACAGTAGACTCAGCAAAATTGTTTTATTTATCGATTGTCAAAGTACTGTTTCAGGAGGAATTTTAAGGTTTTGTGTTCTTGAATTCATGACTAAATATTTTTTGGGAGAACTGCTGTGAAAAAAACTCAAACTCGTGGGTTCCATTTTTCGGTGATGAGGGAAAAATCCAGTTTGTATATTCTTGAATATACAAACGAACGGAAAATTTCCGTTACATTGAAAGCCAAATTTTGTGGTTTGCCAAACTCCTAAAAACTACGAATATTAGTATCCCTCGAACAATAATACTTTTACAATAGTTATGAATTGAGATGATTTTCAGATTTGTTATGTGCGCTCTGTAAGGACGTAAATTATTTTGGAGCAGTATATACGTAGATTTAGACCTTTTGTAACAGTCTGATCAAGCGGGTACTCATTTAGGACAGTGTTAATACATTGTACTATAAATTATTTCTGGATTAAATCATTTGTGTTTGATACTGAGTAATGAGTAAGGCTAAGGCGTGCAGTTGGTTGCTATATTATTTCAGATTTTTAATGTTTCCGTCGAAGGTTTATAATGAAGAAGGCTAAAGTAATACAGAAAACACTATTACATACCCATTTAGCTACATTTTATGCCTTGAGATGTTTCACTATTAAATTATTCGCAACATTTTGAGTTTTCCTGAAATCATTGTAAGAAAATGATGGATAATATGAGCCACCATTTGTCTTACCTTTCTTCATATTTCTGGACTATTCCTATGATTTGTCCCTTAAACTTATAAGTTCATATTTAAGTACATGTTATCATGAACATAATTCCAATGTTGGTAAATAAGTAAATGACAGGTGAAAATTGCGAAGTCTTACGTATGTATAACTCAATCTAAGAATAAAGCAAGAGATAAACATCACATCTAACTATTATTCTAGCAAACAATAGTGGTGCACCGTGTTGGGAAAGATGCCACGTTCCTCGCACGTTAAAGAACCCTACTGTGGTATTCTCCCGGAGTAGGAACCATAGGGCTCCGCCACAGGAGGCTAAATTGCCCGACCCTACCAAACTCTCCCTATTTCCAGAGGCAATCAAAATTTGTCGACCCCATTGTCCTTGTGTCCCATCCCTCTGTCATTTCATCATCATTTCATATTCATTTTATCATCAATTTCATGTTCATCGTCTGAATATAGCTGAAATATTGCTGCTCGGACGTTAAACCCCAACAAACAAACAAACAAACCTATTATTCTAAGTTTTTATTCGTTCTTGTATTTTTTACTGCTGTCTGCGTTGTGTGTCGTGATCGTCTACATTTTATATGTACATAATCTGGTCTTTGGATTCTAAAATTTCTGTATAGTCTTTCTGATTTAATATTCCAGATTTTATTATTTTGTCGATATTTAGAAAGAGAATTTTATACAAAGATATATCAATAAACTACATATACAAGTTCCAATATATAGATGAAAAAAAACAACGAAATTTCTTTAAAAATTTATTTCTTATTCTGTCAACCATATATGAACTCAAGATGTTGCTATCAATGTTTAAATGAACACACTTATCTATGGAATGAATTTTTGATTTCATTAAACAGAAATCTACTTAGATAAACCATAAAGGGGACCGAAAGTAATATATCGGTATTACAACTCGTTAAGAACCCATGCAGATGCACCTAGATCGGATGAATTTAACTCCTTAGGCATGGCACAAAAGACGTTTGATCACTAAAACATGTCAGAAAGCAACTTAGGAAGAACAAGGACCACAAGTGTAAGACATAAAGAGACTTGTACCTTGCCTTTTGATGTACAAACTCGTCTAAATGTATTGCATGTTATTTACATAGAGTGGTACATAAAAAACGATCTAACGAATGGTCTTCCAAGGTTTTGAATAAATCTTAGTCAAGAGAGACCATGGCTCTTCACTTTTGACACGGAAAGCCTCTAAACACAAAAAAAATTGTTTGTGCACAACACAAAATTTGAAAGATTATTTATATCTCACGGCACATTATTGGAAACAAGATCTGTCCCAGACTTTTGTTAAAGGCATTTATAAATTAGTTGAGTTTTACGATTTTGCGTTTGAAAATTGAGAACAAGTGACAGTTCGGCCCGTAGGCCGCTAAAACAGTTTTTTTATTTGTACTGTTCTAGACATCATACAATTAGGCCTCTGTAACATAATATGAAAATTATTGGAAAATAATTCATAAAAAATAATGAAATCAATAAATTCTTTTTTCTAATTTTTAACACAATAAAGCTTATCCCCTTATTATTTACACTTTTAATAAATTGCGAGGCTGATTTTATAGCTGCTCTAAATATAAAAAAAGAAACATCAATTAGCCAGATCTTTTTATCTCAGTTTCCGCTATACACAGGACGTTTGTTTCTGAACAATCGTAGGTTTGGGGATTTCCTACATCGCATCTTCCTTACAGGACTTGAGATAAACTACAGACCCTATGAAGTCTGCCTTATATTTTGATCTACACTTAAGGATCGATAGAGGAGGAAAGTTCATGAACAGACTATACGACAAACTCGTTTGTGTTGTTGTTATTTCATAATAATGCCTTTAAATTTTTTCCCAAGTTTAACAATATATGTTTGCATGTTTTTGTTTTAATGTTTTACGGAGAGTCATGCTGTAGTCAAGTTAAATATTTTCCCTGCCTCAATATCAAACTTATCGGGTAAGAAACAAGCTGTATTAATGGAACTTTTAAGATATATTAAGAAATGAGCAGTACAGAGCTGGATCTTAAAGAAAACAATATGAGAACAATAGAACTTTTAGGCTTCCAGTGATTTTTTTTTTTTCAATCAATGAAATCAAGAAAATTATTCGTGCATAGGTGCCCACAGGAGTCATGGTTTACTTGCTTTAGTACTGTCATATTAGATGTAATGTTAATTATCACTTACCTGTCTATGTACACAATCTGTTTAGAGCCTTGTAAAATCAGAAAAAATCAGAAAAGGTTGTTTGAAAACGGCAAGGGATTGTATTTAAGTTAAAATAGGGTGGTAATAATAACAGTTATAATTATAATGATAATTCGATATTATAAACGACGGGATCCATAATTATTTTTAAAAAATGGTCGAAAATATGCATTACGTTTCTATTTTTAAAATATAGTGACTTTGATTTAAATGCAGGATACGATATTTTATCCAGACATTTTTAGAAAAGGGAAATATAAGTATAGGGAATTGGTCATGAAAGACGAAAAACAATTTCTATAATTATAGTTATAAAAAAAACAACAGTTCAAGATTCTAACGAAGAATGTAGGAAATATCAAGCCAAGGAAAATAAGCAATGTGATATATGGCCCCATGTATCTTGGCGATTTTATATTATCTTAATTTAATATGTCGATTTCGAATATTTTCTAAAATTTCCATATTATATAATCTATTTACCTCATAATACTTTATAGACCCAAGTAAATCGTTTTGACGGGTCCCCTTAGTGACTCGTGTCAGGGAGCTGCATTTTTTACCAGAATATTACTCACTGACGGGCGCCACAGGACACGCTTACCATGTTTTGTAGGAGTTTAAATTGTACTTTAATTTTAGGTTGTGTGTCTGTCTGTCTGATGTCTTGTTTTCCTTATCAAAGTAAGGCTTTTGCATTGTGGAAAATTCATCATGTAATTTATACTTTATACTATCAAAATTTCATAAAATCCCAATTAAACGGAGTATTGAATCATTATCTCCATACCATTGAGATCTACTGAAGATGAAGAGATGGGTATTCGTATAGAGGCATATAACACTTTCAACAGGTACCAATTACTTATTGTGACGTTCTTCATACTTAATTGGTTAAATAAGCATATACTCATTGATTAAGAGAATTGTTTTATTAAGGGAAGAGGTAATGTATACAATATCAGCACTCTACGCCAGTTATTGAAACCAGACTAAATGTAAATTATCTACATTTTAAGCAAAATATTATTTTACGAATTTAACAGATTTTAAAAAGACATATGATTCTGTTTATAGGATTTATTTATTTAAAAAAAACTAGAAGATAAAGTTTCTAGTTCAGTTTAAGGGCAAGCTTTACAAGCATCTATTACTATTGTACGTCTCGAAGACTGATATAAATAAAAGTCTGCAGCAAAGAAATGTGTATTGTCATTTACTATGTTAAATATTTATATCAATAATCTTGTAAGTGGTATAAGTGCACATAATGTTCGTATAAAACAAACTAAGATATAAGTTTCATTACAATTCATGGTTTTGCCCAGGAAGCGCCTACCATACTGGTGTAAAATAGTAGTTTCAAGTATTCTTTTATAGAAGATAGAAGAGGGAGGTTAAGCGCGCTGTAAAACCTTGATTTAACACTCCATTTCGTTTGAAATGCCTGTATCACAGTCAGGACCATTGCGGTACCAGCTACTCCGGTGATGTAATATTTATTTTGTTAATTTTAATTTTTACTTGACTTAATTATGGATTGAATTAGTACTCTTAAATTTGTTTGTTACCTTTATTGAAAAATAAGACATTATTAACTAGAAGACAGGTATTGCTGCATTGGATAATTTTGCAGTAATTGATCATGGTAATGAGTACGTGGTACTTCATTACAATTCTTTAATAAGTTAATTAATTGATAGTCCATCATTAGTACGATTTCAAATTTACAGCTTTATTGGCCTGGTTTATAAAGTCAAAAGTACACCATTTCTTTTATTGAAAGCCTGTATAGCCCAGGTTTATGTAGTTTCAAGAGTACAGCATTTGGTTCATTTAAAACCTGTATATTCGAGGTTTATGTAGTTTCAAGTACAGCATTTAAATAATTGGAAGCCTGTATATTCCAGGTTGATGTAGTTTTAAGAACGACATTTAATTGATCAGAAGCCTGTATAGTTCAGGATGAAAAAGGCAAGGCATAGACCTCTAGTGAGAAGGGGGAAGCCCCTTCAGATACGCCTATGAATGCTGGTGAAGTTAATTTGTCCACTTCTAGTAAAGATCCAAACTTCAGCAGAAAAAAAATGACCAATGTCCACAGTCTATAGTGAAGTGATGATTGCTTGCCGGATCAGGTTTTACAGCCAAGACTGACACACAGTAACCACAAGGAAACCTCTAATTCATAGCAGGGATCCAGAGGTTCTTTTTAGAAGTGGAACATTTTCAAAACTGCTTACTATCTATAGAATTATCAAATTTTATAGAAATGCTTTGACTGACTTAGGTGACCAGAGCTTTACTTAGTTTTCTCCATTCTCCTAATTAAATAAACAGGTATTACTAGACCGTTTTAGGCGGATAGGTTACTCTGATGCATGATAAAATTTAGCTAATTAAGTTACGGAATGTGGGGAAATACTTAAGACCTGGGATGTTAAGACAATGTGTGTGCAACATACCGTATATATCAATATACAAGTACATGTAGTTAAATTGTGCAAGAATGTCATCACTTAGGTATTCAGACTGATCTTATGCAGCTGAATAATTCTATAGTTAAGATGTCAGCTGCAAAATAATTGAGGCATACACTCGGGTGGCGGGATGCTTATTTTGGCAACATGGTTTTGTATATCGTGAATATATTTTGTAATCTTTATTTTGTATGTTTTTCATTTTATTGTACAGCATTTAAATAAGAGGCTAATTTTTAATCAATCTGTGTGTTTTCGATAAACAGCAAACAAGCCCCATATTCTTCATTAATCTCATGTAATTAAATATGCCTTCTGTATACAAATAGTACGCTACCGTCAGGGTCATCCAACCTATTACATGTGATATTAAGAATAAACTTGATTTAAAACATCATAAAGATTGCAGTATAAAGACTATCACAGTATATTGACTATTAATTTCTGCACGATGCCCCTCGCTATTTGCCCCGATTCTGTATATCATTTTTGTTTTAATTCAATAGACTGTAATGTCAATGAAAACCCGTCTTTGATGCTCTATATTAGCACACGCTGCAGACCACATAATACTCAAATGAACATATAGAATAATTCCAGAAAAATTAATGGTGCATACAGGTATAAGCTTGTTGTTACAGAGAACAGAATTAATAAAAACGCACAATGCTACCTCATTTTTTTTCAAATTTAAGAAATATTTGATCTAAAACTCTGTTGTGCTAAAAATGGTGGCCATAGAATCGACTAAATGCAAGTTAGACTCAGTGGTTTACACAGAAGCTACTGAGACAAGTTGGTATTGCCCACAGGGTAACTTCGTCACTCCAAAAGTTCAATGGTCATCATGAACTGATTAAATAAATTGAGTTTCAGTTTCTAAATTAACTTCATAACCCTACCACCCCTGATACCCGTTTTATTCTCTTTAACTAGCCATGACCTTCTACAAAAGCATGGTGAAAATTTTTATAATGGGCAGAAAATACCAACCGTCCGAAGAACCCAGGTTCATTTCCCGTAAATATTGGGGTTCATGTTAACATTTACAGCGATTTCTCATTTTACATTTTTTTTTTTTTTTTTTTTGTGAAACAGTAATCAAGGTAAATGATGAGAAATGGATGATTACCTCCAGCATCTCCACTGTACCCTGTAACTGTAAGCTGGTACTTTGAAAATTCATTTGCAACCATAAAATTACTGTAATTGGCTGTACGATGTTCTCCATTTTCTATTTCCATGTGCATTGTTAACGCATGATTTCCATTGGTTGATATTAGATGTCATTACCTAAATATGAAACACGTTTAGAAACAGTCCTGTAATGTCATTCGACAAAAAATTTTATATCCAGTAGACTTTTAAATTGACATGAAGTATAGAAGTCTATATTATACATCTTTTTTACATTTTGTACAAAATAATTAAAATACAAAAACACCATAAATTATATATATAATTAGTATTGACAATTTCGGTATGGTATGTCGTACACGTGTTTCTAGGAGTAACCACTCATTGGCAGTATTAGAATCAACTACGTAGGAAGATCTACAACTTAATCGTTAACTATAGCTAGAGCTGGAAGGAAGTATTCAAAATTATCGAAACAGAAAGCCAAATCCAGCATCGAGAGATTCTACAAAGTTCAATGCATGGTATGAAGCCTCAGCGTTTTCTGAGTTTAGAAATATCATACAAGTCAGTTAATGCATCAGTTAATGGACCTATGCTCCTAGGGTTCAGACGCTGTGGTTTCCCATTTTCTTTTAATGTTTGGATGTGAAAGGGGTGTTGTTTATGTATTTCTTAAAATGAAATTTATTTTGTACTTATTCTAATAATTTGATAAATTCTAGCTCTTTTGTAGTTACCTATCCAATATTCGCCATACGCAAAACCAAACCTGCCAAGATCGGTAAAAACCCACTGAGCCATTGTATCGTCTTTGAAATACCTTTCATTAAAACAGATCGTTTGTAGAATAATGGTCAATAAAACGATAAAACACATGGTAGTTCTCTACTTTGAGGGAAACCTCAAAATTCGGTATGTTTTTTTCTAAAAAGAAAAGAAAAAGAGCTACGTTGGATTTTCTGCCGATGCTGAAATACTTTAACAAACACACCATTTGCGAAGTGTGATACCTTTTTGGAATATAAATACGTTTGGGGTAAGTTTGATAAATACCGTATATACGTGTGAAAAAAAATCCTTTTAAAAAATGAATTGCATTTAAGAAATATAGCCATCTTAAAAGATTGTAAGACAAAAAAAGTTGAGACTGCAACGAAAAACAAAAAATACGATCTACAATGTCAAAACGTTTATCAAGCTTTCTTTCCTGGACCACAACTAAGTAGCTTTAAAGAAACGCAAACATTCTAGAAAATCATTCTTGATATTTTTGTCCATTTTTAAGTAGTAAAATTTGTTTCTAAAGATCGTCAACATTTTTCGCCAAAACATGCCCCCAAACTTATTGAAACTACATTGTAATTCATATACAAGTACCAAGTCAATACTTTTTTGCTTTGATTTTTTTCATTTAATCTCTTCCCCCTTCGTTTATATTCTAAGTTCACTTTGTTATCAACTTCGGATTAGGGGCCGTTTTAATTTTAAATGTATTTATGTCAACGCTTCGGCTCATTGTAATATTTTTGTATTTCATATTCCAATTGAACTTCCGTAGTGTTGTGCCATAGATATTTTTCCGATATACTTGAACTACTAGTCATTCTATGATTCGCGAGAATAGACTTGTTATATTTACCGTCCATTTCTTGTTTCCCCTCATTCAGCAGTATACGGGTATATCTTTTTCTCCAAAACCTGGAAAAATTCTGTGCACTCACTTGAGTTTATATCCGCACTTTCTGCCATTTCTGTTAAGTTTTAAGCAATTCTATAATTAAATGACACTACGAGATATCTTAGTTTCGGGTTTGGTGGGTGGGTGGGTAAGTATAGCTATCTTTAATCTATAATTAAATTTACTGTAATGAATCGTTTTGCCTTATGACGTATTTAATTAGAACAATAAAATGTCAAATGCAAAACCATGAAAATTTATAATAAACCCTTTCATGAGACCGTAACAAATTTCAAATGACTTAACATTGCTATTTACATATATCGACTGTCAAATGACCTTTGACGATATTTATAAAAAGCTGTAACGACGGGAATTAAAACTTTTCTTTGTCAATCTCCGTATGTAATGTTATAAGTCTGTTGTTTATGAATTTACATACTAAAACACTTAAACAGGTAGATATTAGGCTATGAGTTTTAAACTGCATCACAGCATATAATGTAAACAAATATTACATTTTCTTGTTAAAAAGTTCTTTAACGGTGTATACGTGTACGCTATGTCTTCTGATTTGAGGACGTTTACCCTACCTTTGCACTTGGTCCATGCTCCTAGTTGCTCATTTTCTTTTGTTACCTTTTATGCATTATTTTTGTTACTTAATGTTCTTTGTTGTGTATATCTGTTTTCTATGTTTGGTCTTCGTCCCTGGATTACATTCTTTTGATTTCCGCTATAACCTTGGTTCCTTTGATTACTCTTTGATTTCCGCTATAGCCTTGGTTCCTTTGATTACTCTTTGATTTCCGCTATAACCTTGGTTCCCTTGGTTACTCTTTGATTTCCGCTATAACCTTGGTTCCCTTGGTTACACATTGTAACTAAGATGTTAAACGAATACAAAAGAAGAAGCAAAAGCAAATGTTCTTAAGGGAAACCAATAAATAACGAAATAGAGAAATAATTGACGGATAATTCCAGGGTATTCAAAGAATGGATCATCAGTGTGTAGAATTTTATACATTGATTAAATTATCGGTCCTGTCCTGACGAAGAAAATCATTTGAATTGTTTCAAGCGAAAGTCTCGAAACTTTAATGCATCTCTTCAGAAATCTAAGTAAAATTATATCAATACATCACAATATCCATGTTATCTCTTTTAATTAAAAGATAGTCATGTGCCATATTTAGCCATATCTATGGTTTGATTACAAACTCCATAAAAATGTGCACATTTTGTTTTTGATATTTACTCCAGTTTGTTAATATAAAATGTAAAAAACCAACAAATTCTTGCTTCTTTGAAGTGTTTAATATAAATACATATTTTTGAAAATTAAGTAACCATATTTTTTTTACATCGGCATGATCACATGTCTAACTTTATAATAAACGAACAGCCTAGTGATGTCTGTAATATTAACTTTATTAATACTATAGTTTTAACTGAATTAAGATTACCCGTTTATTTTACTGCATAGCTTCACGTTTTAGATAAAAGTTTTTTTTTAAATCAAAGATGGTTTAATATGAAATAATATTTGTTATGAAAATAATTTTGATTAAAAAATAAAAGTCCAATGAAATTGATAAAACTTTTTATGAGTATTCTTCGAATAAAGTCTTAATATTAATGGCAAATGAGCTTACTATAATTTCACACACCTATGAAAACTGTTTTTGGTTTTGAGTACTTCTTATCAATCTTGAACATTCTACTTATTTTGTTCTATGCTGCTATGCAGAGGTTAATCCGTGAAACACGTGTACATCATACCGAAATTTGAAATAATCCTATACATTATAATTGGTATTTTTGTATTTAGTAGTTCTGGTAGAATTACACGGAGCATTCTTTTTCTGTCATCTGGCAAACTCATACAGACTTAATTTTCAATTATGTAATAGTGTTGGAAATGATGCAAAAATATGTTTAAATTATTACAATAGAAATTTTGTCATTAAAATTTGAATGTTTAAACTAGAAGCATAAATTACAAAAAGACACTTTCTTGAGAAGATAATTGGCAGGAAAAATCTTTCATAGGGGAGATTAATGGTGAGAAAAATTTTTATAGAAATTCAATGGGAATTTTTGTCGTTTTTTTTTTTTTTTTTTCTTTAATATTACATAAAAAAGTACGGTGATCCCTAATTTTCTTTTGAAAGTCATCAGGAATGTGTTCTTCATGAGTATTTTAAAGACATGTCATATACCAATCTGAATAGTTTAGAAATAGTGAAAACTATTAACAGGGTTTATGTAAAAAAAAAATAAAAAAATAAAATAAAACCTTGAAAAAATGTTTGGTAACCTAAGTTTTCTGTGTGTACATTTTGAAGTATGGTTATTAAAGGTCGTCCTTGTAAAATATTAAAAAAAATCAAAACTACATTGAAACACATACTTGGTTTACAAACAGTCCAAAAAGTCGTATTCTTTAACACATGTACAACGTCCATGGATGCAAAACATATTATCTTTGCATTCAGTTAAACCTCTGCAAGTGCTGTTTATTGTTTTCTCTGAACAAGACAGAAAAATTACGAAAATTACAAAGTACATATCAGTTCTTCTGTCTTCCTTTATCATATACGACTGCAAATTATTCTTCAACATTAAAAAAATCATCTGATTTTTTTTCAATAGAAAGGTAGAAAAATGATTTTTACAGAGTTACCTGCCCATTAAATGTCTGCCCTTTTCAGTGCATAAATCTTGTTTTTTTCCCTTGATTTTGATTGTCTAAATGGTCAATTAGGAGGATGTTCTCCTTTTCTTAAAATAACGGCAAATATTGGTATGCACACTTTGTTAAGCTTTTTTGTTATACTCAAGCTCTTTGTTAGAGAATTAATGATCATATGTGGCATATACACAGAGTTATTTGTTCTTCCCTATTCCGCTGAAAATCTTGGACATTTTCCTTATTGAAAAATTTTCATTTATAGTTTTTTTGTTAATGAATTAAAAATTTGAAAACTTGCAAAAAGTTTGTCCAGATAATTATCATACTTGAATTCATATATATTGTAGTATCTAGCTAATATATAAAACTATAAATTTCAGCTATACTGCAATATTAAAAAAAAAACTTTTTTATATTAAATTGCATATTATAATAAGCTAGAGTACTCACTTTCTTTGCATCTTTTCTCATCCCAGAAATAATCATTTGACGGACATACACATTTTTCATGCTTACATACCGAAGTGTCATAACATTCAGTATTTGAGGTGGCCTGATTTAAAAGAGGCAGTGTTTTGATCACGCCAAAGTCAGGAGTTTCCTAGTCGTTCATTGAAGAACCATGGGGGCCTTGAGCTGACATTGTTCACCCCCGGGGGTGTTGTCTTTTTGACATACTTTTTTCTTACGTAGATGATGAACACATTGCAAATCTCTGTTACATAACGAAGACCTAAAACAACACGAGTCACAGATATGGTGTGATCCAAGCGACGATCGACGACCCAGAGCATTGGATAGTCCATAAGTACACAGCTAAAATACATTTAAGGGTTAAAGACTTAGCATTATAGTTTCTTCTATTAAGGTTATCTTGGAAATGGACGCAATACTGGAAAGGCAAGTTGGATCTATATATAGATTTGAAAAGAACACTAAAAGCATGCCAAATCTATCGCTATTTTATCGAAAGCACAATATATCACAACTCTGCTGGACTAACATAAATGTAATCAATGTGCACAACAATTTTGCATTTTCATGTGAGTAAAAAACGTAATTTAAAAGTACGTGCAGCCCCCCACCCCCCACCACCACCACCTCCAAGAAAATCTTGTGTCTATTAGTTGATTGCAAATTAACCCTAAATTGACTGCTGATGATTTGAATGTAAATGTTCGAGTATACTAGGGGTATATTACTTTTATTCTTGTCCTGATGCAAGCAGCTTCTACAGTTTGTAAACCGTCATTTTGACCTTTTGATTACTTGGGTATTTACCATTATTTCTTTTCATTATAACAATTACAGATTATTCAATTTACAGTCGCATGTAATACTAGGTTTAAATCGTAAAATTGCCATTCATTATCTGTTTTCAAATTAGGCTGCATATCTCCTTTTGCCATTATTACAAGGAGATGTTAAACAGTAGGCTGAAACTAATTTTACTCTAATAATAAAATGAACTGCATAATTTAGAAAGTCTTCGTCGACATCGGATATTGAATTTTATTAGCAATTCAGCGTATGTTTCTATATTAGAAAAGCAGAGAACACTTAACCGACAGGTGCACGTTGTCCATGCTCCCAGTTTAAAGTTGAGTGGGTTGTTCATTTACTTTGTTTCTATATGCGTGTTATTCTTTACTATCACCGTTTGATCCTGAATCCCTTGATTTCCCAATCCTTAGGTACATATAGTTATATAGGGTAAGGTCAATTCTGCACATATGGTCTTATTTTATTGATTTATAGCTGTTTTGAGACAATCCACATGGAATTTCAAGTGTTATTTTTTTTTCATAGAAAGTACATTTTTTTCTTATCCTTGGTGTAAGGAGTAAATTACTGTCATGAAAACCAGTAGCGATAGTAAAATACTGAAAAAATATTACTAACTTTAAGTAGAAATCAGGGGTGCTTTTCCAGAACAGGTATTAAATATCAGGCACTCAGAAACTAGCACAGGATGAAAGGATGCACGGAGGAGATGGCAAAAAGGTTAATAAAATATTCATTTAAATTAATTTTCTTGCAATTTTAGTTCCTAAAGTTCGCGCGAAATAAGATGTTTTGAAAATTAGCCAGCTGATGCTGAGCAGAGAACAAAGAGGGGACTGAAACATTCCTCATACCTTTCTTCATTTAAATTACGACATATATTACATATGTTTTATGTATAAATGTTTAACTACATTAAATCAATATATACACAAATTTTAACTTTATTTTTAGGTTTTACAAAATTAGACTGCGTCAACTTGGTGTGCGAAACAGTGCACTTTAATGCAACTGTATAGTGCACCCTTAAAAACAAGTCAGTGGCTTAAGACACCTATTAAGTATTAAGCCCAGTTTTCAAGCAAGAATAATACAACTTACCATTGAGTGCTTACAGTCTAAGTTGAATAAAGTCTTACCACCAGAAGACAGTTTGTGAAGATAACAAATATATTGAAAAAGGCACAATTTTTTGTTAAATATGCCAGACAAATAGGTGTACAGAAAGTATTTTTTGAAGAATAACGTGATAATCAATATGCATGCAAGAGACTCAAAAAACAAAATTAGTTCTAAGACTAATGAGTCAATGGAATCGATTTTTTATAATATTTTCAAAACCAACTGGGTTAAAACATGATACAGTGAACATGTCTTTACTATAAACTTTTTTTTCCTTGGAAGTATAGTACATTGATGGTTTAAGCTACCTCTTATAATTTTAGAAATCCAGGGAAAAAATTAAGGGTTTCTATATTGATTTAAATCTCCATAGAAAATCAGTAGAATCTTTTATCTTTTGATATTCATAGATTAAATGGGGTATTGATCTCCTAGTAAAAATCACCTCATTATCTGAGCATGTAGTTATGTATACACATTTGGACGGGTCATCGATACCTTCACAAGACAAACAACTTTGTTTTTGCACTACAATTAATGGAAAATTCATAATACATGTCTTTTAATATAGTGTACTCTTATGTATATTTTAAAGCTTCTATGATAGGGGTATGATCAGCCTTCGTTGATATCATTCTTATTAAGTTTTTATGGTCGTCATCACAATTTGATAGTTATCAGGTTTCTATCTCACAGACGAAACAAGATATATTTATTTGGATTTTTGCGACTAATTTCAGTACCAACCCATTGAATTTTACGCTTACCGGAATTTACACAATTGCAATAAGACGGGTGCCACTGGTGTGGTAAGACAAACTTGCTTTTCTAGATCATTTTGTATTTAAAGTATTTTATACCTTGTGCCTATTGTTCTTTTGTCTTCAATTTTGTAATTTTACATTGATGCATAACATTCCTTTCAAATGACATCAAAAGCCTTGAGTAACTTGCAGGGTTTGCGCTTATAATAAACAGACAGACAGACAGAGGAGACAGACAGGGTGACTCATAAATCTTTGTTAGCTGGGACTTAAAGAAAATATCATGATTTAAAATTTGTTTTATAACACATGTTATTAAGTAGAAGTCTTTGTAAAAATCATGCAAATTATGTAAACTGTGATACACCCGAAAAATGGCTACACATTTTTATTTTTTTAAGTTGCTCCATAGATCTATATGGTGAAATGATATAGCTATTTATTCCAATCTGTCTGCTTTTAAGAGTTAATTCACATCGAAAATCCAATAGTTATTTACATAGTTATCTCCCTTAATTGAAAATTTTACAGTGCCTTCCATATATTTTTTATCTCTTATCAGCAAAGGTTCTTTGAAGAGCCACGTGTCATTTTCTGTTTACTTAAAGCATTTTAAACAAAATAAAAAATAAAAATATGTAGGCTTTGCAATCATATATAACTTTTTGCATGAATTTCAGCTGGAGTGCTACTTAAGTCAATCTAAGGCTTAGACGTGGCCTTCAATTGCTTCATGCTACGAACTGTTGTTTAAGAAGCTTAATGAACCATTGCAATTTTCATTTTGATAAAAATCGCATTGATACATTTTATCCCGTCGACTTTTACAGTGACTGTTATACATGTGTTGTATGCATGATGGTATTTTTGTTTACGTCAAGTACAAATACACCTTGTTGAGAAAGCGTATTGTGGCCACAAAAACGCTTCACTTTTTTTATTTTGGACACTTTTTTCTGTAAATTTTACATTTTTCTGTAAATTTTATACTTTTTTCCTATAAAATATATACTTTTTTCTATAAAATTTATACTTTTTTCTGTAAATTCATCATTAATATGAGTAAAATATATAATATACAAAATTTACAGAAAAAGTGTAAAATTTACCGACAGAAGTCTGCAAGATAAAAAATGAAATGTTTATGTGGCCCTAATGCGCTTCCGTACCTTGTTCATTTAGATAAAATAGCTCTTGAATTATTTGAACTTCCCTATAAGAACAAACATTCAATCAGGTTGTGGCCCCGTGCAGGTCCGGGTGTTAAAAGAATAGGCCTGCAGCAGCGCTAAGCTTGTCGTATAAGGCGACTAAATAGTGCTCAGAAACCTAGCTGGGGGCTAGGCGTTCTGCCCACAGAGCAACTGGGATGTGTGCCCCAGGTGGTGGAATGGGGTACCCCTGGCGTGTTACATGCTGGGGTTGTCAGGCTATAATACGGAAAACCTGACCGCAAACCATAGTGGTGCACCGTGTTGGGAAAGATGCCACGTTCCTCGCACGTTAAAGAACCCTGCTGTGGTATTCGATAGGAGTAGGAACCTTTGCGCTCCGCCACAGGAGGCTAAATTGCCCAACCTTACCCACCCCCACCCCTTTTTCCAGTGGCAATCAAAATTTGTCGACCCTATTATCCTTGTGACCCATCCTTTTTTTCTTCATTTCGTGTTTATTTTATCATCCATTTCATGTTCATCGTCTGAATATAGCTGAAATATTGCTGCTCGGACGTTAAACCCCAACAAACAAACAAAAAATCAATCAGGTTGTGAATGATTAGGTACCAGTCCATATTAAATTCAGACACGAACAAACGATGCTTTTTCAATCTACATACATGGTTTTTTTGACGTAGCCATATTCCTTTCACAATACACATCTGTATTCTGGGCAAAATCCTACATTCATTTCCCTCTTAAATTAATCGAATCAAGATTGATAACTTGCAAAATGTCCATTTTGTGTACAATGTATTAATTTTTCATCTCAAAATTTCAAAAAACCGTAGAACAAACTAACACTGGTTATGCGTTTAGTTGCTGTCTCTGAATATGTAAATTTTTTTAGTACTTGAAATGCAGGAATCATCTCCTGTGTGATATTTATGAAGACTGGTACTTAAAATCTTACTGGTCCTCAACTCCTATGACATTTTAATGATATATGCGTTTAGTATAATTACGATTAAGTTTATTTACCAAGTTGTAAGTGTACCTGCAAAATTCTCGTCACACTTCAGATTAGCATTACATATTTCTGTATCATTGCAACACTGGCGACAGAATATGTGGCTATGATTTCTTCTGCCGAATAAGTTCCCAGTAACGTATTTTCTACATAGCTGCATTTAAAAAGAAAAGCATTGCAAATTTAAAGGAATCTTCATACTAATGCCAGACTTTCTGGCTTTGTAATATATAAGACACCAACTGAGGTCGGGTGGCTTGGATTTGATGTCGGCTAAGATTTTTTTTTCACTAAAGCGTATTTTTTTTATATAAATAACCTTTAGCAAAGATCGTGATAGTGCAGTTTGTTACCCCGAGAAAATCATCGTCACCCCAAGGCGAAGCCGAGGTTGACGAGTAACAAACCCGCTCTATCACCCTCTTACATATATGTTTTTACTTTGTTATATTTATAATGCCAGAGATAATTGCCATAACTACGCAGACTTTTGTACCGTGCTAGACTTCTTTCAGTTAGGCTTCTGGAACAGGGTTATGTTGCTGAAAGATTGACGTCATCACTACAGGTTATCATGAACTCATGGATCGTTCAGTGTATCCATCTGCACCATGAAATATATTTATTCAACATGTCATAGTTTTCGTTTCCTTTTTCGTCTACCCTGGACTTGACTTTTTATGAGCAACTTGACGGTTGTTTCTAGAAAAGCAGAGGACGTTTACCCTACCGGTGCACCGGGTCCATGCTCCCAGTTTTCAGTTGAGTCCGATTTGCTCATTTACTTTTGTTATTTTGTATGTATTAGTTTGGTTATTTTATGTTCATTCTTTTGATTACCGCTATAACCTTTGTTCCCTTGATTACTCTTTATTTGCTGTGTGTGTCGATTTTCCATGGCTAGTCTTTGTCCTTGTATAACATTATTTTGATTTCCGCTATGGTTCCCTTCATTAGTCTTATACTAAATGTTCCTTTTTGGGTTTTTTTTAATACTAAATAACGAAGTGTCTATTGAATTCTCATGTTTTAACGTAAATGTTAACTTCCGAGAGCACGTTCCGCTAGTGTTACACCAGTATAACGTGCTAGCATCGCATTTTTTTCGGCATTTGAAAATCAAAAGTGGGTAGTGTTGATATAAATAAATGAATAAAACATTCTTTTCTTTACCTCTAGATAAGGGCATCCAACATCATAATTTGGTTTGTTTGGTCCGCTCGTGTATTTCTGACTGTAACAAATTTAAAACTACATGCATTGAACGGTAAAGGAGCTTGACAGAATTTCCGAACTATAATATTATGCTTGGAATCATATGAAGTATCAGCCTCTGTTATAATCAGTCAATGTATGTAACATTGGTATGTAAGAACCCACCACTAGGAAAGTGTAGTTTGAATATTTGCATTTTAAGAATCAAGTCTGTCAAATACCTCAATTTTCTAACATTTTAATGAAATACGAATATAACGAGAATAGGTATGGAAATGTCAAAGAGACAACAACCCCACCCGGACGAAAATGTCGGCCCAGGCCACCCATTGGTCTTCAATGAACGACGAGGAAAGTTAGCCCTCATACCATCGGGCAGGCTACAGATGGCCCCAAAACATCATTATACACAGGCACAGAGAAAGAGTTGCCCCTATATACTTAAGTAACATAAAAATAAACTAAAGGTGAAAAGAAAACAAGACATTCAGAGGCCATAATTTCCTGACTTGGGACAGGCGCAAAACATGCGACAGGGTTAAAGTACTTTGGAGTGATCATAACCCTTCCCCTTTAAAATCAAAAATAAATATTACGTAAACTCACCTAAAGTCTTCATTGAGTCAAAATAAAGTAACAGATCGATGGGCTTTTTTACATGAATGTATTAGATTTTTCTCCTTTTGCCTGATTCTTACAAAAAATATTCTTAAATGTAGGTTTAGCCACGTTTGGGCGATGATAAAAAAATATGTAAATTGTACAATGGAAATTTTAGAGCGACAACAAAGAATTCATTAAAAAACGAGACTTAATAAGTTTCCAAACAACGAACCCAAAGTAGAAAAAAGCATGCTGATTCTGAACCGAAATAAAAGTAAATAAAGTCATTCATCAGAGTTAACCAATTAAGAATTGGCTATGATAAAAATTTTGTCTGGTGAAAAATAACATAAATTTTCCATGTGCATATTGATTATAGCGCGAAGTGCAATAAACAAAATATGCACATGGAAATTCATTCTCTTATACTTCAAGTTTTTTTTTTGTTCATATGTCAGTTAAACAGTACCTCATCATTCCCACACTTTTCAACCCTTATACAGACGTCACCGTCAATAAGACCATTGCAAGAAAAACACACACGTCCTGCATCTGAAACAAATGATCAATTCGTATGTATGGTGTCTTACAGCTTTATAGAATTTATTTATACAAAATTACATGTCTTGTTTTTAAAAAGAACGAATTATTACATATGTTTGTGGTTTTGTTTCGGATAAATTCGGGCAAGATATTTGACAAATTATTTTTTTATTACTTTTTATTTATTTTATTTTATTTTATTTTTCTGTGAACATTTGAGTCTGAAAATATTACTCTATTGAACTATCATAAGTAGTAGAATAAATGATTATTCGCGTCAAGGCTTATAACAGTTAGGGATAATATTTTAACATTTTTAAAATTAGTTTTTGAGAATTAGTTTTTCCTGGTTTATTTATGTACAAAATTGAATGATCTATCGAATGATACCAAATGTAAAACGTTTTAGTTGAGCAATAACTTGTATGGTCGAATTTATGTGTCTTCTTACGGAAAAATCGAAAATCCCATTTTTTAAATTTTTTTTATAAAATCTGACTAATATGAAAATCGCCAAAATTCATCATACGAACCCCAGAAGTACTAATTGTGATAATACTTAACAGAAAATATCAAATAAGCCGTTTTATACAGAAGCGCAAATACTCTAGGGGTTTTGACATGGAAAAATATGTCAATTAAGGCGATTTTTCGGTGGGTTAGGGGTACATTTTTTTTTATTTTACCCCAAAACCCTAAGTATTGCCGCAATTAGCTTGGTGTCATTGTAAAGCTGAGACATTGGGTTACACAATGATACCTAAACGTGTTTAGTTTGTTCACACTTGCTGTTCGAGGAAGGCTTGGACGCTCAAACAATTGAGTCACAAACATCTTGGCTTTTCGACCTAGTGGGGTACAAATATAGGCTTTTACTGAAAAAGAATCCGAGAATACTCCTTGGCGACAAATTGATTCGGTAATGGGAGGTATAAAGGTACTTAAAAATCACCATGAAGTTGATGAGTGGGGGGTTGTAGGGTGGACCCTCCCAGCTCATGGACTAGTACGATTTCTGTCAAAACTGCTGTAAATTTCATGTAAGAAAGTTATCTGTCATGTTTTTTCAACGTACTTAAGCTTAGATTCTGTCTGCCAATTATTTTCCTTGGTGACTACTGGTTATTATAGTAGAATAATTTCACTTCTACCCAAAGTAAAGATTGCTGAAACATCTAAACTTACACGGTTTGTTAGCAACTTATTTCTAAACGTTTTAGTGTTTCTACTTAAAAATTGATGGCATGTTTGTAGAAAAGTATTTGGCAGGATTATTTGAAAAAAAAATAAAACATGAAGACCTGGAAACGATTTAATAGATTCTATATGAATACTTACAAATTCTCAATGAAAAGTTTATCAACAGGACAGCTAAAATTTCGCCTCCTCCTGTATAAAATAATATACTAATAGGTATTTTGTACGAAATTCGCTACGAACACACAAAGAAAAAATATTACATTGTGCCATAAAAAATGTATAGTGCGCACAATATGATTATTTTGAGCCAACAATATCTATTTCATAATATAATATATTATAAATATAATATTTTTTTTCTTTGCATGTCCTAAATGGGGGCTCCATAGTTACGTAGTCATTTTACTGTTCTTTCATCAGAAAGATTTTTAAAGCATTTTGACGACTTAAGCACAGTAAAAAAATTTAGATCATTTCAAGTTAAAAAGAATTCAAATTTTTGGCGCAATTAATCTAATTAAGAAATTTAAGAAATAAACTGGCGCAAATGAGTTGTGGCGCGAAAAGAGATCGCCCGGTAAACATTAGAATAGTCGATTCGCATGCGTGAAGCATGCTCTATATACAAACGTCACCAAACGAAAGGATTGTGTGGTATGTGAACATGTTCGGGAGGTAAACCACAGTGTTGACGACATGAATATACATTTGTAACTGTCCTTTTGGAAACATGTGCAGGCGATTAACAACGAAAGTTCATAGAGCAACGTATTATCTGTTTTCTTTGGATTGCTTCCCCCCTTTGGAATGAATGTTGAAACCCTCCTTACTTTGTGACTATAACCCGGTTTTCAATTGCTTTTCGTCGGCTCACATACAATTTTACAACTTTTCATCTTAAACTTGACGCATCTTCACAATGATCAAGATCAATTTTGAAGGGCACCTTGTCTGTGGTATTGGTCGGCAAATAATATCAGTTTTCTCCCAGATTTTTTTTTTTTGCCCCTGACGTAGGCCGTAAGGCCAAGAATTTGAGTCCATAATTAACGTTTTATTTTTATTTTATTTGTATGTAGTTCCTTTTTACATTTTAAACGTGGCTGTTTTCACGTATTCATTATTCTTATTTACTGTCTAACCGTTTAATTTGAGCCACTTCACAACATTTATTATTCCTATGAGATAAAGGTCTATATGATTGGCTGTTATATAATTTTGGTGTAATGTAAATTCGAGCTTGTATCAATAAATAGTAAACTGATGACTGCACTGGATGACTGTGACCGTGTCTTGATATCCACAAATCACATTTGAAAGTTGTTTAATTAAGATTTTTGTCGGCAAGTAAAGTTGCATTCCCGTTAAGAATCATGCAAAATTTAATACATTGTTGGGAAGCTTACATATTTTAATTCTTGATATTTTGTCAATGTTTAACTAAACAGAAAATAACATGTTGATTTTTATAGAACCCTCATTCATAAGAGATATAGATTATTTAGAATGTACTGTAGAATTTACAATTAAGGGAGATAACTCTATTAATGATACTTAAATACAGTACCTTTGGATTTTTAATGTGAATTATCTCCAAAGAACAGACATATTGGAATGAATAATTATGCTTTTCATCATATAAAACTATACAGCATATTAATAACAAAAATAGAAATGTGTAGCCTTATTGGGGTGTATCACATTTTACATTCTTTGCATGATTCTTACAAAGACTACTTCTTAACTAACAACAACCTTTTGTCATTGTGGTAGTAAATGTCTATGACGTGTTTAGTTAACAGATAAGTTCAGATAAGAGTTCTTATACAGAAAAGCATGCACTATAAAATGAAAACAAAATGTACTTGTAGATTGAAAATATAAAAGGAAGTTATTTAGAATAGTTATATGACTGCTGTAATAAAAATTTAATTACCGTCTGATCATCGATCAATTTTATATCGTATGCGAAATTCTTCGTGGTGATTTCTTTGCAGCTTAATATTTTTAAATTGTGCATTGAATGGTTGTTCGGTTGATTAACTTATGTATAAACTGAAAATAAATTTGACACTACATATGCAGCTAAGGGAACTTTCATGATGTCGCATCTTACATAATAAAAACTCAGCATATTTGGTTGCTAAGGACTTCCACTCACTGATTTAAGCAGCATATTAACACAAGTTATAATTTCTTACTCACTTTACTATAACAAACTTATAAAACATTGGTTTCTATGGTAAAATAATATCATTTTCTAAATGTATGGTGCATGAAACCTGCCATAAAGTTCCACTATATAGATAGGTCACTGCAGATAACTTTATGACAATTTGTGGAAATAAAGCTATATTGAGACACTTAAACAAGCAAATCTAACAACTTTTTCCTGTAAAAAGTAAATATTTTTCAAAACCTTACATTATGGAGATCCATAAAAAAGATAGAAATTCTTTTCTATTTTGTTAAAAATCTGTAGCCATGGTAACATAATAAAAATATACATCAGTTTTCATAACAAACTTTGTGTGCCTTTCCAAAATTAATTTTCAAAAACTACCACGAAAAGTAAGTTAGCATGGTATTATTGTAAAAAAAAAAAAGCAAATAAAAAATGTACCTTTTTCTGCTCATTTAATCATGATTTTAAAGTTGCGAAATTTTGCATTTTTGAAAAACAGCCTGTTGGTGCAGGGAAGAGAATCCAATCCGGTGAGGACCTGAATCTTTCCGGATAGCTTAAAGCATGCAGTTTACACCTTTTTACTTTCACAAGTATTTCATCTACTTATGTACGATTGCTCTACTACCAACAACCAATATTGTAACAAAGTTTCACCTTTTATTTGTAAGTTTTACAAAATTAGACCGGGTCAGTTATGTGTACGAAACAATGTACCTAAATCCCATTTGTATATAGTGCAACCTAAACCTACGTGAAGGAAATTCAGTGATGTTTCTCTAACTCTTTCATGTGTTTTATAGTTGATTCGATTGGTTGATGGTAATAATTTGAACATATTAGCCCTTCAAACTTGGGTGAAATTGAAAAAATCTGTTAAAAAAGGCTGGAAAACACTAGGTTTTGTGCTGTTTTTCTTTTTTTTAACAACGGCCGCATGCGTGTTCATTCTCATGCTTCATATAATTTGTGTATAATTGTCAGTTACAACTCGTGTAAAAGTATCTTGAGTGAACAAATGTGTGGCCACTTCTGTTCCACACAAAAACCATCTTAAAATTGAAGAACTGTTACAAATGTATTACAAGCGTTTAAGGTTTTTGTAAAAGTTACATAAATTCATACTGCTATTTCTTGAATAACGTCATAAATCTCACCATAACCAGCTTGTATTCGACCATATTACTATACTACTACTACTACAAAGAAATCAGTGTTAATAATCATTTTTAATGCACAAATTAAGGGAAAAAAAGAGGTCCTTACCGAATTTTCTCCTTTACTGTTTCCCAAATGAACAGTCGAAAAATGTTTTGTTATACTGTACATTTCTCGCTGCCTTCACAATCGAGAAATGTACAGCGCGAACAGGAATCATTACATTGTTATCATGCAGTATCAAATGAACCCCGAGAACAAGTCAATGAGAATCGGAGGGAATAACCTCCCTCGAAATTTATCGGGTAAACAGAACCATCAAGGCATTTTGGAGTAATTGGTTAAAGTGTAACACTTGATAAGGGAATACACACTGAAATATAATAATAATAATAATTAATAATATCTTTATTCTAATAAAAGTAGATGAAGACTTATTGAAATGCTGAAGTGTATATACAAAACGAGAAGGAAAAAGGGTCTGGATTTACAGACAGTAACATTCAAATTTTTTTATGAAGTCTAGAGGAACCAATTATACATGTTAAGTAGCACTCCATCTAAGAATCTTGCAAAATGTGATTCATGGCTGGAAAGCCTACATATTTTTAGGTTTTTTGTATTTTTGAAATGCTTTTAAAGTAAACAGACAGTAACATTTGGCCTTTCATATAGAATTGTTCATAAAAGATATTAATTATATAGAATGTACTGTAGATTTCAAAGCATATGGAGATGACTCTGCAAATGACGCAAAATACAACAGAAACTGTCGGATATTTATTGTCAATTATCGTTTATGAGCAGACAGATTTGAATGAATAACTATCCAATTTATCATATAGACCTATAAAGCAGCTTATTAACAAAAAAAATGTCTTCTTTTGGATGGATCACATATTACACAATTTGCATGATTCTTACTAAGACTGCTACCAATAAATTCATATTCAGTTAGGTATATCAAGACGTCACAAACTTATACTACAAGATGAAATATTATAGTCTTAATACTAACACTGCCAAATAAAGGCCCCAAAGTTTGGACCAAAAATAAGGACATATCATTGGTTAAAACCTTAATTTTTTTTAAATACGACTAAAATTTAAAAAAATTTAGGACTGTCTTTGGATATCATCCCTTCCAATGACACGGCCATAGGTTTAGACCTATGGTGTCATCTACTACAGAATACAACCCGTGATAATCTATTTTTATGACATACATTCGTCTCATCATCGTCAATAAGACATTTTTTCACACTTGTAAACAACAACAAAGGTGTGGAAAGTTGTGACACTTCTTCGAGACATTTTTATTTACCGAAATGTAGGAGGATTTTTAACTAATAAAAGACAACCGAACAACGTAAATCGAGGTTGATTGCTTTCTTCCCGGTTGACTGACTGTGAACGGGTTCTTCTGAACATCTTAAACTATTTCATTTTTACCTGGGACATTTTACAAAAGGCTAAAGGTATGGCAAAGATTTTTCATCAATATTTGTGCATTTTTCTCTCCAGCTGTATTTCGCTGTCAATTTATTCCGTTAAATAACTTACAAGTTTCTTTGATAAAGCACAAAATAAAATTGTTATGGGTTAAGATGGAGACCATATTGTTTGTTTGTCCCTGAAATGAAAATACATTTGTATTGTCAAAATACTTTAATTTGAAAAAAAAGGACCTTCCGTTCTACCAAATTATATTTCAAACATCAAAACAAATCAAAATCGTTGAACTATTGTTTATTCTTATAATTGTGAAAGTAAGCAATGTACAACTGTTAATTGACTGTCTAGGATATTATTGAAAGAGTTGAGGTCAGGGTTATCCGTATGAATTTCTAAAATAAGAGTACCGAATGTCATACATCGTTCGCGGACTTCTCGTACAGAATTTTTGTCATTACAAAGTTTCGGGGTTATTGTGTTAAAAAAAATATGTATGAAATTCGTAATCATCAAACATGCGGAAAAGAACAGTGTGACATGTAAAATTAAATGGAAAATCTTTTCAAACTTTTTATATCGCTCCCTCTATTATGTTACCTCCTTTAGTCCTAAATTCAAAGAATAACCTCAAAGTTATATTTTAGCTCTTGCACTATTTTGCTTTCTTGACCTCAAATTACGCATGTTTTTTATACGTTAAATTATTTTTGCTGCAGTCAGGTTGGGTGGAGTTACTCTACTAATAATATTTAACTATATCGAAGTTTATAGACCTTGGTTTGTTTTCTATGTGGTTTATTGAGAGTTTAAATTCATATTATGTAAATAGCGTTATTGTATAGAATGATATTGTATAGACATAAGTATTGAATGTTTAAAGCTTCCGAACAAAATCTGATTCGAATCACACTTGAAGTTGTGAGATTTCATTCGCGTGTGTAAAATTACGTCTTTTCAAAAGTGAAAATAAGCAGAATAAGTGAAAACATTCCAAATTTCTCCCACGATTACAAATATTGAAGATATTCAATACAGGGAAGAGTAGAAATTCCTATTTCATTCGTAAAACACTACATTTAAGAAATCAACGGAAAATGCACCATTCAGACAATTTTCTGTAAAAATTGGCCATCCTTATGGCAATGGCTCTACAGTAGCCAGTTTTGATTGGACGTTCAATCATGTAAAATGATTTCAGCGTGGCCCTTTCGTCATGGCTAGTCCTCAGAAAAAAAAAACCATGCACGGATGATATCCGGTTCTTGTTATATAGGCTAAAAACCACTAATTCCACTTCCCATAGGCTTCTATGCTAATTTCACAATATTCAATGGCTTCTCTGGACTTTACCTTAACTTTAACCTGCAGATGACTATATATCAGCATGATTCTACATATGTCAGCTCACAATCCTCAGAATGGCATGTGGGGTTAGCAGACTTGCAGTGCAGTACTGGTCACCGGAAGTGAAGGGTCTATAAATAGCATGGGAAATCCCAGTGTTTTCACAAGATAGGGGTATATTTAAAAATCATTATGGAGATTAGGCTTCACATCACAAGAAGCAAAATGCACCTATAAAATGTACAGAAATGTTTTTCCTTTCAGAAACTGTTTAAATTTTTAAAATAAGATGAGAACTTTTTTCACAGCACTATGAGGAACAGGGGTAATTTCTGCGTAGGACTATTTTTGCCTACGTTCCAAATGCTCATTGGTTGAATTGGTGGTCTGTAACCTATATACAAATGTAGGTCAAATGATAACACCGTGTCCAAAAATAGAAAAAAAGACAAACAGACGGGAGGTAGATTGAACATATAACCAATATCAGTCGATTATTTATGGTTTCTTAATCAGTTAACAGGCAGCTGGTCTTTATGCAAGCATTAGGTGCATTTGGATATTAACCAGAATAAGAAAGTTAATTTCTTATGTTCGCTGAATGAGTGAATAAGAAGAGGTAGTGTCATGTGTAAAAAGAAATGTATTCGAATGCACGTGATTCCTTCAGCTCCTGCGAATAGAGTCTTAATATCACAACTCCTATGTTATGCAGGAGCTTGCCGTAACTACGCAGACTTTTTGTATCGCGCTTAACTTCTTATAATTAGGCTTCTGGCAAGGTTATCTTGCTACAAGATTAAAGTCATCACTACAGAAGTTTTATGGTACTCTTGGCTCGTTACTGTGTAGCCGTCTGCACCATGAAAATTGATTCGTTCAACGCGTACGTGTCATTCCTTTCTTCTTTCGTCTACCCGCACTTGACTTTTCTTGAGCAACTCGGCGGCTGTTCCTCGAAAAGCAGAGAACTCTTGCCCTACCGAAGCACCTGGTCTATGCTCCAAGGTTTTAGTGGAGTGCGAGTTGTTCATTTACTTTTGTTACTTTATGTTCTTTGTTGTGTATGTCAGCTTTCCATGTCTGGTCTTTGTCCCTTGATTACATTATTTTGATTTCCGCTACCATCTTGGTTCGTTTGATTGCTGTTTTAACTAATTAAAGACTTTAGTCAACAGTTCAACATTCGGAACCCGCCCAAAACTGGCACTCCGTATTGTTTTGAAATGCACCATATTTTGGATTTCCTTTGCACATGATTTTTTTTTACTAAATCCTTAAATGTTTTGATGAATATTTGAGCAATGTTACTAACCATATATAGTTAAGATTTTTAATATTTTTATTCATTTTCCCGTCTAATTATTGTGTGTATTTCTGTGACAGCTATTACAGGTAGAACGGTACTATCTCTCATTATTTTCGGTTTGCCTTTTGTGTACCCTACTTAAGTAAATACTTCCGGACACTGTAATTGGACAAATTGTGCTGGTACCCAAAATGTTTTATTAATTCAAGGCTCTTACATTATTATACTTTTAAAAAATTGCATTATATTTTTTGAATACCATTTTATAAATAAATATTATGAATTTCTAAAATTTAATGTGCCATTCGCAGAAAAAGGGGGACTTTGACCCCAAACATCATCTGCTTGAAATACCAAAGAATCGAGACCGTTTTGCTTTGACTTTGATCGCAATTTTAGTTAGAGAAATGAAGATATTACTGGAAAAAAGTCAGTTTATAGCTCCGTCATTGTTTTAAAGGTGTGAATTTTTCAAAAGTTTCACTATTGTCGCCTAGGCAAAATAAATAGTACCGTTCTACCTATATTAGATGTTGAAAATGATCTTTCTTCTTGTGTGGGTAACACAAGTACAAACTTATTACATATAACTTCTACCTTCTAATTCAATGAATTCGTTGAACCGTAGTTTAACTACAGTGTAAGTAAGCCGAATACTAAATTTATACTGTTCTGTTATTGTTTACAATAGGTAAAACCCCCGAGGCGTCTCGATAAAATAACCGGTATATCAGTGGAATGACTTATTTTCAATAAATGAGTAGTTTAAATAGTATTGAAACCTCGTATTCAGCTTTTGATACAATTGTAATTAGGTAAATAAATACTGCTTTAAACATGGTTTGTCCTTTTCACCTCGATGACAATAGTGTATACAACTTTTAAACATGTTTACTAATGTGAAATGTGAAACAAAATGGTAAAGGTTTGGAGAATCGGTAAAGTGAAAAAAAAATGGCGAGATAAACAATGACTCATTATACCATAAACTCTAAAGTGATGTCTGGATATCTAAATCACCAAATTGAAGAACCCCCCCCCCTTAAAAAATATCTACAAGAAGTTTATTTTAGTTCAAATGTCTATTATTATTTTGTCTGCTATTTAAATTGAAATTTCATAATAAATTATATAAATGATTAAACATATTAAGCTCTATCCATGAAACCTTTATTTTTGATTTTGAAGTAAACTTAGCTTAGCAATCTTTCAATCCTTAACAGCTTTTGTTAATTTGACAAGAGAGAGAGTAAAAAGCTCTATTACTGATCCCAAGATAACAATATCCTTTTCTTTTTTATCATTAATTTGAAGACAAGTCCATATAAAACTAAGACACTGGCTACGGGTTGATGTGATCTTTGGTGTAGAAAACCCCAACAAACGGTGCTTTTTATTTTGGTCTACATATGCTATATATTTACACAACGCTTGTCTTCTCTTACAGTTTGTTCTGATCTGTACCTTATATTCATCTCCATCTTAAACCAACCAGTTCAAGAACGTTATATATTGCAAAGTGGCAAGTTCATACACAATCTTTATAAATTTTATTTCTTAGGTGCAACAGCCGAAAGACAAACTAGGTTTGTATCTGCTTCAGTCTAGAAAATTTTGGTCAACAAAAATTAAAACACGGCGGAATAAAATAGTACTGTTACATTTAATTTATCATTTGTTTGAATGAACCGATTAATTCTTATAAAGCACGTTTCTAGCAGCAATCGCAATAGTACATGACAAATGAATGCATGAAATACTATAATTATATACCAGCAGGAGGGGTGCTTCCAGAGGGGGTACAATATTTTACTCCTCATTAATTAGTAGTTGTTTATTCACATACTGTACGGCGTAATCGAATCAATTAGATTAATTCAAATATCTCGGTGGATTTAAAATTAGATTTAATTGTGGTATTTTTTATTGTGATTAAATCAAGAAAACGAATTTTTTTTTCAAAAGGGATATAATTTTGAATCAAATAATTCTGTTTGAGGTCTGTAGAAAAATATTATCTACATTTATAATTGTTTTATTCATATTAATTTCATTTAATATAATGGTAAAAATTATTCTAATATATATTTAATTTCATTTATAACAGTTTTTAATTTGGATACTTTAACGTTACTAGTTTCTCTTACATATATGAAAAGTCATTCCTATAAGGTCCCATCTTTTACTTCAATTTATTTAAAATGATGGAAGAGTATGCTTTTCCGGGTTTCGTGCCGTTTTGATAGGAGTCCTTGTATGAATCATGCAAATTCTATGATATGTGATATACTCCCCCCCCCCCCAAAAAAAAAAGGCATCATGATTTATGTTTATTTTTGCTGTTGCGTTGCTTTATGAATCCATATAATGAAATGTAAATTAATCCATTCCAAACGGTCTGGTTTTTAGAGATAATTCACATCGAAAATTCATTTCTTTTGCATTACAGTTGCATTTACAGATTTATCTAAAAAATTATCTCTCCTACGACCAATGACTATATGAAAAGGTACATGTTGATTTCTTCCGTTTCCAAATTACATTTTAAACAAAATATCAAAAATAAAAATATTTTTAATCATGTATCACATTTAGCATGATGCTTAGCTGATTCAGAAGTGCTACTTAAGTATAGGTTAACAATAAAATCATGCGGCCATTAAGAATGATAGGATAATGAATTGGAAAGAGTGAATTACCAAAATATTATCACGAGTGCCGAAGAACGCTTAGATTTAACTTGTTCCGCGCACGATTTAAATCTAATTTAATTCTTGGCACGACTGATCATATTTTGGTTATTCACGGTAACCAATTGATTATCCTATTTATTTTATAGATTTCCTACATTATTTATCGCTATTTTCAATATGAATTTCATATTTGTGAACGGCGGATTAATATTCGCGTTGTGAAGTTTTGGCCGGAGAAAGTGCGAGAGTGAAATTACCAAAAACATTTCACAGTGTGAATTATCGATTTTTAACACTGCATGGGAACATTCGGTAAATCACTGATATCTATATAATAATGCGTGATATTTTGACCAGGCACGTAGCTGCCGTTAGGCAAAAAAGCTTTTGCCTGCACTTAATTTTGCCAATTTATTATTATTTTTTTTTTTGAGATAAAATACATCCAGGAGAGGTATAAATGATGTTCTGAAACGCGATCTCCGCGGAGCTTCGGGGGGGGGGGGTGCGAACTGGACCTGCTGGGGCCTTAAGAGACCCCAGACCCCCTGCCGTAATTTTGCCTATACTTCAATTTGGCCTCAGCTACGCGCCTGTTGACCGAAAGCTGTCACATGCTATGCACAATATTTAGATCACGTTATAAACAACTCAAGTTAAATGTCAAATTCTCTAAACAGGTCAATATATTATTATTTATAACTTTTTTCTATATTCATATTGCAAGATACAAACCTCAAGGTTGAAGATATTCTAAAATAAACCATACAAGAAAAACATTAGGAGACATATATCCCGTCTGGAATAATGTCACGCTAGCAATATTATATGTAAATGACTTGCACGAATGAGATTGTTTTTTACCGTACTTTAAAAATATAATTATTTATAGTCGACAACTAGATTAAATTGCTTACATATATTATACACCAATTGCAATAACTGATAGCGAGACATCATTCCACAGACTTGTCTCCTAATGCCTTGCTTGAGAAACAACCCGATGATGAAGTTGAGTCTTCTGCCTTGCTGTTTGTATCTTGCATTATATCTAGATGCAGTTGTATTTAGTTGTGTGTGTCAAACATGGTCATGAAAACACTGCCACTTTGTCAGTTTATAATTTCACTAATTAATAATATCAATCATATTCTATTGGTAAGATGAGTTATGATTTCATTGAAATTCACCTGAAATGAAGAATTCAGGGGCAAGAAGGAAATGCTTTTAATTACTAAAATATCTAATTTTTCACTTTCTGTTAAAAAATTATCTGAAGGTCCAGTCCAAGACAGTTCAAGACAATTGTCGATTTAAATTAGTACAGGGGACCGTTATGAGTGTAAATGCTACATTGGAATATTGGGTAATATATGTAATTTGTTTGATTTTTCTAGGTTTGCCTGATTCCTAGAAATATTTGTACTTAAATAATGCATGTGCGTGGAAGTTGTGAAGTCCTTAACGTATATATATTTGGACACCAACTTGCATCTAATCTCCAGTCCATCGCACCATTATCATGTGTCCTATACAGCTTAATTAATCTTTTAAACTTTGGATTATTTTGTTTGATCGGATTCGAACAATGTTATAACTGTTCAGCATTCCATGTGTGTACATGTAACAGCGAGGTGTTTTGTCGTCCTAATCCTGCAAAAATAAGTTAATTTGAGTTTTAAGTTTAATGTTTTTACATTTAAGTATCATTCAGCAGATTTAGATTTCAAAGAATTTCAATTTATGTGCAAATACCTTATCCTACACATCACCGGGACTCTTTATGTGCATCTGAGTAGTTGTCAGTCCTCCCTTTAATTATGAAATATCTTTGTATGCACAGAAGTTTGTCATATACATGTGAAATATGTCAACTATCAATTGCCATTTTGCGATTTTAAAGCTAAATCTATTTCCTTTTTTTTTAAATTTAAACATAGCTGAATCCAAGTCCCATTCCATTTGGGTGATTACATAGAAAACATATTGAGATCACTGGAGCATCCCTCTTTTCTGAATTTCTGGATCCGCCAATGTTAAAGTACACCAAAACTGTGTGTATTGTGTGCTGTAATTTATAAATAAGTCAAATACTACATGACTGTGTTTAGGTGTGTCCATGTCGCACCGGCTCCCCTAACTATTTCTAGACACTCAAATAAGCCAGAGAGCCTGTTTTTATGCTTTCAGCGATTGTTATTGGACATGGTTTAAAAATATTTTTATATTTTATTTATCATTTGTTCCAACGACGCCGGATATTTGCACATATAAAGCAGGCGACGACAAATAAGTTATTCTTTCTTGAACTGTAAAAATATTGACGTTCAGCGTATATAACGGAAATGATAATCTAACTTATTTTGTACGAACATCATATATGTGCATACAATTATTTTATTATAGCAAAATATTTCGTTACACAGACGGTTTTGTCAGATGTCAATGGAAGCTGCAAGAATTCCAAACAAATACTCATATAATATTTTTTATCATATTGTTTTCAATATTTGTAAAGTTAAACATATTTTTTGTTAGAACCATTATTACGGTTATTAATACTGTACTGTTTGAGAAGGTAGACCTAGGGTAAAGGACATAACTCTTGAAATCAATGATATGTTTGTATCATATTAAAGTTTACCAAAGCCTATCAAGCTTTCAATTGAAACAGAAAGAAATCAGTCCAAATTACTTTGATGCTTACATAAGATTGGTGTAAAATGTTGAATATAAACGTTCCAATGATTTGTTATGTCCCTTACCCTAGGTCTACCTCCTTAACCATGTGCTTTGAAGGTGTAATATCACTATTTCGGGAACCAGTCGCCTGCGCATACAAGAAAGTAGTTCCTAATGACACGAAGTAGTCCCATTATTGTACCCTACCATTCTTCTAGTTTAGTAGATATATACAAACTTGGTGTCATCTGATAGCTGAATGAATCAGCAGTAATCTAAAACTTCATTTTCTTTATTTGGTGTAGGGAAAAAAGTTTTGAACAAAGACTCTAGACTCCTTGATTTGGCTTAATTTCAAAACTAAAATAGTGATATCTGCTTTCACTTAACCGTTCTTAAAGGATAAAGGGTGATCACCATAATTAAACCCCTCCAGCAGCATCTGTGCTGATGATTTTTAGCCTTACAAATAGCCGAATGCAACATAGAAAGTAATGGAGACTAGAAAATGTGGTATGACACCTGAAGCTTGTTTTGTTTACAGTGAGAATTAGAGTTCATTTCAGGGAATAGTTTGATTCCCTTGATTGAACAATCAATACCTCATGAACTGCTTGAGGAAGTTACGTTGACAATTGAGAAAGAGATATAAACTGTAGACAAAGCATGTATTAAAATACCTTTAAAATGATAAAAATGTCTTTGTCAAGTGGATAGATAATTACCTCAGGTTGGTAGTAAAGATCCAACTCTATTCCCCGAAGTTAACTATGTTACTCGCTGTAAATATTAGGTCTACTATTTTCATGTGAAAACCTAGCCCAACGTGGAACAAATTGGCGATCATGCAAAGTTAACATGCATGAAATATACGAATCATCTAATACTGTAATAAAAGGCAGAAATTTAATTGAAACTGCTGACATAATTCCTTTATCATTTCTTAACCAGTCCGTGAAATCAACGACAATCTCTTAAAGGCACGACAAAGACAAGAATTAATTTCTCAAAACTTACTTAGATTACCAGGTCATTGGCCTTTCAGTCATGTGACCCACAATACATATACAGAACAGCACCGATTATAAATTTAAGAAAAGAAGAGCATGAATAATTTGATATGTATGATGTGCATTTGTATACACGTATATAATCTATGTAATATATATATATTGTATTCTAAACTCGAAAATACTTCATTTTTGATTGTCTGTTGAACTGTTCAGACATAAGTTACGGTTTTTCGAAATAGACTGAATCAAAGTACTCATGTACTGAATGAATTTATATCGCTCGTTTGATTTTTTCGCTTCAAATTATCGTCAAAGTGCAAATGGACTGAATGTAGAGTACGGGGATCGAATAAAACTATCTATCTCCACACAAACTTATTGTTATAAATGATAAATAGTGAACTCTCTGTTTTTATTTTTTAAATTCACCATTCTGATCACGAAGAACATTAAAAAAACATATACACACCAAAATTCATGATGCATCGTAACAGTGCGCCAGTTTGCGTTATACACTTCTTGAGACGTTCACGTTTCCCATTTTAGCGTTCATGCATCGTTTTGCGTTCGTTTAAACATCCGATAGAAGCGTTCTTTTAAACGTACGATAGAAGCGTGCATTTAATCGCACGATAGAAGCGTTCGGTTTTTTTTTGTACTTTGATTATTTTCTTGATTTAGCTGTAATTTTTATATTTTTTTGCTATTATTAATTTATATAATTTTATTAATTTTTAAATTATTTTCTTTTTTTCTGTCTTCATTATATGTCAATATTATTATTTTTCGTCGTTCGTCTATCGTGCGTTTAAACGCACGCTAGGAGCATTTGTTTATTGTGCATTTAAACGCATGATAGGAGCGTTCGTTTAAACACACGATAGAAGTGTTCGTTAAGCGTGCGTTTGGGTATCGCGAGTGCGGGAAACCTAAACGTCTCAAGGAGTGTACATTCTGTATTCAGGTTCGATATCGGCTTACATGGAACATCTAGATCAATGTATACAAAACTCTCCGAAATAGTGCATAAATGAACTACAAACTACTAGTTGGCCATTCTCAATTTTTTTAATTTTCAGGTGGAAATTCAATTTATCGATCTCCAGGTCGAAACTGTCTGTTAAAGCCACAATCATTGAAATGAATCACATCCTTAGATACATGATCTTCTCAACTAGCTAAATTTCTCAGTTGATAAGTTTTATAGCTACAAGTTATTCCATTGACATCTGTGTCATGTAAAAGCGCATAATTTCTGGACTCATAGCTCCAAAGACACGTAAATTAACATACCCGTAAACAATAAAGAATATAATTTCAACAATCATGTCGTGTTCAGGAACATTAGCCATGCACCTACAGCTCTATTATAGTAACATATATATGGTCAAAATAGTCAAATAGAATGATTAGAGCAATAACACTAGACTTTAAAACATGACACAATACCCGAGAATGAATTATCGAAATTCCTGTGATATCGTCCATGCAAAGTTTCATTTCCGGGCTTCCGATGTGATAACCGTAATAACAGAGCATGGGTGATACGTCAGGATGGTTTCTGTGTTTACATATATGCTACCCCTTTGTAAACAAATTGCCAAAATATTAGTGGCAAATAATACCATGAACCCCTCTTCTTTATACACGTTTCTTGATCGGAACCAGCTCCCCTTTTACCCGCCAGGACCTGCATGAAATATCTGAAAATAGCTCTTCCCCTTGATACTCAGCATTCTTCTATATATTTTAAATCTATGATTGATGACTATTATAATCTCGCAGGGATCAATTTATAGCCAAACATCAAAAGATTTCTATGCATATAAAATAACTAAGCAACTTTAATACATCGACACTGAACTACTGGTTTATTCGGGTAAATGCATAGAAATAAAGAGGTAAAGATAAGAGGTTAGAGGTCAACTATTTTTAATTGGACCGTTGTTAACACAAACCAAATTAATCAGTATATTTAGTTCGCAGCAAAAGTTGTTTATTTGGTTTGTTTATTGACGTAAAAAACATAGAATTGAATTGATATTATTAGAAATACTTACAAAGGTGACCCTACTTTCCGCATTTGAACCTCCATGGGTTATACCAATAGGGCTGCCTTCCTGCGGTAATGTATGATAATTGCAGATGCTGTCAGGCTTTACAAATGTAAAGGCCCTGGCGACTGATACATGTATATCAATTCTGATCTTCGATCTAAATTGATAATAAAAGGAATAATTCGCTTCCAATATACATGAAAAATTGATTCGTGACATATTTATATTCCTAATTATACATGTACATGTATAGCATTGACTCGTAAGTACTTTTCTATTGTAACGGGAGAGCATGATTTGATTCACAAAATTATACTCCGATACCTAGGATCGAACCCTAGACCACTCGGTCAAACCGATTCGACTAAAGATACAACTTTTAGCCATTGCAAGTCAATTATTAGATGGCTATTTAAAGCTCGCGCAGATAGGTCGTCATGTGAACAAAATACAGGGAAAGTTGGCTTAAAGCTTAACACGCTAAATAAGGCTAACTGCTTCTATGTTTTATTTTTGTAACCAAGAAGTTACATTTTCACCTAAAAGCGCTTACCAACCATCTTGGGCTTTTGGAAGACGTATTTTCTGAAATCACAGAACGCGTTAAATAGTACACATAGACACAGACATTGTAATTGTTTTATACTATGCACATTTGTAAGTGCCCGACTCATTGTTTAATTTAGAGCAAAATTGTGAGAAATGCATTTTCAAAAACTACTTTTGCTATCTTTTTTTACTTTTTTCCAATCTGTTTTTTTCCAAAAGTTGCATTTTGGGGAAACTTAAGGGGTTTTCTGTACATATTCTGATAAAAATTTCTGGCATTAGAGCAATTTTTTTGAAAATCAGTCCTACTTGTGGTCAGAATTCTTGGGCCAATGGTCAGTCCAAAGTTTGCGCTGTTGATGTGACATTTTTTTCCCTATTCTTTTCTTTTCATGCTATCTTTTTTTTTCTTTTTTTTCTTTTGTCTTTTTTATTGTAATTAAGTCATTTAATTTTCTAAATTGCAATGACTTTTGTACAAGTTTTATTTTGATAGAGGACCTGAAGTTTTGCGTAATGTTAACCCAGCTCGAGTTTCAAGTTAGACCGTGCCATCCCATAACGACCATTATTGTACACTGGCCTATGATAAACAAAGACTGAAGTCTTCAAAGTCGCTAACCGTCAAATATTCTCTGTCACTGATTTTGGCTTACTTTCAACATCCGAAGTGGCACGAAAATCGGGTGACTTCCGCTAAAATCTTGGTTCCCATGATATGATTGCGTACTCTTTCGTAACCATGATGACCCGAATGTTTTCAATTTACCGGAACTAGATAAAAACAACTGGCGAAGACTATATATATATCGGGGTCCTGATAATATATATATGACCTACATACAGCCTATTGTAACGAGACCCTGTGTTTAAATCGAAAACTATGTAATACATGTATTACATAAATTCAATGCTAACTGATCTTTTGATGTAAATATCACGTTCTCATCCAAGCAGAAAAAAAACGCACACACACATAGACTAGTGTATAATATTTTTTTAAAAGAGGTACATTGTAGCGATCTTTGGTTCGCTGATGATATTGACAAGGAAACCAGATTAGGGACCAGAGTAAACAGCTGGCAATAAATTTTCATAGATATCGGGCCGTGCTAATGTATATGTATATAAATCATAAAAAGGTGGTTTTTTTTATCATTTTAGAAAAATAAGAATCGTCATGGAAAGAGACGGCATTCAACTCCGACATGTACACGTGATTGATCCAGATAAAACAGGAAAACACAACGGTCAAGGATACGAAAACAAAGCTTATGAAGGGCCAGAGGTGAAAAATATTGATAATAACAGATCAGATAATACGTTTTTATTTCACATTGAAATCCATTTTAAGGTTAATGTGACATCAACTCCCAAAACTTACATTAAAAAATGTGGTAAATACGGCTCTTGGTATATATGTACTGATATTGTATATTTATAAAATCAAATTATTGTTTTGAATACAATTCGATACAATTTTGAAATACACGTATATCAACACTCACTACAGTTTAAAACCGATTGTCCCATTACAAGACCGTTCCCATTTCCAATTTCTACTAAAGAAGGTTAATTTGCCGCCTATTCGCACTGAAACACTCGTTTCTACCGTATTAGAAACAAGATTAGAATATATTGGGCATACGTGGAACAATACCTTGACATATCTAAAGTATTCAGTATAGTATATTTGGAAAACATAGCTTGTACATATGTTAGGCCTGATCTTTCTTTATTTTCCTGACGGCTTCTTGGATCTGCTGAAAACAGAGAAAAGGCTCAAATTAACCAAAATCGGACTTAATTATGAAATTAAAGTAATATAATTTTTCAGTATGGCCTGTTATAATGTTTGAATTGATTGTCAGATTCAAAATTTTAATAAGCCTCAATCGCTCACCTGGTTCGTGCTTCGCCTTTTAAGGACAATAACTCTAAAAAGGAGTCCTCCTACAACTTCGGTCCAATGGGAACTTTAGTTTCTATCCTTTATACTTTTCAAGATATTGATTAAAAGCTGCAAAAATATTATTTTTCGCCTTTCATGGGCAATAGCTTTTTTTGAGCTATCCAAGCTATAAAAAGGGGGGTCACCTTTATTTTCCAATATCTCTTACAGTTTATTTTTTAGATAAATGTAGAAATTGGTGACTTGACCCCTGTGGCCTAAATATAGCAACTGCGGCCATTCTTGATATATTTATAATCGACATAATTTTAAAAGTTAATACCATAAGGCCTCTAGTGACCATGTTTGGTAATAATCCACTAAGTGGTTCAGAGGAGAAGATTTTTTAAGAAAAAAATTACGACGACATACTTCGACGGACGCCAAGTGTTGGCAATAGCTCACATGACGTAAGGCCAGGTGAAGTAAAAAGGCAAAGGGGTACACTTTTAGTAAACAAAGATAACTTGAGATACGTACAAACCGTAGATCGTGCTTTGTTGATGTGATGTCATCTGCTCAACTGGTAATTGATCGATTTAAGAAATAACCGATGCAAATCCATTACTTAATTATAAAGGCAAACTAAAATGAACAAGGACAAAGAAAAAACAGGAATAATAACAACAAAAACATACAAAAGAATTCAAACAGAAAGCTTTAAGTTTTAGGTCTACAAAAAACTAGAAATATGGAGTTTAACATTTGAGTTACTTGAGTTTCTATTGCTGTCTGTAGAAAGAGTAATCAAGGGAACCAAGGTCATAGCGGTAATCAAAAGAATGTAATCCAGGGACAAAGACCAGACATGGAAAACAGAAACTCCTGCCAAATTGTTCTGATTACGTAGTTTCCGGTGGTCTTCGTCAATAAAAAAAATGTATATTATCTTACTTAATTTCAATATACAGGAGGACCAGAATGGCATGTCAGACCCGGCACCACCATATGAAGATAGCGACGACCTTGACTTTGAGGGAAACATTTTTTCAAACACTGTTGGTTCGATACAGACAGCCATTTCCGCATGGCATAAAGAAAACAAGGATATTGTGAAATATTCGTTTTACGTTTTACTTCTTCTAGGTTATTTTGCTTATTTTATTTGGTGTATGTACTGTCAAACCAAAGAGGGAAAGATTGGAGAGGAAGGAAATGTACGACTGATTGTGTTGACAGTAGTTATCGTTCTTGGTATATGTCTGCAAATTTTCTTCACCATATGCAAGCCAGATTTCACCGGGATGGAGAACTCGTTTGATCGATTCATGAACAAATATGGTTTTGTGTAAGTGTTATATTCGAAAAGAACATTCTTATGGTGACGATATTAATAAGTTACACATCAAAAACACTAAAATGCCCTAACCTATTAAACAAAAGGGACTTGTATTAATTTTAATGAATATTGCGTCAAAGGCAAGGGTGGGAGCATGATCAGAACGATAACAAACTAAACATCCAAAATCCGAGTTTAACTCAACATAGAAAACAGACAATAAACTAAAAATGAAAACAAATTGAATAAAAGAATGCACAAATAAATTAGAGAAAATATACATAAACCGTACTTCTCTAAAACGGAGAAGTATCTTTTTAGATTTATCTGATGGAAGCAAAGAGGAAGTAAAGAGATGAAAGTAAATGAGCTTCCTACAATTGAATGCCATGGGACAAAACTTAAATTAAAATACAAAGTCACAAACCATATAAGTTTGAAAGAAAATAAAACTTTTTAAATGTTTTTTAAAGAATCAATTTAAATTTCGATTCTATTTTTAAAGACGAGTTGTGGTTTTCATTTCAAACGTTTTGAAAGCAATACAAAAATGTATGTCTTTTTAAATCGTTTGTTTCTGTTTGATTTTTTTTAGAATTCATATATGTTTTATTATCCTGGCCATCGCTGGAAACATTGCTGTCATCATCGTAGAAGTTATATTGAAAGAGATAGAAAATCTTTACTCCCTGGTTGGGGTAGCCACTTTTATCATTGTATTCTACGTCACTTCACACAATCCAGCAAGGGTAAGTCGTTTCGAACGAGTCTCGAATGACGATTGACGTTCGGAACTTACATTAACGCTGAGATAGCCAAAATAGAAATGACAAGAGTCTTTGCATACTAGAAGTAAAAGAGAGAATGACGACTTTATCCCAAATATGCGACATTTGTCAATGATTTAAAAACTGTCAGAGTTTTCCAACATTTAGTAAGCGAGTAAAGCAGAAAACAAATGTTTGTCGCTAAGTGAAGTTAATATATACCTTGACGTTACCGAGAAAAATCGTCATTTGGAACAATTTTAAAGTATTAGTCTTTATAAAAATCAGACAGGAGGTGATTCGCGCATATCAAAAACCCACTGAATTCGGTTTAATTTCTTGTTCAGAAATAATTACTAATCACATAACAGGTCTTAGTTTTTCACTTGGTTGCTGTGCTTATGAGATATAAATCATATAGATTATATATATGAAGTTGGCACTTTGCAAGATTTATCGTTCTTGATTTTGTTTGGCTGATTGATTTTAGTAGGAGATAAATGCAAGATTTTCTCAAAGGTGCAGATCTGGATACAGAAATAATTATCGTTATGTGAAAATATAGCATATGTAGACTGAAAAAGCATGGTTTGTTTGGTGGGTTTTTCTACACCACGAATCACTTTACCATTGGAAGTATTAACTCGTTTTATTTTATGCTTTGCTTCACACCAGAGACGAATGAGCTATTCTATCAGTCCTAAACATTGTCACGTGTGTTGAGTCATGCCGCGTCAGATCCTTCAATTAAATAAACACTAATGACTCTTGGGGTTGAGGGCATTATCGATGCATTTTAATGTTATTGAGAGGTAATGATGCCTTTAACATTGATAAATGCCCTCGCTTGCGAGTTGATATACATTATCAACATTCCAAGCAATAGCACTGCTTCGTGGGCAGTCAACTGCATAATGATACTCTCTATAAAAGTAGTTTTGATATACATGTAGTTTATCATTTACCCACAATGTCGGTCTAGTAACGTTGTATCTCTCTTCGATCACATTCTAAATTTACATTTATTATTACAGATCGTCGGCTACATGTTACACTGTCGGAAGTCATGGAATCGATTCTCATTTTATACTAATCTCGTGAGACGACTGCACACTGAAGGGTGCATTGTCTTTTCTAAAATTATAGCTGCTTGACTCTATTTTTGATTCTATCTTTGTACGCGCTGGTAAGCTCGTCAATTACTAACCAACTTCAAGTCAAATGTTAACCGGAATATATGATTACTGAGCAGACGGACTCTGATTTTTGTATGTTTTATTTGATATTTTAGGTGAACTGGCGACCTGTCTTTTGGGGCCTGGAAATCCAGTTTTATTTCGCCCTGTGTATTCTGAAATGGCCTGTAGGCAATGACGCATTTCAGTGGTGTGGTGACAGGGTGACTGAATTTTTAGCCCACACTGATAAAGGAGCTGGATTCTTGTTTGGTGAAAATACGTTTAGAGAACATTTCTTCGCTTTTGCGGTACGTTCTCGATACTATTTCAATTCGGACATACCATGTTTTCTGATTGGGTAAAAGTTTTTTCGTCTTTCATTTAACTACGCAATACTGACGATATCAACGAAGACAACAGTGCAGATATTTTTGCATTTAGTGTCAGCCCATACAACATAAAACTGTTGAAGAATACCACATGTCTATGTGACATTTTTTTTTGTGCTCGAACCATAGGGTATGTAAGTCTCATTCTAGTTTCATTTTCTTTACCGGAATTTACGACGTAGAACGTATTGAAAACCGAGGACCGATCTGCAATTTATTGTTTACTGTCGGGTACTCGAAACCCTGTATGAAACCCTGTATAACAATGCAAAATCTTCTATTTTATGTTTTTTTTTCTTAATACGCTCCCGAAGGGAGCGTTAATGGTTGTATCATCAACTTGGTTCTGTATACTTATGGCAAGAAAAAGCATAATATCCGGTTTGTACCTGCATTTTCAGGAGCTGAAAAACAGCATAATGGCAGCTTCATTTGCGTATACTTGTATATGTGCGATTAAGAGCCAAACCAGTCTCTAAAAATATTTGCTAGTTTCGATAATTAAATACAAATCGAATCATAGATTTTCCAAGATAGGGTTGGCCTTATAGTCTGCAGTATGGCGTCCAGATGTTTACGAAAATTACGTAATCAATATTACCCATAATTCTCGGGTCCTAAAAATTGCGAAACGAAAACGAACCAAAACGAAACGAAAATAATCGATAAAAGAAAGAATCGAAACGAATCTATTCGATAAAATGAATCAAATCGTTATAAAAACATAATTTAACTATACAAAATGAACAGAATGAAGCGAAACTAAATGCAACAAAAGAAATCTTTGAAGACGTTTCGCAAATATAAGAACCATAATGTTAACCAGTGCCGGACAATTCGACCCAAAGACATTTCGGACCATGGTAACCATTAATTCCTTATAAATACCGGACAAATTGCCCAACAGACATATCAGACCACAACAATCAGTAAAATGCTTTAGGACAAATATACATCATTACAAAATTTGCCATACTTGAAGGTTATAAGTATGAAATATCAAATCAGAGCTGACAAAAATTATTAAAGTTGTTTTTAATTAATGTTTCTTCGGGAGCGTTAAAAGGTTTCACCTTCATCTTATTACCTTTATCTTGTAGAAATAGATAATTGTTATTTTTTATCGGTATTATTTACACAAAAAGATGTTTGCCCTCAACACTGAACTCAACACTCTCTAAATGACAAGTCTCCATGCTTTTGAATGGTAGACTAGGACCCAATCTCGTGAAATCACGGGGTCACATGACGAGACTTACATACCCTATTGGTAGATAATTTGATTGAATATTAAGTCGGCCACCTGATCAAAAATATTTATGTTAACAAACTACCTGCAATGATGTCACATCTAACTTTGCTCAACCTTAGAAATCAGCACTTCCTTGAAATTTTCCAAATCCACAAACACTTTAATCTATGTTTGTTATGCACCGCTTTACCATTTGACACTTAAAGCGAATAAGTACTATTGAAACCAAACGTGTATAGAAACCTATTCCATATACAAAAACGTATTTGTCACAAGTAAATTTTCTGTCACTCCCACAAAAGAGTATGTTTACAAGATAATTATTTTTTGGTATGTACGTTTGTTTACTGACAACATTGTTCGAGCAGGCCAAAAATGTGTAGATAAAGGTTACTGTTCTTAAAATGAATTACCTTTTTATTACAGGTACTTCCGGTTATAGTGTTCTTCAGTACAGCCATTTCTGTTCTATACTACCTGGGTGTGATGCAGTTTGTAATCAAGTATATAGCACGTGCTTTAGCATTTGCACTCGGAACATCTCCAGCTGAGTCCCTCAATGCAGCAGGAAATATTTTTATTGGTCAGGTACAAAATACGTCTTCTAAACATTAAATTTCTTTACAAACACAAAACTGCAAAACAAACTGCATATTTTCATAAGTTTGCATATAGTGAAGACAGGGAATTCACCAGACATTATAAAGAGTTCGATGATTATCCAAATGTCTCATTTCTTCGAAAAATAATATGAGGCAAAATAAGCGGACGAAGTTGAATATATTGATATACTCCAAAATAACCATCTATGTAACATGTAAATACTCCTGTAGTCTGAAACCGTCGTTAAAGAAGTTGCTTCTGATTTCAGAGTGAGGCACCATTGATGATTCGACCATTTTTAGCTAGGCTAACTAATTCTGAAATCCACGCCGTTATGACAGGAGGATTTGCGACTATTGCCGGAAGCGTTATGGCAGCTTATGTTCTGATTGGTGTAAGTTTTTTTGGTTATTTGTTCCTATTTGCATGTAAATTAGAAATGTTTTAACCTATTAAAAAGGAAAGAAAAAGTATACACCGGTATAAATGCACAGGCTATTTCATACAGAAAACTACGTCTATCAACCCATAAATTTCCTTATACATTTACTACCGTTTTTAATTTTTTCAAACAAATTTAACCATTTTAGCTCAGTTTCTATGAAAACTTGATCTATAGACTGCGTCATGTTTTCTAGGTGCCCGCCAAACATCTCCTGTCTGCCTCTGTGATGTCTGCACCTGCTGCACTGGCAATGTCGAAACTGTCTTATCCCGAGACCAAGAAATCAAGAGCAATCGGAAAGGATGTCTATGAAATGGAAAAAGGGTAACAAAAATTTAAAATTAATTTTGTCTTTGTAGCAGTTTGCAAATGCATATGTGGAAAGCAGAAATGGGGTAATTGTGAATGTAATCGTTAATCATCTGTATTGATTACCTTTCTTCAATTAATCATTGTAATCATTAATCGGCAAAAAAATCTGATTACATGTAATATAATGTAATACCAATTTCTTTTCAAAATACCCTGTAATTTTGATTATTTTATGATTGCATTATGATTAATGATTTATTTATGAAAATATTAAAGCCTCAAATGGTATTTATGGATAATGCATTATGTCAACAAAAGATGAAGAGTAAAATGATTGTTAATCATTCAATGCTTCTTAAAACTTTGTGAAAATTTTTCATTTGTTTTTTTTTCTCCTTTCTTGTGAAGATATTACAAAGTGTTAATACAATACCAACAAGTAAAAAAATCTAATTGTTCTAATGAAAAACATGTTTGTAAGAGCTATCAAAAGATCCTATAAAATTGTTTTAATAAATTTGATAAGAAGTACAATAGTAAAACCCAAAGGTATTATGGCTATTTTCTTTTATATTCAAATATCACAAAGGGCATAACTGTATATGAATCAAGTGCAATGGTTCTAAAAAATTCAACTGAAAGTCACGAATTGTTATTTTGAACTTGTATATATTTTATAGATCTATGTGGTTTTATAAATTGGTGAGGATTGATGTTCACAGTGTGAATTATCGATTTTTTTACACTGGAAACATTCGGTAAATCTCTGCTGTTGATATTACAAATTCATTTATTCCAGAACTGAACGTAACATTGTTGAAGCTGCTTCGAATGGTGCAAGTCAGTCCATCAAACTGGTCGCCAATATCGCCGTTAATCTTATCGCATTTATTTCACTACTGGCGTTTTTAAACGCCACTCTAACCTGGTTTGGAGAAAGAGCAGGTCTCACAGAACCACTTACGTTTGAGGTAATACTTAATACGATTAAAATAAAAGAGTATCAGAATCGGATCGGTACGTTTGATTTAGAACACAAATTAAAAAACGATTGGTTATGAAAGTATGATTTAGGACACAAATTAAAAAACGATTGGTTATGAATGTATTGTAACAGTTTTCCTTGGTTTTCACATCTCCGATTTTCTTTGTTTACAATTTTCTTATATTAATTGTGCTTTTATTAATAGTATCAATTATAGTTTGATTAATTATAGTACAATATATATACTGAATATTACAAAATCTGCGGTATCAACGCGAGACTCCTATAATATCATCTCAAGGGCCATCGGCCCGCGGGTTGATAGAGGTCGAGGGTTGATACCACTGGTGATACAGACTTTGACATGTCATGTTCATTATATCATAGATTTTAATTATACTGCAATTCCGTGAGGGGGTGTAATATAGGTCAATGGGTGTGATATACGGTATACGATATAGGTCAATGGGTGTGATATACGGTATAAGATATAGGTCAAGGGGTGTGATATAAGGTATACGATATAGGTCAAGGGGTGTGATATACGGTATACGATATAGGTCAATGGGTGTGATATACGGTATACGATATAGGTCCTTGAGGGGTGTGATATAGGTCAAGGGGTGTGATATACGGTATACGATATAGGTCAATGCGTGTGATATACGGTATACGATATAGGTCCGTGAGGGGGTGTGATATAGGGTATACGATATAGGTCAAGGGGTGTGATATACGGTATACGATATAGGTCAATGGGTGTGATATACGGTATACGATATAGGTCCGTGAGGGTGTGTGATATAGGTCAATGGGTGTGATATACGGTATAGGTTGGTGAGGGGGTGTGATATAGGCCAAGGGGTGTGATATACGGTATACGATATAGGTCAAGGGGTGTGATATACGGTATACGATATAGGTCCGTGAGAGGGTGTGATATAGGATATACGATATAGGTCCGTGAGGGGTGTGATATAGGGTATATGATATAGGTCAAGAGGTGTGATATACGGTATAGGATATACGGTATGCAATATAGGTCTAGAGGTGTGTTTAGGGTATGGTATGTGGTATAGGGTTTAAACAAACACTTATACTGCAGGTACAAAAAAGATATATTTTAATTTAAATATATGATATAATACGATAATAAAATAGGGTAATTGCATGAATATTAGTGAAAAATGTCCCGATAATGTATATATATATATATATCATGATACACGAGCGTGCGATTATAATATGATTCTCTGCCAGAGCCATTGTCAAACAGTATTTACTGTAATATTGGAAGGTAATAAAATAAAAATACTTTATTGAGTAACATTCGAATGTTAGCCTTAATATGATCAAACTGTCAATACAATACAAAATACTTAAGTGAACCAATACGCAAAAAAAATCCATATTGGCTAGGCGTGACATAGCATATTGCACTAGTTAGCCAATTAAGATATACTTGCGTAAGGTTTTCTATATTGGCTGAATTATTGGTCCTCGGTTAGCAATGTATATTGAACTTCGGCTGCGCCTCAGTCTATTATGACTAGCTTTGGACCATTAAGTAAACCAATATGGAAAACCTTGCACAATAATACTATATTGTCAGGGCTGACAAAAAAATATGAAATATGTCCTGATTTAATGCTGGTCATGAAGCGTCTCGGGTTTCACCTGTCTCAAATTAAAGTTTTTTTTTCTTATTTTCCTGAAGTATTATATGTACCTGAGATTTGAAGTTTATTCTTTTAACTTAAACATTTTGATTTTCACTCAGTCCTGTAAACTGTTAAATGAGTCGATTAGAAAAGTTTTCATATACATTCTCGGTCGGTTATGATCATTTTTACGACTGTGACTTTGATAGAACATTGAAATTTAAGTTAATTGTACAGTTATTCAATACGGGTCCTTGTCGAATCGTTCAATTTCGAAAACGTTCGATACCAGACACTTGTACACCATGTTCAAAATCCCTTCAAGTACAGTTTACAGTTGTTTACTTTTTCTATAAAACCTTCACTTTGCCTTTGTCAACTATTTATTGACTTTGGTTTGTTCCTTTTTCTAGGGGTTCGGTTTATACGGCTCTGCTGAAAAGATAGGCGGTATCATGTTCCGCCATTTTATTTTGTTAACCAGAGTGTGCAATATGAAAATTGTAACTCGGAACGCATCCGTATTTTTTCTAGGAATTTATTTAATAGAGCGAGAAACGGGGGAAAATATCGACTCATTTCATTGAATTGAATAGCCAAACATTTAATACTATATGATAGTATATATTACAATGCTGTACACTCACGTCACTTCCTGTGATATATTCTCATTGCAGTTCATTTGTTCCTATGTGTTTTGGCCCGTATCGTGGGTGATGGGCGTTCCCCCTGCTGACTGCCGAATTGTAGGCAAACTTATTGGCATAAAGACATTCATCAACGAGTTTGTAGCATATGATTCATTATCAACGATTATTAAAAACGATGCAAATTTAACATGGTACACAAGTCATAGCAATTATACAGGAGGCTACAGATATGAAGGACTAGATATAACATACACAGATTTTAACCACACCTTAGTTGGCGGAGTTTTAAAGGTAATGTATATAAAAGTTTGTTGTTTGGTAATTATATTGGGGATTTTTAGCAAAAAATGCTTTTTCGTCTGCCTCCTTCGGGTGTTCCTAGAAGAGCAGAGGACGCTTACCTTACCGGTCCACCTGGTCCATGATCCCAGATTTTAGTGAATTCCGAGTCGTTCATTTGCTTTTGTTTCTTTGTACGTGTAATTTTTGGTTATTTCATGCTCTTTTTGTGTGTATCTGTTTTTTTCTGTATGGTCTTTATTCTTGGAATATATCCTTTTGATTTCCGCTCGTACCTTGGTTCTCTTGATTACTCTTTAACTGTCCAATCATTTCTGGTAAATATTTCACCAATTACAAGATTGCATATCTCCTAACACCGCTGTTTTCAAAGCGTTTTGAACCTACCAATTATTTAACTAAATATACTGAGCTAAATTATTCCGACGGTCCTCAACGAAAAGAAAATAACGGTATAGTTACATAAAGAGAATTACATTCACGGTTTAAGCCCAATTTTCAGCAGCTATCTTACCACTGAGCGCTTATAACATAGGTTAAATAGCGTGCTTTTAGAAGAAAAGTTCTTGTGTCTAATGAAAACAGTAATGGTTCATATTGACATGTAATCTGTTGATCACAAACTCCTTCATTTATTACAAATGTTTTAAGACATTCATCAATTTTTTTATAAAATCTTATTTCGTTCATTTAATATTCATTAACTCCTGTTTTATTTGTTCATATATGCAGGCCAATGACAAATATTTGAATTAGAGCTTTAAACTAAAAAAGAATGATATAATAAGTGAAAAGCGAATAGATAGTAAACGCATGCATCCATATTTTGTAAAAATTCGGATGAGAGCTGTAAAGTAAAGAAATATAAGTCAATAAGCATGCTTAATATACACTTCCGCGACGTAGGGCTTTGGTAGAACAAAAAGAATTTTCCTCCGGCGGAAGTATACATTGACCATGTTTTTCCACGTACACTCATCGACTATGACACATTTAGCATGAAATGGTCTATTCCGGTGAAACAAGTAATACATAAGCACTGCATGTATGTCAACTTTCACTGGTACTTTTTTGTGTAAGAAATTATTGTATGTGTCTTTACAGAGTCCAAGGTCATTAGTTATAGCAACATATGCTCTGTGTGGATTTTCAAACGTTGGCTCCATAGGAATTATGTTAGGTGCATTGGGAGCAATGGCGCCGTCAAGGAAACACGATATAACGAAAGTGATTGTTCGGGCCATGATCTGTGGAAATGTTGCTTGTTTTCTGACAGCAAGTATAGCTGGTAAGAAATTATAACTTTTAAGAGTGAGTCCAAGGTAACACCAGGCAGTGATATTTCATATCACAAATGAATCCTTTCTCAAAGTTGAATGTTGGTTTATGATTTACTGTTATGATTGAAGAGAAATAATTTACATAGAAAGCATTGAAATTATTGAAAAAAGGAAAATAACTCAGTAGTTTGAGAAAAATTTGGTTGCTTCGTTAGAGAACTTTCAGCCATTTTCCGAGCTATCCATTGTCGATTTAAAATAAACTCTATACTATTTTACATGCATATGATATATACATTACACTGGAACAAAACAATTCAGTGGTTTAAAATTTAACCTCTGCCACCCAAATCATAGGATCTGCCTGATCTTTATATGGACATCCTCTCAAAATGCCAAATTTTGATATGAAGATTCGTGTATATGCAGGTTTTGTTCAACCCAATTACACTCACGTGTTTCAAGGAGCAAAATGTAGCTTATCTGGTCTGAATGCACTGTTCATTAAAATTCCTATTTTTATTAGGAGCATATTAATCATTATATTTATCGTACGTCTGGTGTTTTTAAAGCTACACAGCAAAGCAATACTTATAAACATCTACAGGATGATGTGATACACTGAATATCTTAAGAAAACAGAATTGTCTTGAAGTGGAAGACCTATATACCAATACAAAATAGAAGAAAAATGTTCTACAGAGATTTATTCCGTTAGTGTCCAGGCATGGGTTTCATAAAAAAGTTGAGAATATCATCAATTCCTGAGTTTTCCAAAAACTTTTTAAGTTTCCGATTGGCGAAACTTTAGCTTCGGAAGGATTTGAGGAAAATCTCAGTTTTTATGTTTTATGAAACCAGACACTGATTATCAATTATACATGCAAACCCCATTTTTGAAAAATTTTCTTAAACTTTTTTCTAACATGTTATGTTTGAAATATCAAAAGCAATTTGTTACGCATAATTTATCGACTCCGACGACAATTTTGTCGAGTGTAAGTTTGGCCCTTTTTTGAAAATAGGAGAATCACCAGTCAACAATGTCCCTACAAAATGCCCGTTCATATATATATATAACGTCTCAGAATGTGATGACTCTATTCGCTACACTGCTCTATCGGATCAAATTGATACAGGGAAGATATGTAAACGTATTGAAAGGTCTGAAAAATTCCCAACGATGTTAAAACTGTCAAATTTTCGATGCAAATGTTTGGTCGTTCCCTCCGCGGGATTCGAACTTGTACCGCTGTGACATCTATGGCAACACCGCCTGCACAAAGTCCAGCGCCCTAGACCACTCGGCCAGCTAGGCTATATGAAAATACAGCTTTCGCTGGCCGGGTCATTCCTCCTCGTAGGATTAATCTAGGGCTGTAACTTAGTACACGATGTATGGTAGTACGGGACAGTTCATTTAGATGTTATTATGTAGGATAGAGGATCAAATTAATGATGCATGTCACAACAAATCAATATTATACAACGTCTCAGAATGTGACGACTTTTTTCGCTAAACTTTTCCATCGGATCAAATTGATACAGGGAAAATAACGTTAACTTATAGAAGGGTCTGAAAAATTCCCAACGATCTTAGAACTGTCAAATTTGCGAAGCAAATTTTTTGGTCGTTCCCTCCGCGGGACTCGAACTCGTACAGCTGTGACATAAGGTGACAGAAGGTGATTCATACATGTCAAAAACCAACTGTATTCAGTTTTATTTCTTGTTCAAAAACAGTTACTGATCACCTAACCAGTCTTAGTTTTTCATTTGGTTGTTGCGTTTTTGAAATTAAAATTATGTAGATTCTACATGAAGTTGGCACTTTGTAGGAGTTATATTTCTTGATTTGGTTCCATTCGGGTAATTTTAGTGTGAGTTAAATGTATGATTTTCTAAAAAGTGTAGATCTGAATGAAACCATTATCGTTATGTGAATGTGTAATATATGTAGACTGTAAAGGCATCGTTTGTTTGGTAGGTTTTTCTACACCATGAATTATCTTACCATAGGTAGTGTCTGAATTTTATGCATATGGACTAATACTTAACATTTAATGTTGTTGCATGCCGGGAGTTAAATGTAGGTAATAAATAATTATGGGCTACAATATTGAGAATGTTCTTGAATATTGAAATCATTGAAGTTGACCCCCTATAGTGTAATTATATTGTATGTTATATATTCTTCTTTATTTGTTATTTTAATACCTTCCGGCGTAAGAATCTGGCAAATGGTGTCAAGTCACTTTTCTCAATTTGTTTTTTTTTATTTGTTTGTTTGCTTGTTTTCTGTTTATTTGTTTGTTGTTTTGTTTTGTTTTGTTTTTTTTTCTCAAATATATTCAATACATCTGAAAAACGACCGAAAAGCTATCTAAATTTATCATGAAGCATCTGTCACGTAGATATTTTTTGACTGCTTATATAGGAAAAAGTGTCGGAAAATGGTTCCGCCATTTTTCCATAGTGCATATCAAATAATTTAATTGAACTATCAGTATCTTAAAAAGGCAAATTTTGTGAACAACACTGTAATAATTAGTTCTTGAGGTTATGAGGTATAAATACTTGGATAATGCAATAAAATCTCTGCGGTGGTCTTTACTTCACGTTTTCTTTGTTTTAGTTTTTTGTTTGTTTGTTTGTTTTGTTTTGTTTTGTTTTTTGCTTTGTTTTGTATTTTTGTGGAAGTTCATATTGACTATTGCATGATGTCTTATCTTTTTGTTAGTAGTTGTATTTTATTCTGTTCGCTAAATTGTTTATGTAGATCGTCTCTGTTTCCTGGTACCATGTGTAGGCCATGTACATGAAATTTGATGTATCTGAAAAGCCCAAATATAAATGCTTCAGTATTTTTATTACCAATACTGTAAGACCATTCCAAAAATTGACTGTCAATTGAAATGGTTCTTGTAACAAGACACGACATTTTAGTCGTTATACTGTCGACTTACATTGTAAAACGTAATTCATACAATGAAAACGGTTTAAGCCAGATCCCTTTTAACTATACTATTGTTTAGCTGTTTTGCTTTAGCCAGGTTTAAAATTCATTTCTAATATAACGTCTTGATATTGTCAAACAGTATATGTCAGTACAATAACACCTTTATTACCTGTGCACTGTCTCTTCGAGACAAAACACTCATTTAAAAACGTTTACGCGATGATTTAACGGCTGAGAAGTTATCTAATTGAAATAAATTGAATAAGTACACACATTTAACACATACGATGACATAAATATACAAAATTAATACAACTTCCATACGGGGGAGATTAAACGGAACAGCCATTATTTTGGCTACGCCTAGGGAAATTTTTGTCACAAAAATACAGTATTTATCAAATTAGAAAAGAAATAATTCCTTCCGGGAGTAGATTTGTCGCTCGGTGTTAAATAATCGAATATAACTGCCGTATCTATGTTAAAATGAGTACAAATCTACCCCCTCCACGAATTATTTCTTAATTAATACCGAAGCGTGAGCAGTGGGATGATTCAAATACGTCAAAATCCCAAACAAAACACGGTGAAATTGTGAACAAAAAAAACAAAGACATGATTCTGGTATAAACAGGATTGTGGTTCACTGTTTTTACGTATTTCATTTTTTTTTCATTTCAGGTTTGATGTATGAAAGTCCGTAGAGGAGAAAACTAATGTTGTTTTTATAAAAGGTGCAATGTAAGAACGCATGCGTGTTGTTCGACACTGGATAAATTAGTTACATGTATATACACATTCTGAAATATGACATTATTTGGGGAAAATATCATTACTTGACATTCACTGTCGACAATAACTAAATAAGGGATCTTAAAAAAAAGAAAAAGCAACTGTTATCCCTATAGAAACACACTTTCATTACAAACATCGAATGACGATTGAAATGTGTTAAAAATGGTATTACAATCAACAGTGTGTATTGTTAGTGTATAGTGTTCATTGCATATGTAAAGCTGTTATACATATATGGTTGTACGTCTCATATTAGTTTCATTTTTCCGTAATTTTTTATGCAGAACTATTGAAATCCGAAGACCGATCTGCATGTTATTGTGTACTTCCTGTATATCAAAACCTTCATTACAATGAATACTTCTAACAATGCTTTTCTTAACATTTTTATTATGTAGATATTAATCGTTTTTATCGATACTTTTACACGAAAAGATGTTTTTTTAATACTGAACTCAATACTCTGTAAATGACAAATTGTCATGCATTTGAATGGCAGATGCACGTTGGGTAGAGTGGTTACCATTCTCGTGAGAACAGTCACGTCACAAGACTTATATACTGCATAGAAATATATTTTTTATTTCTATAACCATTCTGGAGAGACCACAGAGTCACGTGACGAGACTTATATACTACTTAGAAATATATTTTTATTTCTACAATGTATGATTTTTTTAAAGGTTAAATATCAAGTGTGCATTTTCGTCAGAGCAGACATCATTAACACATCTAAATTGAGTATTCCTCAATACCTTCTACAACTCGAATATCAAACGATCTTGTTGCATTAAATTTAGAACATCTTAGAAACATATTTTAATGTTCTTTGAATTTAGACTATAACGCCATGTATACATCATGCATGGCCATTTTAATTTTGCCATTGTTCTATCAAGGGCACAAAAGCGATGTATTAATCATTTGTATCATATATACAAAATGTGTTTACACAAGTAATGCATTATTTTCCGACTTTTCCGTTGACATAAAGATCGTAAAAGCAAGTGAATAAAGATAACGTTAACTGTCTCTTGATATTAATGTTTATATTGCATTTGGCTTTACTTATAAATTAAATCATCATAACTCTGCAGCTTATATATATATAACCGTAAATTGCATTATATTTTTTTCCATTGTTCTTATTGTGTAATAATTTGATTTTATAAGTAACACGATTTCTAATTGAATAAAAAAACTCGTCCATCATCTCATAGACCAAGTTTTGTAATGACTATTATTATTATTACTTTGTTTTGCTTATTTAAAATAACCTAAATTCCCGTGGTGCACACTTGAAAATAATCTGCTATTTAGTGTGCACCACTTGATTGAGGTTATTTCTTCATAGACCGAAAAAAAATGTGACAGTCATTCCTTAAATATTTTGATCTGATGTTACTGCTGTGATACTTAAATAAAATATCGACGATTTCAAATAACAGCATTAAGTCAAATCGACTATGGCGAATAATTTCAAATTTGAACATTTGGACAGAAGTGACACCAGTGAACCTTACGAGAGGGTTAAACCATGTTATCCGCCATCTTAAAATGGTATTACTCTGGGACAGGTACATGTATCATACAGAAGATAGTGTATTTATTGAGTATGCAAAAATCGGTGTTACATTGTATTTCAGTCAAGTTTGTGATAAGTTAAGGTGTCAATTCATTATCGTAAATGTATATACAGCTTCTGTGTCTCGGAGATTCGCTCAATGATATATCATTAACTTCAGCTTTATTTTTAGTTCTCGTACTTCATTCACTGTTTACTTTCAGAATAGAATTCGGTTTTATCACTATAGTCTTAAGTATGGATCTATCTAAAGATCAGACATGGGGTGATTCATCATGATGTCTCATGATAATCAATGAAACACATTTTTAAGTTAATAAAAAAACAACGTTTTCTACGTTTTCATTGCCTTGGTTCTGCTATATATCGTGAAATATTTTTTGGCTTGCTATGTTATTAAAATTTCCCGTACTTTTCTAGAGGTAGATTGTTTCCAAACTTTAAGTGTTAATATCTCCAGTGACCCACTTTCATTTGCGCTCGTATTGTCGAATACAGTTTCTTTGAGGCTTTAAGTTATGCCTAACTTCAGTCTGGTTTTGAGCTGAGCTGTACTTAAGTTTTTACACTGTATATATCATTCATTTTATTGTTTTAGTTGTCTTAACAAACCACATATATATATATATATATATTGTTACATTATAAATTGAATAAATCTATATTTTATATATAATACTTTTATATACTTTAATTGTTAAAGTAAATGTTAATGGACTTTATACATTACTTTACAGCGAGTAATATGGTGGGATTGAATTAGCTTTTCATTACATTAGGTAGTTCACTTGAAATTCACTTAGATGTATTTTCTTTCAATTCAGTTAAAAACACATTTCACTTTTGTATTTTTGCAATGAATGCAGAGTGTAAATCTTGATAATTGTCCAATTAATCACCATATGATGATATTTCATCTGGTTATGGTAATTCAATCCAAGGAAGACCGACTCTATTCCCTAAAGATGATAATAGCACTCGCTGTGATAGTTCTGTTATACAATGAGTACAACAGAACATACAGAAGCTCAAATGATCACCTTTTATGCTACATAATATTTACCCATAGGTCGACTTTCGATTATCGCGTGTTCTAAAGATTCTCCTTACATGACGCTTCATTGTTTATATATTTATCTGACATGCAATAATGGTATGTTTTCTCTCTTGTAAAAATATGATCACGTGTAAGCCTTTACATAAAATTCACACAATGGTTGGGATGTATATCACGCATGGTATTTCCATGAAGATTACATTTTTGTTCAGTCAGTATATATATACAGTATACAGAAGTTTGCAGTATTTATTTGTAATTGATATTTTTGTATTCAGGTAAGTGAGGAAATGAGAAGAAACTAATTAACGAAATAACACCGGGAACGTCAAAGGGATAAATACGAAAAACAAATTTTTAAACACAAAAGAAATAAAAACAACAAAAACACACCAGAATAAACCCCTTTCACACTGTGATGGACGCAGGTGCTCCTGAGGGATTAACACTAATTTCTTGCAAGGACCACATCCTGCTGCATGCTCGTTTAACATTAATAATGTCATATGTTTTGTGTTTTTTGTTGATATCAATTACACTAGAAGTTTGATAAAGCTCTTAAAGTTTTGCTTATAACTCACCTGGGCGAAAGGTCGTGTGAGTTATTGTTACCAATTTTCGTATCAATGCTTTTTCAAAATACATATTCTATATTTTTACGTAACAGTTGTCCTTTCCATAGACCGATCTGTACTTTTGAGAAAATCATACATTTATCTCCCACTAAAATTAACCAAATCGAATAAAATCAAGAACTATAACTCTTGTAAAGTGATAATTTCATGTACTATTTATGTATTTTTTTTCTCAAAAGCGCAACATTCGAAGGAAAAACTATGACTTATGTGATCTGTAACTGATTCTGAATCAGAATTAAAAGTGATTTGGTGGGTTTTTGACGTGCATGAATCACCTACTTTTTAATTTTTAAAAAAGACTGCTACTTAAACATAGGGCTACGACAATATGTGTAGATCCTTTGAAATATTTTGATGGAACTCATCGGTGCTGGATTTCAATGGTATTTGGTTATGAGAATTTCTTGTATTTTATTGTTTTTTAATCTTGAACTTCATAAGTATTTAGTTCTAATGCTGCTGAGCATACTAAAATTTTCAATATTAATATGATTGTTTTTTTTTATTCATATTCAGTCAAAAAGAATCCGGTTTGGACAAGTTTCAATGAGTTATACTATCATATTAACGGCAAAAATGTAGAATTGCCCATAAAACATAGAATAAATCTTTAAAAAAAACTTTCTTCAATTTTTGTTGTAGTTTTTTGCTTTTTTTGTCGTCGATCTATTTTAAAGATAATTTGAAATGATAACAAGCATTTTCGAGCAGATCTACGCATAACATACATGTATCATACATGTTTAAGATAACCTTACGAAAAACTATCATGAGGTAAGAATTTAAGAACATGACATGTAACAGATATATACCAAATGAAATCATGAGTGTCAGAGAGTGATCATAGCCATGATTTTTGTCACTGTTGTTTCATCATAAAATGTGATGAAACCTGACTTATTCCTACAAAGGGAACAACAGCGATACTACCTCAATTATCATTAAGTATCAGTCTTTATAAAAAGCAGACAGAAGGTGATTCATGCATGTCATAAACCCACCGCATTCAGTTTAATTTCGCCTTCAGAAACACTTCCTCATCACATAACCTGCCTTAGTTTTTCATTTTGTGGTTGCTCTTTTGAAAAAAAAAAAGTTATATAGATTGTACATGAAATTGGAACTTTGCATGAGTTACTGTTCTTGATTTTGTTTGATTTAGTTAATTTTAGTGGGAGATAAATGTGATGTTTTCTCCAAAGTGCAGATAAATATTGTTATGTAAATAAATAGCATATGTATATTAAAAAAGCATTGTTTATTCCGTGGGTGTTTCTACACCATGAATCACTTTACTATTGGCATTGCCAGTATAATGATATCTCTATTTGAAAAGACAACTATTTGATATCTGCATCACTGCATGGATTTATTCGGAAATTATTCAAACGAATTTTAGAAAAAATTAGAGTTATCTGCCATTGAAATGTTAATTTTCAGTGCAATTCAATGAAATTACAACTCGATTTACCGAAGTAATAGAGAAAATCTTGTCTTTTTCCTTGATTCTGATGGTACAAATAGTAAAATTACACTTTCAACATTGTGATTTTTTTCATACCATGTGTCACCAACTGCCTGATTCTTACAGAAACTGACACTCAAACTGTAGCTTGATTTGCTTGAACAATTTATTTGTTTGTAACATTTTTAACATAAAGGTTACTTTATTTATTCCACAACGGTCATAGAAGCAACTTTGGGACAGTTTATGCTTTACGGACCGCCAATTATTCTAATTAAGTTTGATCTTATTCCATGATAACCCAAATCAAAGTTTTGGGATTTTTTTAATGACGTCACAAGAAAGAAGACTATTTTGAGCGGATTTGAGTAGTTTTTTAGTTATGAGGTCCTGAGTCTAGACTCAAACTGTTTATAATACCATCATATATGTGTCTTAGAAATTTTTATACATTTCAAAATTTCATACTATTTATGAGCTTTAAATTTCAAACTGATTCCCTATATCATTTCCCATTTAAATATTTTTTTAATATTTTATATAATTATACCAGTGGTAATTAGTGACAAATAAGTAGATACTTTTAAGTAGCAATCCAACTAGGAATTATGCAAAATGTGATAGTATACATTATTCGAAGGCCTACGTACATATTTTTAATTTTGATATTTTGTATAAATTGCTTAGAAAAAAGAAATTATATCGCTTTTCAATCCTTGGTCACAGGAGATATAAATAATATAATGTACTGTAGAATTCAAAAACAAGGGAAATAACTCTGTAAATGACACTGAAATACAACGGTAACAATCGGATCTCTCATAAAGGCCAGATAGATCAGAATGAACAATTATATTTTCCATCATAAAGACCCACAAAGCAATATAAAAACAAAAATGAAACTCTTGTATTCTTTTTTTTTTAAAGTATGACATATGACAGAATTTACATGATTCTTAAAAAGGCTGCTACTTAAGCATTTCAGTGTATATCTTTAAATATTGTTTCTTAAATTTACTTTCAGGAACAGCTTTTAACGTCGAGATTGACATTTCGATAATATAGCCAATACAACTAGACGGTATATGTCAAGTCTTGAAGCGTGGTCGGAAATGGAGCAAATTAAGGATCGTAAACACAATTTGAAATTTTTCAACAATTTAAACAAAACCGTGGCTTTTACACACACGAAACTCAAAAATGTTTGCCAAAAGGAAAACCATTTGCAAGGCATGTGTGTCTTTTATTCGAATAAACCACTTTTCAAAAAAGTATGCAATAAGCAACATTTGCCCTACAGCATGTTGATATAGGTTAGAGAGTTGCTATCTATTTTATTTTGTCCTGTATAAGATTGGGTGTGTTGTATTTTTATTATTATTATTGATATAATTGTGTACTTATTTGTCACAATACATAGATTGAAATGTTGCTCGTTGCATTGCTGAAAAATAGGTAATTAAAATGATATACAACTACATATCCTTTGCTAATGATAATCATTTTGACAGTTTTGCTAAAATTGTCGAAAAAGTAACAATTTGTGTTCGCGATACTGACTTGAACTTGCTACATTAAGGATCAAGCTGCAATACTTAACATATATCATCGATCTATTACCCATCATTTCATTTGTTTGACAGTGTGACGGGGATGATGTAGCGTTTCTTCAATATTCAGTTATAATAAAGAAAACAGGGACCACGTAAATAACTTGTATTGACTGTGTTACTTACACTTTATTCGAATTCATCGCCATACACCATTGTTGTTATTTTGATGGGTAATAAATTAATTTATTCATTTATATATTTCCAAGTAACACACATTATATCTCAAATAAAAACCATAAATACACAATAAAATGCTGATATATGTTTAAAATGTCTATAAATGTATCAATCATTCAATTTTACTATTTTAGCGACGTGTACCTATTTCAATTGTTATGATCGTTTGACAGAGGTACGTTAGCCAATATAAGTCCACTGTTCTGAGTTAGAATCTATTTTAATGTTTCTAACGGAACCATATTTTCCGGCAAAATCTGAAACTGTCTTTAACTTTATTTTAAGGCTTACCCTACCGGTGCACCTGGTCCATGCTCCTAGTTTTTAGTGGAGTCCGAGTTGCTCATTTGCTTTTTATGTATGATTTTAGGTACTTTATGTTCTTTGTTGTGTATGTCTGTTTTCCATGTCTGGTCTTTGTCCCTTGATTACATTATTTTGATTACTACTATAACCTTGGTTCCCTTGATTATTCTTACATAATTCAAAATGTTCAACTAGATAATGATTATCTTTTGTCAGTAATAAATTGTCGCTTAAGCATATTCTATTCTCTCGACTGTACTTATACTGAAGAATGTAGAACTGAGACAATAGTTTAAAACACAGTACTGAAAATCTACTGAAACTTACAGGACTGAAAACCTCCTGAAACATACAGTACTAAAATAATACTGAAACATACAGTACTGAAAATATATTGAAACATTCAGTGCTTAAAATATACTGTAAAATTCAGTAGTGAAACAGTACTGTAAAATTCAGTAAAGGAACAGTACTGAAAGTAACAGTACTGTAACGTTACTGTAATGACAATACTGTAACGTTACTGTAATGACAATACTGTAACGTTATTGAAATAACAGTATTGTTTCAGTAGTCATTATAACAGTATAGTTACAGTACAAAATAGAAATGTATAAGCCTAATCTGGTTCCCTGGTCAATATCATAAGCGACCTTAGGATCGCTAAAAACATAGACTCAGGTCATCAGCGACGGATATGCACAATATATGAGTAAAAATTGCCGCCTATGAAATTAAGTAAAAACCAAGATGAAATTATCTAAAATAACTTATTTATTGTGTATTTATATCGAAAGGTAATCTAAGTAATTTGAAAGAAATATTTAAACGTTGATTTCTTAAATTTGAAAATTAGAACGTATAAAATAAATAAAATAACTTCATATCCACTCAACCAATCAAAAGATAGAAGACGTCACTGGTGACCTGGGGTTATATTTGAGAGAAACTTGTGAAACGGGCTGCCAGGTTATGTATAAGTCTAACGTTGGTAAATTGTTGGTAGTGTAATTAATACAGAAAAAAGTAAAGTGTAAGATGTTCTTATATAGGTATAGACGTAAACATGGTTTTTAGCGTTTAGTGGAACAATAGTTCTTACAGAACGTCACGTAATATGCAAGAACAAATTATTTGCAACTTTTTTTCACTAAAAATCATTTCTCCGTAGTTATTGTTAGGTCAATCAGATATAGTATTAAATTATCATTAATTTAAAATGCAAAACAATGAATGGCATCTTTATTGACTAATATACATTAACTATGACAATTAATTATTTAATATTAACTAAGAAGATATGGAATTTTTACGTATTTTTGATTTTTTTTAATTTGCTTCTATTTTAATATACTTTATCATAGTTCCGGTAAAGGTCAGTGACATTTGCCTATTTTAGGAAATTTTAAATCATAACATTAATATCTGAATCTGAAATACAACTACATGTATAATGTATGTTCGGGGTTGCCCGGAAAGGATCATCGACTAAGAATTCAACATACTGGTATGAAACTAAAACAAATCGTTGCAATTAAGCGGATATAAAGAAATGTAGAACATAAAATTCATGTTGTAACAACTTTCTGCGTAACCTTTTTGTGTGATGTTTCTTCTGTCCTTTGTGACATAACACATGTACTTTTGAAATTTCTACTCTACAGTGTTAATTTATAGTTACCTGATGTCTGAAGTGTCACAGTGAGGTGTTCATCTGAAGTGTGGCCCGTGTCTAGTTATCGCAGTGATGTTGGGTGGACTGTTACCGTTCGTTTTAGCACTGCTCCATCAGTTCTCAATAACTAAGGGCAGTACACTTATCAGAGAAGATGAACCGGGTGCTGAAAAGATGCCAATTGAGTTTGGATATGATCCTAGTTCTCCAAAAGGTGAGAAACCTGCTGTAGAAAAAAAAGAAACGGTACTGTATCCGTATAACTACAATTTATATTAAGATATAGGAGATAAATTCTAGATGAAGAATTTTAAAAAAATCTCTTTTGATCAAGATAGATTTATTGACTAAACATAATTGATGTCAGTGTCTTAATATTTAGTCTTTGTACATGCAACACATGGTTTTCTATGTTGGTAATTAAAACAAATTAACGACTTGATGCAAATGAAAAATGAGCCATAAAAAGTCAAATTATATACTACTAGTAATTTTACGTATCTTGTATAAGTATTCAATTATTATTAAACGAAACTATTAACGTACTGTTAGAGTTAACTGATCATGCTTTCGCGAAGACAATTACCCTACTGGTGCACCTGGTCAATGCTCACAGTTTTTGATGTCGTCCGAGTTGTTCGTTTACTTTTGTTTCTTTGTGCGTATTATTTTTGTTATTTCATGCTCTTTGTTGTGCTGTCTGTTTTTCCTGTCTTGCCTGCATTATTGAATTATATATTTTTTTTTATTTCTGCTCGAATTTATACTCTGAACAATATTCTGCAATGCAATAAGTTTTTATCATTCGTTTATGGTATTTCTACGTCATGTGACTTTTCAATTATTAGTTAAGAACGGACTCTTTGTTTTACCCACTGAACTCCATTTTATCATTGTTTTACCACGGGCTGGCCATTAATATCTCTTTGTAGCGAGGTGGTTAGATAACGACATAAATGACCAGATCGTGATAAAATGCGTTTTCCGTGATTTATTTCGATTCTAATAGGACTAGTTTCTTCTTATCTTTAAACAGACGAAGCCCATGTGTTGCACAAAATGGTGGTCATGTGACAATCACTTTTTTACCATGGCTGTGTTCTTAAGAGTTTGGAAACACGTCATATTAGAAAGAGCGCCTGTCTATATTTATCTATTAAGGCTGGAATTAGCTACGAAACTGTAGCTATTACCGTTCTTTTTTTAAATATTTTGTTACTTGATCAATGGTCGCAACTAGTAAATGTAAAAACATAATAAACGAGCGATCTCGGTGGCTAGGTAGTTATAAAAGAACAAAGGAGTTGTAGCAGCACTTTGCTTAATCGTGTATTTTGGACGATATGTATCTACATAAACTTAACGTTTAATATTATTTTCGATCGATGTCTTTCTTCATAAGCTTTTACTTAAGATATCATTTATTTATTTTGTGATGTAAATGTAGTAGATGTTTTTGTTTTTGTTTTTGTTTTGTTTCTTTTTTCGCTGGACGGATTTATTGGTGTTTTACTGATAAACTGTTGGTAATCTTTTTTCGTGTTTATTTCAAATTTCATTCATTTCGTGAATTTCATTACTAAAGTATTTAGTTTACACACACAACATTTTTTAAATGAATATAAACTTCACAAAGATACATGAGGTGAACTGATGACGCAACTGATGAGGTTCAGTGACCGTAAAATCCAGACAAAACTTGCGAAAAAACTAATCATGTCATTTTTCATTTTCAACATAATCTAACATTTGTATGAATCCCTTATCAATGTTAAAATAAAATGTAACATTGTAATACTATTTGAATCAGCTAACTACAAAAATGTAGATCACGTTTAATGGAAGTAATTAGGACAAAGACATTATTTACAAAAAAAAAACATTGTTGACTGGGTTGACGCATTTTTCGTTCCTTGGTCCTTTTGCAGGATAAGATTTATACTTTTAAAACGAGGCAATGTCTCAATAAAACATTTTGTTATATTTAATTCATTATATATTTTTTTTCTATTTTGTCAAAAATCGAATTGTATTTTATCGTGTGTTTTTTTTCTCAATTAGTTTTGCCTTTTTCTGTTGATGAAAAAATATACATGTATATTTTGAAAGACTTACTGTAAAACATACAACGTAATATATTTTGTATAATAAGGAAAACAAACGTTAATGAAATTGGTCAGGAAGTTTTCCTGAAACGGTTCCTGAATTTGTTTATTTTTTTATAAACAAGACTTAGTTAATTACTACTTTCTTATCTAATGTAGACAAAAACAAATATTCATGTATCTGCGCATTAGGGCAACTTGAAGATACAAATACACACTTTTCGTGTGGTCGAATTAACGGATGAAGAAATTGATGTCTTTATCTTCAAATTATAATATAATTTACTTCATGACCTTAAATAAATATAACTATTTTTCTGTACTAAGATATGTGCTAGTCGTTTTATGGGGGAAGCGTTATGTTTCCTATCATTCGGAAATTTCTAGACTTAAGTTTGCTTCGTGCTCCTCAGTGTTATTTGAAACTTCAATTATTTAAATCGGTCTATTTAAAACATCTTTTGAAGTGAAGTTACCATAATTATACGGTAATTGATATCAACCTGGGTTTCATTTAACAATTTCATTATTAATTATAGAGTCTTTGTAAATAATTTCTACAAATGTATACACTTTCCGTGTATGAAACAGGATTGAACGATACTATAATTTCATTTATCTAATCGTTTACGCTTTATTCCCTTTCAAAGTAAACGGTCAATGACAATCATGTAAAACAACAGTTTTATTTTATGGACATAGTGTTAGAGCGAGAGGCATTACGCTTTTGTGGTCATTGTGTCATACTAATTGAAAAACAAAATATTAAATTTCACGCGTAACATAAACATCAAAAGGTCTGTAGAACGCTAATAAGATTACGCACTTAAAGACTGATCATACAGATTATTATATAGACAGCAGTATTTTATCAAATGTTCAGTGTGTAATAAATTTTGATAATTTACACTGTGAAATAAATTCGGTAATTTTACTCCCGCTCGTGCCAAAACGCACAAAGATTTAACATGTGCGCTGAACAAGTTCAGCACATTCTTTAAATCTAGGCGTTCTTCGGCATTCGTTATTCACTTTTTTTTTCAATTAATTATCTCATAAAAACCGTCAATGGAGAACATTGGCATTGGGACACACGTATAAGAACAGGACATTTTCGCGAAAATAAACATACAAATATGTCGTTTTACCGTCGGTATTTATGAAAGGACACCTGATCCACGTAATATCAAACTTGCCTGCATTTTTAATAAAACGAGTTTTTTACCCAAGATATTTTTATACGAATTCTCAAAATATTTTTGCAAAAGTGTATTAACAGGAGTAATAATATAGAATAAATATACTTCATTTAATTTACGTCCGAGGAATCAACACGGCCTGTGTTAATCTCTACTTACCATTCAATTTTACAAAAAAATCATGGACTGTGTAATTTTTTTTTCCTTTTTTTTTTGGCAGTTCCCGATGAAGAGTGGACAAATCATTTAACGGACTTCATCCTGATCAAAATCATAATTCCATCTTCCCCTGCATAATGCATGTAGAAATGGAATATCTGAATATTATACTTTGGAACTTTTTTTGATAAATGAATATACTTTTCAATATGTTTTGCATTTGAAAATTGTAATGTAAATTTAAAATGTAATGTGCATATTATACTTTGAAACGATTTAAATTGCTATGCATCAAGCTATCTGGTTGATCAGTTCTCTTTGAGCAAATCACGTTATTTTTCAGATTTTGATATGATACTGTGACGTCATTTTGAAGTTGACTGCTCCGTGGTTCAATAATCTTAAGTGTGTGTTTAAGGATTCAAGCATTTTTTTTAACTTTCTGACATTGTGAAAAGGTTGTTATTAGATTGCTTTGTTTATTATTTTCGTCTTTTTCTTCTGTTATAATATCTTATGATGTCAAAATGTTCATATGACAAAATGCGCAATCGAGTTCATGTGAGTGATTCAAAATCCAATAATAAAGCCCTCGTTGCATTCGTTTAAAGGTATTTTAACATGAAAAATCACACGAGTTTAATATTAAATAGATGTGGATTTATTGTTAATCTCAATAAAAATAAATTTGAGTTAATGAATACCATGTATTTTGCTTGTGCTTTCTTTGCATGGTGTACTGTTGTTGGTGATAAGTCATAACTACATAACTTTGTTCATTATTACAAAGCTTATGTAAAAATAACTACATGTATGTAAATTAAAAATGCATTTTCAAAATCATAACTAAATTCTTCACTGCATTTGCATTTCTACCGTCATTTATAGTCAAATAATGCTTCTTTTTCTGTCATTACACTATACATGACAATACGCAAGAGTAATCAAGGGCAACAAGATTTTACCGGAAATCAAAAGAATGTAATCCAGGAACAAAAACCAGATATGGAAAACAGACAATCACAACAAAGGACATAACGTTACTAAAATAATACATACAAAGTAAAAAAAGCAAATGAGCAACTTGGACTCAACTGAAAACTGGGAGCATGGACTAGGTGCACCGATAGGGTAAGCGTCCTCTGATTTTCTAGAAACACCCACCGATTTGCTCATAAAAAGACAAGTCCAGGGTAAGGTTATCCAGTCATTTAAATATCTAAACTTTGGTATGCTGTATATGTGTTACAAGTAGTAGCATGAGAAAGAACACAATTTGGCAGTTGAATATTTAAAAAAATGAATTGTATACAACAAGTTCCAAAAACCAACAATATCGAAAAAGGAAGCTTAATAGAGCACCGACAAGTTCAACCGAAGTATGTCCAAAGAGATAAAATTTTATTGGAGTGTATCGACTTTTAAAAGTTTGCTTTAAATATATAAGTTAGTAGTTTTGGTCTGTGCGTGACTTAGAGTTCATTGATATAATCGTTGTCCGTGCTTAATAAAAATAGTATCGCATGTTAAATTTACTTTACTGGAGATTAATGTTCAATTATACCAATAGGTCTTAACTAATGTGTCCTGGGTTCATAAGGTTTATTGGTAATAGGGTGACGTCATCACGTTAAGTGTGTTAAGTTTGATATTAAAGCGTAATTTACGAACATTACATTTGACCCACTTACTTTGAATTATGTTTTTTTGATCATAAAACATACATTATTGAGATATTAATATTTTGCATGTCGAAGTGTTATGTAATCGGTGTTACTACAATAACTACTATTTTATTTTTTTTAAAAGATTTTCATTTCTTTTGTTAATCTTACATATTCATTCATACAGCATATTTATATTTGTATAGAATATATTAGAATATATACCTATTTCAGAGACAGGTGAAAAAAGGCTGTTTTTTTTTCCATTTGTGTATGCTACTTATCATCAGTAAAATATATTAAAACTAAAAGGCATGACACGTTCGCATCAATGATTATCCTAAATCATTCAGAAGAGGTAAAACAATAACACTATTTCTTTAACATTTTATAAAACATTCAATTTGTGCTACTTTGTTATAATTTATATGTCGATTCATATGTATTTGGATTAATTTGGCTTTTTTCTATTAAAATTTAAAAACGTGAAAATTGAAAGAAATTCATCATTTTCCCCATTTCTCTATTTCCGACTATATCTCGACATAAATATTTTCAAATATAAGATACATAAAACCTTTAATTTCGACCAATTGACATTCATTTGATATCTGTCTACAGGACCAATGTTGTGGAATAAAAAATGGCCTACATGCCGGTCTATCAGACAGTCTCCAATCGAGATAAACACTACATATGTCTCATACGGTGCCCCATACCAAATCAAATACAACCAGGAGAACCAGCAACTTCCCGGAGACCTGCTCAATAACGGTATTTAGGTCACTTTGATAACTATAATACCATTGTATGTTTTAGCAAGATTAAAGAGGAAGCGATTACCAAAATGAAAATTAACCTACCTTACCAAAAAAAGCCTTATAGATGTATAGCTTAATAACTTTTTTTCATGACCATGCATTTCGAACCATTATTTCGGCTGTACAATGTTATCATACTATTAAAGTACACTTTGAGATTGGTAATTAAATTCATAACAAAAGATAAGTCGAAGGATTATAGTACATAACATATATTTTCCATTTCTTTAACTTTGATATTAAAGGTTTTTAGTTTTGTAAATTATTGTAAATATTAGCTTGTACATGCATACAATCTGTATATACAGATGAATGAGTTGTATAACCATGTTAATAAATAAATATTAACTATAGATGTACTTCAGCATCCGCTTATCAACTGTAAGTTTTTTTTTTGTTTTTGTTTTGTTTTTTTTTGTTACAAGAACTAATGATGCTATAATACTCTTGTATAAGCAAGATATTTTTGACAAAACCACTATCATTTCCCTAATATCTTTTTTTTTTCAATCATTCATTTAGGCCATACCATTGCATTTTACTTCGAAGAAAAAGCCAGATATATGTACGGCGTACCGGGATCGCCGCTGGACAAATTTCTCCTTAATGATCTCCATTTCCACTTCGGTAATGACAGGGTTCACGGTTCTGAACACTCTGTAGATGGACAGTTCTTCCCTGTAGAGGTACAATACATATTATTTTGATAACTATCTTTATATGCGATTTCCTTCATGTATTGTCTGATAGGAAAGAGGGAATCAACAAAGAAACCATGATCGAAGCGGTAATTTAAAAAAGCATAATCCAGGGACAATGACTACACAAAGAATATAAAAAAACATGAAATAACCAAAATTACACACAGATAAAACAGACGTGAATGAGAAAACTTAACCAAAACCTGGGATCATGAAACAGGTGTACCGTTGGTAAACCTTTTCTAGAAACACTCGCCGATTTGGTAATAAAATGTGTTGAAACTGAAAAAAAAAAGGATCAAGCTAAACGGTGTTATTTCTTTTAGATAAGCTCAGATACAATGTTAGCCTTATAAGAGTGAAAGAATCGGTTGGCAAGTTAAGATAGTACATTTTATTCTATTGATTTACCGACCGTCTGTTGAAAAAAACGTCCACGATGAAATAAGAAAAGTCAATGCAGGACTAGTTTCGGCGATATTTTTTGCTTTTCTTTTTTGTTTTGTTTTTTTGGGGGGTGGGGTGGGATGTTGTTTGTTTCCCCATTTCCTTTAAAATTGCTCGTTCTTTGTTGCGTCAATTGTTTTTACATATTTGATAATATCACATTTAGAAACCATTGTTTTATCTAAGACCAAAAGAAGAGAACAAACGTGTCAAGCAGGATTAGTGCCGATCCTTTTTTGTTTTTCCCCTTGATTTCGGCCAATTAAACGAAAACAAAGCTACATTTATTCATTCCCCGCAATAGTCTTAAAATATCAGTCGTAAATGATTTCCATTTCATACAATTAACTAGTATGTAATTCATGACCATGTTAAGCAACTTATGAACATAATATTTATTATACAAATCTTCCGAGTATCTGAGACTGAATCTGATTGGCGTTTGGTTCTGTTTAATAAAAGGAGGCTATACAAAATGCCAAAAATAATGTGCATCAAAAGTGATAATGATAATGTTTTGTAGCTAACGCGCGATTTTCTAATGGTTTGAATAGCACATGATATACGCATGAACGAATTAACATTGAGTTTATAAGGTTTTTTTTTGGGCTTAGTACTGCTCATCAGTTTAATAACAGAATTATATTTTGATAAGTATAATTATAATATAGTTGGAATTGGCAGGTCCACATGGTCCATTACAATTCTAAATACCGGATGCCAAAGATCGCTTCAATGATGCCTGATGGAATTGTTGCCATTGCAGTTTTTATTGAGGTAATTATTCACGATAAATGTTCAAAGTTCATGCATTTGGTCACCGGGTTCTCCACAATTTTACGCCATTAGGGTTCAAGATTCTATACAGTGAAACCCAACTTTGCATTTAAATACCAGTCCATATAAAATTCAAACATTGCCTATGGTAAGGTGATTCAATAGTTAAGAAAATCCCACGGAACAAGCGATGCATTTTTGGTCTACATATGCTACATTTTTATGTGACAATAGTCCTTTTTGTATTTAGATCTGTGCTTTTGAGAAAACCACACTTAAACCTCCCATTAAAATTAGCCAAATCAAACCAATTCAAGAACGATAACCCCTAAAAAGTGTCAATTTCATACACAATCTATATATTGATATGTACATTCAAATTTCCGTTCATTCAGTAAGAAATGTAATAAAGGTCTTTTCAATGAAACATAAGATACGACCAACTATACTTTCATATTAGTGCAATAACTGTTACTTTGGTCATTTGATTTGATTAAAATCAATTCGCAATCTCAATGTTACTGATCACTTTCAGGTTCGCAGGGGACCACCTAATCACCTCGATACCTTTATGAAGACATTTATACCACGAGTAAAAATGCCATCAGGTAAACTTGAGGTTCTCCCCCTTAAATATGAACTTAAGGGGGTACCTAAGATCTTCTCTAAAATGTATTTTGCTCGTTTTATTTTCTTGGAATTTTATTCAGTTTTTATCCTTGATAAAAGAAGCAAAATATATAAATTTCAAGAAATGTTAACCACATGTTTCGTGGGAACAATTTTAAAGTAGTAGCCTCATCAACAAAACTTTTGATCACTAAGATGCTTTGAATTTAATATTCGAATGTCACAAAATAAAGCGTTTTGCAGATTTTTACATATTTATATCCCTTAGGTTTTGTGTACCCCTTTAAAAGGCAGTAAAACAGTAAATTTTATTTGAATGTGATGTGTAAAATTTTATTACAAAACTAAAATATGCTAAGGTCGCTGAATTGCCGTTCTCTTCGCCCTCCAAATTCCAACTTCGGTAAGGACTTTCCATATTTCAAACATATTTGAAAACTACTTTGTTTGTATTTATAGACAAAACTGTGAAGGCCGACTTAAATCCTTCTATGTTGCTGCCATACAAACGCGATTTTTATACCTATAGAGGTTCTGTAACTGTACCACCGTGCAAAGACAACATTAGATGGTTATTAATGAAGGAGAGACAGTCCATTTCTGTAGAGGTAAGAAAGACGATCCGTTTTTGTAAAGTTAATGAGAGACAGTCTTATTTCTGTAGAGGCAAGGAAAGACAGTTCATTTCTATAGAAGTAAGGAGAGACAATCCGTTTCTGTAAAGGTAAGGAAGGACAGTTCATTCCTGTAAAGGTAAGGAGAGACAGTCCGTTCCAGTAATGGTAAGGAGAGACAGTCCACTCCTGTAAAGGTAAGGAGAGACAGTCCATTCCTGTAGAGGTAAGGAGAGACAGTCGGTTTCTGTAAAGGTAAGGAGAGACAGTCCATTCCTGTAGAGGTAAGGAGAGACAGTCGGTTTCTGTAAAGGTAAGGAGAGACAGTCCATTCCTGTAGAGATAAGGAGAGACAGTCCGTTTCTGTAAAGGTAGAGAGAGACAGTCCGTTTCTGTAAAGCTATGGAAATAGAGTCCATTCCTGTATGTATGGAGAAACAGTCCATTCCTTGTAAAGGTAAGAAAAGAAAGTATATTTCTGTAAAATTAATGAGAGACAGTCCTTTTCTGAACATTAACTTCTGTTGAAGTAAGAAGAGACACTCCATTCCTGTAGAGGTAGGGGAAGACAGTCCATTCCTGTAGAAGTAAGGAGAGACCGTCTGTTTCTGTTAAGATAAGGAGAGACAGTTCGTTTCTGTAAAGGTCAAGAGAGACAGTCCACTCCTGTAGATATGCCAACAATCGAATCGTTCTCAATAAATTAAAATGTAGTAAAACTGACTATTTAAATGCATTAATTTGACACAAACAACGGTTTCTTTGCGTAAATCATTTGACGCAATGTATACACTGTAAACCGTGAACTTTTCATAATAGTTTTGCTTTCACTAACTTAGCGATAAGACTTGTAAAGCAAAAAATGAAATTGTCGCGAGAATTAAAATATGAATTTGGAAACGATTCCTTATTTAAAACTGTTAGAAAGTAGATTAATAGCAGAAATCGCAAAAAAAACACAGAGCGAAATTTCGCGGTTCGGTTTACAGTAATTGAAATCTAGCTTTAGAAAATCGTGGTTTTATTTCTAAAAAAATAATTTTGAACGGCTTTTCATTTATGATACTAGTCCAGTAACGTTTTATTTTTACAGGCATACAGAGCTTTGCTTACTCTGAAGAACAAGGAGGGAGAATTGATATCAAAGTATGGAAATTTCCGTCCACTTCAAGGATCATCCTGTACTAGATTGGTGGAGGGCAATTTTATGCGTTGATCTACCTCAGTCTGAGACTCAACTATAGCTGAAAACATGAGTCATGTTCTGAAATAATTATTTATCATTTTACTTTGTTTTGAAAATAAATTTTCTTTTTTTTACTGAACAGCCTCTTGATGTGAATAAAAAAACTTGGAATCAATCAAAAATGTACATGTGAATTTTTTAACTTACTTTCTGTGCACAATGGGCTCTAAAATGGTGAAATATTTTAAATGTAAAATAAATAAATAAATAACGAACCGACGAATGGATTAGAGTTTTTAAGGCCGATCTCGACGACCTAAAATCATACAGCAGACAAAATACAAACCATTTAGGGATGAGATTAAATAGAATCCTTTGTTTTGTAATCTAACCAATTTCTGATTATGATAATTATAGCATACGCATTAGAAGTAAATGAATATATATTTCAACATTGCTGTTGTTCAAATTATATAATTTAAAAAAACTAATGGGCATGTTAGCGCCACATTAATTCCTGTTTCTACCTCAACTTTTTAATCTTATAATTAGCACCCAAATAAAAGCTAGAAATATATATTTTACTTATTCTTGATTTATCTTTGAATGGTGTTAGTTAGTTGTTGATAACACACTATTATGAAAAAAAAATTTATTCTTTTTTAACATGAGCAAGAAACTCGAATTAAAAGTCCAGTGGTTTAAGACGTCAATATTTCTGTTATATGCTGTATATTGAGAATTTCAAAATTACGCAAGACATGAAATACTGTGCAAGTTGCCATCACGAATCAGTACAATTAACTATACTGTATACAACAAAAATACCAATCGTATTGATATTGCAAGTTTCGGTATGCTGTTTCAAGGAGTAACTTCTCGTCAGAAACATTAGAACCAAATACAATTGTAATGGAAAAAATACCTGTATACAAGAAGAACTCATAACCAAACATATCGAAATAGGAAGTCAAATCAGCACCGAGAGTTTCTAATGTGTAAAATAGAGGAATGAAGCCTCGGCGTTTCGTAATACTACAAATAATAATCCGTGATATAATTCGAGCCGAAATATATATATTGCAAATTTCGATATACTTTAAAGTTTACGTGTTGCAAGGAGTAACCTCTCATCAGCAGCGTTAGAATCAAATAAACTGGTAGATTTAAATCGAAATATTTTTTGCATACAAGAAGTACCCAAATCCAAAATCATCAAAATAGAAACCAAATCCATTACCCTACCGGTGCACTCGGTCCATGCTCCCAGTTTTTAGTGGAATCCGAATTGCTCATTTGCTTTTGTTATTTTGTATGTATGATTTTAGTTACTTTATGTTCTTTGTTGTGTATGTCTGTTTTCCATGTCTGGTCTTTGTCCCTGGGTTACATTCTTTTGATTACCGTTATAACCTTGGTTCCCTTGATTACTCTCTCTAGCTCTGTGCAATACAAATAAGGAAGATTGAGTGTTTTAGATATTTTAAAATTTGAAAGAAGGGGATTCAGTTTAGAAAATGTTTCACTGTATAGAATTATACAGGAGTAGATAATGAAATAGGTATAAAAACGGCAAACACCAATTACGATTTACAGTAAAAATTCTCTTATCACTACTGTCATGTGGTATTATGCTACATGCATTATATTTGCCATTTTTTATATTTAAATGCATCGCTCTATATATTTGTTTTGATTATCCCTTGTACACAATCTATTTTTGGATTAAATTATTTCTTTGCACTTGCAATTGGTTCTAATCCTGATGATGATAGGTTACTCGTTGAAATACGTATACAGCACATCAAAATTATCGGTGTAATTATGAATGGTATTTTTTTCTTTTCTTGTATTTTGCAAGACGTGTGGAAATTACATATAAAGCATTAAAATTTACTGCAAAAGGGAGATAAATCTTTGAGTAAAATTTTGTTGCTTTAAAAATTATTTTCTCTAAGCCATCCATTGTTGATTTAAAAACTAAATACATTTTGACATACACATTGTTAATTCATTAGGTCAGAACAAAAACATCAGTGGTATAAAATTTACCCTGTGCTACCCATAACATAGGATCTGTCTGATTCTAACATGCACAGCCTTTTTTTTTAGATTAATAACAATTTTTTACGATTTTGTACAAAAATAATGTAAAATGGATGAAATATCTAATTTTTAACATCCTACGTAACAAGCTACAAAATATTACGTCAAAAGGAGTTCCTGGACCAAGAATATTTATCCGGAATTTCAGTATGCAGAACTCAATAGGAAATTTTTGCATATTTCAGTTGTCCTCAAATGTTTTCATGGCGATCATGTATTCATCTGATCGTAATTACTCATTTAATATGCAGTTGCGCTTGCATAAGAGACGCATCCCCAAGTCGTGAGGTTATGATGTCTTACAGCATCTGATTCATCATTTAGTGAGCCAGTTTGCATCAGACTTGTCGCCAGTCCTAATATTGTTATTTTTATCACAACACGAAAACGATTTGCGACGTCAATGTGGGATAATAAACCTTGAGACAATCCTACTATGTATTCCCGCTAATTTTGGAGTAACCGTGAGATAAAATTCTTGATTTGTTTTCTACTTTTTAAGATGGTAAATCGTTAACCTATTTCAGTAGCCCAAATACTGACAATAAACAATTCAATTCCTTTATTGATTCTCGGCGAAATTTGTGACCGGACAGAAAAGAAACATTCCGGATTTTCATCGTACCTTTTTCAGACTTTTTTTAAATGAATTCGGGTGCACTATAGGGTTACATTAAGATGCACTGTTGGCAAAACTTAAAGAACAACCCCTACATCTGCAAAAGTATAATTTATAAATAGCGAGGAAAATTTCAGTGTCTTGATAAGATACTAGTAGATGTTTATTTAGAAACCATTATGGAGACGAGGTTTTACTGAACAAGAGGAAAACTATACTTATTAAAAGGTCAAAAATGTTTTTTTTTCTTTCAGAAAGAGTTTCACATTTTAAAATCAAATGCGAATTTTTTCTCAATGCTGTGCAGAACAAGCAGTAATTTTTGCCTATTTTTGTGTTTGTCACAAATGCTAATTGGTGGTATGTAACTTAAGAAGGAAGACCTAGGGTAAGGGACATAAATCTTGAAATCAGTGATATGTTTGTATCATATTCAATTTCAACAAAGCCTATCATACTTTCATTTGAAACAGAATGAAATCAGTCCAATTTACTTTGATGCTTATCTGAGATTGATGTAAAATGCCGAATACAAACGTTCCAATGATTTGTAAGAGTTGTGTCCCTTACCCTAGGTCTACCTCATTAAAGGTAAAGGAAAGTCAACAGAAAGTTCTAATAACAAAACAACACTATTTCTGATCTCTTTGTATTCATCAATCATTATCAATTAGAATTCATACATAGGGGCAATTAAGTAGCACTCCAGCTAAGAATCATGCAAAATGTAATATATTGTTGGAAAGCCTACATATTTTTACTTTTGATATCTTGTTTAAAATGCTATAGTAAACAGAAATTAACATTTGTTTTTTTATATAACCCGTGTTCATAGGACATAAAAATTGTATAGAATGCACTGTAGAATTCAATAGTAAGGGAGATAACTCTGTAAATGACACTCAAGTACAAAAGAATCTATTGGTTTTCAATGTTGATTATCTCCTAAGAGCAGGCAGATTTGAATGAATAATTACACATTTTGTAAAATAGACCCACAAAACAACATAATTACAAAAATAAAAATATGTAGCCTTTTTGGGGGTGTATCACATTTTTTCAGATTTTGCTTGATTCTTATGAAGACAGCTACTTAACACACATCATGTACTCAATGAGCAGTAAAGAAATATCAACCAAACTGTAACCATGAAGATTCATAGCAGTCTTAACAACGAAGATGTAGAATGAAAATAGTAGTTTTAAGTTGACAGAATTAAAGATACATGCATGTAATCACTCCAAACTACTTTAACCCCACCTCATTTTTTTGGCGCCTGTCCCAAGTCAGGAATTTCTTGCCTTGTATGCCTTTGTTTTTGTTTTCATCATTTCAAGAAGAATAAGGTATGGTGAATATGTCAGAGACAACAACCCCACCAGAAAGAAAATGTTAGTCTATTTTTATGTTACTTGGGTATAAAGGAGCAACTATTTCGCTGTAACTGTGTATAATGATGTTTTTGGGCCAGTGGCAGCCTGCTCTGTGGTTATTATATGTTACTGAAAAAAAATTATTAAAAAAAATATTTAAATTATGAAACAGAATCTTGTAAATATGGTAGAGATGTCAAAGATGGTATATGTGATGCTAGGGAAAAATTTTGCCTGTTAGGGAAATTCCAACTAGTCACATGACCAATACAGCATGTTTCAATTTCTGTACAATGCAAGAGAATATAAATTAAATGCATAATAACGAGAATAAATACGGTGAATTTGTAAATGAGACAACAACTCCACTGGAATGAAAAATGTCAGCTAAAGGCAACCCATGGGTCTTCAATGAGTGACAAAGAAACCCTCACACCACAGGCAGACTGATTCTGACCTAAAAACAACATTATACACAGAAACAAGGAAATAGTTGCCCTAATATATTCCAGCAACATAAAAAATAAACTGAAAGCGAAAATGAAACAATACATACAAAGGCCAGAAATTCCTAGCTTTAGACAGATGCAAGAAGAATTTAAGGATAGATATACATGTATAGTTATACATATTTTAAGAATCAGACAGATCTCATAGGTGATAGTGATACACATTTTAAAAATCAGGCAAAGTTCAAGTATATTCAATAAACTTAAAAAACACACATAGATTTTTCCCTTAATAAAGTAATGAACTTTCTGATGAGATTAATTCAGAAAAAAGTGTTATACACTTACAACAATACAAAAAAAACAAGCTTAAAAAATCAACAAAAATAAAATCAGAAGTCCCACTGTGTACGTTTCTATTTTTAAAGGGTATAAAATGTTAAGTGTCAGTCCCTGTTAGACAAAATTTTCCATACTATGCTGGAGCATTGAGTTACAATTTCATTAAAATGCACTGAAAATGATTATTTCAAGTGCAGACAACTCTGTCAAAAATCTCATTTTTCTAAGATTCTACTGAAAAATTACTTACCAAATCCAGTGATGCAGAGATCAAATAATGGTCTTTTCAAATAGAGAAAGTATCCTTGAGTGATATAACATTGTCAGATTGATTTTGACATGCCTGGCTTTTGGTTTTTCCCATATAGCCTGATTCTTACAAATAATTAAACTTAAAATGAAAAAAGATAACTAAATGAAATCAGTACCCAACAAATTTACTATCAAGAAACCCATAAAAAAAATGTCATACTACATGTACTTGTAGTTAAATGCTATACTCAAGATTAATTAAAAAATAAAAATACAATCAATATTTCCAGGTATTCACAATGATTCTTTCTTCAGAATAAAAACATACAAGTAACTCAGTTTTCTACTTTCTTTCATCCTTCTTCTTCCAATTCAATCATTCAACAACTCTTATACAAGTCGAACAATAAAGCTGCCTTCAAAAGATTCCACTAGAAATCACTGCCTGCATTAATTTAATTATTTAAGAATAGCTCTACATGTAGTTATACATTTTTAAAGAATCAGGCAAAGGTAATAGTGATACACATTTTTAAAGAATCAGGCAAAGGTAATAGTGATACACATTTTAAGAATCAGGCAAAGGTAATAGTGATACACATTTTAAGAATCAGGCAAAGTTCAATAACCTTTAAGAACAACTCCTGTACACTTTAAATTGAAGGTCTGGGTTGGATATAGAAAGATTTTAGTATTCAACTTCAGTTAAAATACATTGCAAAACTTCCTCACCATTTTATTTTCAATTATGCCTATCTCATTTTGACAAACTTTTCAAGCACTATTTTTATGTGTCAAGAGTATTTTCTAGTTTTGTTAAATGCATTTCATCTATGATAAGTTCTGCAAAATGTTTCTGTGTATCACCATCTGCCTGATTCTTGCAAGGAAAATACAATAAATTTAAAATTATCTAAAGAGAATCTGTCATTGTTTTTCAAATAGAACTGTTAAATTATGATTTGAAGTCTATCTAATTATACAACTCGGCCCAAAAAGCTTGTGAATTTAGAGTTTGAAAAGTATATAAATTAGCTTAAAATTTAACTCTGCTTCTAAGTTATTGTAAATATTTCATAATTTGCGAAGATGAGCAGTTTAAAAAAGAAACATGCAATCATCTCATACTGTTAACTCTAAGTCAAACCTTCTCTAGTAGTTTTGTAGTAATTACAAATGTTGGAGTGATGATTTATCAATTCAAGTTTTTACAAAACAGTTCTAATTGAATGCCTGTATTAGAGTAATTGCTGCAATATAATTCTTGGTCCAGAAACTTCTTTTGACGTAATATTTTATAACTTGTTATGTAGAATGTTAAAAATTAGATATTTCATCCATTTTGCACTGTTTTCTACAAAATTGTAAAAAAAAACTGTTATTAATTTTAAAAGGTTGTGCATGTAAAAATCAGGCAGATCCTATGATATGGGTGGCACAAGGGAAATTTTTATCCCACTGAATTATTTGTTCAAACATAATGTATAAATCATCATTGCAGTTAATCCAAAACCAACATTAAGGAGGTAGGCAACTCCTACAAATCATTTGAACACTTGTATTCAGCATTTTACATCAACCTCATGTTAGCATCAAAGTAACTTGGATTGATTTCTTTCTGTTTCAAATGAAAGCTTGATATGCTTTGGTGAAATTGAATATGATACAAACATATCACTGATTTCAAGAGTTATGTCCCACACCCTAGATCTATCTCCTTAAACTTTGAGGAAGGATGCATTTGTGATATGAATGGGCGAAATATTTTTGAAAACAAAATTGGTCATGTGCCACCCACTGCCTGGTTTTTGCACAGACACCCTCTTAAAAGTTTGTAATTCTTTAAAAAAAATCAGAGTTGATTTGTTGTTTTTTATACATATATTATAATCTTATTTGACTCTCAGATTAAACATAATCAAATGCAGACAGAACTTTCAGGTTGTACTATTTCATCAAATACTTTCAGGTTGTACTATTTCATCAAATACAGACAGAACTTTCTGGTTGTACTATTTCATCAAATACAGACAAAACTTTCAGGTTGTACTATTTCATCAAATACAGACAGAACTTTCAGGTTGTACTATTTCATCAAATACTTTCTGGTTGTACTATTTCATCAAATACAGACAAAACTTTCAGGTTGTACTATTTCATCAAATACAGACAGAACTTTCTGGTTGTACTATTTCATCAAATACAGACAGAACTTTCAGGTTGTACTATTTCATCAAATACAGACAAAACTTTCAGGTTGTACTATTTCATCAAATACAGACAGAAATTTCTGGTTGTACTATTTTACTTTTTACTATATATATATCATATCTCCTTCATACAATAAATAATTATCAGCCTTTAATATTATTTTTCCAAAGTCAATATTCTTCAACAGACAGTCAGAATCACAATAACATTAGACCTTTACTATACAACACATCTACTGACAGTGTTGCTGAAATCTGCCAGACCTTAGGACCCATGGACCACAATTTTGCCAGGTCTGACAAAAAAATATGTTTGTCAGACCCATTGACTGGCAACTCTTTTTCCAAAAATTCTCATCACATTTACGAAAAAATGGCAAAACTTTAATAGGACTGGCAGATTTCCCCTGTCTATCAGCCAATGTCTGACAGAAAAAAATAAGAATTAAGCAACTCTGTACTGATCAAACTTGATGACTTGGAATACTATGGCAGTTAGATCTTCTTAGGGGGACAACTCTGTAACTCAGTCAATACTCTTAGTTCATTTCAATCCACTTTTTGTTGCAATCCACACAGTTACAACTCCTGGAATCAAATGTCAATTTCCATATCAGCTGATATCAAGTCTATGTTTTTTCTCTCTTTCTCAGATGTCAATATACATATCAGTTGACAGCATGTTTATGTTTTTTCTCACTCTCTCTGTCTCAGATATCAATATCCATGAACTGCATGTCCATCAATAACAGTATAGAAGATGGGAGTTTCTCTGGCGATGGAGAAAGTACAGTACAGGTCTGTTTGTCTGGGTCCATACCAGATCTGGAAAATATGAAATAAAGTCTAATATGGTGTCCTACATAGGCTTTGAGTTTACTGCTTTGGGTAAACAAGTGAAGACCATTGTTATAGACAACTGGATATATTTGTTACACACAGCATTACATATAATCCCTAAGCATACCCAGTGTCACAGGAGCATTTTTAATCCCTTTGTATGCCTCCATGAATTTTTTTTTTAATTTTGATTTTTTGTACTATTAGACCAGTGACCATTTTGGAATGGGGGCCATTTTCAAAATTATTATATGATCTATCAAATGCCTGAATAGTGGCCTAGTGTGAACTTTCTTCTACATTTTTTTTATTTCTGACAAATTTTGAAAGTCAGGATTGTGTATGAAATTTCAAAAATGTTTAAACACATCTGCACATGGCACCCTATTTTTGTGCAAATTTCCCTTAAAATCCATTTGGCCATATCAAATGAGTTCTGCTGACAACAGGGCATTAGACAAAGGAAGAATTATAAAAAAAGAAGTAAAAACAATATGTTTACCAACTTCATTGGGGAAAGTAATTATTAAGGAGATTTGTTATGTCAAATACTGGTTTTTACCATGTTATAGTGTAACAGATTTATTGTATTGATGACAACAGCTTTAAAATTGTATAGCCAAATAAGTTTTGAAATAATTCATGGATGCTCCTGTTTAGGCCTGTGATTTAATTCATGTCCATGATTCTTTTTTATTTACATAATAAATGATATGATAAATTTGATATCCAAGGTTTAAAAAAGCTCTCAAGGATGTTTAATGGAGATATTGTTGGTGAAATGTTATATTTAAATATTATCTATAGATTTCATATGGAGTTAAATTGGAGTGTTGCAAAATTTCAATTCAGGTCATTTAATTTCAGTAATAAGCTTCAGCAAGTTTGTCATGATGTGGAAATAAAACAAGCATCTTGAGAGTATTACATGGCTGGAAGAAATTTCTAACATAGAGAACAACGTAAATCTCATACAAAATGTTATAAGTCCAAGGGAAGTAGCTCAGCAAAACATTAATGGACCAGAACAAAAATTTGATCTGTACCTTGCCATGGTTAAGCAATCTACCAAATATCAAACAAATATCTACAAGCATGATGAATAAAAGTGCGAAAGACAGAGATATTGCAAAAATATTCTAAGCCCAAGGGCCTTAACTCAGAAAAAAAATAAATGAAGTGGAAAAGACTTGAACTTTAACTTGACTTGGTAAAGTGCTGTACTAAATATCAAATGAATATCTGCAATCATGACCAAAAAAAGAGCAGAAACTGATTTGCCCAACTGATGGACTGAAGGACAAAGTGCAAACCTTGCGAAAGTCACCGGTAGGGAACTAATGACCAGAGTTATAAATGATAATATAAATCGAACTTAAATACTTACATAACAACATGGCCATACACATTACATTCTAAGACATTGTCTTCTACAGATTTTGCTGTACTGACACTGAAAACATGGTGGAGTATGTTGGTACCTGGTAAAAAAAAGAGGTTAAAGTTATAAGTTTACAAAAAAAGAAACTTCATTGTTCAGCACTTCGTGATTCAAATAATCCCAAACAAACTGACACTTTGATCATTAAAGTCTTAATATTTGGTCTGTTACACATTGGAAATTAAATCAAAAGGAATTCTTATACTCAATAACCTGGTTTGGACACGTTTTATAAACAGATTCAGTGTTTATAAGTGTAAACTGCTGCAAACCAGGTTATTTCGTATAAGCTGTTCAAAAATCAGAACATTCCTAAATTAAATTTGTCATCATCAACGATATACAGGAAATCATGCGATATACAAGAAGCTGAAATATCTTTCTGATTAATCAGAAAGCTTCCAGGTATTTTCTTACAGACATAATTTTATCAAGCTAATAAAAAAAAAACGGAAATAAATTTACAGTAAGAAAGAAAAAGAATGCTAAAATCTGGATTTGGAAAAATTGGGTTTCAAATTTTGATTGAAAAAAGAACTATTTTGATCTTAAAAAACTAAAATATACTGTCAAATAAATGGGTCATAGTTTTCTTTTCCTCTTTTGTCCCTGGATTACATTCTTTTGATTACCACTATAACCTTGGTTCCCTTGATTACTCTCAAACATCTAATATAATTTTCTTACAAAAGAGTTTTTATTTTGCTTTTGTTTTGTTTTGTTTTTTTTTGTGTGTTTCTTTTTTATTTGGGGGTGCATATTAAACTTGTAAAAGTGACTACTCATAAAGGGCTATAACTATGGTCAGGCATTATATGTAGATGGCATGAAGATAATTATAGTTTCAATTATTTACATCTTATAAGTACTAGTTCTCCTAATCTGTTCAATGAATTTTCATGAAATTTTAAAGGGAATTTACACATATAATTATGCGATACGTGAAATAAGTCAGCAAGGGAAGATAATCCAATATAAAGAATTGAACTGCTTTGAGATGCATGTGAAGTGAAGATTCTCTTTGTGTTAGTTTGCTCACTGTATTATAAGTTCTTGTGGTACAGATTTTTGTCTTAAACTCACTTGTTGTTTTTTTTTTCTACTTCATTCCCTATAATATGTTAAACCTTTGTCATGTATTACATTATTTTCATCACTCGATGATTAAAACAAATTTGAAGATGAAAAGAATTTTAAGCATTACCTGGTTGAAGAGGGACCAGTTTAGTTTTATTGTCTTGTGTCTTCATCCCTAATGGTAACATAGAATCTGGTAAGGCAGGAGCTGTAAAAGAAATTAGTATGGTCAATACAAATAAAAATATTAAGATGTTGGACAACACCCAAAATTGCTTACAACATATGCCTATCTACATATACGTGTATCTATTGGGAGTTGAAATAATTGCAATAAAATTGGAACAAACAGAAAGACCAAGATTACAGTATACCACCAACTCACTGAGTTAAGATCTAATTTTTCAGTTTATACACTCGATATATGCAACAATAAAAGTCTGTGGTTATGTTAAAGTGTTGTGACCACAGGAGAGATGTTTACCATTGCTAAAAATGTAACAAAATCAGAGCCACAAAGTCAGCAGCAAGTAAAATGTGCATTCATTAATTTGTACTTCCAAAATTATTTTTAAAAGAATCATTGTATTTAAATGTATAAACTGGATGTTAAACTACTGATTTCAAAAATATAAAAAATAAATTTCTCATCTGGGCAAGATAGATTATTTTCCATAAACTAACTTTGTACTGTGACATCATTAATTGGTCCGCAGTCTGCAATTTGAATAATTTTAAACTACATAAGTCTTTGCTGAAGTGGAAAACCCTAATTTTGACTTTAATGGAATAGAAATTAAATTATAAGGATTGTGTTGAATTTTTGACTAAGTTATACTAGCATAACCAACTTTTGAGTAGTTTACGCATCGTTGGTTGTTTTGCAACAAAGTAAATCAATAGTTGAACAATATCAAACATCACACACTTGCAATGTTTTATCATTTCACCACAAAGCATTTGGTCTTTGAATTTTTCAACCCCACATAAAATTTATTCACAATTATTAATTACTTACAAATACTTTGTAAGAGTAATTATTTCTACACTATTTAAATCATACATTTTCCTTTAAAAAAAGCAATTTTTTATTTCAATAAATAAATTCCAGCATGGACATCAGATTTACCAAACACTTTCAATTTGAAGTATTTTCTTGGTGAAATTGGTGAAATAAATGCTCTTCATTCTTGTTTATGTAATGATAAAATATTGATTGAACAATAAATATTTTGACTTGACGGTTTTTCAAAAGGAACAAACACAGAACATGTTTGTGTGTTTACAAGAATTGGATTTTGTAGATGCATCTTTCACGATCATAAAAAAGTCTTTTCAATCTTTAATTGATGACAAGACTAGATCTTTCTTTTTGTTTGCAGAAATGAAAGATTTTTATTCAGCTGAATATTGCATTAACAGATTTTAAAAATTTTATTGAATAATGAAAAAGAATTACATTGGGACTATATTTTGTGTAATGATCTATAAATAGAAGGGAAGTATCTGATAGGCTAGAGACATAATATAACTATTATCCTTTCAGGATCAAAACCTAAAAAACTGGTTGTTGTTGAATTAACTAAGGTGAAATACTTGAGAAATAACCAAACTGTTGTTTTTTATTTTTTTTTTTACCTTGCTGTATAACAAAAAACATCTTAAAGCTGAATGAACACCTTAACCACTTTACTGAAACAAATTCTGGCTTGGAAAAAATTGCATTAGCCTTAATCAAAATAAATAACTAAAAAAATGTTTTGTGCTTAAATCACTACAATAGATAGGGTTATTTTGGTGGCTTTCTTTGTTAATATGCATGTTTAATTTTGTTGTGTTTTATTTTGGTGCAATCAAAATGATAAATGTTTTATTATTAGTTATCACAGTGATAAAAAAACATCTTTTATTATCCTATCCTAAACAGAATGTTTACTAATATGACTGTTATTGTTGTTAAATTAATGAGAAAGCAATCAATTCATCACAACGATAATTGAGTTATATTTTTGCAAAAAAAGTTGTCAAAAGAATTAAAAATATGAAGCAAAAAATGCTCACTTATGAATCTTGTTACTATTGTTGCCAGTAAATGTGTTTTTTTGTAAAATAAATCCTTAAAATTGTCAGGTTTTCACATTACTTGCTTTTATCCATACCTCCTAGTACACAGATATATATTGGCTGTCAAAATGTTCACAAATGAAATATTTTGATGTGTTTGATATTAGCAATTTTAAGATTGATTGATTGATTGATTGTTGGGGTTTAACGCCCAAGCGGCAATATTTCAGCTATATTCAGGCGATGAACATGAAAGGGATGATAAAATGATCACGAAATGATGATGATGAAATGAAAAAAGGGATGGGACAGAAGGATAATAGGGTTGATAAATTTTGATTGCCTTAAGATAAAAGGGAAGGAGGGGCACTTTTAAGAGAAGCACTAAATAAACCAATAACTACCAATAAAATATCTAAATTTACAGTAATCCAAATAAACATGAAACTTTTATCCAAATTTGATTGTTATGAGAATGAGGCATTGTGGCCTTGTTTTGATACATTTGTTGTTATTTTCAATATCCTACCTCCAATTTTGAAGAGTTTAATATCATTATAGCTGACTTCAGTAGGATGAGGGAAGAAAGAATCGTCACCGTTTTTCTTTGGTCCATAGAAGTATTCCCGGACTCTGAGATCTCTGAAATCACTTCTTTGGTGTTGATTTCTCTCAACAACCTACAAATTATTTCGAAATGGAGATATTTAAAAGTACTGGTCAATTTAGTAGACATGCATGAATCACCTTCTGTCTGATTTCTACATAGATCATTCTATAGTTCAATCTAAAACCATGCCAAGGGTGATTAATCACCTTTTTAACATTTAATTTTAAGTGGCCTAGACGTAATTAATTGACCCTTTACTAGTAAACAATCCTGGCAATGTATGTTTCTCTACTAGTAAACAATCCTGGCAATGTATGTTTCTCTAGGAAAACAGCATACTATGCATACAGTATTGCTTAGTCATATTGTAAAAATTGTGACCTAATTTTGGAAAGGAATTTTCATGTACTTTTTCAAAATAGAAAATTAAAACTAAAATTTAGCTGTAATTAGTGAGTAAATAAAACAACATGTATGGCAGATACTTTTATAGATTACGCATTGCATGGTGAATCATATTACAACTTACCCTACCAGATTTAAAATACAACTTACCCTTTCAGATTTTTATAACAACTTAATCTATCAGATTTATATAACAAATTACTCTATCAGATTTATATAACAACTTACTCTACCAGATTTATATAGCAACTTACTCTACCAGATTTATATAGAAACTTACCCTACCAGATTTATATAACAACTTAATCTATCAGATTTATATAACAACTTAATCTATCAGATTTATATAACAAATTACTCTATCAGATTTATATAACAACTTACTCTACCAGATTTATATAGCAACTTACTCTACCAGATTTATATAGAAACATACCCTACCAGATTTATATAACAACTTAATCTATCAGATTTATATAACAACTTAATCTATCAGATTTATATAACAAATTACTCTATCAGATTTATATAACAACTTACCCTACCAGATTTATATAGCAACTTACTCTACCAGATTTATATAGCAACTTACCCTACTAGATTTATATAACAACTTACCCCACCAGATTTTGGTAAGAGCACTACATTGACAAAATCAGGCATGTCCCTTTTTAATTCACTGTAAAGTCTCTCTTGTCCGAGGACCAGGATGACATCAACTGGAAATGACATGTGAGATTAAATACAAAAAACACAGATGAGTTGGTTATAATCATGATAATAAATTATGAATTTGGTAACAATAATATGACCACATGGGCTGAAGAATGCCAGAATTAAAATAAGGACTGACTGTTATATTTATTCGGCCTATGAAGAAATAACCTCAATGCCTCTGGTGCACACTAAATAACCTGAATAGCAGTTTATTTCAAGTGTGCACCACAGACACTGAGGTTATTTCAAACCGACTGCAAAAATATAAGAGTCATTCCTTATATTTTAATTTTAGTATAAAAATTCATCTTGTAAATCATTGAAAAAGGTTGATGATGTCACTGTCATATACAAAATTTGGTCTATGAGATGATGGACAAAATTTTTTATCCAATCAGAAAGCACGTTACTTCTGAATTAAATTATTTGTGTTCATGATTAAATGAAAGAGTAATCCAGGGAACCAAGGTTATAGCCGTAATCAAAAAGAATATATACATATGAATAATCAAAACACCAAAAGTTTAGAACACATACCTTCAAAAGATCCTGCAATATGTTTCAGAGAATCGTATCCTGCTCCTTTAATCCAACCCCCTGTGTTTACAATACAACCACTTGTATTGCCTAAAACAAATTACACAGAGTTACTTCCCTTTGATTTTAATTACTCTCGATAACCCAGAGTAAGACAAGTCTTAGTTTAGCATTTTTAAACTTTTGTTGAACTGTTTTAACCTACTATTTCATTTGATATGCTTGTACCAAGTAAGAACCAGCTACTCCATGAAATTTTTATTGTCAGATTCAATAAGGACTTGACTATGGATCGTTGTCAGTTTCAATGAGGACTTGACTATGGATCGGTGTCAGATTCAATGAGGACTTGACTATGGATCGGTGTCAGTTTCAATGAAGACTAGACTATGGATCGGTGTCAGATTCAATGAGGACTTGACTATGGATCGGTGTCAGATTCAATGAGGACTTGACTATGGATCGGTGTCAGTTTCAATGAGGACTTGACTATGGATCGGTGTCAGATTCAATGAGGACTTGACTATGGATCGGTGTCAGTTTCAATGAGGACTTGACTATGGATCGGTGTCAGATTCAATGAGGACTTGACTATGGATCGGTGTCAGTTTCAATGAGGACATGACTATGGATCGGTGTCAGATTCAATGAGGACTAGACTATGGATCTGTGTCAGATTCAATCAGGACTTGACTATGGATCGGATTTTTGTTTGGTAATTTTGTTGTAACCCTTATTTAGTGGTAACAATATAAATAGATTTAAATGGTTCAATAATGTTACCATCAGCAAACTCATTGATGTACATCCACAATATGACATAACTTAAGAAAGCATATACTGTGAAAATACTTTTGTTCATGGGTTCCAATTTTCGTGGTTTAGGGGAAATGATCAGTTGGTGGATTATTTGATTTGTGAATTTGACAACTCTATCATAAAAACGAATGGAAATTTTCCTTTTCATTAGAACCAAATTTTGTGGTTAACCAAACCTACAAAATTCCACGAAAACTGATAGTCTACAAACAATAAAACATTCACAGTACATGTCAAAATATCAAGCAGCTGTGATATGTAGTTGCAATAAGAAAAAACTGGAATTTCATATTAAAAAAAAATTTTTAAAATACTTATCTGAAGACCAGTGGGTGGTCTTGGGCTGACATTTTCATCGCAGTTGTCTCTTTGACAGCTTCACCATACTTATTCTCATTATATTAATTGTCAAACAGGCAGTTGATATAGCCTAACCTGATCCCAATTTTGCTTGTTATTTTATCATTAATATTATCATTTTTTATTTCATTATTTTTAGCCTTTAGATCTTAAATAATATCATTTTAAAAATATTGTGGAAATGAAGGGAACCAGGATTCAGGCTGTAATCAAAAAAAGCAACAAATCCAAGGATATCAACTTGATAAATTTATAAAACCCATTACACTCTAAGATGTCAAGGATAACTTTTTCTATATTTAAAGTTACTCGGAACTTGGTCTTAGTCTAGGATTTCCTTTTATAGAACTCGGTCTAAGTCTAGGATTTCCTTTTATAGAACTCGGTCTTAGTCTAGGATTTCCTTTTATAGAACTCGGTCTAAGTCTAGGATTTCCTTTTATAGAACTCGGTCTTAGTCTAGGATTTCCTTTTATAGAACTCGGTCTTCGTCTAGGATTTCCTTTTATAGAACTTGGTCTTCGTCTAGGATTTCCTTTTATAGAACTCGGTCTTAGTCTAGGATTTCCTTTTATAGAACTTGGTTTACCTAGGATTTCCTTTTATAGAACTTGGTTTTAGTCTAGGATTTCCTTTTATAGAACTCGGTTTTAGTCTAGGATTTCCTTTTATAGAACTTGGTTTTAGTCTAGGATTTCCTTTTATAGAACTCGGTCTTAGTCTAGGATTTCCTTTTATAGAACTCGGTCTAAGTCTAGGATTTCCTTTTATAGAACTCGGTCTTAGTCTAGGATTTCCTTTTATAGAACTCGGTCTTAGTCTAGGATTTCCTTTTATAGAACTCGGTCTTAGTCTAGGATTTCCTTTTATAGAACTCGGTTTAAGTCTAGGATTTCCTTTTATAGAACTCGGTCTTAGTCTAGGATTTCCTTTTATAGAACTTGGTTTAAGTCTAGGATTTCCTTTTATAGAACTCGGTCTTAGTCTAGGATTTCCTTTTATAGAACTCGGTCTTAGTCTAGGATTTCCTTTTATAGAACTTGGTCTTAGTCTAGGATTTCCTTTTATAGAACTCGGTCTAAGTCTAGGATTTCCTTTTATAGAACTTGGTTTAAGTCTAGGATTTCCTTTTATAGAACTTGGTCTTAGTCTAGGATTTCCTTTTATAGAACTTGGTTTAAGTCTAGGATTTTCTTTTATAGAACTTGGTTTTAGTCTAGGATTTCCTTTTATAGAACTTGGTCTTAGTCTAGGATTTCCTTTTATAGAACTTGGTCTTAAGTCTAGGATTTCCTTTTATAGAACTTGGTCTTAGTCTAGGATTTCCTTTTATAGAACTCGGTCTAAGTCTAGGATTTCCTTTTATAGAACTTGGTTTTAGTCTAGGATTTCCTTTTATAGAACTTGGTCTTAGTCTAGGATTTCCTTTTATAGAACTTGGTCTTAGTCTAGGATTTCCTTTTATAGAACTCGGTCTTAGTCTAGGATTTCCTTTTATAGAACTCGGTTTAAGTCTAGGATTTCCTTTTATAGAACTCGGTCTTAGTCTAGGATTTCCTTTTATAGAACTTGGTTTAAGTCTAGGATTTCCTTTTATAGAACTTGGTTTTAGTCTAGGATTTCCTTTTATAGAACTTGGTCTTAGTCTAGGATTTCCTTTTATAGAACTCGGTCTAAGTCTAGGATTTCCTTTTATAGAACTTGGTTTTAGTCTAGGATTTCCTTTTATAGAACTTGGTCTTAGTCTAGGATTTCCTTTTATAGAACTTGGTTTTAGTCTAGGATTTCCTTTTATAGAACTTGATCTTAGTCTAGGATTTCCTTTTATAGAACTTGGTTTTAGTCTAGGATTTCCTTTTATAGAACTTGGTTTTAGTCTAGGATTTCCTTTTATAGAACTTGATCTTAGTCTAGGATTTCCTTTTATAGAACTGTATAATTTCATTCCAAAGTTAATTCCATTCAACGACAATTATTTACATTTTTTAGACTTGTCTGTCTTCAGATTTACACAATCTGCCATCCTGGACACCAATAATTTAAACAGTGGGTAGTTAGATGAAGGACTGGTATGGCCATAATGGAAGATCAGTGGAGCATTCAGACTGTATCCCTCCTCAATATCTGATGGTCTCTCTATCACAGAGGCTCCTACAAACAATAGTGGTACTATCTGAATATAGTACATTTTACAGTGAATAAATGTTAATCACAGAGCCTATGTGGCAGAAAAAAATTATGCAATTACCAGATATAATCATTTTTTTTCATGTTTTATTAGATGTTAGTTTTAGTGCATGTTCAAAGGAAAAAGAAAATATTGTGTTGAACACAAATTACTTTTAAAAACTGAGTGGTATCACTAATGATGTGTTGTTTTTTTTTCCATTTAGGATATACTGCAAATCTATCAATTTTCACTATTTTAGCGCTGGATAGAATGCTGCCGAAAATAATACCCGCAAAATGGATTTTAACACCCTATAACACTAATGATGTGTTGTTTTTTTTTCCATTTAGGTACATTCTGGAGTAAATTTAGAAAAATATTACTTGTTTGAGAGAAATTCTTTAGTTGTGTAAATACATTTATAATGTAATATATTAATCATAGTAACCATATTGGTGGTAAAGTCAATGATATACTGTAAATGTATCAATTTTCACTATTTTAGCCCTGGACAGAATGCTGCCGAAAATAGTACCCGCAAAATGGATTTTAACACCCTATAATACTAACAAGTTTTTGAAACAATGGTTCATTTGACAGAATCCGCGAAAATCAATATGTTTATATGACATCCATCAAAGGCTTTGAACCCTTAGCCATGGTAAAACTTTGATAACCAAATGACCAACTTCATAGACATATAAGCCTCATTTCCTATGTTACAGATAAGTTTTACTCAGTTTTACCAACATCGCAACAGAATTTTGCTTCATAACAGTCAACATTCTGCACAACACAAAGGTTTTGTCTTTTAGAAAATATGAAGAAACTAGTCCTATTAGAATCGAAATGAATCATAGAAACTCCATTATATCATTGTTTTACCACAGGCTGAACATTTATGTTGCTATTTAGACCCTAGCTTTCACTCAGGGTAAACAAATTTAACATAAATGGCCAGCTGTTGGTAAAACAATGATAAAATGGAGTGAAATATTTAACTTTTCTTTGAACATCTAACCTCTAGATGTAACATTTTTATTTCTGATTATTGACTTATATAAAACACATTCTAATACATTTATGACATGCTTCATAGGTCACAGTAAAATGGTGATAGTCAATATGATTCATTATAGGATTAAACAGCTATTTTCGGTCGTGGATGCATGTATGAACAGATCTCGGAGCTCCCAAACTCAATTAATGGCCAAAGGCCGTTCATGTAATGTTTGGGAGTGGAGAGATCCGTTCATACATGCATGAACGACCGGAAATTGCTGTTCAATCCTTATAACTCTATCCGGCAGTCAAAGTTACCCTCTGAGAGCCATTTATATTGATACACCGTGTTTATGTTTACGCTTCAATACACACACATTCCTTTGCACACATATGGGAGTGCGGATGAATATTTACACATAATCAGCAGCATAACGACAGTGAAGGCGGCATTGACGAAGTGTTAGTTGGCATTGAAAAATACGAGATGTAAACAATTCAACAGGAATATAATTATTACGGAAATACAACAAGGAAGAAGGAAAATTACAACAAGGTGTTTTCAAGGGTTCAGTCAGACTCAGTTATAAGTTTCTTTCCCCGAGCTGAAAATTACTCTCTGTAAACAAACTTGACCGGTAAAATCAATGTGCATGTAATAAACTATTCTTACGGCTATATTATGCCGTTCAATTTGTTGCCACACTCTTTCGAACTACAAGGCCGCCATATTGGTTTCATGTTGACTGGCGTTCATGCATGTATGAACTTTCTGGCAAAGACGTTCTCCATCAATCAAAAATGGCTTCAAGCATGAAGAATCTCATGATTAGAATTATAGATCTATGATAGTCTCAACTCAAACATCATAGCTACATGTAAGTTTTGTACAACTTACCATTTTAACAGTAGAATTTTGCTCCACAAATATAACCATTTTGGTAACACATAGGCTATGTCTTTTCATAAACTAGAAGATATGAAGAATCTAGTACTGCATGTGTTACAATCAAAGAGACTCCATTTAAATAATAATTGAATGAGACTCCATTTCATCATTGTTCCACCACAGACTGGCCATTTATGTCATTATTTTACTCCCGCTATTTTTTGGGTTTCAATAAGGCAACATAAATGGCCAGTCTGTGGTAAAAAACAACGATAAAATGGAGTCTCATTTCGTCATTTCTTAAATTTAGTATTTTAGTATAAGATTTAGCTCAGATCATATTTTGTATATTTTATTTATCAATATTTTTATTCAAATTGATTTGCCCTATAACGATTTTAACATTAAACTGTGGTAGTTAATATTTACTATTTTTTTTATAAATTAAGCTATAGTTTACTCACCTATGGTACCAGGAATGGATACTTCGCCCTGAAATAAAAACAAAAACATCACTCTTTTATGCAAATACATACCATTTTTTCCATAGATTACTTCCCCATTTTTTTTTCTATTTTGTCATTAAAGTTTTGACGAATAAATTATATCAGCTAAATGTTTACATTTTCGTGAGTATCAATTTTCATGGGTAAAGGAAAAGACATTTCAAGGGGTACTTGAATTCATGGTTTGTAGGTCAATAATTTTCTTTTAATCGACTATTTCTCTGCTTTTCCTGCAAAATTATTTCTTAAGCCAAACCTGCTTTGATGGATACTAATAACAAGTATTTTGTAAGCATTAATTTAAGTAAAGTAAAAGTTCATGTAAGTCAAAATTTCTTCTGATTTGAAAACTCATGCATCATTACTACATTTGTAAAATGGTAAAATCTACAGTTAATATAATGACACTTTTACCACATCCATAAGCTGTGGTGGGATGGAAATGGTTGATAATAACAAACATCACTCTAAAGATATATTTATGTTTACATTAACATTAAAAAAACTATGATAGCCCTGGTGCTACATGTGCTAATAAGTACTTAACAACTGGTTGTTAAATTAGAAAATAGGGTTTACACGACATCAACTACTCAATGTGACTCTGAGTTGCCTGTCATCCATAAACAAAACTGTTTGTTAAATTCCTGATTTTTTGGTTCCAGACTGCCCACAAAAACCCCAAAAAAGTAAATACCCCATGAATAATAATGAAATCACAGTCACAGATAAATCAAAGGTACTAGTATATCATTCTGACCAATTGATTAAATCCAGTATCACATGACAATCTCTAACCAATGTGGACAGTAAATATTCTAAAAAAAAAAAAACCCAAACCAGTCGACCAGACTGCTACATGTATATTACATGTAAAAAGTTAACAAATACAGAACACAGTTTTTTTTTATAAAGAAAAATAAAAAATCAGTTACAATCAAAATCAAGTAAAAAGACAAAAAAAAAATAGAAAAATAAAAACTGGAACATGATTTTCATTTATTTGGAAAAAAACACCAGAAAAATATATCTGACTTAGATTTTATATGTTCAGAATGAAAAATATGGAAATAAATAACCTACCATAGATCATATAGAAAAAGGTTTTTGTATGATTTTTGAAAACATATTTTTTCAAATGCACAAAAACATGTATTTCTAAATCAATCTGAAACCTATGTTTCCATTAATTTAAACATGAAAATCATGTGTTGCAATTCTTCCTAAATATTTATCAACTTTTGATAATAAGTCATGTTTCACTCTGACTGGCAGAACTTTGAATATTATAAGTACATTTCAAATAGACAATTATTGTAAAATACATACCTGACCAACATCCAGATCTACATAAACTGGTGCCCTGCCTAACCGTGCAGCATAATTTAACAGCAGTCTACACACTGTACTTTTACCAACATCAGTTGGACCAACCACCATCACCTAAATTATTGAACATAAAGAAATACCATGATGGAGATGATATCTACACTCTTAACAAGTACTGATTCAGTTACCATGTGGTTCTAATTATTTGAATCTTGTTTGAGAATGGAAAACTTGCATATCATTAACAATGTACTGTATATATCATTAATAATGTACTGTAAATTTCATTAACAGTTTACTGAATATATTATTAACAGTGTACTGTATATACATGTATTATTAACAATGTACTGTACATAATATTAAAAATACATGTATAGCATTACCAGTGTACTGTACATATCATTAATAGTGTACTGTATATACATATATCATTAACAATGTACTGTAAATTTCATTAACAGTGTACTGTATACACATTTGTATCATTAACAGTGTACTGTACATATCATTGACAGTGTACTGTATGAGTGGTTTCTGAATAAGGAAATATACATGTATGGTAAGGAATGTCTAAAAGGTCAGAAAAATGATATATTGTTTTATAGAATGGGACAGAGAGGATCTAACTTCGGGAAAATTATGCTGTGCTAAAATAAAAACACCTTTTTAAGAACAGAGGAGCAAAATTTCAAACCCATACAAAAAAAATCAATCATAAAATTAGATATTTAGTAAAAGGTAAATTGAAGGAGCAAATATCAATAAGAAATGTGATACATAAAACAAACATTTTGTAGCCTGTACAGTAAGATACCTTAGCATGAAGGAGTTTCAACACTATTGTCAATCAACACCCGATATAAATAGATCATAAAAAAAGGGTTATACATGTACATACTCTGGGACCTCTTGTTCTTTCTTCCTCTGCTTTCTGTCTCATTTGTTCAAGGGCAGCATGAACATTGACATAAATAGTCATTGGAGTGCTTTCTGCAATGTACGCCACTTCAGTTCTACCCTCTAAGTTCAAAGGTTAAGGTCATCAGCTATAATTGTACATGTTCAGGAATGGGAGATTGCTGCTTTACATCATAACTATGTTCAGTTTTTCAATTATCAACTTGACCCTTTCACTGTTTGCCATCTGAGTTTAGTTAATAACACAAGAAATACAGTACACCCAGAGAGTAAAGATTCTCAAACTCCCACTTGGTGTCACTTTTCAGAGTGACTAATTTAGAACTAAACTTTTTCAATTTTTGGCAAATGTTCATAATTCAATGCCTTTTCTCATGTTATTTAAGTACAGCTCTGCCTTAAAACCAGGCAGAAGCTTATAATTAGTGATTCAACTAAATCCAAAAATCTTTTGATTGGAAATCTTTCATAGTCCTCATAGAAACTGTATAAGTTTGACAATAAGAGTGCAAATGAAAGTTGGCCACTGGACTTTGGTATGACTTTGAAGTTTGACTTTTGGCTAGGTTCTACTTTAGAAAAGTACAGGAAAATTTCCTGCCAGAAATTTTACACTATGACCACTTGACCAGTAAAACTTTACTTCATGATGTACAGCAGATCAAAAGAAATGAACGTAAGAAGAGTTTTTTTAAAGACGCAACAAATGTATTTGAACAGTTTCATTGATTACCTTAAGACATGGTAAATCACCCCTGCCTAGTTTTTAGACAGAATCATACTTACGTTACATGTATTATATCTCTGCACTTGATTAATAGACAACAAAAGGATATTTTAACCAGACAACCTTGCCAGGTATATACCGCCACTTTAGAACATGATTCAAATAAATATTTCTTTCCTTTCGTCAATTCTGAACCAAACAATTCAGCCATGCCATCCAGCAACTAAAAAATATAACAACATCTATCATTTACAAGTGTGTGTGGTTTTTTTTAATTTAAAACCATGCAATCATTGAAAAACAAAATATCGAATCCTGATATCATAAAAAAAAAAAAGCTTTTACAATAAAAATTTACACAGTGTGTAAACAGATGGTAGCAGTAAATACATTTGTGTAGTTTGACAATATAGGCCGGCCAATCACAGCAAGATTTGTGACATTTATTATTCAAGTTTAGCTTTACTTACTACTGTTATACATGTACGTGTATGAGGGGCCATTTTCAGGATTTTTCAAGAGTATTAACAATTTGAAGGGGTAATTTGTTAAGAAAACTTATAGTTTGCTATGAGATGAAAAGGTCATTTCCTGCCAGAAAGGGCAAATGGCCAATGGCTCCTTTCCTTCCTAAACCCTGACTTGTGTATTTTCTAAAATGATATACTTGTAGATGTCATGCAATAAATTGTTCAAGGAGGTAGACCTAGGGTAAGGACACAACTCTTACAAAATCATTGGAATGTTTGTGTTCACCATTCAATCTCATGTAAGCATCAAAGTAACTCTGACGGATTTCATTCTGTTTCAAAAAAAAGCTTAAAACGCTTTGGTGAAACTAAATATGATACAAACAGATACATGTAACTGATTTCAAGAGTTATGTCCCTTAAATATGTCCTTAAATAAGGTAAGAAACCTAATGTACAGAATGTATGCCTTGTCCTGTTTTTGTTTGTGTATCTTGCATGCTTAATCAACATCAAACTGATATAATACATCTAGATGTACACTTGTATATACTATTGAACTGCAGATAAATGATTCTGATTACAAGTACATGTACATTTTTGTAAGTCAAGTTTTCTAAGTTCAAAAGTTATTATCATACCTCTAAAGTTGCTGTTGCTCTAGCCTCTACCTCAAATCTCAATTCCTGATCCTTTTCCAACTTGTATTCCTCCTGAAATAGTTGGAAATACAAAATGTAGAAATGCAAGATAATGTACATGTTCATTTGTACTTTTGGAATGAAAATGTTAGCAGATACATAATTTTTCACAGGAATTATGAAATTTTCTGTTAGATTCTGGTTTTCAAAATTGTGTCTGCTACTGATTCCTTTCAAAAAGTAACAAGCTACACTCAGTATAATCTCGAGCCACTTCACACGTATTAGGAATCAAAGTGTCAACAAAGCAGGGTCTTTCCTAAAAAAATTATCAAAACTTCAACAAAAAATGTAATTTTTGTAGCTAATATGGTATCAGCATACAGAAAAATGACTCCGGTATTGAACTAGGTAGGTGTGACATTCACGATTTTAACTTGAAAGTCATTAGAATCGGTAGATGGGCAGCACTCAGAGGTACCGCTGAATCTCCAATTTTCATATGGCACATAGTTCTGACCCAAACCCGACATACATCGTATCAATACATGTATCAAAATAAAAAAGAGGAAGGTTGCAGGGTTTGAAAAAATTCGAACTAAAATATTTAGAAATGGTGACTCCACATGGTTGAGTGGAGACACTGGGAGTCAAGTGTGTTAGATGAAGACACTGTGATTCAGGCGGCCAAATCAGAAAACAACTCTGAACACTGAATCCCAAAATCAAGATTGAATGTTGTTGAGTAAATATATAATCGAAATCGTTAATAAAAAATGAAAATCTTTGAAAATGTTATCAGCATTTAAATTACTTGGGTTCGATCTGGGTAGAACATAATGCACGATTTAAACTCGAAAACATTAGAACGTCTGGAGGATTTTTAACGTCCGATAACTATTGGTCTCTGACTCTGTTATCAGATCATTTTTTAACGGGCTAATAGCTGTCAGTCTGGTCAAATGAGGCGGACGATCGCAAGATAAGAAAATAGAATTACTTGATCACTCTTTTCTTCAGCCATCTTGAAGCAATGTTAGAAATCTATTGTACACAACTAAAAAATACAAAATGTTGTAAAATCTTATGTCAGTGCTAAATTTTCATGGACGCCGCCATCTTTAAAATTAATCTCTAAGTTTAACCAAAATATTTTTCTTTACATATGAAGAGTGTATTTTTGAAATTAAATGCCAAAATCAAATTTATAAACAACAATTATTTCAAGTTATACCAAAATCATACATTGGTCAACAATTTAAGAAGTTTTTATAACCTCCAAGTCATTCAAAATCCTCTAAACGTTTATTCAAAGTGCAAATTTGATACACTGAAAAAGTTCGACTTAAACGTTTCTATTACACTGATTTGTCCTACTTTCAGATGCAGCAGTATCAAAGTGGTGAGTTTTGTTAGTGTTTTGTTGTTATTTTTGTCATGATGTCAAAAGAATGACTGATGACTGTATTAGTAAAACTCAAATTTAAAGCAACAAAATCCAATGTATTAAGTTTAAGTTTTCTAGATTGTTCTTGAAATTACGAAAATGACAATGCCAATGGTCAATGACAATGCATTACTTTCATTTTCACCTGGGACGGTGTCAGTAGAACTCAATGTACATGTATACAGTCATGACAGTGTTGAATATACAGTGTACATTGTTCCTGATTGTAGGCTGTCTTATTTTACTACATCATGTTCTTTTGACATTCAGTATGTTTCAGTACTCAAATCAAACTGTCCTATTCAAACTATTCTACGATATTGGTACCGTAAGGATAGAGTAATACTTGAAATCGTACCAAAATGTAATCAGAATCGTGCTATGGAATGACAGTCAAACCACTCTATGTTGGCTTACTGCTGAATAGCAATTACCAGTTTTTGAGTCAGCAAGATTTTACAAAGGAGTATCAGTGGAAGTATTGTTTGACAGATTCAAACCAAGCATTTATGTTATTAAGAGAAGTGACAAATATGAAGCTATTATACAGGGATTGATTTCCCCATTTTTTACCACTTGCTAAAAAAGCAAGTGCTAATTTTTTCTACATGCTAAAATAAATTGTCACCTGCTAAATTGTTTAATATGTAGTAATATTAAACAATTTAAACAGCTAAAATACAAAATACAACAAGCAACTATTGGTTATGGCCATAAGGGACAGTATTTGGCCTCTGATTTCTGCCCATTATACCATCAGCATGTAACAAATGGCCTTGACCTTTCAAGGCCGTTTAATTTTCTTGTGTATTACCCAGTCAGTAAAATGCTTTAAGGCAGGATAAATAACCCTCGTATCAAGCGTTCTAATAATCCAGATGCTCGAAAGTGAAACTTGGCAATAAAAAAAAACACTCACCAAAATTTGCTGGCATGATGTAGCTTTAACTCACTTAATTGAAATTCCACTCACGTTTAGTGAGTATTTCCAGTAAAATTTGATCCTGTTATAGTCTGATTTCTGGATGAAAGGACCAGAATGGATAACAGATGAATCGAAATCGCTGCAATGGAAGATTGATGAATATACTGCATTCTCAACACAATTCTACATGATCAAGTGTCTACTACTTTAAAGAATTCACAACAAACCAGTACATCTTGTGAAAGTATCAATGAAATTATTGATATCCAACTATATAGATCCTACCAAACACTATAACAGCATACAAATGTACATGTACCAATTTATATACATAAAACACTTAATTATGAGGAAATTAGGTGTACAGGAAATTATTATAGTATCTAAATCAGGGATCCAAGACTTGCAACTAAAAAATTACCTGGATTGTAGATGAAAGTTTGAACAACATATCAGCAAATCACTTGTTAGTAAACACCTGAAATTACATTTTGTACATGTATACAAGGGACAACATGAGCAAAATCTGTTGAGGTGGGAGAATCAATAATATGCCAGATAGTGAATCTGCCAAGTTTCCAGTTCTATTGCCTAGGAAGGATGAATTTTCTGAACTCATAGTATTGGATGCACACCACAGAAATTTTCGTTTGGGACTATAAAGTACGCTTATCTGTCAGTCTATTGGATCCTGTCAGTTCAGCAATCCATACTTCGCAACTGCCTAATATGTCACAAAATATCAGGAATATATCATTTTACTTAAATAATGTATGTCATATCCTTATGACGTTCATAATGTTTTCAGTACCAATACAAGTATGGAAGCAGCCTGATGTTGTTTTTCATTTATAGCACACCCAAGTTTATATTATTGTCCGATTCAAACTATTCTACAATAGTGCCTTTTCTATTCGCTAGATATTTAAGTAACACTCCATCTAATATTCAGGCAAAATGTGATTCATGGCTGAAAAGCTTATTATTATTTTTGATATTTTGTTTAAAATGCTTAAGTAAACAGACAGTAACATGTGGCTTTTCATGTGACCCTTGTTCATAAGAGATATGAATTATATAAAATGTACTGTAGAATTCAAAATTAAGGGAGATAACTATAAATGACACTGAAATACAATAGAAACGGTTTGATTTTAAAAGTGAGTTATAACCTTAGAGCAGACAGATTGGACAAAATAATTATACATTTTATCATGTAGACCTACAAGTACATGTACATTTTGTATAAAGCAACTTACTAACAAAAATAAAAATATGCATGTACATGTATTACAGTATTTGCATGATTCTTTTAAAGACTGCTACTTGAAAACATTTCTTTAGTTTAATCAGTTAGTCTGTTGACTATAGACAGATCTAGAGGTCCTGAGTTCTAATGCCATAGCTGTCTTTGGATGACTTTTCACAACATTTTAAGTCCTGTATAAAAGATGATTTATTTGATAAACATGTATATAAATGTTACATATTAAATAACGAACCCTGTTCATGAATGTTTTAAATAAGGGAACAGGAAAAAGTAAACATTACTGAGACTTGTCACTAGATTCTATGGAAGTAGCTCAAGTTTAATACAACTGCCAAAAAAAAATGGTGTTCGTACATTATGTATATTCAGTGTCGTTTTCTGTTTTATCATTTTCAGTGTTATTGTCTGTAAACATTTGGTTTTCTTGCAATTCCTTTACTTGTCACCAATTGTTATGAAATTATGATATGATTTTAATTAAGTTAAGGAGGGTTCCTTTATAATTTGGAGTTTGTAGCCCCTACCGTTTTAGAATAAGGGGCCAAAAAGGGTAGAAATAGGTGCAATGTTTGTTTTTCTTCTGATTTTGATTATTTCTTTCTCATTGTGTTTCTTATTTAATTCTGGTAATTTACAAATGTATCCAGCAGATTTGAAGCATTTTGTAATGTTTTCGAGTTACAAATGCACATGTATAAGGGGTCAAAAGGGTCACACCCAAAAAATCTACTTTTTTAATTTGGTTTGATGTTAAACTGCCTGCATTTTTTATTCAGATTTTAGATGTCTCTAGTCAAGATTGCAGTAGTTTCACTTTTTGTCCAAGTTATTGTATAAATATGAAGTTTGAATGTACAAATCTTTGTGTTGATGTAATTACATGTGGAAGTATTTGATGGTGATACCTGTGTTTATTTATTAGATTCATGTACAGTAAAGTGATTGCAGACCTTAGTAAATAGAAATTTGTTCATTTATTTGAAAAAAATTAGTTGAAACTAGGCACCCCCAAATTTTGGATCACCCATTTTGTGAAATTGTGTTGTATACTAACAGGGCTGCATATTTGATAGTGGGAACAAGCCACACCCAAAAAATCCACTCTTTTATTTTTGGTCCGATTTCAAAAATTTGCTTAGTAGTTTCCTCATAATAATCACTGCCTGCATTTTGCAGTCAGATTTCAGATATATCTTATGGTTTTTGAGCTGTAAGGGGTCAAAGGGGCCACACCCTAAAAAATCGACTTTTTCATTTATAGTTCACCTGGCCAAAGGCCATGTGAGCTATTGCCATCACTTGGCATCCATTGTCATCATTGTCCGTCGTCGCTGTTAACAATTTTTCGAAACTCTTCTCCTCTGAAACTACTTGACCAATTGGAACCGAACTTAGTATGAATGCTCCTTGAATTATCCTGCATAGAACTGGTATGGGGATTTTTGATCCATTGAAAAACATGGCCACCATTACTAAAAATAGAACATAGGGGTCAGACTAGTTTTTCACATATATCTTCAAAACAGTTAGGTTTAGTCAAATTCTGACATGAGGTAAAAGTGTTCAGCATGATGAGATCTATCTGCGGTCAAATTTTCATTTTAATCTATTAAGCTATGTTGGAGTTATTGCTCTTTTTCAAGGTGTTTTGCTATTTTTAATGTTATTTCTTTCAAAAATCTTCTCCTCTGACACTATCTTACCAATTGAAACAAAACTCTGTGTAAGTGTTCCTTGGGGTATCCTGCATAGAATTGAAGTGGTTTTTTTTTATCCGTTGAAAAACATGGCCACTTTTACTAAAAATAGAACAGGGGTCAGACAGTAGTTTTTCGCATATATATTTCCGCAACCGTTAGGTTTAGCCAAATTCTTTCAATAGCTGAAATGATCCTTATTTTTAGGACTACAAAAAGTCTTCAGGCATAAAATTTGTCAGACGCTTTCTTATAAGAGTTATTGCCCTTGACGGGCAATGCCTTGAAAACTATGATAGATTTAGACTTTCATTTACTGAAATGATCCTTATGATAAGTCCTATCAAAGTTTTCTTGAGTCAAAATTGTTGGACAACTTTTTGTTTAATTTATTGCCCTTGAAAGGCAAAGTTTAACCAGGTGAGCGATTCAGGCTCCTGGGAGCCTCTTGTTGGTCTGATTTCAACAACAAAATTTACTGGATTACTCATTAAAAATCTCTGCCTGCATTTTGCATACAGATTTCAGAATCTGAAATTCAGATATCTCATATGGTTTTCAAGTTTTAAGGGTTAAAGGGGCCATACCTGAAAAAATCAGTTTTTTTTTATTTTGATCGGATTTTGAAAATTTTTAATTGAATTTAAAATTTCATGTTATATAGTGTCTAAACCATTTGTTGTGTTCACAATGAATTGTAAGTCCCTATGCTTAAGTGTGTTAAAAAACTTATATTGTGTCCTGTCCATTGTGGTGTGTCATGCTGCTTGGTGTAACTTTTTATTTTTTTTATGTTTTATTTCATGTTCATTGACATGTGTTACTGACCTAGAGTGGTTAGAGGTGTAAATGAGTTTCTACATCATAACAGCATATGTGAAATCTTGTAAAACTTCAGGGTTTGTGTTACAGCTAGTTGAAATAGACTGGTTGCAATTTCAATACAAATCTAGGTAGGCAAGTGAGTAATTTAAATAGCTCTGTGCTTAAAAATCTCCCTACATTATTCTAATTTACCCTATTTAATTACCAGAGAACACCTGTGTGATCTTTTTGACACTGTCCTTTTAAGTTTAAATAGCTGCCAATTATGATGGTGGATGGCAGATATAAAGATTATGGTCATCTTAATTTACAGCTGTTCAAAATTTTTGGACATTGTCCAAAAGATCAAACAGTTGTTCTATAGTAGTCAAGTAGGACATATTGGTATAATGTAGGGCAGATTTCTACCTAGAAAGCTAGATTGGAATTCAAACCCACTTCATGTTTGGAAAAAGGTGGAATCTTAAAAATTCTTCAATTTCCAAACATGAATTACGAAGTGAGTTTGAATTAAGTTCTTGAATGATGGAATTTGTGAGAATCAGGCAAAATTGAAAAATAAAAACATTTGAATTTGACACTTAGTTTATGGTCAGTGGATGACGAATTGATAATTAGTTAACTATTTGACTTGCTGTAAGAGCAGATAATGACCAGTAGTTCAAGTTTTCATTCATAACATACATTGTACATCTTAATGTTTATATATACAGTTTTGGCAGTTTCATAAATTATTGATACATCATGTAGGTCAAGTTAGAAAAACATGAAGTCGAAACTTGAATGTTAGTATTTTTTATGAAACACCTGATTGTTTCCTTATCTATGGTGACCTGAACTGACAGGCAGAGTGAAAAATAAAACAAAATTTACAGAATGTACCTACACAAATGCACGAACTTATTATTGTTAAATTATTTTTAGAAACTCATTATGATATTATAGGCATAGCTGACTATTTATACTCTCAGAGATTTCATAGAGGCATCAGCAATCTATATCAGAGATTATTCAACCCTAATAAATTAACTCGTACATAAACATTTGATATCACCAGTTCATGATGGAAATTAAAAATAGCCAAGCCTAAAGCATCCCAGCTAATCAATCAATAATGTACAAATTGTAATTTACATTCTGTCAATCACAGATAGATGTAAATAATCTTTCACAAAGAGAAAAAAAAGGAAACTATGTGAATTAATCAGTTGCTATGGAAACCTCCCCCACCTTGCCTCTTAGCTTGTAGCAGTTTTGTGTTGTGAGTCAGACCCCTCTAAATTAGGAGTGTGTTTTTCTCTGTCTGTTTTCCCCTCTTTGACTTTGTTCGGGAGTTCTTAAAAATAAAATGTAAGTAGATTTAGTATTATTTAATCAATTTTTCAATTTTTCAGATGAAATTTAGTATACTTAAATACTACTCTGCACATGTAGCCTTCCTTGACTTTTCTTTACATAATAGATACATGTACATGCTGCTGCGAAGAAATTTTGTTTTTAAAGGGTAGCCTTGTATGTTTTTGATTAATTTCTTGAATATACATGTAAACATGTGCATTGATTACAAAATGTCACTAACATACATGTATGTACATATACATATGCACTATGATGTAGAGAAATAATTTCGTGTTTTGAGTTCCTATGCAGTTAAAAAGATTGTTCAATTAACAGGTATGCAATTAGTAAAACCACTGTTTTGTTCAGGTACTTGCATTCTAGTAGTTATTAAACATGTGACCATACCATAACGTGTAAATAGTTGAAGTGACATACATGTATGTATATTGTATGTACTGCAGTAGTACAAGGTAGCAGATATTCAGGGTTTTCTACAGGAGGAGGCACTAGGTGAATTTTTCTGCTTCACTTCAACGAAATCACCTGTTAAAGTTTTAATTTTGTTATAAAACTGAAACAGAACTAAATCTGAGGTCACCTTCTTAAATTTTAATTTCCTCCTGTTAAAATAAAAGTTATTGAAATCCCTGTATATTTCTTTTACTGCACTTAATGTTGTAACTAACTAAGTGGATTTTTTAATGAACTTTTTTTTAAGGATATTCAAGATTTGAATCTTAGAGGAAAATTATTTTTGGTAGATACTGAGAATGGGCAATAACTTAGCTGATGAGTTTGCTCATAAATGCAGTTTCTAAAGGTTTTGATAAATTTTATGTACATGTACACTGAAGGTTGAAGGAAGCAAATTATTGTGTGATGCTTAAATTTCAGTTGAAGAGTTTATCATAATTAAAGTAGGTGGTACCATCTTATAAGTCTCCTTACAGTACATGTATTTTTAGTTACAGTAATATGAAAGACGTGCCTCTGAAGCAGATGGTTGACTTTACTATCCTTAAACAGTTTGCATTTATAAAAATATCAGTATATGTATTGCCTTACTTTGATGCTGGAATAGAAATATTTTTCATCCCATCCCAATCAACAGTTCTAAAGGAGTGCTGAATGTTCTGAAGCTTTTCATTGAATGACTTTAAAAGAGAGGACTCTTTATAATCATATTTTTCAAGGCCATTAATGTTTGTAAGATCTTAAGTTTTGATTTCCTCACTAGAAGTGATATTGACTCTGTTTTATAACCACTACAAATTTACATGCAGGTTTACATGTATGCATTTCATTGATGATGGTATTTTGAAGATTGCTGATAAATAGCGAACATGAATTGCTCCCAGTCTTAAAGTGATGTATTCACACTGTATGATCAATATGTTTATTATGAAATCTTGAAATGTACTTAAACAATGTAATGCTACAGCTGCTGCTATCATGTACATGCATGTTGTACAGTACATTGAATGTACATTAAATACATGACATGTAAATGCAGATCATTTATAATGCAAACATAGAGGTGGTGAGCTTGTATGTAAACAAATATCTATTAATAACAAAATGTTATAGCCTTTGGTTACCATGTTCTAATAAGATACCTACATGTAGGTTGAATTCTTCTCATAAAATGTTACATGAACATTCTAGATGTACATGGGGGATATCATTTTTCGTTTTATACATTGTGCTGTATCTGGGACATTTTAATACAGTAAAATCTGTCTAAACCAGACAACAGTCCCTTGATGTCAGTTTAAACCTTGATAAACCAAACACCTGTTTTAACAAAACCAATTTCAGAGTTCAAAGGGGTTTCATTTGTGACAGGTTTTACGGTGATACATTGTATATATGTATATTTTGTGCTGAGAACTGACAAATACATGTATTTATGGTACTGCATGTATTGTTCATTTTTTTAGTTGCATGTATACTGTAAAATAGATTTGACATGGCAGTGACACATGTAAATGAGTTGTAATATCATTGATGGCACAGCATGCAAGCATTAAAATCTATTTTAGGGAAAATGACAAGGGAAGGATAGGGTGCTTATAAAAATTGTCAAAAAGGATAGGGGCCTCAGACCCTGCCAAAACAGGTTTGTTGGGAAAACTAATGGCTGTAGGAAATTTATATTTTGCTCTGCATTTTTCTATACCATTGTTATTTGGTTTATGAGAACAATGAATTGTATTGTGTCCAAGTTTATGTATACACTTCATATGCTGAAGAATGATTGAGTAAATTTCCCAAAACTACCATACATACACAGTATCACACTTTTGATAAATAATTATATGTCATAAGGGCCATGTATTACCTATTTCTTTGCCAGAAATATCTATAGTCTCTTCAGATATCTATCTTGGAATGGCAAAAAAATTATCATACTTCTATCTCCACTTGTTAAATCACTCCAAAGCCTACTTGTTAACTAGAAAATTGAATGAATAGCAAGGAGTGTTTGATATTCAATTATCCACCTAGGGAAAGCTTCCATCCTCATAACATGCAATCATCTGCATGGCTGATGTAATTGAGGATATTCAACTCATCTGTGAAAATCATCAACAGAATTTTTACCTACATTCTCTTTATTCAAAGTATGATTTAAAGGGTTCAGGCTGACTTCTCTTGGTATGGATGTTTTATTATATATCTAACAGTAGTTTACAAACCTTATAAATACATTATTATGTTAATGATCTAAAATGAAAACTTAACATGTTTGTGGATTAGAAGAAACCCTGCCAGGTATATAGTAGTTATACGATGGAGTTTTGTTTTACTAGATCTGTTCCTTTATCTGTAGCATGTTAGGATTTTTGAGTTAATTTATTTTGTCAGGGAAGAAAAAGTTTACTTACCAGTAATTTTGTCTGAATGAGTAGTTTGATAAGTTTTAAGGTTGAATATAAAGGGTATTGCTAACTTTTGGAAGCAGTTATGTTATGACCATTTGATTTTATCTTAGGAATTATTTTTTAGCAGTTTATTTTTGGGATTTTTACAAATCTGTGACATTATTTGTCCTGATTATACAGTCTATTAATAAGTTGGTTTTACAATATGTTAGAATCTATTTACATGCATTTATCATTTAGTAATAAAAACAGCAGTTTTGAAGATATGTTATTAAGTTAAAAAAAATACCAGTATCAAGCATTGTAACATCATCCCCTTAATCACATGACTTATTACATAGCAACACTTTCTGAATTTACAGGAGTCAGAACTTTAAGGATCTAGAATAGTTTTATAGTTTACAGTCACTGCACGTGTGTAGATTGTGTAGTGATGTTGGATGTTGGGAAACTCAAAGGTTCTTTCTAAAAATCATTTAAGTATTTGATATTACAGCAAATAACATGATTAACTTCATGCAATAGAGTTGTTCTTCCCTTGATTTGAAGACCATTATTTACCTGATGAAATAAGGAGATTTAAAATTTCAGAGGTTTAATAGAAAGTTTAAATCTCTTTGTCCATTGTCAAGTTTACTATGATAGGTTCATCTGTTGATTGTCATTTCATCAAAGGGAACATTTATTATATTTCGTGAAGTTAGCTATATTACTTGCTGTAAATCATAAGTAGTTTAGATGTGTTTGATAGACCCTTTAAGTATTACCAGCCTTGAAAGTTCTGAACCTAAAGGAATGAATGATTCTTACATGTACATTTATACTTACATGTGATTGGATGATTCATTTCTTTATACATGCAAGTCATATAATTAATACATGTCAAGTTATTAAATGTCATTATATAATGATCATTATGAGGAAAATTATTTCATACTAAAAAGAAGTTAGAAAATACATATATTCATGTATATACACAAATGTATATGTGAAACAAGAGAAAGACATTTTAAAACAGTAATTGACTTGGTTTCAGGTCTTATTTCCTGTTAAAGGACATTCTACTAACAACAACATGCTTTCTCTGTTTCTTCATTGGTAAGGTAAATATTGTGCCAAGTTTAAGTCTATATGAACAAAGGCTTTCAGTCTGATTTTTATCCTTTTAGGCCACATGTTTACTAAGATTTAAAGTTGTGTTTTTATATGTTTAAAGTAAATTTAATACATGTACGCAGTTTTATTTAGGATACACTGTATCACAGTGGAATATATAGAAACCAAAACTCTAGAATAAACTGAAAACCTTTCTAAACTAAAACCTTAATTACTGGAAACCTGTCTGAACTGAACCATGAATTACCTGAGAACTTGTGTAATACAAACATCTTCTATCAAGAGCCCCTTCTTGACAGGTTCATTGCATTTTGAATCACTCTACCTTTAAAGAAACCATATCATCAGTATGGGAGTCTGGATTGACAGGTTTCTCTGTAGATACCTGAATATATGAAACACTTTACATGTACAGCAATGTTTTATCCAAAGACTGTCCTATAATAGAATAACCTAATGTCAATATTTGGTATGGTGTAAATTTCCAAGATTTCAATGAGTTATCAGATATTACATGTACATGTTTAATTTCAGGCAAACATGAAGAAAAGTTTTATGCATATACATGTATGTGTATTTAATTTTCAAAACTGTTTTCAAGGAGACAAAAAAAAAGGTTTTAGAGTAGGTAAATGCATTTCAGAATGGATCTTTCATACATTTTGCACATTGATGATTAATTTTTGACCAATTTGTTCTGTTTTGAAAAAAGGAATTTAGAAAATTTTTGATGTTTGATTTTTTAATTTTCTTGTCATCTATGTACTCTTGACAAATGTTGACTTCAGTTTCACAATTCTTATGGCCAGATTATGGTTACTTAAAAAAATCACATCTACATGTATATAAAACTATGCTGATAATAATACAAGAAGTGAGATTTTTCACATCCCTTTCTATATATGTAAGTTTCATGTACCAATAAGGTTATACATGTACATGTAGAAGAATCAGCAAAAATAATTTCTGCTTACATGTACCTACATGTACCTTAATATTTCAAAACTGGAGACCTGAACCACTCTTTTTTTGGCCTAATATGAAATCCTTAATTTTTTGTAACATTAAATTTGATAACTTTGGCCTATTAAGGTGAGACACAAGTCATGTAAAGTTTAATCCCTGTCCTTGGTTGTTGACTGCATTATTATCTAACATACTCCCCCACCAAACATAAAATATCAGGTAATCCCCACAGTTATTGTGTAGTGGATTGGATGTGTATTGAAATGACATCAATGTGACACTATTACAGGTGAAAATTAGTCTGTTATCATTGTGTTATGGTTTGTCACATAATACTATAGCTATGATCAAAGTGATTCAATTCTCAGTAATGGAAATGTGTTACAAATTTTTATTGGTGGTTTAAGGTAATTGTGATCAGGTGCTTTAAGGGAGAGAGAAATAACTAAGAAGGTATGTTTCTTTTTAAAGTTACGGTTATATTTTTTCGTTTATGATGCATAAAATAAAAATGAGCACATCATTATTGTTAGCATTCTAAAATGCCAAAATAATTTGTTATAAAGTTGAAAGATTTAGTTTTATGCCTTAAGTAATTAGACCAAAATTTTAACTACTGACAGTGAAAAAAAGAAAGAAACTGACTTAGAAATTTATTTGAAGTAAAAGGTTTTAGACCCATGCCATAATTTGTACATGTACATGTACATTGTGCAATTTGTGAAGTTTTGATAAAAAAAAATGGAAGACAAGATGTTGTTGAAATCAGAATGAAATTAAGAATGAAAAACATAATTTTGAGATGTTGAAAAGGATGTTAAGTGATAAAAGTTTTTTATGAGACTTACACTGAAAACTAAGAAAAAATGTCACCAAATTGTCAATTCACACATGGGTCCGGTGACCTTTATGAAAATACAGCAAAACTAAATTTAAAGTAGCTACTGTCACTTATTGCTGAGCTCATATATATGAATATTTGGATATGTACATGTACTTCTAAATACTGCTTTAGATATAAAACTGAAATGAAAAAAAAATATTTATTTTGTTGTTTCATACATACATGTATATACTGGTACACACATTTTAAGAAGACTTTGGTAATTTGCTACATGTATATTCTGTTTGTACTACGAAAGCTGTTTAGCAGAGCTCTGTTGAAAGGAATTATGAGAAAAACATTAGTTAACGTGAACTGAACCACAGAGATAAATTTAGCAGTTGCCTAGTAGCCCATGGCTACTAGATTTGGAGGTGGGCTACCAAACTTTTTGGAAAAATTTAGTTGGAAAATATAGAAATTATTAAACAAAAATATGGTCTGGGCTACCAGCTAGTATTCCTAAATTTAATCCCTGACCCAAAAGGTACATTGTAGGTAATACTGAAAATATTCAATAGCATTTTTTTTTAAAAAGTGACTGTGTCCCCACACTTGAATGATGTCAATATCCATCATTTGTTGCTTTAATTATTTATGCTGTTGCTTAAATAGTGTTGCTGCATGTGCCATGTTTTTTTTTTTTTTGGATTACATCATCAGTAGTTATTTTTTTACCACACATGTTACTTTAATAGAAACAAAAGTTATTTCTTGTTTTTCTCAGTACATTAGGAGTGCAACTCCTGTTACTTTTTCAAGAACATAATTAATAATCTATAAATAGTACACACCTTTACAGGTAATTAGATGTAGGAGTTAGAACATCATGACTCTGAGGGGGAGATAATTAGTAACAATATACTAATTAAAACCATTGGTTTTTTTTTACCTCATTTACATTTCTTTGTACAAGTAAATGCATATTGTTTGAGGGTAATTTTGATGTAATTGATGTTTCTTGGAAGCTTTTTTGTTTGCTTGCTAAAAATTTACAAGTAAATTTTCTGGAAATAATAATGAACACATATAACTGTAGTGTTCTTAAGGGTGGTTAAGGATAGCCTGCTTGTCTTGAGTGCAGGAGCTGGTGGTTTGGATCCACAGCTGAGTCTTACCAAAGACTTTAAAATTGGTAATTAATGTTTATCCACCAAGCACATAGTACTCCATGAGAAAGGTTGACTCTGGCTTAGGAGTCAGAGTGGTGACATTCCACCTGTGAGCTGTTGCTTCTGTGTGCTAGCACATTTAAGATCTGGCTGAGGGAGTAAGACCAGTACAAAGTCAGATCTGTTCAATTGGTCATTTGTTCACATCCCTAAATCCATAAAAAAAATTCTGCCGTAGGACGTCCTACCACAATCTATCTTTCTTGAAATATAATTGACATATATTTTCTCCAAATTGAATAAAGTTTAAGGCTAAGTCGACTTCATTGCTTTCTAACTCATCCTTCCAAAAACCAATTTGCTCGGCATAAGTTTTATTTGATATATTATATGTTCTTAGTGTGTGAAGTAATTTGTATAATCTGGTAGTAAGAGTTTTCCTTTTAATCTCCTTTGGATGAGTAACAGTTGCATTCTTATCTGATTAATGTATTGAACATTTTTTAATTGATTTTTGGCATAAGCTTTAAAGGTTTAGATTTGAAGCCTAATGTAATATGGTTAATCATAGAAGTATGATTTATTATAAAATGATGGTGTAAGATGGACATGTGATTCATACTACTTTTCATTTTCTGTAATTGGTGCTTAGTGGATTTATGTGATGTAGAAATACAATTACTCAGCAACTGGTCAATATTACTAACATGTAAATAATGTACACTTCAGTCAGGTTCCATCATTGGAAAGTAACCCACTGAACAAAACAAATCTTTAAAGCCATGTTATGTAGACTTATACTTGGCATGCAAAAGTTGATCTTGTGTTTTGCAGTAATACTACATTATAACTATGATGAATACTGGAGTTGTGAATCATCTCATCTTTGATGATTTTAATGGATGCTTAAACCATTTAATGAATAGATCTTTCTCTATGGCCGACTTCATTCCTGGGGAAGGATTTCTTTGAAATCAACACTGAAAATTGCTTCAAACAAATTCAGGTGGAACTGAAACAATTCTTAAGGAGGTAGACCTAGGGTAAGGGACACAACTCTTGCAAATCATTGGAATGTTTGTATTTACTATTTTACATCAACCTCATGTTAGCATCAATGTATCTTGGACTTATTTTATTCTGTGTCAATTGAAAGCTCAATGATAGGCTTTGGTAAAATTGAATATGATACAAACATATCACTGATTTCAAGAGTTATGTCCCTTTCCATAGGTCTACCTCCTTAACCAGTACTTTGTCTTCTCAAAATAAGTGATGACTTTTGGAAGACTGGTGTAAAGAAAACCTTGAAGGTAGTACATGTTACTGATCTTTTAAATGTACTACATGTTAGTGGTCTTTAGTTTTTAGATGTTTTAAGAGATTGTCCATGTAGAAACCAGGGAGATCCTATGATTTGGATGATAACAGCAAATTTTATCACAGAAATTATTTTTTTCCAACTGAATGTTGAACTCATTATAATGTTAGAAAGTGGAATATATGTTCAAAGTGCCCTAACAAATCAACTAAATTATGAGCAGATCAAAGAGCTTTATTTTCCTAAGCTTAAGTCAAATAAGTTGATTCTCCTTTAAGTCGAACCCCCCTTAATTCAGTCCACAATTTCTGGAACCTAGCCTTGTTCTGCTTATAAGTTGGACTGATTTCTAACAGGTGCATCGCTAACAGTCCTTTCTATATTTAGAGCTGTATTTTATTAGAGAACCATTTATTTCCCACGAACATCAACCGAATCAAACTAAAAGAAGAAGGAAAACACTTATAACTTATTTCAGAAAGTCGAGCAACAAACTAAGACTGGTTATATGGTCTGTACATGTACCTGTTTTTGAATTAGAAATAAGAGTGTATTTGGTGGGTTTTTGACATGTATGAATCACCTCCTGTCTGATTTTTATGAATAATGGAACTTAAAACATGGTACACCTGTACTGCACATCATGTCAGAGGGTTTATAGAGATATTCTTGTACCCAAAAGTTCAAAAATCTTTGGGATTTTCATGAAAGTAAACAAGATAAGTTCAATGTCATCAGTTACCTTTTTCATTATAAACAAAAACAAAAACTTAGGTATGTAATAATTCATCATGTAAAAATAGAAACACTGATGTTTACTGCTGGTTTATGACGATGAGATGTTCGTCAGTGATACGCTTTTGTTGTGTGGGGGAGGATTGTTAACTGTGGTTGCCAACTTCAAATGTGTTTGATTTTAGGACTGATTCTAAAACATTATTCTATCTGTCAGATAATATAACGAGCTTTGCAATTTGCTTATTTGTCTGCCTCGAAAATTAGTACACCATGAAAATTCATACGTTCAGAGTACATGTACAGTGAAATTTTCTATGTTAAACCTTGAAGAAACTGAAAATTCTATGTACATCGGACACTTTTTGAAGTCCCTTGGTATCAGTTTGAATGTATTTTGAACCTTGGTAAACCAAACACAAGGTCACCTGTCTAAAGTGAACAATGTAGGCAGTTCAGAAGGGATTTGGTTTCGACAGGTTTCACTGTATATAAAATTGTAATAAAATTTATTGGATGATAAGTGATTGGCACCAGTGTTGAAACAATACATCACAATTATGTAATATTGAATTCTTTTTGTAATCAAAAACCTCCTGTATTCAAATGAAGGTTGTCTGAAGAATGTAAAGTTAAGTTTGTTCTGCCCAAAATGTCTTTGTAATATAAAACTTCTGTATAATGAAAATGTTCATTAAGATTTTAACTGTAAGTGCTTCTGCAACACGTATACTATTGCAGTCTATATGCAGAACTATACTGTCCAATGAAGTTTTCATTCTTTTAAAAGTCTCTAAGAATCAGGCAGTGGGTGAAACCTCATATTAAAAAACCCACCAATTTGAAAGTTTTACCATCAGAATCAAGGGAAAAAAGACAAGATTTTCCATATCAGTTTGGTAAATTGAGTTATAATTTTATTGAAATGCACAGAAATTGAACATTTTAAGGGCTTATAAATCTTCATAAACCTCATTTTTCTAACATTCCATTGAAAATCTTCTGAAAAAATCCAGTGATACAATGATCAAACAATAGTCTTTTCAAATAGAGAAAGTATCCTTGACTGGAATTATATTGTTAAAACAGTGTTTTTTTTATATATGTATAATGTTTTTTTTCCATTTTACCTGATTCTTTCAAAAACTTACACCAAATAATGGACCAAAGGAATTGATATTTTACTGGTCCATCTTTTGTTGAATTATTGTTAACTCTGGAGACATTTCTGAACATTGGGTTTGGATCTTGAAAAGCAATTTCTAGACTGAAGTACTTCTCCTGTAAATGAACATCGACCTGACAGTTTTGCTATTTTGTACATATAAAGAGTTAATGTTGATTTAGGGTTGAATCTGTTTCTGCATATAATGCTTGCTGTATCACGGATTTCATTCACCTGTTACACATGACATGCAATGTAAACATGTATTATTTGACTCTACACAGGCAAAATTATTTCACATGATTTTCACACAAATTTCACATGGTTTCCACATGAACTGAGCAAATAAAGTTTGTGTCAGAGTTCACATGAAATTTGTGTGAATCAAGCCTTCATGTAAAATTCACGTTAGTTGTCTACATGCAATTCATGTTAAGTAAATTTCATGTGAAAAATATCTGCCTGTGTAGCAGAATCCTTGCTGTTTTTGTCAGTTTTTATAACAGCAAACAAATTATTGGGGTATTATATAAATCACCCTGTCTGACTGCCCATTTGTCTGTTTGTCTGTCTGTCCGTCAGTGTGTCTTTCCACATATTCCACAACTCCACCTAAACTGCTCAATGATTTCAAATCACACATGGTGTTTGGTTTTTTATCGTGATTTTTTTTGTCATGTATCAATATAGTGTCAATTATCAGAAGAGATGCATTGCTCCTTATTCAGGTATACATGTACTTGTATTAGTATTTCAGTATGTACTGACATTTATCAACTGGTTGTGGTTTAATGAAGTTTTTACCACTTACAAAGTACAAATTATGGGTTAACCTCAAAGCATGCCTATCTGACTACTAGAACAATTTGTCCATCCTTTCAAGTGAATAGTACTGGATAAAATAGTATACTAGTCCAGTAGTCCTTTCATATTCCTGATTTGACATTTAAGTTTAGATGTACATGTACATGTACATGTAATGTAAGCTTACTATTGAGAGATGATATGAAATAATGAGAGTTGACCTGTAAATTGTAAAAGAAGCAAAAATAATATTATCCAAGCTTTTGACACATTATTTGGCCGTGTACCTTGCACTGGTTCAATGGTGAATGTTGGTCATGAGGGCGGGTGGGGAAAATATTTTCGTAACATTTTTCTCAGCAACTATAAATGACAGCCACTAGATGTTTAGTATGGGACTTCATAATGGGGTCCAATATTGTAGGGTGCAATTTCAAATCCGTTGCAGTTCTTAGTAACTTTCTGTTTACTGACTTTACAACAACCTGGCCATGTCTGTCTTTGACCCATTTTTCCATGAAAGGAATTTTTGCAGTTAGAAATTTCAGTTTGCTAAGATGTATAAATAGAATTAACAGGTTATAAATATAGATTTTAAAATTCCAAACACAGATTAGACAGAACAATCTAGAGTTACCTAGAATTGATTTTTGTGTGACTGTGAAAAGTTTTAACTGGGTTATCGATTTTACATCCTTGAAATAAATAAGGAAGCGTTTTAAATGTGCATAATATGGTTCACTGTTAAGCTTAGCTAGTTTATAGCTAAACTTGAATGTCAAAAGGATTTGATATCTGTTGTTATACAAGTGTGGTAGGATTATTGAAAGTTGTTTCTTTTTTTCAGGTGCTGGTATTACAATTCTGTCTGATACCCTTTTGTTGTGGGTTTTAGGGTATATGTTATAAAAAAAAAGGAAAATGAAAGTACATTGTAGTAGTTTTTGCAATTTTACTCTTTGACAGGGAAAATGAGAATTATTCAGTCCTCATATTTAGTCATAAACTTGATGACACAGATTTTTTAAATTTGTTGAAAACTAAGAATTAGTAGCAGCTTAAACATTAAGAATCATTAAGTGTTCAAAATTTTAATCAAAATGACTGAATAGGCTGAAAATTTTGATTGTGTTATATTGCAATTTGCATATGTATTGATACATTTATATGTAAAAATTAACCTTTATATACAGACCACCTGTCTTATGTGACCATAATTTTGGTCTCCCTTGAAAGGTAACTTTAAAATGGCTTGGACTGTATAAGTTTAAATGTTGTATCTTTGGTTAGTATATATATGCCTATTATGACATACAGAATGAAAACTCTGGAATTCTAGGTTTTGTCCTTTTTTGGCTAATTTGTATTGATTTTCTATATAAGTGGTCAACTTCAAACTTGATTGTATTGTATTGCTGACCAATGGATTAACCTCAAGTATTGTGTATTGTACTGCTGACCAATAGATTAACCTCAAGTATTGTGTATTAAAAGTTGGTTAAATAATATATGCACACAAGCGGGTCTTATAATTGGTTTAAATCTTATTAAAATTTTAGTTTATTTTCAATTTCTCCTTTTCTTTCAGGCTTTGACCGCTTTCCATTCCCCTTGTAAATAGTGTACAGACAAAATGGTGGATTATTATAAAGTTTTAGGAATTACTCGCCAAGCAAGTGATACAGATGTTAAAAAAGCGTAAGTAAAATATGGCTGATAGCATTTTCAGTGAAACCAGTGTCTGAACCGTACCCCTCTTGAACTTTAAAAGTGGTTAAGGATGTAGACCTAGGGTAAGGGACATAACTCTTGAAATTAGTGGTATGTTTGTATCATATTAAATTTCACCAAAGCATATCAAGCTTTCATTTGAAACAGAAATGAAATCAATCCAAATTACTTTGATACTTACACTCCTAGAGACGTTCACGTTTCCCATTTTAGCGTCGTTTTTCGTGACGTATGTTTACACATCATTTTCGTTCATTTAAACGCACGATAGAGGCGTTCATTTAAACGCACGCTAGGAGCATTCGTTTAAACACACAATAGAAGGGTTCGTTTAATCGCACACTGGGAACATTCGTTTAAACGCCCGATAGAAGGATTCGTTTATTTTTGTACTTTGATTATTTCCTTGATTCAACTGTTTTTTTTATATTTTTTTGCTATAATTAATTTATATAATTTCATTAATTTTAATTTCTATTTTTTCTGTCTTTATTATATGTCAATATTATTATTTTTCGTCATTTGTCTATTGTCCGTTTAAACGCACAATATGAGCGTTTGTCTATTGTGCGTTTGGGTAACGTCTCAAGGAGTGTACATGAAATTGATATAAAATGGTAAATACAAACATTCCTATAATTTGTAAGTGTTGTGTCCCTTACCCTAGGTCTACCTCCTTAAACTGCTTTGTTTGAACAGATATCAGTTTACCAAGGTTAAGAATACACTCATAGATGATAAGACTTTTAAAATGCTTTGTTTAGACAGGTTTTGGGATTTTTTTTCTGTTTTTTTTAAAGACAGGTTTCACTGTACAAGTATTCTCTGAAATGTTTCAAGTTCTCTGTATCTCAAGATAATTTTTTCCTTAGACCATATTATACATTATACCATAGTCTCAAAATATTGTCAGAAAATCAATGGTTAGCCTTTTACAGAATTCAGGAAACCATAGAAATCATTGAATGAATTGTGGTGTAACAAAAATAATGTGAAAAACATGATTGAAGCCTTGATGATGAGAATCAAAAGGAAGACATTTCTGCAGAATGGCAAATTCCAATATTCAAAAGGCAATAATTTTAACAAAAGGACTCGCCTTGTTATTAGCAAAACTCTAATTCGGGGGTGGATCAAGTATTTGAGTTGGGGGGGTGGGGGGGGGGGGGCATTAATTGAATTGAATGCCATGAAAAGCAATGTGCCTGACAAAATCAAATATGATTTTTTTTATTATTTATGCCTATATATGAGATAATGTTTACTAGTATGTGAGAGGTCTTTGCCTTGAAAATTGGGCGGTTATGCACATAAATATTATGGGGTGAAACTTGTGGTGAAATTTGTTTTTCTAACCGATTTAGCGGGGCGTACGCCCGGCATGCCAGTCCTTGGATCCGCGCCTGTAATTATTGGTAATTTTCATATAAAAAATATTGTCATTTGTTCAAATCTGAATACATGGTGGTACTTGACTTGGACAATCTGATCAATAGCTACTGTTTATTGTGATATCAGTTTATATCATATATTTAGATAGCTGATTTGTTTATAATACATTTTAAGTGTTTGTTTAATCCATATACTGTTCTTGTTTACCCTATATTACACCTCTAGACCTACATGTATATCCCATACCTTATATAACACCTCTAGACCTATATTCCATACCCTTTATTGCACCCCTTGGCAGACTTTACTTGTCTTATATATATACTTATATATGATATAATGAATATGACATGTCAAAATCTGTATCACATGTCTTATCAACCCTCGACCTATATCACCCTGTGGGCTGGTGGCCCTTGGGGTGATATAGGAGTCTTGGGTTGACACGGCATGTGATGGAGATTTTGACGTAATATTCAGTATAGATTCCTGCTGTTAAAGTCACTGTCAATCTTTATTCCTCTACTTATGGTCAGTCATTGTAGTGGTAGGGCCTTTGGGGAGAGCTGTTTATTCCACTATTTTTTGTTGTTCATTGTAGTGGTAGGACCTTTGGGGATAGCTGTTTATTCCTCTAATTTTGGTTGTTCATTGTTATGGTAGGGCCTTTGGGGAGAGCTGTTTATTCCTCTACTTTTAGTCAGTCATTGTAGTGGTAGGACCTTTAGGGAGAGCTGTTTAGTCCTCTACTTTTGGTTGGTCATTGTTATGGTAGGGCCTATGGGGAGACCTGTTTATTCCTCTATTTTTGGTCAGTCATTGTTATGGTAGGGCCTTTGGGGAGAGCTGTTTATTCCTCTACTTTTAGTCAGTCATTGTAGTGGTAGGACCTTTAGGGAGAGCTGTTTATTTCTCTACTTTTGGTCAGTCATTTTAGTGGTAGGACCTTTAGGGAGAGCTGTTTATTTCTCTACTTTTAGTCAGTCATTGTAGTGGTAGGACCTTTAGGGAGAGCTGTTTATTTCTCTACTTTTGGTCAGTCATTGTAGTGGAAGGACCTTTGGGGAGAGCTGTTTATTCCTCTACTTTTAGTTGGTCATTGTTATGGTAGGGCCTATGGGGAGACCTGTTTATTCCTCTATTTTTTGGTCAGTCATTGTAGTGGTAGGGCCTTTGGGGAGAGCTGTTTTTTTATGTATAGATGCTTACTAATAGACAATTTGATGGCTGGTCAGTAGTAACTGTTTACTGTAATATACATCTGCAGGATGTTATGGCTAATGAAGTATTTAAGATAATTAGTGAATTGTTTACATTGTCTGAACTTTTGAACCCTTCCTCACTCTTTGTAGTAAATATAAGGGAAGCAGAGATTTACATTACTTACATGTTAGTCATACCAATGGTAATGTGTATCCTGGTACATGTATTTTTCCTGCCACTAAGCTTTCTGTCATGCAAATAAAGGATGTCAAATAATGCAAAGTTTTTTTCCTCCACTGCATAATATCGTTTCTGGTTTCCTTTTCAGTTAACATTTGAGCAACGTCAAAAACGGGAAACTTGTAGAAAGTTTAAAGGTGCTGTTGATGACCACAGCACTCGAAAGATTGCTGAAAAAAATTTTTTGGACAAATTTCACATGTTTTATTTCAAAAATGTGGTTGCAGAATAAAAACAATACATGAACATTGCTGAAAATATGAATATATTTATTTGTACTTGCCTCGAAACAGTCAAATTAGCTTGGGGAACCCTTGTGAAGCTCATCAAATAAATTTTATATTTTCTGGCAATAAACTTGTATTATATATAAAGACTTTAAATACATGTACATTTGTACTGCTATGTAAGAAGTTTTGTTTTAATTCCAACTTAAATTTCATCTTCAGTTTTAATAATCAAATGACAGGTGATAAACCTCAGCTGTACATTTCTTCATTGAATTTTATTTAACATTTCTAAAAGCAGATTTTTTTTTTATTTTTCCTCCAAATAACACATACACAGTGTTTCAAAAATAAATCTACAGACCCTTTGGGAGATAATTTTTAAAGGTCAAATTAAAGGTATCAAATGATAATTTACTGCCAAATCATCCATTAAAAGTGCATATTTTGTTCCTTTTTTGTCAATAGGTTGTGAGCATTTTGTTACATTAAAATTCATAAATACAACTAAAGATTAGGAAAATTATAATATGTTAAGGATTAGCAGGTCCTTGTCAAAGTACATTGAGTTTAAAAATAATGATGAAGGTTGGGGAGGGGCCTGAAATGTCAAAGGTTTCATCTGCATGTACCTTTTTGATCAACAATTACTTTAAATATATGTACATGTATACCACTTAAAGTACAGTATTATCATTGTACTTAATGTGAGGTCCTGTCTGAGGTCAATCATATAATCTAGGAAATTACCACATGGCCCCAAACCTTAAATGTAAACACAAGATAGACCTAGATACATTCATCAGTGTCACTTTAAAGCTTTGATTCATGATGTTTAGTGTTAAGTCATTTGACAAATATAGACAAAATCATGATTAGTAAATAAATCTGTTATGTAACTGTTGGCTGTCGGTTTATTTTTATGAGCAAATGTTGGCAAGCTTGAAGTAGGTGCATGTCATCTTGTTTAGAATAAGATGTTACTGCAAATAAGTTGGTAAATAGTTACTGACCACTCGACCATCCATTGTCCTATCCATTGTCATATAAAAACGTGTCCTTGTTTTGTTGCTGACCATGTTGTTTTTAAGATAATCTCTTCTACTCTTGCTTAAGGAGGTAGACCTAGGGTAAGGGACACAACTCTTAAAAATCATTGGAACGTTTGTATTCAGCATTTTACATCAATCTTATGTAAGCATCTAATTAACTTGGATTCATTTTATTCTGCTTGAAACGAAAGCTTGAAAGGCTTTGGTGAAGTTGAATATGATACAAACATATCACTGATTTCATGAATTATCTTACCCTAGGTCTACCTCCTTAATTGGGAGATTGGTTGAAATTCTTGACAAATTTCAACCAGACTTTTATCTTCAGTAAAAGGGTCACTCAAAATATCTAAAAATATGATTGTTTTATGATGTTCCAAATAAAAGTGTCCCTTGAATTTCATTAAGAACATTAAAGTCTATGTCAGCGAGTTTAAAAAAATCTGATTTGTATTATTTCTTTATCTTACATAATTTGATGTACATCTTTGTTATAGGTACAGAAAACTAGCTCTGAAATGGCATCCTGACAAAAACCCAGACAAAAAAGAAGAAGCTGAAAAGAAATTCAAGGAAATATCAGAAGCTTATGAAGTACTATCAGACAGTAAGTGAGGGACATGGTAACAGCCTCATAGGGTCTGGTGGTGGCATGCTCATCTCAGGGGGTCATTTGGTGGCATGTTCATCTCAGGGGTCATGTGCGGCATCCTGATCTCAAGTACAGGAGACCTGGGTTCAACATCCAGTCAATTCAAATTAAGAACTTTTAAGTTTGACACTAACTGGGTCAAAAACTTCAATTATTTATTTATTTTTTTTTTTTTTTGGGGGGGGGGGGCATATTAGATTTTTTTATGGTCTTGGAAGTTGAACTTTTATGTTTTGCACACCTGACAAGAGTTTGTTTCTCTTATCATGCTGTGAGCATACAATGCACAATTAGAGAAAACATTTAACTAGCCTATGTGATGTTTAAGGTGTAAAAGGCTTTACTTTCAATGTGATTTTGAATAACAGAAACATCAAAATATCATAAAAATGTACATTTAGAAGGAAATACTCATGAGACAAACTGCTGAATACTTGCCAGCTAAAATATGCATTTGTAGTTTGATTTTTCAATACATTTCTAAAAAACTTGATTTAACATCTGTATGAAGTGAAATACTGCAACACAGTATAAATGATTTCATGTTTTCCTGTATTAGAATCTGTGCACTACCACTGCAAGAATGTAACAGTATCATTAATCACACAAGATATAATATCGGATAAGATGTCACTGGGGAGGAATGTAGGTGTATATCATCCTATAATTACTATTACAGTCAAAACTGTCTTAATGTTGTTCCTGCTCATGTTCAGTCATTTCATAGCATAATTTGTTTTTGCCTGATTACCCCACAAACACGCCCGTAAAATGTTATCAAATTCTTATTATTACTTCTGGGTTTTTAAAGGAGACATGACACAGAAAATTATTTTATTAATTTTTTTGTTTATTTGATTTTATTACACCTAATATGTATAATCAAAACACCCCTTATAGTCATTTAACTTGCTTAATTGCAGATCAGTTGATTCAAAATCGATAATGACCCGAGCCATACAAATTATAAGCCATGTGGTCATGTGACAGTGTCACGTCATTGGTTCTCAATTCATAGATCTAGTGTTTGAAATGCGTGGGGCTCCTGCATTTGTTACATGATTTCTACAAATGAGCATGAAATATTGAAAGTTTTGATTTGCCTGTGAATATATACTTACAGTTGTATCAATTTAAACCACTTCTAGAAGAAAATAATAAACAATGACATAAATATTGAATTATTACATGTATGAAGACTTTCCACAGTGATACAACACCACTTCTGTTCAAAGATTAATAGGAATAGTAAAAACTTTTTACATGGAGTAAATTAAATTCATATTCTAAGATTTAAACTGTTCCAATCCAGATCTTCAATGAAAATATTGATTTCACCCCTTTTTTACGGAACGTTACTCCTGACAAGCGTACCAGTACCAGGGAGTGTAATATAAAGTCCCTGCCAGTAAAGAGGATAATACGAACCTGTTTATTTTTTTATTATGATTTTAATAATTTTATTTGATAACCCATCAGGGTTTCGTGCTGAAGTTTCCTCGTATCGTAAATCTTTTTTTGCTAAAATTAATTATTTTAACTGACTTATAAAAAATATTGTCTGTACCTTTAAACTCTCATAGGGTTACCTATTATAATATTTACTATGTATTGTTTCAAATTCTCCATGTAAATTGTTTAATTTCAAAATCTGTTAGACAAAAGAAATTCAATTATATTTCAATTATTCAATTATAATTGAAAGAGTAATTAAGGGAACCAAAATTCTATTAAAGCTGCCGCCCATGATATCTTTTGGTCATAATTAGTCTACAGGGCTTGTTAATTAATGTAACCCAGCAGCAAAGAAAAAACAATACACAGTCTTACTATTTAGTTGTACCCTCCTGTTCAAGTCCTAAGTAGTTGTGTATTTACCACAGGGATGTATGCTTAACAAAAAAGAAAAACGGACAGAAAATGACAAGAACTTTCATCTTCTAACTTTCTAAACCCAATTATTGCACCTATACACAGACCAGTGGACCACTCTGCATAATGTATACAAGTTATGTTCTATTTCTTTGGGCACATGTATGCATTGTCAATGTGCCCAAATGAAGATAGAGAACTAATGATGTAGCATTATTTTTGGTTTTCATTTTTGCCTATTGATTAGGTTGTCATGAAAACACAAATGGATCATTCTAACTTTATTTAGCGCTAACCTGATGAGAAAACATTTGTTACACTAGTATCTAATCAAACTATAGTTTTATAAATATAAACATTTGTAAACTGATATTTTTTGTGTCACATATCCTTTAATAGATAAGATATACTATAACAAAACCTATGGAAAATCAAGAGAAATCCTTTTACCTCCAAAATTTCAAATGCTTATATGTCAAAAACAACTACACTGGCCCATGATTTTTTTTTCTGCGTATGTTGTATTTGCATAAAAGATTTTAGGAGATATCACAATCCTTTGAAATCCTTGTTATCCTTAATCAGATCAGCAAACATCCTTAACCAAAATCCTTCACACTTATGGACTTATTTTTTTTATGCATTTGTACTTTATGTCAGTTCAAGCCCATTTTTGATCTGATCATAATTTTCCTCAGACCTTCTATTATTGAGTCAGAGTTGTCTTTCTTTTGTTATGTGTTTCTCTGTTCATAAAAAAAAAACATCAGTACTTAGGACTGAAAAGCCCAATTATGAAGAAGTTTATAATTCCTTATGAAATATTCCAATGGCCTTCAGCCATTTTTGTTTCTAAGTGCCATTTCTGTTTAATCTGTATCCATACACAATGAATGATTTACCGTGTGTAAACAGGTTAATTCAAAATGATTGGAATAATTTGAAGAGATACGAGTTGTTTATTCTTAGTTACATATAGACATGTTTCAGTGTATTGCTTTAGGTACCTGGGTATTCAGGTTCTCAATCTAGAGGGAGAAACGAGTGGAAACTTCTCCTTGTTTGTGCTCACTTCTCCCAGCTGTCTTTGACAGGGAGAGGTTTTTGTAATGATAACAGTAAGAAGTGTCAATATTGTCATTTTTTAATACATAATGTACTAAAACTTCTCCTTGTTGTCTCCTTGGGTATTTTCATCTTGTTTTAATTAAAATGTTATGTGTATAAATAGTTTTGTTAGCAGAGAATGTTGTAGTTATCTCCCCTCAATAGTTAATCAACATGGGTGTTATATGGAATGTTTGAATAAAGTAAACATCTATCTTATAGGAATTTGTTAAAATTGTCAACTTAATTAGCTAAGTTTTTAAATTATAGTTTAATATACCTGACCCTTTTTTCCACCAAAATACGAAGTGAATCACAATCTTTGACAATGTCACATGACTTTTTATGAAAGGTTAATTTTACATTGGATAACAGGTTTCTTATATTTTGGTTTGTTTAATTTTTGGCACTTTGAAGCGACTTGCCAAATCAACCAAAATAAAACTATGGCCAAAATTTCCCACTTTACAGTAGCTTGTTCAACCCTTAACCTTAATGGGGACAATTAATTTCATCAAATTTACGATTCCATATTTAGGGCTGAATAATTGTCAAAGTGCTATTCATAAAGATTAGCTGAAATAAAGATTTTTTATATTTTCTCATCAGCAAAGATTAATTTATATATTTATTTTTTCAGAAAAGAAAAGAGAAATTTACGACAAGTATGGCAAAGAGGGGCTGATAAATGGTGCCAGGGATTATGACTTCGACGACCACTACGACCACTTTCATGGTTTCCATTTCCACAATCCTAGAGATGTGTTCAGAGAATTCTTTGGTGGTCGAGATCCTTTTGAAGATTTTTTCGGAGGTATTGTTAGGGAACTGGGGCTAATAGCTAAAAATATGAGTGGAGCAAGTTGACTTCGTGTATTAAAATATGAGAATGAAAGGAAAGTTCTAAGACATATATTGCAAAATGCGAAGTATGCACTAAGAAAAGAGTCAGTAAATCCAGCTGTTCAGATTATTTTTGTAAAGTTTCGTTAGTTTGTCATAATTTTGTTAGTTGATTCTTGTCTCTTTTGATCCCTATAAATTATTGAAATTTTTCTCAATATGTTTGTTACAGACATATTTTTCTTTTCAGTTGTTAATGAAACCTTGTACATTCTACCTTCAAATTCTGAAACAAAAGAAATGACATTGGAAATACTCCAAAAGATATTGATTGGCTGTTTCAATATTAATACAGCTTTTTCTTGGCAGGATGTTATCTATTTAAAGACTCCTTGTGAAATATGTTTTGGTCATTTAAAGTGAATTTCTTTGTTCTAAATGCCATGTTTAATGTAGTTTAGTTACATAGGGAGGCATTTCTTTTTATCCTCTTATGCTTAATGTGATGAGGTTGCTTTTAGCCAGAAAGAAACAAGGGAGATACCTTGTTGATTTTATTTATCAATTAATATTGATATTAAGATAATATTTGAAATGGATAATGCAGCATTTATGAAAAAGAAGACAAGGGGGGAGGGGGCTGTGTCTGTCATTCATTCTTAATACATTTGTTTGTAACAAAATTCTCAGCTTCAGTAAATTACACTGATATTTTATACTGAGTTTCATAGTGAATTGTGGAATGTGTTAGGGTACTAGTATGTCATCTACTTCCTGTTTGCTGAAAATACTTGAATTTTCCTTTTACAGTGTTAATAAAACAAAATTTTCGTCACATTTTTTAGCTACTTTAATCACAGGTTGCTGTTGGGTGAAAATGCATAAATTTTCCTTTTATGTGATGGAATTGGAGGTATCACTAGTGAGCCATCATTCACTAATTTCTCAGGTTTTTTTTTGGTATGCTTTCCTGACACAGATGTACTTGTGTTCCTATGACATTGAAAGTTAGAGTTAAGTATAGTTCTGTCTAAAAGTCATGCAGAGACTATGTGAAATTAAATTTTTATCAGTCTAGATGTATTTTGTAGACCCTTTGAAAAATTCCTGCAAAGTTGTTTTCTTGTTAAGCTGTATATTTTAAGAAATATTTTGGTTATAATATAAAATGGTTTATTAATTCTGAATGAAATTTAAACTCATGTTTTGTAGTAGAGTTATTCTTCAATTTAACTGTAAATAAATGCTTAACCCAACTTTTAGTAACTCAGTCATTTTTTAAACATTGTTAACTTGGCATTCTAAAATATTTTCATTGGAGAATATCATAAACCACTTTTGGTCCCCTTATGCATGGTTTTTAGTGGGAGTTATACATAATTATTGTAGATGTCAAAGTTTTGATTATCAATGACTGGATTTTTTATGATTTTAGGTGAGACTAGTGGTTCCTTCTTCACAAATTCTTTTCCAGGCTTTCCGTCAATGGGCGGAGGTTTATTTAGCAATTTTGGAGGGGATTCTGGGTAAGTAGGGGAGATATACCCATGTAATAGCCGCTTTTTCCCCTTAGATCCTCTTTTGTTTTGTGCTGCTTTTAGTTTTAACCATAAATATTGGAATTAATTTACTGAGAAAATTATCTGATTTAATTAAAAAAAAAAAGAAGTTTACATTATATTGTCTAACAAAGTTGGTTCATACTTTAATAACTGAAATAAAAAAAAAATAGGAAAATAAATGTTTTACAGTGTATGAATGCTGTTTTGGCAAAAAATAAGAGAATAATAGGATCATTAATTGGATAGAGTGAATTACCAAAATATTATCATGAGTGCTGAAGAATGCCTAGATTTAACGAGTGTGTGGAACTTGTTCTGTGCACTAGGTTAAATCCTGAAGCGTTCTTGCCACGAGTGATCATATTTTGTTTATTCATGATAACCAATTGATTATCCTATTTATGATATAGATTTTTTTCATAATTAATTGATATTTTCAACATTAATTTTTTAATTCTGTGATTGGCGGATTGATATAAAAACTGTGACGTTTTGGCAGGAGAAAGCCCGAGAATGAAATTACAGAATTTATTTCACAGTGTGAATTATTGAAATTTATTACACTGGTCATTCGATAAAACACTGCTATCTATATAATAAAAAAATAAAAGTAACAAAACAGACACAAGATAGTAGGGATACAAATACACATTATGAAAATGATGAACTATTTTGAACTATGCAGTCTGAAGTCAAATCATGAAAGCCAATTCTTTATGCAATATTTTTTTCATAAAATCAAAACTTAATTCTAATTCAATGTAAAATTCAAATGAGTAAAAATGTTCAGCCTTTATTTTCAACAAACAATGCTATTTTATTGAAACAACAAATTTTCCAAACCCTGTTTTATTCATAGCTTTTCTGTTGCATTTAGTGTTTTCTGTCTTTCTTTTTTTTGCATGTCATAAAGCTGAATGTATTTGTGGTTATCCAATTATCTGATTAAGTGATTATCGGTTTAGAATTTTTACATCAGTTTTCATATTAACAGAAAATTAATCTGGTATACAAAGATAAACAGGATGTGTTATGTACAATTATGGAAGGATTGTTACTTGTGTATTATCAACTTTAGTCATTTTCTTGCTTGCTTAACATAGAAATTATGTGTTACAGCAAAGATAACAATGATGTTCGTGGAGTTGGTCTTCCCTTGATAAAATTGGAATCACCTGATGAAAACCTTAACTGAACAATTGAGAAGAGGATTTCAATTTTTTTCTCTGATATAGATTCAGATATCTGGAATTATTAACAAACTTACGTCTACCAATAAAAGCCAGAAAGTTACTCCATTTTCTGGTACTAAATTTCAGTATTTTCTTTCAAATTTTTGTGAAAATCAAGTAGTAAGTTTGAATCTCCTTTGTTTTTCGGTTAACTTTTTAAGGCAGTTTCTCAGTTGTTAATTAAACAAGGGAAAATAAACTCCCTCTGTTTAGCATCATCATTGTATTTGCTGTAATTTCTATTGGTGATCTTTGGAATTGGAAGGAAATACATGTACTATAGTCAACTGACACATGTAAGAATACTTTCATAGTATACTGAAGATATACTGAAATAAACAAACTGAAGCATTATTCTGGTTTAGGGTCCATTTCAGTTGACAAAGTTTACTTAGGAATAAAAAGAAGATATCTATTGGTGATTAAAATAAAACTATTAACTTGTGTAGTGTTTAGATTTCACCATAAGGTGTGTGTGCCAGTGTCTATGGCTAATGTGTCTGTATGTGTACACATTTCGCTGTGGGCATCTCTCACATGAACCTTGTATATGAATACTTATTACAGCCCATACAACGAGGTAGTTCAGGGAATAGAGATTTGAAATTTTCTATTGGAAGATATCCCCTGTTAGATTAATTCTCTAGATATTGTATATTTGTCTGTATGAAATCTTAATGTATGTCTTTTAGTAAGTTCGTATCTTTTTTTCTAAATTGTGCAGTTGTAATTAACCAACATATTGAAGTTCTTCAGACTCTAGCCACAAAACTTAAAAAATACTCATCGAAGAATATCCTTGTTCATTCAATTAGTCTTAGGATTATATGAATGATGTCATAAATAGTGTTCAGACTTATGTGATGTCTCCAGTTATGTGGTATTGAAGTAAGGGCAACAGAAAACAGACTGTATTTCTTGAACATCGTCATTGCATGCACTGTAACATCTTTACGTGAAGTCTGAATACTACCATGAGAAATGTTATTGGTCAAGGGAGTTAAGCCAGTAAGCACTGTATACGGCAATACATATATTGAAATCCTTTTTGAATGATTTTTTATATCACATATGTACTGTATTTTTGCATGTACATGTAATGTTTGCACTCAATAACTAGTATTAATTATTTACAATAATTTTCACCTTCTTTCTGGCTCTAAAACAGCAATTTATTACCATGAAACCTGTCTAAAGTGAACCTCTTTTGGAACTAAGGCAGATGTATGGTTTACACAGTTTCAAAACATAATGAAATTGATATGAAGGTACTTGATAAAATCTCTAGTTTATACAGGTTTCCTTTCTTTCCAGAGTTTGATTTAAGTAGGATTTACTGTATTTCTATTTTGAAACTGGATATTTCAGTTCTGCACAACCTTTCCTCCTCGATTTTTGGTATTGATCTTCAATTTACTTATTTGAAATTTACTCCAACTGTCTGTATATATAATTTAATCTTGTAAAAACTATTTAATGACAGTTCTCCATCTCAATCGTTTTCATCTATTTTGACTTTTTAAAGCCAAGGTCTCTAACTAATTACTTTATCAGTTACACAATGACCATTAGTGATATAGAATTTATTTTATTCAATCAAACACCAAATCCCCATAGAATTGCAGTATTTAATAGTAATACATTATTTATCTTAACATTTCCAATTGATTTCTTAGTTTGTTTACCAGTTGATTTCAATATGTTAAAAGGAGGCCAGTTATAGATGAACTAAGTGACATATCTGTTTTTAAATCTTCAGAAATGTTTTTAACTTGAATATTAGATGGCCTATACATAACGGAGATCATATGAATGTTTCTGTTCTAGAAGTTCTTTTGTTCCCTTCCAAATCTCCCCTGAATATACCGAAGTAAATAAATGCATCCCTTTAAATATCCAGAAAATGGAGGGATGGTTCCTGATATGTATTTGTACCTATCAAAGCAAGGGATTCATCAGTGTCCACAGCTCTGGTATAATCTTATATCCCTATCTAAGCAATGATGTCAACAATTTTCCATAGTTCTGGTAGTACTGAGCATCGTTATGAATTAACACAACTAATAGTTAGAGAGATGAACCTATTAGAATGCACTGCATGTGATATTTTATTATAAATGTTAGTCGTACTCGCCCGCATGGCTTTGGTTTTTGTTTTTTGGGGTCCCCCTTTTTTTTATCATCAACATGACGCCTCCAATGTCCAGTGATGTTTCAGTCGACGCAGAAACAGTAGAAGCAGGCGAGGCGACCCGCAAATCCAGGCCAGGCGACCTAGAATTGGTGTATTTCACTCCTTTGGACACCCCATTGAACATGTTGGGATGCTGCACTCGGGATTTCCTCTCCAATTCGGATTTTCATCTGTCTTTGACAATCATCCCTTTGGGATGACACCTAATAATCCTGGGTAATTGTCTCTGCCAGCTTTTTAAGCATGACTTTAATAGACCAAGATCGGTTTGTTAATAAAAAAGATGACAACTTCCGCTAGGTTTAGTATGAAAGTGAAACTGGTCTAAACCTTGTAGGACTTTACATTTGGTTCAGTTTAGACAGGTGTTTGGTTTACCAAGGTTCAGAAAACATTAAAATTAAAATAAAAGGTAGTTCAAAAAATGTCTGATTTTGAATGGTTTTAGATTATTCAGGGTTTGGTTTAGATGAGTTTTGCTGTATTTGAAATGACACCAAGTAAGTAAAATATAAATGTTTCTTTTTTCATGGTGGTTAAACTGTATAATGTCATTTTTAATGTAATTGAATTCTTGCATAAATTGTTCATTACTGGATTTTTTAGGTCAAAGTTAATAAGTATGTGTAATCCTCTGTTGTGCCATATCTTCCTCTCATTATTGATTTTGTTTTTTTTTAAATTATTTCCCCTACTATGGAGAAATTTAAATCCCTCAAGAGAAGAGAAATTTTTTTCCAACATCGGTCAGAAGGTGTGAAAATTGATCGATAATTAGAGACTGAGTGAACCACAAAAATGACATAGATTGGAACCCCATAGAAATATGTACATAAATAAAAAAATGTGTTGGGAATGAAATTGACTGTTATTATTATTGTCGATTGTATAAGTAGTGTATAGCGCTTAATGTACATGTATGGTACATGTAATATATAAATAAGCTAATTTGTTTAGTGCATGAAATATGCAGTACATGCATCATAATGTATCAGTATATGCAACATTGAAGATTATTTTGTTTCTTTCCTCTGTCCCTTGACCAATAACAACATAATAAACTGTAAACATACTCGCATAGTATTTTTGACTTGGTATTACAGCAAGTAAAACTGTTAACTTCAGGAGATAGGATTCATCTTCCATTGATTAAATGACAAACAGTATAACCTGATAAAATATCTTAGGTAGTTGACTGGACAATTGATAAGATCAAAAGTTTAAAGCACAAGGGTACACTCAGGATTGTTTTTGGCCCCTACTAGTCTGAAATTCTAAACATGGTAATAGAAAGTTACCAATCAGCATTTTCATCAGAGACTTAATGTATTACAACAACATTGCCATATTAGATTTTTTAGATAGTTTTTGTTGAGTAATGACAAGTCAAATGTAGTTAAAAATGTGCACATTTGCAAAAATGGCTAAATTTTGGTACATATTTATCTCTTTTTTTTCAAAGTAGTGATGCCTGTGCCAACATAGACCCATCAAACCTTCTGGAATTCTGATAAAATGGACAAAATTGTTTCAGAATATGAAGATATTACATGGGTCTACATTGGCACAGACACTTGTATTCATGTGGAATACCAACTCATGGGGAGACCAACTCTATCTTTCTGAAGTTAACTACTTGACTTGAATTAGTTATTTTCACGTGTAAAATTGACAAAAAGATTCAAGTAATGCCCTTGCACCTCCCCATTATTCCTGAGGAACTGTGGCAGGCACTCTTCCTTCTCAAAGTTTTTGGATCTGCCCCTGCATTTTTTTCTAAATACATTATAATATGGAAAAAAACAATATTTAAAAAAAAAAGTAAATAGGATGTCCTGATTAATCAAAGTATGATCGCTTCAACAATTCAATACAGTTCATGAGAAATCCATGTAAAATTCACATGAAATGTATGTTTTTGTCCCTACTAGCCTGAACTTCTGAATATAGAATATTACGTAGGTCTACATTGGCACAGACACTTGTATTTCATCTGGAATGGGGAGTTTATTTCTTGGTTTTGTAAAAAGAATAACAGCTATTTTGATCATGATTATGATTTAAATGTTCAGTGTAGATAAGTTAAATATTTAGGTAATTAAATTTATGGTTTAATGCTTTTGTTCAGGCAGTAAAAGTTTACTGGGAAGCAAACATCAATTTTTGGGAAAATAAGGGTTCCAATTTAACCTGTAATCTTATTTTTGCTCAATTGAAGTGAAAATCATGTGAAATTAACTAATCATGATTTTTATGTTAGATGTTCACATTAATTCCATCACAAATTTTAGTTGTTCAGTTCAAGTGAAAATCAGAAGATTGTATTTTGCCAATGAAAATCTACTATCTGTACCAATTTTCTTGCTAAAAAAACGATTTTTTTTCCTGTATGACATATAAATTAATATCCATGAATAAGATATACATTAATTGCACTTACACAAGCGTTTAAGTAGCAGTCCTTACAAAATTAGACTGGAGGTGATTCATGGATGTTAAAAAACCCACCAAAATTTACTTTTATTTGAAATACAGAAGCACAAACCACAAAACCAGTCAGTTATTGCACTTTTGAGATAGAAATTATATTGTGTATGAAATTGTCACTTTGCAAAAGTTAATGTTTTGGTTGATTATGGAGATAAATGTGTGGTTTTCTCAAGATCTGAATACACATCGAAAAATGGCATAATTTAAGTAGACCAAAAACCATTGTTGATGGGTTATTTGGCACCTTGGACCACCTCTACAATTGGCAGCTAAATTTTGTGTCGATTTGTATTTAAACAATATTATCCCATGCCAAGTATAATATTTTACCCACAACCTTGTGCAGTATAATATCCCATTATTGTCACAAAAATTGTGATTCATCACTGTGTAATAAATAGTTCCATACAGTCTTTTTATGGTAGTTTAATTAATATGTTTTTTTTTTTTTTTTCATTTCAGTATGTCTACATTTACAAGCACATCATTTGGTGGTCCGTCTGGGGGAGGTAACTTCCGCTCAACTTCAACATCAACGAAAATGGTCAATGGGAAAAAAGTAGTAACAAAAAAGTAAGAAACTTGTAACTGTCATGTATTATCTATAAAGAAATCTTGAGATGTGATACTAACATATAGGTTAAAGCTATAGATAGATGGGTTTGGTAGTTTAATGGTAATATGCTGTCATCCTCCGTAGACACTTTCAATTCCATTCGACAAATTGAGTACAAGTGTATAGATCTTGATGAAATTACACTAAAAGGAAGCCTTGGATTGATTTTGGGGTGGTGATTTGAATTTTTTAGGAATGAAGGGCCAAAAAGGGGCCAGAAACCAGCATTTTCCTCATATCTGGTCAATAACTTGAGTCTGCATGAAAGCATATCACAAGGTGTCGTACCACAAAATGAATGCTGTGTCAAACATTTAGTCTCAATTCTTATTCAGAGCTGTACCAGTTAAGCTTGAATGATGTGGCATAATTGTTGGGATTGAACCATATGTTCAAATCTGTGTCAATAGTATTTGTTAATAATACTGTAATATTTGTCTATGAGATGGGGTAATAATACTTGGTTAGGATTGCACAACACACAATTTCATTGTAGTTCTATTTTTAGGTCATTTAAAACCAATAAATTTCTTAGCACATAGTAAACAATAATTACATTAAGACCTAAAAATAGAACTACAATATAATTTTGTATGATTTTGCATTGTTTTGACCTTTCATGATTCATCCAAATAACCAAAGCAGTAATATGAAAATGACCATAAAAGGAAAATCCATCCACCAATGAGAATAATGTTGAAACTAATTTTGCACTTTCAAACAATTTGACCTGAATGTTGTGACAAAGATAGTTCAATTATACCGGCATGTGTGTTCATATCAAAAACTTGTCTGGGACGCCAAGACAAAAATAGATTTTACCTAGTAACCACCGAATGATTTCCAAAAAACTTGGTACAGGCGTTGTTGCCATAGATGTCACAGCAGTACAAGTTGGAGTCTTGCGGAGGGAACAACCAAAAATTTGCTTCATAGATTTGACAGTTCTAAAATTTGTTTTGAATTTTTCAGACCCTTCTATGCTTACATTATCTTCCCCTGTATCAATTTGATCCAATGGAGCAGTGTCACGAATATAAATTTATCAGTTATATGAACTTTTAACAAAGTCAGTATGTTATATACCGACCTACTCTGATTAAATTAATGGAGGATGAAGTCCGTGGTCAGTATAATCAGGTCCATATATAATGTATTGTCTGAGTGAAAATCCTTAATTTATACATTTCATATGTAGAAAATGTATTTTCTTTTTGTCTGCTTCGTCTGCGGTGCTTCTGCCATAATTGGCTGAAAGTAATTGCAGAACGAAACAGTTTATATCCAGATCAAAATTTATAAGTATAGCATCAATATACATATGAATAGAAACATAGTGTCAATATATTTATAAATAGAAACAAAGCTTCATGTAAGTGGAATATCCTTTGCATCACATGATCATAATAACCAATGAACAAAGTAGACTGTTACACCATATGTAATAAATATATTGCAAAGAAAAATTTTACAGCAGATTATTTAACTTTTACACTTTCAGAATTGTAGAAAATGGTAAAGAAACAGTTACTGTCGAAGAAGACGGTGTTATCAAAACTCATACAGTGGACGGCAAACCTGTGGCAATATGTAATTAATGGGACCACATTTAAAAACAAAGCAATTCTGTGTTAACTTGTATATAGATGTTTTAACTGGACATTTTGTTGCCTTGGAAACTTGACAGTAATTGTTTACATTGTTTATACATTTTTATGGTTTTGTTAATGATGCACAAATTCAACTAACTTCCAAAGAAGCACTTTCCTTTGTGGTATAGTTGAAATATTGTATTTTATTTAATTAACAGAAATGTGCAGAAAAATGTGTTGTGTTATAAGTACTTGAGTACTTCAACAAGTGTCCAGTTAAATGAATTTTCAAACATCTCATTGACATAGATTCATCGATGTCATTTGAAGTCTTTGTTGACCTTTTGAGTCGACCAATCATATTTATGTTTTCTTGATGCATACTTGCATGTAAATCTTCAACTCTAATGTAAATCAACTGGGTCTTTTTACATGAGTGTGGCTCAATCTGTTGTCAAGATTTTCAAAAAATTTTATAAGTTATTGTGAAGAATTACAGAAATTTTTTTTTTGAAGAAAACTGTTATTGATATAGGTTTAAAAAAATTTATATTTTATGATTTAAATCCAACATAGAATTGTTCTGAATACTTTTCAGTTACTCGTAGATGTTTTTTTGTGCATAAAACACCATTATAAATGTTATTTGTTAGGATGATAGCTATTGTTCATTCGCAAAGTAATGAATTGAGACTTTTCGCCCGTAAACAAAGACCTTAGATACAGTACAATATAATCTAGAGTCATTACCATTCATAGACTTGCAGATATGCTTTTACCAAAGAAATTGATTCATTGATGGGGTAAATATCTGAAACATGAAAAATATTTTGTTTTCATTATTTCAATTTCGATGACTCAGCAAACAGGAAATCAATCTACATATACGAAAACGTTGGCCGAGGATGGTAAAATTTAAGAACATGTAGTAAAGACCATATTTTAATTGAACACAAAGAAATAGGGTTAATTTAGGAATGTTTACGAGAACTTGTCAAGTTAAAGAAGATAATGATATCTCTCAGGGACTTTAGTCATTAATTTTACGTACAAGTACGTTATATAGTGTCTGTTTCCTTTTCAAGAAGAAATAAAAAGAAATTATTTTCTTATTCATGGTCTGGCATGATGTAAAGATACCTTCCGATACAATGTAATGGAGGAACCCTGCTTGTTTTCCAAATATGAACCTATTTTCGCTTGTTTTACTTCCTGTTCATTTTGTATTGCTACTTTATTTGCAATGAACTATTGTGGTACGAACCACAAAATAGAACTTAAATGTGAGGTTCATGTGTTGGTATGAACCACTAATTGAACTATACATCTGAGGTTCATGTGTTGGTATGAACCACATGATAGAACTTAAATCTGAGGTTCAAGTGTTGGTATGAACCACATACTGAAGTATACATCTGAGGTTCATGTATTGGTATGAACGACATGATAGAACTTAAATCTGAGGTTCAAGTGTTAGTATGAACCACATACTGAAGTACATGTATATATCTGAATCTGAGGTTAATGTATTGGTATGAACATGATATAACTTAAATCTGAGGTTCAAGTGTTAGTATGAACCACATACTGAAATGTAAACCTAAGGTTGGAACTAACCACATACTGGTTCAGAGCAGGTCAAGTATTAAACTTTAATCTAATGGTGATATAAGAACAGCTGATGAATTATCAATGTCTAACCTGTTTTTCTTTATTTAGATGTTTTATGTTCATGTATTTTCTGTAGTATCTAAGATAAGCTCTTTATTGTTGAGAGTTGCCATGGTAACACATGAAGCCTTTTATGTTATTAATTATGTATGGATGTTGTGATTCTATAATGTAATTTTTATTTATGAATCCTTCCTCCTTTTTTTGTCACATGCATTAACAGTTCTTAATATGTATCTTCATCTGGTTTTTTGTTAATAATTTGTACCTCTTTATTTTGTACGATCTGTAGCATACCTGTAAACCTTATAAAGACTGGATGTAGGAGGTCTTCCTCTTTTTTTAACTTCTTAAAGAGGAAGGGTCCAACTTTTCAAGTCAACAGATTATGTAATTTTATTACAGCTTAACTTATTCAGTATGTTGAGCCAAACTTTCTTAAATAAATTCATATTTTTTTTTTTTTTAACCATTTAGTCTACAACAGCATAATTGATATTGGAATATAGGAATCACTGTCTGTCCACATTACTTTTAAGTGCTGCTACTCCTAAACCACTTTAGGGTTTCATAGGAAGATTGGTATCATATGTAGATGAATGAACATTATTGATGTTGGAGGACTTGAAAGGGGGATAATCCAAATTAAGAGTTTTACATATTAAAACCTTTTAAGCCCAACTCTTCCTAAAACGCTCAAGAAATTTTAATGTAATTTCATGTTAATTTGAACAAAAAAAAACATAATTACTGTTGGAGGACTGCAATTGAAGATAAACTAACTGAATAAAGGTATAAAATGTTTAAACCTTGTAAGTGCAACACCTCCTTGACTGCTCAAGAGATTTTGATGAAATTTTATAGAAAGATTGGGCATCATATGCAGATGTGCATGAAGAAATATAATTACAAAGGATGACTCCAAAGGGAGATAATCCAACATGCATTTTACATTTAAGTCCATTTGAACCAGGGGGTATTTATTCTCTTTGTGAGCTTGGTCACAGAAACATACAGCTTATAACCGTAGCATTTTTCTCATCTTTTTTAAAACTAATTCTTTTTTTCTCTCTGTATTTTTTCTGTATAAGGTGGGGTCTAAAATCTTCAATAATAAACCAATAACAGGTGATATGACCTAGTTTAATTTTTATTGATTTATTACAGCTTCTGTATGTTTGGCTATATTTGATGGTATGGAAGAAGCATACATGCAAACTTGTAAACGTCTTTTTGTGTGATGTTGTTGTTAATGTCAAAATGTTTGTATATTTTGGGACAGATATATGATAGTCACTGATTTGGTGACAATATACATATATTGATTGCTGGAGTTTTCATGGAAACTTCATGAAAATAAATGTTATACTTTTAGCTGTTATTTCTTGTTTAGCCGCATTATCTGTTTCCATTGTCATTTTTGTTCGACTGCATTTTTTTCAGTTGTATAATGGTTTGGCACTGTTTTTGTCTATATTGTTGTCCGATTTTTGTGTAATAACTTGAATATAAGTTAGTTGATCTGTATAAAATTTTATGAAGAGCTTCCAAATTAAAGAGGAAGGTTGGTATTGTTTTTATGGGTCACGGACCCAACACTTTTGAAACAAGCGTTTCCGAGAATTTAACTTTCTACCTCAAATATACAAATTATAAATATTGGGACAAAATAGAGAAATTTCTCCTTGCAAGTTTTAAAATTTAATTCCTTTCATTCTTTGTCAAACTTAATCTCAAACATTTAAGTATAATCCAAAGTCTGAGCTGTTTTAAGCCTTAATTTTGTTCCCATACTTATAACCTTGGTTCCCTTGATTACTCTTTCTCAAAGTGGAATGTTGGTTTTTGATTGACTACAATGGTTAAATAGTAATAAATTACATGAAAAGCCATCTATCGACGGTTTTAAATGAATTTCTGTACTATTGGAAATTCAGTGGGATAAATTTTACCATGTGTTATGCATATAATAGGAACTGTCTGGTTTCTACATGGACACCCTCGCTAACCTCTTAACATATATCATATAGACAAAAAAAGATATCAACTTAAAGAATGCTTGCCGTTATTAAAAGTTGGCTCAGACCATATTAAAGACTGATGAAACCATCAACGACCAATATTAGAATAGATCGTCACTACAATTCGAGCGGCCTGGGTTAGGAGTAGCAACGTTAAGCTGGTCTACAGAGAATATAAAATTGAAAAATTCTTTGATAACACTAGTATAGCTTCAGGGGGACAATTGGCATTAAAAATTAATACAAATGTTAGGTAACATTAAAATCTCGATGGTACATTTCTACATTACATGTATGTCAATACCTCAGACCAATGGAAAGATAACAAATACCCGTGTCCAGCAAACCTGTAAGCAAGGCTTCATAGAACTATGTGTGCAGTAGTTTATTCCACAATATGAGACATTTTATAATTGTCAGTCTTTTAGCTATTGTACAACATTATACTGTCTTGGTTATTTCAGTCAACATTTTCAAGTTTCAGCGAGGTGTGAAGTATGTTACGGGATATATATACAGTAACAAATTATCAAGTCTGAACCGGTGCGCTGTTATGTGTCTAAGCGTCCAAACGTGCGCCAGTATTATATACAACCAGAAAACTCGGATGTGTCACATATCAGAAGACAGGGTATCTATCATACATTCGGAAGGAGATTCTATTTTGGCATTCAGAGAGGATATACCATGGGTATGTACTACTAAAATCATATAATGTGAAAAAAATGTTGCAAGTGGCTGTCATTTCGTAGAATCGAACTCCAAGTTGTATTAACGGAAAACATCGAAATTCAAAGACCCGACAAACAAATTCATTACAACAAAAGTTAAAAGCTTTTTTGACAAAAGATGGTCTTCAGTTTTGAAGAATCTGTAACATATAGAGTATATTGTCTTATACCGCGAAAGACTACAGTAAGTAACATATATTTTTGTAGAAACAAAAACTAAAAAGTATAATACAAACACTATATATATTTGCTTCTATGAGAATATCTAACTTTTTTGACTATTTTTTATTATCTAAGGAATTGGCGGGAAGTTGTCAACAACATAGCTGCAAAGCCAATGAATTATGTCTCCCGGATGGACAGCAGTACAAGTGTATTTTGTGTAAGAATTTTTCTAGAAATAAGTTTGAAAATTACCAACATGACCATTGATTGAGAAATTTTAGCAAAATTGGAAATTTGTAGGGATGCCTGCCAAACGTTTTACATCCAATTTTTATTATCAGAGGTAGACGTAGAAAATAATAATAGTGATAAGACCTATTCAGCTATCACACTCTTCAAAGAAGAGATTGTGGAAAACCATAAATCTGTGCTATCCTCTTTTTGTCTCTCTACCAAAGAAGATGATTGTGATTTACCGTCTATGTACTGGATTCCTAAACTCCACAAGAATCCATACAAACAACGTTACATAACTGGATCTGCAAAATGTACCACCAAACCCCTTTCAAAACTTTTAACTTCTATACTCACAGCTGTCAAAGAGGGTCTGCAGTCCTACCACAACACTTACTCCCGTAGTGATATTACTTCAATGTGGATCCTGAAAAATTCGAAAGATCTTCTTGAGACCCTCATTTTAAGACTATTATCAGAGTATGATAGCATTAAAACCCATGATTTTTATCACTGTATACTTCTATTCCCCATACTCAGTTGAAATCCAGACTTAATAACATTATACATCGTTGTTTTTTTTCCAAAAAAAGATGGTATGCCTAGACACAAATATATAGTTCTGAGTAGAGATTCCTCATACTTTGTAAGAAATAATTCCAGATCATCTTCCAAATTTACCCAAAAAAATGCTGGAATCGACAACATATTTGTCCAGTGTGGTGGACGCGTTTTTCAACAAACGGTCCGCAATCCAAAGGGAACAAATTGTGCTCCTGTACTTGCTGACATATTCCTTCACTCTTATGAGGCTGACTTTATAGCTGATCTGATCCGAAAGAAAGGATATCTTTTAGCTAGATCCTTTAATCTTAAGTTTCCGCTATATAGATGACGTGTTATCTTTAAACAATCCAAATTTCGGGGATTTGATACATCGCATCTACCCCAAAGAACTTGAGATAAAGGATACTACAGACACTGTGAAGTCAGCCTCATATCTTGACCTACACTTAGAAATCGATGGCAAGGGAAAACTTTACGACAAACGTGATGAATTTTCATTCAGCATTGTAAACTTTCTTTTCACCTGTGGCAACATCCCTTCAGCACCTGCGTATAGGGTGTTCATATCACAACCCATACGTTATGCCAGAGCTTGCCGAAACTACGCAGACTTTTTGTATCACGATAGACTTTTAACAAGCAGGCTTCTGGAACAAGATTATGTTGCTACAAGATTGAAGACATCACTACAGAAGTTTTATGGTCGTCATCATGAACTCGTGGTTCGTTACGATGTATCCATCTGCTTCATGATAACTGATTTGTTCAAAGTGTCAGTTTTCCTTTCCTCTTTCGACTACCCCGAACTTTACTTTTTATGAGCAACCCAGCGGGTGTTTCTAGAAAAGCAGAGGACGCTTATCCTACCGGTGCACTTGATCCATGCTCCCAGCTTTAGTGGCGTCCGAGTTGCTCATTTGCTTTTGTTACTTAGTATGTATTATTTTAGTTACTTTATGTTCGTTGTCGTGTATGTCTGTTTTCCATGTCTGGTCTTTGTCCTACATTCTTTTGATTACCGCTAGAACCTTGGTTTCCTTGATTACTCTTGTTTAATATATCAGAAATATATTAATTGAAACATCTTAAATAATATTATTTATTATATATAGATAGCAGTGTTTTATCGAATGTTCCAAGTGTGATCAACTTCAATAATTCACACTGTGAAATAAGTTCGGTAATTTCACTCTCGGACTTTATCCTGCCAAAACATAACAACTCTGATATCAATCACAGAATTTAAAATTCATGTTGAAAATCTCGACAAATTATTTTAAAAATAAGTATAATAAATAGGATAATCAATTGGAAATCGTGGATAATCAAAATATTATCACTCGTGCCAAGAACTCTTGAGGATTTAACTCCGCACACTCGTTTTCCGCACACCAGTTATATCCTCAAGAGTTCTTGGCACGAGTGATAATATTTTGGTTATTCACGATTTCCAATAAATTGTCCTATTAATATTATATGAGGTATCTAAATGTCTAATTGATATGAAAACGGCTTGCCATACAATCGACTACCCGCAGTTAACACGAAAGGGTCTATTTCACAGTGCTTTTTAATTCATAGTGTATCACAATTTTATTTTTTTCCTTATTATTTGGGATTATCATGTTAAATTATGAAATCTGCATAAAAAGTATCTTTGTGAATCTGACAAGTGAACTGGTTTGAATATTTGAAAACAGTAATACAGTTATACACCTTTATACCTAGAAAACAGATCGTTAACGGTCAGCTATTGCTGAACAAAAGCACAAAATCTAAATTTTGAAACCCCACCCCCAATGTGTTATCTAACGAGTAAAGACCTACGACTGCATGTAGAATTTAAAAGAAAAACTCCCTTCTAGAGTATTCTACGTTCTGTTTAGATAGTTTTTTCTTTCGGCCTTTGAATCAATATTTTCACAATGATGGGATCCAAAATATGATTGGTAGGTTCGAAAAGTAGTATTGAGTATTTTAGATATTGCACAATTCTTATGTCTAATTTAACTCGTGGATCGTTACGGTGTATCCATCTGCATCATGAAAACTGATTAGTTCAACGTGTCATAGTTTTCCTTTTCTCTTTCATCTACCCTGGACTTGACTTTTTATGAGCAACTCGGCTGGAATATTAAAAAAAGCAGAGGACGCTTAACCTACCTGTGCACCTGGTCCATGCTCACAGTTTTAGTGGCATCCGAGTTGCTCATTTACTTTCGTTACTTTGTCTATATTATTTTGGCTATTTTATATTCTTTGTTATGTATGTTTTTTTTCCATGTCGGGTCTTTGTCCCTGGATTACATTCTTTTGATTTCCGCTAGAATCTTGGTTTCCTTGATCACTCTTTTATCAGATTGATTCCAAATTCGTTTCTATTTGATGTGGTTCAAAAACATCCATTTTCTTATATATGATTCAAATATTGCTGCTCAAAACACGTGTACAGCTTACCGAAATGTTATGTTAAACCGAATGATTTTTATATGATCGCAGATGATTGAATGATGATGTCGTTGTCCGTACACATATGTGTGTACAGCTGTATGAAAGTGCAATTAAAGTTCAATTAAGAATGAACATTCATATTAAATTTTGTAGTTCATCAATGCTTAGACGAGATGGAAGGAATCTCCTCGACCTATTGTCCATATTGGACTGCATTAGGTGGTTGTGAAGAGAGCACCATCGGGAAAGCTGTAGGTACCTACATTATTTCTATATGGTCACATGCAAATTGGAGGTTCCAAACGAAAATGTGTAAAAGAAGTTGTATGTTGTGTGATGATACGTTACCATAGGAACGGTGGATGGTGATCCTGAAAATACCCATTTGTTTGAAAAATGCGAACTGAAGTGGAGGTTTGCAAAAACAATGTGACAGAAATATAGTGATACAGTGTTTAATAATACTTTGAGATGTTTTTTTTACTCAGATTAGATTTTCATTTGGAAATATTGTACGAGTGATATTTTACCTGCGTCACCAACGATGACAATGGTGGGCTAATAAAAATAAATTCCGTGGGATTTTGACAAGAATCACCTCATGTCTGATTTTAGAAAGACTGCTACTTAAACAACAATACAAATTGTGTAACAATTTCACAACCGATTTTATTCATTTTCTACCTTATGAATGAACAATGTCAGGAGAATACCATACTCTTAAGATTTATAAAGTTCCAAAAATATTTCTAATTTAACCAAAAGAGAAGTAATGAAATCACAATTTCCTATCAGTAAGTTAACTTTTAAAGTAATTCTTTTCTAAATCGTTCAAAATCTTGTCTTGTTGAATTTGTCACATAAATGTCTCATTATTGAGGAATTAAAGACATAATGAATGATATGAGGAATATATCAAAGAGACAACAACCCCACCGGGATGAACAATCTCAGCTCGAGTCTACCCATGGGTCTTCAGTGAATGACGAGTAAACAACACTGCAGAATAGTATAATATTGTTATTAACGGAATAAAGTCAATAAACCTAATTTAACAATAACAACTTCGTCTATAAAAACAATTATTAACCAACTACCCAAAATACGTTAAAATATGTCAAAAACTGACCAATTGATATGAACTCAAACCGGGCATCTATACGGGACCGATATGAAAAAAGAGCCAATTATACGGCATCATAACTTCCGGTTGTTTAACACCGCCATTTTGAGTTAGAATTGGATTTAATGAACCGTGATCACCAGGACTAAAAGCTGCAGAAACACAAAAAAATCTTCCTTGTTGTTCAAAATGGATATTTAAGACTGAATAATGCAAATAAACCTGTATGTTCGTGGTAAAACACGAAAATGACTGCTCTACAAATCATTTAGTGGAGTTGGTTGATAAAATTGTCAATAATATTGGCCTCGACCGCCGTATTGGCCCTCGGCGATACCTGGGGACCAATACGACCACCTCGACCAATATGACAGACCTCAAACCGATAAGAGGGCCAATATGAAATTACATATTTATTAACATATAATGCACGTTGACAATTAGACATGCCCGTAAATTCATCATACATAGAACAGCTATAGGCATGAGTAAAAAAACATAACGTTGATATCTGAATTCAAAATGTACGATCAATTTGCAAGAAAACAAAATTATATTATACATTGACTCAAATTGAATTGAAAATATTTAAATCATGATAACGATAGGCATATTCCGTCTCACTAGACAGGGCCATAACCAGATTAAATTAAGGGGAGACATGGCTTTGAGGACTGCTGATTTAGGCGCCGATAGAATGGTGCTGGGGGAGGGGTTACGGTCTTGACAATCCTACAGATCTCGCACGACCGCCCCTTACAGGGAATCTGTAAGTATGACAGAAAGTGGAGACCGTGGGATACCTGATACCTGACTGAATATCTCATGACAAGTCAGAGCATGTCCTCATAGGCTGCTCTCTAGATGGCCTACTTCTAGTTACGTCTCCTCACGGGAATTTATTTGAATGGAGGGTTACGTTACTCCCTGACCCCACGTGGTTCCAAAAGTGATTTCCCACTCTAAATATTTGGAAGTGTTTGTGGAACGATATACCAATTATCTTTTGTTTATATATTTTAAATGGTTCGTGATCCGAGTCTATGAATTTAGACATAACTTTTTTGTAGGTTTAAACTGGGCTGGAGCTGGCGTATCAATTAACTGCTAGTAGTCTTTAGTTTGTACATTTGTGTAATTTATATTCAATTTTTTTAATTTCCGTTGTAACTGGAGACAGCTGAGACCTTTTTGAACTGAGTTTTCGGTGTGTTTAATCAGAAGCCTATAATTGTAATTTAATAACAGGTCTATGGTTTAATTGTGTAATATTTTCCACAAAGGTAATATTTTAAAGGGGGAGGGTTGTGATCACGCCAAAGTACTTCAGCCCCGCCGCATTTTTTGCGACTGTCCCAAGTCAGGAATATCAGGCCCCTGTATATCTTTTCACCTTTTATTTATTTTTATGTTACTTGGGTATATATAGGGACAACTCTTTTGCTGTACCCGTGTATGATGATAATTTGGGGCCAGCTGCAGCCTGCCTTGTGGTATGAGGGTTTTCGCGTCGTTCATTGATGACCGGTGGGTGGTATTGGGCTGACATTTTCATCCCGGTGGGGTTGTTGCACGTGGGGGACACTTTTGCTACAATTTGGTACGGGGGTACAGCTGGAGCAAAAAAAAAACACCCACATTCATATACTTTATGCAAATATTCTACTACTGTGTACCAGGGACTAAATATTACACTCCCTGTGCGTACCTAACATCTTTTTGATTTAAGAGACCATTTTTGACTCCAGCAGATTGCTGAAAATAATAAACTATACATTTAATTGTAGAAAAATGACCCATTTATAGATGACAGCCCATTTACATGGGAAAGGGAAAAAATTATGACCCAATCATATATTTCAACTCTAGATAAACAGACCCAGCGGCACGTCTGTATATTGGTAGATAGGAAGATCCCCCTCCCCCCGTGGGTTTTTGTCTCTTTGACATATATATACACCATACCTATTCTCGTTATATTATACTGATATATAAAAGTAAATTAGTAATTACATTTTGCAATAAAACATTTTCTCTGTTCATTTCATTAAAACAGTTAAATAATAATATCAAATGATAGTTTTCAATAACAGTCTTGTGTTCTGGTGTACCAAAGTTCGTGCATATTTTTCTAAAATGAACCTTAAAATCATTTTTGACAAAATGGAAAAGCATGGTCAAAAGTTAGAACTTCTTGTCTATTTAAAAACAAATCATAAAAATAGAAGCCCGTGGGGCAAAAAATTAGGTCGAACTAAAGAGTAATCAAAGAAACCAAGATTCTAGCGGAAATCAAAAGAATGTATTCCAGGGACAAAGACCAGACATGGAAAACAGATAAACACAATAAAAACATAAAGTAACTAAATAATACATACAAAGTAGCAAAAGTAAATGAGCAACTCAGACTCAAATAAAAACTGGGAGCATGGACCAGGTGCACCGGTAGGGTAATAATCCTCTGATTTCTAGAAACACCCGCCGAGTTGCTCATAAAAAGTAAAATCCGGTGTAGATGAAAAAGAAAAGGAAGACTGTGACACGTTTAACAAATCACCTTTCATATTGCAGATGGAGTTTATAACCCTTTAAACTGACGGGTTACAGTCTTTATGTATATGGTCTATAATTGACGGTTTACTGCATGAGATGCAATAATTGCGAAGTCCCAATACACTATATACACCTTTATTTACATCTGGTGAAAATACATGTGTACAGTTTGGAAGTCAGGGACAAACTCGCGATTAAACTAGACAAAACATATTCTATATTTTTACAGAGGATCATAAAACACTTAGAACATTCCGAATTTTTTTAGGTATTGCATCATTTAGCGATAATTGCTGTATTGACAGATTTTGCTAGGGGCGGTTTCTCAGCTCAATGACAAACATAAAGATTAACAGGGGATTAAAGAACAATCGGGCGACCAAAGTAAATTACAAATAAATAAATGTCAGTCAATTAATATAGATACTATAGATACGAAGAAAATCTTAAAACGATAAAATAAACAATGTCCAGCACTTAAAGTTAAATAAAATTCTGTTCCCACTAAAAACGTCCAAGGGGTCCGGCTGTCCGTTTTCTCTTGGTTATAAGTTCATGATGGCGACCGTAAAAATTCTGTAGTGATGACATTAATCTTGTATCAACATAATCCTGTTCCAGAAATCTGGCACGATACAAAAAGTCTGCGTAGTTACGGAAAGCTCTGGTATAACGTATGAGTAGTGATACAAAAACTCCATACGCATGAAGGTGCTGAAGGGATGTTGCCACAGATGGAAGGAAAGTTGACAATTTTGAATGAAAAGTCATCACGTTTGTCGTAAAGTTTGGTCAATAGTTTTCCTTTACCACCGATTTCTAAGTGTAGGTCAAGATATGAGACTGACTTCACAGTGTCTGTAGTATCCTTTATCTCAAGTATTTTGGGGTAGATGCGACGTATCAAATCCCCGAAATTAGGATTGTTTAAAGATAATACGTCATCTATATAGCGGAAACTGAGATTAAAGTATCTAGCAGAACGATATTCTTTCTTTCGGATCAGATTAGCTATAAAGTCAGTCTCATAAGAGTGAAGGGATAGGTCAGCAAGTAAAGGAGCACAATTTGTCCCATTGGAATGCCGACCGTTTGTTGAAAAACACGTCCACCACACTGGACAAATATGTTGTCGATTAAAAATTCCAGCATTTTGTAAACATCTTCCTCTGTATATTTGGAAGATGATTTGGAATTATTTCTTACAAGGTATGAGGAATCTACCAAGAACTGTACATTTGTATCTAGGTGTACTTTTGGAAAAACAACGATATATAATGTTTTTTTAAGTCGGGATTTTAACTGAGTATGGGGAATAGAAGTGTACAGTGTTGAAAAATCATAATTTTTAATGCTATTATATTCAGATAATTGTCTTGAACCGGTTGTCTCCAAAAGATCTTTCGAATTTTTCAGGATCCACATTGAATTAATACCACTACGAGAGTAACAAGTGTTGTGGAAGGACTGAAGACCCTCTTTCACAGCTCTGGGTACAGAAGTTAAAAGCTTTGAAAGGGGTTGGGTGGTACATTTTGCAGATCCAGCTATGTAACGCTGTATCGATTCTTGTGGCGTTTAGGAATCCAGTACATAGACGGTAAATCACAATCATCGTCTTTGGTAGAGAGACCAAAAGAGGATAGCACATATTTATGGTAATCTTTTCTCTGGAGAGTGTAGAGGTAGAATAAGACTTATCACTGTATTATTTTCTACGTCTATTTCTGATAATAAAAATTGGATGTAATACGTTTTGCAGACAAAAACTATGTTGTTTTGGGTTTTGTCTTCTGGTACGACAACATATTTGTCATGTATAGTAGACAATGTTTTGGCCACATCGGAGTCTTTGAAAACTGTTGTAGCATTGACACTCATTGGTCTACTGAAAACTTTCATTCGCTCAAAAATTAAAGACCTCACGACCTTTACCCACTCTGACAAAGAATCAATGTCTTCTTAATCTCATTTTATGGACCACCTACTTTTACTGTTATTTTGAGTTCGTTTAATTTTCTGAAGCATTATTTTTCATGAAATTACTGTTTTTCCTCAAAAACAAACTTATTTTGTGTCATAGCTTGATATTTACCTTGTACTTCTGATGACAAATGTTAATCATTTGCGAAAAAAACAAAAACAAAAAACAAAAAACAAATACAGGAAAAGGCAAAAAGAAAGCGCACTATATATTTTAGCCTCCATGTTTTGACACCTCCAGGTCAAATGTACTAAAACCACTGAAACTAGATCTATGCATTTGAAATACATAATCTTGATAATGTTGATCAAAAGTAGTCAAAATAAAGCTGAGAACATGCGCTTTTAATCATTTTTGTAATTCATTAGAAAAGTGAATGAATATTGCTTACATGTGCCTTCTTTGTGTAAGTTAGCACAACAATGTTGGAAAACTGTGGTTTTTCGGTATTTCTGCATGACTTGTGGTTTTTAAGTTGTAGTGTAATGAAATAAAATAATCTAAAAGCAAAACTAAAATTTAGTATTAAAATTTAAAAAAAAATACATGGTAATAATTATTATATAACAACAGCAATGTACAATATATATACACAGATATGAGGTACCATTTCACAAGGAGTCAAAATATTATATTTACACATCTTTACCATAGCAATATTTTTATGCAAGTAACTGATGAAACTTAACATAATAGCTGTTGAAACACTTTGAATGTTGCATTTCCAGATCGATACATTTAAAAATAAAATGATATTCATCGCCAAGCTTATTTTGGTTACAGAGGTGACAGTATCTACTCTATCTAGCCGTATTTCGCCAACGACTTGTCTCGATTGGTAAATAATGATTTGTTGTTCTAAATCTAAACAATATTTTGGCATATGTAGTATATAGAATGTTCAAATATTCTTCAAATTTAAACTCAGTTTTGAAAATTCTGTAGTTGATAGATTTATGTGCCTCATTTACATTGGAATGCTATTTTTAACAAATGGATCTACCGGTCGTTATTTTATCGATACTTTAAGCCGATCTTTATTTGGAATTATACATGTACCTGACCGCCAAACATATGAAAGAGTAATCAAGGGAACCAAGGTTATAGCGGTAATCAACAGAATGTAATCCAGGGACAAAGACCAGATATGGAAAACAGACATACACAACAAAGCAACATAAAATAACTAAAATCATACATACAAAGTAAAAAACTGAGAGCCTGGACTAGGTGCACCGGCAGGGTAAGCGTCCACTGCTTTTCTAGAAACACCCGCCGAGTTGCTCATAAAAAGTCAAGTACGGGATAGACAAACGAGGAAAGGAAAACTATGAACCGTTGAATAAATCAGTTTTCATGGCGCAGATAGATATACCATAACGATAAATCACAATCATCGTCCTTGGTAGAGAGACCAAAACAGAATAGCACAGATTTATGGTTTCCACAATCTCTTCTTTGGAGAGTGTGGTAGCAGTATAAGTCTTAACACTGCTATTATTTTCTACGTCTACCTCTGATAATAAACATTGGATGTAAAACGTTTTGCAGACAAAACAATGTTGTTTTGGGCTTTGCTTGTACGACAACATATTTGTCATGTATAGTAGACAATGTTTTTGCTACATCGGGGTCTTTGAAAACCGATGTAGCCTTGGCACTCATTGACCTACTTAAAACTTTCATTCGTTTCAAAATTAAATACCTCACGCCCTTTACCCACTCTGACAGAGAATCAATGTCTTCTTGTTCTCGTTTTATCCATTTTCTTGCATAGCCCTCGACGGCATCCATAAGAAATTTAAAGTTATTCCAATTTATGGAGCTGAGTTTACGGTACTTGGGACATTTAGAAAGGATATTACGCAGAGATTCGTTTTCGATGATGGTTAAATCTCCCGTAACGACGTGACCAGAAGGACCATATATGAATGGAGAGTTTTTGCAATAAGTCAGGTGGTGTAGCCTTGAAGTCCTCGATCTCGAGGTTCTGCAATAGTCTTTTATAATTGAAAATTTTGGATCCAATGGGTTCAGTATAGGAATATTAAATAATTAGTATGGATTTGTCGTTGAAATATGGAGAATTTTCTTGGTAACGTTTTTGTGATAGAGGATGTTAGCTAGATTAATTGCATCTATACCTTTGTTGACAAACGGTAGTGGAAGAAATGATCGTTTTTCTTCATCTTGACTTTCACACAAACTGGTTTAAAGAGTCTGTGGAAAGCAATATCCAAAATGTTGGCAACAAGTCTGTATAATGAAGAGGTGGAGTCAGAAACAGGAGTGTCAAGACTTGTTTTGTAAAGGGAGTGTAGTAGAGTGAGAGGTAAAGTTTGGTTCTAATGTGATGAAGTCCAAGAGGTTTTTGTATGAAAGGAAGTAGACCATCTATGGAGACATGTAATTTAGGTGACGTATAGTGGTGATGGCCATGACTCCTTTCCCGTCTTGGATTTTTGTCAAATAAATTCATCACATTTATGCTATTGTTATATTGGCTTGAAAGGTTTCCTATATTTTTGATGTTGCCAATGCATCCGTAAGGTATTGCAGTACTAGTCTGCGTATCCAGGACTTCTCTCTTTCCCTACGATAGTTTTTACTTAGAACGGGACTGTTCGTAGGATGGTAATTTTTTTCTAAAATACGAACTTTCATGGAGAGGATTGAATGATCTTATTGATTAAAGTGTTGATAAACTGTCGGGAATTTGGTGGTGTTAATTCCCGAACGATGACCGCACATTCTTTCGTTTAATCGTTCTTGCGTTTCTCCGACATATACTAAACCACAATCGTCCAATATTTTCTTAACTTATGAAATTCAGTTAAATTGGCCTGCATTACCTTCAGCTAATTTCCAATCTAAAGTGTATAATAAATTGGAAAATTCAGTTTTCTTGCCTGTAACCAGTCTTGACCAAAAATAAGCAATTCTTAAATTAAATATCAACATCTATTGAATATCTTCCAAGTTCACCATAAATCATATAATTTAGTGTTGAGTTATTTTAGGTTCAGGAGTATGTACACAATTTATTGTGAAGTTTTTCTAAAATTTCGTTGTTCCCAAAACTCCATATTTTCATCCATACAAATGTATTGGTTTAATTATTCTATCAAAAAGGTCTAACTGAAGTTTAACTGACAAATTATATAAAATCTTCAGTTTTCAGTAGTTCATACATAGCTTTGTCTGCCATGTTCGTTTTTGTCGCACCGAAATTACAAGTTTTTGTTAAAGTATCTCTAACATAATTAAACTCTGGAACTGTTTCCAATTTTAAATTTCCATGGAAGAAGTTCAAATTACTTTTCTGTCAACCAAAAACAACAACCATTATCTTTGTTTTTCTATGTTAACCTTCATTTTCCAAATATCACCACAATAACTGAAACTATCTATCTGCTGTTGTAAATCTCCAGCTGATTCAGCAAGTAAAGCAGTATTGCCTGGATATAAAATGAACATTTCATAAATATTTCTATTTCTTCTTCTATGTATTTACTTATGGTAATGAGACCATTAATATTTTCTGATACCAAAAAATTCTCTAGGTCATTTAAAAACAATGCAAAGAAAAAGAGTGACAAGTTTTCACCCTGTCTCACACCTGTTTCACATCTAAAATAATCAGACATATAATTAATATATGAAATACATGACTTAACACCTCTGTACATACCAAACATAAAATTATACATCTTTCCATTAATATTGTTCAGTAATATTATATAAATATATACGTTTTCTCCAGACCTTTTTTCGGCTTTCTCGAAGTCGATAAAAACAGTAAATTTGTCTTTTTTTCAAACTTGAGGATATTTGGATCAGTGTAAAGATTAAATAAATATTATCGAAAGATGAATAACTTTCTCTTAAGTCACATTGGTTCTCTTTTATCAGTGAGCATTCCGCAGAAAACTATCTGGAACTCAGAATTGCACTAAAACGTTTGACATGACAGCTAACAAAAGTGACAAGTCCGTATTTTTAGGATCTACACGGGAACCCTTGCCTTTATAAATAGGTTTTATGACGCCGTTTAGCTGAGTAGCAGTAATATTTCTTTTTAAAAAATAATGTTAAAAAAAGCTTCACATAGATGATGATAAAGCGGTTTGCTGTCAATTTGATGTACTCATTAATGATTTCTTCTATTTAACAGGCTTTGTTATTTTTCAGGTTGTTAATACAGTGGAAAAGTTTGTCTTCTGTTATATTTTCATTTATCGTTTCGTTTGAATTCGTATCGAATTCGTTCGACGTAAAGGATATCATTCTCATCATTCTCATCATTTGTGTTCATATATTGTATTCATGTCATTATTAGGCTGTTCATTTCATCTGTTACCCTTCAACATTTCCCGAAAATGTTTTCGGTTACTTTGCACGGCATTTTTTTATATCACTAGAAAGTTGTTTTTTTTTAGATAAAGCACATTTTTCCATCCATAACTTAAAAAAAAATTCAGCGCTCACCATTTTCTCTCAATTTTCGATTGTGTTAACCGTTTTAAATACTAAATACTTGTGCTGCTTTACAATTAACATCGAACCATGGTTTGCAGTTGTGGTTTGACACTTGATTTGAACTGTCGTTAATTTTAGGAACGTACGTGCCAAATGTGTCTTTTGCAGAGTAAAAAATATTCCCTTGTTCATCTACCAATGATTTCACCGTTTTTGGATTTGAATTATGGAAATCATCGTACATAGGAGTCCGTCGTGCTAGACGGTGTCAAATGCATGGCATAGGTCAATAAAAGAAAATAATATTTTACTCATTTTTTCAAATTTAAAAATACTTGTTTATCAGTGATTTTAGTATAAATATACTGCCTGTTCTATGATTTACTCGGAAGCAAAGTCGTTGATTAATTTTATTTTCATAGAAATTAACTAATCTAGATTTGAAACCTGAACTGAACAGCTTAGATATAGAAATTCGAAAAGTACTACCTCTACATACAGTTGCTAACCTTTAGTTTATCCACATATTTATGTATAAGAATTATAAACATTTTCTACAACTGGTAGGGTATTTTCCGGAGTTGAGCATTAGAGTGAAAAGTTTTTCAATGGCTTTACGACAGATGTGACAATACTGCTATGTTGATAATTTCAATAGAAATTTTATCAGGGTCTGCTTTTTTCCAGTACTGAGCCTTTTTACACATTTATGTAATTCAGTGATAATACTAGGTTTGTCGCTTTATTCATTAGACAGAGGGGATAGGTTCAGATTCGACATTTTCTTAAATCATGTGTTTCTCCCTTTGTTTTAAAATGGTAAGTTAACTCAGTGAAACCAGCCTGAAGTTCTACTATATTATTTGTATCTTCACACGTTAAAGTATTGGACTTCAATATTCTCCAACATTGCTGAGGACCAGTATCCACTAATGTTGGTTGTTTGTTAAATATCTCTTTTCAATATTGTATGGATTTTTTTGTATAAGTTTTTTTTGCAATTTCTGGAACATTTAAAAAAAATATAGCCCTAAGTTGATGACTGTAATGATCGTGTTTTACCTAAATGAGAAACAGTTTTCCTTAAATCTGATAATTCATTATCATTCTAAGTATTTTCTCGTCTTCTTTCTCTTGTTATAAGTTTTTGCCATTTTATACGATCTAGAGATATCATTCAGTTCTTATTCTGCCCTGCCCTATTTCAGAATCATTTTTTTAAGTCATTTATTGCATTCCCCATCATGCTCTACCAAACATTCTTATTTTAACCCCACAAAAGAAATATATTTTGAAATATTTTATTGAAGTCAAAATGGTACGTTTTCATCATTATCTGCAGGATAAATTGAAGATGCATCTTTTGTCCACTCAAGTCCCATCTCTAGAGTATCGAAAAGTAAATAAAACGAATTTAAGGATGAAAATACTTCAAATTCATTTTCTTATATTATGAATTCAATTTGTAATATTACAAAATGTGTGATATTTTATAATATTACTAAATCAGGATTTTATAATATTAGAACATGATTTTTTAATATTACAAAATGAATTTCTGATATGAAAAAAAAAATGTTTTCTAATATTTAAAAAATTTTTTTGAAATATTATAAATTTATTTTCTGATAATACAAAATATTGATTTTTGTCCACTATGGCTTGTAATAACGGTTTGGCTGATCTTTCTTGATAATTATCAGGGTAAATCTCAATCGATTTTTTTCTAGCATGGTTTTGAAATTAAAACGTTGATGACATTCAATTTTCGAAATACCATCAGTGGCGTAGCTCCCTTTACGCAAAAACACACTTGCGTACACATAGAAAAATCAGCAAAAAATAAAAAAAGAACGTCTTTTGCTTTAGAATACCAGACTAAGGTGGTACCTTTTGATCTTAAATACTAATTCATGCAGGTTGGGTTGTTCTTAATTTCTTTGACATACAAAGAAACAAAAGCAAATGAGCAACTCGGACGCCACTAAAACTGGGAGCATGGACCAGGTGCATCCGTAGAGTAAGCGTCCTCTGCTTTTCTAGAAACACCCACCGAGTTGCTCAAAAAAAGTCAGAAGAGGAAAGTAAAACCATGACACGTTGAACAAATCAGTTTTCATTGTGCAGATGGATACACCGTAACGATCCACGAGTTCATGACGACAATAAAACTTCTGTAGTGATGACTTCAATTTTGTATGAGATAAAGATATTTATTACATTAATCATGTCCGTCTGCCTGTTGCATGTACTTTTTTACGCCTGTCCCAAGCCAGGATTGTCTGGTCCCTCTGTTCGACTTTTTTTTATACACGAGTCTTCTTTCATGTTGCTAATACATGACATGCAATAAACAATACTCATAGTTCGATTTATTGTGTAGGTCAAATATTGGGACTTATCCTGCAGGTGCCCCTTACGGAAATGACGCAGTGGAACAACTGGAGGATAAATATAAAACAAGGTTGGATAAAATTGATGTGAAAAGGAATACATACACTGTGTTATTTACAATACACTTTTTGGAGTGAAGAAAGTAAGTATGTTTTTGAAACTCTATCAGTGAATATTTACAATGAAACGAATCGCAACGTATAAGCTGAACATGTCTGGTTGTCAAGCTGACCCCCTGTTTCTCATCAGTTGTGAAATTGCGTGAAGCTGCAGAATTAAAGTTCACATTAACGCAGCGCGTTTGCAAAAAGCGGAAAAAACACGAACGATTTCTCACAAAAATCAGTTACTGAATATCCCAAACACGAGTGACCTCATGCCGTGCATCATTGCAACATAGAACTAAGAAGCTGGAAATTCCTCCTCTTTTTCGGATTATTGTAATATTGATACGGCAGATTCAATATACATGTATATCCAAATAAAAAAAAAAGAGGTGGATTGAAGGGTGAGAGGAAATTTGAAGCAGAAAATTGTTTCTTTTTCTTGGGAAGCTTTAGTGATATATCTGGCTTATGCAACATTTAAATATGTGGAAAAAGGACAAACCGAATGTAGTGTATCAGTTGAAGAGGTTGAAAATTATGAGTAACCCCATGGGGTAATCCCTAACCTTTAAGGTGTTTTTAACTGAATATAAAAAAATAAGTATTTTAATATGAAATATTGTTAAAATAATATTGGGATTTAATTTGTGCAATTTTGAGTAACTTTTGCCAATTTTTTAAAATGGAAATATTCAGAATTAAATAACATTGTAAATGTTACTTTTACAACTTAATTGTAAAAAAGTTTACCTTTTTTGGAAAATATACTTCAATTACATCATGTGCTTATGCAATAAAATTTATAAATACAAACATGTAGCGAGAAAAGGTGTGATTATCAAAGAGTCAACAACCCTATGAAAATGTATGTATTTTTATAATACAATTCAAATTCAATTTTTTATTAGTCCAATCATGGTCAATCAGAGGGCATAAATTTACATTCATCATTAATGTTAACCAGATGACAGAGTAAGACATTTCATTTACATGCATGTACATGTCTAATATAATAGGTAATGGAGGCATTCTGGCAATACAGTATTGCTGGGTTCGAAATTACTATTGGTCCACTAGCCATGTCTAGTAAAGTCAGTCATGGTCTAGCAAAATGCTTTATTGTACTGGTCTGGTGGTCGAGAAGAATTTTCTGGAAATGTACCCAGAATAAGTAATTTCATAATTCCAGTCTTTAAACGCTTAAGGAATTTTAGAGGCGTATTTCAAACATACATCGCTATTGATCAGTGTCATGGTAAACCAGATCGGAACTTCTCAGCCTTCTCATAACACAAAGGTAGGTATTTGAAGTTCGGGAAATTAACCGAGTAGTTCCGAAAGAAAGTAAACAAGTGGCGATACTTTGAAGACTTATCAAAACCTACCCCTCAAAAACGATCCCAGGAATAGATTTGTTGTGATAACATTAGTAGGGATGGTGGTGGCAAACTTATAACTGAAACAAAAAACTTAAAATAGGATACACTTGACTGGCACGAGAACACTAAACAACACATAAAGGCTAGTGATATCCACCATGCCATGAAAGCTTTTAGTCTGAATTGGAATCTGACATTGTCTTTCAGCTGAAATATTGCTTGGGCATTAAACACCAATCAATCTACATTTGTAAGTCTGTACATTTACATGTAGTATTCAGTATACGAAAAGTGAGCATGAAATCCACATTGCTTCATACATGTACATGTACACTGAGATCTTCATGTAATCCAGAGTTGTATTTGAGGGAGGTCCCTGGAAAAAAAGAACACATGCCCCCTTATATGCCTGATTCCTGAATGCAAATTAACTGACAGGAAAAAGAGGTCTTGTAAAATTTCCCCTTTGAACCTAACTCTAGAGATAACACTGTATGAGTGATGTGCATTCAATTTACATACATGTACATGTACACACATTTACTCTGAGCTTCTTCCATTTGAATATTTACATAGACAACATGAAGACTTACATTTGCACATGTACAAAATGTACATGTATAAAGGAAGGCAAAATGGTTACAGCCAAAGAAATCTTAACAGGGATCTTTTGAGTAGGCTAAGATTACTTAAGCATCACATTTGTTGGTATTGCCTGAAAGAATGTCCATATTCTCATTCCTCAAGAGGCTCATGTCTGATTCTGTCTTTTTTCACAGCATTTTTTTTCTGCTGTGAATGAATTCTTTAACTTTTTTTTTGCAATGGTCCAATAAGCCTTAATAAGTATTAACAAAGTTGATCTTTTGATGTCATCTGTAGCTCACCTGGTCCGAAGGGCCATGTGAGTTATTGCCATCATGTATATGTAGCTGTGGATATTTTTTTATCAGTAGAAAACATGGCAGTTGTCACTAAAAATAGAACATACATTATAAGAGTCAGACTCAAAGTGAGTTTTTTCTTTACAACTGTATGCAACACTATTAAGTTTTGTCTTTTTCATAGCTGTTTTTGATCGGTTCCAGCAAGAGTTAGGGAAAACCCTGGGGTGGCCTTGGGCTGACATTGTCAGCCTTGTGGGGTTGTTGTCTCTTTGACTTCTTGGTTACAGACCACCAATTCAACCAATTAGCATTTGGAAGGTACACAAAAATAGTCCTACACACCTACACAGAAATTACCCCCTGTTCCTCATAATGCTGCGAAAAAAGTTCTCATCTTATTTTAATAATTTAAACAGTTTCTAATACGAAAAACATTTCTGTACATTTTTTTCATGTATTTTGCTTCTTGTGATGTGAAGCTTAATCTCCATAATGATTTCTAAGTATACCCCTATCTTGTGAAAACACTGGGATTTCCCATGCTGTTTATAGACCCTTCACTTCTGGTGACCAGTACTGCACTGCAAGTCGGCTAACCCCACATGCCATTCTGAGGATTCTGAGCTGACATGTAGAATCATGCTGATATATAGTCCTCTGCAGGTTAAAGTTAAGGTAAAGTCCAGAGAAGCCATTGAATATTGTGAAATTACAAATGTAGCAAAGAAGCCTCTGGGAAGTGGAATTAGTCGTTTCTAGCCGTATACACCATGCCTACATGTATTCTCCTTATATATCCTAATGGAAGAAAGATTTCTATTTTAAATTTTATATTCAGAAAAAAGTCATATACATGTACATGTACATTGTTACAATGTACATACAATTTGTATGACATGCAGTACATTTAATAATTTATAAATTAGAACTTGTTATGACTAGAAGTCAGTAGTCATATTGCCAGAGAGTAGTGTTATGATGGATTCAGACATGAAAGATCTCCATAAATTTGAAGTGCTGTAAAAACAGAATAAAAAAAATTGGGCAGGCTTTTGGAGTATAGGTGGGGATGATGCAGAGGGAAATCTACAAATTATCTAAATGTGGCATAAACATTAAAACGTAAAAACGTACGTGTGCATACAATATAGGTAAGAAAACAAAGACTTATCTTCAGTTTTTAATTAACTAGATTCCTGGGAGCATGTTTTTAAGTACCAGTCCATGTAAAATTCAGACACTGTCTATGATAAGGTGATTCATAGTGTAGAAAAACCTACCAAACAAATAATGATTTTTCAGTCTGCATATGCTATATTTGTGTATAATGATAGTCCTTTCTGTATTTAGATCTGTCATTTCCTACTATAATCAACCAAATCAAGAAGGATAACTCTTGCAAAGTGCTAATTTCATCTACAATCTATAGAATTTTTTTTCTCAAAAACACAATCATATGAAAAACTAGTTGTAAGACTGATTATTTGATCAATAACTGTTTCTAAAGAAGAATAAAAGTGAATTCGGTGGGTTTTTGTCATGCATGAATCACCACCTGTCCGGTTTATACATTTTCGTAAATGTTTTGATGTTTATTTTTTAAATAGATTTTGATGCATGTGAGATATACAAGAATCTAGGAAGCATAGTTACACCAAGCAGAATGCCTGAACCTGAGTTGCTAGGTTACAAACAAGCTCCTAGTGAAGGTAAGAACATGTACATGTACATGAACTAATATCAATGTACACATGTACATGTAGCATGTTAATGGCAATAAGTCAAATTGTATATACCATTGTTAGTAAATTGCAAACAGCATAAATAACATTAGAAAAAGTATATAAAAATATTGCTCCATGTAAAATGCTCAAATTTTCTGAATGAAAATTTGAAGGTTGTATGCAGAATTCATGGATATATGTACACACTTGTTTTTATGTAATACAATGTAAATGCATGTGTTTCATTTAAAAAAATATCTTGAAGATATATCTAAAGACTTTCAGGTAATGGTCAAGAGTAATGCTCATAAATTTTGATGGGCTTTAAACAGTGATATAGACCTTCTATTCCTGCATGCCCATTGTACAACTGTAAGTTTTAACCTTATGTAAATGTGGCAGGTTAATTTCTGTTATGAGATATTTTTTTCCATGGCAAACTTCAGAGGTTTTATTTTATTTTGAAGAGTCCAAGGTCTTGAACTTTTTCAAGTTTTAAATCAATGGTACACTTGAGCAGGGGTCCACTTGCCAATGGCCCCTAAAATTTGGTTTGGGCTACTAAAATTTCTACTGTGATTGTAAAGCACTACATGTATCCATACATGTATTGGCTACCAAAATTTAAGCTGTGGGCTACCAAGCCAAAATTTTAGTTAAAACCCTGTGAAGGAAAACCAGAAGTCTAGAATTCAGTTTCAATGAGGAGGGTTGGAGGTCCTGACCTTTGTAATTGAAATTTTCAAAGGTCCTTGGTCATGTATACATGTATTTTGAGTGTCCTGGATTTTGAACACCACTCATTTAGTAAGCAGTAAGTTATACTGTACATGTACATGTACAATTACATTATATGTGCATAATATACTTTACTGAAAATTACGCATTATGGCATGTGAGTCTGAATAAGGAAAGCTTGAAAAAAAAGCTCCATAATTTAAGTGTAGGGAATCAAAATGTTCAAAATTGTCATGGACAGATTATGATAAAATTACCAATGTAAGTGATATAGGTAAACTGATCTGAATACATTCATCTCAGAAAATTACCTCTAAAAAATAAAAGAACTAAATAATGATTCAAGACAAGTAAGACTGAAATATAAAATGAGTACAGGGGTATTACATGTATCTCCATATTTTAAGTTCCTTCTAGTAATTTTATATGCGTAACTTTTATACTTTTGTCACCATGAGCTGCATGCACATGCAGAAAGTAGGTGCTAATAGATCGCACATACATGTACAAAAATGTAAATACATGGCTATGAGTAAATAGAAAATTAAATTTAATTTGTCCAATTTGAAATTGACACGCATGAGTTAGTTTTATTTAACCATCTAAGGTTTTTTATCAGATTTCTCAAATCTGAGTGAAAAGGATTTGTTTGTTTAGAAATGTCCAAACAAATTTTCTGTAACAATACTAAGTTAAGTAAATGTATGAGTGTTTTTACATTGTCAATGTATTACAGCGAGTGAAATAGTTAACTTCAGGGGATAGCGCTAGTCTTTCCTTCAACTTAATGACATATGAACTTCCTACTATTGTCAAAGAAATTTTATCTTTCTATAGACAAAAAAATCCTAAATATCTATTTTTAATTTTCCTGTTACATTTAATTGTTGAGTTAAATGTATTAACTACAAAATGAAAAATATTTCATCAGGTAGAACCAACTCTCTTCCCTGAACATGTGTATATTACTAGCTGTAAATGTAACATACAATTGAAAAATAAATCAAGTATTAATGTTTTAACCTGAATCAATGATTATACACAGGTTGATGATGCAGGATAGGGGTACATGTAGTTAATGTTCTTGTATACACTTATGAGCACCACAAACCAGTATTTATATGCCTATGTTTTGTTGTACATACATAGATTTGTACATGGACATTATATTTACTTTCAAGGGTTCAAAGTCCTTTCCCAAGGCTCAAATCAATGGTCCACTGGAAGAAAATCAAAAGTCCTCATTAAAGTGTCAGTTAAAAGGAAGTAAGGTCCAAAACCCAGCTAACTAAAAATTCTAAGGTTGTAGGTCATAAAATGAGGGTCCAATACCTCAGACCTTGACTAAGAACCCCTGACATATGGACATATGTACAGTACTGAAAGAGACATACAGGGACTGATCAGGACATAGTAGTGCACCATTCTGAGGTTGGGCGTACATATCGATGGACACATTTGCCATAAATTTATCACATTTAAACTACAAATGTTCCAATGTACAAAATTGCTTTTCTTATGGAAAGGTCCTTTAGTACAAGTACTTCCTTAAAGGAAGTTCCATTTTTCATTGGTACCAAATTTTCATTTTGAGGAGAGGAAAACAGTTTTTGTGCGGCACAGCACATGTGTTTATTCAGACTAACTGAAAAAACCAATGCAGCCATTTCAATATTTTTTTTTATACTTTCTGGTTTTGGAAAAATATACAAATTGAATTTAACAATTAAAGTAAAGAAGAAAACATTTTTAGAAAGCACACATGATTTTGCCTTTGAGAAAAATGCAGCTATGAAATAATTGTCCCCACCACCTACCATCATTTTACCCCCCTCCTTAAGTTTAGTGATTAGTGGGTGATTTGAAATAAATATACATGTAAACTATGAAGATGTATATTGCATTAATTAGTAGTGTAAAATTCTAGCTCTGTTTACTTCTACAATATTTATATTCTTTTTATGTACTTGGGTAGTCTTTATTTATTTGTAAATTTATAATATTTAACATTTTAAACATACCATACATGTGTATTTAAACAAAGTTCAAATTCTAGTTCATTTAAAATGCTTGCATAACTGACAAGTTTTTGAGTGCAGTAAAGTTCCTGCCAAAGTTTTTGTCCCAAATCAATTTAAACTTTGTTCCTTTACAATGTACAATTATAATTTATTGATTTGTAAAAAATGAACATTGATTTAAATTCAGTGACCTTTTTAGAAGACATCTAGTGTGAGATTTATACACATCAAGATTTAGAAAAACATAAAATTCTGGGGTGACCCCATCTAATACCATCCTCATATTTAATAACTTAAGGGGATTAAATTCTTTATTAATATTGTATACTTTAAGACCTAGAGTGGCATATAGATTAGTTTGCAGCAAATTGCTTTCTTGGTTGGTGCGCAATTTGTGCACATGAAACCGAATGGATTAACTTTATTTTTTGTTAGACTGTGTTGGAAGGTTTTTTCATTCTACAGAAAATTTCCATGATATAAGCAGTTTTAATGTTATCATATTCCTCAGTAATTAGTATTGAAAATATTATTCAGCTTTTTCAGATTTTCTGAAGTGGATTATGTCACACAGTTTTTAAACTTTTTCTCAAAAATTGAAAAAAATAAGATTATCATGCATGAGAGCCCACACATGCCATCCTGTTTTTAAGTCTGCCTTTGTGATCAGAGAGCTTTTAAAATTGACAACTGGAATATTTTAATAAATAACATGAATTTATTCCCTCACTTGAAGTGTATACCGGTACATAATTTGGTTCCACAAAGTGATAAATTGATTGTTAAGGTTAAAAGCACTCCCTCCATCTGTTCGTCCATCGTAACACAATAAGATATCAACTTGTCATCACTCCTCCTTTGAAATTACTGAACAGAAAATCCTGAATCTTGATACGTAGCAAGAACATCATATGTAGTTGTGCATATTATCAGGAAATTTTTATTCTAATTTTATCGGAGTTCATGCCTTTTTGAACTTAGAAATTTACTGTAATTCATGTAACAGCTTGTCATACCCAACAGAATTTCATAAAACTTGATGTACACATGTATAACAAGACTATTTCTCAAATTTTCATGGGAATTATGTTCTGTAGTTCTTTATTATGGTGTACATGTATACAAAGGTATCCACCTGTAATACTTTTTTCGTCACATTTTCCTCAGCAACTATGAATCACAGCTGCAGTGCGACATAGGTCCAGAAATTGATTGATTGAAAACAGTTTTTTTTTGTTTAATGATGCAGGTAGTTAGTGTCCCATGAACACATGTTCAAAATGCACTGAGACCGAAAAAGAATGTTATATTTTGTCAGGATTCCAGTTGGTTTTTTTTTGGGCAGGTTTATCTAGAAATTAAATCAACTGTTTCGTATCTTCTTGCTTTTCCATACAATTTTCTGTCACAATGGTATTCAGTGGTGTTAGGTTATTGCTCAGTACATCAAGACTTCAAGTTGGTGACCTATAAATGGTCTTTAAAGGTGACTTTAACTTACAAAGATATTTACAAGTAATTTTATACTTCAGTTCATTATTGAGTTTTACAATGTCCTCTGCTGTGAGATCTCTATTGAAATTTATTCAAGTATTCAAAATAATTTCAAGTATTGAGGAGAAAAGTACATTTTATTTTGATGCAATATGTTTGTAGGGTTACAATAAATTACATCATCTTTAAATATATTTCGAAAAATTTGTTTGGAAAATTTCAGTGTTATGGCTGATAACTATTGGCAAAAAATGCAGCAGTGGTAATGATATGATGATTCAGATATTGCAATGTTTTACTGTTTGCCAAAATATAATATTACTTTCATTTTTTTAATAACTTTTTCATTTAAATGAAACAAAGAAATTGTTTGATACATGTATTGTTAAAAATTGGTCTTTAATTAATTTATAAGAATGAAATAATGAATGCAATGCAATATAATACATGTACAAATGTACATATATGTGTACATGTATATGTGTCTGAAATCAACATTTCACCATGATGTAGAGGCTTTTTAGTTATATCAATATTGGAGAAATACTAGTACTTTTGTCAAATTTAAATCTACTGTTAAAATTAGGATCTTTTGACCATCCAGTGACCTTACAATGTAAATAATTCACCTTTTTATTTAGTATAATTGACCTTCTTGATTAAAAATTTACACTATGTAATCACTTCTGAACTGTTTTAATACAAGCATTACCTGAATACAAAAGAATAGACTTTACTGATCTATATGCTCTGTGTTTTGAATTTTCATTTATTTTAATCTCACACTTAAAATTGTCAAAGAAAATTTGTGAAATTGTTTCTAAGAGTTCAGAAACTCTACTCATCTGTTTGTCAATCAATCAAGCAATGTACAAATACATGTAAGATTTTAGGGCAGAGTGAGGTAATTTCTTCATATTGATGCTACTAAATAAAGTTTATGACCATTAAACATGATTCAGTTCCAATTTTTTGAAAGGATACAGTACAGAAAGAGAAATTTCATGACTGATCACTGACATAAAGTGGTACAACACTCTTAGAGTGGTAGCCAATAACATTATTATTTCATAAAATTTCTTACAAATACTTTTTGGAAGTTGTCAAGCATAACCTACTACTACATGTACTATTCCAAACCCCCCCCCCAAAAAAAAAAAAAAAAAAAAAAATTTGGGACTATCTACTGGGGATAAAAAAATGGTGGGTTACCACTAAAAGAGTGATGTACCACCCATGTCAGTGATCAGTCATGGTATGTTTCTTTCTGTACTGTAGATCTGAGAAGGCAGAGGGCTGGAGACACATGGAGTTAAGTATCACAAAAGATACTATCATTCTTTGATAAAAAAAACATAATGGTTTGTGCTAATTACTTAAAGGTTCATGTAGGTTCATTTGACTCCCACACTCCCAGACCCTTCATGATCTACATGTATATACATGTATATGTAATCAGAAAATTAATTTATATGACCTTTATTATTTACATACATGTATACTGGTTAATGTACATTTACAAACCATCGTGCTCAGAGTAGCATATATAATATTGCAGGAATAATCAATTGTGTCAATCTTTAAACTTTGGTCAGAAAAACAAATACGAGTAGTAAGTTGAACCATCATTAGTTTTACAGGATTGGTATAAAAAGACACCAAAATCAAGCATTTTATAAAACTTAAAATCAGCAGATTTCTTGACCAATTTTAATTTTATTCTACAATTTATAGTTTCAGCTTTTTTCCAATTTTTTTCCTTGAATCTGGAGTGGATTTCACAAAAAAGTTACCAATATAATAATGATAGTTAATAATGAGGTCACAATATAAAACGTCTTTGTGTGGTCGTAACGTACGATCAATTTTACACTCACAATCTGCCAATCAGCACAACCACTATATGCTGGTATGATCAACTTCTTAATGGCAGAGGATGCTTACCCTACTAGTGCATCTGGTATATGCTTCCAGGTGTTGTTGGAATGCATATTGCTCATTTATAGTGTTTCTTTATTCTGGTTATTTCAAATCCTTTTTTTGTGTGTCTGTTTTCCTGGTCTAGTCGTGACTCATTATCCTGGTATTATATTCCTTTGTGTACTGTTTGGAACCTAGTTCCCTTAATTTCCCTTGCACAGTTGGACCCTATTGTGTAATAGGAACATACATGTACATGTAAATATCTGGCTTACAGTACATCTTGCCCTCAATTTGGATTTGTGTTTTAATATCGATTTCATAAGTATTATATATCGGTACATGTAGTTTAAACCAAGTCATGAACTATGTATTTATCAAATATTTTCTTATATCCAAGTAAGTAGCCTTCAAGTGGTTTATATTGTAAAGGTGTCAACCCAAGATACTGTGTAAAAAACCCAAGTTTACTGAAGAGCTTACTAGTATATTGAATTTTACTGCTTATACATGGATTTTAAGGTACACTAAGTGCAAGTCATGGACAATTTATATTATTCCATGCTTATTGAAAGTCACAGTATCTTCAGTTCTTATCCTTTGGCAGGAATCAAGTCAGTAGTGAAAACAAATAAATTGTTAGTAAATTCACACACCAAGTATCAGGACCAGGTGCACTGGTAGGGTAAGCGTCCTCTGCTATTCTAGAAACACCTGCTGAGTCGCTCATAAAAAGTCAAGTCCGTGGTAGACGAAAGAGGAAAACTATGACACATTAAACTAATCTGTTTTCATAGCACAGATGGATACACCATATATAATACTACCCCCCCCCCCCCCTTATGAAAGTTTTATTGAATCAATTTTTTTTTAAATCCTAAAAATATGCACTTCATATGTCTATGGGAAAATTAATACGATACTGAGACCTAAAGCAATTTTATAAAATATGAAAAGTCTTGAAGTGGTTATCAACAGTACATGTAAAGGTGCATGTGTCCTTAAATGCCTTTCTACACTAACAGTTCTATATTCTGATGAAACACAGAAGTGACATTTCATTAGAGAAATGATCCTTTGAAAACAAAAAAACAAATTTATGAATGACTAAGTTTTCATGCCTTTTCACAGCGATGACTTCCTTTAGGAGGTCAGGTCAATTATAATTTGCCGTATCTCAGGTAAATTTATAATATTAATGTACTGTAGAGACCAACATACTTTACAATTCTACGTTACCATATATGGTCAAAGTTAAGGTATTTTAATCAATAAATGGAGAATAAGATAATATTTGTATTTATATTCTCTTACATATTTCCAGACCATAAATGGTAGCTTGTTGTACAATGAAGATTTTGCCTGCTGACCAAAAAAGGGAATTTAAACATTTCAAAAGAATACTAGAAGCATTGACTTGTACATGTTGTAATATGTATTTAAATGGCATTATCTATTTTCCTTTTTAAGTAGAACACTAAGGTAGAATTTTATTAATGCAGGCACAAAAAAAAGAGGTAAACAGATGCATTTAGTTGAATAATGGCTTAAAATAGATTCCGCACTCATACTGCTCATACCAGAAGACCAAAGGTTCACAAACTAGGCACACTTTTCTTAAACTGTAGGGGGCTTGGTGCATATCTTACATAATTGCTAAAAATAGAATTTTTGGTAAAGGGGAATATATCAATTAATTTGATTCCCTCTGAGGTTGACAAACCAAGCCACTTTGGGATTGTTCTGCAGAATAATGTTTTATTTAATGACAAAGTACATTTATACTGTTATTCATATAAAGCTAATTTGTCATTTATTTTATCACATACATAAATAAAATTTCATCAAGAAAGGATTATAAAGTTTTTATAATAAAAGTTAAGTGAAGATCCTAGTTAGTTCTAGTATTGGAGAGTTATATTTGTCATCATTAAGTATCTTCCATTTAAGATATGGTCGGAGGTATGAATTTGTATGTTAAAGTTTCCATGTGCATTTATTAGATAAAAGTTTTAATTTCTTTATTTTTGCAATGTATGATTTGTAGAACATATTGAGTTTTTATTCTAGTTTACATTTAGTCTGAATTTCCTCTGACCCAACATCCCTCCTCTTTTTTATTTGAATATTTGCTATAACCCAACACATCAAAATCCGGATAAAAAATGTTGAGGGTTGCAGGATCAGAAAAAAAAAATCAGACAAGTTTGCATAAATATTTATTTTAAAATTAAACTTTTGTATAGTGGGATGTTCGGCAATGGAATCTTCTTGTGTACCAAGACTATATTTTGTTAGCTTTCTTAGATTTGAATAAAAAACTCCAATTGTAAGCATTAACTACTCTATTTTTTTCACTATACAAATGATTTGAGCTAAATTAACCAGGTAATGTATTTACATATGTAAGTTTCATTGAGACAAAAATATAACCAGTAAAGGGTAGATTTGTGGATACCAAGGTTTGAGATTTTTCTAAACTTCTTAAATTAAATACATGTACATTTTGTACATGTATATGAGTTTCAGAATAGCTACTAAATTATTGATTGAAACTTAGCATGTCATTGAGCATTAGAAATCATTATTTACTATCCATGAGGAATCAGTAACTCACAACAGTACATTTAGTATTTTTACAGAACTGTTGCTAATTTTGCTTTTAGAATATTTGTTTTTCATTCTGGTTCTTAAAAATTCTGCTTACAACCTTCATCTTTAGAAGAATAGTGTCTACAAAGTCCTCTATTGCACTGGACAAATAGAGGAACTGCTTTGATATATTGAATGATACTTGTATGTATATTTGACTAGAATTGGACACAGCCTACTATTATTTTTATTTGCATGTGTGCATTTTTATGCATTTTGTGTATTGAGGTATGCTAGTTATGTGTATGTTGTTACTTTCTGCATGACAGGACAAAGTCATCTGCTCAATGGAGCAAACTGGCAGCCACCAGGAGGTACAGTAAACCAGTAGTTTCTGTGGAATTCTCCTCCTATGTCTGAGCACCACTACATATTTCTCTTCTCAATACAGAGCTCATTTTATGTATATTTCTTAAGTTCTTATATATAAACATTAGTCCAAAAAATATTTAAGGAACAAGTGTTTTATTTTTTCAATCTTTGAAGAAGGTACCTCAATCATATGCACGTTTTTTCAGGTGTGCACAACAGACATTGAGAAAAAGAGATCTGATGAAATTTTTAAAAACAAATTCCAACACTGGACAGAAAACTTGGTTAAGTGACATGTTGTACCTAAAGTGAGCTCAAATTTTCAGAGAATTTCGGGAAGCAGTACAGATGTACTATCATCATTATATCCACACATTCTCTGTTGTAGTTTATTTATATTTAACTAACTTCAATGTATTTTATTTATCAGTTTATACAATAAATTTTCAATTCTTTGTTAATTTTCACAGTAGAAATTTATTTTATTAAACTATACATCAACTTCTTCTGAAGTTTTTATATTGTTTTTTTTTCTTACACATGCATTGCTTTCCTATTTTATTTATACAGGTATAAAGGATTTTGAAAATCTGTTTTTTTTAATTTATTTTATAATTTTTACAAACATGGTGTATACATTTAAGAGAGTGTCCGTACAACATATGCAAAAATGTGAGTTGCGTGTGACAAAAACATTCATCCATTTTATATCATAAATGCATCTTTTCTTAAAATTGAATGTAATTTTTGATTAACTGATGATATAGAAAACATTGAAATTCATTGAAAAAAAGGAGATATCTCTTTCATTTTGTGGCAAACTTGGTTTTTTTTTGGGGGGGGGACTGTAAATTCATTTTCTGAGCAATCCATTATCAATTTAAAAAAATTTTTTTACTGTTTGATTTACCATATGTGCCCCCCCACCACCAATCATTGGAAATGCCTGGTTTCTGAATGGACAGTCTCTGAATTTATACACCTAAATTATGCATTTTCTCCCCCTAAAAAAACAAAAAACAGAAACAAAACCAAGACAAAACAAAAACAAAAACAAAAACAAAAACAAAAACAAAACAAAACAAAACCAACAAAACAAAAACCCAAGAGAACAGTTTACACTATCCATTTGAAATCTCCAATATTTGATTTTGAAATTAACTGTGAAGTGAAAAATACAAAGAAAGTAGTTAAATTATTACTTGTTAAAAAAATGTAAATAATGATGAAGCATGCTAGAATAGATTGACAATATTGCTTAGAACAAGGGATGCATCTTGTATTTCTTCATCCATTTACAACTATATATTCTAACACTCCTTAATTGTAGCTTTGTTTTGGTTTGAGTTGCTATGGTAACTGTGCATGTTTTTTTTCTTTGCATGGCAGGAGGTAACAAAGTGCAGAATGGTGATGGAAATATATCAGGTAAAATTTTATTTTACATGTTGCAATCTTGCCTGAACATATTTGTTTTGTTGTAGTTTCTACAACATAATGACTTATCGAAGACTGATAAAATGCATCTTGGTGATTAGTTTGTTGTATTACAGAAATTTGATTTTAATTGAATCAAATTTAAGATTTGGCCAAATTTGGCCCTATGTAGACACCCTCCTTAAAAACATTCATGTTAACTACTTCAAACTACAATAAAGTAAGATAAGATCATTGTACTCTGCTGTAAATTTGTTCTGATGCTGTTCACTTTATGTTAAACCTTTTTTTGTAACCCCTCCCACTCTTGAAAAGGGGGAGTTTATAGTGATATGGTTGTCCATCCGTCATTCCTTCTGTAACAAATATTTTCTGTCACAGATTAATTTCTTGGCTTCTACTGTAGGGCATGATTACCAGTAGATATTTCGTATATCGCTTATGCGTAATGACTTGTTTCGTGTCTCCCCTTATCAGCTTTCTTGGTCGCCTACTCCCTGTTTTCGGAGCGACTTAGAATTTTACATTTGCAATATTCACTATTGGAAAAATTTCTGTCATAGATTTCTCAGCACCCATGGAAGGAATTATAAGATGTTTAGATGAGCTTTTAAGTTATTTCTATATACAGATTACAGCTTATATTATTTAATTTATTTAAAATTTCTGTTATTAGCAAGAAACCTATCCAACCTTGAACACTTCAAAGGTTACATGTACATGTAGCACTTTTGAATATAATGAGAATGGATTTTGATAATGTGTCAAAGGGACAATTACCCAACTAGGATAAAAAAAAAATATCAGAATTTCATTGACATTTTTAATCCCCCCAAATTTGTTTTTTCAATTCTGCACCTAGCACACAATCAAGATTTCTCTGTACATGGTCATTTTTGGAGGCACAGGGGGGTGGGGGTATAGATTTAGTGAGCATTGCTAACAGTTTTTTCTAGTTACTGTAATCATAATATGAAATATCCTCTGGATATTTTGGAAATTATTTTGACAACTAAGAGATAAACAAATTTAGTTCAAATAGGAGAAAATGCTCTGCTAAGCCATTTATTTTTACACCCCACCACAAAGTGTGTTTTTCTACTTTTCAGTATTATCATATTTCCAGTTAAAATCAAGACAGTACATATTCTATATGTAGGTAAAACTAGTACTGTCTTTATAAAAGATAGCTGACACAGTAAAAATTGTTCTTTTTTCTTATAATTTTCATCAGGAAATAATGCATGGCATGCAATTTCAATTTCTCTTTCGAACCCCACTAAGTTATCAGTATTTGGCCAATCTGGAAACATAATTTTGATCAGGTGACTTGCGTTTCTTTAAGGTCAAAGGGTAAAAAGTGAAACTGTACCGACTGCATCTGAAAAACATAAGTCAAGTATGATATACATGTACATGTAGTTGTGAAAAGGTGTATTGATTGTTGTATTTGTAGACAAGAAGAAAGAATTTCTGTCAGGTAATAGTCTGTTGCTAGTTTCCACCTTGTAGTGATCAATAACATACTCATCATGCTGACTGCCATCATACCTAGGTTTCCTTTAGTATTCTGTAGGTCTGTCTGTCTATGTTTTTGTGTACTCAATTTATTTGGGAATATCAATGTTCATTGCCCTCACACAGGTGTATTATAGTGTTCTATAGGTCTGTCTGTCTGTCAATATTTTTGTGTGCACAATTTATTGAGGAATATCAATGTTCCTTGCCCTCACACAAATGTCTTTTAGTGTCTGTATGTTTAAAATTTTTGTGTACATTATTTAGTGTAGTATGTAAATGTTCACTGCCCTCAGACAGGTGTCCTTTAGTGTTCTGTTGGTTTGACTGTCACCATTCCTAATGAATACATCATACAAGGTGTATAAAATCAGTGGCGGATCCAGAGTGGGTGTAGGGGATTGGCAGTCCCCAGTTTATTGGAAAATTTGTCATTTTCATGAATAAAATTGACAAAAAATGGCAAATAATGGTCTGGTACCTTTTTCTGAGGAAACTCAGCTGGCACCCCCCCCCCCCCCATTTTTGAAGTGTGTTGATCCAACCAGTGAAAGTGGTATATGTTTGAAACTTTATACAGTTGTTTATGTAAATGTATATACTTACATAACAGGTTAGTTTACATTAAAGATGATTCATAGTGTAAGTCTAAATGTACTGGTTTAGGCACCTAGATTTAGTTTGATGGTGAACATATGGAAATATTTTGTCGTTTTTTTATTATCCTATCTACCAAAGCTAAAAATGTTAGTTATGAGTTTATGCCACTATATAATTGCTACTCATGCAGAGTATTTTCACATGATTTTCGACTGAATTAAGCAAATTTTTTTTGTGATGGAATTCACATGAATTTAATATGATTTAAGCTTTCACATTAATTTCATGGGATTTTTTTTTTCACTGGAGAACAATGTAAACAGAATTTCACATGAAAATCACATGAATTTTATATCAGTTCACATGAACTTAATGTAAAGCTAGATTCTTGATAGTTTCATGTGTCATATGAACTGTTTTTGCCAGTTTATGTCAGGGTTGTCCACTAAGGTTTGTTAGCTTTCACTGTATTACTGTTACATTTATTCCATTGTTTTATATCTGTCTATTTTAGCTTTCTTGTCTGACTTGAGAATGAAATAATCATTACTTTTTAGTTTGATTATGATTCTGTTACAATGACCTTTCTTTTGGTCAAGGCCTCTCAGAGCTTGCTTTAAATTGTGAAAACTTGTTGAAGACCTTTTGGTGTCCTCCGAAGGTATTTACTATCTAGGATTTAAGATATTTTATGCATTTGTTGTGTTTCACAATAACTGGTCCTTTTTCTGTAATGTGCTGGTGAAACCTGTTGTTATAATGGTTCTTAAATGAAAGGGAGTTATCATGGTTTTGACATATTTGGAATCTCATTATTATCTCATTATTGTACACATGTATCAATAGTTGTAACAGTACAGAAGTTATTAGATGTATCTTTTGTTAGCCATCTTATATTGTCCATTAGTGTTTGTAGGTCTATTATGATATCAGAAAAAGCAGTAATTATTTTAGACATTGTGTTATGAAGTGTGTCAGTGTTTATACAGTGAAACCTATGGAAGTGAAACCCCTGTAGGACTTGATTGTCATTAGACCTGTAGATGTTCATTTAGTTAACCTATGTTCAAAGCACATTTAAATAAAAATAAAAGTACTTTAAAAAGTTTCCTGATGAGACAGTTTTTTTAGTTTTCCAGGGTTTGATATAGACAGGTTTTGGGAATTTTCCAGGGTTTGGTATAGACAGATTTTGGGATTTCCAGGGTTTGGTATAGACAGGTTTTGGAGATTTTTTAGGGTTTGGTATGGACAGGTTTCACTGTACATTTCAATCATTTCTACCTATAAAAATTCTGCTGTGAGTGGTGTTTTCTAGATTTAAAGGATAATCTTATCCTTTCCAGATGATTCCTTGAGAATCTATCATTGATTTTTCAAGAACTTTGCACAGTTGTTTAGTCCCATAAGATACAGGCTAAGCTAAATTGTCAGCAGAATTCAGGATGTTGTTTTTGATTTAGGCTGTTTTAACATTTTGCAATCCCCCTTTTTCAACTTTCACATGGTGGGGTGTCACTTTCTATTCCATTTAATACCCTTTCTAGTTCAACTGGACCAAAGGTCCCAGTGAGCTTATGCCATTACTTTGCATCCGTCATCTGGAAACTTTTCATGTTTTGCTCAACTACATGAAATTCCCTTGACCAATTTTAACCAAATTTGGCAGAAATGATGTATACAAGAGTTACTTGATTAAACAAGATAGCTGCCAAAGGCCATTTAAACTGCTGATTGGCTAATTTTCAAATATCAATGGTGTCAATGTTTTGAAACATGATAGGTTACAACCTCAATGCCCTCTTCAAACGATCCAGTTCTTGTGCTGCAGCCACTTAAAGTTGCCATTGAAGCTTTAGTAACAGTGACAGCGTTAACATCTGATAAAATTTTGGTTCCGCTTGATTAAACAGGATGGCCATCATAGGCCATTTAAGCCTCTAATTGGCCAATTTTCAAAGATGAAATTGTCTGAAAACACAGGTGCTAATGTCTTGAAATTTGATAGGATTAATTACCTGAATGCCCTTTTAAAACTATGCACTTTTTGTGTGGCTCAGGTGGTTCAGCAAGGGGCTGTGGCCACTCCAAGTTGCCATTGAATCCCTATGGGAAAACCCATTGGCTTAAATCTTTGCTTTTACTAAGTCAAAAGTGACCAACTTTGGCAGAAATCATGGAAGGGACAACTTTAACAGCTGATAAAATTTTAGTTACTCTTGATCAAACAAGTTCTCCAGGTGAGTGATTCAGGCTCTCTAGAGCATCTTGCTTCTGTGTAACTTAGGTCCCTTGTATCCCTATATTTATACTGTACAGTGCATTTTGGGTAGTCTACTGAATTATAGTGGAACCTTTCTCAGCTGAACCTCTTTCATTTTATTAAGCCACGTACAAATGTAAGTGTTCTGTTTTCACAGGTTGGAAATGCTTTGAAACCAATGTGTAAGGAAGTCAGAAAATATCTTGTAAAGGCAGGTTTGCCATTTATTCAGAACCCTAAATAAATCTTAAACCAGTTTACTCTGGGTTCTATTTAGACTGGTTTCACTTTATAAACCATTATTTTTTTTATTAGTTGCATTGTTAGTGCAGTGAGTAGAAATCCATAAAAAGAATCGACCCAAATATTTTGTCCTATTATTTGAACTCTTATTTCCTTCTTTATTTACATTCTGTTTCATGTCTGTGTTTGTATCTTGTTGAGAAGGATTGTAAATTATGTTTATACAACTAAATGATATTGGTTAAGAATAAAAGATGGTTTGGTCTAAATATCATTCTGATGGAGCATGTCACTCCCTGAATGTTTCACTTATGAATGTGTGATTTATCCCCCTACTTAAACTCTTATTTAGAAGGACCTTAGGAAATGAATATTTACAAAGGTGTCCTATTCACTGTTATCTATCATACCATTGTAAAGATTTTGATCTCATCGGAGAACCAGTACCATTGTAAAGATTTTGATCTCATCGGGGAACCAGTACCGTTGTAAAGATTTTGATCTCATCGGGGAACCAGTACCATTGTAAAGATTTTGATCTCATTGGTGAACCAGTACCATTGTAAAGATTTTGATCTCATCGGGGAACCAGTACCATTGTAAAGATTTTGATCTCATCGGGGAACCAGTACCATTGTAAAGATTTTGATCTCATTGGTGAACCAGTACTAATGTTTGTTCTTATTTGATACATGTACATGGAAGTGTCAGATTGTCAATACCAGTCACAGAGTCTGTAGTTGGTCCATTACAAAGCCAAAAGCCAAAACCTTAGACTTACATCCACAATTTTTTGTATACCCAATAAAGGGAATGCTATCAGTTTTTGTATACTCAATGAAGCATATTCCAACTGTTTTTGTGTACTCAATAAAGCATATTCAATCTGTTGATATTGAAGCACATTCTGGCATTTATATTATTATGTAACTCAAGGAAGCCATTTCTTGTGTACCCAATGAAGGAAATGATGTCTGTGTAAACATTCTTTTCTTATTGCTTACCTATTCCAGATTGGCTTCAAAATGCCATGTCATCATAGATAATACTTGAATTTAATTATGTGTAAGTTTACCCTGGGGTCGCTTTGATTATAAACTGTAGGGGGATCTAAATTCCTCCAGAAGTTATAAATTCTTCCTGTGATAATCTGAACTTATATTGATATATATGTCTGTAGAAGAATTCATTCTGAGGTAGATTTAGATCATGTCACTGTGTATTGATCATTTTATATCAAGGGAACTGTACTTATCGTGTGTTAAGACATGAAAATATTTTAATTTAGATATATTTTGTTCAAATTAGTCAGATAAAAATTTTCTCACCGAAAGGTTTTTTAGTTCACATATGCTTTATCTGAAGTATTTATAAACAATTGAAGAAAATAGGAAATTGATCACCTGGTTCGAAACAAATTCCACTGTTGTCTGTATTTGCTGGCATGCTAAAAAATAAGGATATATGTTTTAGATTGGCTTGTCATGATGGTGCTTGGTTTGTTGCTTAACCATGTTTTTGATTGTATATATAGGAAAAGTTGCATGTGAAGTTCCTGTGATTTATCACCTTAACACCTTAACCAATAAGTATTTTTTCTCTCAGTTTCCACATAATAACATGAACGTCACATAATGTGATGCGAGTTTCTCATGCAAATTACATGCATTTTATCTTCCTGTTTGATATGACATGTGTGTGTGAAACATCTTTTCATTTGGAAATCTCTCATAACATTTTTATATTCCAAATTGACACCATTGATCAAACATATTTCTGAGAATGTTGGTCTTTTCATAGTGTCAAACATGTCTGAGTGAGTCATATAATTAACTTTTCAAGACCATATAGTTACTTAAGATTTATATGTGTACCAAGATCTGCATGTAATCAATGATGATTGTATGTACATGTATACCTAGATCTGCATGTAATCAACAATGATTGTATGTTTACCAAGGTCTGCATGTAATCAACGATGGTTGTATGTTAACGAAGGTATGCATGTAATCAACGATGATTGTATGTACATGTATATCAAGGTCTGCATGTAATCATCAATGATTGTACGTTTACCAAGGCCTGCATGTAATCATCAATGATTGTATGTTTACCAAGGTCTGTATGTAATCATCAATGATTGTATGTTTACCAAGATCAGCATGTAATCAGTGATTGTATGTTTACCAAGGTCTGCATGTATTCAACAAGGATTGTATGTAAACCAAGGTCTGCATGTAATCAAAGATGATTGTATGTATTCCAAGGACTGCATGTAATCATCAATGATTGTATGTTTACTAAGGACTACATATAATCAACCATGATTGTATGTATACCAAGGACTGCATGTATTGGTAATCATCAATGATTGTATGTACCGGTATTCCAAGGACTGCATGTTCTGTTAATCATCAGTTATTATATGTATTCCAAGGACTGCATGTAATCATCAGTGACTGTATGTTTTCCAAGGACTTCATATAATCATCAATGACTATGTATTCCAAGGACTACATGTAATCATCAATGACTGTATGTATTCCAAGGTCTACATGGAATCAACATTGATTGTTGGTAAATATATACCAAGGACTACATGTAATCATCAATGACTGTATGTATTCCAAGGTCTACATGGAATCAACATTGATTGTTGGTAAATATATACCAAGGACTGCATGTAATCATCAATGACTGTATGTATTCCAAGGTCTACATGGAATCAACATTGATAGTTGGTAAATATATACCAAGGACTGCATGTAATCAACACATGCTATTAGCAATGAAGTTGTTCTTCATGATATATATTGAAGAGTTCTTATTGATTTATTGAAAGAGTTGTTCTTCTTGATATAAATGACAGAGTTGTCCTTCTTAAGATAATTGAAAGAGTTAAAAGTTTTTCTTCATGATAAAAATGACAGTCATTCTTCTTAATATAGCTAAAAGAGTTGTTCTTCATGATATAAATAAAAGAGTTGTTCTTCATGATATAAAAGAAAGAATTGTTTTTTTTTATATAAATTGAAGAGTTGTTCTTCATGATATAAAAGAAAGAATTGTTTTTTTTTATATAAATTGAAGAGTTGTTCTTCATGATATATTGGTACATGTAATGAAAGACTTGTTTTTCATGATATAAATAAAAATGAAAGATTTGTTATTCATGATCATTTAGACGACTTTATTCTTTATAGATCCAGATATTGAAGTAAGACCAGGATCCACGGCTGACCCGGACAAAGTTACCTTCAAAAATGGAAAAATCTCTCCAGAGGATAAGGATGGGAAAGATAAGAAAGATAAAGATGGAAAGGAAGAAAAAGAACCAGAAAAAATGGTTGGCTTTTTTGAAGTGGTAAGAAAATAATATGTAACCTGTTTTAAGTGGACCTTTGAAGGACCAAATATTCATTTAGTTAACCTAATATTTTGTTGTTATGTAATGGTATGTAGCTGTTGCCTGCACCATCATTGTCCATAGATGTTTTCATGCAACAACTTGTAAGTAGCTGGTGAACCTTGATAAAATTATACCAGGTCTCATACCACAAAAGGTATGTTGATCTAATTTATTATTGGGCTATGGATCCAGAACAGGAAATAGGGTTCAAAAACTAGTATTTCATAAAATTTATATGTTTGTGTATGTTTCTCTGTGATCTTGTACCACAATGTTCGATAGCAAGAAGGTCAGACTTGGATTTGTTTTGGAATAATGACCCAAACGTTTAAGGAATTAGTTCTGATAGGGCAAAAAAAAAAAACATCATCAGGAATTGAATTTCAGAAATTTTTTCACAAGCCTTTACTGAGCAAGTATTGAATATTTACACTTGCTAAATCTAAGTCTAAGCCATTTTGTTTTAGCAAGTGGATATAGCAAAATTTAATTTTAACTTGTATTTAGAAAGTATTTTCCCTTAAGGCTGTTCACTAAACATTTTTCTAAACTATGGCTTGAATAAAAATGTATAGAGCTTTTTGAAATTATATGATTCCATACCACAAAATGGAAATGTTGAATGTGATTGTTTTTAAAGATATTATGCTTAATGTTAAGGATTAGGGGTTAAAAGGGAACATGAATAAAGTGTTTTATACAATCTATCTATAAACTTATCTATACTGTAAAAGGACTATTGTTCATGGTGTACCAAATTTCATGGTTTTCGTGGGTAGCCCAAACACGAAATTTGGTTAATGGCGGAAAGGAGATTTCCATTGATTCGTATTCTGAAAATCAAAAATTCAAGAATCCATGAACTTGTGTTTCTTTCCTAATCCACGAAAGTTGGTATCCACGAATAAAAGTACTTTCCTAGTATATAAAGTTAGTGAGGAATGTGTGTGATCCCTATGAAGTTGTATCTCAAAGTTCCATACCACCTTAGTCAGACTAGAATTAATTTTTGTGGTTATTGTATAAATAAGTGTCCAAAAGGAGCCGAAAACTTATATTTTCTGGTTTTTATGGATATTAGTGATATTGTATTACATAGCTACATACCACAACAATACAATTTCTATTGAATTGAAGAGAATGTCCTTACCTTTTAGAAAATAAGAGTCTGAAAGGGTTCAGAAATCTGTAGGTTCTTCAATTGTACATGAATTGCTTATTTCTTATCTCTAACTGCAAATTTGTTAAGTTCTTAACCTATTTTTATTCTTGTAAGAATTTTGTTAAATGTGTAACCACAACCCAAATTCATAGCTGTATCAAGTCATAATGTTGTCTAAAGTGTGAAGTGGTTTACCCACTGCAGTCATATCAAGCTACATATTCTGAAGCATTTTATTTTCTACATTATTGCCTTTACTCCTTTCTTTCCATTACAGTTTAAGGTTTGCCATGTTATTAGATGTTTTATTTGATATTTAGGATTTTTTTTATTGCCTTATTTCATCTGCTGTTCTCTGTTTCAGTTCAAATTTGCCACATGTTTAGATAAGATGTTAATGCTGATTGGATCACTCTTTTCATTGGCTCATGGGTCAGCACTTCCAGCCATGATTATTGTCTTTGGTGACATGACTGACTTGTTTGTTGATACTGGAAAATTTCAAGTGTTACTTGATGGACTTAAACCATACCTATCAGAAGCAGGGCTAACATATGACCAAGTTTACGATAACCCTTTATTGTTAAAGTAAGTATCCTGTAGTCATCCACAGTCAACTTCACTAACAGTCATAAATGTAAAATTTGATTCTAAGTTATGACATCACAATGTGATATTCTATTATGACTTCATAACATCACAATGTGATATTCTGTTATGACTTCATGACATCACAATGTGATACTCTATTATGACATCATGACATCACAATGCCATTTTTTAACATGGCATCATAGATTACTTTTTTTTTACTAAATTTACACCTATGACTTTTTTGGAAAATGACCATTGGACTAGAGAAGTAATAATAAAAACAACCAAAAGTCCTGTTAAGCCATTCATTTGATAAACATCCATTTTAAAATCATATGGTGCTAAAAACCTAACTGTTACATTGTATATGAGAGGTAAATACCACTTCTTGTCTGCTTTTCTTAGATTTTAGATCAAAGTTAACATGCAGTAATCCCTCTCTGAAAAGGTACCCCTGACCTACAGCCACCTGTCTTATGCGACCACATTTCTGTTGTAATAATGACTTATACTTCAAATTGACCCCCTATAGATGGCCACCCTTCTGACGCGACAAGGGGCCACAACTTTGAATGAAAAACGAAGATCTAGCCTCTCGTATCCGGCCATGTTCATAAACCAGAGGTGTCAGCGGAAATCATGTTGAGCATTTTCTCCAGTATATTTTTAACTAAATTATTAAATTAAGTTGAGTGTCAATTACTCTGAAGCCCTTAGATCAGGTGTACGAAATTTTAAATATGTCAAGCGTGGGCACCGAAGTGTGAAATTAGTCTGATGAATTGGTCATAATTATGACTGGTATTTAATAGTAAAAACACGACCAGGCATTTCTAATTACAAATAAAGAGTGGTTAACATTTTACAATCTGTTTGCAATTAGCTATATAGGTTAGGGCTTTATAATTGATTTTGGTTAGTTCCAAGTGTGTATGTGTTACTACATACCGTAAGTTGGCATAAATTTGCATATAATGGACTGATAACTCCGGAATGCTTGATCCAAAAATGTTTTACTCGTAAAGCATATGATGTTCATTTATAGTTTTTTTTTTATTTTCTGACAGTTTTAAAGTTGTGTATTCCGATTGGCATTTTTTTTATAGAAGATAGTCATATTCCTTCAAAAAATCGATAGCAGCACGGATCAGATTTCTTCGTCAATTGATCATCGGTTTAATTAACAGATTTTTACCCCCAAATTATGAATAAAGTAATCAAATAATTTTACTAAACAAAACAGTGGGTTTTAAAGTTTAATGGTCCTAAGTGACGACTTGGTGAAAACAAAATCCAAAAAATATGATAAGTAAACAAACATTTACTCAATAGGTCATTACCACTCTGCTCTATAAAATACATTACATATACATTACAAATATGAAATGAAACTGTACATAATTTGTGTACTAGTATTTAACAATGTACATTGTACAAGTAACAGAAGCAAACAAACATATACAATAAAATGCAGAAATTGGCCTAACCTCTCAAGAGAGGCCACTTCTCTTATGTGGCCAGTTTTTGACTGCAGTATGGGTGGCCACATAACAGAGGGACTAATGTACCAGGTGTTATGAATTATATTTTTACCGTATTTTGGTATAATGCGCACATTTTTAAATAGAAGTTAGAACTTATTGCCAGAACATAGGGGGCATCAATGAATACAAATTGACCAAGAAATAAAGGATTTTGGTACAAGAAAAGACATTGTGTAATGTAAACAAAAAACTGGAAGTGAAATCTTTCAGAAAGAAATTTTATGTAATCATCAAATACATCTTTAATTATTGAATTTTTAGTGATGTTTTCTTCAAATCATGTCTTAATAGTATGTTTCGAACAGAGGTTGTACAATAAATATTTCCTTCTTATAAAACATGGTTAGAGATTAAAATGAAACAACTGAAAACCAAAAAGTAACAAAGTTCTTTTTTGTCAAACCCTCCTTATCAAATGCTTTTTCAACTGAAAATGATTATTTTTGTACTTATTTTGATTGTTTCTTACAGTTTTCTTTCTTACAAGTATGTTTGTAAATGAAAAATTGCGAAATTTGAGTTAAAACCAAAACTGGAAATGTCCGATTTTCCTGATTTTCGATTTTGTTTATAAGCCTGTGTCAATTTTATCAAGCTTCGAAATAAAAATTATCCAATTTATATAGCTACTGATCTTTATATGATGTTTTAGTCACCGTATCTTCACATTTGTGTAGGTAATACCACATCAAGCTAAATAAATTGACCTATTAAGTGCAAAGTATCTATCTTTTGTCTTACAAAATTTTACTGCAATCTAAGTTTAAAAAACTTTTTTTTCACATGTTTAGACCTTCAAAATTGCACTGTGCACTATACATAAATGTGTGTTATACACACCAAAATATGATAGTTATTATTTCTGAAATGTTGTCTGCAACTTCTCCTTTATTACTTGGTTGATTTCCTTGAAACTTTATGTACGGTAGTTTCAAATTACTATCTGTATGGACATATTGACATTTTTATGATCTAGGTTTAGTTCTAATTTATTTAACCTTTGAAATTCTATCGTTTAGGGCAAATATAACTCTTTGGGAGAGCAAACTCAATTCTTCAATAGACCTGAATCTTCTGTCTGCCCAGGAAAATATGTTAGACAGTATGGAAACTTTCGCTATTTACTACATTAGTAAGTATATCTGTAAAGGTAGGGAAAGAGTAATCAAGGGAACCAAGATTTTAACAGGAATCAAAAGAATATAATCCAGGGACAAACACCAGATAAGGAAAACAGACACACGCAACAAAGAACATCAAACAACCAAAATAGTATGAAGTAAAGGTAAATGAGCAAAAAACTGGGAGCATGGATCAGGTGTATCGGTAGAGTAAGCATTCTCTGCTTTTCTAGAAATACCCACCAAAAGTCAGCAGAGTGTAATTTTGGCAATAGGGTGTAAGTCTCATTCTAGTTTCATTTTTCTTTCCAGAATTTCTGATGCAGAATTCCGAAGATCCATTTGTATTTTATTATTTTACTTCCAGCATTACAATGCAAAATATTTTATTTTGTGCTTTTCTCAACAGTTTTATCATGTAGAAACAAAAGTTTGTCTTTTTTTAACTATATTTTTACACAAAAAAGATCTTTTGCTTCTAAAATTGGACTGAATGCTCTGTAAATGACAAATTTCAATGCATTTGAATGGTATATTAAGAGCCTTTTTCATGAAACCATGGAGTCACATGAAGGGATGTTTAAACCGTATATGCTGGGTCTAAAATTTTGTGTGGGCAGAACAGAGTTAATTTGAAATTCATGCAAATGGAGCTTACATATGACTTTCAGATGATATCAAGTAAAATGATGGTTCACTTTTTATAATCATGGAAAGTGAACCTTTTTTTTATAAATCCACAAATAAATTGAGGTCCTTGAATGCTATCAAGTGTAACTGTTTGGGTTATCATCATCCATAGACATTTCATGTTCAGACAAAACTTGAGTAAATGCGAATTGGTCTTTTTGAAATTTTACCGAATTTCTGGCCTCTGAATGTTTCGTTTTCACTTTCAGTTTACTTTTATGTAGATTGAGTATGTAGAGGCAACTAATTTCCTCTACTTGTGTATAATATTGTTTTGTGTGCCGCTGCAGCCTTCACTGAAGACCAATGGTTGGCTTTGGGCTGACATTTTTCATCATGGTGGAACTGTTGTCTCTTTGACATATTTCCATTCCCGTTACATACTCAATAACCTGGGCCAGTTTTTTTCACGGTTAACTTTTTTAGACAGAAGCCATTCAGACTTCCAAAGTTACAAAAGTCCAAATGATTTTTCAGTGGCCCAAAAAAAAATTTGAAATTATATGAATATACCTAACAACAAACACTCATTCAATTCATACTGTTTAGATATATCTAAGAACCCAAATATTAAGGGAACACTACAACACCCCAAAATTTTTGGAAGTCCGTCAGGCTTCCTAGGAACATAATTTTAGGGGCCTGGGTCACCGGCCCCTGGCTAAACTCGAAGACTGCAGTTTACACTTTTTATTTAAACTGCCTGGTGGTTAATCAAGCAGTAAAAAAGTGTTTTACTGAACTAGGTTATTTCATAAATCATGTTTAAAAATTAGAAACATTTCTAAAATGGATAACTTTGAAATTGTACCACAAGACAGGGTGTCATACCACAAAAGGAAGGCTGATATGGTATTGTATTGGTTGCAATATTAATTAATTTTTCATTTGATTGAAATATTTTTTTAGTTTTAAAATTATGTTGACAATCGGCTTTGGGCTTTTCTACAGTCTATTCTAAATATCTCATTGAAAAACTCACCTGTATTACAAGGTGATATAATAAGAAAAATATTTGTCTTCAGCTGAATGGTCTGCAAAGCATACCTGTTAACCTTTTGAATGCTTAAAGAGGGAGATCTCCCTCTTTTCAGCTTTTTTGAGAGGGAGATTGAACTTGACAACCTTTTTCACAGTAAAAAAGAGGGAAATTTGTGTCTTGCATATGGGTGATTTTCTCAAAGAGGGAGTCTCCTTCCTAAAGTGGGAGGGTTAACAGGTATGACAAAGACATTTTATGTGTAATAACTTGAGATTTCACTCAATTCTTCTTGAACGTTTGTGTCCTAATTTTAGTTATTGCCTGTGGTGTTATGGTATGTGGATACATCCAGGTTAGTTTCTGGGCCATCGCAGCAGAGAGACAAGCTCACAGAATACGTGACAGGTTTCTGCAGAATGTTTTACGACAAGAAATTGGCTGGTTTGATACACATGAGACAGGAGAGCTGAATAACAGATTATCAGAGTATGTAAATAACAATTTATCAGAGGATGAGTACATCAGAAGTAATTAACTTGTGTGAATCAGTAATCTTCTGAGGTTTTATCAAGTTGTTGGTATCTTGTGGAGCATTATACAGTGAGACCTGTCTAAAACAAACCCAGAAAAAAACTAAAACCTGTCTGCTCTGGTCACTTTTTAAAAATTTTTGGTGTCAGTTTTGAAATGTATTTTGAACCTGAGGAAACCAAACAAATTTTGTAGTCTAAAAGGGGTTTTAGCCAGACTTCACTTATTTTTGTTTTTAATGAGGACTTTAGAAGGTAGAGCTAAGGTAAGGGACACAACTCTTGCAAATCATTGGAACGTTTGAATTCAGCATTTTACATCAATCTCATGTAAGCATCAAAGTAACTTTGACTGATTTCATTCTGTTTCAGAGGAGAGCTTGATTGACATTTGTTAAATTAAATGTGATACAAATATTCCACTGATTTCAAGACTTATGTCCCTTACCCAAGGTCTACCTCCATAAATAAAACCAAATTACTGATTAAACAATTGTTTTTTACATAACAGTAGTTCACTTAAAAAAAAACGTAGTCAACAAAATCAAAGATCTGGGATTTTCCTCAAGTCAAATTATAACCAATCAAATCACTTAAAATTGAACATTTGAGGAAAATCTAAATTTGAGATTTTTTATGAAACCTAGGCATGACTTGATTGTATTACCATTTCAGTGATATCAATAAAATCCATGAAGGCATTGGTGACAAGATGGGTTCCTGTTTACAATGGTCAGCTGGATTTATCACCGGTTTTATCATTGGGTTCATTTATGGATGGAAGCTTACCCTTGTCATTTTAGCCATTAGCCCTCTTTTAGCTGCTACTGGCTTTGTCATGAATAAGGTAAATCACTCACTCACTCGCAGGATACTGTTGTGGTCCAGAGGCAACCTCTTTGAGAGGGATAAAAAGTTTTTTTAAATATTATTTTCCATAAAAAGAAAATATAGAAAGAAAATTTGAATGCTGTCAAACAGATGCAATTAATTCTATTTAATGAAAATGTAATCTGTTAAACATGTGTTATGTTGGTAATCTGTATGACCTTTGGCCTTCTCTGACTGATATTTTTTCTATCTCTTAAAAAATATCTTTCAAAACATTGGGATGATTGTGATGTCATCAGGTCGTCCGAGTTATGAATTAAAATGACATCGCACACCAACAGTGTGTAGTCTCAATTTTTGCATGACAAAGTAGTAACAAAAACTAAATTTACATTAAGGAGGTAGACCTTGGGTAAGGGAAATAACTCTTTCAATCAGTGATGTGTTTATATCATATTCAATTTCACCAAAGACTTTCAAGCTCTCCTTTGAAACAGAAATTCAGAATGAAATCAGTCCGATTTACTGTTATGCTTACATAAGATTGATGTTAAGTTGTGATATGTAACAGTTATGTTCCTATGTCTACCTCCTTAAAATTACCAAAGATGCTATAATTGTATTAACAATAAACAGAATAAAAATTCCCATTGTCACATTGTCACAGGTTTTGAAATTGAAATTTCAGTGTGTGTATGCACACATCCAAATCATAGTGATCGAACAAAGAAGAACTGTGTCAAACCCAAAACAATATGTTTCCCCACTACATGGCTTTGTGTGGCCTTAAAATATCCTTTTTTGTAGCTTGTAGCAGACATGTCATCTAAAGAGTTAGAGGCATATGCTAAAGCAGGGGCCATCGCTGAAGAGGTGTTTAGTTCTATAAGAACTGTCGTCAGTTTTGGTGGACAGAAGAAAGAATGTGAAAGGTAAAAATAGAGTTATAACCAATGTTATAGTGTGTTTCAATTTTTGTGGTTCAGAAAATTTTTGTGAATTTGTGGATTTTTGAATTTGTATATGAACAACTTTTATGCATTTCATTGGGAAGTAAAATTCATGGTTTCACTGAATTATAAAATCCATTAGGCTAGTATTTCATTTTGTTCTTCTGCTTATTTATATAAGGTTAGAAACTCAAATTAAAAGAGTAACCAAATAAAGTGCAATACGTGTATGTCTCCAATTAAAAATGCAATATAAATCAAGTTGTTTGGATGAATTGTTGTTTTTTTGGGGTTTTTTTTTGTTTTTTTGTTTTTTTTTTAAATTGATATTTTTTTCTTTGCATTTTTGCTGTTTTCCTGAGGCCCTCTGAAATGTTGATATTCAACTAAAAGTTCACTAATTTTATTCCAAATATTTGAGAATTCTTTTTTTTTCCCTTTTCATATATCAGAGGCATTCTAGTACATGTATAAGGAACTTTTTACATTGCAATTGGTCTATTTTGGCAACCAAAACGTATTGAAAGTATATTTACTGGTGATATTTAGTTACTGACAGTGTTACACTTTGGCTCTGCATACTTTCTTACCTTTGTATAAACTATCTGTATATTGTAGCGTAACTATCTGGGGCCACTAGTAGGGAATAAATGTAAAAAATTAAACTTGATTAAAAAATGATTATGATTGCAGTATAGAGACAGTAACAGTATATTGACTAGAAATGAAAATGATGCTGAATTTTGCAGAAAAAAATGCTAAGCAAAGCCTTGCATTTTACCACAATTCTAAGACTCTTAAATATAGTTTTTTTATTTTAAATCTATACACTGTTTTAGTCTATTCAAATCAACCTTCAAATTGTAAAAAATAAATCCCTGTACATGAATAGGAAAAGAAAGGCATTTTATGCTGGTAGATGCTCATGGCCGTATGAAAACTAATTAAGTTACTTGCTGTAAGTTCTGATTATCAGTATAAAGTGAACTGCTATAATTTACATATTAGGTATGAAGGTACAAATTATTTAAGTATCAATTGAATTGGTCAAATCAATTACCATACATGCAAAGGGTCCATGCTCCCAGATTTTAGTGGCGTCTGAGTTGCTCATTTGCTTTTGTTACTTTGTATTATGTTAGTTACTTTATGTTCTTTGTTGTGTATGTTTGTTTTCCATGTCTGTCTGGTCTTTGTCCCCAAATTACCGTCTATTGATTACCTTGGTTCAATTGATTACTCTTTAAAAAGACTCTTTTCACAACATTCATTTTCTGTTATTAAGGAGGTAGAACTAGAGTAAGGGACACAACTCTTACAAATCATTGGATCTTTATATTCAGCATTTACATCAATCTTATGTAAGCGTCAGTGTAACTTGGACTGATTTCATTCTGTTTCAAATGAAAGGTTGAAAGACTTTAGTAAAATTGAATGTGACACAAACTTATCACTGATTTCATGAGTTATGTCCCTTACCCTAGGTTTACCTCCTTAAGGCCAATAAAGTCTTAGTCTTGTTTCCTGTTACCAGCAAGAAAAAAATAGCTAGGGAAATTATTTTATTTTTCAAAAACATTTTACATTAAGTTAATGGTAAATAATCTAATCTTTAACTGTGCTTTAGACAAAATGGCCATTAAATATTTTTGGAACAGAAAAAAAAAACAAGATATGTAGGGTAGTAGGAAAACAGACATATTTTGTTATTGCCTTAAAAGAATAGCTTACACAACTGAATGTCTGTTTTTTTTGTTTTTGTTTTTTTTTTTTTTGCACTGGTATATTGGAACCACCTTGTCAGTTCTTCCTTTCATCATTCTCTCTGCATATCATTCTGTCTATCTTAATTTTATCATAGTTATTTCAGCTCCCAATGGTTGGATTTATTTTTGAAAATTTTTTATGTGGTTTTATATATCTGGAAATCAACTTTCTGTTTTTGAGACTTGTAATTGTGGGAGTATATCACTAGAAATCAACTTTCTGTTTTTGAGACTTGTAGTTGTGGGAGTATACTGTAATCATATTATTTTTTGCTGTTGTTACTTTTTACAGATTCTGTCAAGTGACCATGTTTGTGGGTATTAATCTTCATGGTTTCTCTCAAGGGACCATGTTTGTGGGTATTAATCTTCATGGTTTCTCTCAAGGGACCATGTTTGTGGGTATTAATCTTCATGGTTTCTCTCAAGGGACCATGTTTGTGGGTATTAATCTTCATGGTTTCTCTCAAGAGACCATGTTCGTGGGTATCTATCTTCGTGGTTTAAAAAAAAGTTTTACTTTGTTATATAGTGTCAAACAACAAATGAGTACTATTTTTCACACTTTTCTGTCTTCGGGAAAATAGCGAATTTATTAAGTTTACAGTATATTGCAATTTCATGTTTGTATTTCCATTTTAAAGGTACAATAGTCATTTGGTAGACGCCAAGAATGTTGGTGTAAAGAAAGGCTTTACTAATGGTATATCTGTTGGACTGGTGTACTTTGTAATGTTTGGGGCCTATGCTTTAGGCTTCTGGTATGGTTCTGTACTTATCAGAGATGAAACTTATAGCATTGGAAAAGTTCTTATTGTAAGTTTACTTTACAATACAGTGAGACCTATATCAATGATTGGAATAAAAATTTTGAAAATGAGCCATTTTAATGATTCTTACAATTTCAATGACCATCCTTAAAAATTCTTTGTGAGAATTTCTCATTTACATGGGACAATTTTAAGCTTAAATGTCAGTCTTTGTAGGAATCAGGCAGTAAGCAAAACATGGTATGAAAAAATTATCATTTTGATAGTGTAATTGACTACTTACATGATCAGAATTAAGGGAATAAAAGAAGATTTTTCATATCATGTTGCTGCATTGAGATATAATTTCATTGAAATGCACTATAAATGAACATTTTAAGGGCAGATAACTCTGTCAAATCATCATTTTTCTAAGGTTCTCTTGAAAAATTTAAGAGCAAATCCAATGCTGCAGAGAACAAACGATGGTCTTTGCAGAGAAAGCATCCTTTAGTAAAATCATATTGTCAGATTGGTGGGGTTTTGACATTCACATTTCTAATTTTTTCCATTTTGCCTGATTTTTACAAATACTTACACTTAAATGTTATACTCTAGTCTTAATCACTACTGCCTACACTGTATCCCTTTTGTTCTGTAGAATTTGTTCATTTAAGACAGAAGTTGGGTTGAAAAGGTTTGAATTACATATAAACTGATACAAAGGGAATTCAGAAAGTGTCTGGTTTAGACAGGATTTCTGTTTATCCAAGATTGAGTGTAGAAAGGTTTCACTTCATTTTAAAACTAAATTTTTTTCTACTTTTGAAAGGTCACCTGGAGTATAGCTCACATAAACCAAATTACTGTTTCGTTTAGTAATAAATCTTAGAGAATAAACCTTTCCAACTTGCCAGACATTTTGTTGGGTTTGGTAATAAAAGGTGTGAAAAACTAAGCTCCATGTGAACCTTTTGAAAACAGAAGAATTACGTAAAAAGAATTATACAAAGTAAGAAATTTCTTGTAATGAAATTAGACAACTGGTTTGGACCATAAGACAAGTAACAGATTTCCAAGAATCACTAAATTTCAGTTTCTCAAACTCCTGATTACTCCAACACATTTCAGCTGTTCCATAGAGTTAATTGCATTTTAAAATGATTTATATTGTTTTGTTAAATGGTTGTCTATAATCAAGAAACTTAAAATATTTGTACATAACACAAAGATAAATTATTGACTGGAACATTTATTATTTCAGGTATTTTTACTGTTTTGATTGTTACATTCTCCATTAAACCTCTGTTCGGAACCCGTCATGGTAGTCAAGAACAAACCCTTCACTCATTCTCTATTGTTCACAAACCCCACCCCTTTTATGATTTTAGGTATTTTTCGCTGTTTTGATTGGTGCATTCTCCATTGGCAATATAGCTCCACCCCTTCAAAGCCATGCTTCTGCAAGAGGTGCTGCCTACACTGTGTTCCAGACAATTGATTTGGTAAGTAAACCGCTAAAGTACAATGTATATGTTCTTTTGAACGGTCTGCACTTGAAAATTGTTTTGATTTAGAGTAAAACCCAGATTTTTTTCTGAACACTTCCAAAAATGGACTTTCAGGATATTTCTTCTGACCACTTTCAGATATTGTGAGTTTTTACTAATCAAGGTAACATTTGATAGGTTTGTTAGGGTTCAAACATTATCATAGTTTTGTCCAGGAGTAATAATCCTCAGTCATTATTTTTGAAAGTGAGGAATGTTAACTGAATCACTGCATAACAGGCCTTGGAGTTCCTGCATTCTTTTCATTAAAGTAAAAATGTGATTTTAAATTGGAGACTTTGAGAAAAATATAGCTTTAGTTATGCAGGGTTTTCTCTAATTTTTGCTGGAACCGGCCAAAAAACTGCTATGAACAGGTCGAAACTTGATAATGTTGCATACAGTTGAAAAGAAAAATCTCATTTTGAACAGGCCAAAAGTGTTCTTGAACCATGCAATTTGGCCTCCTAGTAATGTTAAAAATTCCATAATGTGACTTCTTTTGCCAGTCTAGGTAGTCTCATTTTTGCGGAAATTGAAATAATTTCTGAATTTACAGAAATAACTTACATGAAACTTTTTTTCAATAATCTAAAAACTTCACTATTTGACTTAGCCCTTTAATTTTCATGTTGCAATTATGACAGTCCTGTTATCTTGTTTGAACTACATTTCAGGAACCTAAGATAGACAGCAGTTCACAGGCAGGACATAAGCCAGACAAAGTTACAGGCAACATCGAATTCCGGAATATCAAGTTCCGCTATCCCGCTAGAGAGGAAGTCCAGGTAATGAATCATTTAGATAAATCAACTTATGAAAAAAACTTCAAAAATTGTGAACTGTTTTTTTTTGTTAGTTCATTAATACAATATAGCCATTTTGAGTGCCAACAAAATTTTTTTGCAGAATTAAACATGTTCTCATTTCCTTTTGATACCCCTTCACATACATAAATCTTTCTTACGAATCTTTACCAATAATCAGCTTACAGTCATTTGCAAGCACATAAAGTATGTTATGGAGTTGAACATGTTTGTGAACACTCAATTAACAATCACTAGATCACAGGATCCTGGCTTGGGATTGGCACACAAAGTATGTGGCAGGATTAAACATGTTTGTGAACACTGAACTCTTCCCCCTTACAATGAGACAGTGGTGGTAAAATACAACAGTAAAACCAACTATAAAAATTTGTTGAAAGTCGGATTTATATCTTCAGATCGATAGGATACAGAATACAGACAATTGTTTTGACAACAGAACATGTATTATGGTATAAAACTGTCATTCCAGTTGTTAAGTGACCTTGAACAATAATTCCAAAACACATAAAGGTCAGATTTATTAAATTATTGCAATGATGTTCTTTTTTTTTTATGGTAAAAATTCTGTCTGTTTCTAGGTCCTGAAGGGAGTAGATCTGACCGTCAAACCAGGGCAGACTGTAGCTCTTGTGGGCTCTAGTGGTTGTGGTAAAAGTACCTGTGTACAGTTATTGATGAGGTTCTATGACCCAGAGTCAGGAACGGTATGTGTAATCTGTAATTCTACAGTGCTCTAAGAGCCATCAAAGATTACTTTTAAGTATATTGATAGGAGATGTGGCATGATTGCTTATGGGACAGTCATCCACCAAAAGCCAAGCAAAGAACAATTTAACTTCTATAGGTCACTGCACGGTCATTAATTTTGGGCAAAACCCATACCATAAAGCAAGCTGTAGAAGGCCCCAAAATAAGTGAAACTATTCATACAAGATGAAAATCTAGCTATTTAACTGAAGAAACATAAAACAAATAGACTACATGTTCCTGGCTTCGGACATAAAGTATATGGAGGGTTAAGACATGTTTATTAGCATTCAACCTTCCCCCTAACATGGGACAGTGTTGGGAAAATACAACAATAAAAGAAACTATGTTTTTTTCCTTGTTGTTATTTTCTCAAGCCACTCTTAGTCTTAATTTTCAGATATTATTGAAGCTTATTTAAGTTTCACTTTACAGACTTAGCTTAAGAAGCTTTTGACACAAGAATTATTAAATTTTCAGTTGATTTTTTTGAATTTTTTGGGAAAGATATTGGACCCTTCCTATTTAGATCACTAAGATATGGTTACATTTCAGGAGCTTATTCAAATTTTCAATACCAAAGTATTATTATCTGCATTTCTAAGGAAGGGAAAGATAGAAGATTCATAAAAAATTGGAGGCCAATTAGTCTGATGAACACTGATATGAAAATAGCATCAGCTGTCATTTCCTTTTGAATTAAACAGGTTCTTTCTTCCATTATTAGTGATTCTCAAAAAGGGTTTATGGAAAATAGATTCATTGGAGAGAATACAAGATTACTTTATGACCTGATGCATTATTTAGAAAAAAGTAATGAGGAAGTTCTATTGTTACTTACTGACTTTGATTCAGTTGAATGGGATTTCATTAAAAAAGCACTACAAAGTTTTAATTTTGGAGAATCTCTTTGTAACTGGGTTGATATTTTATAGAAAGGGGCAAAAAGCTGTGTGTTAAATAATGGACAATTATCAAATTTCTTTGAATTAGAAAGAGATTGTTGTCAAGGTGACCCTCTCTCACCTTACTTGTTTATAATTGGAGTTGAATTGTTAGATATGAAGCTTAAATTAACATCTGGTATAAAAGGAGTACACGTGGCTGACTGTAAACCCACAGAAAGCCACTATGCAGATGATACATTTTTATTACTAGATGGTTGAGATTCATCGTAATAGAATCACTAAAATGTATTAATGATTTTTATTTGATATCTGGGCTAAGAATGAACACTTCAAAGACAAAAGTGCTATGGGTAAGTACATGTAGTAAAAAGTTTTCAGATTTGGTCTTATGCCCTGACATTAAACTTGATTGGTCATTTTCAAATTTCAGGTATCTTGGCATAGATTTTTCATTAGATTTAAGCTCAATGGTATTATTGAATTTTGAAAGGAAAATAAGAGAATTAAAAGGTTTACTGAAAAGCTGGCAACATAGGAAGCTGGCACGTCAGGGTAAAATCACTGTAATAAAAAATTCCAAAGCTTATACATTTGTTTACAGCATTGCCTAATATAAATCAATCTTTGATTAATGACTTAGACAGAATGTTTTACAGTTTTATATGGGATGAAAAAACAGAAAAGATAAAGTGTAAAACACTCATAGCTGACATAGAAGATGGTGGATTAAAGATGGTCCATCTACATTCTTTTATTATGTATTTGAAAGTTGGGTGGGTGAGAAGGCTCTTTTTACAAAAAGAAGGAGAGTGGCAAAGTTTGCTTAATAATGAATTAAAAGACTTTGGGGGTTGAGAGGCTTTTCTTTACAAAAAGGGAAGTTATTAGAAGTATCAAAAAATATTAAAAATCTGTTTTGGAAAGATGTGATTTATGCCTTATCGTTATCTAAACCATTACAAAAACTGACAGATATAAATGAGTGCTTAAGCTTAGATATTTTAAATTTTGTGCCGTTACAAGATTTTTCTTACTTTATTAAGTGGGAAGATTCAAATGTCAAATATCTTAGTGATGTGTTTGATATAGTGGGGACAAAATTCCTCATCTTTACAGAACTGATATGCAAGGTACATACACAAAATTTTGTGAAATATTTTTCCTTAATATCAAGTACATGTATTCCTACTGACAATTTATTTAAAAAAAAAAATGTAGACAACACAGTGATACACACTGTTGAGGATTTATTTTTGAAAATAATTGTTAATAATAAATGTATTAGATTTATTTATCGTCATTTAGTGAAATTACAATGCTGTCTTTTACATGAAAAATTTTTGAACTCGGAAAGTGAATTAAATACTGAAATTCCAGATTGGGAAAAATAATTTGTTCAGAATAAGAAGTGTTGTAGTAATGCTTATCTTGCCAATTTCCAATACAACTTTTTACATCAAGTTGTACATACTAATATGTTTTTGTACAAGATTCATATAAAAGATTCAAATGTGTGTTCTTCGTGTAACCAGAGTATAGAGACTATAGAACATCTGTTTTTTTTATTGCTTAGTCACTTCTAATGTCTTGTATGACTTTCAGATTTTTCTTAGAAAATATTATTCTGATTTTGTTAAGAAAAAAAGCACTTTCTTTTTTGGTGTTCCTGAGGCAGATATCAAATTAAATCTTTTGTTATTTATTGGAAAATAATACATATTCAAATGCAAATTGGAAGAAAAACTGCCTGACATTGTTGGTTTAAAGCAAAGAATTCGACATTACTATCGCATTGAACATTTTATTAACAAGAAAAATAATGTTTTGCATAAATTTGAGAAGGTATGGGCCCCTATTAGAAATATTTCAGATATTTGATAACTAAAAATGTGCTTATTAGACTTTAAAATACAAGACAGTATATTTCGTCTTTTTTATTTCAAATTGTATATTGAAATGTATGTATCATAGAATGATTGTCTTTTGAGCATGACAGAGTGTGAGAGTGAGAGTGAATAAATATGGTAAGTGGGGTCTTCCAAATTAAAATAATATAGTGAGGATTATATACATGTTTACAAAACCCCATTACACTCTAGTCAGGTAGTTATGTAGGGGGATGTTGTAAAACCCTGACTATATTCAAAAAGAAATAAAAAAAAAAGTAATAAAAAAATTAATAAATAAAATTCTTATGAAAAAGGCCCTGACAGTATCCCTTTTAACATATGTTCACAACTAAATTTCCAGTTCACAGGCTGAAATTCATTTTTTAGAAATTTTTATACAGTGACTGTTGGTCTGTAGTGGTTAATTTTACAGGTCCACCTCCATTTTGACTAGTCTTGGGCTTCGGACTACTGCTTAACAGTGAAGACTGTATGTTTAAAGATTCAAAATAAACCCCCGCTCAATAAGTGGGATTGTATATTGAAACTTCCTTATCCATTTGCGTGTCTATCTATCATGCTAGCAGTTAGAATTTCGTTGCAATTATCTTGACCCCTAATGGATGGATTGATTCCAGATTTGCTATGTGATTTATAGATAGGGCATACATTGTAAGCAGTTTTTGTTGCTGTCAGATATCAACTTCCTGTTTCATTGGACTTTCCAATGTACTAATAGGCCTATATATAGAATAATAATGCAAGCAACTTCATGTTCATTGGCCAAATTATCTGATAATTAATACATGTACATGTATTAAGGTGTCAGTTTTGAATTAATAAATGAAATGACCCTGTTCAAAGTAATCTCTGTAAGTTTTCACAACAATTATTTTTTCAGCTGTTTGTCCTTTAGTTAAAGAGCAGATTCTGAATTCTGGGTTTCTTTGTTTACAGATAACCCTTGATGGCAACAACCTGAAAGACTTAAATGTGAAGTGGTTAAGAGAACACATTGGAATAGTCAGTCAGGAGCCGATATTATTTGCCATGTCAATCAAAGATAACATCAGAATGGGGCGGGATAATGTCACTGATGAGGAAATAATACAGGCAACTAAAATGGCTAATGCTTACAACTTTATCATGGAATTACCTGAGGTAAGTAAAAATCTACAAATGGAGAACAATGGTTGTCATGTGAGCTATTGCCATCACTTGGCATCCGTTGTCGTCCGTCATCGTTAACAATTTTTCAAAACTCTTTTCCTCTGAAACTTCTTGACCAATTGGAACTAAACGTAGTATGAATGTTCCATGAGGTATCCTTCATAGAACTGATGTGGGGATTTTTGATCTGTTGAAAAACATGGCTGCCATTACTAAAAATAGAACATAGTGGTCAGACAGTAGTTTTTCGCATATATCTCCAACACAGTTAGTTTTAGCCAAATTCTGACCAGATAAAAGTGTTCTGCATGATGAGGTCTATCTGCGGTCAAATTTTCATTTCAATCTATTAAACCATGTTGGAGTTATTGCCCTTTTCAACTTTTTTTTGCTATTTTTAATGTTATTTCTTTCAAAAATCTTCTCCTCTGACACTATTTTACCAATTGAAACAAAACTCGGTATAAGTGTTTCTTTGCGTATCCTGCATAGAATTGAAGTGGGGTATTTTGATCTGTCAAAAAACATGGCCACTGTTACTAAAAATAGAACATTAGGGTCAGACAGTAGTTTTTCGCACATATTTCAAAAACTTAGGTTTAACCAAATTTTTTCAGTTGCTCAAATAATCCTTATGTTTAGGACTACAAAAGTCTTCAGGCATAAAATTTGTCAGACAACTTTTTATAAGAGTTATTGCCCTTGACAGAGGAAAATGACAGTTTTTTTTTTTTTTTTTTTACAGTTTTCAGCCAATGTCTTGAAAACTATGATAGATTTAGACTTTCATTTACTGAAATGATCCTTATGATAAGTCCTATCAAAGTTTTCTTGAGTCAAAATTGTTGGACAACTTCTTGTTTAATTTATTGCCCTTGAAAGGCAAAATTCAACCAGGTGAGCGATTCAGGCTCCTGGGAGCCTCTTGTTTATTAAAAATATGTTTGTTTCAGGCCATAACTTCTGAAATGTTAGGCCAAGAAACACAAGTTTGTTTCCTGTTGCCAAGGCAAAAATAGTTCCAGGTCTTGGTATTGTTTTCTAAAAATCTAGAGATAACTACTGATTTTTAACTTGTTGGATTATATTGTAGACTGATCTAAGATAGAAAAAGAAAATATGCCAAATTACAACCAATGGTAAAATTAACCACCAAAGGCGGTCTTGAGGATGTCAAGGAAAAGTGAATCTGACCCTCTAAAATGAAAAACAACCAATTTCGGCCAAATAACATCAAAATATGCCAAGAGCATACTTTTTAACCTTTGGACTAGTGTATATGGGAGATTCTTCCCCACTGACACTGTCTCATTTGGGAGGTTTTACTTCAAAGCAAATTTTTTATGTAAATTCCAATTATTTACTGTAGTTTTTTCACATTTTAAGCAGAAATCTCCCACAAATCTCACATATTTATGTGGGAGATTCTGAATTTTCATTACATTGTCAGTCATTGCCACCCCCACCCCCCCCCCCCACCCCCGTCCATAATGTTGGAGGTTTAACATGTACCACAATATCAATATTTTATAAAATTTCTGTTTCATTTTAGAAACTTGACACATTGGTAGGAGAAAGAGGTGCGCAGTTGAGTGGTGGACAAAAACAAAGAGTTGCCATTGCTCGTGCTTTAGTCAGAGACCCTAAGATTCTACTGTTAGATGAAGCCACATCAGCCCTGGATACAGAAAGTGAAGCTGTTGTACAGGAGGCTTTAGATAAGGTTGACAACATTGAAATTATCATATACTGTGAACTGAGAAATTTTTCACGGTTTAGGCAATCAATCTGCTTTCACTTAGTTTTGAATTTGCAGTTGTTCATCAGGGCTATTTTGAAGTCATCTTACAATGGGTGGTTATTTGAGATAGATAGTCTTAAGCATAAAAGGAAAGGCTTCTCACCACCCCCATGGTCTTTGCAAACTTATTCAATTAAATTACCATGCCACTTTACTGTTTAGAAATGAAAAGAAGGATATATGGAAAAAAACAAGGAAGGAAATATTAAATTTTAAGTACCAGTTGTTTGCTCTGCAATTCTTCAAATACTTTGTATCATATTCAGAGTGTTAAGACCATAAATAAATTTTGTTAAAGGAGTAAGGGCAATAAATGTCATTTGAAGCCAAGAAAGGTGAACATGGATTTAAGATGCAGAAATAGATCATTGACCAGGATTTTATGATGTTAAAATGATGTGTTGATATCTTAGTGGTTACAAAACTAGTCAATTGGCTGTAAAATGACTCAAAAGTATGAAGATTTTCTAAAACCAGGCATTTTGGGGTTTTTTACCATTTTAGAAAAAATAGAAAGTTTTTGGTATTTTGTAATATTTTCAAAAACCTGAACTCTAATAATAGATCTTCAGGCCAAATAATGGGTTTATCGTACCTATTTCTTATCTGTATTGGTGTAACTAAGTCATAGATCTTCAGGCCAAATAATGGCTTTATCATACCTACTTCTTATCTGCATTGGTGTAACTAAGTCATATTATATTCTAGGCTGCTGCAGGGAGAACTACAATAATCATTGCACACAGATTGTCCACAATTAAAACTGCAGATATCATAGCTGGGTTTAAAGATGGATTCATTGTTGAGCAGGGTACTCACGAACAACTTATGGCCCAAGGAGGAGTTTATCACTCACTTGTGACTCTTCAGGTAAGAGTTAGTGAATCTTTATGGTTAGAATTTTACCAGAATGTAGTCTTACTTTCACTTACTTTGCGTAGAGAATATAATTTTTCCTTCCATTCAGTTATTCTGTCCCAACACATATGTAAAGACTCTTGGTCTAAGGATCTACATCATTATATGGATTTGGCCGAAATTATTATATTCCCACTCTATGGGGGCTATATTGCAACCCTTCAGACCATCCACCCATTATACTTTTACTAAAACAGATTTCTCAGCTGCTATTGGAGGGAATGCTGGGATATTTGGTATATTGCTTTTTGCATGATGACTTTTACAGTGTCTCCACTTTCTAAATTCTACTTTCTGTTGACTGGAATGGTTGAGTTGGGGTAGTCCTGTCATATATAACCTTGTTAAGGCTGAAGAAATATCTATGGGTATCTCATTACTGCTTTTATTTTTTATTGTAAAAGATTTTTTTTAACAACAAGGATATAGCTTACTTGGCATTGCCCTGGTTAAAGTGTTGAGGATATACCTCTTTAGGCATTGCCCTGGTTAAAGTGCTGAGGATATATCTCACTAAGGATTGCCCTGGTTTAAGTGTTGAGGATATATACCTGATTGGGCATTGCCCTGGCTAAAGTGTTGAGGATATATCTCACTAGGGATTGCCCTGGTTAAAGTGTTGAGGATGTATACCTGATTGGGCATTGCCCTGGTTAAAGTGTTAAGAATATATCTCACTAGGGATTGCCCTGGTTAAAGTGTTGAGGATGTATACCTGATTGGGCATTGCCCTGGTGAAAGTGTTAAGGATATATCTCACTAGGGATTGCCCTGGTTTAAGTGTTGAGGATATATCTCACTAGGCATTGCCCTGGTTTAAGTGTTGAGGATATATACCTGATTGGGCATTGGCCTGGTTAAAGTGTTGAGGATATATACCTGATTGGGCATTGCCCTGGTTAAAGTGTTGAGGATATACCTCACTAGGGATTGCCCTGGTTTAAGTGTTGAGGATATATACCTGATTGGGCATTGCCCTGGTTTTAAGTGTTGAGGATATATACCTGATTGGGCATTGCCCTGGTTTTAAGTGTTGAGGATGTATACCTGATTGGGCATTGCCCAGGTTTATATGTTGAGGATATATACCTAATTGGGCATTGCCCTGGTTAAAGTGTTGAGGATATATACCTGATTGGGCATTGCCCTGATTAAAGTGTTAAAGTGATGAACTGATTGATTCAATACCAAAAAACCCTAGTAATTTTGAATGACTGGGGAGTCTGATCAAGACTGATGTGTACATATTTTTTTTTCTTATTTACAGACAAAGAAAGTTGATGAAGAAGGTATGTTATATGTACTATCTATAGAAGTTGATCTTTATTACTTACTGTATAATCTGATTATAAGGGTACATGGAATGTTTGATAGGATTTTAGAACACTTTCTTTTTAGAATTGTTAGTAAAAAATATGTTTTTAAAATATAGGATATTTTACAAAACTTTCCATTTGCCATTACATTAGTTTTAACATAACCACTGAAAACTTCCAGTCCAATCAGACAGTACCAATGGTAGAGGTGATTCATGTTGTAGAAAAAACAGCCAAACAAACAATGATTTTTTTGTCTACATATGCTATATTTTTACATAATGACAGTCTTTTTTGTATTTAGACTTGTATTTTTAAGAAAACCATAAATTCATCTCCACCTAAGATTAACAAAATCAAACCAACTCTTATAAAGTGCTTATTTCATACACAATCTACTGTGAAAGTACTTTAAGGAGGTAGACCTAGGGTAAGGGACATAACTCATGAAATCAGTGATGTTTGTTTTATTTTCAATTTCACCAAAGCCTCTCAAGCTTTCATTTGAAGCAGAATAAAATTAATCCAAGTTAATTAGATGCTTGCATAAGATTGATGTAAAATGCTGAATACAAACGTTCCAATGATTTTTAAGAGTTGTGTCCCTTACCCTAGGTCTACCTCCTTAATTCGTGGATTAGGGAAGAAACACATGTTTGTGGATTCTTGAATTCATGATTTTGAGGTGCATAGTATACACATCAATATAAATCTCCTTTTTTTGGGGATCCAAGTATTGTGGTTTGGCCTACGCACGAAAACCATGAAAAGTGGTGCCCCACGAACAGTAGTACTTTTACAGTATAGAATTTTTATATTGAAAATGCAACAACTAAATGACCAACAAAGGCTTGTTATGTGATCATTTACAGTTCCTGAATAAGTACATGTAATAATTGTGAATTTGTAAGTGGTATTTTAAATGCATGAATTACCTCCTGTCTGTTTTTTAAATAGAGACTGGTACTAGAAATGATTTACATTGTATTTATCAATAACATGTCTACATGTATCGGCTTGGTTATAAACAAATAGCTTTTTGTTGGTGCATGTTTCATCATCATATCACCGGCATTTATAATCCATTATATTTTTATAATATGTATTAACCAGTTAGCTCTGTCAAGTTTTCGCCGTATTTTTCTGTTACATCATGAAGCCATTATCATTTGCAATTTTTATTGCTTTGAAAAGGATAAAACAAAATGATAGAATGTAAATATATACAACAAATATTTTCTAATTTAAATGTAGAAGAAAAATTTACAATAAAATGGCAGTAGGAGTGTTTTTAAAAATTTGACCTTCAGAAGTTTGGTATCTCAATATTTATTTTCTCAAATTTCTTTCTATGAGATAACCACAATTCAGGAAACTAATGTTTATGTAACCTGTGTATGTGTATTTTGTATCCTAATTTAATGTATAAAAGTATATTAAAAATAAAACCTCATACAGTGTATTTATAATCTGCTATTAAAATAAAATCATTATGATGAAACACTTTCTCCATGTAAGCACTGTTTTATCATGTTGCGGATTATTTTGGCAAATTTGGCGATTTGTAGACAAAAATTATGTCAATTCAAATTTTTGCGGATGCTAAGCTTTGTAATGAATACTTAAGTCCAGAGTAAATATTTGGTTACATTATGTTAGTGTTTTTAAACAGACTGCTAAAGTATGCTAAAATAAGAATGTCATGAAAATTGACCACTATACCATAATCTATTTTTCTATTGAAATGTTAACTTTTAAAAATTTCTCAACAAGCTCTATATTATTTTTTGTCATAGTATCTTAAAGGTTGTGTTTCAGTACTTTCATTCATATGCTAGTGTGTTTTGTGGTGTGATTAACCAATCAGATTTCAAAATGTGATTAAAGTACTGATCTATGTAAGAATCTGGCAATTTCTGTTGTGAAAAATTGATGAACTTTTTTTTATTGCTCAAATGCATGAAACAATTCACCGAAACACACCCTTAGAATTCAATATTGAGACCTAGGATGGTAGTAATAAAATTAAATTAACAAAGATGTTGTTATACTCTAAGGGAAAATCCTTTGATAAAACAGCACAGTGAATTCCAAAATATTGGAAGAACAAAACAAACATTTATTTCGGCACTATAATTGGAACATTTATTTGCTATAGGTGTTGAATGCATTTCAGCTATAAAAAGTTACTCAAAATATTGTATAAATTGTAAAATTGTCACTGCCTGCCTGATTCTTAAATAGGCTTGTATTTTTAATCGGTTAGTGATTACACAGCTTTTTATTCACAAGTTATTACACTGCTCATTTGTAGTTTTTATTGCACATTATTAATCAGTAGATCTTCTATTTTCATATATTTCTGGACATCATTAGTGGAGTATGAAGGTACAGTATTCTTATTCATTGTTCATGTTGTATTCTACACAGGAAAAATTCCATATACTAAAAGTTTGTCATATCAAATTCACATGTTTTTTAGGTTCAAAAAGTGAAACATGTTTTAAACTGAAGAATTAACCCACAAAAAAATCGTATAAAAATCATGTGGCATTTGGGACATAACCTATGATTTTCATGTGACATTTTGAAAATTTACATTGACTTGTGTTTTTAAATGTTTCATAATGGTCGTAAACATATGCCTCCATATAATTTTATACATATGACAAGATGTGTTTTAATTTTTATCATGTATTCCTGAGATTCTGGAAGGTCAAGTTAATGTTTACATTCTCATTCTCTGTCCCTTCCACTTATTTCAGCAATTGGAAAAAATAAGGATCTACACTTTTATATAAAATGACATTGTTCTGCTGATGTCAAAAGTTCATTTGAAGACAAATCTGAGATAATTTGAAGTAAAATGCTATGTGTGAATTAAATAATTGTCACAAATTTTTACTACTGTGAAAGTACTTGAATTTGTGGATACCAATTAGTGAAGAAACACAAGTTTGTGGATTGTTGAATTCATGGTTTTGAGGATTTCAGTTTACACATCTATGAAAATCTCCTATTAGTGGTTTCATCTATCCATGAAAAACGCGAAAATTGGTACCCACATTTGACTTGTTGTATGCGAGATGATTAAGTATGAATTTAATTGTAAGTTTCTTGGCCAGTCTTAAAAAATAGTTTTCATATCAGAAGAATACATGTGGTATGATAGAATTTCAATTCTCTGTCCCTATTTAATTCTTTGAAAATTGCAGGCTAATAAGAATCAGTTTCTAAATTTAAAGAGGTAGACCTGGGGTAAGCTCTTTGAATCAGTGATATGTTTACATATTATTCAATATCCCCAAAACTTATCAAGCTTTCATTTGAAATAGAATAAAATCAATCCAAGTTTGTTTAATGCTTAGAAGAGATTAATGTTAAATGGTTAATACATACTCTCACAATGATTTATAAGAGTTATGTCCCTAGGTCTACCTCCTTAATGACTTACTGTCATGAATTCAAATAAAAATTTCAAAAACATGATAAGATACTTTTTTTTCTTTTAATAATTGATTTAGGGCACCAAAACTGTAAACATTCTACAGTGTATGTGTTGCCAAATTGTAAACTTTCTACAGTGTATGTGTTGCCAAACTTTAAACGTTCTACAGTGTATGTGTTGCCAAACTGTAAACGTTCTACATTGTATGTGTAGCTTATCCTTTGATGGCATGCTTTGTGTTGCTGGTTGGTCCAACAGAAAGCTACTTCTTAGCCTTATAACTTTGGTATGAACCAACTTACCCATTTTATACTGCAAGATTATTATGGTATGGCACTGTCATCATCCATTTGTCTCACGTATTTCTATTTCTTTCTGTAATTCCATTTCTTTTTTCCCCTTTTCCTTTTTCTTATATGAGATGGTTATCCCCCCTTTTCTTCATCATCAAAGTCTCAAAAAATGATTGCTTATTAATAGTCAGTTGTAAATGTTCATTACACACATTTTCAATATTTTCTCAATTGTAAACCAGAGCACAATGTTGTCTTTTAACCTCAATAATTTTTTCTTTAACCAAATTAATGTAATCTTGAGCATATAACAAAGAGTTATTAAACTTCCATAGTCCTTTGCCAAGGACAAATGGACAAAATTCTAATTCTAAATTAATCATTGAATGGTCAGTTCTGTAGCTTGATTCCACACTACAATTTTTGAGAGCTGTCAAAAAGCTATCTGTCAAAAGAAAAAAATCTAGTCTTGCTTGTTTCAATGAAGTTTTTTTTCTCCATGTGTACCTCTTTGTATTAGGAAATAATTCTCTAAATGGGTCAACAAGACAATATTGTTGAATCATTTCTAACACTTTATTTCTTGCTCTTCTCTTAACTTGAGTATGAGTTGGTCAATCTTTATGAATTTTAAACAAGGTTCCAAACCACAAATTGAAAAGGAAGGCTAGTATTGGTTTTTGGGCTTATGGCCCAACTGGTTTAGAATTAGCAGCCAGAAAGGGGATGAAAGCATAAGAATATGTATGATATTGGACAATTGTCTTTATCACAGAAATTAGGGGCTAAAATGGGGGGCCAGAAACAAGTGAGTTCAATTTCAATCAGTGAGTGAATCTTTTCAAAATAGTATAAGGTGTGCAACCACAACAGGAAGACATATTAATTTTGGGGGTTAATAATAAGTGGACTCAAAGAGGCCAACAACAAGAATTTTTTTTATTTCATGACAGTAGCTTGAAATTTTTTGTCTTAGATTCCTCACAAAAATCTTTGTCTGCACTTTTCAGTCAGATTTCAGATATCTTCTACAGTTTTTGAATTACAAGGGGCCAAAGGGGGCCACAGCCTAAAAAGAATATCTATTTATTTTTGAGGTGATTTTGAAAAAAAATATTAGATTCCTCATGAAAATTCTGGCCTGATATCTTACAGTTTTCCAAAGGGGTCAAAGGGAACCATGTCCTGGTAATTGGACTTTTTGATTTTGGTGCAATTTTGAATCTTTCTTTTTTGAATTGGATTTCATATGAAAATCCCAGCCTACATACAAGAAATATAGAAGTATCTTACCAAATTAACCCTATTATATACTGTTTTTGAAATAATGAGTTACAAAGTTGTCCATGAATGCAACCTGAAGCAGACCTTGAAACATGTACTTGCTGGTTGTTTAAATTTTAAAATATTGTGCAATATTGTGTCCATAATGACTGTAAGTCCCTATGTTTAGTGTGTCAGATACTAATTTTGTGTTTACACCTGCCTTAAGTGAGCAGAGTTCAACTCACTGGGGTCGTATCATGCTGCTCACGGCAAGCTTTTTATTTACAATGCTACTGAAATTTAATGCCACAAGAATACACCTTTATAAAAGATCTCTTGAGTGGCTTTGGAGTATGTTATCTTTTTATAGTAAGTTCAAAATGCTAAAATTACTTTTTCAAATTTTAGTTAACTATAATCTCAATATTTCCACTCTACATTTGTTTAAATATATCAGTACTGGGTCCAGTGATTTTGAGAAAGTGTGGTTTCAGTTTGGTTCCTGGCAAAAGGGTGGTCCAGATTACTGTTGTTCAATTTTGCCAGAATGTTGCATGAAATTGACAAAGATTTCCAACAAAAAGGGGGGGTTCTTACTTCCCACCCCTGTCTGCTACTTAGTATTAGAATTGTTTTGCTTGAAAATTCATTTTGCTGCAAATGTTGTTTTGAGTGTCTTATGAATTTTAGCTTAACACTGTAGTACAGTTGAAATGAAAATTAGTCTTTTGTCATCATGAATAATTTCAAGTTCAGTTTTCTTAAAAATTTTATGCTTTGCTCACTTGTAGAAAGCCATTATTGCCTGTTTTTGTGTTTTAAAAGGGGATGTCTTTTGCTACCATCAAAAGGTGACAACTTGAAAGCAGTATTCAAATTTTGTTATCAATATTGAAAGTTTACACGCATATTTAACACTGAAATATACCATTTAATGCCATATTCAAATTTTGTTATCAATATTGAAACTTTGTACACATATTTAACACTGAAGTATACCATTTCATGCCCTCCTTGGACTTATAGAACCAGAAGGTAACTATACTTATTTCTTCAAACTCTCCTTATCCTCCCTTGTCAACCCCCTTCCCCCAACCAAAAAAAAGAATAAATAAAATATTGTAACGCAAGTGATTGCCATTTTTCATTTTTATCATCCTTGTGAGGAGTTAAGAAGGTAGATCTAGGATAAGGGACTCTTACAAATCATTAGAACACTTGTATTCAGCAATTTAGATGAGTCTCATGTAAGCATCAAAGTAACTGGGATTATATTCATTCTGGTTCAAATTAAAGCTTGATAGACTTCGGTGAAATTGATTAGGATACAAACATATCACTGATTTCTAGAGTTATGTCCCTTACCTTAGGTCTACCTCCTTGAGAATAAATATGAATGATACTGGGAACAGTTCTAGTCCTTGGGAAAGGCTGTAATTTTTATTGACCTTTAAGGTCAAAGGTCAAGATCACAAAGTCTTATATTTTCATGGCAAGGGGATGCCATCATGCATGTTGCCCTAGTTTTACTGTTCATTCAGAAATTGTTTTCATTTTTGTTGATTAAATTACAAGATTTTATATGAGAATTATTACAGTTTCTGAGTAAAATTTGAAATTTTGACAGGGCAAACACATTATTAAATACAATTAATTATTGATATTTCATCCAAAATATTTTACGATATTTCTGAATTTATGGTAAACTGCCTCCTTGGATACCAATGATCTCATTGCTTTATTGTTGGTTAAAGAAATATATTGATTACAGCGCATACAATGATAGTGTTCATGGGATATAGTTGATCTTCCTGAAACACTTGGTGAACTGCAATAGTTAGTTCACTACAAATTGATTTATTCCATAGGTACCGGTATTTGAATTTTTGTCTGATGAAATTCTCAAGTAAACTACATGTACCTAAGAGGCAACTCTTTCACTGTACCTGTGTATAATGATGTTTTTGGCCAGCTGCAGCCTGACCTGTGGTATGAGGAATTCCGTGTCGTTCATTGAAGACCAATGGGTGGCTGACACTTTCATCTTAGTGGGGTTGTTGCTCTTATACATGTACACCATATCTATTCTCGCTATACCTAAATCAATTCATCAGGTGTTTGACAATTAATAAAAGGAGGATGTCTCAATCTGCTGAACATTATCATTGTGTACTCTGTAAAAATAATGCATTGTACTTGTCAGAGCTCCATGAAATATAATGTTTTGTCCTCAAAATTAAGTATGTTACTTGTAATAGTTAAGTTTTGTCAAACAAAAATTATGATTTCCATGTACATTTTGTATTAAATATTTGGCAGTGTTAATTGATGAATATTGTGCTAAAAATTCTCTGGTTAGAGTTAAAACTTATCCTTTATAATATGGAATTTTAAGTTTAATGCCCAAATTTCGATGCAATCCAGATTTGAAGACTACCATAGAAAAAGGAGCAGATATGGGAAAAAGCAACAAATGCATCATTGTATACCCTTTATAAAAAATAGTAAATACATGTCATTTTTTCCGACAATCACTATCTTCTTCATTATATCTTCATATCCTGCAGCTATCCAAAGCAAAAATACTTTATTATATAATTTCACATCCTGCAGCTTCCTAAAGAAATTATGAAGGACAAACATAATTTAGTTATTTCATATCATGATCCCACAGCTTATCAAAGCCAACTTTGTCTTCACCAGTTTGTATTTGATACTTGTTAATGCTGTTTTGTTTCTGTAGATTAAAGTCTTTGTTCATGTTTTATACAATTTACTTTCGTTTTGACTGTTGTTAATGTGAATTGTTTTCTGTCACTACTATTCATGTACAATATCTATCTGGAATGCTTATTTAAGAAATGGTCTGATGTGGATAAATTACATTGACATGTTTCCTACATTCTATATTGGACAAAGTCAATTATTGTGAAGCAAACAAATGCTATCTTTTATTTGTCAAAATTAAATCCCACTTCTGTGAATATGACAGACAGACGGACAGACAGCATGCTTTGGGTATAAAAATTATTGCACTGTTTTAGTTACTTAAAAAATGTGAACGAATGGCAATAAACATTTATAAACTCACATGGTGGAATTTATTACAAATATTATGTATCACATTATAGTGAAATAGGACCAAATCACAATTAAGTATGAATTTTGTTAAACTATGTTTGGTTTGCATGTAGATTTACTTCATTGTTTCAGAAGAATAGCTAAATATGGAGGATGTATATACTGTATCTGAACTGATCCTTGCAACTAAAATTGTGATTCCTTATTGGTCACCGATCAGTCAAACCGATCCGTTAAACAGTAGATCGCTTCTATTTCTATCATGTGACCACTGATCAGTTGATATATTTACAGATTCTTTTTTTATAAGTAATTAACAAATGATAGATATTAATACATCAATTTAATTACTTTTCTTTAAAATTGTTTCTTTTTTTTTTTTAGAAATTGGTTTAATATCTTAACTTCATTATACATTAAATATGACACTAATTGAAATTTATTAGAACCAATCTCCTTGTACAAAACAAAACTGTGATCAGATTCATCACCAGTCGTCTTTTATCAATCTGTCAAAAAAATGGTCGGATTGGTTCAGGGACTGCACATGCATGAAGAGTGTGTGTGTATATATATGTGATTTAATGTTCTGAGTTGCTTCAAAGGAATTGCTTACAATTTATAATTAGTTTGATGTGCTCTGTTGTTTCAGAGGAAGAATTGATTAAAGAGTATACAGGGGATGTCAAACCAGACCACCAACACCATCATCAGCTGAAGAGAATGACCTCTACACTGTCAGATGGCAAACCAGATAATGTAAAGAAACAGGATTCAGTTCATGATAAAAAGAAGAAAGGAAAGAAGGTTTGAATCAGCAAAACTTCAGTTCTTGTAAATAACCAAAGTTACTGTGTTTACTGTCTGTCTGTCACACTTTTTTTACGTTGAGAGATATCTATGGTGGGATGTATACTGTCTGTCTGTCACACTTTTTTTTTACAGTGAGAGATAAAGCATTACTGTGAAAGTACTATTGTTCATTGGGTAGTAATTTTTGTGGGAAGGCCAATCCAGGAAATTTTGTTCCCATTGAAAAGGAGATTTCCATTGATGTGTATACTGAAAATTTCAAAACCATGAATTCAAGTATCCATGAACTTGTGTTTCCCCCTAATTCATGAATTGGCATCCATGAATTAAAATACTTTCAAAGTATTATTACGTGTAAAGGTCTTCAGTAAGACACAATCTATCTGTGGTCAAATTTTTCTGTAAATCTGTTATGCCATATTGGAGTTATACCCTTTTTTATCCTTTTTTTTCTCTTTTTAATGTTATTTCTTTCAAAAATCTTTTCAGAAACTACTGGACATAATTCAATAAAATTGATATGATTGTTCCTTAGAAATTTTTATCAAAGAAAAAAACATTGCCACTTTTACAAAATTAGAATGTTTCTTATCAAACAAGGTGAGCAATTGAGGCTCTTTAGAGTCTCTTGTTATGTAATTTGTTGACCAAGACTCAAACATATGAGACCATAACAATCATTTTCGTTATTTTTACAGGATAAAGAAGAAGAAGATAAACCTCCTGAAGTTGGATTTATGAGAATTATAAGATACAATTCCCCTGAATGGTGCCTCATTCTGTTTGGCTGCATTGCTGCATGTCTTAATGGTGGTGTCCAACCTGCCTTTGCTGTTATCTTCTCAGAACTGATTGGAGTAAGATATTTTCAGACATAATTTTTTGGGTATTTGATCCTTCAGGATCAAAATACCTTATATCACTAGTCCAGGCCTGGAACTTCCCTACTACTTCTAAACTCTACACAAAAAATAAAGTCCAAATGTAATTCCTTTTATATTCTTCAGTACCTCTTTTATAACAAGTAAATATTTTTCTGGCAATTATTCAGCTCAGTAATATTATATTCTATTATCAGACACATAATATGTGTATTATGTGTCTCGGCTATTATTTATGTAAAATAAAATTAAGATCTTCAATTCAACTGATGTTTTGATGGACTTCTTTTTGGTCTTGTGAGATGTTTAGTAATAAAATATATTTTAGGAATTTAGTTCTTGCAGTAATGTATCAAGAAGCATTAAATGTGTTAAGCATGTTTCTTTTAACACAGTTATTAGTCAAAAATCTACATCTTGTCATTAATGTTCCATGATTATATTAATTAGGAGTGATTTTAATCTAGTTAACTTGGTGGGGAAATTCTTATCAATAAAAGTGTTTAGTTTTGACAAATCTTATGTTCATTAATGAAATTATTTTCTTAGATGAAATTGGTTTTATTTAAGGAGGTAGACCTTGGGTAAGGGACACAACTATTACAAATCATTGGAACGTTTGTACTCAGCATTTTACATCAATCTCTTATAAGCATCAAATTAACTTGGACTGATTTCATTCTATTTCAAACAAAAGCTTGATAGGCTTTGATGAATATGATGCAAACATAACACTGATTTCTCCTGAAGTTGAATTACAGTGTGGAACAAATGCTCAGTTAAAGTATTTTTTGGATGTAAATCCAAATTAACTTTTGGACAGGTTTGAAAATTTGAGGAAAAGGTGAAACGGAATAAAATGTGTATATGTGTGTGAAGTTGGATACTGTTTAACCGTTGATTACAGTTTATACTTCAGAAATCAGTAATTGACATTGGATTTCTACATTAGGAAAAAACAGTTCTAAATTAATATGGAAAATGTATGACTACTGATTTATTTTACATCACATAATATTTAAAGGTTTTGTTTCCCTAAAATCAAAAACCTTCAGTGCTTAGAGCACTTTGATTCAAATTTAGATAGAATTACTGGATTTTACAATTACATGTTTTTTTACTTCCAATTTCATCAATTTCTGATTTTTTTTGTTGGTTAAGTAGAAGAGTAATCAAAGGAACCAAGGTTCTAGCAGTAATCAAAGAGTAATCAAGGGAACCAAGGACCAGGTGCACCCGTAGGGTGAGCATCCTCTGCTTTTCAAGAAACATCCGCCGAGTTGCTCATTCAAAGTCAAGTGCAGGGTAGACGAAAGAGGAAAGGAAAACTATAACACATTGAAATCATGTTTGGTTATTTAAATTATTACCAAACAGAAACAAAGTTGTCAATGTTGTTATCATGATAGATACTTGGTTTTCATTCTGTGATTTGATGAGTAATTGGTGGATCTTGATAAAATTTTATACCAAGGTTCAATACATATGGAATACGGCTGGTATTGATTATGAGCATTATGATTCCAATCATTTACTAAGAAGTGGAAAACGAAGCGTTTCTTCAAGTTTTACTATAAAATGCAAGTTAAAGTTTATGGATCTCTTTGAAGATTCTATACCACAAGGGTCAGGTAGGGATTGATTCAAATGGTTGTGCATGATCAGTGTAAGAATGAAAAAATTTTAGAACAGGAACCAAAGCAATGCCATGTATTGATTTTTCCCACTTTGTATAAATTGCTCATTAATTATGTATAATGTAGAATTGTAAAGTTCTTAAATAATCAAAATATAATGTTGTGACAAAAATTTCGGCACCAGAGAAGTAGGGACATTATGGCCTTACTTGTCTCAACTTCTGCTGTCATTTAGAGACAATCCAGAGAAGTAGGGACATTATGGCCTTACTTGTCTCAACTTCTGCTGTCATTTAGGGACAATCCAGAGAAGGGACATTATGGCCTTACTTGTCTCAACTTCTGCTGTCATTTAGGGACAATCCAGAGAAGTAGGGACATTATGGCCTTACTTGTCTCAACTTCTGCTGTCATTTAGGGACAATCCAGAGAAGGGACATTATGGCCTTACTTGTCTCAACTTCTACTGTCATTTAGGGACAATCCAGAGAAGGGACATTATGGCCTTACTTGTCTCAACTTCTCCTGTCATTTACGGACAATCCAGAGAAGGGACATTATGGCCTTACTTGTCTCAACTTCTGCTGTCATTTCAAGCTTGTATTTTATTTGTAATGTGTTAAATTTCATAAAAAATCTATTGAATTTCCAACTTTCAGGTACGTTTAAGGGCAAAATACATGCCTTTGCTAACCTTGTATTTTCAATGTTACAAATAATAGGCCTAGTAAATAACTTTTTTAAACTTCTCTTAATACTTGAAGTGGATAAAGGCAAGAACTTCTCTTTATCTTCAAATTTATAAGGGTGAGAACTTGCCTTTGTGAGCAATCCGTTGAATGAAATAGTGTTTGTTTTAGGTTTTTGCTGGAGATGATGTGGATAAACGAGACAGAGATGTGATGTTATATGCCTTACTATTGGTTGGTATTGGTGTTCTTGGATTCTTTACATTCTTGATACAGGTATATTTACTGATAGTCATTAGCATACATGTGCATTCCTTGAACCAATCCGCGCAATGATTTGACGGATCGATGACCGTTGACTGATTCATTGCTAACTGATCGATGACCGGTGACCAATCTGATCACACTTTTGTTATGTAAAATGACGTAAGATTTGTTTTAAATTTTTAAAAAATATGTAAAATTAAAGTATAAACTGATGTTTAAATATGTTACAGTATGTAAATATGTGTAAAATTGACAAAAAAAAAACAACAAAAAAACCGTAAAATACATTGACCACTCCATGGTCACGTGATGCGATCACCAGTTAAATGGATTGGTTTGATGGATCATTGACTGACCAGAACTGATCGGTGATCCATGACCGATCGCAATTTTTGTTGCACGGATCGGTTCAGGTACTGTACATATAAATCAATTTGAGATAAATACTGTAATCTAATTGGTTTAAATAATTTTGTTATATCTCAATGGACAAAACGCCCCTATTCAGTTAAATTCAGAGCTACTTTTCTCATGTTTAAAGATAAAAATATGTTATAAAATTAATTTATAAGAATTGGCTATGATAAAAATTTGGTATATTGAAAAATAACATAAATTTTCCATGTCCTAATTGTTTATTGTGCAAAGTGACAAAATTTTTATTATTGCCAATTCTTAATTATATGTTGTTTTTGTAAAGGTTTGAAAGCTATGTGTATGTTGAAATTACTGCTTAACTCAAACAGAAGTATTTAGCCCATAAGAAAATATCCCATATTTTACAGTAAATATTATAGATATCTTCAGGGAATAGAGTTGGTCTTACCTTGATAAATGATAACTTGATAAGGTAATTAACTGGACGATTGACAAGGAGATTTAAACTCTCTATCAAACTAAGATTAATATTTCTATGAATTGATAGATATGTTGAATTTCCTTGTTAAATGTCCATTTAATGACTTTAGACATTTTATTGTGTAATGTAAAAATAGGATACAAACAATTTAAATTATGTATGGGTTACCACACAGTCTTCATTGATGGGCAAAATCCATACCATAAAGCAAGTTGTAAAAGGCCCCAAAATAAATGAAGTAAAACTATCTATAAAAACGAACATCGACCTAATCTATAGAAAAAATGTAAAACAAATAACAGTGAACATGAAAAAAGACAACAACCACTGGACTACAGGTTTTTGGCTAGGGACAGGTACATAAAGTATGTAGCAGGGTTAGCATTCAAACTACACCCTAACCTGGGACAGTATTGGGAAAATACAAGAATAAAACTATAAAAGTCTGTTGAATAAAGGTGTAACTCTTGCAGGGTGTCAAGTCCCTATAAATTCCTATATTTTCCTATGAATTTGAAGGTCCCTATATTTTTCCTATAATTCATTTATTTTCCTGTAAAACCCTATATATTCAGAAAAATCTGATATTTTTTTTTTGAAATGATAACAAAAAACTGATTTATGAAGCCTGTATGAGTCATTAATATGCGATGTATCTCTTTACTATTTTATATGCAATTAAGATGCTCATATACATGTATTAAATAACTGTTTCTGGGAACAGTACCTAATAGGTATGATATTCTATCTAGTGTACTCAGGGCAACAAAATTTAAGCCATGTTTATTGATCATTATATACTCATGTTAGTAGAAAGACTTTACAAAGAGATCTGAACTGCTGAGAAAGCAAATGCTAGGAATTGGTACATTTTACCATAGATCAGTTGAGCACTTACAGAAGACTTCAAGAGACTGCCATTGGGGAATGTCCTTATCACAAGTCTTAGTTGTCTCAATCCATCGAAAAAGACTGGAACAGTCAGTGAGTCTGTCAGATGTATTCAACATATAACCAGACAACCAGAATTGACAACTGATCTTGTGTTGGTTACTGATGAGTGGAAATGTTATCAGCAGGATTGTAGTCTGCCTGTAGAAGTGGAGGACCAGGGAATTGACCACTACTGGAGAGAAGTATTTGACTTGAAAGGTGATGAAGGCAAAACTATTTTTTAAAGTACAAACTATTGGACAAAGTGATTAAAACAGCTCTGGTATTGCCAAATGGAAATGCAGCTGTAGAAAGGAGTTTGTCATTGAATATTAATGTGATCACTGATGATAGGGCTTTGCTTTCAGAGCAAGCCATTAATGGCATATGAATGGTGAAGGATGAAGTTGCATTTTATGATCCTCAACATAAACAGCCAAGAAACTTACTTTTCTTAAAGGAATTGATCAAAGCTTTGAAAACTGCACATGCTTGTTACCAAGCAAGTCTTGAAGAAGGAAGAAACAAAAAAGAACTGGAATCGTCCAAAGCAAGGGAGAAAAGGGAAAATGAAGAAAAATTAAAGAGAAAACCAGAAGAAGAAATAGCGGCTACCAAAAAAATTGAACGAAGAGAGCTAGAACTGTCAGAAAGAGAAACACATGTTAAGATTGATATAGATGCAGTCAATGTCCTGCTTAAAGAAGGCAAAATGAAACTAGAAAAGATAATGAAGGAAAAGGACATAGATAGATCATCTCTTCAGGTTGCCCAAATGATGATTGATACAGGTACAAGTAAATCAGAAAAAGCCTTAAAGGAGCTGGAAAAAAATCAGAGAGAAACAAAAGGTGTTGGAGAAGGAGAAAAGCTCAGTGTTACAAAAGGTCACGGCTCTAAAGTAAAAAGATGACACAATGCAAGTGAAGCATGGTACACCATCATCTATCATCTATCAAGTTCAAAAAAGCAGGATGACAAGGAAAGCAGTTCTAAAAGCAAGGGAGAGAAATGAACTAAGAGAAAAAGTGAAACAACTGCAGCACATGAAGAAGATGGAAAGAAACAAAAGCATTACCGTATTTTCCGGTGAATAAGGCGCACCGGACTATAAGCCGCATGGTCGATTTTTGTGGAAAATAAGGATAAAATCCACATATAAAGTGCACCCGAGTATAAAACGCACCCAAATTGACGATAAATGTGGCTATTTTCAGATATATATGATACTATTACTTTTCTTTTTCAGGTAATTTGACAAAAGGGAGTGGGGAAGTAAAGGTTTATAGGGTTTTATTTTCAATAAAATTTGATATTATGCATTATAATTGTCAATAAAATTATGATTTTCTCGTACATGTCGTCTTATTTGTTGTTTGAAGTTCGCTATGTTGACTTTCAACCCACGCCGTACTCATCCAAGCTGTCGCCCATTTTGGGGTTGTTGAGTAATAAATTTGTTTTGTTTACATTTAAAAGGAATATGATGGCTTTCTATAGTTATTACAACAATTTGTCAGTGAGCTGATTAAAGGTTATTTGTTGTTTGAACATTATGATTGAAAATACATCAATTTCTACAGGTGTCATGTTTTGAACAGGTATAGCCGGGGAGAAATTTAGATTTTAACAACAGTGGAAAAATCTGTGCACACGTGCACACAATACCATTCACAGTTGGCTTTATTCTGGGGAGGATTTCAAAATAACTTCAATAAAAGTTTAAAAAATACATAAACTTATGACCCTGAAGAGAATATTTTCGTTCTGTTTACTCAGTCTTATTAAGAATATAAGAAATTATGTTGATTTTTTTTAAGGAAAGAAATAAATTTAATTCAATGTACGAATGTAGAAAATTATTGAAGATTTTGAAATGTCCCCCACTAATCTTGATTTTTAGAGAAGAGGCGTCCTTAGGGTATATTAGAATATCATGTTTCGATCAATACATTTTATCGTAAACTGTTTTTTTTTTTTTTGTGTTTAGTTTAGTTGTTTTTTTTTTTTTTTGTGAAATGGGATTAAAATAATATGATGGTATATGTTATAGGCTTGTCAACTCATAATTGTAATTTTATTGATCGTAAAGACACAAGTCATGAAAACTTCGTCATTATTATACATTTTATTCTTTTTAATCAAATAAGCAACAAAACAAAACATAAATATTTATTCAGATGAAAACAAGATGTATACATTGCAAGTTCCTGTCATAGTCGGCTGTTCAGATTGTATAAAATAATGTCAACAATGTAATTTCCGGTCAAAATCAGATCAGCTGATTGGTCTGAAAAAAAAAAAAAAATATACATATAAAGCGCACCTGTGTATAAAACACAGGTAGAAGTAACCTGGAAAAAAATAGCGGCTTATACACCGGAATATACGGTAATGACATTTTCATGAAAAATAATAAATGGGAGGAAAGGAAATGGTTGTAGGGGAGGAGGAGGGCAGGCCACTATAGCCTTCAAAGGATTTGTAATGGGGACTTGAAATTGGGATTCTTTGAATTTGATAAAATTACAGTTATGGACTACTGGCATCATTATATGAATAATCATGATATTTTATGAATGACACAATGTTGCCATAGCAACCAGCCCTATATATTGGATAGTGTTGCAGGCCCTGCGAACTGACAACAAAATATCAATTTTAATTTATGTTTTGTAATTTCTATGAAATTAACCACAATGGCCCAATGGGAGTCCTTATTTTAATCATCAGCATTATCTTCTGCTGTTGACATTTTGTTTCCAGATCATAGCTTCTGTTCAGTTTAACAAACTTTAATGAAATTCTACCACACTTTTCTATATTATTTGTGTTTATGTGCTCACTAAGGTTTTTTAATGTGGTTTTACCCCTAAAATTATCTCCACTGTCCAGTTTTCTATAGATTGAATAATTGGGCATATATGTGTATCTGGTAGAAAGTAAGAGGTTGGAATTCCATTCCCCCATACCCCAATGGATGGCACCAAGTTAGAAAATAGCTTGCCAGATAATCCCTAGCATTGCTGTAGTAGTATTAGTAGTATATCAATTTTTTTTTTTTGGTTGTAGAAAGAAGTATTGACCAAAGTAAAATAGTTGTATTCGATCTTTAACCTTTATTTTCATTCTTGTTTTTATTAGTATGATTATAACCATGTGACATATCAATCAAGTTTATATTTAATGCTGTAGGGTGTGATGTTTGGAAGGTCTGGTGAAGCACTTACAATGAGAATTAGACAAAACACATTCAGGGCTATGCTGAGACAGGTGAGTTACATTTATGCTTGTATTTCATTCGAATGTTTTTTACTCTGATGATATCAAATAGGAATTTTTTTTTAAACAGCCCCCCCCCCTCCCTCCAAAAAAAAAAATAAATAAATAAATATTGTTGTCTAGCCATAAAACCCACCATTTCACTTTGAAATGCCTGCACCAAGCCAGAGAGTTGGCTATTTTCATTTTTCTACTTTATTCCTGATTCTGCCAGCTCATGTACTATTTTATCTCCCTTCTCCATATATTATTATGAGTTGGGTAATTTTTTTGTTATTTTCTTTATTAGCCAACAAAAAATATTTTTAAAATTGAAATGACAGAAAAAAAAACTTACTCGGACTATGTCAAGAAATTCCATTGTTGTCTCATATGATGAGCTGATAACTAGTTCCAGAAAATTTTTGTTTTACTTTATATGTAAATGAAAGAGAAATGTTGCAGTGTAGTTGGGATGTATCTGGTTTGAGGGATATTTCTGTTTAGCTTTGCTTGTACTAGTTATATCTACCAAAATATTCAGCAGTTTTTTTGTTTTTTTTTTTTATAGATATGATAATAGATTTTAATTAATTGGACTTTGCTGAACACACGGAAGGCTTTCATGTCCTTTTGAATTTACTTTCTATTTAATAAAAAGTTTTAGATAACTGAGAAATTGAATATTAGTGGTATCAAAGGACAAATTAATATTCCAAACAATTCGTAAAATCTAATTGAAAACTAATGGGATAATTTTGACAAAACAATAAATGAAGATTTGATATGCACTTAGAATGTGGAGTGCACATTTTTCGCGAGATTTTGAGCAGTGTGGATGAAGAGCTCTATGGTGCCTCAATCCTGGACAAAAGTTCTGATTTACAATGGTAAGCAATGTGATATCACACTACAGGTTCTGTAAGTGTTGTCATTTTCACCTAACACAGTACATTTGTACCACTAACCATGTGTTGATGAAATAGTTTTTTACCTTTAATACAATCTCTAAAATCACTTGTGTAGTCCCAGTACACAATTGTAAGAATGAATAGTCATTACAGCACAAACAATGATGATATTTAGAAGACAGACTTGGTCTCCCATTTAACATCTGATGAAATGCCTTAGTTTGTTAAATTTGCAATTGACAAGGGGATTTAAACTTTTTATCAGACATATATTAAAATACAATAGAATTAATCAGCATGTGATTTGTCTGGTAGAAAGTTTGTCTTAAAGCAGTATAACTAAACTAGTTAAAACTAAGTCTATCCATGAACATCATTGTCATATGTGCTGTAAACTAAAATTGGTTGTGTACATGTCCACTTTGGAAATGACTAGATTTACCCAACCTGTAGTATTGCTACCAGCATTGCTCATCTTTATCATCTAAGTCTTGCTAGTGTCTGTAAATGAAATTGAAAGATGTAGTCATTGTTATGAAAAAAAAATTCTTTGTGCTCTCTTTCTACACTGTAGAATCATGATAGTCTGCTTGAATGTTTAGTATTATCTGCATTGTTACTCAGTATATCACTGCATAGCTTTATATTACAGTGCATGCAATAAAGGTATTCAGAGATTAGAGTTGGTCTTCTGATTTTATGACAATCATGTAATGAACAGTTGAATGAACTATTGATTATATCTTTCTATCATTCTATAGGTATTTAAATCTGTGTCTAAAAGGTAGTTTGAATGACCAACTTAAACTCCTGAACATCATCATTGTATGTGCTATAATCACTGTAATCACTATTAAAATAAATTGGCACTACTGCATTATTGAAAAAGTGAAAAAAGCAAAACAGTGCATGAAAAAAATATATGGCAATAAGCACAGCCTAAGAAATTGTGTTTATTACGATATTTTCACTTTATTATTTTAAGCACCGATGGTACAAGAAAGCACATTGCCCTAATTTGTCAAGTTACAATTTTTCTGAAGTTTTTAGTGCTTATTGCTCTAGTTAAAGATAAGTTCATGATCTGGGATTAATTTTTTCACTATTTGAAATCCTGATTTTACTGTTACGATTCTTTTTTAACTGTTTTGATTGATGACCTCGTAAAATCATCCCTGCATGATGTTGTGTACCATCAGGTGTCATGTTTGAAATATTCATTATTTTATATGCGCCACAATGTTTCATTTCATTTGCACCAGAGACTTAATATATTATTTTCACTTTTTAAAAGGTAATCTTTATGTAAACGTTTATAAGTAAAGTTTCATGTAGTTAGTGTAGAACCAGGGACTATATAATCCTAGTAGTATAGAGTCCTAAAGGGATTGCTGCTTCATATTAAACAAAGATGTGTAGAGTTTTTATTACTTTTACTATATTTATTTAATTTCACCAGTAATTGATACAAATGAAACAATTTATTTTTGGTGCAAATGAATCATTGTTTGTGGCGTAATTGAGAGATTTTTTTGGTGCAAAAGCAATATATCTTTAGTATCAAGTCTTAAAAATTGTGAAGGGTAGTTTTTAATATTTTATACATTTCAGGACATCAGCTGGTATGATGACCAGAAGAATGCGACTGGATCCCTGTGCACTAGACTTGCTACTGATGCTTCACAAGTGCAAGGGGTAAGTGTATTGAGTGAACAATCAATTTAAGAATTAACCTTATAAGGAAACATTTGCAAATTTGATTGAATATAATATGTGCATGCTTAATATTAATTATAGGAAATTTGTGATCACTTTTCATGCTTTTGAGGGTTTAAGGAGGTAGACCTAGGGTAAGGGACACAACTCTTACAAATCATTGGAACATTTGTATTCAGCATCTTACATCAATATAATGTAAGCATGAAAGTAACTTGGACTGATTTTGTGCTGTTTCAAATGAAAGCTTGATAGGCTTTGATGAAATTGAATATGATACAAACATACCACTGATTTCATGAGTGATGTCCCTTACCCTAGTTCTACCTTCTTAAGTTAACTGCTTTCTGCTGAGTGTATGCCTGTCCCATAAATGATCATAAGTAGACATGTATAAATTAATGTCTTGGTCTCTCATTTGAATTAGATTTTATTTTATTTGAAGGATATGCTCTTGTGTGAAGTGGTTTTTCTGTAGCATTATTTGTATGGCTTCTTCTTTTTAGGTTCAAAGGGAAATATTTTCTATTCTTATTTTTTCACGCCATAATAAAAACAACAACATAAAATAGAGGTATATAGTGAACTTATCCTCACCCAGTTCCCGTCAGCAACTCAGAAAATTGAAAATTGCAGAATTGTAATTGATCAAATTTTCACACTGTCTTTTTCCCATAATACCATTGTGTAGTTCATATTTTGTTTTTCCATCTGAATGACTTGGGTGTTTCCTATAGTGTTCCTTGGGAGAAGTACAGGGTATCACTTAATATACTATGTGTACAGCTTTTCAAGTTGTTATATTTTTTTCAGGCATCAGGTGCTAGATTAGGAACACTTGTCCAGAATGTTGCTAACATGGGCACTGCATTGATCATTGCCTTTATCTATGGCTGGCAACTGACTCTTGTCATCATTGCCTTTTTGCCCTTGATTGCCATTGGTGGAGCTCTTCAATTTAAAATCCTAAATGGTGTTGCTGGGCAAAACAAAGAAGCTTTGGAACAAGCTGGAAAAATAGCCACAGAGGGAATAGAAAATATACGAACTGTAGCAATGCTTGTAAAGGAAAGGAAAATCCATGACATGTATCTTGGCAATCTGAAGGCCCCCTATCAGGCAGCTTTGAGGAAGGCCCATGTGGCAGGATTTGCCTTCTCATTCTCACAATCAGTCATTTTCTTTGCCTATGCTGGATCTTTCTTCTTTGGAGCTTACATGATTCAAGAGAGAGAAATGGATTTTGTTGATGTTTTCAAGTGAGTAAATTATGTTTTTTTCTATATCCGTAAGTGAGTAACCACTTTTTTTAAGGGGGAATAAGGTGCAATATTGAATGACCACATGGTGATGTTCATATGTAGGATACATATTGAAAGTACTTTCCATTTTTCATGGGTAAATTTTTCCAATAGCAGTGTGAAGTTTAGGCCTAGTTAACACTATTTCTTACTGAACACATTATTTTGGAATGTTTGGTCAAAGGTGTTTGGCCATTTTGAATTTTTGCATAAAGCTATTGAACCAGGTGAGTGAATCTCTTGAGAGCCTCTTGTTTTTCTTTGAGCTTTGAGACTTTATTCATACATATACGGGTAGATTTTCTGATTTTGGACTAATCCATGCAGCAATTTCAATGAAACTTTAGTGAATTGTTTATTTGTACATGTATTCATAAAAGCTCCCTTTCAGTTTTGGAAATTAGAGGTTTTCCGATTACGCACTAAGAGTTATGACTTAATTTTATTCATAAAAACAGGAAATTTTTGATGTTTTAGTTTTTAGACTATAATTCATTAGTGGTTGTACCTATTTTCATGAAACTCAGGGGAATATTTTCTTAAGATGAGAGATCCCTTTCTGATTTCTGAGTCTTTATTCGTATGAAGGGAGGAGGAATTTCCCCTAAAGACCTGAAAATGCTTGAAGTGATTTTTTTTAAAACTTTGTTGAATAGAATTTTATTTCCGTTAGTGTGAGTTGCCTTTTAAATTCTTCATATTTTGAATTTTACATTTGTGAATGGTCTATTTCTCTTGATCTAAGCTTTGATTTTTTTTTTAATCATTACTTACAGTTACAGATTAGAATTTTTGGATTTATTGAAAGCACGTTGTCCGTCTGTCTGTTCAATTTAAGTAGTACTCCAGCTAAGAATCATGCAAGATGTGATTCATAGTTGGAAAGCCTACATTTTTTTATTTTTGATATTTTGTTAATTTTTTTTATAGTAAGCAGAAATTAACATGTGGTTTTCATATAACCCCTCTTTGTAGGAGATATAAATTATAAGGAATGTACTTTAGAATTCAAAATTAAGGGAGATAAATCTATAAATGACACTGAAATATGCAGTAGAAACAATTGTATTTTGTTGTCAAGTATCTCATAAGAACAGACAGATTTGAATGAATGACTATACTTTTTCATAATATAGACCCATAAAACAACTTAATAATAAATTAAAAATGTGAAGCCTTTTTGGGGGTGTATCACATATTTCTTTATTTGCATGATTCTTACAAAGACTGATACATAAGTTATTTGTCTGCTTCAGTTCTGTCAAAATATTATATCTTTTGTCATACTTTTAATCACAATCAAAATTCAGACCTGTTTCCAGCTTGAACTTTGTGTCCACATATTTGTACCATATGTTCATGCTTCAACCTTTGTGTGTGTATCTAGCTCCATAAAGCATTTTATTGTCACATTTTTATGGAAGATATTGTAATTTTAACCAATGATCCTCCACAAATCTTACATTTTTAATTTTTTTATATTTTTATTGATTTTGTAGGATTCCCCCCCCTTATATGGAAGGATTCTAGGTATGAAGATACATAGCAATTTAACATATTGTTATGTCTTATACGGGAGGGTTTGTAGGTATGAAGATTCCTAGCAATTTAACGTATTGTTGTGTTTTTTTTTTCAGGGTATTCTCTGCAATTGTATTTGGAGCTATGGCCCTTGGACAGGCCAGTGCTTTTGCCCCTGATGCAGCAAAGGCCCAGTTATCTGCCTCAGTCATCTTTAATCTCCTTGACCAGACTCCTAAAATAGATGCTGAGTCAGAGGAAGGAGAGAAACCTAGCGATGTAAGTTACTCAAGTGTATTAATTTTTTCGCTTGCTAATTTCCATGGATTCTGTCAAGTGAACATATTTGAGGGTATCAGTTTTCATGGCTTCAAAAGTTATAATATATATTGTGCTGGAGTATATAGAGGCAACTGTTTTTCTGTACCTATGTATAATGTTGTTTTTGGGCCAGCACCAGCTTGACCTGTGGTGTGAGAGTTTCTTGGTCATTCATTGAAGACCCATATGTGGCCTTGACTGACATTTTATATCCAGGTGGGGTTGTTGTCTCTTTATAAAATTCACCATTTCCATTCTGGTTATATTATATAGTGTTGGAAATTCATTTCATTTCATGTGTGACAATAGAGAGAAGTAGTAGACTGGGTTATATGTTTACATTAGTCCATTCACTATATGTAGGAACAACACTCCATTCTTTTTCTATTCAGATGATTATTTTTAGAATCTCCTTGTTTTTACCTTAAAATAATGCTTCCACAACCATGAAAGCTAAAATCTGATTGGCTGATAAGGAAGGTAATTGGAATAGAAATTAGAATGGAGTGTTTTAAAATATGACATGTAGTTTCTAAATTATTTAACAATGACAAGTACAAAATAAAAAAGATTTGTTTAATATCATAGTAATTTAAGGGAACTAAAGTAGTTATCTGTTATTTTGCATGAATCAAGGAAGGTTTTTTTTTTTTCTAAGTCTTAAAGTAGAGAAAAAAAAAGCTCTATTCCATGACTTAAGTTAATTACTTATTGTTATTAAATGAAAGGACTTTCAAGATCGAAAAAAAAATCCCTTTGTCCATCATTGGTGATTTACATTTAAATTTGAATGCGAAATTGCTTACCCTGCCGGTGCACCTAATTCCTGCTCTCAGTTCTTAGTGGAGTGTGGGTTGCTCATTTATTTTTTTTATTTTTTTTTGTACATGTATGTTTTATTTTATGTTTTGTGTGTCTATTTTCCTCGTCTGGCTATATCCTTGGAATGTATTCTTTTGATTACAACTCAAATATTGATTTCTTTGATAAATCTTTAATATTAAGAATGATGTGTTGACATTGAGTACAAATTAATTTATTTACTCGTAGAAATCTGTTACCAGTAAAGTGACATTTACCGACTGTAAGTTCCGTTACCCAACCAGACCAGACATTGAAGTCCTACAGGGTCTGACACTGACGGTAGATCCAGGGCAGACTCTAGCTCTTGTTGGGGCCAGCGGTTGTGGAAAGAGTACCACTGTAGCACTGATTGAGAGGTTTTATGATGTAGAGTCAGGAACTGTGGTAAGTAGTCATGTCGAGGCTGGGGCAGTCAGTATAACTCTGAATGAGAGTTTCTGTGACAAATTCAGGGACTGTTGGAAGTATGTTTATGAATATGGAATAAATTATGTTTTAGTGAAATAATTTAATTTTTGACAATTGTATCTCTATTTTGTTAATGTGATTGCAAGAACTCATATATCCTGAGCTTCATGACATTAAAAAATGGTATGCAACTTAAACAAGCTAGGTTTTATCATGTCCCATGTGAAAGACTTATCGTGTGACACATCCTCTTTCCATTTCCTTGACATTTGATTTGAATGGATGACAGTATCCATTTGTTTTTGAATAATTCTTATACCATTAACAAAATTGTAATAATATTATGGTATCAAGCTGCCATTCTCATGACATAGAAATTTTGTGTCAGACAGTAACTGTATAGGTCTTTATGAAATTGTATCACAGGATGCCATACCACAATATGAAGGTTGGGAAGGATCTTGAACCGCTTAGGAATAAGGCGCAAAAAATTGAATCAGAAACAATCAGTTTCATTATGTCTTGACTATAACTTGACTATAAGTGAATGGATGTCTTTGAAATTGTACCACATTGTTCTATACCACAAAAAGAAGGCTGGAATTGATTTTAGGTTTGTGACTGTAGCTATTTATGATTGAGGGGCCACATGATCTTATCTTAGTTTTTTTCTTCTTTTTTTTTTTCAGTCATTGGATAAGTATGATGTCAAGGATCTGAATGTTGCCTGGCTGAGGTCACAGGTCGGTATCGTATCCCAGGAGCCGATACTCTTCGACTGTAGTATCGCGGAGAACATTGCCTACGGAGACAACAGTAGAACACCAACCATGGACGAGATTATAAAAGCTGCCAGAAATGCTAATATACATGAGTTCATTTCATCTCTTCCCTCTGTAAGTAAATTTATTTAAACATGCCATAGAAAGGAAAACCACTATCCGTAAACACATATGACCATCCCCCCATTTTCAACTTCCATTGTATCATAGCAGGGTAAATATAATTTTAAAAATAAAATGAGAGCTCCATTTGTTTTACAGATAAATGTATTTTTCAAAAAACTTTTTATAATTATACCCCCACTCAATGTCTGTCTAAATTTTGTCACAATTGTCTCAGCTACAAATTGGTGGATTTATTTCACAATTTAGTGTCTTCAAATTGATATGGTATATGTTGTAAGTAAATTGGTTGCTCTCTGATATTAACTTCCTATACGAGTGGGAGGGAATGCTCAGCACATTCGTGCGTGCAACTTCATGTTAATATACTATCTGCTGATGGACAATATACATCAAATTTATCTATAAAAATGCTTCTGGTTGAACAAAAAAACATGATGACAAAGCAATTAACATAAAAAGACATAGGTATAAATATCACAATTTTCGATTTTGGAGACCTGTACAATTTGACCCCTGTGTTTTGTTTATTCTACCGAAAAATGAAAGTCTCTGTGGAAAGAAATATACAGGTTTACAGGTAATTAGGATGAAGAAAACTTTAGCAATAAAATTAGTCATGAATGTACAAAATACTTTTGCAGGGATATGATACTTATGTTGGAGATAAGGGGACACAACTCTCTGGTGGACAGAAACAACGAGTGGCCATAGCTAGAGCTTTGTTACGTAATCCTCGTATATTACTGTTGGATGAGGCTACTTCTGCTCTTGATACTGAAAGTGAACAGGTCAGTAACATAGATGACAGTTATGTTGTATTTGAATTGATAATGAGTGATTCTTGGTGTAACATCATATTTTATTGCTGAAAGTTTTCATACATTGTAACTTTTTGCTGTTTTCATATGTTGTGAACTATTTATAGCTTTCCAATATCAACTTCCTATACATTTGGGGTATGCAATGAGTGCAACTTTATATTGTATTTGCATTTTATATCTATACACTATTAAATTAATGTTGAGATATTTGGATCATGTTTCTCCCATTCTAAGCTAGTGATTTGAAATACAAGCAGCTTCAAAACTGCCAGGTGGTGATTGAAGTTCTGTAAGTGACAGGCAACTTCAAAACTGCCAGGTGGTGATTGAATTTCTGTGAGTGATTTGATGCCATTTTATATGTTCCTAGTTTCCTATAGATTTCTGTGTAGAAACCAATATTTTTTTTGTCTATTCTTGATGTTAACTATTTCTTTCACTCTCTATGGTAATATTTTATTATGCTCCCCTTTAAGATTGTATGATGAACATGTCAATTATCTCTAGTAGAGATAGATATTGTCTTGGTATACCGTAATTTAGGTAATAATTTCTTTTTACAGCAAATAGCATAGTTAACTTCAGGGAAAAGTGTTGGTCTTCCCTTGATTCAATGACATTTACATGATGAAATGCCTGAAGTAGTTAACTCAACAGTTAACGAGGAGAGTTAAACTTTCCATAATTTCATACGTATTTTAAACCAAAAAAATTATAGACTTGTTTCCTGCTACCAGCAAGAAAATAATATGGCAGGTAGTTAGGGAAATTTTTTTATTTTTCTAAAACATTTTACATTGAGTTAATGGGGAAACAATCTAGACTTTTAAAGTGCTTAAGCAAAAATGGCCATAAAATGTTTAGGGTAGGAAGTGTAGTAGGAAACATTTTTTTTTTAATTTAAGTTTGTTAGAAACTGATATTTTTGTCCATTGTCTAGTTAACTACTTAATACATACCATCATGTGATTGAATCAAGACCAACTCTATTCCCTGAAGTTAACTATATTACCCCTTGTAAGTTGAGTGTAAGACTTTCAAGTGTAAGTGCTTTTAAGAATCAGGCAAAATGGGAAAAATCAGAAACGTGCTTGTCAAAACCTCACCAATCTGGCAATAAAATATCACTCAAGGATGCTGTCTCTATTTGAAAAGACCATTATTTGATCTCTGCGTCATTGGCATTGCTCTGAAATTTTTCAATAGAATCTTAGAAAAATTAGGTTTTGATGGAGTTATCTGCCCTTGAAATGTTCATTTTCAATGCATTTCAAATATATTGTAACTCAGTGGCCCAGCATGATATGGAAAATATTGTTTGTTTTCCTTGATTGTGATGGTGGAAATAGTCAAATTGCACTATCAAAATAATAGGTTTTTTGTTTACCATGTTTCACCCACTGCCTAATTCTTACAGGGACTGACACTTAAATCTTATCTGAAGGAATTAGAGTTTGTTCAAGTTTGCTTTGATAAATAAGTAGAAAATTATGTATATGATTTTTATTATTAATTTTTCATTTTACAGGTTGTACAAGAGGCCTTAGACAAAGCCAGAGAAGGGAGAACATGTATAGTTATAGCCCATAGACTGTCAACCATTCAGAATGCTGATAAGATATGTGTAATCAAACACGGTACGGTCAGTGAAGAGGGGAGACATAACGACCTGATGGCAAAACAGGGGCTTTACTATAAACTGAACGTGGCGCAGAAACGACAGAAGTAGAAAAAAATTTATGATGGCAGAGCTTAGCAGTCAGAACTACTAATCCTTTCTTGTTGCACATTGGAAAAAACCTCATATGCACCAAGTGGAGGAATCTGGAAATTGGAATAAAAATTGAATCTTTGCTCTTCCAAAAGTTTAAAAGGAATGTTTTTAATTTAAAGTGGTATGGTATGTTATGTCATAGTGCCATCTGGAGGAAAGCTTTACTTTGTAATGCAGATCATTTATTTACAGTGTAGAAGAGTTTTTTTTTTCTTTCTATACTTCAATTGTAGCAGAAATGGCAGAGTAGTCCTGATAGCAGAGTTTAATTGAATGAATGTTATCACAGTTTGGTGCCAGTGTGTGGTAATCACAAGAATGAATAGAGCATTGTTAAAGCCAAAACATGTTAATGTGTCTACACAGGAAAAATAGCAACATTTGTTTTAAAACATATGTAAACATGTGTTTAAGCCCAGTATGAAAGTACATTTATGTGGTTTTGTACATATAAAAACACATACAAAAATATTTTGTCAGAAAAATTATGCTTTTTATATATGATATTGCATTGGAAACCATTGGAACAATTCATGTGGGCACATCTCCCTGATTTACAATGCCTGATGTGAGAGATTTTTAAAAAGCCAAATCTTTTTATGTAAAAATCTGATGTGTTGGTATATTTAACAGTAAATATTGTAAATTAAACCTTAAACCAACCACTAATCTTATATTTCTAGTATGTAATGAAAGTAAATTTTTCATCGATTTTGTTGGAGTCTCCCCTAGATTAACAGGTATGTTGGAAACATGTTAACCAATTTAGATATTACGGATGTCATAAATATGTGAAAAAATATAGGAATACCTTCAGTTGCAATTTTTCCTGTGTACAGTGAAACCTGTCTAAACCAGACACTTTTTATTTAAAGTTCCTTTTATCACTTTACATGTATATACCAATTAAGAAAAATATACCCATATAAATGGATCAAACTCTACAGTCCAGAATGGGTAAAGTTTAGATATGTTTCACAGTATTGTGAAGTTTGATCTTTATGTGTTCTTTTGCGAATGAGTGAAATCATTATTCATTGTTTTTTCCAGCTTTTGACAAATCAAAAAATTATTTGACATAATGGTGTTTGCCTTTTAGCATTTTAATGTCTTTGCTTGGAATTTGTTAACCTGCCTTTCACTCATTATATATATTTAAATATAAATTTTGTAGGTTTATGTAAAACTTGTTATATATTTTATATCATATTTGTATTGTATTTAGTGGAGTCTTTTTTATGGTTGGACCTCTGTGGTCGTATCAAGCTGCAAAGTATTTTATTTCAATCTCATGTGTATTTATCTGAAGGAAATTAGGGTTTTTTTTTATAGTCTGCTCTGATAACTTAGTACCATGACCGGATCACTTGACAAGATCCTGTGAAGTTTTATACACTTCCACTCCTATTAAAGAAGAAAGAGGGTTTTTTCCCTCTGTCCATTGATTCATCTGTCCATCCATACAATTGACAAAAAGATTTAAAATTTTCTTTTATTTCACAAGTATTTCAGATCAGTTTAATAGAAGGTTTCAAATCTCTTTTGATAGGTTTTAAATCTCTTTGTCAATTAACCAGTTTATCTGGTGTTTGTCATCTAATCAAGGGAAGACCAGTTCTATTTCCTGAAGTTCATTATATGATTTGCTGTAATTGGGGAAAGCAGGGTATACTCAGTGAAAAGTAGCTATCTTATTTTATAAAGTGCTTAGTACATACTGTACATTTATATTGTATTGTACACTCTGTTTTACATACTGTACATTTGTATTGCATTGTACACTGTTTAACATACTGTACATTTGTATTGCATTGTACACTCCATTTAACATACTGTACATTTATATCACATTGTACACTCTGTTTAACATACTGTACATTTGTATTGCATTGTACATACTGTTTAACACACTGTACATTTATATTGTATTGTACACTCTGTTTAACACACTGTACATTAGTATTTTATTGTACACTCTGTTTAACATACTGTACATTTACACAATGTATATTTTATTGTACACTTTATTTGACGTTCATTTAATATTTATTATGTAATGTATGCTGGAAATTTACTCCTATTTTTAAACAAGATCATATATTGATTTTTTAATGACGCTGCAAATTTCAGGGGTATGAAATGGGTGAAAATCTTTGTGGTAAATTTCGGACTGTTGCCTGTATATCAAACATTCGGACTGTTGCCTGTATATCAAACATTCGGACTGTTGCCTGTATATCAAACATAAGGACTGTTGCCTGTATATCAAACATAAGGACTGTTGCCTGTATATCAAACATTCGGACTGTTGCCTGTATATCAAACATAAGGACTGTTGCCTGTATATCAAACATAAGGACTGTTGCCTGTATATCAAATGTATGGAAATCAAGGGAAAATGTTTAAGTCACGTCTTCTAATGAAAATATTAGAGTTTTATTTGTCAATGGATTTATTTACATATAATAGGTAGTAGCCTAACTACTGGTAATTAACCTGATATGTATATAATTGACTGGGTGTGGACTAGTTCTGTAACTTGAAAACAATGCTGTTGAGCATAAAATTTAAGACAAATTTGACTTTCCGTGTCCGTCTGAACATTGTAAGTGCTCTCATTTCTTATGAATTTTTATGAGATTTATACAAAAGGTTCTTAATAGTAATTGGGACATGTGTGAAAAAGGCAAGACAGACAGATTTTTTTTAAGAGTTATTGCCCTTTGCACTAGAATTTTCATTAGTATGGCATAGTTAGCACTTTCTTGTGTTCATTTTATTTTCATAATTTTTTTTTAGAATGCAGCAGGGGACATCGGAAAGCTCATTCTCTTTTTAACTTTAAACTGCTGAAACACATGCAACACGAAACATTCCTGACACAAAATAAAAGCAGTGCTAAAGTACATGAGAAGAAATCATAGTGCTTTGTTACCATAGACATCAGTGTATTTGTGTGATTTGTTTGATATTGTAAATCTCAGGACAAACAAATGTTGAAGAGTTATGTCCCTACGTGATATTTTATGTTATACTTTTTTAATGTACAATGTTTTAAATATGGCTTTTTATAATAAAACTTTAGTATATCACTATTGTTTTAGATTTTTTTTCACCCTATAAGTGTAGTTAATAAAGTGAGCATGTTTAGAATACAGATTCAAAAAGAAGTGATTATGAAAGAGATATTGTCTGTTTGTCTGTAATTCCTTTTTAACAATCTTGAGTGAACATCCTTTGGAATTTGACCTAAGTTTGTTAATACATAGCCTGTCAGAAAATCTGAAACCGTATGGAAAATAAGTCAAATATACCGTTTTATGTTAACTGTGGGTTAGTTTATGTTAACTGTGGGTTAGTTTATGATAACTGTGGGTTAGTTTATGAGGATGCCTAATGTATGCTTCCATAAACAAATTTGTTTTTTCTACCCAAAGCCTTTCCTTGCAGAAATATATTTCACATATTCTTGTTGACAAATATTACCATTAAGAATTGAAAACCAAAGATAAAAGATCTAATTTTGAACTAACCCCAAAATTAATTACCATGGAAACATAAAGAATAGAAAGGGAACACAAGTAGTAGATTCCCTTACTGTTAAGGAGTTAGACCAAGGGTAAGGGACACAACTCTTAAAAATAGTTGGAACGTTTGTATTAGCATTTTACATCAATCTTATGTTAGCATCTAATTAACTTGGATTTATTTTATCCTGCTTCAAACAAAAGCTTGAGGGCTTTGGTGAAATTGAATATAATATAAACATATCACTGATTTCATGAGTTATGTCCCTTACCCTAGGTCTACCTCCTTAAATAGCAATAACTGAAATCCAACTGTAACAACTGACCCTTTCTCTTATCTTAGGTATTCAATTCTTGAGGGTAATATTTGTAAAAGTTAAAGTAATCAGTGAAGCTCGCTCTTTCAATGCTGATTTTATACTAGAGGGTAAAATAAGGTTTACGGTATTATTTTGGGATCTAAAATGAAATGGCCAATTCTACATCAACGTGTCATAGACACTTAATGTAAGACCTATCTAAGCAAGATACCATGGATTGTCCATTACTGTAAGTGTATTAATTTTTACCGGGTACTAATTTTCACTGTTTTCATGGTCGACAGAAAACCTTGAAAAATAGTACCCACAAAATCAGTTTTTTACCCTATTTATTGCTAAACATTTTTATGAAAATGTAAATATATTCAATGGAGAGAATCTGCAAAATTGATATTTTACAGTACATGACTTGAGGTTGTCTGATAATTCTAATGTATTATTGAATAAAGATTAAATCATGATTTAATGCAGATTTCAAAGTGATAGCAGCTGATATTGTGAATTAAAAGTTTTTAACTTTAAAGTGGTGTTTTACAAATTTTGCATGTTTTTGTTATTGATTTCAGGATATATCATGGTTTGATGACCAGAAGAATTCCACAGGAGCTTTGACAACTAGGCTGGCAACAGATGCTTCACAAATCCAGGGGGTAGGTGTAATTTTTTTTAGTTATAAATCACCTAGCACTTTCATTATTCAACAATGCAAGTAGTCCAAGTTTTGTCATAAAAAGGCATAAATCTTTTTAAATATCGGTACATGTACTTAGAAGTACTGAAAAATGAATTTTACTATTAATAGAAAAATGTGTTGCAAGGATGATGAGCATTATACTATATTACAAGGATGATGTGACTATAAATAGAACAATATGTTAATATGATGTATATTTTACTTTAAATGGAACAATGTGTGACAGAGATGATATGCATTTTCAGGAATCTTTACTGACCACCTTCCCTCTGTAATAAAAAAAATTACTTTGATATAAGATAACTTTGTAAGGGAGCAGCCGTTTTGTTTTGGGGAAGATATGCATGTAACAAATTTTAATTAGAGGCCTGTAGCATTTAAAAGAAAAAAAACATGGAGGGCCAGAACTTCAAAGTGATCAACCTAACCTTAGCATTTAGCTTGGGAGGGCAATTTATGTCTAATTTTGTTGGTCTACACTAGATAAAATAGAAAATTTGTCGTGTATTTTTTTCTCTCTGATTTATTATGATTTTGACACAATTGTGAGGAATGATTGTGCAAAATTGACAAGACATCCAAATACACTTAAAGATCAAATCATCATTTAATTTATTTATCATACCATTTTTTGCCAGCCATATTTATTAATTTGAGAAACAGAATCCATTGCTGTGAGTGGTTGATCATTTATTTTATTTTATTTTGTCATTGTAATGAACTGCATGTAATGAAATTTAGTGATTTGATGAACTCATCAGTAGAGTTTTTTTTTTCTATTGTTGTTAATGATATTTATGTATTTATCAATTTTTGCTTTTCCAGGCATCAGGAGCTAGATTAGGGACACTGGTACAGAACATTGCCAACATGGGAACTGCTATCATTATTGCCTTTATATATGGCTGGCAGCTTACTCTTGTCATCTTTGCCTTCTTGCCCTTCATTGCCATTGGAGGATTTTTAGAAATGCAAATTTTGAAGGGTGTTGCTGGGCAAAACAAAGAAGCACTTGAAGATGCAGGAAAGATTGCTACCGAAGGCATTGAAAATATTAGAACTGTAGCTTCATTGGTGAAGGAAAAGAAAATTCATGATATGTACATGGAAAATTTGAGCACGCCTTATAAAGCTGCTGTGAGGAAGGCAAATATAGCTGGATTAGCTTTTTCATTTTCTCAGTCTATCATTTTCTTTGCTTACGCTGCGTCATTTTACTTTGGAGCATACATGATCCAGAAGAGAGAGATGGACTTCGTGGATGTGTTTAAGTAAGTACATTGAAACCTGTCTAAACCACACCCAGAATAACATGAACACCTGTCTTAACCAAACCCAGAATAACTTGTACACCTGTCTAAACCAAACTTAGAATAATTTGAACACCTGTCTAAACCAAACCCAGAATAACTTGAACACCTTGTAAACTTAAATCTGAATGAGGGAATTAACATTTGATTTTTAAGATCAAATTTGATATTAAATGACAGGATTGAAATTTTCAAGCAATAAAAAGGCAGGACAGGACCTATTGTTGCCCTCATATTTTTAATTAAAGTTTAAAAGATAAGTTCAGCACTCTGTGCCAAATAAGAAAGAGGCAGGACCCATATTTTCTCAAAATAAAAATGCCAGATAGAACATTTGATATTAGCCCCCCAAATAAAAATCAAATAGTTGCTCCTTAACTAAGTATTAAAATAAATCCTAAATTCCTCTCGAACATGTCTATACTAAAACCTAAATTACTTGAAATGCTGACATCACCTTCACTTGTGTTCCTGAAAGTAGGTGTTTTAATAAAACTCAGATAGTATGTCATGTCAAAAACCCACTGAACTCATTTTTATTTCTTGTTCATAACCAATCAGAATGTGGAAAATCATTATGTAAATGCCATTAAAAGATGAAGTTGTATTTCTTGTGAGCTGTTTAAAATATAGTGTAATATGGTTGGCTTTGACGGACTGATTTGTATATTTTAGGGTGTTTTCAGCGATTGTCTTTGGAGCTATGGCCCTCGGACAAGCCAGTGCTTTTGCCCCTGATGCTGCCAAAGCCCAGACATCTGCCAATGTTATCTTCAATCTCTTGGATCAGACACCAACTATTGATGCTGAGTCTGAGGAAGGAGAAAAACCAAGTCAGGTAAAGGATGTCATGTTCTAATAAACAAAAAACAAAATCATACAAACAAAATCATGTTCTGATTAAAAAAAAACATATCGAGTATTTACAGAATAATATCTAAACCAGGTATTGACAGAATAAATAACCAAACCAGGTACTGACACAATAAAAAAAAAAAGTTACCGACAGAATGAAAAACTAAACCAGTTACAGACAGAATGAAAAATTAAACCAGGTACTGACAGAATGAAAAACCAAAACTGGTACCAACAGAATGGAAAACCGAACCAGATACAGACAGAATAAAAAACCAAACCAGGTACTGACAATGAAAAACTAAACCAGATACGGACAGAATGAAAAACCAAAACTGGTACCAACAGAATGGAAAACCAAACCAGGTACAGACAGAATTAAAAAAACCAAACCAGGTACTGACAGAATGAAAAACTAAACCAGATATGGACAGAATGAAAAACCAAACCAGGTACTGACAGAATGAAAAACTAAACCAGATACGGACAGAATGAAAAACCAAACCAGGTACAGACAGAATAAGAAACCAAAACTGGTACCAATAAAATGAAAAACTAAAACAAGTTATGTGATGAATTAATTACAAAGTCATGTATGCACAAAATGAAAAACTTAAATTGTGTATGGGCAAAAGGAAAAACAAAATCCAATACTGACTTTATGAAAGACTTCTGTGACATAATACCAAATGAGTGACTCTTGTAATACAATGAAAAATGAAGTAAGTTAGTGTACAAAAGATGAAAATCTGGTATGTAAATAAAAATCAAACCAGGAACTAATTTTCAGAAAATAAAAACAAATAAGCCAGATGAAATCGAACACCAAATCATGTATTGACAAAAAAAAATAGATACTGAAATAATGAAAACAAAACCATATACCGACTAATGAATTGGCTAGTCAGGTACTGAAAGAATGGGGAAAATTAGATACTGACCAATTTACTTAAAATATATGCACTGTCATTTTGATATGACAAATATTGCAGGATTTATGGGACTGTGTTTCAAATTTAACAGGCAGTAAGGACTTCATGTAAAAATGTTTTGATTTTACTATGGATAAGTTGTTTTTTACATTATAATTCAAAATTTGTTAATTGACATATGAAATAAATACAATGATGCCTCAACAGTAATGATTTTCTTTATAGTCCTCTGTAACGAGTAAAGTGACATTTACCGACTGTAAGTTCCGTTACCCAACCAGACCAGACATTGAAGTCCTACAAGGTCTGACACTGACGGTAGATCCAGGGCAGACTTTAGCTCTTGTTGGGGCCAGTGGTTGTGGAAAGAGTACCACTGTAGCACTGATTGAGAGGTTTTATGATGTAGAGTCAGGAACTGTGGTAAGTAGTCATGTCGAGGCTTGGACAGTCAGTATAACTCTGAATGTGAGTTCAGACTGTGCGATGTAGCTTTGTGAATATAGTTTAGACACTTTATCTTATGAAAAGGGGTAAAGAAGGAAATTTATTAAATGGGGTGTTCTGATGTAGAAATTAACAAAGGGATTTCCTGGCTATTATTTGCTCATTTTTGTCTCCCTTGATCTACCACTGATATGTAACAATGCTTTTGTATTTTATGATTTGAGTCCAGGGTAGTAGCAAGACATCTAGTAAAGGAAGGAAACAAGGCAGCTAACCTGTTTTAACATATAGCTGGATAAATCCTTTAAGGGTTCAAACATTTAATGGTCCAAGACAATGATTAAATTGCTCGGTAAAGCAAAGAGTTAATGACACTAATTGAGAGGTTATTTGGCATTGAGTTTTTAAATAGTGATAAAGTATTGCAACAAACATGAAAACTTTAGTTCTAACAAACAAAAGATCCCTGACAGCAAAGTTGATACTAAGAATTGAATTCATGATTTTAAAATTAAATCACAACCACAGCTTTTAGTGCTTATTAGAAATATGATAAAGTTATATTTCCCCTCTCATTACAGTGATGGGTATATCTCCCCTCTCATTACAGTGATGGGTATATCTCCCCTCTCATTACAGTGATGGGTATATTTCCCCTCTCATTACAGTGATGGGTATATCTCCCCTCTCATTACAGTGATATATATCAGGGTATATTACTATCACCTTGTCAGTTTGTTTGTCTCTCTGTTACATTTATCTGTAACAGATTTCTCAGCTTATATTGGAGGGAATATTTGGTATATTGTTTTGCACTTGTAAGGTGTCTCCCTTTTTCAGGTTTCTTGCTTTTCTACTTTCTGTTCACCTTAATTTGGCTGTAATGGTTGATTGGAGGTATTCTTAGCACAACCTATTATTCAATTTCTTGTTTCATTTTGAAAATTGTTATCAAAGCGTAATCAAGGGAACCAAGGTTATAACAGTATTTAAAAGAATGTAATCCATGGACAAAGACCAGATGTGGAAAACAGACATACATAACAAAGAACATAAAGTAACCAAAATCATACATACAAAGTAACAAAAGCAAATGAGCACTCTGACTCCACTAAAAACTGGGAGCATGGACCAGGTGCACCAGTAGGATAAGCGTCCTCTGCTTTTCTAGGAACACCCGCCGAGTTGCTCATAAAAAGTCAAGCCCGGGGTAGATGAAAGTGGAAAGGAAAACTATGACACGTTCATGGCACAGATTGATACATCATGACGATCCATGAGTTCATGATGATGACCATATCAAACTATTGTTTTTTTTTCTGCTTGTACAGCAATTAGACAGATATGATGTAAAGAATCTGAATGTTGCTTGGCTCAGATCACAGATTGGTATTGTATCCCAGGAGCCGATACTATTCGACTGTAGTATAGCGGAGAACATTGCCTACGGAGACAACAGTAGAACACCAACCATGGATGAGATTATAAAAGCTGCAAGGAGTGCTAATATACATGAGTTTATAAGTGGTTTACCAAATGTAAGTTACTTCATATTAAGTTATCAGAAAATGGGAAAAAAATTTGAAATTTAAGCTTCAGATTTTAAAATCAACAATATTTTCAAGACAGATTAAGAGCATTGATAAGTAGAAATTTTTGCAAAACTTGTCAGTAATATGTTATAAATTGAAATCAACACAAAGATTGTTCCTTTCCCCACTAACTTTTTTTGTGAACTTGCCTCCCTAAATCTGGAAGTTACTTTGGACATTTATTCATCATCAGTTCACATTAGCTTAACATAGAAAACTAGGGTGTTTTGATATCATATTCTGCCCAATTAAGGGGGTAGACCTAGTGTAAGGTACATACACTTGATATCAGTGATATGTTTGTATCATATTCAATTTCACCAAAGCCTATCAAGCTTTTATTTGAAACAGAATGAAATCCGTCCAATTTACTTTGATGCTTACATGAGTTTGATGTGAAATGCTCAATACAAACGTTCCAATGACTTGAAAGAGTCATGTCCCTTATCCTAGGTCTACCTCCTTAAATGTATAAATGTCGTAGATGATTTTAAAGAATATTACATACTAGAATATAAAGAAACATGAATTTTTATTTTCTTAAAGGGATATGATACCAATGTTGGAGATAAGGGGACACAACTCTCTGGTGGACAGAAACAACGAGTGGCCATAGCTAGAGCTTTGTTACGTAATCCTCGTATATTACTTTTGGATGAGGCTACCTCTGCACTTGACACTGAGAGTGAAAAGGTCGGTTTAACTTTATTTACCACCTCTGCTATTGACACTAAGAGTGAAAAGGTTGGTGTAACTTTATTTACCACCTCTGCACTTGACACTGAGAGTGAAAAGGTTGGTCTAAGTTTGTTAACCACCTCTGCTCTCGACACTGAGAGTGAAAAGGTTGGTCTAACTTTGTTAACCGCCTCTGCTCTTGCCACTGAGAGTGAAAAGGTTGGTTTAACTTTATTTACCACCTCTGCACTTGATACAAAAAGTAAAGGCTTATTTACTTGATATAACAGACAAGGCTACACTAACAGTAAAAAAGTTTGTCTTTATTCTTGTAATATTTTAACTTGTGACGTTTTTACATAGGAAATGAGGAAGGTTTAAGAGAATCGATGTAAGAGATATCCTGTAAACATTCCAATTTTCGCTGTGTTCTAATTTTCGCTGTTATCCTGGTGGACAGAAAACCACAAAATTTATTTTTACACTACATAACACTAAACATCTTTTTTTTTAATCACCGAATTTGAAACCTGTGAATCTGTTCATTAGATGGAATCCATGTAAATAATTAATCATGAAAATTAATACGTTAACAGTATTTTTTTGAGAATAAAGCTCACAACTATTGAACATTTGTTTTTTGAAAACTTTTTTTGTTTTTTGTTATTTTTTTCTGTGAATACTTTAAATTTTAAAGCAGCAATTTTATCTAACTATATTTTTCGTTTTACAGATTGTACAAGAGGCCTTAGATAAAGCCCGAGAAGGAAGAACATGTATAGTTATTGCCCATAGACTGTCAACCATTCAGAATGCTGATAAGATATGTGTGATCAAACATGGAACGGTCAGTGAGGCAGGGAGACATAACGACCTGATGGCTAAACAGGGGCTTTACTATAAACTGAACATGGCACAGAAAAGACAGAAGTAGAGAGGAGCTTTATCAAAAACCTTGTGTAGCGGGGAAATACGACTTAAATATTGTATAGTGTTCAAGTTTTGTATGATTTTAACTGTAGCGTTACGGACCAAAAATAAATGGAGAACAAGACTTACACACCCTATTATTTTTGTCACCACATTTACTTTCGGTGGCAGATCCAGAAGATGGGGTGCAGAGGTTGGCACTCCCCCTTTTTATTTTAAATTTTATGTGTAAAATTGACAGTAAATAATGTCCTAATAATCCCCTCTTTTTTCTGAGGAACCCTGGCTGGCACCCCTCCTTTTCAAAGTCTGGATCTGCCTCAGATTTTTGTGCAGTTACAGTCAAGTAAACAAATTAATTGTTATTAAACTTCAAAGATTTTGAGAAATAAGTTTTTCATATTGTTTAAGTCAAATTTTATGTATGCTTTTTTTTTTAAACCTTATATTAAAATTATCCAGCACAAATTTTGAAAATCTTACAACAGAAGTACAGTTAATTGAAGTTCGCAATATTATATGATTGGTACTTTTAAATTACTAAATTTGGTATTATTTTTGTAATAACTTCTGACATTAAGAATATAAGGTGTATATTTCATGCTGTTTTAGTTTTGTGTTTATTGGAATTTACCTTATGGAATCTCAACTTAAGGAAATAAGACTTATTGTAAGGAACACAACTCATACAAATCATTGAAACATTTGTATTCATCATTTGACATCATTCTCATGTAAGCATCAAAGTGACTGGGATTGATCTTATTCTGTGTCAAATGAAAGCTTGATAAACATTGGTGAAACTGAGTATGATACAAACATATCAATGATTTCAATGATGAGTTATTTCCCTTATCCTAGGTCTGCCTCCTTATGTTTAATGCAAAAACTGATACAAGGATATTGTTTTAATTTTAAAACTTGTCTTTTAGATTGAATGCTTGCTGATGAATGTTTTACTTGTATGTTTGCAAATGATATTTATGTTGAAGTCTTGTAAACTGAGTTAGTACAGATGGGTATGGGAAAAAATGTAAAAACACAAACACAGGATAACTTTCTACCAGATCTCGCTAGGAATGCAATCTTTTACTTTATAAGTTACAATGTTCTAAAGTTCAAACAATCAAATCTTTCATATTGGGAATATATGAGAATTACTTAAGACATTTGAGTTTTGGAGTTTGTTAAAACAGAAGATAGTATGAGCTCTGTATTTGTCCCTGTAATCTATTTTAGTGGTCATTTTGTATTAAACTTTTACTTTCAAAATTTGTTTATAATTATGTGTCATTGTTTGTTGCACTGAAAGTGTATTATATATGGAAGGTTTTTGGCTGAGATAATGGTCCAAGGCTAGCCATATTGGACTGAGGCATAGCCAAGGACCAATAACTCAGACAATACGGAAAACTTTATGCAATCATACATTTCTTTACTAGCTAGGCCAATATGACATTTTGGACAGGGAAACCCTGTATTTGACGGCTAAATCCTGTATTAGCACACTTTTGTATTATATTTGTAGTTTCCTTCATATTAAGGCTAATATTCAAATGTTAGTCAATAAATTTATATGGTCTATATGAAATCCTGTCATATTTGATATCCTTACTTCCATTTATCCTGAATGAATTTTGTTAGATATTTGTTACAAGTCAGCATGTACCTCAAAATAATCACAGACCAGTACATGCCAGTTATATGACTAGTATAAATATTGTTCTCATTTTCACAAGGCCTGTAAAGTGTGTTTTAGCTCCCCCCTCCCCACACACACACACAAATATTTTTCATTTTATTAAAGCAGCTTTACTCCCTACCTTTTGGAAAGAAAATAAAAAAAACATTGTTTGTTCTGTGGGTTTTTTTCTACACCATAAAAAAAGCTGCATTACAAACACTGCTTTTTTGTCTACATATGCTATATTTTTATGTGACAATAGTCCTTTTTGTATTTAGATCTGTACTTCTAAGAAAACAACTTAAATTTCCCACTAAAATCAACCATGTCAAACCAAATCAAAAACAACAATTCTTCCAAAGAGTTAATTTCATATACAATCTGTATAGATTTTAACTCATAGTGCAACTCCCAAATGAAAAACTAGACAATCAGATTCTAATATTTGGCACAGTTTCTACCATTGAAGTATAACACAATATCTACCCATCAAAAATCTTAATGGATGCCAAAAGATTCCAGAGAGAGATAAAACTGGACACTGGTCTACATGAGTTGCTGTAAGTTGAGCCTGGGTTTGTCTTTGTTATTGTTTGTACTTAACACTGTTTACTGTTTATTGTATGGTAAATTTAGACATATCATTTATTTTATTTATTGTTTTATTGATCAATCAAGTAAGGCACCCATGTGACAATCAGTGTTATATTGTTTTTATTAGGTTTATTTTAGCTCCATTGTACATGTATTTGCTTAGGGAAAAATCACTTGAGCTGATTTGCTTTTTCTGGAAGGGAATTATACTCTTGGGATCAACTGTGTAACTTACTGGGACCATAGAAAGACTCTGGCATAAAACTAAAATTGAAGAGTCCTTTTTTAAATAATAGGGTCTTAACTTTAGAGGACAAAAATAATTTCTTGCCATTTGTTGAAAGACCATAGACTGCCTGATGCTTTATTTTCTCCAATATTTTTATCTTTATGATCCACTCCCCTATATACCCATACTTGTTATGAAAATAATTATGTTATCCAGAAGTTAAAATACTCATAACATCATCTTTACAAAAAAGGAAGATTCTTGGTTTTATATATAGCTACAAATCCATGGATACTGGTATAATTTGTTTTATTCAGAACCATGATACTGTATATTTTATGTGTCATAAATAACGTTGATGTGCTTTAGTACAATTACAATTTGATCAGAGGACATTTAATGTAAATTTCAACTGCTATCACCACATAGAGATGGCCTGTTAGAACACATTGTTATTGTATTGTAATATGAAAGTGCCACTAGATTTATGTAGGTGTATAGGTTCATTTTTAATACCAGCCAAAGTTTGAATTGTTATAAATGGCAGTTTTGCTTGTTACTTATAAAAAGATAAATTTTTATCTACTTTAACTTCTTTTTATGTACAATTTATTTTCATTTTTTCCATAAGGAACAAAAACACTCGTTAAATCTTAATGTGTTCTTAGCAAGAGAGGTCATATTTTGGTTATTAGTGATAACCAATTAATTATCCTATTTATTATTTAGATTTCCACTATTTTTTTTATTTTCAACATAAGTTTGATATTTTGTGAATAGTATATTGATATTCATGTTTTAATATTTTGGCGGGAGAATGAAATTACCGAATTTATTTCACGGTATGAATTATGAAAAAAATGAACACTGGGAACATTCAGTAAATCACTGCAATCTGTATAATAATGTATAATATTCTCTTTCAACATAATTCACTGAAATAAGTTTGTCTTTGCATTCTTAAGATGAAATATGAACATAAAATATGTAAAAACTATCTAGAAAATTGCATTTAATAAACATTTACAGGAAAATAAGCCGGTATATGCTGGTATAGAGTTGTTGGTTTGCTTTATACATGTGTTTGTATTTAGATATTGTACCAATCATATCATTTCTATCTCTATATAGTTACCTGTGTGTTGTTTTTGGTAGATTTTATGTATAGTTTTACCCATGAAGCAGTTATTGGTTACATCCTCATATCACAAAAGATTTACTTGTAAATTTTGTTTGGGCAAAATGTGGCACTTTATCCATTGTAATCTATAAATGGAAATTTAATGATCTTCGTTTTTTCTTTCCTTTCTTACTATTTTTCTGTTTTTGTTTTTATTTCATATATTATAACCAGTAGAATGGTTAACTTCAGGGGATTAAGTTGGTCTTCCTTGGAATTACCATACCCTAATAAACTACCTTATAAATTGATTTGCCAATTGACAAGATTTGATCTTTTTGTTATTCCATAAGTACATTTATTTCAATCTACATTTGATAGAAAAATTAAATCACCTTCCCAAATGTCCAGTTATCTATCTTAGGAAGATCACCAGGTCTATCCCCTGAAGGTAACTATTTTATTTGCTGTAAATATCCTTGTAAAAGTAAGGGGATTACTATACAGCTAATAACCTTTGGACTTGATGATTGTCAGACTAAAGATGTCAAATTTATTACCACCAGACATGTGAGAAGAACCTGATGACATCTATAGAGATTGGTAATGATCAATATGACATTACTTAACAGAAAATCAACTGAATCTTGAAATATCTAAACTGAATATGTGTATAATTTATTGACAAAACTTTTGTGTGTTGGTGTTGAATTATTGAGGTTAATTCAGTTATCCCAATTTATCTTTCCTTTTAACTACAATCTGTGCAAATAACTGTAACTTTTTTCGCCATGCTTATAAATCAGGTATGATAAATCTAGTTAAATGTTCTTTTATTTCCTTGTGACTGAAAGATTGATAGAAAGTGATCTTCACTGTGTGCTTTATTCTTACATAAATATTGTAATAAAAATTTTTTAAAAAACTTTCTTTGTTGTTTCTTTCTAACACTATAAAGGGGCAACTTATTCACTTATGGAGATTCATCTTGTTCACTTACATGGACAAAGGAGTAATTTAATCACTAATTGAGATTTGTCTTGTTAGCTCACTTTGTCGAAGGAGCAACTTAAGGGTTACTAACGTAGATTCATCTTGTTTGCTCACCTGGCCAAAGGACCAACTTCAGGGGCACTAATGGAGATTCATCTTGTTCACTTACATGGACAAAGGAGTAACTTAATCACTAATGGATATTTATCTTGTTAGCTCAAATGGCCAAAGGCCATGTGAGATATTGCCATTTTTTATATTTAAAGTTGTTGGACAACTCCTTGTTAGAGGTATTGCTCTTAAAAGTTTTTAGCCATATCTTGAAAACAATGATAGAGTGAAAAAAACTTTCATTTATGACATGATCTTGACAAAAGTCTTCTTGAGTTGAAATTGTAGAACAACTTTGACTAAAGAAATTGTGAAAATTGAGTTTGCTTTTTTTTTGTTGCAGTTTTCAGCCAATATCTTAAGAACTATAATTGAGAGAAAAGAATTGATCTTTACAACAAGCTCTATCAAAGTCTCCTATTGGTAAAAGTTGTAGGATGATATCTTGTAAGAGTTAATGCCCTTTAATGGCCAAATAAAATGGTTTTTTTTTTTTTACAGTTATTAGCCAATATCTTGAAAATTAAAATAGTAAGACATTTCAAATTGATGAATTGAGTTATTCCCCTTGATAAGTGAAAAATGAAGAAGATGTACTGAATATTAAATATCAAAATCTATATCACAGGATTTATCATTCCAAGATATCTATATATCACATATTTATATTAAAATACATGTATAACTTTTTTTTATATGTACATGTATTACAAGTGTTTGTTTCAATCCTATATCACACCTCTAGACCTATATCGCATACCCTATATCACAACTCTAGACCTATATCACATACCCTGTATCACAACTCTAGACCTATATCACATACCCTGTATCACACCTCTAGACCTATATCACATACCCTATATCACAACTCTAGACCTATATCCCTTATGATATCGCACCCCTTCACAGACCATATTTGAAGTACAAATGGTTACAATATATGATATAATGAACATGACATGTCAAAATCTGTATCACATGGGGTATCAACCCTTGACCTATATCACCCTGTGGGCTGGTGGCCCTTGGGGTGATATTGGAGTCTTGGGTTGACACGGCATGTGATGCAGAAGGGCTTCTTGGACATGGACTGATATTGAACAAGGGTGATACTGCATGTGATACAGATTTTGACATGTAATATTCAGTATACATAAGCAGAAGGGCTTCTTGGACATGGACTGATATTGAACAAGGGTGATACTGCATGTGATACAGATTTTGACATGTAATATTCAGTATACATCAGCAGAAGGGCTTCTTGGACATGAACTGATACTGAACAAGGGTGATACTGCATGTGATACAGATTTTGACATGTAAAATTCAGTATACATCAGCAGAAGGGCTTCTTGGACTGGACTGATATTGAACAAGGGTGATACTGCATGTGATACAGATTTTGACATGTAATATTCAGTATACATAAGCAGAAGGGCTTCTTGGACATGAACTGATATTGAACAAGGGTGATACTGCATGTGATACAGATTTTGACATGTAATATTCAGTATACATCAGCAGAAGGGCTTCTTGGAGATGGACTGATATTGAACAAGGGTGATACTACATGTGATACAGATTTTGACATGTAATATTCAGTATACATCAGCAGAAGGGCTTCTTGGACATGGACTGATATTGAACAAGGGTGATACTGCATGTGATACAGATTTTGACATGTAATATTCAGTATACATCAGCAGAAGGGCTTCTTGGAGATGGACTGATATTGAACAAGGGTGATACTGCAAGTGATACAGATTTTGGCATGTAATATTCAGTATACATCAGCAGAAGGGCTTCTTGGACATGGACTGATATTGAACAAGGGTGATACTGCATGTGATACAGATTTTGACATGTAAGATACACTTGATCATATATTTAAATAAAAAAGTATTGTATAATTACAGTAAACTCAAACAACCAACAAAAATGATTGAGAATTGAGAGTAGGGGTACAATAAAGGTTATAGCCATGTGATACAGGGGTGTGACATTGCATTGTTTAATACAAGTCAAACATTTAACAATTATCAGCTATTCGAAGTTGTTGTATTTACTATTTTATACATGGTAAATGAGATTACAGGATATGAACATTAAAATTTGTGTCATTACTAAACTATGGTCAGTTAGTATTTATATACATGTACATGCTGAAAATCCTTTAAAAACTTAACAAATTACAAGTTCAAAGGGTAATTATTCTTAAACCAGGGCTGATGATCAAATTCAAAATTTATATATAGATAAATTGTGACTATCTGAAAAAGGGGGAACAAATAAAAAAAAATTAATATAAAATTCTTATTTCTTTTGTCCAAGTTCTTTGACCTTTTTTCTTTGGTCCAGAATCTTATATTCTGTAAAACATTTAATTACAGAGCTGAATTATGTTTGAATACTGTGTCCATACAAGTCCCAAATGTTCAGGATTCAACTCTCATAGTTGTACCAAGCTGTATCCTGCAAAATTTTTATTTCTTCTCAGTATACCATCTGATATAATATGATCATTCATGATCATTTCTTATTACAGTGAAACCTGTCTAAACTGAACCCTGAGTACTGTGGAAGTTCTATTGTTCGCTGGGTACCAATTTTCCTGGTTTTCGTTGGAAGGCAAAACCACTGAAGTTAGTTCCAAACCAAAAAGAGATTTCAGTTGAAGTGTATACTAAAAAATCTCACCACGAATTCAAGAACTTGTGTTTCTTCCCTAATCCACGAAAATTGGTATCCAATGAATTAAAGTACTTTTACAGTAATCAGAAAACCTATCTAAACCAGATATATTTCATCGTTCCTAGAAACCAATTTGAATGCATTTCTAACCTTGATAAACTAAACACCTGTCTAAACCAGACACTTTTCATTGTTCCTAGATACCAATTTGAATGCATTTCTAACATTGGTAAACTAAACACTTATCTAAACCAGACACTTTTCATTGTCCTAGATACCGATTTAAATGCCTTTCTAACCTTAGTAAACTAAACAGCTGACCAAACAGAACCGATTTTGAAGTCCAAAAAGGATTCGGTTTAGGCAGGTTTTGCCGTAAATGGCGGATGTGGAAACTAATTTCGTAACACTTTTCCCAGCAACTACTGTTGTTATTTGGTATCCAGCATCAGGTTCTGGCTAGTCAAACATCTACATGTAATTCCTGTTTAATGAAATTCTGCCACTTCTGTCTTTGACCAATTTTTGAAATTTTTACGTTAAAGCAATTTTTTTTATGTAGTATTTTTCGCAGAAAACATGTGTAATCTTAACCAAAAACTTACCACAAAACTTTTTTATGTGGAGGTTCCAAGTTTTCATTGTTTTCTTGTGAGTCTCCCCCTCCTAACGTGGGAGTATTAACATGTTTGCTAAGATGTGCCTATTATCATCTGTCAGACTGCAAGGTTCTGCCAGATTAAAAAATAAAGATCTGTTGGCCAATTAAGAGACACTATGCTTTTAGGATACACCACTAAAAATAAATTTGAACCATTTGGATCATCCATTTCTATACCCCAATCTGTCTAGATGGGACATATGAAGGTAAATCAGTGTTGTGGAAGTTTCTTCTTACAAAAATAGGATGATTTTATGTTTTCAGACTATAACTCAAAACCATTGCAGCAATTTCAATGAAACTTTAATGAATTATTTATAAATTTCTCAAGATGTAAGTTCAGCCCAAGTCATACCAAAAGTGAATGAAAGGTCAATGGTTTTGCAGAATTCTGAAGCAGCAGAGAATGCATACCTTGCAAGTGCATCTAACCCAGTTTCCAGTAGAATTTAGATTGTTCATTAACAGTAAGTTTCCTGTGTTGGCTTTGGCTTTGAAGCAGTTATTGTTGTTTTTTTGGTTTTTAGTTTTTTCTTCTTGTTCAATCTGAGTTATTTTACTTCATTTTAAAAGGGGTTCTTGTAAAAAATCATAAACAAATTATAGGTGGTAGACCATAGTAAATATATTATAGATGAACTAATTTTTATGCTGTTTAATTGTGTAATATTTTATCTAAAGTGGCCAATTTAAAAAGGGGGAAAATTGTGATCATACCAAATTACTTTAACCCTGCCACATTTTTTGCATCTGTCGAAAGTCAGGAATTTCTGGCCTCTGTATGTACTGTTTCGTTTTTACATCCAGTATACTTTTATGTAGATGGAGTTTATAGGGGTTACTATGTCGCTGTACCTATGTATAATGTTATTTTGATGCCTACCCTGAGGTGTGAGGGTTTCTTTATTATTCATTGAAGATTTTTGAGCAGACATTCTTCATCTCAGTGGGGTTATTGTCTCTTTGACAGTCACATATTCACCATTTCCATTCTCATTTTTTTTTAATGATACCGAAACATAAGGACATTACAACAAAATTTACAAATCATTTTTTATTCTTTCTTTTTCCAACTTTGTTTTTCTTTCGTTGTTTTTTAATCTGTCTAGAATTCATCCACACAGGGTAATTTCCATGCTCATTTAGTTTTGTCTTCTTGTTGAATTTCATTCCTGGTGCTGCATCCACATCCACTGTTAAAACATAATTGATATAATTAATTCGGACATATTAGACTACAAAATTTGATATGATGTAACAGGTTAAATTAAAAGTAAACATGCTATATTTATGACCCCGTGCAGGTCCGGGTGTTAAAAGAATAGGCCTGCAGCAGCGCTAAGCTTGTCGTAAAAGGCGACTAAACAGTGCTCAGAAACCTAGCCGGGGGCTAGGCGCTCTGCCCACAGAGCAACTGGGATGTGTGCCCCAGGTGGTGGAATGGGGTACCCCTGGCGTGTTACATGCTGGGGTTGTCAGGCTATAATACGGAAAACCTGACCGCAAACCATAGTGGTGCACCGTGTTGGGAAAAATGCCACGTTCCTCGCACGTTAAAGAACCCTGCTGTGGTATTCGATAGGAGTAGGAACCTTTGCGCTCCGCCACAGGAGGCTAAATTGCCCGACCTTACCCATCCCCCTTTTTCCAGTGGCAATCAAAATTTGTCGACCCTATTATCCTTGTGACCCATCCTCTTTTTTCATTTCATGTTCATTTTATCATCCATTTCATGTTCATTGTCTGAATATAGCTGAAATATTGCTGCTCGGACGTTAAACCCCAACAAACAAACAAACAAACAAACAAGCTATATTTATGGACCTCAAAACAGTTCTTTTAATTGCTAGCTTTCATCTTCACTTCTAAACTCATCTTGCACTACATCAATTTTTTTCAGATGTTACATGTATACATGTATTGCCCTCTGACCCCTGTCATTGGTTAAATTTCAATTTGCACAAAAACATTCTATAACTTTTGTAAAATTGGTAATGTAAAAAATTTAGAGATCAAGTACAAATGATGTCAAATCACTACAAAACTTCAATAAATCTAATGTATTGAGTCATAAAAGTACATGTGACATGTTGTGGCCCTACAGAATGAGAAAATGGGAAGAACAGAGTGCAAAGAGACAATAAATACAGCTTTTCCAAGACTCTAAGAATTCTAAAGGAACAGAAAAAGGGGAGATATGATGAAAGACATCACGCAAGCACATTATACCACTATAATATCTAAGCATTGCATCACTTAAAAAATTACTCTGTCATAAGTTAAACTGGCAGTAGATAAGCAAAGACTCTCATGGACATAGCAAATTGTACTGGTCATCACACAAAGACTCTCATGGACATGGCAAATTGTACTGGTCATCACACAAAAAATCTGATGGACATGGCAAATTGTACTGGTCATCACACAAAGAATCTGATGGACATGGCATATTGTACTGGTCAACACAAAAAGAATCTGATGGACATGGCAAATTGTACTGGTCATCACACAAAGACTCTCATGGACATGGCAAATTGTACTGGTCATCACACAAAGAATTTGATGGACATGGCAAATTGTACTGGTCATCACACAAAGAATGTCATGGACATGGCATATTGTACTTGTCATCAAACAAAGAATCTGATGGACATGCCAAATTGTACTGGTCATCACACAAAGAATGTCATGGACATGGCAAATTGTACTGGTCATCACACAAAGAATCTGATGGACATGGCAAATTGTACTGGTCATCACACCAAGACTCTCATGGACACGGCAAATTGTACTGGTCATCACACAAAGAATCTGATGGACATGGCAAATTGTACTGGTCATCACACCAAGACTCTCATGGACACGGCAAATTGTACTGGTCATCACACAAAGAATTTGATGGACATGGCAAATTGTACTGGTCATCACACAAAGAATCTGATGGACATGGCAAATTGTACTGGTCATCACACAAAGACTCTCATGGACATGGCAAATTGTACTGGTCATCACACAAAGAATGTCATGGACATGGCAAATTGTACTGGTCATCACACAAAGAATCTGATGGACATGGCAAATTGTACTGGTCATCACACAAAGAATGTCATCGAAATGGCAAATTGTACTGGTCATCACACAAGAGCAACATATCAAATACATAATCATAAACACATTCCCTCAAATAAAAATTAAGAAATCTATTACAGATACAGTAAAAGTCGGATGAACGGACAAACAAGGCAATACTGCCCCAATCTAATGAGTGGGGTAAAATAACCCTGGAATTAAACTTTCTTAAACATGTCTTACTTCCATCATTTTTTATGCGTGGTTCCTCCTTCATTTCTTTGTCTTCAGCAACAGTCCTGGTGGCCACAACTTTCTTTAACATGTCTAACTCTTTCTTTGCATAACTTTCTCTCTTTATAGCTCTCATTTTTCTTCTCTGTTTACTTCTGATACTTTTAGCCATCTGTAAAATTTAAGCCATGCACAAACATTACATGAAAAAATGAAAAACAAAACGTCAAATGTGACATTTTTATGTGTTATAACCATTATAACATTAGATGATTTTTTATGAAGTTTTCATATTTTTTTCCCTGCACTTACAGGAACGGAATGTCAATTATGCTCTATATAACTTTTGCATGAACATGTTAGTACAAATATAGGCCTCTAAAATATGAATAAGCAAAAATTCTGTCCATAATTCAGAAATGAAAATTTTTCTTTTGAAGAAAAACCTAAAAATACATGTATGAAATGTTTAGAATGTTGCACTTGTCTCATAATGAATTTAATGCTGAACCACAGATACTTGAACTACAACAAATGTGTGGAACCTCAATACTGTATATATTAATAATTATTTGTTCTATATTATTGCTACAATTGTAATGGAATTTCTGGAAATGGTATTTTAAACAGTCACTTAATTCATTGTGTACCACTGATTTCTTATAAATTACAAAAATAATTATCTTATGAAAACATACAAATGTAGACATCAAATTGACACAGATGTTTAATAGTCATTAAGACATATTGTCAATAAACAGTCAACCAAGCAATACAATGGGGACACCAAATTGATTAACTACATGTAGTTTTAACAACATTCACCTAAAGACAAAATTGTCCCCAAAAAACATTAAAATTATGATCTGGAGTAGTTACAGGGCCATAAAGAGCATATAAATCAAGAACAATGATTGGTACACACAGTAAGTATTCATGAATCTGGATCATTTCGTCATGAAACCTGTTCACCTACTGTGGCTACAGAGTCATTTCGCCCACTTTCCTGTTCGCCTCAGGTTGTTTAGTCTATACTACTTCACCTTAAAAGTTTCGTTTGAATTTCCATTGTCATTTGCAACTCATCATTTACAATTGGAATGATTTTTTTCCAAAATTTTATCATATTTTTAATTCAGTTTTGCAAGAAGTTTAATTACTTTTAATCATTTATTTAATAAATGTTAATTCAATTATAATTTGTAATAACGAAAAAATTTACTATAACTTTTTAAATCTTATAAAATATCATAAATTAATACTGAACCAACAGTAAAGCCATGCTTGTTTATTCATTTAATTTAATTGCAAAACAGATAAATTACATGCAGGAACTTAGTTATTTGGCATTTTGATTTTCAGAAATCCTTTTTTGTCGTATTTTTAATTCTCGTTAAATAGCCATTTTCTTTGTGCATATGCTTGATAAGAAAAAAATCGATATAGAAATTTATATATGATAATGTAAATACTATCAGTCCATGGTTTGTTTCCTTTATTATATACATGGACATGTATTTTGTAATTATGACATTTACCCCCTTATACAGGAATCTACAATGTTTAACACATATTTCATATCAAGGCGAAACAACCCACAGCGAACTGGTTTGTAGGCATATTGACATGATTCCAGTATTCATGAATCATTATACATGCATCACCATAAGCCTCAGCACCCCTGGCCTTACTCCTACAACATAAGAGGTTGGAATTCCGTTCCTCCCTACCCCAACTTCATACTTCCGAGCGCCATATTGCATACCGCTCTTTCTGACGTTCTTTGAAATCGGCAGAATTATAGTAAAATATTTACCATTTAAAACATTTTATGCAGTTTCTTTAGCATAAAACAGGAGAAGGTGAATAAACTGAAGAAAAACAAATGACCTACCTTATTAGAAAATCCAGCAATCCTGGAAATCTTTAGTAAAAGCAGTTTAAATGAACTTCACATTTAGTTTTTAGCTTTTTGAATGTGTATTTCCAGTTCCTCATTTGCTTTTGTTACTTTGTATGTATGATTTTAGTTACTTTAGGTTATAGACCACCAATTCAACCAATGAGCATTTGGAACATACACAAAATAGTCCTACACAGAAATTACCCCTGTTCCTCATAGCGCTGTGAAAAAAGTTCTCATTTTATTTTAAAAATTTAAACAGTTTCTGAAAGGAAAAAATATTTCTGTACATTTTAGAGGTACATTTTGATTCTTGAGACGTGAAGCCTAATCTCCATAATGATTTCTAAATACACCCCTATCTTGTGAAAACACTGGGATTTCCCATGCTACATGTATTTATAGACCCTTCACTTCCAGTGACCAGTACTGCACTGCAAGTCTGCTAACCCCACATGCCATTCTGAGGATTGTGAGCTGACATATGTAGAATCATGCTGATGTATAGTCCTCTGCAGGTTAGAGTTAAGGTAAAGTCCAGAGAAGCCAATGAATATTGTGAAATTAGGATAGAAGCCTATGGGAAGTGGAATTAGTGGTTTCTAGCCTAAAAATATGTTCTTTATAGTGTATGTCTGTTTTCCATGTTTGGTCTTTGTCCCTAGATTATATTCTTTTGATTACCACTATAATCTTGGTTCCCTTGATTACTCTTTCTGGTTGATAAAATTACAGATTTTAAAATTTCAGAAACAAACAAATTAAATTAACCAATGAATTTGTTTTAATAACTTTAAGTTTGTTTTGTATTTCATAAAATTAGTGATCTAATTCAAAATGGCTGGCCACTTTGATAACTGTCTTCATTACAAATGTTTTCTAGGTATTTAACAAAAAAATTAGGATTTTATTGCCTGATTTCTGGTAGGTAAAACTACCATTATGTAAATAAAAGACTTAAAATATTTTAAATCACATGCTTAGCTAATTATTCACATTTGCGATGGCTTTCAACATGTCAGATGATAGAGGGTAGGATGACAACAAGTCAGAAAATAGCTTCCCAGACAACCTCTAGCACTACTGGAGTACCCCAGGCCTCAGAAATCAGAGCCATAACAAACATACATTGATATCAAATATTAACAGAATTAAGGCATGTTTATTTTAGGTCAAAAGTGCTACCAATAAATTCACTGATTTTCCCCATAATAGACATGTTCCCTTATGTTAATAGCTAGAAAGATTTTGAATATTCATCTAGCCCATTCTAGGTTATCAAAGTTCGGACTTATATACATGTAATGCGACCGCTAAGTACAGGTGATCCAAAAAGAAAAACAGGCTTTTAAGAAATGATTCGTTAAGCTATTCGAATTGTAAAATTTGATAAACTCTGCATAATTTACCTTATCTTTCTTGTTTTTCGAGCATGCAATGTTGTTTTGGTGGGTATCACAGGCAAAGGGGAGTGTAACCGTAAACAAGCAAGTTTAGATGACATCTCGTCCCCTCTCTCGTACCTTCACAAACCGTGACCGTTGTCACAAACAAAAGGTTAAATATAGGTAAATCCTTTTCAAAATTTATAAATTATTTAATTCGTGAGTTCTTGAAATAGTGTATTTTTTGGCAATCATTATATAATTTGAAAAACTAAGATTATTTCAAAAGTTGTTGTCAAAAATTAGAACTGATTGTCGCTTGAAGTTGGGTTTTCTTAGAAATTGCAGCAAAATTGTGTCAAAAGTGCTTAGTTTATCCCCCATGAAAATTGTGTCCAACATAAATTGGGTGCATGTCCTCATTGGTCGTCAAATAAACACGGTTCAACAGGCTGCGTTTTGTTTTTTAGTGCCAGCTACAGCCTGCACAGTGGTGTGAGGGGTTCCTCTTTTTCTTTTTTTTTTTGGGGGGGGGGGAGGGGGGCATACTCACCATATTTTGAATTCTCCTTATACGAAACAAAAATGCATGGACTGATCCGAAAGGTTGTGAATATCACGTTGTAGACAACAAAAACAATTTCAAGAGTAAAAGACAACTATAAACTGAGTATTTCAAACAAAAACATGTTTATTCGGAAGAAAATTGCAATTCAAAAATCGTCTGAATATAGCTGAAATATTGCTGCTCGGACGTTAAACCCCAACAAACAAACAAAGCAATTAAAAAAAAACCTATTGTAATGTATTAAGATAAGCCAATAGTGTGAGAGATGGGCGGACATTTTCTTGCATGCTACACGCGCATGTCTAAGTCTGTATTTGATAGGCAAAACAGTGCGTTTAGTTCCCAGGCCATAAAATAATACCAATATGATATTACATTGGCGACGAGAATGGTGATTTTCTCTAAAAAAAAAGGGGGGCAAATTGACGGCGAGGATTTAATTAGTGAAGATTTAAGTCTGATATATACGTGGTTGGATTAAATTCCGATTTCACATTAAAACAATAGCTGGGTATTTGGACTTGCATGCACCAGAACCGTTCGAAGTTATTGGTGAAACAAATCTTGCGAAACAGTATTTAAAACGGTTCGAGTATTACGTAAAAGCAACCGGAATGTCTGAAGATGAACAGAAACGAGCTATGCTACTACATATAGCTGGGCATGAAGTACAAGACGTTTTTGAAACATTTACCGATACGGAAACTAAGTATGATCAAGCTGTTACGGCAATGAACAATTATTTTGAACCAATTAAACAAATACAGTTTGAGAGACATATGTTCAGGAATGCTAAGCAACACGACAGAGAAACAACAGATGATATTATTGTGAGAATTTCAAAACTCTTTATCGCTTGTAACTTTAGGCCAGACCAACGTGAAGATATGATTCGAGACCAAATTGATGAAAAATAGCAACAAACCCGAGCCGTGTATAGAGATCAAGAAATAAACAAAATCAGACGAAAGCAACCAATTCAAACCTCGAGGTGCTCCGAAATCGTATGCTGAAACCAATGGGAAAAGATTGTCACACGCAACTGCTCAATGTGGAAATAAGGGACATTACGGAAGAGATTGCAGAATATCTCGAAATATCACATGTCGTAAATGTGGAAAAATCGGACATTTTACATCAATGTGCAAGACAAAATCAACAAAAACGTTCACGCGATTGAGGTCGAAGAATTAGAAATATCCACATTGAATGGAAAAGACAACGCTGTCGTTTCCGTTTTCTATTGAAGGTAAAGTTATCGATTTTCTAATTGATTCGGGGCTTCTATCAACGTAATTGACAGAAAACAAATTGAGAAGTTAAAGGTGTCAAAATCTCGAGGATATGTGCAATTTAATTCCGTACGGTAACAAAACACCATGATGTAGAATTTCACATAATTAACGGGGAAGGAAGGCCGTTAGTTGCTATTAAAACTGCTACTGATTTAGGACTGCTACACATCGATATGTTAAATAGTAGTAACAACATGTCAAATTTTTAATCGACAACATATTTGTCCAGTGTGGTGGACGTGTTTTTCAACAAACTGTCGGCATTCCAATGGGAACAAATTGTGCTCTTTTACTTGCTGACCTATTCCTTCACTCTTATGAGGCTGACTTTATAGCTGGTCTGATCAGAAAGAAAGAATATCGTTTGGCTAGATCCTTCAATCTCAGTTTCCGCTGATAGATGACGTATTATCTTTAAACAATCCTAATTTCGGGGATTTGATACATCGCATCTACCCAAAAGAACCTGAGATAAAGGATACTACAGACACTGTGAAGCCAGCCTCATATCTTGACATACACTTAGAAATCGATGGCAAAGGAAAACTATTGACCAAACTTTACGACAAACGTGATGACTTTTCATTCAGAATTGTCAACTTTCCTTTCACCTGGGGCAAGATCCCTTCGGCTCCTGCGTATGGAGTGTTCATATCACAACTCATACGTTATGCCAGAGCTTGCCGAAACTACGCCGACTTTTTGTATCGCGCTAGAACTCTAACAAATAGGCTTCTGGAACAGGGTTATGTTGCTACAAGCTTGAAGTCATCACTACAGAAGTTTTATGGTCGTCATCATGAACTCGTGGATCGTTATGGTGTATCCATCTGCACCATGAAAACTGATTTATTCAACGGGTCATAGTTTTCCTTTCCTCGTTTGTCTACCCCGGACTTGACTTTTTATAAGCAACTCGGCGGCTGTTTCTAGAAAAGCAGAGGACGCTTACCCTACCGGTGCACCTGGTCCATGCTCCCAGTTTTAGGTGGCGTCCGAGTTGCTCATTTGCATTTGTTACTTTGTATGTATGATGTTCTTTGTTGTGTGTGTCTGTTTTCCATGTCTGGTCTTTGTCCCTGGATTACATTCTTTTGATTACCGCTATAACCTTGGTTCCCTTGATTACTCTCTCCAACACAGACACGATAATCAGTTCATTGAGGGCAGATTCGTAGTTCTTGGTAAACTCAAAGACTTCAAATTGAAATTGCGCATAGACAAATCAATATCACCTGTTGCTCAACCAGTGCAAAAAAATCCGTTTAAAATATGATAACAAGTAAAAATGAAAGTAAAAGATCCGACGTAATAGAGAAATTCAGTGGTCCGACACCATGGGTTTCAGGCTTCGTAGTAGTGCGTAAGAAAAACAGTGAAGTTCGTCTGTGCATAGATACGCGACAAGCAAACGCGGCTATTCAGAAAAAACGTTTTCCGATTCCCAGTATAGAGGATGCTCTGCAAAAAAGGAAAGAATCTGCGATATTTTCTCGACTAGATCTAAACCAATCTTTTCATCAGATAGAATTGGAAGAAGAGTCGCGTTATATCACCACACTCGTATGTCACGAATGCCTATATAGGAACGAGTGACAAATGTTTGGAATTAATTCCGCATCCGAGTTACACCAGCGTGTTATTGAGCAGGCAATACAAGACATACCAGGTTGAAAACATATTGCGACGATATATAATCATGCATTTATGCACAAAATCAAGAAGAACATGATAAAACACTTCGTGCCTTGCTTACATGTACCCGACTCCGTGAAAAGATTCTAACCTTGAACCGAGTCAAATGCGAGTTCAACAAAACACTATTGAAATTCATGGGACATTTATAATCAAGGGATGGTGTCCAACATAGCTGATACAAACAAGATCGAAGCCGTGCGTAATTTCGAGATACCAACTACGCCAGCAAGTGTCAAATCTTTCTCTGGATTAGTTATTTTTTTGTGCTAAATATATAAGTTGACAAGAAAAGAAGTTGAATGGCACTGGACTGCCCAACAACAAACAGCTTTTGAAACACTAAAACAATTATTCACAAGCGCCGATGTAATGGCATACTACAACCAAAACGCCAGAACAAGTATAATCATGGATGCATCTTCTTTTGGTATAAGAAGCGATTTTACACAAAATCAAACCAATGGTGACGATAGGCCAGTGGCTTACGCAATCGAACATTAAGCCCGGTCGAAAGAAGGTATTCACACACAATGCATGATGCTCTGTGTTGTATTTGTATGGAATGCTTTTTACAATATTTACTGACCACAAACACTTAAAACGAATTTTTGTCGCAGCACATGAAGCGCCGCCACGCATTCAAAAATGGGTTCTTAGCCTACAAAATCACCAGTTCACAGTGAAATGCGGACCAGGATATTTAAATGCAGCTGACATATAGTCGCGTTCGCCAATGAGAGACAGTGTAGGAAATGATAGCCATGAAAGAGAACATTACGTTAATTATTTGCAGTAAGTGCATGCCCGAAAGCGACGTCTTTCAAACAAATTGAAAATGCATCCGCACGAGACAAAACAATGAATCAAATTCGAAATTGTATTGCGAAAAACAAGAGGTCTAAACAAGGACAGATGAATCCATTTTATCTTGCCCGCAGAAAACTAACAGTGCAGAACTCTATAATTTTCAAAGGGGCAAAAATAATGATCCCAAGTAATCAGCTAAAACGTGTTCTTTGTCTCGCTCACGAATGGCACCAGGGAGTAGTAAAAACAAAGCAGTTACTGCGTGAGAATGTTTGGAGGCCAAATATTGACTCCGACGTAGAATCAATGATTCAAAGTTGCCATGCTTGCCAGTTAGTATCAAATCCGCCTCGCCCGCCAACTGTTACTATGTCAGATTTACCTGGCGGTTCTGGGAAAATAGCTATCGATTTCAGCGGTCCGTATTCAAACAACGAATATTTGTTAGTGGTTATCGATTATTATTCCAGATTTTCAGAGGTTGACATTATCAAATGGATTTTGAGTGCTACAATCTTGTGCCGAATATTCTCAATCAATGGATTATGTGCTGATATAGTTTCTGATAATGGCAGTCAATTTGTGTCAGACGAATTTAAAGCGTTTCTTAGTGATAATGGGATAGAACATACCCGTGTCACACCATATTGGCCACGTGCTAATGGTCTTGTAGAGAATTACAATAAGACATTAAAAAAATATACGCGCCGAATGTGCTGAAGAAAAAACTAACATGACGACTTATACAATTCTCTTTTATTGTACCGCGCAACACCTCATGCAAACCGGATGCTAATATGCTCCCTCATCTTTGCTATTTGATAGTATTGTAAAGATCAAACTGCCTTGCTTGATCAAAAACGATGCAAATACTGAAAGAACGAGATGCTAAAAAGAAAGCTGCCGAGAGACACTATGCCGATAAGACAAAAGCAAAGAACTACTAGAAATCTCGTGAAGGACAAAATGTAATTCTTAGAAAGAGAGATGGAGATAAACTTTCGGCAAAGTTTGAAAACAAAAAGTTCAAAGTTGTAAAGCAAATTAACTGGAACAAGTGTTCTTGTGAGGTCAGATAACGGTCTAACTTTCTACAGAAACACCCCGTATGTATTTTCCTACAAACTCCATGTTTTGGGGGATTTTATTGGTATATTAAGTATATGTGTGTCGTAGTTTCGGTCTTGGCTTTTATTTTTCGCTATATATGTATTTTTTCTATCATAGTCTACAACTTGAAATTGTTATGGGATTAAACACTGTTTTTCCAGAATTTATCGATGTGTAAAATCGGACCATTCACTCTCAAAACAAATAAAATATGTCGGGTTTGTGAGCGTATGGCCAGATTTTACACACCCGTAAATTCTGGAAAATCAGTGTTTAATCCTAAAATTCCAATCCCTAGCTATCTGAATTATAATAATAGTTTTTAAGTCGCTGATATTGCTACCTATTTCTTGCACTTGAAATTTCAGTACTTTATATTCGCATATGATTTTCATAATTATATATCTATACTCCACATAATGCTGTAGATCTGTGCCGTGTTTACCGCCATAGTGTCATTGTTCTAGCTTCATTCGAGATAAAAATGTACCTCTTAAATATCGTACACGTGTGATTTACGTGCGTTTCTTGCTTGTACAGTGTATGAGAACTGGAATTTTACATGAAATGATCGGTATAGGTCATACACATTTGCAAGGCCTCGATATCTATGATTAAACCATTGTTGTGACGTTAGTCTATTGGTTTAAAAGGATTCTTTTTTTCACGAATCTATGGTGGACAGACAATAGACAAAACTTTCCAAAAACAACTCAGTGAATAGTTTTTAGAAAGTGTAAATCTTTGTTCGATTTATCAGTACACCACTTATTACCATTAGTAAAAAAAAACAGAACTAACGAAGTTCAGTCATTTTTATTAAAGTAGGCTTCTGAATGTATATCCGCAAATCTATGTTGGTTTTCTATTTGTTCACTTGCCAATTCGTTTATCACGAACTGGCTCTTAACTTACACCCCGCTTGATTCGTAGTGATGGCATGTGACTTCAAGATCATTTGTCCATTAAGACCGTACATGTATATGGGTTGCTGCTGACGGTCGGAAGAAACCATTGGATAAGGGTTTTTTTTGTTACCTTGGAGTCTATTGCGTATACTCGTCGGAACAGTGATAGCTCTGACGAAACACACTTTAGAGTGTAGAAGTTAAAAGTTTTGAAAGCGGTTCGGTGGTACATTTTGCAAATCCAGCTATGTAGCGTTGTTTGTATATCTTTCTGTGTTGAGATGAAACGGGAAAAAAAGCCTGATTTCATGTGGTATTCAATAGATTTGTATAAGTAATTTTGTAAAGGACAACTAAAATGGTAAATATGACGTTATTCTGCTTAGAATGCGATTGATGTCCTACTAATGTAAATCCAACTGACGTCTTATGTAGAGGACTGTCATTTGCCAAATTAAATGAAAATCAGTGTTACGTTTGTATGCACCTGACTGGTTAAGCGATAGATCAACAGCACGTACAGTAGAGAGACAGCAATAACTAGCAACTTGATTACAGCAATAGGTACAAGATCAGTGATGACACTAGATATTTATCAAACTTTGAATGATAACACAGATATCGATGGTAAAGGAAAACTATTGACCAAACTGTGGCCGCGTTTTTTTTTCAACAAACGGTCGGCATTCCAATGGAAACAAACTGTGCTCCTCTACATGCTTACCTATTTCTTTACTCTTATGAGGCTGACTTTATTGCTGATTTGATCCGAGAGAAAGAACATCGATTAGCTAGATCCTTTAATCTCAGCTTCCGCTATATAGATGACGTATTATCGTTAAACAATCCTAGTTTCTGGGATTTGATACATCATATCTACCACAAAGAACTTGAGATGAGTGTTACTACAGACACTGTAAATTAAAGTCAGCCTCATATCTTGACCTTCACTTAGAGATCGATGGTGAAGAAAAACTATTGACTAAACTTTACGACAAACATCGTGACTTTTCATTCAGAATTGTCCACTTTCATCTTTGGCACCTGCGTATTGAGTTTTCATATCACAATTCATACGCAATGCCAGAGCTTGCTGTAACTACGCAGACTTATTGACGTCTTACAATTAGGCTTCTGGAACACGGTTATGTTGCTATGAAATTTTATGGTCGTTCTCGTGGATCATTACGGTGTATCCATCTGCACCATGAAAACGGATTTGTTCAACGTGTCATTTTTTTCATTTCCTCTTTCGTCTACCCCGGAATGGACTTTTTATGAGCAACTCGGTGGGTGCTTCTAGAAAACAGAGGACGCTTACCCTACCTATGCACCTGGTCTATGCTCCCATTTTTTAGTGGATTCCGAGTTGCTCATTTACTTTTGTTACTTTGTAGGTATTATTTGTGACATGGTCATTTACGAGGTCAATGTTGTTAATGAATCTTTCTAAAGATGCCAAACATCTGCTATTTCACACTAAGAGTTCCGTTAAAATACCCATTATTGTCAGTATAAAATGATGAGTGTAAGAACGGAGGGCAGTTGGAGGTTAACTTTCGAACAAATCTGTTGCATAGAAATCGTCTTTGGATTTTATAACATGGATTGTGGTAACCTGTATGTATTCTAGTGACTAGATGTAAACCTATACTGAGTTGAAAAGATTACTCATACCATGTGACACTACATCAAAAGCTTGTTCCCTTTGTTTACGGGTCAAAAACAATACAAACAAAACGGCCCCGTAACATACTTTTTTTTTCATTTTATGTTCTTTGTTGTGTTTGTCTGTTTTCCATGTCTGGTCTTTGTCCCTGAATTACATTCTTTTGATTTCTGCTAGAATTTTGGTTCCCTTGATTACTTCCTTTTTTTATACCAGAAGCTTCTAAGATTTCTAGACTACGTTCTAAGATTTGCCAACAACTGTAAACAGTTAGACAGACAAGTTGGTTTGACAATTTCTGTTCTGGTCAAAATATATAATCACGCAAGGCAAACGAAGATAAAAACACTATTCAGAGGTAATCGACGATTTAATTGCAAATAAAAAAAACGTCATCGTTGTAACGATGACAGCACTGATGAATTAAAACACCGAACAGCAAATGTGAGGCAAAGAAAAGATTAAGCTTTGAACATCCCGTGGCTAAAGTTAAGTTGTGTGCAAAACCGATGGCCCGTTTTAGTGAAATTATAATACTAAAGTTTAATGGACTTTCTAAGTATTTCACTATAGGATTTTTATTTATTCGTTCAGATAAATTCCTTTAATTGTGACTTTTACTGATTATTAGAAATATTTCAATTCGAGGGCCAGCAGGATTTCAAAGACTGCGCACTCTAGACATTGACTTTTTCCCGCGATTCACGTATGTTTTTATAACAGTAAATTTGAGAGTAGAGATCATTCATAAAACTAGACGTCCGTTATTCTTTCTCTATATCTAATATTATAAAACACTATGCAAACAATCCTAACAACAGCATAAGTAATAGGTCTCCATTACATTATCCCCAAATCTCAAAGAAAGAAGGAGTTTAGGAATAGAATGTTACGTCTGGCTAACATGTGTGTTCTTGTTTTGGTGTTAAGTATGAAAAAATGTACACGTAGAAGAGGATACAGGGGAGGGTTCACTCGGTTGGATTCCCATTTTTTTTTACCAATTTTAACTTTCAGTAAGATTATGGCAAAGATGAGCAAATGGAACCCAAACCCGTTTTTTTTTTTTTTTTTTTTTTTTTATATTAATTCCTGGGTGGTAATTACCTCTGCTATAGCAGATCAACATGAATCGTCCTTTTTGAGTGAAAAGTGTTTCCATGCAAAAAACCAGGCAGTGGGTGGCACATGACAAATTTTGTTTAAGAAAATCATATCGCAAATACTTATACATTCTTTGCCAAAGTTGGATGATTGGATTTGGTTTACTGCAATGAATTCAAGAGAAGTGAATTACACAGAAAACATTGCCATTCATTGAAATATTGAGATAACTCCTTATTTTGTGCCAAAATTTGATGCTTGATTAAGGAACATTAAATAATATTTTATGACCAATCCATTTAATCATTTTTGTATATAGATGCATGCCGCTTGTATGACATAAAAGGGAGATAACTCTTTATTTTGTGCAAAATGTGGATGCTTTGATAGGGAACTTTCAAATCCTTTTCCGATGCATCCAATCTTTACACAGTTTGACATACATATCTCATAACATTACAATGGAACAAAAAAAAATCAGTAGAAAAAAAATTCTGTCGTGTCATCCATATCACTTTGTCTGTTTTTTTACATGTCCAGCCTATTTGACAGCTTCCTGTTTACTGAGGAATTTTTTTTTTTTTATCTCATATTTTGAAAGTTGAAATTTTCGTCGCACTTTTCTCTGCAACTATTCATCACAGTGGCTTGAAATTTTAACATATTCTTCCTATAGTTATGCCATATACATGTAGTGGGATCTACTTTCGGAAAAATTCGACAACAACTGCCTGTTTACCAAGAACTTTATTTTTTTTTTATCTTATTTTACATGTTGAAATTTTCGTCGAACTTTTCTCATCAAATACTTATCACAGTGGCTTGAAATTTTCAGACATTATTTGTGTAGATAAGTCATATAATAAGATATATTTTCGGAAAAAAAGTTACAAAAACTCCCTGTTTAGCGAGGACTTTGTTTTTTTAATTTATATTTTGAAAGTTAAAACCTTTGTAGCACATTACTCGGTAACTACTCACCAGAGCGGCTTGAAATTTTAACATTATGTTCACGTAGTTATGCTTAGTGGGATTTATCTTTGGAAAAATTCGACAACTTTCCATTTACTGAGGACTTTTTTTTCTGTATAATTTTGCAAGTTTAAATTTTCAGCAACTACTCATCAAAGCGGCTTAAAATTTAAAAACATTCTTCCTAGACGTATGCCGTATGGTGGCAACCTCCTATTTAGGGAGGACTTATAATTTATTTTCCTTTATCGCGGTTTTATGCGGGGGTATCACTAGTGAGTCATCCCTCTCAGATTTCTGGTTGAAGTGTTTATCTGTTAGACATATAGCTTTTCTAAAAGATAGCTTATAAACCGTGTAGTCATTACACGTAGACATGATAAATGTGAGAAAGATTACTCATAATTTTTTTCCATTTTTCAGACATACAGATTTGATGATACGCGTTTAAAAATATACATGTTCAATCAATCTCTCATTTTTTTTTCTGTTTCACCAATTTCATTTTGCTTCTGATTATAATACGATTGAACCAAATAAATTTACATGTATGTCTAAAAAGCTTTAAAATTAGGGTCTGCTCAAGTCGTATAAATGCAATGTAGGCTTTTGCAGCTAAACCACTGTTGAATCCTTTCAAAGCATGTAAATTCGTCATTTTTCACTGTCTAATTACAATTCAGGTGAACTATATGACCATACAATCAGACCAGAGCATCAACACAGCAGCCCAACCAGTAGTAAGAAATACTCTGAGATCTATCCAATCACCTCTGCTAAATACAATTACTAACAGAATCCCGATAAGGAACAGTCCTGAGAGACCCAAAAGGTTACTCAAATTTGTGTCCTCTTTGACTCCATATATTGTTCGTTGGCTAATTCAGTGAATTAGCGAGTCTCATTCTAATTAAATGTAAATTCCAAATAAACAGTAACTGAAGACTTTTGGTGAATAAAATATTTACTATAAAAATTAGGCAAGTACTAATATGTTACACAGTTTTGAACAGGTGTTGTTAATTGTTATGTATTTATGGATATTAAGATAACCAATAAAAATAGGAATACAAAGAGCTCATTATAATTTCTCATCTATTCATCATAAGCTAACTCAGTACAAAGAAAACTTTACAGTTATTGTACATTAATAATTTAAAAAGTTTTCAAAAATTACAATTTTTTTCAAATTAACTCTTGATTCAATATCAGAGAGACCACGTAATAAATATCAGTACAATTTAGTGAAGTAGGCATTTTTATTATTTAAATGGTGTACTATACAACAAAACCTGTTATATTCATACATGTATAATGTTGCATCATGTTTCCGCAATTTGACATTATTGTATTCGCAGAAATAATGTTACGTTTCCGCGTAAGATAATTTGTTGTTTTAATATAAAGGCTGTTAACACCTAAATCTTGAAATAATCAGGCAAATCTAAGACTACATCAATTTTAATACTCATCTGGTGAAGGATGACGTGAAGGTACTAATTAACGAAGGCCACAGAAGAACATATAATAATTTAAACTTTTTCGCAGCTCAGGATCTATGAAGGAAGAATGATTTCTACATTAAAGGATGCTTTTGTGAAGTTACCCATCTTTTAAGTTAAGTAAGACTCTTTTCCAATTGGCGCCCCATTTCAGCTCTAATATCACGTGAGATATTAATACACATGGGATGGCTGGTGACTGTACATGTTCGACTGTCAACACATGTTTAAACAGTCCGATGAAACAAGTCATCAAATAGTGCTTATTATACGGACTGAAAGAATACGGAATTCTCTTGCATTCTGGTTTTGATAAACTATTTATTTTTGTTCATTTTTAATCGTCTCCATTTCACGTTTCACTCGTTCATATTGATAATGGTCTGTGCCTAAAACTTAATCGTGGATTCTTCTGAGTGCTACTTTAAACTATGATATCTGTTTAACATCGAAGATTTCATGTGATACCTAGGTCAATTTCAGTCACCGTCGTTGCTTCATTGACAAAAAGGAACTACATACAAATAAAATGTAAAAAAAAAACGTAAATAATTTAAAGACTATTCTTTAATTCTGTAATTCCTTTTTACATTTTAAACGTGACTATTGTTCACTTATTCATTATTCTAATTTTTTTGTGCCTATAATTTGAGAGTTTGGTGCTTATCTGGAAAACATTGGGGTCCTTAATATGCTTTTTTTTTTTAAATATTTGTCACTTCTGCTACTAAGGTAGGATATTATCACACCACCTGCAACTCCTTTTACATCTGCTGATTTGAAACGCCCAATAACCATGTGTACTAAATGGTTTCTCGATGTTGCTCTCGTCACATCCATCAACTGTAGAATAGTGAAGACAATACGTCAGATACAGATTCTCTCCTGCAAAATTGTCTAAGCATTGATGCACTGCAAAATAAATATCAATGTTTGACAAAGCTAATTATTCTTAATTGATATCAAGTTTAGCAGGTATGCTTGAATGAAGGTTAAGGTTCATTTTCAGATAAGTTTTAAATACATATATGTCGTCAATCATTCTGACCACAAACATTGGAGTAAGGTCATTTCCGTTTTCTTATATTGCTATTCAGTGGAAATTTAATATGTATTTGACAGAAACGGTTGTCCCATTTTGAACCATATCAAGCAGAAAAAAAAAATATTTTAAAATGAGTGGCTGGAGTATATAAAACGAGTCATTCTAAAAAAAAAATTAAAAAAAATTTATCTTGAAACGGCTCAGCTTTATGTATTACCACAAACTTTATTATTATTATTATTATTATTATTATTATTATTTTATTTTAAAGTCATTATCATGCCAGGTTCTCAAAATACATAGAATTTTTTTGTAATTAATTGAAAAAGGGAGAGAACTCTTTATTTTGAGCAAAAGTTTGTTGTTTTGTTAGAGAACTTTAAAATCATTCGGTAAGGCATCCATTAAAAATATTTAGCATACAAACGTCTTACATGATATAAACACTAAATTGTAACAAAAGTCAGTGGGAAGTAATGTATACTGTGCAACCCATATCATAGGATTTGCTTGGTTGTTACTTTTACATCCACTTAAGTGCAAAAAAAAACAAACAAACAAACAAACAAGCAATAAAGTAATAATAAATCATACTTATCGGGATGAATCGGGGCAACTGAATTGTTAGGTTAAGGCTACCAATAGTTTACCAATTACTACCTAATGAACTGGCAATACTACCTTTCAATTTTCACAAATGGCCGTGTTAGGAACAATTTTTAATAACTTTAAGAAAAAAGACCTTATAGGTAACACACGTGTACCGCTGTCCATTCGGAACACATAGTTCATTGGATTTACAGATATGTTGTTGACAACTTCTCGCTAATACCTAAAAATTAAGAAAACATTATTGCATGAATTATTTGCACATCATGTAAGGGTCTTTTTACATGTTTGTTTAAAGCGAATGCAATGAAAATTAAAATTTACGTTTCCACGAAACGTGTATAAGTCGAAGTTTCAAGATATATTTTATTAGACAAATATCATCAATGGAACATAGAAATGGTGGCCGATACGTAGCTTAAATTGACATTTGTGCCGGAGATTATTAAGCGGGATGCCTCAAAGAACATTTTTTTAAAAGTAATAATAATAATGATTAAAATTTAGGTTTCCACAAAACGTGTAGAAGTCGCTTCCGTTTCCAGATCTATTTTATAAGAAATATATCACGATGGAACATATTATCAATTGGGGGTAGCATAAAGAACTTGGATATCAAATTCCATTGAAATCGAACAACTTTGAACTTTGGACCGCGGTGGCGGTGAATTTCGGAAATAACGGTCGATACGTAGTTCGGGTCGGCTTAAAGGTTACAGACCACCAATTCAACCAATGAGCATTTGGAACGTACGCAAAAGTAGTCCTACGCAGAAATTACCCCTGTTCCTCATAGTGCTGTGAAAAAAGTTCTCATCTTATTTAAAAAATTTAAACAGTTTCTGAAAGGAAAAACATTTCTGTACATTTTATAGGTGCATTTTGCTTCTTGTGATGTGAAGCCTAATCTCCATAATGATTTCTAAATATACCCCTATCTTGTGAAAACACTGGGATTTCCCATGCTATTTATAGACCCTTCACTTCCGGTGACCAGTACTGCACTGCAAGTCTGCTAACCCCACATGCCATTCTGAGGATTGTGAGCTGACATATGTAGAATCATGCTGATATATAGTCCTCTGCAGGTTAAAGTTAAGGTAAAGTCCAGAGAAGCCATTGAATATTGTGAAATTAGCATAGAAGCCTATGGAAAGTGGAATTAGTGGTTTTTAGCCTAAAGATCCCAAGTATTAATTTTCATCAAAATCGGACACCTTTGATTTTTTTGCCGCGGTGGCGGCCATTTTTTTTAAAAATGGCGGCCGATACGTAGCTTAAATTGCCATTTGTGCCGCAGATTATTAAGCGGGATGCCTAAAAGAACCCTTTCTTTAAAATGGTAATAATAATAATTAAAATTTACGTCTCCACAAAACGTGTAGAAGTTGCCCCTCGTTTCCTGACCTGTCTTTTGAGAAGAATATCGTAAAAACTTCGTAAATTTGACCGCGGTGGCGGCAATTTACAAAATGGCTGTTGATAGGTAGCTCAAATTATTGATTGAGGTGCAGATTCTTAATCTGGACGATTAAAGAACCTAGATATCAGTTTTCATCAAAATCGGAAAACTTAAAATTTTCGACCGCAGTGGCGCCGATACTAGCTCAAATTACCCACTAAACTCAGATTATTAATCAGAACGGCTCAAAGAACCTAGATATCATATTTCAACAAAATCGGAAAGAAAATGAATTTTCGACTGCGTTGTCGACCATTTTGAAAATGGAGGCAGAGATATACGCGATTTTTTCCTGTTTTTGTTTAGTCCATTGAGCGTAATATAAATACCATATTTTGTCAAATACTGATCAGCATTTTTTGAGTTTCAAATTTCCGGTGTAAAAATTTTGTTACTTTTAGTCCGGCGGCAATTTTAAAAAATGGCTGTAGCTGGAAATTTTTTTTAAAACGTTCTGCATCCTTCATAGAGTAGTTCTAACTTCCTGAAAAGTCTCATCTCTATCGGACAAGCCACTTTTGAGGAAAAGGGCGGATATTTTCAAATTTATGACAGGAGAATTAAAATAATATAATAAATAATAAATAACAAGTTTTCAGTTGTGCTTGCGAGCAAGTCACTTTTGAATTCAGCATACAATTTTAAGCCTGAATACCAAGTTTTATAAAAATTTCTGATGTTATTTACCCTGTTTCCAGTGGAGCACCTTAGTTTGGATGGCGGCCATTTTGAAAGGCAGCCATCTACAATAATTGAAAATTCGTGAAAATATCTCAAGTCAATTTTCCTACATAAAGGAAAAACATCTGAAAAATCACAAAAATCGACCAAATTTTTCGTTTTTTTTCCATTACCGTGTCAAGACATGAAATGTCGATTCGCTTGTGTTGGTATAATACTATAGAGTTCATCTAACTCTACCGGCACACCAATTTTCAAGTTGATGGCTACATACATTTACGATATATCACAATATCTTTTATTATGACTTTTCCCCCTTTTTGACCGAGGCGCCCTTTTCAAAATTTCTTTGTGGAGTGAACATCTATTGGTAAATACTCCCGAAATTTTGAATTTAGCAAACAATTTTAAGCCTAAATATCAATTTTCTTAAAATTCTGATGACATTTACATTATTTCGGAAGGGGCACCTTATTTCGGATGGTAGCCATTTTAAAATGGCGGCCATCTACAATAATCCAGATTATCATATTATGCATTCAATCACGTTATGGTTGTTTTATATATCTTTAAAGTTTGGTGAAGATATCTCAAGTCACTTTTCCTACGTAGAGAAAAATCGCATACTACTTCAAGACCTGTACGAACAAAAAAAAGTCTCAGAACATCGTTAAGTGATCAAAACAGCAGTATATTGGACTAGGATGCAAATTAATTAATATCAAATACAAAGTGTCACTTTCAATGAATAAATAAATAATGAGTATTTTTAGCCTATTCAGGATATCTGCATTTCTCCAGATTTGATGGTGCTCAGAAAACGTGATGTAACATCTACAGAAATTTCGAGTATCTAGAAATTATAAATAAGTTGGGGATCGAGTTGAAGAAGATGAGCATCGAGGCAGAAAAGTTGAATATCGAGTGAAAATAAATATGACAAGAAAAGATAGAATATGATTAACAATTGACAATAACCTGCAAGAATTAGATCTAACCATCAAACTTCTGACCTGATTTAAGTGAAAATTGTGGGTTTCGTGATAACAGATAACAATAAGAACATAGCCAGCACTCCACAGTTTAGTTTAGTTTCGCACTTTTGGCTAGGGTATGAAAAATGTCATTAAGGGAAACCGGTGGTTGCTATAGTGATTAAAAATTAAGAATCTATTGTTGATAAAACATTTTCTGAAAAAGGGGACTTTCCAAAGTATTTTGCAATGTTTTATATATTTTCAATGTTAAAAGGGCTTTTTTCAATGACAATTTGATTTCATTGTGAAAGTGAAAGTAAGTCAATTTTTTACCATGCTAAATTTAATAAGTGGATTACAAAGTGAAATAGCTCAAAATCTAACAGGCGATGCCCATACGAGGAAGGGGTTTTCGAAGGAAAAAATTTGGACAGTTTCAGGGCATGAAATAAAAATTTAAGGTATTTTGCGGAAAATTTGATATTTTTAAACCTGATTTTATGTATTTTTTTGCAAATTTTCGCATATTTTTGCATGGTTTCTATGGTAACCCTATTTGCTGTGGGTATTTTTTTCCAGAAAATTTTCACTGCATCCTGAAGGCCTTGGTTTGAACTATTTCTAGACATTAAGATTTACAGATCCTTGACAAGTTTTTAAAGTGATAAATGTTACAAAGCATCAGATTACAAGACCAAAATTAGGCAGTTCTACAATACTGTGGAGTGCTGGCATATGTATGTTGTTTACAAAACATAAGAAGCCGTCTGATGATTGATTTGTTGATGGTAGATTTAAGGTAGTACTGTGCTGAATATACTCTTAAAGACGATTGTAACATACTGAGCAGGGCCATTTTCTTATAGAACATGATGTCTACATGTTAACCCAGTATGATCATGAAATCCTTGAAATTGAATATGGTGGACTATGTTGAAAAAGCCTATAAACGGGAGATAATATCTACAATGATTGATGAAATCCTTAACAAAGTCATTCTGTAAAAGTCCTGAATAAAATATATCGATGATCAAAATATGGTAATGATATCTTGAAAGATTATGAAACAGGGCCATGTCAAAGTAAATGTTGGGAGAAGAAGAAAAAAAGACGAAAAACAATAAAGTATATCCCATGAAATCCTGAATTAAGCAACAATGTATTGCCGCAACACACTACAAGCCTTGCTTAATTACTATGGCTAAATTATAGTTTCTGTAATACATTAGTTATTTATTACAGCGACCTCTCCCGTTAACCAGAACGATGAATGTTACTTAATTTCCCGATTTATAATGAATTTGATTCTATTGCTGCTGATGACTGTTTTTTTCCTTAAATTCACGCGCAGAGCACATCGAAATTGATAATTTTAGGACGATTGTATGTTCGTTTGTTATTTTGTTTGTTTGTATGCAGTAACAATGTCGGTCTTGTAGCCGGATCTGAACCGTTCATGACGGTATTTTCCTAAATAACATTATGTTTTAGAAAAGTTCTATTATATTCCGTAAAACTGCCTTGCACACATACTCAGTAGGACTTGCAACGTGCTATGTGCGCCATCATGTATGAAATCTAACAATAACAATCGTCAATGAATGAAACATTGCACCTGCCATGTGTGAACACTGTGACCTTGTAATGCAAACGACTATTGCCATGTCGTACATCGTTCAACTTAATTCGCCCTTTCCTTACAAAACAAAATTTCACTAGCGACCAATTAAACTGACATAGCTCGCGTAAAGTGTACAGCCAAATACGGACAAATATGGCGGGTTAACGGTTACCATAATAGAACACGAAAATGTAAAAAAAAAATAACGTTATTGCTCTATAAGTACAGAAATAATCAACCCTACCACCAAAAGGCTACCGATTTCCTGTCCGTGTTACGACCAAAGCCAAAGATAAGTCATGCTTCCCAATCTAATCATTGGTATCTGTGGTATAATATGTCATATGGTTTAGATTGACACTACAACAGCGACTGACCAAGCGATTTCCTCAAATTTTCTCATTTCCTCTTTTATTTTGGATTTTTTCTTTGCAGTGTATGAACACCGTTTTAATTTTGATCGGATTTCTTTGACTTCTTTACTAAACCATGGCAAATTTTGTAGAAACTATGGAGTGTGAGTGTTCATATCACAACTTATACGTTATGCCAGAGCTTGCCGAAACTACGCAGACTTTTGAATCGCGCTAGAATTCTAACAAATAGGCTTCTGGAACAGTGTTATGTTGCTACAAGATTGAAGTCATCACAACAGAAGGTTTATGGTCGTCATCATGAACTCGTGAATCGTTGTGGTATCCATCTGCACTATGAAAACTGATTTATTTAACGGGTCATAGTTTTCCTTTCCTCGTTTGTCTACCCTGGACTTGACTGTTTTTGTGGAGTCCGAGTTGCTCATTTGCTTTTGTTACTTTGTATATATTATGTTAGTTACTTTATATTCGTTGTTGTGTATGTCTGTTTCCCATGTCTGGTCATTGTCCCTGGATTGCATTTTTTGATTACCGCTATAACTTTGGTTCCCTTGATTACTCTTTAATTTAAACTTTTTTCCAATAATTTTATTATTTTTTTTCAATGTTTACATGTCCCGTGTACTCAAACTGTATTTGACTCTTGTTATTGAGGTCTATTGACTTGAGGATTTTATATTTCTCGCCATATTTTCATTCATGGTTTGTTTCCTTATTTTCACCATTAATTGTACAAGCTTACTATATTCACCAGTATTTAAATATCAGTCTACATAAAAATCATACAAAAAGGTGATTCATTTATAAATCCTCTGAAGTCTGTTTTATTTCTTGTTTAGAAACAAATACTGATCGCACAACAAGTCTTAGTTTTTAATTTGGTCATTGCGCTTTTAAACAAAAATTATACATGAAAAAAAAAATGTTATCGTTTTTTATTATGTTTGATTTGGTTGATGTTAGTGGGACATAAATATATGATTTTCTTAAAGATCTGAATACAAAAAAGATTATCGTTATATGAATGTATAGCATTTGTTTTCTTTGTGTTTTTTACACCATTAATCACTTTATCATTGACATTGTATGAATCTTATGTGGACTGGTTCTTAATTAAAAAAAAATCTGTAATTTTTAATACACAATCTTCAACAATTTCTGATAGCTTAAAACTAGCAATTTATTCTCACATCCGGTTTATACCACTTTCATTACAGATTACACAAATCTGATGAAACACCTTTACAATACCCATTTAACATTACCATACAAAGTCACAATATTGTTATAATTAAACGCCACGGTCAGAAATAACTTCCAATGAAGATTCAGCCAACAAAAGAAGGCAACAAAAGACAAATTACAATTTCAATTATGTTGATTAAGTTGAATAAGTAATAGTTACAATTTACTATAACTGCAACAAGAACTTAGCCAAAAAGAGTCCGGAAACTCTGTTAATCTGTCCAACCTCCGATCTCCAATTTAGAATTATGTTCAGCACGAATCCAAAGTTAATAGTAAAAATAAATTAAGGTTCTGCACAGAGTCCAACGCAAATTCCAATTCCAACTTACTCCAAGGTACAAATATGTCTTCATATGTATATCATTAAAGAATAAATGTACTCACATGAAGTTGTTCGAAAATAGCATTCAGTTATTCAGTTTATTAACACCAAACCCTTTGCTTGTCAGATACCCAATAGAGTTATTAACATTCGAGAAATACTAAGAGAGTTCTGAAACTGCTTCAGAAAAATACTCTTAATAAAACTGTCTAGAACATTTAGTACTTCTAAATCCTGAGCAGTCTTCTATAGCTGAGCTCTTTACGCACTTCAAAATCTTCTTTGATTCCCTTGCTACCTTGATATGTTCTCTTAGTTGTATCTTCCTTATCTTAACTGTTCACTACTCCTGGTACATTACCAATGTTAAGGTCAAACATAGGTTTTTTTCGAACGCATTGCTTTATTACTACATGTATGTGTTTATTACATGTTCAAATGACAATTGGTACATTGGCCAGCTTCAGACTTCTATCGATTTTATTCTCTTTAATGGATGTTATTTTTTTCTTTTCAGTCTCTGCAGTTGTTAATTGTCTGAATTTTCCCCTGTTGTTTTATATAACAGTTGGCTGCTATATGTTCAATTTTGTGGCGCACAGAACATTCTCTGGTGTCTGATCTCTCTTGGCATTCTTTCTTTAACTTAATATCCCTTCTCTAATTGATGTTTCACAAACCCTCTTCTTCCTTTTGATGTAATGCTTCCATCATGAGCTTCTACACACTGTTCAGCCAGAACTGTTTCTTGAAATCACCCAGGTATTCTCTCTCTTTTACTTTTCATGATTTCTTGGTCTGCCAGCAGTGCAGATGTCCATATTTGGACATGGTTGGTAACCATAGCAACGACATTTAAAAATGTCGAAACAACATCAAATTTTAAGAGAATCTAAAACAATGACTTTCCATCAATATACAGGATATTTTGATGCTCTCAGAGAATGGCTCTTAAGAACACTACCAATTCTTGATAACAAGTACCAATAATTTTTTCTTGAATAGTAAATCAATCAAGCACTATTGGAATCTTTTTTCATGTTAAAGTTCAATTCATTTTTGAGTATATCTCCTTGACTTTGCTGAAACAGAGCTTCACCTACCTCTGGTATACCACATTTAATTTCTATTTAATCCCATCTTCTGTAAGGTTGTATCTTTTTAACAATGCTATATTTAAAATCTGGTAGTTATTACTGTCATGAAGAGGATACTGGTAAACACATCAAGTTCCTTATCTGTATGAAGTGGACCTTACAAGAGAGCCCAATCAGTTTTTATTAAATTTTGTCTTGTAGCAAACCTTCCAAATCTTTCAAGATGATCAGCATCAGCATCATCTTTTTGAGCCACACTTTTAGGCATTTTTAGTGTTGAGTCAAGATTTACTATTCTTTCTGTCCTCTCTAACATTACTTGCAGCCTGTTCTGGTTTTTTTTACTGTTACTATAACACTAGTTGTCTCTGCCTCTGTTGACCATTTATCTGTCTCTTTTTAGCATTCAATAGTCTTTCTTCTGCTTTTCTCCGATGCTGTTCTGCCTCAATATTATCTATTTTCCCCCACTCTATCTGTTCTGTTTGTGCTGTCAGTTCTATTTTCTCTTTCCTGGGCGCTTGTTCTTCTCTTCCTACTGTTAGTTCTATTTTCTCTTTTCTAGGAACCTGTTTTTTCTCTTCCTATATTTTTTCTGTTCAGCAGCAATAAACACTATCAGTTCTGTATCAGACCATTTTAAAGATCTTCCAATCTCTATAATCTTAGATAAATCCAACCAATTCTGTCTAAACACCTTCAAACTGAGGTAAATTTTCCACATTACTTAGATTCGTGTCTGTAACTTTGGAAGTAATTTACATTAAAATGAAAACAGGCAACTTGGAAAAAAAAATAATCGATGAACTATTTTAAGTCTACAAAAAACAATAAAATATTCACCAGAAATCGTATACGCTAATTTGGTATCCTCTAAACTCTTATTTTCTCCATACACTCATCAACAACTTAAAGCGAAAAACTTGTATAACCATGCTCACATTCCTTATAGACCACCCTTTATATAATATTTTCACAAATTACATAAGCATTTATATAACAATTCCATAACTATTACATCGCAATCAAATTCAACTTAAAAATAATAGTCACATGAATATCGAAACATTTAATATGCTGTACCCGTGTTTCAAGGAGTAACCAAAGTCACCAATTTGTTCTGGTTCTACCATGTGCAATACATGGAATGAAGCCTCTGTTTTTGTAAGTTTTTTGGGGGGTGGAGTTTGAAATTTGTAATACTGCAAGTTTTGATAAATGAAAATACGGTATGATTCGGAGTCCGACATGCTATGTTTCTACAAAAACAGAGGATGCTTACCCTACCGGTGCAACTGGTCCATGATCCAGTTTTTAGTGAAGGCCAGGTTGCTTTATTGCCTTTGCTTCTGTTCTTTTTTTTTTTACATATTATTTTTGGTTATTTCATGTTCTTTGTTGTATTTGTCATTTTGCCTGTCTGGTCTTTATCCTTGGGATATATCTTTGCCATTTTCATTCAAATCTTGGTTCCCTTGATAACACTTTAACAAACAGGGACTTTAATACATCTATATTTAAGAACCACTCGTGACATTAATATAAAATTCCTAATTTCGCATTTCCAAATTTTGTTTCTGCCATTTCAATTATAATTGATGAAGTTTCTTTCATAAATGAGCTAGCGGTATTGTACAGAAGTTCATGACATGTAAAATTATCCAAAAATATCAACATTTTCTCGATCACTTTTGACAAACGTTTGATTACAGGTGGACTTTAAATCCTCTTTATCCAATTTTCAAGCCTGTCTGCAAAATTGTAAATGATATGAATGCTTCCTTGAAAAGTTTCAGTTTTATGTCTGTTTTTCTGTTGGGGTTTAACGTCCGAGCAGCAATATTTCAGCTATATTCAGACAATGAACATGAAATGGATGAGAAAATGAACATGAAATGAAAAAAAAGGATGGGTCACAAGGATAATAGGGTCGACAAATTTTGATTGCCACTGGAACAAGGGGAAGTGGGTAAGGTCGGGCAATTTAGCCTCCTGTGGCGGAGCGCAAATGGTTCCTACTCCTATCGAATACCACAGCAGGGTTCTTTAACGTGCGGTGCACCACTATGGTTTGCGGTCAGGTTTTCCGTATTATAGCCTGACAACCCCAGCATGTAACACGCCAGGGGTACCCCATTCCACCACCTGGGGCACACATCCCAGTTGCTCTGTGGGCAGAGCGCCTAGCCCCCGGCTAGGTTTCTGAGCACTATTTAGTCGCCTTATACGACAAGCTTAGCGCTGCTGCAGGTCTATTCTTTTAACACCCGGACCTGCACGGGCGTTTCAGTTTTATGATACAAAAGTAAACACGCGACACATCTCCAGTTACCATGCATTGAAATGAATGTTTCTCTTTTTAAATTTTCACTATATTATGTACTATCATTTTAAAACTTAAATTCATTCACAATTCACGAATAAAGAATAATGCTTATTGTATTTGACGATGCAAGTATTTGATCCGTGATATCGGTCATTCCAGAACTCGGCCGCGAGCTTCCAAAATCAACTGGTTGGTTAATCCGAATAATATCAGTCGTTAAATGTTCCGCCGACCTCCAGCTGCTTCATTCCTCCTAGAGAAGCCATTGATCGATAGATGGCGTTTAATTATTCGAGTAATTAATCGATTAACGCTACAGTTACGCATCTCCTAAATTGCATGTCTATAATCAAAACACAGTCTTTTCAATACTTTCCGCGATTTAGGTGATGTGATGTCATTTATCTGTCCTCAGTATTATATGCCAAATTTGATTACTAAACATTCCAAATCGCCAATTGTAAATATAATAATAGCTATCTACTTCTGTGTACAGTATACGCTATTTTAGGCCATGCATTATGTATGAAATTAACACCAGCTAAATTCATCACCTAAAAAATTATGTCTGTCATGAGCATTGTTTTAATCAATATTTTATTTTTTTCTCGTATATCGAACATTACATACATGATTCGGTGGCTTTATAACAAATAGCATTTGTCCTACAAGTGTATCTTGTCATATGTTATTGGATTCCAAAGATTTCAAATTGATATCTCACAAACGCTTCCACTATTTTTTATGAAACTTCGTAAAATTGTTTTTTTTTTTTTTTGCGGTTATTGGAAGCTTCTTTTTGATTTTAACCATCTATGGATTTTACGTTTTTAAGTTATGACACTTTAGAGGGTGTTGGCAGCTTTACAACAGTTCAATTTTTATGAGTTTCATCAAGTCTTACTATAGCAACTGGTCAGTTTAAATAACATAAAATCTTTCAGATTATTAAGCAGATTGGTATAAAATAGTGTCATGATTGTAGATAGGTCACAGTTAATTTTTTAAAATCAAATCATACAAAGTAATACCATGGTAGAACATTGATTCCTTTGGCATTTCATCAATTTCTGCAAATCACATTCAACTCATAGTACATTCTTCATTTAGTTATACTCTTTATTACCCTCTACATCGTTTTTCATATAATTTCCTGGCAGGGCCGGATCCAAACACTTTGAAAAGGAGGGGTGCCAGCCGAGATGCTGTCAATTTAACAAAAGAAAATGACAAATTTTCCAAAGAAAAAAGGGGGTGCTAGGACATTATTTGCCGTTTTTTTAATCAATTTTGCACATGACAACTGACAAATTTTCCTGTAAAAAGGGGGATGTGCTAGGACATTATTTGCCATTTTTATCAATTTTACACATGAAAATGTCAAATGTTCAAATAAAAATGGGAAGTTAACCCCTGCACCCCTTCTGAATCCGCCACTGTAACTGGTTATCAGGACAGTAAATTCTTCATTTAGAACTTTGTTGATTACCTCATTTTGTATGTTTTTGTTTTGTTTTGTTTTGTTGGTTTTTTTTATTGGGGGGGGGGTGGGGGGAGGGGTATTATTATCACTTCTTCTATGACTTATTTGTGTTTAGTTTTGAGGTTTATTATGGTCACGTTTATGGTAATGAGTAATCAAGAGAACCAAGGTTACAGCGGTAATCAAAGAGTAATCAAGGGAACCAAGGTTATAGCGGTAATCAAAGAGTAATCAAGGGAACCAAGGTTATAGCTGTAATCAAAAGAATGTAATCCAGGGACAAAGACCAGACATGGAAAACAGACACACACAACAAAGAACATAAAATGGAACATAAAATAACCAAAATAATACATACAAAGCAACAAAAGTAAATGAGCAACTCGGACTTCACTAAAAATTGAGGGCATGGACCTGGTGCACCGGTAGGGTAAATATATCTGTATGGGAAGAGGACAGATATAGTTTGAGGATTTTTTCCCTCTTAAAGATGACAAAATTGTTAAGTGTTAGTTTTTGCAATTGAAATATGACAAAGGTGAATGGTGCAAAACCATATTGGTTTTGGGACTGAAATTAGGAAAAGAAAAACAGACATATTGATAATGTAGCTTTATGTAAAAAAAAAAAACCATACTGTATGAAAGGTCATGACTTGTTTTCTTTACTCAACAAAGAACACAAAGTAACTAAAATCATATATACAAACTAACAAAAGCAAATGAGCAACTCGACCATAAAACTTCTGTAGTAATGACTGATAAAATACAGTAGTAAATCGTATGACCTCTAGGTACTTCGATTTGTTCCGATAGATCTATCAGATAGAAAATCACATTTTGACGATGTTCGTAAAACTGTAGTAATGTTATTAACAAAAGCTGAACACATCCCCGATTATGATGCTTATTCGACAATATCCATGCTCTGCTGTGTTTTTTCTGTAGTAGCCATTGTAAAAAAAACAGGCTTCATACTAAATGTAGGAACATGTCAGCCTAAAGCGCCTTAGGATATAGGGGGTTAAAGGTCTGTTGAGAAGATTGACCTGCAACTTGTTACTTTTTGACTTTTTGGTGCAATAGCAGTTACGTAATATTCCTCCGAATTTATGAATAATTCTATTGAATATCAGTCTTAAATTAACCATGTATGCTACTGTTCCGTTCAAAAAGTAATATCCGGGATGGTAGTATATTTGAATCATCCCGTCTGTCTGTCTGTCTGTCTGTATGACCACATTTCTTGTTTAAACCTCGGCGACACAACTCCTTCTACAACGCTTAAGGGCTTTTGATGAAGGTTTAGTGTCGTATAAAGATGTGCATGAAGGGATATTTTTACTTCGGGAGACTCCAAAGGAGAACATTAAGGGTTTAAAACTTAAGGGTTTTATATGTTTAATCTCGTAAACGCAACTTCTCCTGAGCCACAAATCAAGGTCTGATTTGCAATAAGATTTTTGCTAGGGTTTTGTGATAACTTTCTGTCAATCGGATGGAAAAGTCAAGCTTTCAAACCGAGACATAAATTCAGTAAACTAAAAATTTTGGACAATGTAAATTAAAAACATTTTAGCTTTTGAAAACTTCACATATTACTGACATGCTGCATGGTACAAATGTACTAAGTATATTTACATGTGAGGGTACCCCTTTTATATTCGAAAATTTTGGTTGCTTTTATAGAGAATCACTGAGATTGACTGATATGGCCCTCCTTAGACTAATCAACATCCCCTTTCGGAATTCTTTGGGTCTACCGCTGTAGTTCAAGTAACCATTTAAGTGTATACCAAACAACATCCGTGTAACAACACTACGTGCATGGTACGTTTTTCGAAGTCATATTTTCAAAATTGACTGGAAATCTGCCAATGCCATTATAATCCAAATGCTCGGAACTGTTAAAGTTTTATGTCATAACTGAGAATCTGTATGTTGACAACGCCCCGCTATTGAAACAGGCACAAGATCAATATGTTCATGACTGTCATGTATAGTGGTTTGAAATGCAGGAGTTTCTGCACCTGAAAAAAAAAACAGTTGCATTTAATTCTGCTAATACTTCTACTAGAAGATAGTCAGTGCCAATTTCTAATGAGAAAACATACAAAGCAGGCATTTACTTTAGCATTCCTTTGAGACTAAACAATAAAGACTTGGTGATTAAACCAGTGCCTCCTACATTTTGAAATCATAAACCTTGTGTCTGACATGTATTCTCTTCATCCAAAATCAAAACCTATCTTACAGCGTACACAATGATGATGTTCATGGAACAGAGTAGGAAGGACAATCCGTATGTAATAAAAATTTAAATTCCTGTTAATTATGCAATGTAGTTATAGTTCAACTGTTTTACATCAAGAAAATAATTCAACTCGCTGTAACACATTAATTTTGTCAAAATTAAAGTGGTTGACTTGGTAAGAATTACTATATGAACTTCTACAAAAATACCAAATATTTTATAGTCTGCTAAATACTTTTAAATGTTTCACAAACCTGTTTGTTTCCGACAATATATTTTCCGCAGAATATGCATATATCCTTTCCTAAAATCTGAAAACCGGAAAGCGTATATAATTGGATTACAAACGCTATTAGAAAATCCAAAGCAATAAGCCTGTAATAGAAATTAGAAAAACCAAAGCAATAAGCCTGTAATAGAAAAACTAAAGCATTGAAAGCTGAAATAAAACAATATTGTTACAAGTCTTTTCGAGTTGTACAAAATGGTTTTTATTCAGCATAGAACTTGTACCGTAGAAAATATCAAATGACCGCTACAGAAATCAAAAGTCAAGGTTTAGATGGAAGTGTAATTTTATGTTGCTAGGATTGAAGCATTAGAGCATGTTCTTAGTAAGTCTCTGGTTTGCTCTTTTGCTGAACCATTAAGGTCGATGGGTCATAAGTCGTGGTCTCTATTTCTAATTCAAGTGTATATAATTTTAATTGTTATGTAACAGGTCATAGTTGTGTCGAGATTGGAATAAACCGTGATGCCGTACATTGTTCTTGTGACCATGTGACAAGAAACAGAATTTCAGCAATACATGTACCAGGAACAGCATTATATAATCTAACAAGAGTCAACGATTCTTTCACTCCCTCTACTTGCTGACCTATTCTGTCACTCTTATGAGGCTGACTTTATAGCTGATCTGATCCAAAAGAAAGAACGTTGTTTAGCTAGATCCTTTAATCTCAGTTTCCGCTATATAGATGGCTTACTATCATTAAGTAATCCTAGTTTAGGGGGCTTGATACATCGCATCTACCCCTAAATGCAAAAAACTTGAGATAAAGGATACTACAGACACTGTGAAGTCAACCTCATATCCTGACCTACGCTTAGAGATCGATGGTAAATGAAAACTATCGTGACGACTTTTCATTCAGAATTGTCAACTTTCCTTTCATCTGTGGCAACATCCCTTCAGCACCTGCGTATGGAGTTTTCATATCATAACTCATACGTTATGCCAGAGCTTGCCGTAACTACGCAGACTTTTTTGTATCGCGCTACACATCTTACAGTTAGGCTTCTGGAACAGGGCTACAAGATTGAAGTCATCACTGCAGAAATTTTATGGGCGCCATCATGAACTCGTGGATCGTTACGATGTATCACCATGAAAACAGATTTGTTCATCGTGTCATAGTTTTCCTTTCCTTTTTCGTCTACCCCGGACTTGAATTTTTATGAGCAACTCGGCGGGTGTTTCTAGAAAAAGCAGAGGACGCTTACCCTACCGGTGCACCTGGTCCATGCTTCGAGATTTTAGTTGAGTCCGAGTTGCTGATTCGCTTTTGTTACTTTGTAGGTATGATTTTAGTTACTTTATGTTCTCTGTTGTTTATGTCTGTTTTCCATGTCTGGTCTTTGTCCCTGGATTACATTCTTTTGATTACCGCTATAACCTTGGTTCCCTTGATTACTCTTTCGTACAGTGGTATAATACCAAAATTATACCGAATCTCGCATGGGAGGCTAACGATAAACGTTCAGTCAAGGTATAATACCACTAGTAAGGGGAACCAGTCGCCTGCACATACCAGAAAGTAGTCCGTAAAAAACAAAGTAGTTCTTAGGATGCATTGTATATTTTTTTTGTGATTTAGCCAGTATATGCCAACTTGGTATCTTCTGAAAGCTTATCATGTCAGGTACACACCGAATACAACAGTTTTGAACTCTGATGTAGAGAATAATTTGTCAGTCTAGATCTTAACCCATTGATTTGTCAAATTTCCAAAAGGAAAGTAGTATTTTTAGTACCTGTCTACTTTCACTTCACCGTCCTTTCTTAGAAGCCATTAAAGGTCTGCTGCAAATTTTATGAGAGAGTCTTTAAAGGGTCCCCTATATGATAAAACCTGTTCATTTTAACAAATTTAAAAAAAAAAGATTGGGACCTTGAAAATTGCTTAATTCAACATAGAAAGTAATGGGACTTTTAATAGTGGTTTTACACCTCAAATCGGGATACATTGCATGTATCAGATGCCTTTAAATTGATTTAAAATCAAAATATGTAACTAAAAAAGACAGGAAAAAATTAAAAAAAAGAATTATTTATAGTATCTTAATTCAGTTTACCTATCCTATATCGCCCCTTTCAGCCGTCGTCCCTTATTCAATGCCTGAACAAACGTAAGAAAAAGTACAAGTGCGATGCACCGTTGTAGACAACTGAGATTACTTACCAGAGGATTGAGGAATGCCGGTAATGTGCGTCTGTCTACAGTAAAGAAAACATATATTGTGTAGAACATGTAGGGAAGCCAACAGACGAAGAAACACGTCAAAACAATGACCAGGGTATTTATGGCCGTGGCGTCACCGGCATGGAGTTTGGTTTCTTTATAATGGACAGTTGATTTTCGTCTAAATGCCACAGACGTTTTCAGGATGCAATAAATTCTCAAGTACATTATCAACATAATTCCGAACGGAATAAGAAAATTCAATGTAAAATTCCCAATAGAAATTATGATAGATTGTGCATCGTGCAAAGGATACTGTGGTCCACACTGTGTAGTTTTTATTTTGTATTCTGCATGGCTTAAAACGGTGGAGGCCAGAACGGAAAATAGTAATCCCCAAATCCAGGCGGCGGATATCATTCCATAGCATGCATACTTGCTAACCGGAAGTTGATCACACACTGACAAACGCTTGATAGACAAATACTTATGGATGCTTATATACATGAGGCAATGAACAGAAGTAAAGAGGAATAGCGAATTAAGAAATAAATTTGCTCGGCATATCAAATCACCTAGATCCCAGTGTTTGATAATTAGAGTATGCAGGGATATCGGTGCTATAAATATTCCAGTCATGACATCAGATACAGCTAAAGTGAATAAAAATAAATTGGTTCCATTATGAGCATGTCTCATTTCTTTATCGAGTAAAATCACCAACATCACAAGCACGTTTCCTACAACGGCGAAAATGATTATCAAAACTAACCAAGATCCGAAAATTCCGGTCAGCAAAGGTCCGTAATATTCCGAAGATTCGGTGTCGTTGGTTCCATTCAAACTTGTCATTTTATCGACAATATATCGACATGGTTCATCAAGCGGCTTAGTTTGTTGACATCTTCGTGTTCTTTACGGCCTCCCTGTAAATTTATCACGTTTGACGTGTGTTTTCTAAACATCAAGTTGAAGCAAATTTTAAATCAAATCTTCGTCGATGTCGACTGGAGCTACAGTTCTTTCTCATGGTTCAAAGCTTAAATGAAAAAAGACGAAATAAATAACAATATCTTATTTAAGATAATGATGCAAGTTTTATACTCGATTTGATCTTATTAATAACATTTAAGAGTACTACATCTCTACACATACTTAAAAGATGTTCTGATACGAGAGCAAAACTGCTGAAAATTACATCATCTTTATAAGCAGCAGCACCCAATATCTCATGTTTTAATTCTTAAAGTGTTCGTGCAGAAATTCAGTGAGCGTTTGATCGACAATTTTTACTTTCCAAGGAATGTAATCTTACGTAATAGTTATGGATATTTTTGAAATGTGAATATCAGGTGCACGTGTTCAAAGCAAACACATGCTAATGCAACAACACTTATTTTTTTCTAAAAAAAAAGAAAAAAAAACTAAGTTGATAATAATTCAATTACATGAAATTTATTGATATTCAACTGTTATCGGTCAAAGGTTAGATAAGTCTAATTATGTTTGTTTTACAAGTACTTTTCTGTCTGAGATTTTGGCAATATTTGTATATAAGGTGTGGCGAATGAAGAAAAAAAGTAAGATTACATTGCAATGGCTGTTGTATTCGTATAAAAAAGCAGTTCTCGAACTACAGTGCACTTCAATGTAACTACACTTGTAAAGAAACGAAAGTTAACTTATTAATATGTGTTTCGTTCGATCTCAGATTTCTAATGAAAAATTACGGGACTTTCATATACATTATCTTAATTATGAAAAGATAAGAAAATACATGGAAAAATGAATTTTAGATATATTAGGGAAAACTCATAAATAGTTTAAAAGTGTGTATATTGTTAATTGGGTATTTACCAGTACACCGAAATAATTATACAGAAGAAGAAGAAGAAGAAGTAGTACGAGAAGGAGGAGGAGGAGGAAGATAATTCTTATTTTTTTTCCAATTAAGGGTCCTCAAGGGACATAGACATTTATAAACAATCGTAATTAAATGACATTAACATCAACAATAGCATACACACGTACATGTTTAAACAAAATATATATTTATTACAAGTAAGTACAATTAATAATTATTAATCATGTTTGGTATATATAAATATAGCTACCCCACTTACCGTTCTTGTTGATTTTTTTTCTATTGATGCATCTTCGTCCTCTGTTTTATCCAAAGTTGGGCTTTTAAAGGAACATGTTCGCTCCTCACGGAATGTATACACAACAAATTGTGTATTGTCTTTGCTTCGATGTCTCTGTGTTTCCGGTACGGTGCTGCAGGCCACTGAAACAGTGCAAAGTCTACTGTTTATCGGAAGGCGATCAGTTAGTTCCTGTCTCTAGAAGCTTAGTTCATCTTAATAAAAAAAATGAACGTGTGGATAATCAGGAAATATTCATTGCTCGAGTTTGGTCAGGAAATTTAATACACTATGCACGTATTGTACGAAAGGGATGAAATTTACTTCCCTTATAGTCTCGCGCGGTCGGTATACATGTATGTTATATGTCTCCTTGTTCAATCGATAAAATTCCTGTGTTTCAAACCACAACTGAGTCAGAGTCTGTTAATTGATAAATGACCTAATCTCATTGATTTTTTACTCTTTTGTAATACATCTATGAAATTGCATTCGGTTAAATTCTGATAACGTTGGGTTTGTTCTTCTGTTCCTCCGTCTGTTCATAACTTGAAAATTCTTAGTGTGAGTGATTTTTTTTTTAAGTTACACTTACTGTGGTGGTATGTGTAGACAGACCCTTAGATGGCCTAGATGCATTAGTGGATACAAATGGTTCCGGACCCCTTTTGTTGGAAAATTTTGTTATTTACGTGCAAAATATTTGAAAAATGAACAACTAATAGCCTTACTCCCCCTTTTTCCAAAGTCTCTGGGTCTTTGCCTCTTGTAATATCAATATTATGACATGATAATAAATTTTAATTTGTTGTCATACAATTGTACAGCATGGAGAATCATAGTTATGCTAATTAAGTTACCTTGTTATCAACGTGAAGAAAAGAATGACCGGTGAGGAGAGAGACGGACGGACAATATTTTTGGCTATTTCAAACTCACATACCCCACGTGTTTGATAAACACACAAGACAGTTTAAAGCATTGAAAACGCATTGCATGCAGGGCTATTTAAACGTGAATAAATACGTGTAAGGTCAATAACATACACATTCCTGGGATGAATGTTAATTGTTATCAAATCCCAACCATCGCAAGCTACCGAACCAGTAGTAATTTCCGGTAGTTTTTAATTTATATGAATTCTGATAATATTACTATACTTACCAAAGGCTATACACTCCACTTGAATGACTTTCGGAAGTTTAAACTAAAGCTAAACATTTGTGTTTTCCTACACTTCGTCAGATCGTTTAGAATTTAACAACTATTACGTAAAAGTCTATTTAAATCGTTGGGTATTTCCCCGAGAGAAGGAGATTTAGAAGCTAACATGCTTGGGTACTAGATCGAAAAAGTCGATGACACACCATGATTTTTCGAGAATTTTAACTCGATCAGTTAGAAAAATTAGAAATAAATGCTTCAAAATTGTTCTTATTATTGTTTCAGTTACGCAGCATGTCTTCTAATAAGGCAAGTAGTCCAGTTAAAACAATGACCTTTTCAGAATTAAATTACACCTCGGGGCAAAACATTGCGGCTTTAAATTAAGCCTGCGAAGCTTCTCTAAAATATCCCTTCATTCAAACGGCGTCTGGAATAAAATAATGTTATGCACTTGATACTTGTTCACGGTGGATTTAAGTCTCAGTCTCGGTAAAAATCAGGCGATTGAATGATTTGGTGTATAAAGCCCAAACAGCAATATTTCAGATATGTCCGGGCAATGAACATGAAATGGATGATAAAATGAACATGAAATGATGATGAAATGAAAAATGAGATGGGACGCAAGGATAATAGGGTCGACGATTTTTGATTGCCACTGGAAATAGGAAGAGGTGGATAGGGTTGGGCAATATAGCCTCCATATGCCGAGCGCCAAGGTTCCTACTCCTATCAAATACCACAACAGGGTTCTTTGACGTGCGAGGAACGTAGCATCTTTCTCAACACGTTGCGCCATTATGGTTTACGGTCAGGTTTTCCGTATTATGCCCTGACGACCCCAGCATGTAGTATGCCAGGGTTACTCCATTCAACCCCTGGAATACACCGCCCTAGCTCCTGGCCAGGATTCTGAGCACTATTTAGTTGCCTTCTACATCAAGCTTAGCGCTGCTGCGGGGCTATTCTTTTGATATCCGGACCCGCACGAGGCGTGATTGTGCCATCAGTATCATAGAATAAAGACCTGATATTCCATGTAATTTTGATAAACTGAATTATATTTTCATTAAAATGCACTGCAAATCAGACAACTCTGTCAAAACCTTCAATTTTAACAATCTTAAAAAAAATTCAAACCAATCTCAGAAAAAAATCAAAATCCTATAATCCAGAGAACAAATAGTGGCAATTTCAAATAAAAATAATTTATTTGGTGACAATATATTATCAGACCGAATTTGGTTTGTTTTGTTTTGCTTTGTTTTTTTTCAGTTTCAGATTTTTCTATGTTTATCTGATTCTTACAAAGACTTTGACTTTCAAAGAGTAATCAAGGTAACAAGGCTACAGCGGTAATCAAAGAGTAATCAAGCGAACCAAGGTGACGCAACGAAAAACCTTACAACCTACGAGTATTCTTATGTTAAACTTTTATTTGATTTAATGATTGGTAGATCAAGTAAACTTTACGGCCTTGCATTATTGGTCTATATTACTTTAGCTATTATAACGTCCCCTTATCTCGTGGAGGACCATAGAGAGAAGACTGTTACTTCTGGTCACTTGCGTGTTTTGGATTAGGGGTTTTAAATACGGTCCATGAACAAGAAAGGCAGATCCTTTGATACAAGTTTCATCCCACCATTTTTATTTTCTTCCTTTTTTCAAATGTCTATTATTTAGTTGAAATATACACAGCAGTGAGTTTCATCGCTACCATGATGGTCATGAATAAAATTCTCCTTGAAAGTGAAAGCATTTTGAATAGATGACAAACAAGAACCTATTTAGCGGCGGCCATTTTTTTTTATATCAAAGCTTCATGGTGATCGCTATATAATTATGGGGCAGCTTGGTAATTTGTATACCCCTGAAGAAATATTTGGTAGCTAGCACTTATCGGCATTAATCAAACAAATGAAATACTTTTCTGTTGTTGTTAGTATTTCGGGGGTCATGACTTTTTATATCAAAATTGATTGTTACTCCTAAATTCAGTTTTTTGTTTTGTTTTGTTCTTTTTTTTGTCTCTTTGTTTTTGTTTTGTTTTGCTTTTTTTGCTTAATATTTTTGGTTACTTTTCATCCCATTTTCATTTTTTATATAAAAGTTTCATAAATGACCTCGTTTGATCAAACATAACATAAGTACTATTTCGTGTAAAGAACAAAACAGTTTTAAATCTCTCCATTTGGACCTCCAACACAAAAAATGGAAATTGAAAATTCTACATAAAGAACTAGAAAATCCAAGTGTAAAAATAAAGACCGACAAATCATGCCTTTTTTTTCTACTTTTATATATACAAACAAAACAAACGTTTCGCTTTAATTTGCGTGAATTTCACGAAAGGATAGTGTTATTTCGCGAAAGTTTCGTGTTATAACGCGAACATTTTTTAGTCTACGAAAATGGGCTTTTGTACATTATGATGTAAAAAAACAGGATTTTTTTTCCGGTGGCAAAAGTGAATGATTCAGAATATATTATGCTCGCTAAAACAGTAAACAAATTATAAATAGATAATAGAGTTATTTCCCTTCATTTCCAATTTCATAGATTAATAAATTTGTACTAGTGCAGTATGGAAATTTATTGCACGCTGACATTGCTTTCTATGGGGAAAATATATTGCTATACAATAATATTTGTTACTGGATATTAGTTAACAGTACTGTTGTCTTATTGGTCTGAAGTATTGGTATACATAGAGTCATTTCATGCTAATTAATTACCTATTTAATATACGTATTACTTGTGTTATCGAGTAGTTGATGTGACGCTAAAATTGGTAGAATATTTTTCATATAAATATTAAACGTTATCAACCATTCAGTTGTTAGTTTAACCAGTAGAAAAAAAAACTTGGAATGGAATGGCGGGAGAAAATCAGCCTATGTATAGAAAACAAGTCAATAAAAAAGTAACGCAAGCTTAAAATGCTCATGTACATATAATTATATGCATGTATATAAAATTTCTATTTTAAAAGTCACTATAAAGCCAGATTTTACAAAATAAAAACGATAAAGACTAACAAACAAACATGACAATTTGAATGTATTCCTATAAATTGAGTGAATGGTACATGAATTGCCTACATTTCGTCACTTCCGTTACCAAATATGGTTTCATCACACAACATACAACTCCTTTTACACCTACTGATATGAAACAACCAATTTGTACGTGTCCAGTTGATATGGATACTAGAAAGGTTCCCGATGTTGCTCTCTTGACATCCACCAAATTTAGCAAAGAAAAGACAATACGACGGAAACTGATCCTCTGCTGCATAATTGTCCAAGCATTGATGCACTGCAAGATAAATGTCAATTTTAGATAAAGTTAATTATTCTTAATCGATAGCAAGTTTAGCAGGTATGCTTAAATGAAGGTTAAGGTTTATTTTCAGATAAATGTTTAATACATATACTAGTACGTCATCAACCATTCGGAACACCAACATTAGAGTGACATCATTTCCGTTTTCTACTTTTGCCCTTCATTGTAAGTTTAACATTGAGTTTGGCTGAAATGGGTGTCTCTTTTTGAACAATAACACGTAGAAAAATATCTTCGATAAAGTGGCGGGAGTATATAAAAGCAGTCAATAAGAAAAATATAAAAAGAAACGAGATATATAATTAGATAATTATTTCTTTCAAATTACATGTAAAGACATTTGTATGGCAAGCCAAAGTGGACAAAAAAGTGTTTTCTAATATTAAAAAAGGATTTTTTTAATATTGCAAATTCAATTTTTTTTTCAATTACAAATTTGATTTCTAATATTACAAAACCCTTCTTTAATATTAAAAATTCAGTTGAATTTCTAATATTAAAACGACTTTTTTTTAATATTAAAAATTCAATTGAATTTCTAATATTAAAAACGACTTTTTTAATATTATAAATTGATTTTCTAATATAAGAAAACGGATTCGTTGTATTCAATTACCATTTTTTAATATTAGAAAATCATTTTGCAATATTAAAAAATGTGACCGATTTGGAAATATTGAAAAGTGATATTTTAATATTACAAATTCATCTTCTAATATTACAAATTCAATATGTAATATTAGAAAATGAATTTTAATATTAGATAATGAATTTATGATATTAATAAATATTTTTTTCATATTAAAAATGATTTTGTACTATTAAAAATATGTTTTTTTTAATATTACTAAATTTGTGTTTTCTAATATTAAAAAATGATTAATTAATATTACAAATTCATTTTCTATTATTACAAATTTGTTTTCTAATAATATTGTAAAACCCTTTTTTAATTTTAAAAAATATTTTTATATTAAAAATTCAATTGAATTTCTAATATAAAAAACGATTTGTTTATATTAGAAAATGGATTTGTTGTATTCAATTACAATTTTTTAATATTAGAAAATCATTTTGTAATATTAAAATGTGACTGATTTTGCAATATTGCAAAGTGATATTTTCATATTACAAATTCATTTTCTGATATTACAAATTAGTTTTCTAATATAACAATTTCAATTTCTAATGTTACAAAATGTGTGCTGTTTTAAAAAATTACTAAATCAGGAATTTGTAATATTAGAAAATGAATTTTTAATATCAGAAAATCTTCTAATATTACAAAATATTTTGTCCTCTTTGGCTTGCCATATATTTGCTAATATGATAAACTTTTAAAACAGACAAGACATGATTAAGACTGAAGACTTCAAAGTTGCTAATCATCAAATATTCTCTGCCACTGATTTTGGCTTGCTTTCAACATTTGAAATGGCACGAATGCGATATGCTCTAAAATCGGGTAGAGACATATATAATTAGATTACACCCTATGAATCGGGTGACTTCCGCTAGGATCTCGGTTCTCTTGATATAATTACCCTTTCTTAATCGTGATGGCCCGAATGTTTATATATATATAGAAAGGTCTGAAAAATTCCCAACGATGTTAGAACTGTCAAATTTGCGATGCAAATTTTTGGTCGTTCCCTCCGTGGGACTCGAACTCCTGTGACATCTATGGCAACACCGCCTGCACAAAGTCCAGCGCCCTAGACCACTCGGCCAGCTAGGCTATATAAAAATACAGCTTTTGCTGGCCGAAATATACATATATATAGATAGATAGATAATGTATTTGACCTATATAGTCAATTGTAACGAGCCCTGTGTTTGAATTGGAAACCTGGTAAAATCACATAAATTCAAAGCTAATCGATCATTTCATCTTTTAATGTGAACCTCCCATTCTCGTATGAGCAAAAACATACATGGACATGTGTATATTTTTTAAAAGAGGTACATTAGGAATCTTTGGGTTGCTCATGATATTGACCGGGGAACCAGATTAGAAACCAGATTAAACAACTGGTAATGAATATTTATTGTTATCTGGGCCGTGCTAATGTATATGGCCTATTTAGTCTTGTAACTAGCCCCTTGTGCCTGAATCGGAAACTGGGTAATGTTCAATGTTAACCGATCATTTCATGTAAACTTCACGTTCTCATGCAATCAAGAAACAAACGTAGAACACACGTGTATGACATTTAAGTAAGATTTATAACTGGAAAACGAAAATTGAATCCCATTTCCTTTACACATGAATAAACCTACGGAATCGTGTCATGACGTTACATCATGTGACGTTGATATAGGTCATTTCATGATTGAGCAAGTGCGAGCAGTGTTTTACGCTACTTGGAAACCTCCTCTGTTAAAACGAACGTGTCACGCCAAGTTGGAATAATTTTTAAAAAGATCCAAATGTCCAAATATTCACCACTCCACCATTGTCCTCTCAATGCACATAAATGTTTCTCGTCTAATGGTCATTTTAGTAAAGTAAAAAAAAAATTGTCTATTAAAAAGTCTTACATAAAGGACAATTGTACTGCTGTCCATTCGGAACACATAGTTCATTGGCTTTGCAGATATGCTGTTGACAACTTCCCACCAATTCCTAAAAAAAATTTAAAAAAAACATTCTTGCATGAATAATTTTCAGGTTTTTTTCTATATAATCGTTTAAAATACTTAAAAAGAAAATAGGGTGATTTAATGAATTATACTACAACGTATCAATGGGTGTTTCTATCCAACACGTCACATTCTTACTCTGTGATTTGACGGTTTATACTATCATGGGCGTTACTATCCGACACCATACACTTTAGGGTGATTTGATTGGTTATACTATCGATGGGCGTTACTATCCCACACCATATACACTTCAGGGTGATTTGATGGGTTATACTATCGATGGGCGTTACAATCCAATACCATACACTTCAGGGTGATTTGACGGGTTATACTATCAATGGGCGTTACTATCCAACACCATACACTTTAGGGTGATTTGACGGGTTATACTATCAATGGGCGTTACAATCCAATAGCATACACTCTAGGGTGATTTGATGGGTTATAATATCGATGGGCGTTACAATCCAATACCATACACTTCAGGGTGATTTGACGGCTTATACTATCAATGGGCGTTACAATCCAATACCATACACTTCAGGGTGATTTGATGGGTTATACTATCGATGGACGTTAAAATCCAACGCCATACACACTTTAGGGTGATTTGACGGGTTATACTATCGATGGGCGTTACTATCCAACGCCATATACACTTTAGGGTGATTTGACGGGTTATGCTATCGATGGGCGTTACTATCCAACACCATATACACTTTAGGGTGATTTGACGGGTTATACAATGAATGGGCGTTACTATCTTATAAACAGTGTAAGTGTGATCGGTAACGATTGAAACGGCAAGAAAATGACTCTTATATTGAATTTTTTTCTCCCCAAAAAAAACAAACTAAAATCGTTATGTGGAAATATAACAACAATTCCAAGATACAAAAGTCCTAATCATAATACAATAAGAAAGTATCGCCTAGCCGTCAATCATCAATTCACCAAATGTCATAAAACATTGGACAAAATAAAAAAACAAACAAACAAAAATGACCGGGCTACTACCTTAAAATAATGAAAGGTATATACACAAAATACATTTACAAAAGGACTCGTTCGTTATGAGGTATTTTATCATTTAATTCAGTTTTCATCAGCACACCTCAACATCTTTCGTGAAAATTCGTTTTTGTTATGAAGTACACTTGGTAACTTATGCTGTTGGAAAGTATTACTCATTGCATTTTTTTAAATATAAACCAAAAAATAGGACAATAATAAATCTGTCTGTTTATTTTTTTTCTTATGACCTGTCCTGGCTTTTTATTTCTTGAAAAAAGAAACAAACAAAAACAAAAACAATTCTGCCTTTATTTTAATCCAAGTTTTATCCTAGCCCCTACCCCTTAACAAAATCAAATGGTAGTTCCTTTATAGTCCTTCTTAGTTTTATATATCTTGGGGAAAAAATTCTTGTAAAACTAATTTTTTCAAAATGATTCATTTTTAACCCGCCTTTGCTTTTGTATAGTGCATACGAACTCTGAGAAATATTTTCAGAATACCTATGAAATTCCTTGTTAACGCCACTTTAAATTTTATATTTTAATTTTTTTCTCCTTAGCTATTAGAACATATATTTGAATATTTGATGTAAATCCATGTGGTCAGGATATATGATAAAGCTATGTCACTCGGAGTTATTTTCAGAAATTATAGGATTAGAACGCATGGTTTTGGGACGGTCAGTTGACATTTATAGACATTCAAATGAGTTGGTGTCACATGACGTAGTTATATGTACCTAAATATTCAAATAGCTCTTCAATACTTAAGCCGATATATTATTGACATTACATTATGGAGGTGGACATAGGATAAGGGACACAACTCTTTGAGTCATTGGAACTTTACGCCAATCTCATATAAGCATCAAAGTAACTTGGACCAATATCATTCTGTTTCAAATGAAAGCATGGTTGGCTTAGGTGAAATTGAGTATGATACAAACATATCACCGATTTTAAGAGTTATATCCCTTACCCTAGGTCTACCTCCTTAAGCATTATAGGAGTATAATTGTTTGTTGAGATTTAATTCTGAAAATATTTCCCGAGATCGTGCGGACTATAGAAAAGGATCTGCAGCGAAGAGGTTTATATTATTTTAACAAATTATTTGTTTTAATCATTTCGAAGATATATACAATTTGTATGGACTATGCCTTCGAAATCTTTCAAGTTACACCTGCCTCAGATACATACCGACGGTATAGCCTCCCTGAATGCTAAAATCGAATCACTATCCAAATATTGTTTCGAATTTCTGTCCTCTGATAGGTGACACATCCGAGTATTCTGGTTGTATATAACACTGGCGCAAGTTCGGACGCTTAAACACATAACCGCGCACTGGTACAGACTTGATATTTTGTTACTGTATATATACCCCGCAACATATTTCACACCACGCTGAAACTTGAAAATGTTAACTGAAAAAACCAAGACAGTTTGATATTGTACAATAGCTAAAAGACTGACAATTATAAAGCGCCTCATATTTTTAAGAAAGTGTTAGGCTTTCCATTGACGTTGGTGCACATTAATGAACCACTGATTCTCACTGAGTTAATAAAGAAATGTTCCACCCTGATGTATCTTATTATTTAGCATTGATTCTAACTTGTAAAAAATGATTTTAACTTTTAATATTTATTGCATCTTCTGAAGCTACGATTAATCTAGTGTTACATTTGAACCAAGGAGATTTTTATAAATGGTTGGTTTACCTTTATTTTCTGTAGGTCTGTAGAATTCCTTTGTTTACCTGTAGCTGGGGCAGGTAGAATACCAGCCTGTCATTCCTCTGTAGATCTGTAGCTGGGGCAGGTAGAATACCAGCCTGTCATTCCTCTGTAGATCTGTAGCTGGGGCAGGTAGAATACCAGCCTGTCATTCCTCTGTAGATCTGTAGCTGGGGCAGGTAGAATACCAGCCTGTCATTCCTCTGTAGATCTGTAGCTGGGGCAGGTAGAATACCAGCCTGTCATTCCTCTGTAGATCTGTAGCTGGGGCAGGCCAAATACGAGCCACTCATTCCTGTGTAGATCTGTAGCTGGGGTAAGTAGAATCCCAGCCACTCATTCCTCTGTAGACCTGTAGCTGGGGCAGATAGAATCCCAGCCTATCATTCCGCAGTAGATCTGTAGCTGGGCCAGGTAGAATCCCAGCCACTCATCCCTCTGTAGATCTGTAGCTGAAGCAGGGAGCATTCCAGCCTGTCATTCCTCTGTAGATCTATAGCAAGGACAGGTAGAATACCAGCCTGACATTCCTCTGTAGACCTATAGCAGCGGCAGGTAGATTCCCAGCCTGTTATTCGTCTGTAGACCTGTATCTGGGGCATGCAGAATACCAGCCACACATTCCATTGTAGATCTGTAGCTGGGGTAGGCAGTATACAAGCCTTTCCTTCCTCTGTAGCTGGGGTAGGTAAAATCCCAGCCGCTCATTCCTCTGTATATCTGTAGCTTGTGTATGCAATTTCCCCGTCTGCCATTTCTCTGTAGGCCTTCCATTATGAGATATGTTGAATACCAGCCTGTTATTCCTTTGTAGACTTATTCTTTATGGGGAGGGAGGATCTCAGTCTGTTATCCTTCTGCAGATTTGTAAAAAAAATAAATCTCTGTGGATATATGTAGCTAGGAGAAATGGAATCCAAGACTGTCATTTCATTGTAGATAGTTGAAGTAGGTAGAATCCCAACCTGCCATTCCTATGTAGACCTGTAGCTAGGATAGGAAAAATCCCATCTATCATACGCTGTATACGCCCGATTTATGAAGTAGGAGGAAGTCCGGCTTGTCATTTCTCTGTATATCTGTAGCTCGGATATGTATAATCCCAGCCTTTCGTTCCTCTGATTTTCTATAGTTTAGGTAGGTAGAAACCCAGCCTGCCTTTGTTCTGTAGCCCTGTAGCCAGCTGAGGTATACAGAATAAAAAGCCACTCATTCCTCTATAGATCTGTAGCTTGGGATATGTAATTTTCCGAGCCTTTGTAGAGCTGTGGCTATGATATGTAGTTTGGAGTAGCTGGGGTAGGCAGAATCCCAGCAACTCATTACTCTTGGATATGTAGCTGGGGTAGGTAGAATCCCAGCCACTCATTACTCTTGGACATGTAGCTGGGGTAGGTAGAATCCCAGCCACTCATTACTCTTGGACATGTAGCTGGGGAAGGTAGAATCCCAGCCACTCATTACTCTTGGACATGTAGCTGGGGTAGGTGGGGTAGGTAGAATCCCAGCCACTCATTCCTCTGTGGAAATGTAGCTGGGGTAGGTAGAATCCCAGCCACTCATTCCTCTGTGGACATGTAGCTGGGATAGGTAGAATCCCAGCAACTCATTACTCTGGACCTGTAGCTGGGATAGGTAGAATCCCAGCCACTCATTACTCTTGGACATGTAGCTGGGGTAGGTAGAATCCCAGCCACTCATTACTCTTGGACATGTAGCTGGGGAAGGTAGAATCCCAGCCACTCATTACTCTTGGACATGTAGCTGGGGTAGGTGGGGTAGGTAGAATCCCAGCCACTCATTCCTCTGTGGAAATGTAGCTGGGGTAGGTAGAATCCCAGCCACTCATTCCTCTGTGGACATGTAGCTGGGATAGGTAGAATCCCAGCAACTCATTACTCTGGACCTGTAGCTGGGATAGGTAGAATCCCAGCCACTCATTACTCTGTGGACCTGTAGCTGGGGTACATTACTCTTTGGACCTGTAGCTGGGGTAGGTAGAATTCCAGCCACTCATTCCTCTGTGGACATGTAGCTGGGGTAGGTAGAATTCCAGCCATTCATTACTCTGTGGACCTGTAGCTGGGGTAGGTAGAATCCCAGCCACTCATTACTCTGTGGACCTGTAGCTGGGATAGGTAGAATCCCAGCCACTCATTACTCTGTGGACCTGTAGCTGGGGTACATTACTCTTTGGACCTGTAGCTGGGGTAGGTAGAATTCCAGCCACTCATTCCTCTGTGGACATGTAGCTGGGGTAGGTAGAATTCCAGCCATTCATTACTCTGTGGACCTGTAGCTGGGGTAGGTAGAATCCCAGCCACTCATTACTCTGTGGACCTGTAGCTGGGGTAGGTAGAATTCCAGCCACTCATTCCTCTGTGGACATGTAGCTGGGGTAGGTAGAATTCCAGCCACTCATTCCTCTGTGGACATGTAGCTGGGGTAGTTGGAATCCCGGCCACACATTACTCTGTGGACCTGTAGCTGGGGTAGGTAGAATCCCAGCCACTCATTACTCTGTGGACCTGTAGCTGGGGTAGGTAGAATTCCAGCCACTCATTCCTCTGTGGACATGTAGCTGGGGTAGGTAGAATTCCAGCCACTCATTCCTCTATGGACATGTAGCTGGGGTAGTTGGAATCCCGGCCACACATTACTCTGTGGACCTGTAGCTGGGGTAGGTAGAATCCCAGCCACTCATTACTCTGTGGACCTGTAGCTGGGGTAGGTAGAATTCCAGCCACTCATTCCTCTGTGGACATGTAGCTGGGGTAGGTAGAATTCCAGCCACTCATTCCTCTATGGACATGTAGCTGGGGTAGTTGGAATCCCGGCCACACATTACTCTGTGGACCTGTAGCTGGGGTAGGTAGAATTCCGATTAGTCATACATCTGTAGATCTGTAGCTGGGATAGGTAATATTCCGATTGGTCATTCATCTGTAGATCTGTAGCTGAGATACGTAATATTCCGATTAGTCATTCTCTATAGATTTGTAGCTGGGGTAAGTAATATTCCGATTAGTCATTCCTCTATAGATCTGCAGCTGGGATAGGTAATATTCCGATTAGTCATTCATCTGTAGATCTGTAGCTGGGGTAGGTAGAATACCAGTCGGTCATTCCTCTGTAGAACTGTAGCTTTGGTAGACACTAAAGTTTCATTTCTTTTATCGTTAGGTACTAATTTTCGTGGTTATCGAAGGTAAAGTGGATGTAGATTGACTTGAAAATTTAACAATTCGGTATCGTTCAAGTGTACATTAAGATGGAAGCCACGTCGAGCATTCGTCATCCTGGTTAAACGGAAAACAATTGGTATCCTTTGGGCAAAAATGTCAGTGTTGACCATAAAGATGTTCGGTATTCTCTAACCATTTTCCTCTTTCCTATATATTGGTTGTTGTAGACACGTGATGGCCCTGAAAGCATTATTCAAAACTGTACAGTAATACGTTATACTATATACTGTAATGAAAAATTCAGGCAGAATTTAATTCATTTTAATTCGTGCGTTCGACCGAATGCATTTATTTAACTCTATGTGGCTTTCAACGTGCTTTCATCTTACAATTCTAAATCGAATTCCATTATTAATTTCTGATCGCATTTGAACAAGAAACAAACAATGATAAAGCATAATATAAGAGAGAATTTTTAATGTAAGAAGCTACGCTTTTCTTTGTCATTCAGTTACACGCTCCAAAAAGTTGAATTCCATGAAATTATTCTCTTTTTAAAATTTAAAATAAGAAAGAATCTTTCTCCTACAAAAGCAATGGAAATAAAATTGAAAGAGTAATTAAGGGAACCAGGATTCGATTGGAAATAAAAAAATTTATTTCAAGGATAAAGACTGGCAAGGGAAAATTGACTCAAACAACAAAGAACATGAAATAATCGTAATTATACGTACAAAGAACCATTTTGGGTCAAATTTGAGGGGGTCTCTGTGTTGAGGTAGTTAAAATTGAAAAATGATGGTGAAAATTTTTTTATGGAAATTTAAGGTCAGATGGTTTATTCAGCTCCCAAAATTTCATTTGATTTGAAGCGGTAGATTTTTTTAATTTGAAAAATGCTGTAGTAAACTCTTTGTGAAAATTAATTGTGTCCTGGTACCTGAACCAACATGTTCATTCTTATTTTTTAACGGGTCATTGTCAGAGGAAATGTAACCTCTGCGTTATTTTGAAAATCTTATGGAAATCGTTAAATATCCAAACAGATGTTTGTAACCATTCTCCATCTTCTCGTTAAAAACATGAGAATTTGTCATAGATTGTCGTCCTCTTTTGTGAACATGACCTTCCTTGGGCAGCACGGCGAATGTCTTGTACATAACAGGAACAAGTCGCCCATTTCGAAGCACTTGGATACAATCCCAGGTCTTTATTGGATTTTCTGCTGTTCGTCTCCGTTATTTCTGGTTTATCCAGTGACAAATTCTACACGTTTTTCAATACATTCTTCGGCACTGAAAATTATACAGTCAAGTTTCTAAAGTATGACAGGAGAGAATACTGGGGACAAATTCCATATATTTTTAATTTGTGAAAATTCTAAGACAAAAGTATTTGGCAAAGTGTTACTATGATTATACAAACTGCAACAAAATAAGTTGTTTACTCTCTTTTTGCAATTTGATTTTAAAAAAAAGGGTAGACTTCCTGTATTCATTAAAAAAAAATATCTGCTATGCTATGATAGATTTATTATCCTTCCACCATGACATTTCGCTCTCCATATGTATCTGTATGTATTATTACTCATTTCTGTGTCGTTTTCTCTATGTAATACTGATTGACCCCCCTGTTACACATTTATGTATACATATGTCTGAACAGTGGCGGATCACAGGGGAGGTGCAGGGGAGATGCAGGGGGTTGGCACCCCCTATTTTATTACCGTGGTCAGCACAGTTCAAGATTATGTTTGCAATAGAACTGACCCTTCCGGGGGTTGTCTTCAATTTTTCTTATTTTAACAGTGAATTTATCTTGTAAATTATTTGATACTTCAGTTACACCAGTAATTTCTTATAAAAGTGAAGTTTGTTTAATGGATGAATATTTTACAGTCCAAGAACTTTAGATAAGCTTAATTGCCTCGAGCTGACATCTTCACCTTCGAAAAAGTGCAAGCAATACTGGTTCAGAATCTGAACTTCATTCATAAAAATACAAGTTGATAATTATCGTACTATAAAACTCTAATAACATTAATCTTTTAGTCAAGAAAGCATTTATTCTTAACAAAAGACTCAGAGGGAAGCAAACTAAAAACAGATATTCAACCATCAGAATACTTAAAAATTCAGAATTTTAATTGCAGAAAAAAATACAAATTTTCGTATTAGCGATCATTATATGAAAGTGGAACTTGGCAAATATAAAAATATACCACCTGAGCAGAGAATTTGCATAATATGCAAAGTCTTAGACGACGAGTATTTTCAACTGCCAAACTAATTATGGTTTTTAAAAGAGCTGACTTTTTCAAATCGAATGTCTGATAAATGCTCAGATTTTAACTACATAAACTTGACTCTTCAATAAATTTATTCATATTTGAAATTCAGATATGGATGTATTGCCCATTATTGTTGATCTTTATAAACAATCTTTGGAGTTGCTGAAATAAGGTCCATATTGGTCAAAGGCTGACATGTTTGTAATCTCCTTTATATGCCACCATTGCGTTGTAACTTGTTCTGTTTATTTGCCTAACCTGTAAAAGGTTTTATTTATTTATAATATCCATGGCCAGACACTAACAAAATCGTTGAGTTGTCATTTCTAAGAGTTAAATTCCAAGCCTTTGAGAACGCATGATAAATACAGAAGGATTCCAATTATTACCTAAAAGCTTAATTACTTTATTGCAAATCAAAACATACTCAGTTAAAAAGTCAAATAAAAAGTCGACACCGTGACGCTTGAAAAATTAAAACTTATAGTAAATATAAGCAGTTTGCGTTTAGACCATTTTTATCTCCTTGTTCAACGAAGTACACTACGATTGTCCCTCTTTTACCACTAAATGAACATCTTCTTTTCGTAACTAGTTGTAGTATATATACCAGGGGCGGGTCAAGGAGTGCAGGTTGGGGCGGGTCAAGGAGTGCAGGTTGGGGCGGGGCCTTTAATAGGATTAAATACATAGCGGAGCAAGGCTAAATTTAGGTAGAGGGCACCGAGTGCGCACCTGCCTGAAACTGAACTGCCCCAACTGAAAACGGCGGTCTTTATATACTAGTCGGGCAGCATATTTGATTGTGGGAGCAAGTCCCTATAATTGAACCTTACATTTAATTAATTCATAAAATGTCAAGCATCTGTCAAAAGTTATAAGGTGACTACGTCTTGTTAAATTATAAAACACGTTTAGAGTTAATGGCCTAACATGTGAAGCGTTCCGATGACATATATCAGTTGATTTAACCGTTCTAATTCTGTGTGTTTCGTATTTAGTTATCGATTCTTGTTGAGAAGTTTACATCGGGCGACAGAATTGATTCCCACCAACAATGATTATGTAGATATATAGTGTCCTAAATGGTTTACCTTTTTGATTGATATACCGATCTGGATTTTTTAATCAACAAGATCACAGTACAGGGTACAACGTGTAACTGATCCGTGTAAATTATATGAAGTTATTTTTAGGTGTGTTAATTATAATGGAGTTATTTTTAAGAGTGGATTTCCCAAGACAAATTCTCCAACATTAATAATTTTCAGTGAAAGGGATATTTGCACGAATTATGCGCTACTGTATGTGTATTATTATAATAGGTAAACTCATATATTCAAGTGTTTTGTACTGATGAAGACTTGATTTCCGGTAAGTTACGAACATAAATGATAAGATAGTTAAAAACATGACACTGAGAGTTCATACAAAGTATGTTTAAAATCAAACGCGTACAGCATGCAATAAGTCAATACAAAAGAAAGATGACATTAAAAAGGTAAAACCAGGCCCCTAGGAGTTTGGAATCTTCGTTGCATACCAGCAGGAGGGGATACGTGCCGAGCGTACCCCCCCCCCCCCATGGCACCCCCCACTAAAGTGGATTTTTGTATGAATCCTTCCACAAAATTTAATTCTGAATACACCCTGGCCTAACCTAAAATCATGGATCTGCCCATTATCAGATCAGTGCTTAACGCATCCCGTCTGGACCCACCAACACTGACGACAACAGATGTTTTAATTGTTTGTTGTGTGTCCTATTTCATTGCCAATCATGAAAATAAATTGTGGTTGATGTGCTCGTGGAAACACCACTTGGGAAACACCACATGGGAAACACCACTTTCGTACCACACAGGAACTATATAATGTTCAAAGATAATTTTTGGTTTTTTTTCTACTATTAAAATATGAAATGATTTACCCCGTAATATTAAAATGTTCACAAATCAAAATCATGAGTTTGTTTACAATAAAGCATCATTTAAATTTATATTACTATAATATTGTAATATATTTTTTTAGTTATTCAATTATTCATATGTTAATATAGTTTTTGTTGTTTTATGTCTGAATGAAAGAGTAATCAAGGGAACCAAGATTCTAGCGGAAATCAAAAGAATGTAGTCCAGGGACAAAGACCAGACACAGAAAACACAACAAAGATCATAAAGTAACTAAAATAATATATACAAAGAAACAAAAGTAAATGAGCAACTCGGACTCCACTAAAAACTGGGAGCATGTACCAGGTACACCGGTAGGGTAAGCGTCCTCTGAAATCTAGACGTTCACTTACTGAGTTCTAATCCTTTTTAGATAAAAAAAAACAACTTACTACACACACACACACACACACACACGCGCGCGCGCGCGCGCGCGTACTATGCAGTATGTGAAGCCATAGAAAACTCTTGCTAACATAATAATGTGACAATAATACTAGAATTTAATTTTTTTTTATTTTGCAATATATCAACACAGGTTATTTACTTCATGTGCATTTGGTGTAGTTAATTATTTAGGGTAAATATGTGGGGATCAAAGTTTTGTAACTTTTTATACATTTCCAGAGCTAACATATTTTATTATGTTTCTTTTTTTTTCTTTTGGACCCCCTCAGGAATTTGAGGTCGATCGAGGGTCACAAGACTACATTCGGACTGATCATCGTTTCAAATCAAAGAAAAATCCATAAAATTTCGGGAAGTAACATTGTCAATTTCACGGAATACAGATGGTCTTCCCATGTTTACACGAGTGACCATATTACCAGATGAAATGTCATAAATGTACTTAAATCTGAAACTGGGCAATTGACAAAGAGAATTAAACCTATGGAATAATACGTCTTCTTGTAAATTGTCTATATAAAGAAAGAAAGAAGCTCATCAGATAATGGTCCTCCAATCAAGGGACAAACAACTGTATTTCCTGAAGTTAACTATAAAACTCGCTGTAAATGTTTAATATTTGTTGTGTACACGTTAATTTGATTTTTTATGAAATGATTAATCATTAGTACCAATAAGTATATAATCTTCTTGAAGTTTGTAAAGTGTTTCAAGTGAAATTTCCTTTTTTAAAGGGATTGTCAATTAATTTTGCTTCTTATGCAATATTTGGCTTTTGAAGTATGCACATTGTGTAAACATCAATTTCATGAAAAAAGAAGACAATAATAGCTCACACACCTAGATATGATGAAATTTGTTGTAGCAGATTTATAACTCTATGAAAACAAAGTGTTATATCAATTATATAATGTTTTAGTGTTAGACTCCTTCGGAATGTTTCAAATATTTGACGATATGTAACAGTATGATAATCGAGTCACCTGCTGTTTTCTTAGTTCTTGACGGCACATCCTACACGTAAAACAAGGTGCAATGTACAAGTAGTGACGGGTTTAGGGAGGAAAGGGTTCTGCAGGTTTTGAATTTCTTGCAAAATGTCGGCAAAACAGGCAAATATATAATAGCCTGAACCCCTTTTCAAAATTTCTGGATCCACCCATGACACTATTGATGGCAGTCATTCCAAAGTCCTTTTTCGTCGTCCGGTATAAAGCGGTTTTCGAACGTTGAATTGAACTACATTGTATGTGTAAACTTGTTTGTAATGACGGCTCTAAGGGGAGGTGTCCTGTTGTTAAAACCCCCTTTTGTTAGAAAATTTTGTCTGGTTTGCTGATATAATTATAGTATAAGCGGATGATTCAGATACCCGACAAATTTCACTAAAAGCACAGAAATTAAGCCATCTGTTGATTTAAGTGAGTAAAAAGACATTTGAGAAACAAACACCAGCACAGCTGTTTGCATCAAGATTCATATGCACTCTTGATGGTTAAATTTACAATTATAAAACGCTCGACGAGCCTCCCTCCCTCATGTTTAAACGTGAAATTAGACACACTAAGTCACTAAATTCAGATATAAGTCATATTGTCCCATTTTAAGAAGTGCAAAGTATGGAAGTAGTCGTGTTTGTAAAATATATTACAAGTAATATGAATTGTTTTGTGTCTATAATGAATAATAGCAAAATTATAAAACCAGCTCTGTGACATGACATTCCAAGGTACCTTACAATTTCCCAGTATTTAGGTTAAGTAATATGTGTTCCCAGTATTTACGATAAGTAATATGTGTTCCCGGTATTTAGGTTAAGTAATATGTGTTCCCAGTATTTAGGTTAAGTAAATATATGTTCCCAGTATTTAGGATAAGTAATGTGTTCCCAGTATTTAGGTTAAGTAATATGAGTTCCCAGTATTTAGGTTAAGTAATATGAGTTCCCAGTATTTGAGTTAAGTAAATATGTGTTCCCAGTATTTGGGTTAAGTAATATGTGTTCCCAGTATTTAGGATAAGCAATATGTGTTCCCAGTATTTAGGTTAAGTAAATATGTGTTCCCAGTATTTTGGTTAAGTAATATGTGTTCCCTGTATTTAGGTTAAGTAAATATGTGTTCCCAGTATTTGGGTGAAGTAATATGTGTTCCCAGTATTTGGGTGAAGTAATATGTGTTCCCAGTATTTAGGTTAAGTAATATGTGTTCCCAGTATTTAGGTTAAGTAATATGTATTCCCAGTATTTAGGTTAAGTGTAATATGTGTTCCCAGTATTTAGGTTAAGTAATATGTGTTTCCAGTATTTAGGATAAGTAATATGTGTTCCCAGTATTTAGTTAAGTGTAATAAGTGTTCCCAGTATTTAGTTAAGTGTAATAAGTGTTCCCAGTATTTATGTTAACTAATATGTGCTCCCAGTATTTAGTTAAGTGTAATATGTGTTCCCAGTATTTAGGTTAAGTAATATGTGTTCCCAGTATTTAGGTTAAGTAATATGTGACTTGCATTTTTATTTTAGTATGTTATAAGATGAGATATAGTCTGAGGTGCATAATTATTTTTTAACATGTTACGGAAACTACATATCGCCTGGCCATCCTTTACATATATACGTAGCACTTGATGAGCATATTATTTGTTCTCATTTACAATCTTCTGCATGTTAAAAGACTCATTCAAAAACATGGTATGGAGTTAGTGGGTGGTACCATGTATGGCACTTATTCATGCTTTTTAAAATATTATGATGTGCCGTTATTTTTAGTAGGCAGTATAGTAGAGGGTAATTTATAACTCCATACTTATCATACTTATGTAGCCTCCAAATTTGGTAATAAAATATAACTTAGAGTTATTTATAGTAGTTTAGGACCTTTTTTTTTGGAGTACAAAGGAATCGCCATGTCCGTCCTGTACATATACCTTGTAAGCGACAATGCCTTCTATACCGTTCAATACATTTTGATGAAACTGTTTATGAAGGTTGATGGAATAAAGGAAAGATAAGCATTGCTAGATGGCTGTAAAGGGAAATAATCCAACTTAGGAGTTTTAGGTAGAAGTTTCATGTACTAAAGCTTTTTTGAAAAAGGAAGCGTGTTTAAGGAGGTAGACCTAGGGTAGGGGACGTAACTATTGAATTCAATGATATGTTTGAATCATATTCAATTCACCAAAGCCTATCAAGCTTTCATTTGAATCAGAATGAAATCAATCCATGTGTCTTTGATGCTTACATGAGATTGATGTAAATTGCGGAATACAAACGTTCCAATGATTTTTAAGAGTTGTGCCCCTTACCCTAGGTCTACCTCCTTAATCTCCAGGTTGTATAAGAGGCAAAATAATTTATATTAAATGTCTTCAAAGTCAAAGAAAAAAATCATAATTGTTTTGAAAGTGTGTTTGGGGGGGGGGGTCCTCTTATAGTTTTAGTTTCGTATGTATTTTCTTAGGTTTACGACATCATTGGTGAATCTATGAAGTGTTCTTAAACATGTTAATTTAGTGCAAAAGTTTGTCAAAAAAAGATTGCCTGGAACTTCACATCTTGTCCTAGGAAAAAACTGGAAAATTGAAGCTGATGTAATGAAGTCAGTTATCAGATATGAATTTGAAATTATTATATCACGTTCTGTCCTATCGTGACAAATAGAAAATATCGTATTCCTAGGTACGGACAATTTTAATTGATTTCGTCCATTTTTCATAAAGTCATGTTTTACGTTATTGCTGTTTTTTTTTTTATTTTTTAATTTATTGAATTTTATAAGTTTTATTCGACCGCAAACACAGTTAGTTTGTTTTGAGCGTAAAATAATTATTTACTGAAATTTGCATAAAATTCAAATATCCTTAAACAATGAGGATTCATTTTTTTGTATTGCACTTAGTAGTAGAACTTTTTGGTGCTGGATATGGCTTCCAATTTCGAAATTTTGGGTTTTGAGTGATCTTGCTTACAATTAATTGTTGGATTTGATCTTCCGGTGATTTAATTGTATCGTCGCTGATGAGAGCTAGGTTACTCCTTGAAATACGCATACAGAAATTAGCAATATTAAATATGAGTGGTATCTTCGTAATATTCAAACACTGTTGAGAGATGGCCAACTTAGTTAGATTTTGAAAGAAAAATGTTGTCATAATGCCATGTCCTAATAGTACTGTTTGATCATATCTAAAGAATAAGATACGTTGAGTATGACCAAGTTAACTGAAAAAATTAAAGTAACTTCGGCGGAAATGGAAATTCGAGTGGGTGTTAATCTTTTGTCAGAATCGAAAACGTTTGCATACCTTATATCTGCCAATACCATGTTGATAGACATGTTCTACTGCATACATGTATACCCCCGCGAATAAAATTTGAGGATATATAAGGAGAATAACCTTAATAGAGTTTGTAAGTCTCGTTCTGGTTTTAGTTTTCCTTCCGGAATTTCTGATGTAGAACGTATTGAAATGCGAAGACCGATCTGCATTTTATCGTTTACTTCGGGAAATCGAAATGCTGCAATCACAATGCAAAATCTTCTATTTTATGCTTTTCTTAATATTTTTATTATGCAGAACTAGATATTTGTCATTTTTTATCAGTATTTTTACACACACAAAAAAAAATTGCTTTTAGTATTGAACCTATTGATGTGTTAATGACGAATCTCCATGCATTTGAATGGTAGACGAGGACCCATTCTCATAAAATCACGGAGTCATGTGACGAGACTTGCATACCCTATCGTCGGACCATAAGTGTGTTGGTTCATTTTACCATTTTTACCATAACTGTATAGTGCAACTCCTTCTAGATAAAGGGGACAGTTTCGTAAGTTCACTTGCAGTTTCAGTATTATAATTATCATGTTTTGATTTTGGATTGTGTATGGAGAATGCACTGTACGACGCTGAGGTTACAGCGATTAATATAGAATAGACAACGAACAAGAAGATTTGAATTGTGTATTAATTCATAGATATTTTAATCTAATTCAAATTGCACTTTAAATTATGTGCTGATGTAGTTTGTTTCCTTTACAGATTAAAAAAACAGAATGATTACCAACAGCTCTACCAATTTGATATTGAATGACTCGACCCTCAATATAACACAACATTTACATTATGATTATTACGGCGCGGTACCGACAGTCGTTTTTGGAACATGGCTCTTCGTCATCATTGTTGGTTCTATACTAGGAAATTTACTTGTTTTGACGGCAATATTATTTGTAAAAGAGTTGAGAAGAATGGAATCGAATTTATTTCTGTTTAATTTGGCCCTATCGGACATTATGGTTGGCATTTCCATGGCACCAGTTTCACTGTATACTTTAGTGAAGGAAGAATGGGATTTGGGCGACACGTTGTGCACATTGAACCTCATTCTGAACACGACATTCTTGTTCACTTCCGTTCATACTCTCATGTACATCAGCATCCATAAATACTTGACTGCTAAACGCTTGGCCGAGTGTGATACTAAACCAGTCAAACGTTTGATCTGCAAGGCAATGATAATCGCGTCATGGTCGTGGGGCATAATCTTTGCCTTAATTGCCAGTGTTTGGTTGGGCAAAGCCGAGTACAAGATGAAAACAACACAGTGTGGTCCAACGTACCCAGTATTTACAGTCCAGTCGGTGGCGTTGTCGTTGACTAATTTTGTCCTTAACTTTCTGATACCGTTTGTGATAATGATAATGATGTACACTAAAATCTATCTGATTATGAAGCAGACGACAGAATTTCGACGGAAGTCAACCCGTCCTAGAAGGAACTCAGAGGTTACAAGACAATCAGCCCAGGCTGCTGCCGTAAATACGATGAAAATTGTTTTGTGTTGTTTTTTCTTTTGTTGGTTGCCATACTTATTTTATACAAACTATGTATTTTTTATTAAGGATCGCAACTCGATTCCAGCATTTCTTAACCCACTGGTATGTGTTGTAGATACAGTTTTCAGTTATTGTCATGTATTCCGCGGTAACCGAAGTAATAAAAAATTCTTGTCTATAAATCGCAATTATTTCTAAAAAGCGATTTTCATTCTCTTCGTGAAAAGCCAAAACAAAAAACAAAAAAAAACAAAAAAAAAACAAAAAAAAGCAATAAAAACAAACTAATAAAAACAAAAACAAAAACAAATATCTAAATATTCATAAAAAAAAGGGACAAACATACTTTTCGTTTGGTGAGTTGTACCAAAGATGGAGAAATTAATACCGTAGGACCATAATAATGAAAACTTAAAGTATAATCACACACACACACATACACGCACACAAACATTTTCAGAGCTTTATCGAATACACATTTCAACTGAAACAGAATCTCTTGATTTCTTTACAATGTATTTTCAAGCATTAGATACAAAACTCAGTCGGTCTTTGGTCTAATAGTAATTACAATGACATTTCCATGCAATTGTTAAGCTTAAGTTAAATTAATTATACTGTTTATTTTTCAGGCCTATTGTTTTGGATATACAAACAGCATTTGTAATCCCATCATTTATGCATTAAGGTTTCCAGACTTCAAGAAAGGATACTGTCAAATACTTTCAAAGTTTTCCTGTTGCCGTGCAAACAGTGAGTATAATGTTAGAGATGTTTTAGTCTTGTCGTAACTTCCGTTATGTAACTTATACGGGTGTACTATTTACAGAACGGGAGAAGGTAGAAAAGAAAAAGAAAGCAAAACAAAAAACAAAAAACAAAAATAGCATTTGTCAAACTAAATCATTTGGTCGTCCTTAATTTAATCTTATTACTATTTGGTTTGAAAAAAGAATATTGTTTATGACTGTGCTTTTCCATTTAACTCGCTAGTTCGCTTAATAGTGATATTTACATACAATCCGGTAGCTATTAATTTACGTAAAAGAGTAATCAAGGGAACCAAGGTTCTAGCAGAAATCGAAAGAATGTAATTCAGGAACAAAGGCCAGACATAGAAAACACACCGCAAGAAAGAACATTAAATAACAAAAGTAATAGGTACAAAGCAACAAAAATAAATGAGCAACTCGGACTTTTATCAATTGGAGGTGTGTGCATAGGTGAGTACATGTATATGAGGCTGAAACTTCAACAGGAGATGCAAGGGATAGTTTACGAGCGTTGTTTGTCTAAAAAGTTGGGTTTGTGGGGTAGAAAATCCGAAATTCATTTTTTTTTCATACATACACCCCATGTTAACGTATGTTGCTTGGTACGATCATAGAGGCCGAACTTTAAACAGTTTGGACCAGTATTGATACTATATTTTAGCTTTATACCTCTGAGACTTCGAGTTGTATTTAATTAAATATATGACACAGATAAGGTTTTTGGTACAGTGTGAATGTAGTTATTTAACTTTAAAAAATTTGAAATTAGACAATAACTTATTTTTGTCTAAAACCGATTATCTAAATACGCAGTTCGATTCAGGATAACGAACACCTCCGAGAATTCAGTTGTTGAAATCAAACAAAATTTAAGTATGAATCCAGATAATGACCAACTTTGATGATGACCAACTCATAACAGGACCTAAATTGAAAAGTCTGCATAATCAACTAGAAATGGCCTATCAAAGTTTGACATTTTACCTCGCGTTTATCCTATATGGACTAATTTGAAAATTCGTCCAAATTTAGAATTCTAAATACACATAAAGATTCATCATATCGAAGACATCGAAGAATTTTAGGTTTGAAATAAACTTTATAACAGAAGCCGATACAATAAGCTTCTTGTGGCCTCATTTGATCTTTAATTAATAAACAGTTGGGACCGCAACCCCGAAAATAAACCTAAAATCTGGTTCAATAATTAATAAACAGTTGGGACCGCGACCCCGAAAATAAACCTAAAATCTGGTTCAATAATTAATAAACAGTTGGGACCGCAACCCCGAAAATAAACCTAAAATCCGGTTCAAAATTTCAATATGTGGTATAGCACTTCATGGTACAATTTCAAACTGAGATTCAATCTCACTTATACACAAGTTTCTCTATACAGGCGAATCTCGGGTTTTGACATATATAACCTTGGCGACTTTTGCATTGATTTTGTCCAGTTTTATGATGTAAAATAAGTGATAAAGGTTAAAATCTTTGGTTATGACAAACATCTGGAAACCTTGGTGTTTGTTTGGATGTAACCATGCAGATATGTGTCAGACTGTGTGATTTAAAGTAATGTTAAAACTTTGGCACCTACGCTGGAAAGTTTTTACATAACAACTGCAGTTTAACAGTTTTATCCACTACTATCTAAACAAGCTATACAAACAAGCTATCCTGTGGATAAATATCTATCTAGAGGATAAGACTAGGAACAACCGTGCCTGGTTATAAAATGGAACATGAATTCCGGTCGGCTCTTCATTTTCCTTCATAAATTTTAAAGTGTAACGTTTTAAAAAAAATCTTATTTCAGGCTGTAACCTTAGACGTAGAGAATCAGACAGTGGAAGGGAAAGGATCGATCTTCTGTAGGGTGACATAACAATGACGTGTGACGGAAAAGGCTGGATCATGATATAGTTGAAATCAATCGCTTTCTACACGAACTTAGCTCCTACAACGTAAGAGGTTGGAACTCTGGTCCACCATACTCCAGCTAGGAAAGTCAGAAAATAGCTTTCCGGACAATCACTAGCATTGCTGGAGTAACTGAAACCTTAAACAATCATAGATGCGGCGATGTTCTATTCACCTTCCGGATTCTCTAGATCAACTATTTTGCAACACACATTTTTCGTACTTGTATGTTTTGAAAAACACAAGAAAAACCTAATTATGTTTCTTCTATTTTTTTATTTGGAAAACCAATAAACACTTGAAAAAATATTTGCTTAGGACTAACAAATTACTATTCATGAAAACGAGTAAATTGAAATCATACATGTTATGATAATCATCCCATGTGTCTTTCATATAGGACTTTTATAGAAAAGGAGTTATGTTTTTGTGTTTTAAAATGCACAAAAACGAATATTTCCATATTGGTCCTAAATATGTTTCAAAATTTATATAAATATATATATGTTTTCAAACTTTGTAAATTATCCTGTGTAATTGTGGGTTTTCTTAAAATAAACGTTCGTGATTGACAATACCAGATTTCAGCGATAGGACAAAGTTGTCTGTATTGTTGAGAGAAATAATATTAGTATAATTTACAAATATTTCAATCAATTTTATTACCATGTCAGGTTTTTCCACAAGAGAAGGTAATGCGGCATATGTTGTGTAATGACTAAGGTTAATATGCATTTTATCAGTAGGTTTTATCTTTTTTCAAGTTTTATCAGATGCACGTAAAATGATATGATACATAGGGAAACACTAATTATATTGAGAAAAAAAACAGACCACTTGTTAAATGATAAATTTAAGTACAAAAAGGAAACAAGGTGAAGTTAGCTGAGAATTTTGATGTGATGTTATTACAATAAAACCAAATGTTTTAATTCAACCCAGAGAATTTCAGTGTCTTCTTTAAAGATACGGTAATTCTTGGTACCGATGGTGTAAAAACAATTGATAAGGACTACATACTTTTTTTTTAATTTGGTGTCAAATAGTTGCAATTTGCGGTCGTGTCCATATAAAGTCTCCTTTGCGGTTTATGTTTTGGCTACCGTTAATAAGAGCGGATGGTGGAAACAGTTCATGGCCCAAGTAACTGTAGGGTTGCCTAGACATCCCGAGCCTTTCTCGACTCTTTTGTTATCATACGAATGATGTGCAATATTTTGAACATATGATTAGCCTAGATCCACATTTTTCATGAAAATTAATCAGAACCCACCCCACCCTCTGATAACATAATGTATACGCCCCTGAGTTTTATATGTTGTTGTGTTCTATAATATTTGTTTTAAAAATATACCCCACACATACATTTTGTCATATATTTTTTATACGTTCAGTATTTATATTCAGTTGTTTTTTGTTGATGATTACGAGTTTTATTTATTTAAATAAACTTCTAAAACAGTCATGTAGTCTCACTTACAACATCAAGACTTGCGCTAGTCCGTGTAGCATCTTCGTGACTTGAGTACCGTTCCTTTCAGTATTGGCTTCAAAGCGTTTTGTGTGATGAATTAATTCGAATGCAATTTGTTTCACGTTCGCAATCGTAGTAGCAAAAACAGGGAACAAAGGCTACCGACATACACAATGTAGACAAAAGTATAAAATACAATAACATACTAAAAAAAAAACAACAAACAAATATTAAAGCACTTGCAAAATAAACTGCAACAAAAACTTTATTGACTTACCACCCACTGTGTGATTCATAGGTAAACACCTACTCTGTATGAATCAGGCAAAATTGAAAATAATGAATCATGCTCAGAAAATACACCAATTTGACCATGTGGGAACATAGTTTAGGGCCTAGTTGCTAGTTCGTCGTAAAAGTGTCAGATGATGCAGAAAAAGCGCGTTCAATGTTACAATAAAATGATCGGGGGAGTGAGTTATCTCCATTTGATCATTTTCATATAATTTGTACCTCGAATTCCTGAGACTTAAAAAAAAAGAAGTGAATGACATTTCTGCATTTGAGATTACATTATGAAAAAGATTTCCTGGAAAGACTGATTCTTACTCGGAATAACACTTAAAAGTACTTTAATTTATAAGAAGTCGAGAAGATCCCAATTTGCAAGTTATTTGTAAAGACATTTCAATTTCTTTATTTCGGTTGTTAGCCTGCTAATTACAAGCTGTGTCGATGAAGAAAAACGTCCACGTTAGGTTGTGCCAATACAAAAAAATGCGTACGACGGAGCGTATCGATTGAAAATTTGGTTAATGTCTTACACTGTTGACACTTATGACTATTAATAGCTTTGAGTCCCCTTTTTAAATTTTTGGATCCGTACTTGCACCGCACGTACATCAGTGAAAAAAGGTACTTATTGCTCGTATCACCATACAACTCACAATACAACAGCATCGTCCATATCACACGTGTACAAAGCACGTTTGATATAAAATATATACAGCAAGGGAAATTGTATATCGATGTGTGGTTATTTTTTTCTATATACATGTAGAAGTTTCAATTAACTTATGTTCATTATCATGACAAGCTTTGGATCAATATTTCTGCTGCTGAAGTTGAGAAATGGAGTTATCTTTTCTTAGATTGATTTTATTCAAATCAATAATACTATACGGAACGTGATGGCTTTATTATAATTTATAATACTGCTTAGCGAATACAGCCGACGTCATCAAGAAAACACTAGATTTTAGACGCCATTTTGAAATTGACATCTCAATGTGAAACGGGAAACAAGACATTTTTAATTGTTGATAAGGATGACTTTTAGTAGTGTAATAGACATCTTTAGATAACGAAAACTGTAAACGATTTTTCAATGTTGCTACGAGTACAGATGGCGGGCATAGAGTTTTATGATGCCGTTCTAAACAACGATTTGCAGGTTCTGAAAAGATTAGTGGCTCAACATAAAATTGACTTGAATGCTAAGTTCATAGAGGTAAGAAAGAAAAACCATGCAGACCTATATCCAATCCATCTAGCATCATACCGGGGTTATACATACATGCTTCAATACCTTATAGAGTCGAAATGCAATGTAAACCAAACTACAGGTACTCTGCGTAGAACAGCGTTACATTTTGCTGTGTTGCGCCATAAAATAGCATGTATGTTATTGCTCATCGCCGGAGGAGCGAAACTCGACGCCAAAGATACTTTTAGTAACTCCCCATGTCATTATGCGGCAGACGACGGGTACTGTCAAATACTCGATGTGCTTATACGCCGGGGTGTTAATGTTAACACACAGGATATCACCTCAAAGACGCCATTGATGAAAGCGGTCAGGAATAATAAAACTGACGCCGTTTTGCGATTGATTCGCGCATGTTGTAACTTGAACATTACAGACAGAAATAGTGATATGGCGCTTCATTATGCCTCAAGGAATGGATGCGCGGAGATCATAGACATTTTGATATCGGCTGGTAGTATGATAGATGTTCAAAACTACTGGGGACGGACACCTTTGATGGAAGCTGTATGTTACAACCACAAAGACGTTGTTGCCCGACTGATCAAGGCTAAATGTGATCTGAACAGACGTGAATTTAAAACAGGCGATACCGCTCTGCATATTGCTATTAAAAGAAACTATACAGAGGTTGTGGATCTGTTATTAGCCGCCGGAAGTCGACATGATATATATAACCACCAAGGAGAGACGGCTGCTTTTGACGCCGTAGCAACGAATAAAATCGAAGTTGTTCGATTAATGATTGTACATAACTGTGATCTTGAACAACCAGGGAAGTATTATTCTAACGGAGTTTACAAATCCTTGTTTCAGATAGCAGCAGAAAAGGGGCATTTCGAAATCTGCAAGCTTCTAGCTACATTTGGATACGTAGACTTTACAGCTCGAGTGCATATATACACGAACTATATTCCATCGCGATTGGTAACTGAACAAGAAGACGTTGTGCAATGGTTGCGCAGAAAAATGCAGACGGCTACCTCACTTCAACAATTATGTCGTAAATGTATTCGTAAAAGTTTGGGCTATAAAATAGTTCAAAATTTGGAAAGTCTACCAATGCCACGTGCATTGAAAGACTTTGTGCTTATAAAAGAAGTGAACGATAAACAGATTATATTTGGTCGATAACTTATAGCGACCATTTAAAAATTTGATGGTGCTTGCAAGTTCAAAAGTTCAAAGTTCCGTTTTCTTCTCCCAATCAACGTAGTCAGCTTCTGTGATGTCATAACGCCATTATGGCATCAACAACATCGTAACCAAAGACTTTTTGCAATTTTTTGGCACAGTTTTAGATTTATTTGTTAACTTTCTCCGTACCATAGCTGCCATTAAACACTTTCTGTAGAAATGCTCACATTGAAGGAGATTTTACGCGTCCATATTTTTCTATGCATATAATTGACCCTATGATGAGCTAACGTAAAATAATTATGTTGTTAGAATTGTACATGAAAGATAACTTTCGTTACATGTAATTGTTGATGTTCTTAAAGATAAAATGGATTCCCATCAAATGCTTATATTATTTTAATAGGACTACGTACAACCCATACGATACATTATCTTTGAGTGATCCTATATCATTGTAGTATATAATTAAGCAATTGTCAGTCAAGGGAGCCATGATTCTAGTTACACTTGATTGCGATTAGATATTTGAAACGGTAAGATTAACAGATGCAAATGACTTCCCTCCTTGGTCTCCTAATTCCTCAAGTTACGAAAATGCGTGTTTATGGTTTTATTCCTAAATAGGTCAAATCGAAGCATCGAAAATAAATTCAAGCCTTTTTGTGGTATGTCATCTTGTGTTACAATTTCAAAGGTTCCATACATATTTACCAAAGGTCGTGTAATAAAATTTGAAAAATGCTTTGTGTCCCTTGATTCTTAAATAGTGCAAGTCATAATCTCCAAAATCAGCTCTAACTGTACAATTTCAGAAATCTGTACATTTGCACTAAGTTACTGTTCGGACAAAAATGATGATGAGCCCTAACAATGCTATAACATTATACGATTCAGGGGCAGATCCAGACACTATGAAAAGGAGGGGTGCAATCCGGGGTTCCTCTAAAAAAGGGGACGCTAGGACATTATTTGTCATTTGTTGTCAAATTTACACATGACACCCTGCTCCTTTCTCTGGATCCGCCACTGTGATAGCATTTTTTCTTTGCAGTACTTTAAAAAGTGAGAGATTGTCAATGTGACGTGAACTGTTGTTTGACTGAGCATTAGAACATATCAGTTTTGTCTTGGAAGACTGTGGAGGTTGATCATAAGAAAAAAGATTACAAACATAATAAGCAACTAAAAACCAGAATTCATTAAACCTCAAGAACCTAAATCTAAAATCAACCTTTTTAAAAAGTTAAATTTCACCAAAGTCTGTATTTCTCGTTTGTTGTTACTTACCTATAACTTAATTTACAGGTATATTATGATATATATTGCACTAAAAACAAGCAGGTGAGATGATAAATAGCAGTGTTTTAAAAAAAATCATGTGATACACTTCTTAAACCTACCTTTGTTTTTTTAAGACTTAAAGCACTTGACTCCAGTCATAAAATAAGTACAGTGAAATTTGTCCAAACCAAACGCTGAAAAATCTAAAAACTTGCTTAAACCAAACACTTTTTCAGGTCTCTAATATTTATATCAGTTTAAAAGTATTTTGAACCTCTGTAAACTGTCTAAACAACCAATTTTTAATTTCTTCAAGTCCACACCGGTTTTACTGTAAATAAAGAGCTGACAATGATCCAGGTCATAGGTCATTGTGATGAAGTCAGTTTAAAATGTTTTGTACATGAACAATTGTATCAAATAACATGCTCAAACAAAACATAACAATGATATACCCTGACCTTTAACTTTCAAAGTACCAGTCTTAGTAAGAATCGGGCAGTGATTAAAATATGGTGTAAAATGATTCATCACTTTGACAGTGTAATTTGACAATTTTTGACCATCACTGGCATCAGAATTAAGAAATAAAGAGCAAAATTTTTTAAATCATTTTGTTAAAATGAGTTATAATTCCATTAAAATGCACAACAAATGAACATTTCAGGAGCAGATAACTCTGTCCAAAACCTTACAATGAAAAACAGTTTAACTTCATCTATGGTGCAGATATCAGATACCGGTAGTAGTAATTTCAAATAGAAAAGAATTCCTTGACTGATAGTGTTTTATCTGATCAGTGGGTTTATAACATCTACGTTTCAGATTTTTCCATTTTGCCTGATTCTTACCAAGACCTGTACTAAATTAATTGTATTGAATATCCTGAAATGCAAAATAAAAAGGATAACATTAAAACTTGTAGAAGAAAACTTCTTCATGAAAGTAGTCTTCAACTTTAACAAATATTGAATATTAAAAAAATGTCTATTATGCATACATAATATTTAAACCACTACAGTCATATACATGCATATGCTTCGGCAGGATTCTTAGATGGCATTATGCTATGATGTATTGTGTCATAAAACTTCAGATTATGTAACCATATGCTAAATTGGACAACAATGATTATTTTCAGCTTTAACTGGGACATACATGTACTGATTATAAGGAGACTTCAAAGGTCATTTTTGTCTTCAAACAAGTCTGGACACTTAAAAAAAACAAAAACTTTAACTTTATGAGTATCAAAGCAAGATCCTCTTCTTTATCTTCTTTGTATAAGGCACAAAAACAAGAATTAAAATAAAATTCACAAAATATACCCCCATGCCATAAGTCAACTTTAAGAGGCTCAGGCAAATCCAATGATATAGGTGGCACAAAATTAATTCTTTCCCACTAATTTTTTTTGTTCCAAAGTAATGTTTATATCATACAAAATGTTTGGATGTCATTGTTTTTTTTTTCAATTGACAATGGATGGCTTAGAAAATTATTTCAAAATTGCATAACAAAACAACCAAATATTGCATAGAATAAAGAGTTATCTCCCTTTTTCAATGTTCTTCTTTTATGATGTAATTTATTTCTTTAAAACTATTGCAGCTAATCGAAAACCAACATTTAACTTTGAGGAAGAATGCATTTCAAACGAGATAAAATGGATGAACATTTTTTTAAAAAACAAAATTTGTCTTGTGCCACCAACTGCCTGGTATTAATTACATGGACAACCTCTTAAAACTTGTTTAACCCTTATCTTGGATAATCTCCTCTTATGTTGAAAAGACAATAACTATCTTCATTCATGGATATCTACATATGGTGTCTAACATTATTAAATTTAAAAAAAAATTCATTTACAGTTTAGAAGTTCATCATGTTAAGAGCATAAGTTGGATTAATCTCCCTTTGATCAGACAATTATCTTCCTTCAATTACATGTACATATAATGCCTAGACTTCCTATAAAATCTACTGAGTAGTTTGGAAGAAAATGTGCTTGAATAATATCATGACAGAAGAATGAACAGATGGACAAACATTTAAATATGCACAAACTTAGTCAGCTAATGTCGGAAATCAACCAGTGAAAAAAAAAATAAAATAAAGATCTCCATTACATTTTCTAAGGTAGACAGCCCAGCATTTTCACTGTTTTTGTCTAAATGTTGCTACTAAGTAATGCAGTCTCATGTAAAGTGTAGTTTCCGATAATACTGAAAATAAACTAAATCATCTGAAAGGAAACTAAATGAGATTTCATAATTAACCATATAGCAACAACCAAATGATACTGTACATGATGATGAATGAAAATCAACTGTTTCAAAAACACCATATGTTATAAATACTAATATTTTTATTAACACAAATAACCCCTTCATTGAACCCCCCTATTTCAGCGCTATATTGTTATGATAGTTTCTTAGCCTTGTTATATAAAGCATCCACAACTTTTCCCATGTTCTGTATTGTATCAAGTGAGTTTTCATAGGTCTTGTCCACAGGGGTCTCATCAAAAACTATCAACACACCTGCTCCTTGGTCCAAAATACCTGGAAAGGAATAGATATGGTTAGGGTCAATTTGGCCTTCATAGATAACTAAGGGGGAGGTACATCAAGTGTTTATTTGGATCCTTAGAGATGACATACATTGTTTATGCAATGAAAGGAAAAGGAAATATAACCAAAATGGTAAACCAGTATTCTTTCTGGTATCAACATAGGTACATGTTCCCTTGTTAAAGGGTAATCAAGGGAACCAAGATTCTAGCGGAATTCAAAAGAATGTAATCCAAGGACAAAGACCAGACATGGCAAACAGACACACACAACAAAGAACATAAAATGGAACATAAAATAACCAAAATAATACATACAAAGCAACAAAAGTAAATGAGCAACTCGGACTTCACTAAAAATTGGGGGCATGGACCTGGTGCACCGGTAGGGTAAATATATCTGTATGGGAAGAGGACAGATATAGTTTGAGTATTTTTTCCCTCTTAAAGATGACAAAAGTGTTAAGTGTTAGTTTTTGCAATTGAAATATGACAAAGGTGATTGGTATAAAACCATATTGGTTTTGGGACTGAAATTAGAAAAAGAAAAACAGACTTATTGATAATGTAGCTTTATGTCAAAAATACCATACTGTATGAAAGGTCATGACTTTTCAAGTTAAAGATTTACACATATACACAAGAATGACTCTTACTAACAAATAAACATATAAAACACATTTAACAAACCACAGCAACTTTTAATGAGATGTTTTTAGTTTTACTGAAAAACCATAATGTGTCAGAAAACCAACTGAAAAATCTTGATGAAAAATAAACAGAAAGAATAAAAGAAAATTGTTTCCTAATCTTACCATGGAATTTCTTATCCAGAATCATCTGTGATAATTTCTTTTCAACTGTGTCCTGAAAAAAAAAAAGAGTTCCAAAACTATAATGATTATTTTCACTTCCATAGCTAAGAGCAGCTTATGACACAGTTAAGGCATTTTTATGTAAATTTTTTTGCTTAATTAGGTTATAAACCCTTATATACATTTGCAAACTGTGAAAGCCATCTTTTTTTGGCCATATAAACAGTTCCACCAAAGTATATAATATTTAGAATATTTAATGCCCCGTTACTCCAATACAGGAAATTAATCAACAACAGTCAAACCTCAGTGGCTCAAACTCTAAGGGACCATTGAAATGAGGTCAAGTTATCAAGAGTTCAAGAAATTAAAGTTTGCAAATTTCCGCATTTATTTTCTTGCCGGTTTGAGTTTTCACTTTATTGTTACAAATTGCTTACTTCCTCCAAAATGATGGCTGATGAATTTGCGTTAGTGAGGATTATTATCCAAGATTTATTATTGAATGGACGGACTAGTCAGTTTGAGTGTTCAAGAAATCCAACGTTATTTATATTGATTATACAGGACAAAAGTTTGGTTCTTAGAATTGTGTTCAAGAAAACCCGGGTGTTTGAGCCATCCGAGTTCCTGCAAGTGAAGTTCAACTACATTCAAATGGGGTTGTCTATCCATTAAGATAACAATTAAAATTATTTTGTTATTGTATACAGCACACGCACACAGAGATGAACAGTAGTAAAGTTCAGGTGGGGGTGTGGCAGGCGTGCGCCCTCCCTAAAATTTGCAAAGCATGGGTTGTCAGGGGTAGATTTAGGCGGTATTGAGTGGAAACTTTAATTTCTCACTAATTTTACCACAAAAGATGTATCTACAATGCACCCACTCTAAAAGAAAGTTTCAAAAATTTAACCTAAAAAAATTGCTCACCACGCTCCACTCGGCAAAATTTAACTGTGTGCCCCCCCCCTCCCCCAATCTAAAATCCTGGATCCACCCCTGATACAACTATCAATACATAGGCAAAAAACTTACCATACCAAGCTTGATTAAATTGGCAACATGCTGAACCTGAAAAATACCAAAAAAGGAAGTATTAAAGGAAGGATAAAAAATGTGAATTTGCATTCTTCGTAAGGAAAAAAACAAAATTAAGCAAAATAAACATGACATTTAAGCCTTTGTTTCTTTTAAAGTTTTTTTTGCAATAAAGATGAACAACTACAGGTTTTGGTTCTCCTTGTTACGTCAAATTTGATTAAAATATAAATAAAAAGGTGGTGTAGATTGGAAATATGCACTTGAGATTCTGTGAAAGTTTAATTAAATTCCACTTTATGGTGTATTAGGAGTATTGGATAAGAGATTGGTACCCCTTGTATCCCCATATACATAAATGACAAAATCCATGTTTTGCTATGTGAAACCTCCAAACTGATATGTTTCAAAATCTAAATTAGGATGTGCACCATGGCAACATGCAATAAAGATTTTGGGTCATTAAATTCCATTCAGTGGTGCAGGAGTCACGGATCCCCAGTCACCAGGGGGAAGTAAAATTTTTATGAGGAAACTTGTTGCACATTCTCTTTGGCAAGTACAAAACTTATATTTTCCACAAGGACTTGTTAGATTCAGGAAGAAGTAAATTGGTTGTGTTATTTTTATTTCAAGCTTTTCCATGGAAACATATTTTTTTTAAATCCTTGAGTGCCTAACATGTTGAAAAAGCCATAAATTCCTTCAATCCACATTTTGACAATGAATACACTAATTCTTAAATTTCTTATTTTCAATATATTTAAAGTTGATTGTGCTTTCTTATAAATATAGTTACATTTTAATTTCAATAACATTATCATAATCCGGGCTTCACTTAACAACACAAACCTGAATCAAATAAGCTCTAATATTACAAATCACATACAGAGATTGTGTTCTAGATAAATCACATATCTGAACCCTTGAGAAAGGTTCTATTATCCTACAGAGATTGTGTTCTAGATAAATCACATACCTGAACCCTTGAGAAAGGTTCTATAATCCTACAGAGATTCTGTTCTAGAAGATTATCATATAATGTTTTCAGATGAGCATTCACAATTGGATCTTCTTCTAACTGCGACTTAAAAGAGGCTAAAGTCTGAAACATAGGTATAAATATATAATAACAGAATGAAACAAGGGCAAATCCAGAATTTAAAAAAAAAGGGGGGGGGGTGGTTCCAATCCGGAAATTTGTAAAAAGAGGGTTCCAGGCTATCATTTGCTCATTTGTGCTGAAATTTGCACAAAATTAACAAAAATTATCCAAAAAAGGGGGATCAAACCCTTGTACCCCTACCCCTGGATCTGCCATTGAGTAAATTCTAAATGTCTCATCAATACCTATTTTACAATAAAAACTAAAATTTGTATGAAATTGATAAAGTTTAACAAAAGCAATGAGCAAGCATGATAGAAAGTATCATTCTGGTTTCTTTTTGAAAATTTTTTGCAACCGATATTTCATATTTCTCGTAATTTGTCTTCTAAAAAATCTGGGGTAGAAATAAGAAAATTTGTCCACCAGATCAAGCAGGCATTTTTTTCTGAAAGGGAACTGATTCAAAGTGAAGCTTACTTCACTTGCCTTTATAATATGTTGACAACAAATGAAATTCAAAATCAGGTGGCACAGCAGGCATGCTGTTCAACTTTGATAAGCCCATCATGAAATTTGCTTATTTGGACCCCTGCTTAGAAAATAAAAAGTGTCTTCGTGAGTTTTCAGGAAAATGGCCCCACATAAAATTTGTCAGGCTTTCTGGAATTTGACTAAATACCTTTTGGAATTCAGCCAAAGACCTCTTATGGCTTGCAGTGGCTATACTTTTCATTGCCTCTACAGCTGGTCCACTGTACTTTAGGGCCAGCTTACCACTAACAATGGCCTGAACTTCATCAGATCTGTCAAAATAAAACAGATAAAAGTTACATGTGGCAAAGTAGTTTGGCAGTAACAAGATGTTGTACACTATGTCATCTACGCATCCCATTCAATAGAATCTGAGAAATTTGTTACAGAAGAGTGTAATGGATGAAAAAATGATAGCAAATGATATAAAAAATTTCTTTTTATTATCTTCTAGGTAGGGGAGGCCTTTTATTTCAAAACTGAACCTCAACCAAATGGTCGTAATGCACTTGAATTCTCTTTCAGATGCCCCATGCGGCTCCGTATGTCATAAAAACTTAGGGTTCAAGGGAGAAAACAATTAAATCAGAAATTTAAACAACCAGAGAAAAAAGATTTTTTCTTTTCTTTTACAGAAAATGTACTTACGTATTAAGCATAATTTTACACATCAACATGTATTTGAGAGCTGTGATGGCTTTAGGACTGTCTATAGAATCATAACCTTCAAATGCTTCATAAAAATAGGAATATGCTGTTTTAAAGTCCTTCTCATCAGCTGCATGCAAAATACCTAAAACAACAGAAAGGTCAAAATTTAGAACAATTCTGTTACAATAAAGATTATAGGATGACTTAATGGTAAAAAAAAGAATAATCTGTCAAATCTGTAAAAGCAGAATTGTGTTTTAGAGCAGAAGAAAGTCATGTCTGTATGTTACACAGAGTTGATTGTGAAAAACAGAAAACTTCTTTCCACTTGTGCTAAAACTCAAGAAAAAAACAAAGTTATGCTTGCTGAATAGCTCCAGTACTACATATTTGTTGTGAGCAGCTGGAACTATTAGAAATTTTGAAAGTACAATTCAATTCAGAACTCAAGAATCATTCATGTATTTATCAAAATTAATGTATGTGTAACAACTTATAACAGCTTAAACAAAAATTGGATTTTCCAACTAACTTGTTCCTGACAACCAATTCTTTTTAAGGGGAAGGAAACAAGAGGCTCCCAAGAGGCTGAATCGCTCACCTGGTTGAATTTTGCCTTTCAAGGGCAATTAATTTAACAAGAAGTTGTTTAACTATTTTGACTCAAGAAGATTTTGGTAGGATTTATCATAAGGATCACTTCCGCGATTGAAAGGTTCTTTCTATCTGTCAAAGTTTTCAAGATATTGGCTGAAAACTGTCAAAAAACAAAAAAACGTCATTTTTCCCCTTTCAAGGGCAATAACTCATACAAGGAGTCGTCTGACAAATTTTATCCCTGAAGACTTTTGTAGTCCTAATAATAAGGATAATTTCAGCTATTGAAAGAATATGGTTAAACCTAACGGTTTTGGAGATATATGCGAAAAACTACCATCTGACTCCTATGTTTTATTTTTAGTAACAGCAGCCATGTATTTTGAAGGATCAGAAATCCCCACATCAGTTCTATGCAATATACCCAAAGGAACATTCATGCCAAGTTTGGTTTCAACTGGTCAAGTAGTGTCAGAGGAGAAGATTTTTTAAACAAATAAAATTAAAAATTAAAAATAGCAAAAAATGTTGAAAAAGGACAATAACTCCCACATTGCTTCACGTATTAGAATGAAAATTTGACCACAGATAGATCTCATCATGCCAAACACTTTAACCTGTGTCAAAATTCAGCCAAACTTAACGTTTTGGAGATATATGCAAAAAACTACTGTTCTGTTTTTAGTAACAGCCGCCATGTTATTTGATGGATCAAAAATCCCCACAAAAGTTCTATGCAGGATATCCTAAGGAACATTCAAACCACATTTGGTTCCAATTGGTCAAGTAGTGTCAGAGGAGAAGAGTTTTGAAAAATTGTTGATGACGACAGCCAGGTGAGCTAAAAATAAATTTTATGATCAAAGCAAAAACTTACAATATAAGAGACCATCCACAATCATTTCCAGAAAGTTCAAAGAGTACAAAAGAATAAGTGAGGGATAATATCAGCACTGCAGCTGGAAATTTGAACTTTCTATAATTTCATAAATATTTGAATCTACGTCATACAGAAAGTTTACATCTACTAGTGTTTATTTAATTAACTACCCGAGACATTTTATAAGGTGATGGCTATTCAATGAGGTGACGACCAAATCTACCCCTTTAAGTTAACCATTTTACTGGCTATAATACCTGATTGCATGTCTAGAGCAGCCTGTAGCTTGGGTGGGCAGTAGATACTGTTAGCTGTAGTTCTGGCTGATGTCAGAGCAGCTCTATACAAATTAGAGAAGTTGTAAAAAAAGTCCCATAAGAGGAACAAATCAATAAACTGTAAACAAAGGTTTATTTTTTTATACTTAAGCAGAACTGAATGTCTGCTAATTCATTACCAGAAGATCTCTGGAATTAGTTTCTATAATTGTTTATTGTACATTTCTCATTGTAATATGAAGACTGAATGATAAACTTCACAATTAAATGGAAATAGGAGAAATACAACATGTATTTAAGTAAACTGTACCAAAGCAAGACTATAATAGTACTATTAGAACAAGAACAATCTGCACTAGCTTTGTTTAATATAACTGGTTGTTAAATAACTAAACAGACTTCACAAAAAAGAACTTCAAATTCCTTGGTCACTGCAAAGTGGTTCAAAAAACTCTTGAAAGATACATGATTTCAGCGACTTCTTTGGATTGTTTTCCCAAAGTCAAAGAGTCTATTATTAGCACTGTTAACATAAACCTTAAAAAAATACTTGTACATAAAACTCATGAAAAAATAAAAATTAATTCTTGATTGGAGTTAAAATGACACATAAGCACATTCATAAGACAATCAACTTATTTTCAGTTATTTTATTTTGAATTTTCAAGATAAAGAAGAAGTTAGTGGTTATTCATCTTAATATCCACCCAGCAACTGTATAAAAAGACAATTAATATGTCAATTTTTCCCATTGAATTTTTTTTTGCAGAAAGAGCAAAATCTAAAAATCTGCACTAAAGCACATAATTAGGTCTCATTAACCACTTAAGGGTCAAATGGTCATCCCCGTCTATAGTACAAAAAACACACTGAACCTAGATCTATGCATTGTAACTGCATTATTTGTCTGTATTCTGATCAAAAGTAGTCAAAATTAAGCAGAGAATGTATACTTAAAATCATATTTGTAATTTATGACAAAAGTGTATGAATATTGTTTACATGTCTTAGTAAATGACTTCCATGGTGTCAGCAGAAAAAGGTAAAAAAGAGGATTTTATGCATTATTTATTCAAGTAAATTTTGTGAAAAATTTCTACAATCATTGTACACTTAACATGATTTTGATTTTGAAAGCCTTATCTTCCAAGCTTCCCAATGGTATGCAACTTTAAGATGTCATCTGTCCTGGGAATTCCCAGTGAAACTTTGAAAATTACTTTTTTAACATGTAAAGTAATGGAAATGTTAGAAGTACTTAGTGAGACTTTAACTAAATCATTTTTTTATGTTCAAAGACCTATAACTCAGAAATACAAAAATAGGAAACTTAAGATAGCTTCCTTACATGAAGACATTTATTCTACACTACATTGTACCAAAAAAATGAAAAAAAAAGACAACAAAGCTTTATTGAGCTTTCATATGATATGTGGAAAATCAGATAGACATGTCCATCAAGTCTGTCAAAAGACGAGCGAATGAAAAATATTTAAGTGAAATTGAGTTGGTTTACTGTAAAAAGTATGTCGCAAAATGTAATATATTATAAGTATGTTAAACTAACACAACATTTTACCTTGCTTTAGGGAGATTACTAAGTGAATGATAAACTCTGCTTTCGAGAAGTTGGACTTCCACTAACAATGCTTTATCATCTAGTTTCTTCAGTTCCCTTAATAATGTTGATCCTGAAATAAACAAATCATACATGAAATTGGTAATAAAATTAAACCATCCATAATTATTATTCACTTTATATCAAAAATATTTGAAAAATACCTCTTTGTTAGAAATATGAGGACTTTGCTTCTAAAAGATTTCAAAATGCAAAGAAAATTGGGTGATGTTTGTATAATATATGCAGTGCAGCCTCCAAAGTTGAAGACAATGGCATCAAAGGCTGATCTTTCAGGTTCGAGACTAATTATCTGCCCTTAGCTTTTCGTTGTATACGATTATAGTTCCTATATAATGGGGCATTGTTAAAATTTTTTTAGAAACACTTCCTTTCAGAATTTCTCATACTTTTTGTGCTCAAATGGAAGAGGAATAATGAAATCATTTTAGTAGATGTGTTGAAATGAGAAATTTGACATTTAGGTTGTGATTTGGTGAGGTAAAAAAGTTTTTAACATCTGGAAGCCACTTTGGGTCAGTTTTTAGGATATCTCTGTATTTATGCTTTTAAAATGAAAAAATAATGGTAATTTTTTAAAATCTATTTATATAAGTTGTAAGAAGGTTCATATTAATGTCCCTTAAAATCAGAATTGAATTGTGCTGGTGGAATTTTTTTTAAATTAAATTACGGAAAGGCTTAAAGAACATAGTGGAAAAATTAATTGTGGACTGAAAGTTAAGTTCAGGCTAGTGTCTGAACAGATTCAACATGTTTATAAAATGACCTCAAATAAAAGGAAAGTCAGAAGGTTACATACATCATATGATTTCAGGCTGTATCTAACATGGATGGGGCTATTTGAACTCAAACAACATTTAACTTCATTGATAATGCAATGTTATGCTATTATATTGCTGATGTCACCACCAATGGGAATATGAGGGCTATTCCATAAAAAAAGTGTGTCCTGGGGGCAGGACACCTATGATGTATAGGATACCACCAACGTGTTAAAATAAGATGAAATACAGTTGTCTTGTAAGAATCAATTTTAATTTGACCCCTCACCAAAATATTAATAAATCAACTACATATGTAGGATGTCACTCCATTACTATCATTCTTTCCTTAGTTTAGACAGGTTTCACTGTATCTAATAATAATACAAAAATGTCCATGAGGGTCATGCAATAATACTATTGGTAAATTATATATCAGAAGGACACCGTCTAGGCTTCATGACACTCAAAACAATGGTTATTAAGTTTCTTTATATGATAACTTACTGACCTAATGCCAAAGCTTCTGTGTACTGTTTAGTATCATGATACAATGCTATCAATCGAGCCTGAAACAAAAACAAATCACTGAAATCAAACTCAATATACATATTTATTGACAATTTTAAATATTTTTGCTTTAATCTTACTTTGTCAGGTATTTCTGGCATGCTACTACAGAGATTGACCTACAATATTCATATTTCTGACATGGTACTACAGAGATTGACCTACAATATTCATATTTCTGACATGGTACTACAGAGATTGACCTACAATATTCATATTTCTGACATGGTATTACAGAGATTGACCTACAATATTCATATTTCTGACATGGTTCTACAGAGATTGACCTACAATATTCATATTTCTGACATGGTTCTACAGAGATTGACCTACAATATTCATATTTCTGACATGGTACTACAGAGATTGACATACAATATTCATATTTCTGACATGGTATTACAGAGATTGACCTACAATACTCAGTATTTTTCAAGACCTGATATTGGATTTTAAAATAAGACAAGAAATGTCTACTTGAATATTTTAGTTATGTAATTTTCAAGGTCTTGTACAATTATAATTCTTGCCATGCCTGACAGGAAATACTAATTAGATTAGATACTATCAAAAATTCAATGATATAGATTTTTAAATAGCATTGTGATTTCAATGGTCACAACTTATACAATAGAATACATTGCTAAATCTCCTCAACATTGTTCAGGTAATGAAAATACTTTCTCAAAACTTGTGGTCTCCTTCTTAATCCAAGACAATACAAACCTCAAGAGCTTGTCTAAGGAAGGTTCTTTTCTCATCTTTAGCCCAGTCTATACATTCTTTACATAACTCAACCTGAAAATACAACAGCAACTGTATACAGAATCTGATATTGACGGATGACTTCATTCACTTCAGCTACATTTGTTAAGCAACAGTCAGATTTTTTCTCCTGTAGTTTTGAAAGCATTTGTTTTCTAGATGTTATTTTCTAATAAGGAAAAGAACATCAGTCACACATGATATAACCTACAATTGTCAATGACTTCATCAATGTTCCATTACTCCTGCTGGCTGGTAATTTCTTATCTCAGGCTACTGATGTAATAGTGAAAAATATCGTCAATTTCCAATGACATCATCAATATACTCAATAACATCACTTTTGAACGTCTTGACTTCAAAATGCCATTTTTCTGTATGAATGGGTCTAGTATCATATACCATAGTTCTTGTGTATTCAATCCTAGAAGGTTAGTTTATAAAAGATCAGAAATGCATTTTTACCCTATTCCTACCTCCAAAAAGCACCAATTAAAATACTTGTACCTCTTGAAGTCTTTTCCTGTTGCTGCCCTCCCCACCCCCCCTACAAATCACTTACATTCACATCAATTTTCCTGCCACAAAATGCACTATTAAATAATCAAACGTTTTTCACAGTTTTTGTCCCTTAGAATCACTAAAAGCATTTACAATCATACAACTTTTGCAGTTTCTGCCTTCAAGAAGCACTAACAATCATACATGTGTACCTCTTTTCCTGTTCTTGCCCCAAAAAACATAAACAGTTATACATATGTACCTCTTTCCTGTTCTTGCCCCAAAAAGCATTAACAATCATACATTTTTCCTGTTCTTGCCCCAAAAAGCATTAACAATCATACATCTTTCCTGTTCTTGCCCAAAAAAGCATTTAACAATCAAGCCTCTTTCCCTTTTTTTTGCCCCCAAAAAGCATTAACAATCATACCTCTTTTCCTGTTCCTGCTTCCATGTCCAAGAACAGATCAACCAAAGCTCTAACCAGTTTGGCTGCCTTAGCTTTGCTTACCATAGACAGGAAAGGACGTGTGAATTTTATCAAACCAGCTAATTCTGTAAATGGATTAAAATAAAACATCAAATTGCATCACAAGTTAAGGAATTAATATGGACTTTACATGTACACAACCTTGTTACATGTAAATACACACTTTGGGTTTTAAATTTTTGCCAATTCTGTAATATGAACTTAACTCGTTTGAGCAATTTTCTCCTCCCTCTGAAAAAAGAGGTTTACATATAAATATCATTTCAAATTTATTTTTCAAGTAAAAGAGTTATAAACTGCCATACAAAATATGAATTACTTTATCTAAATGAAACATTTTACAGAACCATAATTGGATATAAAATAACAAAGTTATAAAGTTTTGAAAATTGGGATTCTTATCCTGAAATTGTCAATTTTTGATTAAATTGTTTATTTGCCAACCAATTTGACACTTAATGATAAGCAAATTAGTGAATATGACATCACTAATGAGATTGGCGAATTTTCCTATAGTTTAAAATATATTTGAGTCAAATGGTGGGGGAAAAAACTCCTTCAGAGGGTAAATGGGTATGCCTTGTTTTTATATTTTTGCAGAGTCAGAGACACAGGATATCGGATCAAGTTCTCTAAAGATCAACAATATGTGTTATAACATATTATTTGAAGTTCTAAGAATGATTTTTATAAAACAAAGAATCCTTGACAATGTATTAATGACTGTAAAAAGCTGTATTACTTTCAATTGTATTAATTTTTAGGTGATTTTAACACAGACAGAGCAAAAATCTGTAAACATATTCTCATTAACAGAAAAAATACTAACCCTCGGCCTGCCTAGTCTCAGCCAACAATTGACCCAGTTCCAAGACAGCTTGTTCTTTAACTTTGACTTCATCTTCACTGTTTGCATCAATATCTTTTCTTACTGTAAAAAAAACCTATCTTATCAGGTTTTCCCATACAGTAATGTTTCATTAAATCTTTTGTCCGACTAATTACAATTGTATAATTTGTGACAACCTAATACATGTAGATAATGCAACTTACAACAAATTTTGTCTCAAAGTTTTTCACTTAGTTATGAGTTGAATCAAACTACAATATATCATGCTTTATCATTTACTCATATTATACTGCATAATGAGTAATCAAGACCTACATGTATTGTACTTCCTCCTTAACAACTGTATGTCATGGTAACTTAAATATGTTGCTTCTGATGTCATTTACTACTCATTAAGTATCACTCCAGCTAAGGATCATGCAAAATGTGATTCATGGGTAAAAAGCCTACATATTTTTGATATTTTGTTTGAAATGTCATAGTAAACAGAAACAAACGTGGTGTTTTTGCAATTTTTTATTTGATCTGGCGACAAAATGACCTGTTGGTGATTTTCCTGGCTCCAAGGTTTGTATATTAAAATTAACAGGAAGTTTGTCAGCAACGATATTCTCTCCAATTAATCAATTGTGTTGACACCTGGTCAGAGTTAACTGACCATAACCAATTTATGAATGAAGCCAATCAAAGATAATTAGACCAGGTGACTGCAACACACAATATCCTCATGGGAGGTGTCAATCAGATGTAAGTAAATTATTAAGCCAATAAAAACTCTCATTATCTGGTCAAAGGTAAACACAATCATGGCCATTTGCATGTAGCTACATACAAGCTCCACAGTCCTGTTAAACCATATGATACATTCAGAGACAGATTTACCTTATAACAGAATAAATTAAATCCAATTAACTATAATTATCCCATCAGGAAGTATGTAAGAAACTATGACTTGCAAGAATTGCTATATGAAAATGGATGACATTTGTTTACACTTTTGCCATGTGGCTTTTTTGGCAGAAAATCAGTAAACAAATAGAATGGGGATTCACAAAATCTAATAAAGAAATACTGAAGGCATTAAGTCATAATACTCAGATACCAAGCAGGAGTACAAAAGAACAAGAAATAATTAAAAAGGGACACAATTAATGGTGCCTGGTAGTGTGCTAGAAATTTTATCACTTGAAAAAAGAATCAAGTTTGTTGAAAATTCATAAATGAAAAAACAGAAATATTTTAAGATAAATTTAATTAGACCATAAACACCTGTTTCTGGAGTACATGCAGTACTTTATTATTTTGCATATGAAAAGTGACTATTGGTTTTAGATTCTGACCAAGGCTTGACCAAAAAAATTGCTTTATACATGCATCAAGAAGGAATCTTGGGTACATACATGTACATGTGAAGGGGTTATTTTGATGAATTGACAAAGATAACACATCAGTGGATTTAATACTGTCATATTTTGAAAAACTAGAATAATTTATTTTGTTTTGGCACCAATATTGGCTCTAATTTCTAAAAATTTGCGGAAAGAATTGGCAGCTGGTGATTTTTCTGGCGACCGAAGATAGAGGAAAGGAAGGGAAGAAAAAAAATTGATTGGCAAAATTACTCCTGGACAGAGAGTAGATCTTGCTGATCTCATATTGATCCATCCCCAAGTGGAACCATCTCCAATCAAAAACTCAATGCATTATGCATTAGGAATTCATATGATTAAAATATAAAACAAAAATATTGAAAATACATTATCTTATCCTTTTCTATATGTATTATCTTAAATTTTACAATTTAAAAACAAATAGATTATAGTTCATGTGTATATAAAACAGCCCGCAAACCATGTCTTTTCTCTGCATTAATATGCAAAACCTTATAGTTTCTTCAATTTAGATACCTACCTTGAAAGTGTGAGGACCGTGGACATAAATAAAATTGGCTGTAAAACAAGTTTCGGTACTTGACACTAAATTTTATGCACATAAATATGTACAATATAATTATTAGAGGGGACAGTTCGACCTGCTACTGTTTTTACCTATCTCACCATTTTCAAGACAAAAGCAATTCTTGCCAATCTTCACCCCAAAACTTTATTCCTCAATCAAAATTGTAGTATGATAGCTCATTTTATAGAGTAAAAAATCAGCAATCCATTATAAAAATTTTCCGAAATTTTGGACACAAACTTGTTTCACAGGAGTGGATGAAAAATTGGTTGGTGAGAATAATTTGCTGGTGCGAACTTCTCCTTGACCAGTATGACTATGAGAATGGCAGTAAATTGAGTAATCACAATGTGCCAATGAAAATAAAGGCTGAAAACCTGAAATTGGACGAGGAAAACAGGAATAGGCAACTAACAAATATGTAAGGTAAATGTCATGTCTTTCAATTAAGGATTCTCTTGTTCATTACGTCGTATTCTTACTATCATACAAAGTTTAGATGATGAATGATGTTGCAAAATTGAGGGGTAGGTGAGTAAAACTACTCTTTAAATGAACTGAACATGAAAAACGCTTAAAAACTATATTAAACGATAACAGATATTCATGGATTTATCAATCAGTTGGTCACCTAGACTATATAACAGCTCAGCCGCCGAGGCTTTGTTTGTTAAACGAAGTGCTTGTGCTTTTTCTAATTCGGTAGCCATCTTGAAAATTGCCGGGTGCGTTAATTCGGATTTCTCGGACTTTGTCCAATCAATATATTGAAAACATCAGAGAGGGCTGAAATTCAGGATGGGGCAACTCTTGATAGATATTTTTACTGATTTACTTTTCTAACAAGGACCAGATAAGATGACTGCAGCCAGAGTGAAACTCCCAGGGACTGACTTAAACGTCTCTAGACTGTGTTTGGGTTGTTGGCAGTTCAATGGGAACAAAGCTAACGCAAATTGGGATGCCCAGTCAGAAGAGGTAATTAGTTTTTTACCGAAAAATAACGTTCTAGCATACAATTTTGGAAGTATAATATGTCATCTTAGTGACCTAAATTACCAGGCTTTTGTCGCTTATCAGCTCTTGTTTAAATAGATGTTCGATCAGGTTTACACTATCAGTCCTTGTGTCCAGGAAATTGACCCTGATTTTGACCAAACGTAGCGTGCTTTGACTAATAAAATATATCACTATTTGATTTAATATGAACTGTAAACTTTTTTTGAAATATTAATCTTATTTATAATAAAATGATAGCAAGTTATGGACCAACACTTTAACATGGTGCCTTCCTTGAATGCAAAAAAATTGAATACCTAATTTTTTACATTTTATGTTGTGGACTGTACAATGTACTTACATTTTTTTACTTTGTTGAAATTACTGAACCAAGGCACAGACCATTTTCTTCTGGAAGGTGGCCGATGAAATTATGTTCAGTTATGATATTTTTGGAAAGTGTGAAAAAAGTTAAATCTTCTAAATTTTTTTTTAGCAGCAGCTGAATTTTTAATAAAAACATTTGAAAATCTAAATTTCAAGAAATGTGGAAATATTGAATCATATTTTTTTTCTGTTCATTATTTTTGCTCAAATTTGGAATAATTTAATTTTTACAAAATTTTTAAAGCCCCCCACCCCTCTCCAGTATAAAAATGGTGTCCAAATTATTCAAACTTTGCAAAATGTTTACATACATAATCTAGGATTTACAAATTTTACAATTTCAGTTTTTGAAATTGTCATTTATTCAGCACTACATATATATATATATGCACTATATCATAAGTGCATGCATATGTATTTCATAATCAACACTATATTTTTTAACTGGCTTTACATATATTATTAAAAGATCTTATGAGCTGAAGAATATGTGACTATGACGCAGGTCCAGACTTCAGACATGTTATCTGTCTTGTTTACTGTGTTTTATTTCCTTTCAGGTATCAAAAGCCATCATAGACAAGTGTTTTGAAGTTGGAGTTAATTTCTTTGACACTGCTGAGGTATTTTTATAACATATGCATAATTTTGAAACTGAAAATATCACCGATGGTTATACATTGGATTCAATTTTTATTAGAAGAGTAAGATTTCCTAAAGTTGATACTGTGCATTGAATCCTAAGTAGAAATCCCTCATGGAATATGTCAAATTCTTATTCACAAGAAAGTATACACTTCATTTAATGTTAAATTTGAATTATGCTGCATAAATGTGAGTATAGAGTGTCAATTTAAACTCTAGTTAAAATGTACATTTCAAAAGCTTATCTGACATCAATACAATTTGTATAAAGAGACATGTTTGTTATATTTCTTCATTTAAAGAAAAATCTACCAAGAAAAATTATGGCATAGAGATGCAAACAGTTCTGATTCTGAGGCCATAATAATCTTTATTTATAAAGAAAGAACAAACAAATTAATGAAACAGTTGTACCAGAAGAAGTCATATGATAGTATAATTGTATAATATATACAAATGTAGGTGTACATATAATGGTTTAAAGAAGTTCATGTACTTTTTTATAGTAAGAAAAAAAAACAACTGAATATTCTGCTCCACAATTTAGGAAAGTATTCCCTTTATAGATTGTGTAGAACCTTTGCCAATTTCAAAAACTGAGTGTTTTTTTTGTTTGAAATCTACAGTTTTAATTTGTTTGAAGGGCTATGGTGGATCAGAAGAAGTTCTTGGAAAATGTCTTCAAGGTCGTAGAAAGGATGCTGTTGTTGCCTCTAAGTTTGGTTTCCGCGATGGTGTTAATACTCCTCCATACACTGCAGTACAGATTGATGAAGCCATTACTAGATGTTTACGCAAATTAGAAACAGACTATTTAGATATAATGCAGGTGATTAATTACTGGTAATTTATTTTACAGGAGCTCAGTCTCAATCTTCCACAGTAACTATTCCTGGAGAGGTGTAATCATCTTTGAAATAGCAAATATTCCACTTGAGCAGGGGAATTAGTCAGCTGAGTACAGGACATGTGGGCCCACAGACATCTTGGATCATGACCATTTGGCCCATAGTCCAGCTTATGTAGAACTAGCAATCATTATTTCTAACTGTTGGAAGTTCAGAATAAGTTCTGTTTTTTACAAGAAAATTTATTGAATTGAGAGTTTTAAAGCATATATTTTTTGTTATTTAATATAATTTAATATACCGGTAATACAATTTATCAAAAATGAACTAGTGAGTTGAAGTTCTTTTTTGGTTCTGTGGTTCCATTTTAATGAATTATCTCCCTTTGGTGGAGAAGATATTTTGTATTTGTTCTGTTCATTTACACACTTTCTTAAAAACAAATCCTCAGAAAAAATTACTGCACCTAATTTCATGAAACTTTGTAGGTGGTGAGGACCTGATATGTATCGGTAGTTATGCATATTATGAGGAATTTTTTTGTGAGTTATACCCCTTTGAACTTTTTCATGTACATAACAAACATAATTTCATGTTTATTTTTGTTACAATATTCAAACTAGCAAAAGTGAAAATTGCCCAAATAATCACATTGATTTTGTTTATGACAGATTGTGATTGAAACTTGATAGTTTTTTTTATTTTTTCATTATCAGGATTATTTTGACTGCAGGTCTGCTATATGGTTAAGAAGACTTTTTAATGACTGCCACTATTCATGTTCTTTAGTTAGACCCAGATTTGACTTTTATTATGATCCATTTGACAGGTCCATTTTCCTAGTTTTTTGGCGGATGCAGCTGAGGGAGTGAAGGAATTGGATCGACAGATTTCTTTAGGTAGACTAAGATACTATGGCGTGTCCAACTATGGTCCAAAGAATATGAAAGATTTAATAGCAGGAGGAGGCAAACCCATCTCTAATCAAGTAAGTTCTTCTTATCATAATAATTTTACAAATTTATGTACAGTGAAAACTAAACTGATCTGAAAACCTGTCTAAACCCTAATAAATGGAAAATCCAAAGTTCAGAGGGGCTTGGGTTAGGTTTAAAAAGGTCTCTGTGTATTATTGTATACAGATCATCAGTTTGTTTGTCTGTCTTTGTTAAAAATTTGAATAATTTGAATACAATGTTTGTCATTATTGAAGTAAGCCAAATTTTATTCTTGTAAAATGTTTTTTTTTTAATTTTTTCTTGTTGATTTGTGGGCTTTGAACACTAAGACATATCATATGCTTTTTTACAGCTGTGTATTAAGCCTTATAGATGCTCAAGATTTGTATACATGTGAGTCAGTCTGTCTGGCTTTTAAACCTTTCATTATTTTTGTTGAAGATTGGATTACATTATCATGAAACTTGGTACATTTGTGCACTATATTGTGGGTGTTTTTAAAATTTGTTTTCCAGAATACAACAATATTTTACATATAGTTTACATATTTTATGACCTAAGGCCAACTTAAATATAATTTCTATGTTCTCTCTCTTTATTTTTTAGCATGCCTTATATTTTCATCATCATATTGATGAAACAAAAAAAATGCACCTTCATCTTCATGTTTCTAGCAATAAATAATGTACAAAAAACAACCTCACTACTCTTTTTTGGTAATGAAAAGGTAACAGAAAAGTTCTCTCATTGGTTTTCACAGAATCTTGCTAGGAAAACTTTAAATTTAAACGATTTTTTCTGTCTTGAATTTCAGATGGGATATAATTTGCTTTGGAGATCAGCAGAATATGAAGTCCTTCCTATTTGTAAAGAAAACAATGTTGGTATCCTTGCTTATTCCCCTTTACAACAAGGTCTCCTGACTGGGAGGTTTGCCACAGTAGCTGATGTTCCTCTGGGTAGGAAGAGAGGGAAGCTCTTCTCTCCTGAGAGGTCAGTTATGTTGTTTATATACCCCTTTCTTTGTATTGTAATTGTAATGCCCCTTACCTGATGTGCCCCACTCTATATGTATGTGGTGTAACTGTTATGTTCCTTTAATACTTGATATGCCCTGTTCGTCATCGTGTAACTGTTATGTTCCTTACTTGATGTGCCCCGTTCTTTATGGTGTTACTGTTATGTTCCTTACTTGATATGGCCCATTCTTCATGGTGTTACTGTTATGTCCCATACTTGATATGCCCCGTTCTTCATGGTGTTACTGTTATGTCCCTTACTTGATATGCCCCGTTCTTCATCGTGTAACTGTCATGGTGTAAATGTTATGTCCCTTATTGACTTGCCCCTTTTTTCATGGTGTAACTGTTATGTCCCTTACTTGATATGCCCCGTTCTTCATGGTGTTACTGTTATGTCCCTCACTTGATATACCCCGTTCTTCATGGTGTTACTGTCATGTCCCTTACTTGATATGCCCCATTCTTCATGGTGTAACTGTTATGTCCCTTACTTGATATGCCCCATTCTTCATGGTGTTACTGTCATGTCCCTTACTTGATATGCCCCATTCTTCATGGTGTTACTGTCATGTCCCTTACTTGATATGCCCCATTCTTCATGGTGTTACTGTCATGTCCCTTACTTGATATGCCCCATTCTTCATGGTGTTACTGTTATGTCCCTTACTTAAAAATGTAGTTATTTCATTATACTTCAGTATTTATTTTCTGTAGGTGTAACATTTTAACTAACGACTCCAAATGGCCTTGATTGGTATATTTACCCAGTCAACATTTTTGTACCATGGACTGGGGCGATAGTGCCATGTATCTCATATTTTATAATAATGTTATTAGCAATTTCTTGCACTTGTAATTTCAGTACTTTTTATTCGTGTATGGTTTGCATAATTATATATTTATACTCCATGTAATGCTGCAGATCTGTGCCATGTTTACCGCCATAACGTCATAGTTCTAGCTTCATATGAGATAAAAATGTACCTCTTAAATATCATACAAGTTAAACCTGTTTCTTACTTGTATGAGAATGGGAAGTTTACATGAAATGGTCGGTTAGCATTGAACATTATCCAGTTTCCAGTTCAGGCACATGGGCTCGTTACAAAACTATATAGGTCATATACATTAGCAGGGTCCCAATATCTATGAATATTCATTGCCAATTGTTTAACCTGGTTCCTGATCTGGTTCCGTGGTCATTATCATAAGCGTACAAAGTATCTCTTCTAAAAAAATATCATACACATGTCTATGTGTTTTTTTTCACTTGTATGAGAACAGGAAGTTACCATTAAAAGATGAAATGATTGGTTGGCATTGAATTTATGTAATATTACCTAGTTTCCAATTCAAACACAGGAGCTTGTTACAATTGACTATTATAGGTCATATATATTATCAGGACCCCAATATCTATATATAGGCATTGTCAGTTGTTTAATCTGGTTTCCAGGTAATGAAAACATTTGGATCACCACGGTTACGAAAGAGTATGCAATCATATCAAGGGAACCAAGATTTTAGTGGAAGTCACCCGATTTTAGAGCATATCACATCCATGCCATTTCAAATGTTGAAAGTATGCCAAAATCAGTGACAGAATATTTGACGATTAGCGACTTTCACGACTTCGGTCTTTGATTTTTTCTCCAGTTCTCATTGTCTTATGAGTTCAGATGTTCATATGGTTTTTCTTGAAAAACATTAAAATCCAAACTAGCTTGATCAGACCATGGTCACGCTATTTGCTTAGTACTCTCAAAGAAATGAATTATGAAGTTCAGTATTATAAAACATTTGTCAACTGTTCCTGTGGGGAACTGTAAATTTTCTACCTCTTGATACCATCTTTAATGTTGCTTCAGGTAATAGTAGGTACTTCTGTGTAATAAACTTACTGTTTTGTTCATGACCATTCAACAAACGTATCTTGCGTAGAGCAATAATTGCATTCACTTTCTTTTTAGTAACTTGCTTGGCAAAGATGAGGTATCATGCTCCTTTCTTAGTAGTGTAATTATGATTCTTCATCTAGTCAGGAGTTATATATACTGTATTCAAGTTTTTTGGGTAAAACTACATAAAAATTAGTAGCAGTTGCCTTGCCAGGCAATGATGAGTTTGTCCTTATATTTGGCCAAACTCTTAAAGTATATGTGCTTATGTAGTCCAGTGTATTGTTTAGTTTCAAATTAAAATTTTCTGTTGTTTTTTTTCAGTTGTGAAGTTTCCAGACATGGTCAGCCTGGTGCTGAGAAGGAAGTATTTGAGGTAATGATAATTTGGACATACTTTCATGCTCATGAAGGTAGTATTTATGGTAGAAATGTCAGGTATTTTCTGTACTCTGACCCCTAATAAAAACTTTAACATCCATACACCAAAAGGGACATAAATCAATATTATGCTGACAGTTATGGTAATTGTATTTTGAGTTTCTTAACAATTATTATACGAGTTCACATATAACTTTTCCCTAGGAATGCATAAAAAGTAAATAATTTAATAATTTGATTTGATTTGTAACAAGCTTCCTGATTGGTTGTTCCTCTTTTTTTGTATAACTTCCTTTGGTACTGTGATGTCATTAAAGTCGATTAGTCTGCACTCCGCAATTCTAATTATCCCAAAACAAAATGAAGTTTTAATAACAAACCAAATCTTAAAATGTAGATTTAACTTCATTACAAATTGAATTATAATGAATGTTTCTATTTTTTATCAGGTTATACTCAATAACCAGGTTTTGGCCAGTAAATACACTTTTAAGTGTCAGCTGCTACAAACCAGGTTATTCCTTGTATAAATTGGAAGCTGTATTCTTTGATTTTAAATGATTTCAAAACAGTGGACAAACTTTGCATTTACATGTATTTAGTTCTAGTTTATTCTCACTACTGTCTGATAAAATGTCACTCAAAAAATGTTACATTTGCAAATCCTGCAATGTATTTTCATTTTCACTCAAATGTATGGCATACATGCATGTACAGTAATATGAAATAAATTTGAATAAAAATAAATTTTGTAAGCAATGTTAATTGTGAACTTAAACTAAAAGGTACAATGAGTGAGAGTTGCTGACAGTCATATTGAAAATAAAATATACCAGATAACATTAACAGTTATTATTTGCAGGCTATTGGGAAAATGAAAGATATATGTAAGCGAGCTAATGTTACAATGTCCAAAGCTTCTCTAGCATGGTTGTTACAACAAGATAATGTCCCATGTGTTATTGTTGGAGCAAGCACACCAGAACAGATTGTTGACAATACTGACATTCCTACACTGCCTGATGTAAGTAACTGTTAATGCTGACATTCCTATACTACCTGATGTAAGTAATTGTGAATTCTGATATTCCTACACTACCTGATGTAACTGTGAATTCTGATATTCCTACACTATCTGATGTAAGTAACTGTTAATGCTGATATTCTTACACTACCTGATGTGAATAACTGTTAATGCTGATATTCCTACACTACCTGATGTAAGTAACTGTTAATGCTGATATTCTTACACTACCTGATGTAAGTAACTGTGAATTCTGATATTCCTACACTACCTGATGTAAGTAACTGTTAATGTTGATATTCTTATACTACATAGCCAATTTTGTTACTTAATGTTGTGCACACTGCCTATATTGTGTAATCTATATGTTAACTCCTATGTTATTCAGACTTTGCACAGTACAAATGGAAGATGTGCACATCTATTATGGAAAAGTTTTCTTATGTTTTTAGCATGTTACTGCATTATAGAACCATTTTGTATAAATCGGGAGATTCAAAATTACTGTAAATTTATGATATAAACAGCAAAAATCAACATGAGGCAAACCACACCTTTTCTTGCTGATCGAATCGAGACTAAGTTACGCTACATTATTTTGTTGAATGTTACTCAACGTTGAATGGGAGACAATTTGTATTGCGATGTTTCCTGGAAACCTGCCCCCTTAATATTTTCTTACATTTGTAGCCTGTTTAACTTTACCATTTTTCAGCATTATATGCTATCATTAGGGAATTACAGATGGAAATTTGTTATACACACTGTAGTTTCCAGACTTGCTTAGTATTTGTTTATGTGCATGTACATACCGTATTGAAGACACTTATGTGCTGACAAATTTATGATGATGGCACAGATACAGCCATGTATTCATCTTGTTTTCAATCCCACTGTACTAATTTTTCAGAGTGTGGTGAAAGAATTGTCAGATGCTACTGAACCTGTGAAAGCAAAGATTGGAAAAGTTCTTGACCAGTGGGCTCACCCTGACAGATGTGAATAGACATCATGCAAAATTTCATTGAAACTGGACAATAAATTTCTCTTCTCTACAAATTATGGCAATCAGCAATATACTGAGATGCAAAAAGTTGTCAGAAAAGTCTTGATCAATTGCATTGGTCACATTTAGGGTTGATCAAGTACTTGTTATTGTAGTCAGCTTTTCTATAAGAGGGTAATGCTTAAATTTATATGTATTCAGTATATTTGTTAAGAATTTGTTATTGGGAAGATTTTATATATTTCTATTGTGATAGTCCCATTCAAATCACATTGATTCATAATAAATAGATGTGGAATTTTTAGATACAATTCTGTTGTTATAAGATTATAAGCCAAAAGGGACAAAATGGTGAACATTTTGTCTGTCTGGCTGTCAGTTTGCATCATTGAGTTGACCAGACATTTTTGTTACTTGAAAGTGGTTTGAGAAGTTTTTGATAGGGACCAAGCATTAGCTACATCCTATGTATATAGGGGGTCTGAAAATTGTATTTTTGAAAATGGGTTCTTAACTTGGTAGTGAGCCTTTAAACTTTTAATGCAGGTGCAGAGTGGATGTTCTAGGAAGTCATGCTAATTGGTGAAGTGTCAGTACCTGTACTAATCAGGCAGTCAGTGAAACATGGTATAAAAAACCCATCATTATGATAGCTTAATTTGACTATTTGTACCATCAGAATCAAGGAAATCAGACACGATTTTCCATATCATGCTGGACCACTGAGTTACTGTTTTATTGAAATGCACTGAAAATGAACATTTCAAGGGCAGATAACTGTCAAAGGTCTCATTTTTCAATGATTCTATTGAAAAATTTCTGTGCAAATCCAGTGATGCAGAGATCAAATAATGGTTTTTTCAAATAGAGAAAGTGTCCTTGAGTGATATTACATTGTCAGTTCGGTTTTGACATGCATATTTCTGATTTTTCCCATTTTGCCTGATTCTTACAAATACTTGCATGTAACACCAACTAGAACAACCCAACAAAACTATGATCTCTTTCTCTCGTAGACAAAGCCTTAAGTGATATTATGTAGTTAATGTTTTATCTGAATTAATTACAGGTTAAGTTTAACTAAGTTTCATTGGAATGGGTACATTTATTGGAAAGAGCTATGGCCTATAGATATAATGGAAAAGCTTAATTATTTGCTAGAATTTCTTAGTAAAGAATTCAATTTCATTATTAACAAAAAGTATGCATGGTCCTCTGATCACAAAACTTTTTTTTAAAACAGCAGCCTTGACCTTGAAATTATTAGGTGACATACCTGCCAACTTTTGAAAATGTCCATGGGGGTTTTACCAATGAAATAGTCCTAAGCAATCAAGAAAGCCATTACAGGGCCTTCAAATTTAACGAATGTTGTCTTCTTGCATTTTTATGACAAAACAAATCTAATGCACCACTTATTTGAATCTGAATATTTAAATAACCCCAACAAATAGTGATACTTGGCAGTTTATGTAGTGTCTGTCACTAAAACTTTTCACGTGCTAGATTACTTATGTAAAAGTTTCATGTTCAAAACCAATTACTGGTACAAAGAAAGTGTAATAAGCTGAATTTTACAACTTATTGTTTTGCAAAATATTGATAAAAACTATGTAAGTAACTATAGCTATAGGTATATACTTTGGAAGTCCTAGATGTCGTGTTGCCTCATTAAAAAATGCATATTTAGTTTAACTTTAATACCCTTTTTTTACAAATATACAAAACATCAATGCTTCATGTATCGCTGTAAAATTAATAGAAGAATTTATTTGTACAGTCCATCTAGGCAATGTTTTCATCTGTTCAAAGAGTTCTACAGGCACTTTAGACAGTCATATCTTCATTTACTTTGAATGATATTACAAGTATCTCCAGTTCCGGTTTGTTAAAAAAATATGTTGACTCAACAAGTGTCACTATGTTACGAGGCTTTACCATCATAGCACAAATAAAATGTATATTCTGCCATCTCATTTTTCTACTAACTTTAAGCTTTGATAGTTCAAATCAGGGGGGTTATACTTCCCTTCAGGGGTGGATCCAGGATTTCAGTAAGAATTTCAATAATAGACTTAAAAGTCAAGCAAGGCAAGGACATGTTTTGGGTAGATTTTGTGAAAAATCAAGATTTCATGCCAAATAATTTTTCTTCCCAATTTTAGAGGGGGGTATGCTGGGTCTGCCCTTCTTTGAATCAGCACCTGCTCTTAAATTCTGACTTTCATCACAGAGTGAAGATTTTTGGAATTTTTTTATCAAGACTTATTTGTATGTTTTCTGTAAATAACATCAGTCACTGTTCCATCGTCCTTATGCATTTTAATCAAAGGTTCGTAACCCTTGGCAACCATAAACTGATTCAAATCTCCCACTGATCCTGGTTGGTTGATGTATTCAACCGTGACCATTTTGATGTCGATTTTGTCAAATGGGATTGTTTGGAGCACACGCAGCTCGTCTCCTTCCACATCGAGGCTGAAGAAGTCAACTGTTGTTTGATTGAGAGCCAGAAGTATGGAATAAAGAGGAAAACATTGCACTTCTACAATATTTTCTGTTATTTTCCAGTGTTTCAGCCAACTTTCTACAGAACTGTCATGTATTACTCTCCCAACATTGGATGCCTTGTTAAATCTCAACTTTAAAAGAAAAAAGAAAAACTTTATGACTGAAGTTATTTTTAAAACTACAATAATAATCCCTTAAAGCTGCAATAACTGTCATTTTCGTAAATATTTGTTTCTGTTGAAATATGCCTTAACCTTAAATTATTTCTACTAAATTGTGCTATTCTTGTATAATGTCACTTGATATCCACACACAAAATGCATTAAATACGCGAAATAGGTGTCGTGGTAATTACATCAGATTTGACAACAATATAGATTTTTAAGTCAATAAAGTTCCGTAACTCTGGAACGACAAATAAATAATTCTTCGAAATCGAAAGGGAGCGTTCTTCCGTGAATATTAATATTGTGCTAAAATTTCATTTGAATCCGTAAAAGCGAATTTGAGTGATGGACGGAAGGACCAACGGACGGACGGACGGACAATAGTTACCATTATACAACCATAATCTAGCATGTCTATAAAACTGTATGCAAAATTTCAAGAATAGTATCAGTACCGTTGAGTTATTACATCAGATTTGACGATAATATAAATTTTTAAGTGAATAAAGTTCCGTAACTCTGGACCGACAATTAAAAAAATCTTCAAAATCGAAAGGGAGCTTTCTTCCGTTAATATTAATATTGTGCTAAAATTTCATTTGAATCCGTAAAAGCGAATTTGAGTTATCGCGCGACGTGTGGACGGCTAGACGGACAACGGTATACCATAATACGTCCCGTCTATATAGACGGGCGTATAATAAAATGAGAATTTTTTTTCACAGCACTATCAGGAACAGGGGGTAATTTCTGCGTAGGACTATTTTTGCGTACGTTCCAAAAGCTCGTTGGTTGAATTGGTGGTCTGTAACCTATAATTCAAAGGTAAGGTTCGAATATAACGCAAGGATCCTTTTGAAATTTTTGTATTGTGATATAATGTGGCACAAATATGGTCATTATTAATCTTAAAACTAATCAAGAACTAGATGAAATGATATTAAAACAAGGCACGTGCTGACCTGTCTATCCATCATTGTTATTTTTTAACCAAGGTTCAAGTTTTTTTAACCCAGGTGAATGGCTTATCGGCAATCTTCGGAAGTAATGCCAAAAAATAATTAGAACAGAGCAATCGATCTTTCCTGATTAAAAACGTTGTTTTCACAATATTCTGTAGGTATTATCGACATTTATTGCTTCAATAGCATTACTACAAACTTGTTTCATCGAATCAGCAAAATTCAGTAGAATCAAAAACTGAACAAATTTGGCAGCTAATGCAGCTTTAAAGTAGAGAATTTTACGTTGTACACTACACCATTTTTCATGTAGACTTTTTTTTTTACTTGAAACATTGCTGTGACTAAACATTAATTTACCAATATTTTCTAATAGGCCAAAAAAAAAAAAAATATCCAAGATTCTCATCCCCCCAGAAAAAAATTATTTTGATTTTTTCCCAATTTAGGTCAATTTCTTTCAAATTGAAAACATTTTAGCTCACCTGCCCGTAAGCCAGGTTAGCTATTGCCATCACTTGGCGTCCGTCCGTCATCGTCGTATTCATCGTTAATAATTTCTTCAAACATCTTCTGTTCTGAAACTACCGTATAGATTTGCATGAAACTTATAATGATTATTCCTAAGAGTATCCAGCACAAAATGACCGTTTGGATTTTTGATCGGTTAAAAACATGGCAGCCGTTACTAAAAATAGAATATAGGGGTCAGACAGGAGATTTTTGCATATATCTCCAAAACCGTTAGGTTTAACTAAATCAATAAAAGTATTCAGCATGATAAGATCTATCTGTGGTCAAATTTTGGTGAAAATCTGTTGACCCATGTTGGAGTTATTGCCCTTTTTGGATGTTATTTGCTGTTTTGATGTTATTACTTTCAAAAAATCTTCTTCTCAGAAACTATTCTACAGAATTCAATGAAAGTTAGTATTCTTGTTTTTTAAGGTATCCTAAACAAAATGACCGTTTCGATTTTTGATCGGTTAAAAATTGGCTGTCGTTAAAAATAAAACATATGGACAGACAAAAGATTTTTGCATATATCTCCAAAACCGTTAGTTTTAACTAAATTCTGATATGATAAAAGTATTCAGCATGATGAGATCTATCTGTGGTCTAATTTTGGTGAAAATTTGTTGACCCATGCTGGAGTTATTGCTTTTTTTTACGTTTTATAGCTGTTTTTTGATGCTATTACTTTCAAAAATCTTCTCCTCAGAACCTACTCTATAGAATTAAATGAGTTGGTATTCTTGTTTTTAGGGTATCCTAAACAAAATGATTGGATTTTTGATTGGTTAAAAACATGGCTGTCGTTACTAATAATAAAACAGGGGTCGGACAGATGTTTTGTGCATATACGTATCTCCAAAACCTTTAGATTTAGCTGATATCTTTCAGCTGCTGGAATGATCTTTATTATAAGACCTACAAAAGTCTCCAAGGGATCAAAGTTGTCAGATGACTCCATGTAAGAGTTATGGCCCTTGAGAGGAGAAAAATGACAGGGTTTTTTTTTACAGTTTTCAGCTAATATCTTGAAAACTATGATAGAATGAGACTTTCAATTGCTGAAATGATTTTTATTTATAAGGCCTAAAAAAAGTCTCCAAGGATCAGAATTGTCAGACGACTCCATGTAAAAGTTATGGCCCTTGAAAGGCAAAAAATGTTTTTAGCAGTTTTCAGCCAATATCTTGGAAACTATAATAGATAGAATGAAACTTTCATTGATGAAATGATCCTTATGATAAGTTCTACCAAAGTCTTTCGAAGTCAGAATTGTCGGACAGCTCCTTGTTAGAGTTATTGCCCTTGAAAGGCAACAATTTAACCAGGTGAGCGATTCAGGCTCCTGGGAGCCTCTTGTTCATTTATTAATAAATTGATGAAAAAAATAATAAAATTTGCCCATCCGCCCCCTATTCTGAAAGATTTTGGATGAGAATCTAGAAATTGTTTTATGATGGTTAAAAATATCCAAGCATCTAAACAGAAGGACAATTTAGAGACATTAATCCAAGGAGTGGCAGATCCAGAAGGGGTTGGCACCACTTTTTTTTTGGAGAATTTTTCTTTTACATGTGTAAAATTTATCAAAAAGGTAAATAATGTCCTAACATCCACCCTTTTCCGAGGAACTTCGGCTGGCACCCCTCCATTTCAAAGTGTCTGGATCCGGAACTGCCAAGTACGTGGCTAACATAATTATGCAAGCAAGAAACAGAGATGATCTGCATACACAACGTAGCTAATACAACTGTATATCAAAACTAAAGATAATAAAAACAAGGAAGTGCACAAAAAAAAAAAAAAAAAAAACTTCAGTGCACTTGTGGTACTATCCCACACACACACACACACACACACACACACAACTATGAGTTACATCAGGTGCTCCGGAAAGTAAGCTTGCCCTTCTCTGCCAACAGTTACCGTGGCATAGCAAGTGACCATCAAGTCCAGATGGTAATAGTTCGCAGATGTGTGTATGATGTCCATTGCAATTATATATTACTGGTTTTACGGAATTAAAAACAGATGTAAAAGCCCCTCAACATTTTAACCATGAAATAAACATATTCAATTTCTGTTTTAACTTTTACTAATAATAAATTTTAACATTGATATATATAATTTCGACACCGTATGTTTAGAACTAGTTCCATGTATCATATTAATCCCTTTTGGGATTCGGCGCTGGAGATTTTTTGTTTTGTTTTGGCCACCACCGATGGTGGTCAAAACAAAAAAAAATATCTCCAGCCGTCGAATCCCAGAAGGGATTAGTATCATGTAATTTTCCGACCAAGCAAGGACTTTATATCATTACTAGTTGTTGTTGCATTTATTACGATTTGTGAGATAATGGGACGACTCTTTTCGCCGAGAAGCTCTGAAGCTTGATGCCAATAAATGCGATATTGAGTTTTGAGTTCGACTATCGGGAACAGGGAATTCTAGCTCACTGTGTGTAGTCGGCTCTCCTGTGCAATATCAATTATATTCCAAATGCTTTTATTTCCAAAGTATAAACAGAAATATGAAGTACAAGTAGTTTACAAAAACACGTCTGCTCACGATGGAAGTAATGATACTAGTTTAAATAGAGATTTTATGTTGCTTAGCAAATGAAATTTGTTGTGGTCAATTTGTCATTAGAAACGTATAACGGAACATCCAGTTGTAGGACATATTGACCATTTAAATAGAAAAAAATGCATAATGTTTAAAATTCCATATCTTCAGCATATGAGAGTATACATAAGACAATTTACTTAGCAAGCTTAACCTTGATAACAGTAATAAATGAAATGACCTTATAGATATAGATTGACTTTGGATTAAAATAACCAAAATCTGTGTCTAACGCATTAATGCCTTTCTTGGAATAATCTGTTATTCAAGTTTTGAATATTTTAGGAATGACTGTTATATTTTTTTCGGTCTATGAAGAAATAACCTCAATCACGCGATGCACACCAAATAACCTGCGTAGCAAATTTGATCTAGGAGATGGTGGACACAAATTTTCAAGTATCCAATCCGAAAGCGTGTTACTTCTGAAATTAAATTACATACAAGTGTAGATAGAAACTTGCCTTAGCAGGATAAGGATACGGATTTAAACAAGCATTCATGGTAAATGCTTTTCTGTTCTTACTCTTCAGCTTGGCGTAGTTAGACGGATCGGCCTCTATCAGTAGTCCGTTCCAATGCCGATGGCGTTCGAAAAATAGTGTATTAGAACGCTTCTCGCCATCCAGAGCACCACATTCAATGTAGAATCCACCCTCCTTAGAAAAAAAATAGAAAGAAAGAATTGTAAATCACACGATGTAGCCCATATAAGGAGCATGCATGCTTAAGGGGACGATCATTTGATTCTAATGACAGATTTCATAAATAAATATCTTGGCCTGAATATATATGGATTTATACTATTTTATTATGGCCTCCACTACCAAGAAAATAAAACAAATAACTTTTCTGAGTATTCTACTCTTCAGTGTAATGAAAGTAAACAATCTAGCCGTATAGCGTTTGAAAATAATTTTTCAGATGAGCACATTTTTGAAAATGATAATTTTTTCCCAACCAAAACTGCCAGCCACCCCACCCCTCTTATGAATCAAATGGTAATCCCCTAGGTATAAAGAACAACTGGTGAAGCCATGACTGTTATAATATACTGCGAGCAAACATATTCTGGACAAAAAGTGCAATCAGAGCCGTGTTGTTCAATAAGCAGCGTTGAATTTCTGTTACAGAAGATTTTTTTTTTTTTTTTTTTTATCTACATATGATTTATTTATACATTACGATAGTCCTTTTGTAATTTGATCTGTATTATTGAGAAAACCATATGCAATGAAGTCTCACAAAATTCAACCGAATTAAATAACATGTATATTATTATAATCTCGAAATTAAGTGCAACCACTGAATGACTAATGGAGACTGGTTGTGTGGTATATAACCGTTTCTCAATTAGAAATAAAAAAAGAATTCGGTGGGTTTTTGCATGAATTATACCCCGTCTCATTTTTTAAAAATAAATATAGATGATATTTCTTTATGTATGTTTGAGAATTTTAGAATGGCTTGTTTCTTGCTTTCTTTTTCTTTTTTTTTGCCACAAAAATGTTCCGAAGTGAGTTTGTTTTGTCTGGCTCTTGGCTTCATTATTCTTTCTTTTGGGCCTACTGAAACATATATTTATTAGTATATTATATACTGACACGAGCAAGACTGTTGCCGCCACTAAACGTTTACTTTTGTCACGTACATATGTATTTTTCAGAAACATGTTGCACCATTATTTTGATGTATAACACGCCTTTAAAAAGGATCATATCAAAGAGGTCATTAAACGGAATGTTAAATATTCCATCGTGTCAAATGACATTGGATTTGTTTAAACCGTTTTGATAGACACATATTGGTCCATCGTCATCCTTGAATAAAAACAAAAACAAAACAAAACAACTGGTTGTTCAGCAAACGAAAGTATAATAAATGATCAATACTGCAATAATGCATGTATAACTTGCCCCTTTGACTTCTTATGGTCAAAGTAATCTTCTTATAAGAAAGAAGCGTATGTGACCTTCAATTCAATGATGATAAGTTAACCATACAAATTTCTAGTAATAAGATTAAAGGCCCATACGTCCTTGTGTGAAAGTTTGAAAGAAATTCTTAAGATGTTTTTATTGTATATATATAAAATCTTATCAAATCCTATTAATCTTGTCTTACTGAATTTCAAAACAATTTCATCTGTCAATGGACCTCAAAACACATCAAAGATTACCGTTATTATTTTCATTGTTAATAGTATTGTTAATCAAATGCCCATACATCCTACCAAGAAACCAAGGCGATTGTCCACAAAGGGTGCCTGTCCGCTGGAGAAATCGAGTTTCCCTGGATCGTCAAGGGAATATGGTTCGTTGGATGGGTTTTCTATAAAATGCTGCCTAATAATTCTAATCATCTGCTCGTTGTCCATCCCGGCCTTTTTCATGTTGAGCTCACCCATGATGTGTCTGTCGTGCGGACTGTTTTCTAAAGGCTGAGGTACAGTCTTTAGAAAATTCCGTATCCATAAAATCAACAGAACCAGACATCCCATCGATGTGGTAATAATCACATAGCCCCTGGTACTGGTAGCAAGAATCAGTTTCATCCTTTCGCCGATCTACAAATAGTTCTACTTTTAAAACAGAATGTACTTGATATATTTGAGACTATTCATTGCTTACACGTGATCGATAAACTGCATATAATTTCGATTTTTTATGTCTTCGAGAACAGTATAAAATTGTCTGTCCGATCGCCAGTCACCTTCATAGTGACACACAATAACTTAAGAACTCTTATCCAAATTTCTTTAAATAACACTTAAAATTTTAATTAGAGTAGATCTGTATAATTTTTTTGGGGTGAAAAATCGATTCTCTGCTCTTGTGTTATGGAACTTCAACACTCGAATAAGTGGGTGTTTTCCACATTTCCCATCCTTTTCAAAACTGCTTCAAAATTTACCCAAGTGTTTATGATAATCCAGGGAGTGTAATTAATTTATAGCCCCTGGATAATCTTAAGGTAAATGTATATATACTTTTGAAAAAAGTGAATATCCGATTTTCATGCAAGAGTTGTCAAACGTTCCGCTAAAGAGTGGATATTCTTTTATCCCATATTTTCAATAACAAAAAACGCCTTCTTTAATTAGGCTTAATAATCTCAAAATCAAGTTCGGCGAGCTCTTTTTTTTTTAAATTAAAGTTCTGAAGTATGTTCATTCAAGGTCATTCCTATGTTGGTAAGTTAATTTACAAATATAAATAAAATGATAATATGAAATATTGTAATAATTCATTTCCAATATATATTTTTGTAAGACATCTTTAACATTGAGTTCCAGCCGAAGTTTTACTTTACCCTTGACTCTGTATGAATCAAAATCATGTGGAAACCTCAAACTTTCAAATATGTTTAAAATAACTAAAAAAAGTCTAAATGAAATATTAACATCGAATTTTCAAAGTGAATATCCGATTTTCATTCTCGAGAATTTTTTAAAATATTTTTGCAAACCCATTGCCATGGAAATATTTTGTATTAACCTGAACTATACCAAAAGGGAAATTTTACTATTTCAGTGGACTTGGAAATGGTATGGAATAACCTTTCCAGCAGTACAGTGAAATTTCTTTGATAGTTACCATGGCAACGGGTTTACCAAAATAAAACGTGTATTTTTTACATTTACATGCCAAGGTGACTTCATACAATAAAAATATGCAATAACGGAAACTTCTGTTTTCAAATTTCTTCCTTATTTTTCGTCCTTAAAGAGAATTGTTCTTAAATATATTGAGAACGCCTATTTGGAACTACTTTAAACTTTTCAGTTGTTATTGTGATCTCAAGGTATGCAAATCTAATGAAAATCTTCACGAGTCAGAACATTTGTCCAGTTTACTATATGTCGCGGAAACATGGTCTACCAAAAATCATTTTTGCATTTGCTCAAATAATTAAGCTTATCTACTATATAGGGACGCCTTGTATGTATCATATGCATACCCATATTTAACAGTGCAATTTGGAACGATAAATGAACGGATCATATAATACGTTGCCATGGTTACACTCGCACCGGAGTGAGAGTGCATTCGATTAAACTAACATTTCCACCGTAAACAAAACATGACAGCACGTCGAACGTTATTTTGAACAATATTAACAGTTTGCAAAAATCAGAACTCGACAAAGTCTCGTGTACAATTACTTCCAAAGTGTACATTAGCATATTTTGAATTAGTTCTCATGCATATTTCTAAACCGTTTATACTTACATCAGTTACATTAGTTAAAATCATTCAGTTGTATCTTCATCTCAATATACAGCACATGGCGATGTGTACATGGCATACAATGTACGTACATTTATTGATTGTTCCAGCAGTAAAATGTGCTAATGAAAATCACACAGAAGAAGTTCTTGATGGAGTCATTGATTTTTTATACATGATGAACTGTTTACTCATGAGCTTAAAACGGTACATATAAAAAACAAACATATTTTTACGCTCAAATAATTTATTTTGAATTATTTTGTCAGTTCTTTTTAATACAGCGAGTAATGTATGTGATTAACTTCAGGAAATAAATTAAGAAGTAACTTCATGGAATAAAGTACACAATCAAATCAATTTCAAACTTGCTGAGGAAAGTAATGGATCAGGGGCGGATCCAGGGTTTGCGTTTAGGGGGGGGAGAGGGTAATTGAAATGCCGTGCAAAGCAAGGCAAACAATATTATGGGGTGAAACTAGTGGTGATTTTTTTTCTTACCTATGTAGGGGGCGGTACTCCAGTCCTTGGATCCGCGCCTGTGGATGGCACACCCGTACCCAATTACTTGTAAAGTTCCCCCTTTTAATTGAAGCTAGATTGCCCCGAATGGCGGGTAAATCATTGTCACAAAATAACATTATCTTGTAAATTGTATGACTATAAAGGCAATATTCTAAAATCATAATTCCATCATGAATTTCTCACTCAAAAATAAATGTTTTATTTAGTGACAAGGATAAATGAAATATAGGATAATTTTTCGATTTTTCCCACCAGAAGACATACGAAAGACATAGTGTGAATAAACTTTGGGACGATTCAAACTTCATACTCTTGGAACTTCTCGTGACTATCCCTTCTTCAGGAAAATCCTAGAGAGAATCGAAAAATTGTCAACATGGCACAAAGTTTGAATGTCACTCACAAGGGACTTATGTTGTTTTTCGTTGGAATTATCCTCGGATTTTTATTAACTTTCTTTTTTACCCAACAAAATAACCGTGTGCAATATGGTCAACAAGTGTCTTCTGGCATATTCATTCCAAACAGTCCACATAGCCACGGAGAAATGGATCACCTAAAGGGTCCCGATGTCTCTGTTGACTGGAACGATGCACATTTTCACAGTCACGCAGGTTTTTCTATTTCAAATTATACGTTTGTTGCTAAGAAAAGTTTGTGTTAAGGCTTTTCAATCGGTAGATAAGCAAATATCTATTTTTATCATATCTGAAAGACATTAATAGTATTATGTAACAATATACATGTACATGTACCAATATAGACTATAGTGATAGTCCGGTTCACATTAGAGATATCAAAGTCAAAAGCAAAAGAATTCTACCAAACATGCACAACATTGTATAAAACCAGATAAAAAGCAACAATACAAATTAGCATGGACTTTTTGCTTGTGCCAGTTGTGGGATATTGGTGGTCTTTTTCAAAACTGCATGTGTACATGTACAATGTACATGTACAAATATACATTTTTTTTGTACCTCATCCTTTTTTTTCTTGGAAAAAATATGCATAATTTTTTTTTCAAATTAGGAAATTTGTAATAACCAAACAAAACCTTATATTTATAGAGGGTCTCAAGCAGTAAAAACAATTGAAAATGAAGTTGCCTTTGGAATAAATAACACAGCCCTAAACAGCCTTGGAAAAAATCTTCATCTAATAAAACTTCATATTGAAATCAAAAACAATTAATCAGGGTAATTTTGAACAGAAACACCATATCCTACTCTTCCAATTCTAATAGGGAAATACAATGTAGTTACATGTAATCTTTTTGGGATTATTTTTTAGCCTTTTTTGATAAATTAGTAAACTTTCTGCAAGGGAAACAACATTATTTCGGAAGTACACATAATTTATGACAAGCAGTATGTCTGGCAGTAATTTTTTTGATTGATGTACACGTACAATGTACGTACATGTATACATACAAAATGTATGTACATGACATACATGAATTTTTCAACCTTATGAAAGGAATTGAAAAACTACATGTACATGTATTTGCTAGGGAATTACACATGTAGGTGATCAAGCAATGATTTATATTAGCAGGGTTCAAATGCAAAAGTACTTGTGTAGTGCATATTCACATTGTACAAATTAGAAACTGAAAGGATGTTTGTGACATTGTCATTGATAAAACATACTCCAAAAAAAATATCTTTGATGAATTTTCATTCTGGTTGATTGGCTTTCATGTTCTCACCTTGTAGGCTGAAGTGAGAAAATTTAACTCAAGAAAGGGATCAATTGTACATTGTACATGTACATTAATATCTGTGTGAACATTGAAAAAATGTACATTTACTATTTTCATAGTGTACATGTATACGGAAATTATTGTGAAAATTCATTCTCTGAAATTTTTGTAAAAAAATATACCGGGTACGTGTGTTGATATAAAACGTGTGATCTTTTGACCCATAAATCATGCTTCATGTACTTTTATTCAGCAAATAGGTCATGATGGACCATTTGGTTGCCCAAGTAATTTTCTGGACCAAAATGTACAAAATGTAGCCAAAGTCCATTTAATTTATTTTTTCAATTATTGAGACAAAGAGCTGGTCCATAAATTTTGGTATATCGTAAATTGATCCAAAGTATCTTGAACTATTTGTTATATTATACTTTTATTATCTGCACCATGAAAACTGATTTATTCAATGGGTCATAGTTTTCCTTTCCTCGTTTGTCTACCCCGGACTTTACTTTTTATGAGCAACTCGGCGGGTGTTTCTAGAAAAGCAGAGGATGCTTACCCTACCGGTGTACCTGGTCCATGCTCCCAATTTTTAGTGGAGTCCGAGTTGCTCATTTGCTTTTGTTACTTTGTATATATGATTTTAGTTACTGTATGTTCTTTGTTGTATATGTCTGTTTTCCATGTCGGGTCTTTGTCCCTGGATTACATTCTTTTGGTTACCGCTATAACCTTGGTTCCCTTGATTACTCTTTCAAATGAACTAAACTCTAGAGTATTTGTGTGGGATGGAGCTAATTGTACTCAATTTGATTTTGTTGATAATTCTACCCCGTGTTGTTACATGTATCACTGATATCCCAAATAATGTGAATCTGTGAAACCCACTTTAACATATGCTGTGCATCTGCATTCAATCCTAAGCAGGGAATGTCACATATAAATGAATATATACATATACATACTTTCTGTTTTGATTTGTGTACATTATGTTCATATACAGCACTTGTGTGATTTTCTCTCCGAAACAAGGCTGTTAAAATCTATCATTTTATTAATGAAACTTTGAACATTTTGCAATAGAAATATTTCTGTGACTTAAAATTAATCGGTTTTCTATGTAGAATGCTATTTCTGTATGGTTTTCCCTTGCCAAACCTATTACATTTACAAATGTACATGTAGACCTTACTAAGTTTAGTACTGGATCAATTGGTGGAGTATTCTTTAATGATTTGAAGACAATTAAACACTTATTAACTTTTCATAAATTGAATAAACTTTTGACAAAATGTCCATGTATATGTATATCTTGAAACATTTTTACATATACTTTTTAAAATTGCTAAAATAACAATTAAAACTGTTTATATAAAATTTGATGTCGATTTCAAAAGTTTACACAGCGATCAATATCAAAACTTTTTTCATTGAATTGATCTGTGTATTATTACAATGTCCGTGACTGGGTATATTCAGATGTATTCTATGACATTCCCCGGCTTGGAACCAATCAAAATACATGTTATATTGTACATGTAAATTTCTAATTCATAATATAACTTACATGCAATATTTTTTTTTTAATTTTTAGATGAGTCAGATGCCTTGGCTAAACAATTAGAAAAAGAAGTCAGTGTCCTATGCTGGGTGATGACCAACCCAAGCAACCACCAGTCTAAAGCCAAACATGTGAAAGCTACGTGGGGAAAACGGTGCTCTAAACTTATTTTTATGAGCTCTGCTAATGATGCAGAATTACAAGCTGTTGCCCTACCTGTCAACGAAGGGAGGGATAATCTCTGGGCAAAAACAAAAGAAGCGTTTAAATATCTTTATAAAAATCACTTAAATCAATATGACTGGTTTATGAAAGCTGATGATGATACTTATGTGGTTGTAGAAAATTTACGTTACTTTTTACACGACAAAGATCCAAATAAACCAATATATTTTGGTCGTAGATTTAAACCCTATGTAAGTCAAGGTTATATGAGTGGTGGAGCTGGATATGTATTAAGCCGCAAAGCTACAGAACGTTTTGTTGAAGATGGTATAATGAAGGAAGGAACATGTAGAGTGGATGCAGGTGGAGCAGAGGATTTAGAAATGGGGCGTTGCTTGGAGAGAGTGGGTGTGAAAGCAGAAGACAGCCGTGATTCATCAGGTGCAGAGAGATTCATGCCTTTTGTACCAGAGCACCATTTAATTCCAGGAATACTTCCGAAAGACATGTGGTATTGGAGTTATAATTATTACCCAGCTAAACAGGTATAAATTAAAACCTTTCGACATTGTCAAATGACAGTTGAATATACATGTACCTTGTTAAACATGTAACAATGATGATTTACATATCCAGAGATGTTTTAGCTTTTAAACTGAAAGTAATATACATGGAATATTTCTTTGCAAGCAATTGAATATCTTATCTACATTTTGTATGTTGAACATACATTTGTAGGCTGTAGAAATGACATATTCAACTGTTCACAGAGAAAGACTCCGTTTCTGAAAACTTGGTACACCCTTCTTGAATTTTTATGGGCTTCTCCAATGATCACATTTAATTTCAACCAATCAAATTTCGAGAACACAAATCATATAAAATTAAATAATCTATAAACTACGGTAAACATGTTAATTAGCAGTTGCTAATTTTGTGGATTCTGTCAAGTGAGCTTATTCACTGGTATCAATTTTCGCTGCTTCAAAAAATGTTTAGTGTTTTATAGTGTTAAAAATCAATTTTGCGCATACATGTACAATTTTTTGCAGTTTTCAGTCCACTGCAAAAAATTAGTATGTTCACAGTAAACATGCTACTATTGACATTACAGCACATAGGATTATAATGTTCAGGTGATAGAGTTGGTATTCCATTGATTAAATAACAATCACCTTCCCACCCCTTTATGTTTCTTCCCCTTCTTGCAGAGGTTGGGTAAAGGGGAGGCAGTGGTATCTGTTGCTCTCTCTGTTCATGCTAATGGTAGTTGTTAAATCTTTTTTAATGGCATTGAAAAAAATTGACTTCCCTAATTTAACTTCACTTTACTTTATGTACATTGTACATGTGAGATATTATTTAAGATTTAAAAAAAAAATTTAATGGGGTATTATTTTGTCATTCTAGAAAGTTTCAGTGCTGTATTAAGAGTTTGAAATAATTTCCTTACTGACCTTAACTTGGCTTAAGGTTTACCAGTACTTACATGTATATTTTAGGTCAATTACTGTCAGAAAATAGTTTTCTTTAAGAAACTGAGTTTGTCTTTTGGTAATGTTATATTCATAACTGGTAAACTTCCTGAGAGAGTTTATTGCACAAACGACAAAGAGATATTAACTTTCTATCTAACGTACTTGTAGATAAAAATACATAAGGTACCTGGTAGATCTTAACTATTACACTGATGATTGTTTTCAGTCATCTTACGAAATCATACAGACATATATAATTTCAATGAACTTTTAATGTTTAAAGTGATATAAAAACAGAATTTTTAAATGGAAGATTGTATGGTAAAATTACAAACATTAATTGTATAAACCTCTTTTAAGGGGAGATAATTGGCAGGAATATAAAAATATAAGGTATGATCTACATTGTACCTTGATATGATTTAGGCTTTGAAATTATTTAAAAATGGAATGGAGTTATTTGTACTCAAATGACAATTGACCTTGTTGATCCTTTGTGGCTATATTGTTACATCACTGATGTCTTGACCAGTGGTTGCATGCAGGACTTCCTATAACACACACTATGCATCTGAGTTAAAAGTCCTAACTCCATTTCTGAAATACATTACTTCTGACAGACTATGAAGCGGGTAATTTTCATGGTGCCAAATTTTGTGACTCTCTTTAAATAGGGTTATTACATGACTATAGTCTTTATTTTTTGCACCTTCATAATTTTTGGAAATGGAAATTATAGGAAAAAATTTCTAGACTAAAAATTGACCAGCTTTTATTTGCAAGATTTCCCAAATCTTGAGAATATAGGGAAAATTATAACCTGACAAGAATTTCCCACTATAATATTCCCATATTTTGAGCTATTCTTGTGTCAGAGCATCTACAAATATAGGATGTCCCTTACAATCTATCACTATGAAGTTTATATTATCTTGTAAGTCGTCCAAATAATGTCTAATTGTTCAGTTAACTACATTTCAACTAAATGGTCATTCAATCATGGAAGGACATACTGTGGCAGTATAATTGTTCATGGGGTACTAATTTTTGTGGTTTTGGTGGGTTTAGTAAACCATGAAATTTGGTTTCCAACAAATTGGAAGTTTCCCATTCTTTTATATGATTTAGTTGTCAGATCCAGGAATTCAAGAATTTACAAATTGAGCATTTTTCCTCTTAACCATGAAAATTAGTACCCACAAATAAAAGTACCTTCAAACTAACTCTATTAATTAGTAGTATACATAAAAGTCTTATGAAATCCACAAAATACATTTTTAACAAACCACAAAATTTAATAGTGAAACCTGTTTAAACCAAATATTTTAAGTTTGTAGAATTTGTTTTTATTAGACAATAGTTCAGTAAGTTTACCCAGTTTCATAATGCATTTACATATACATATGCATTGACTTTTAAAAGTGTCTGGTTTAGACAGGATTTTGGTTAGTTCTTGGTTTGGTTTAGATAGGATTTTGGTTAGTTCTTGGTTTGGTTTAGGTTTCGATGTATTAACTAAAACAAGTACATCAATACTGTGGTACTATTGCACTAAAGATCTGCATCTGCTACTTGCTTTACTTGTATTTTTCTTCCTCAACATCAACTGAGCTCCATCTTATCTCATTTATAAATCAAAATTGGATTGTGCAGTCTCTGATCATGCTGATATTTAAATACCGTAACATCTGGTTTTGACAATGGTGTTTACACTCTCAAATTCTCATAAAAAAAAAATTGTAATAAAAAATAATTACTATGATCATTATTAACAGTATGTTGTCTTCTGTTGAAAGTTATAGATGTATTGTAATCTTTTGTAAACAGCGATTTGGGCGTGATACCCTAAAATCTGTTGAACGTTATAGATGTATTGTAATCTTTTGTAAACAGCAACCTGTGTGTGATAGCCTATAAGAAATCCAATTCAATTGAAAAATACATGTAACGAGAGGTACACATGCTCTGTCTAGCCTTTATTTATTTACAATGAGTAAAATAGTTAACTTCATGGAATATTGTTGATCTCCCTTGATTAAATGACCATTAGCTGATGAAATGTCTTAGGTAGCTACATGTAAGTGGACAATTAATATGAAAATTTAAAAGTTTTCGTAGTAAAAATGTAAAAAAATCACTTGAAAAGTGGGAGGTATATAGTGATCATGGTGTCCGTCCATTCATCAGTCCATTCGTATGTTTGTTTGTCTGACCCCAGTTCTAATTGGCAACTCCTCTGAAACTGCTGAATAGAATTTGAAACTTTCACAGATTCTTTATTACATGATGCCATTCTGGACCTACTATTTTGCATTTCCATCAGAATGCATAAATCACTTGTGGGGTATTCTATATGGTATCTTGGGAGGGAAGCGGGGGTATCTCCAAATGTGCTTCTAGTTTTAATCTATGTTTGATAGAAAGTTTGTCAATTGCCCACTTAAACTAATTAGTAAGTTCATCATGTGACTGTCATATAATCAAGGGAAGACCAGCTATATTCCCTGACGTTAACTATATTACTGTCTGTAGTATGGAGGACTCAGAACTCATCTACTTCTTTTGTTTATAATTTTAGGGTCCAAGTTGTTGTAGTGACTTTGCTATCACATTTCACTATGTACCTCCAAACATGATGTATGTATTGGAATATCTGGTCTACCATCTGAAGCCTTACGGTTACGGACAGATCTATACCAAAGTTCAACAATGTGATGGTTCTTCAAGTGTAAACAAGAAATCAGAAACTTTAGTGAATTCAATAAACAAAGAAGCATTGATTTCTAAAAGAAATGAAGAAGAGTTCAAGAAAGACGAAAATATTGTCTCAAGTAGTCCAAATGGTGATATAAAAACCAATAAAAATATTAATTCAATCAATAGCAAAAATTTACCAACAAAAGAGAACAAAATTCTCCAGAGTTTAGGAAGTGCAAAACGGTAGTACATATATTTATTTAAATTAATATTTATTATTATATAGATGAATTGTTTTCTTGTGGCTGTAATTTTGTTTTATTTTTATGGTCAGTTAGTGTTGAAGATTTAACTACAAGTCCATTTAAGAAACAGGTAGGCAGTGATACTGCTGAACATTCTATTGAACACACATGATTCAAATAACAAATAGTGGGAAATATTGTAATGAAGAGAAAAAGTTTTTAGCTAGTCATGCACATGAAATAAGGAATGATGTAAGCATTTGCATGGCATTTCAATCAATTTTTAAGTGATTAAGTTCACGTATTAGTAAGAATTGGCAAAATGTATAAGATCTGAAACATGCATGTCTAAAACCCATAGATGTGTCAATTTACATTCACTCAAGAAAGTCTCTTCTTTGATCTCCACGTCACTCATTCTTGGAAACCAATGGTTTACTACGCTTTCTACATTCCTCCATCTTGATGTACTAAGCGTAGTCAATCGTAGGTTTCCGAAAATGCAAATTACTGAATATGGAAATTTTTCCTTAGAATGTCCGAAAATTTTGAGTTTTGAAGAGTTATCTGCCTCTGTTTGCAGTTCATTTCGACAAATTTTTAACTCATTTTACCAAAATAACCTAGAAAATCTTGCCTTTATTCCTTGATTCTGATGGTACTCAGGAACTCTTGCCTTTATTCCTTGATTCTGATGGTACCTAGAAAATCTTGCCTTTATTCCTTGATTCTGGTAGTACCTAGAAAATCTTGCCTTTATTCCTTGATTCTGATAGTACCTAGAAAATCTTGCCTTGATTCTGATGGTACAAATACATGTAGTCAAATTACACTGTCAAAGTGGCAAGTTATTTCTACCTAAATAAAGGAATAACTTACCACTTTGACCGTGTAATTGGACTACATGTATTTGTACCATCAGAATCAAGGAATAAAGGCAATAAATTTCATGTCATGTTTCACCCACTGCCTGATTCTTACAGAGGCAGACTCTCAAAAATACTTCTTTACTACTTTAGATCAGCTTCATTACATATCTAGCTTCTTTGACAGCATTTAATTTATTACAGCATTTTTTTTCCATGTATTTTTGTTGCCTAAATATTACATGGTCAAGTACTTAACATATACTGTCCCACCTACAAATGATGCAGGATGTTAAAGTTCATTGCAGCAGTAATATTTAAGGATGATTTCTTGGCATTAATATGTAAGGGAAGTCAACTATGTTATCTTGTAGTCTTGAAAATCACAAATTGAAAGTGTGAAAAAAAAAATTAACCAATCAATAGGAATCAGCCTTTCTTGTCAATGTTGTAACTAAAACTTGTAACAAAAAAGAAAAACTTATATGCACATAGTAATAGAATCTTTTCAGATTTCTGTACATTCTGATTTTAAACTGTTATTTTTTTCTGTTTGGGTTGATTTCCTTTTGTACAATTACATATCGTTATGTTTCTGGCAACAGTCTATAAACAATATCTCCTTTGTGTATATATGACTAAGTACTCCGTTCAAACATTTAAAGTAAATGGGAACTTTATTTACCAATCTGACAGCTTTTCTTTCCTTCTACAACTCCAGTCAGACTTGTATTCTACTTAACTTTTTATAAGAGGCAGTTTTTAAGAAGTTTATCAAAGATTTCACCAAATGTCTTTTAATATTGTACATTGCACACATGTTTTGGTTTTTATATCTCCCTCTTCTGAAAGTGGGCAGTATGTAGTGATCATGGTGTCTGTCCATTACAGTTTTCTATAACTGTCACAGCCATTGATTTTTTAGACAAGCTTTATATAAGTATGCATTATCACAGAATTCGATTTCAGACTCAAGTAACATCTACATCCTGTTTTAAAACTTTTCTATATATTTTGACCATATTGTTTCTTGTGTGGTGAAGAGAGGGAATCATTTAGTGAACTTTGTCTAATTTTATGTACATAAAGTACCAGTCCATATAAAATTCAGACACTACTTATGGTAAGGTGATTCATGTTGTAGAAAAACTCATGGAAGAAACAGTGCTTTTTTGGTCTTCATATGCTATATTTTTATGTGACAATGGTCTTCTCTGTATTTAGATCTGTATTTTTGAGAAAACTACACTTAAACTCCCACTAAAATCAACCAAATCAAACCAAATCAAGAAAGATAACTCACTTTTGCAAAGTTCTAATTTCATCAACAATCTACATAAATTTTATCTCAAAAGGGCAACTTCCAAATGAAAAACTGAGACTGGTTATGTGGTCTATAGCTGTTTCTGAACAAGAAATAAAATGAAATTGGTGGATTTTTGAGATGAATCACCTCCTGTCTGTTTTTCATAAAGACTGCTACTTAATCTATTTTAATTGGTGTTGAATTATGATTCTTGTAGTGATAAAGTGTGTTATACTGTTATGACATACCCTTATTAAAGCATAAGGGCCTGAAAAGGCTTTTATAAAAAGGTGTAAGTGTGTAATAATTAATATTAGTTTTGATAGAACAATAGGACACATTGTAAAGTCAAACCATACAGTAAATTTTATACTTGTGACTTTTTAGGAATTTACGGCAGGCACGTTAGCTCCATTTCTTAATAAAACATTTATATATTTTATTAAGCATTTAGTCCATGTGAAATTTATTGCTTTGAAACAGTTTTTTATCTACATATAAAGAGATACATCATTTAAGACTTTGTCAGGTATTTAAGTGTCGGTCTCTGTAAGAATTAGGCAGCGGTTGATACATTGTATAAAAAAAACCCAGTTACATGTGTAATTTGACTATTCACACTATCAAAATCAACGAAAAAAATTAAGATTTTTCGTATCATTTTGGTAAGTTGAGTTATGATTTCATTGAATCTAGCAAAATGTACAGAATATGAACACGGGCAGGTAACTTTGTCAAAAACTCATTTTTCTAACATATTATTGAAAAATTTCTTAACAAATCCAGTAATGGTTGTATTTTCATTTTGCCTGATTCTTACAGAGGTGTATACTTAAACAAAATTTAAGTACTCTTTTTCATTTTTAAATACATTTATGTATACATGTATACAACACTCAGTTTAGAGCCAGTAATATTTACCACTCAATTTTATCAATGTTTATTTGAGTCCATCACAAATTCTTTGTAGTCATTCATTTACATTTTTTCACTCAAGTACAAATATAAAAGTGAGCAAAATTTAGATTTCACATTAAGATATGAACACCAGGGCCTGGCTTGAAGCCACTGCCAAACTCTTTTCCTTTTATTTTCCTCTTTATTTTCCAAAAGTCACTTTCTTTTCTGGTTAAGACTACACAAGATTAATTTTCTTGGTTTAAGAATTTTTTTACAACAAATTTCAGAAATGAAGAAAATTGTCAAGAAAAAACCTCAAAAGTCTCTTTGTCATCACATTTATCATGCATATACCAATATTATAATAGGTCAACTTATTAATGCAGGTGAGGATCCAAGGAATGGCATTCTGGGCATCTTTTTTGGGGCATAAAATCTTGATTTTTCAAAAACTCCATACCCAAAATTTTCTTGCCCTGTTGTGTTTGGCATTTAATTCTTCTCAGTCCTCTTAACCTTAGATCCTGGATCTGCCCCTGCAATGCTTATCATGCATTTAGTTATTTAGATATGAAGTCATCAACAGTATACCTCAGATGCATAAGAACAAAACCCTTGATTTTAACATTTATGATATTCTTTGTTTTATCATTTTACTCATAGTTATAAAAGAAAAAAATAGGAGAGGAAAATTAAATTCAGAGGGCAACTGACATTTGTCAGTATTGTCTTTTTTTGGGCAAATGGAAAGACCAAGATACAATAAAACTTGTCTAAACTGAATTACATTTGGATTGAAAAGTTTGTTTGGTTTAGACAGTTTTTTTTCAGGTGTTTGGTTTACCCAGATTCAAAAAACATTTTAATTGGTATAAAGGGATTTTGACTGTTTTAGACAAGTTTCATTGTAAAAATTTATATTGATAGCCAAGACAGCTTCTACAATTTTATGTGTTTGTAGTCAACATTGCAGCTTTAATTAACAAGAGACAGCATTAGTTTCCTATAACCTGATTTATTCAAATGACTCCTATATTTTTTACATTCGCTTAAGCATGTTCTTTGTTGTGCTTGTTTTTGAGATATAAGTATTGGAAATTTTGCAGGAAAAGGAATTCTCTACATTTTCCATAGGTTTTGGCTTACTAGGTTTTATCTATTAAAACCACTGAAGAAATGACAAGGATTTCATAAAAACTTCCCAAATTACATTTCAAGGTGTGTTTAATGAAATTGAAGAGAAAAATGGGAGTCACTGGATAAAGAAATATCAATGGATAAAACCAGAGGAGTCTGAAAATCTGATAAAAATGGCTGAACATGACCAGCGAACATGCATAAATACAAGTGTTAAACAATGGCTTGATGTGAAATTACTTGAAGGCCTTGTTTATAGCACAAATTTTCCTTATTGTTTGATTAAAAAGAAACCCTTGAAACAAATATAACCAAGTAATTATACTGTTGCATTTATTTCTTGGCTGATTGGATGTATTTTACATTAATGATTACATGTATTTTTTGCATAAATGATTACATGTATTTTACATGAATGGTTTCATGTATTTTAAATGAATGATTACATGTATTTAACATGAATGATTACTTGTATTTTACATGAATAATTACATACATTTTAACATTTATTAATCTGAATGTTGTTCTAATTTTACAGTGCTTTAGAATATCAGTTTCCAGTGCAAGTTTATCATGTTAATTTTGATCCTAAGTTTTCTACAGAAAGCTGAACATTCTACTGCACTGTTTTATTATTTATCAATGTCATGTCTCAATACATTCCAAATTAAAACTATTCATTCCATGATTGGGAAAGATCAACAGCACAGAATTCTACGGTTTAGTTCGGTGGAGGGTTAGGCACTTTTCTAGTTAGTACCACTTTTATTTTATTGCATTTAAATGTTAATTTTATTACATGTAATTCTTTAATTAAGTAAAGTAGCAACGATTTGATTTTAATACTTAGTTTATGTGGATCATTTTTGTACTTCAAGACATTGTTTGACTTTTTATTCAGTTTTATATGACTAACAACCTGTAATTGCTAGTACTAAGTCAGTGTACATTTCTTTTCTACTTCTTCCCATTTGACTAAAATATAGTCAATAAGTGTACACACATTTATAGGGATTCCTTTCAATATTTAACCATCAGATCAAGTGTTCTAGTATTTGGTGAAAAGTGGTCGGCAGCAGGGGCAGATCCAGACACTTTGAAAAGGTGGGGTGCGAGTGGGGTTCCTCATAAAATGGGGGTGCTAGGACATTATTTGCCATTTTTTGTCAATTTTACACATGAAAATGACCAATTTTCCAATGAAAAGGGGATGTCAACCCCCTGCACACCCTCCCCTGGATCTGCCACTTGGCTAACTGTATTGTATTTACTGTATTGATATTAATATTTTGAGGCTTCAGTCATGGATTGATGGTAAATTGGTGAGGTGTCAAGGGTGCCAGTATGAGGATTTTTGTGACCATCAGTCTATATTTGAAAACAATAAACCTAAAAATACAATAAAGTATTCAATCCTCATTTTAATGCAGCTGTTGAAAATTTCTGTGTAAATTGCAATCAGAAATCTTTGAAAAAATGCTCATTCATACAGAAGGTATTTAAGGGTCAATCCTGGATTTGATTCACTAAACTTTGATGTAACAATATAAGTTACATGAGTATAAGGTGTAGTATTCGTTTTCTTTTGGTCAACTAAAGTTTTATTAATAAATGCTTATTGTAAAAATTTTCCCAGTCACCAGTTTTTATAGTTTAAACATATGCAGGTATTATCTACATACTTCCAATGAACATAAAATGTTTCCTTAATAAAAAAATCATGAATTTTACAGTAATCATGCTTTTTATCATATTCAGCACAAAAGCACAAAAATTAGCTGTCTGTTCCATTGAGTGAAAAAAAACTTCATTGTTGATTTTCTGATACTGCAAATTGTTTGCAGTATTAGAAAGTCAACACAAATTTGTTTATGCTATAGATTCAGCAGCTACAGGGAAATGCTAAAATTGGTATACGGCTAAAAGAAAAATAAGAATGTTTACTGTTAATATGTTTTAAAACTCTTTTTAGTTGTTGATAGTTCATTTCAATTTATATACTTTTGAAAGGTTCAATATATGATCTCTTTTGTTCAAACTGTTGTAACCAAATAATTCTTTTCAATGAATTTGTCAACAATTTCTTTGTGGCCAAGTACAGTTCTTACAAGTACAATTCCCCAAGTTGAACAAGAAGTCCCGGAGATGTACATTTTCCTATGAAAATTTTAGTCCCTGAGAAGGTTTAATATTTACTCTGAGTTTTTATTTAGACCCTTTGTGTTCCATTGAATTAATATGAATGATGTTACTATTCAAGGGGAGTAACTCATTAATGTGTTTTTGTTTAAGTCAGTACATGAATATGTTTGCTACTGTTATTGTTTTTATAGTTTAAATGATATTGTTGACTGCTGGATGATAATTATATTGCCGCTATTAACCGAGTAATGACTCAAATAAACTTTTAAAATTTAATGTCTTCATTTTTCTTCATTATAATACGACCGCAAAAAAATTGCTGTCATAAATTGGTATGGTGCTGTTGGCATCCATGTTATCATCAGTGTCCCTGTCATTGTCACCATCCATGGATACTAGATCTTCGTGCTATAACTTGAATATTAGTTAGTTGATCTTTGTAAAATTTTACAACATTCCAAACCACAATGGGTAGGTTTTAGAGAAGTTTGGTGTGTTCATATTTGCCCCAACTGTTCAGGGTTCAATCTCTGCTGTAGTATTGAGCTGCATCCTACTAAATATCAAAATCAGCCCCAAAAACTAAAGTATTTCAAATAAATTTGAAAATTGCATAATTTACTAGTTGAATATGTGACTTTTGTGAAAAACCAAGTTTCATTGCTGTTAATGCATGTGTTGCACTAAAATTTTTTAGGTAAATAGCGAAAAATTGGAAAATCTAGCTGAATTGTATTAAAATAGCTCATTTCATGAGACATTTTTATGTAGAAAACATAGAGCGTATTTATCAAACTCTTTGATATTTCTACAAAAATAGCCTTCTGTACCATTACAACTCCTGACAAAAGATTTTGTTGTTCATAGCTTGCACTCTATATTTTTTGATTAAAAAACTACCCATAATCCTCACATTTTGTGTAATTCTTCGAAAACTGTGTAGATGTAGTGTTTTGTGCCCTCCTTGTGAAAAAATTATCACGCAACAGCATGTATTTTCTGTATATTAGTATTCAGATAGTATTTTAGCTTAAAATAAGCAAATAGTAAATTTCAAAAAGTAAGTTGAAACTTTCGCAAAATAGTAGGCCAGAAACTAGTGTTATTGAATTTACCCCTTTCCTTTCTGTCTGTTAGAAAGCTCATATCCCTCTTAACTATTCAGTATGGAATAAAACCCATTATGGTTGTATTTCTGACAATTATTCAGCTCAATAATATTCTATTATTTCTGCAAATATAATTAAGTTTTTTTTTCAAAATTGAACTGAAGATTTGAGGGACTCCTTTTTGGATGTTAAGTAATAAAATAGCATTTAGGGAACAAAGTTCTTGCAGTAATGTTTCAAGAAGCATTTAATATGCTAAGCATGTTCCATCAAAAATAATTATCAGTCAAAATATCCTTCACATCATTAATATTTTATGATTAATAAACAGGAAGTGAAGAGCAGTGATTTTAACAAAGTAAATTGGCAGGAAAATTCGAATTGATAAAAATTGTCTAGTTTTGAAAATCTTACTGTATATTGATCAAGGAAATTATTTTCTTAAGCTGAATGATTACAGTGTAGAATAATACTTTATTGAAAACTTTTGAACGTAATTGCTAATTAACTTCTGGACCGGTTTAAAAAATTGGGAAAAGGGTGAAACAGAACAGAATTTGTTGTATAATGCAAATATTGATTACAGTTTTTAGTATTGATTGACAATCAGTTTATGCATATTTGGCGAAACAGTTCTAAATAATATGGGAAATGCAAATGTATGATTATAGTTATATTTTACATCATGTAATATCTTAAAATTTGTTCATGATACAATTTTCACAATTAAGAATAAAAAAACCTTGTGCTAACAGCACTTTGATTAACCTCTTTTTACTAGGAAATGATTCCAATAACAGTCCCTATAATTAGTACTAGCATTTGTTTGGTTGTATGCCACATTGTGAAATTTTTCATAAATTTTAGCACTGATATGACCATTGTTGAATTCAAGATGTAAGTCCAAAAAATATGCCGAACAAGCTGTTTCTGTAGTCTCTTTTATCTGGAGCTCTGGCAGATATGTTGATGAAAACCATTTGCCAAAAGAAGGGTCAATGGACAATACATCATCAATATGTAAATATTTAGCATCTTGTACATTTTTCCTTAGGAGATTTTGAAGAACTTCAGTCTTATATTAATACAAAAACAGGTCCGCTAGGAGAGGAGCACAGTGAGTGCCTATTATCAATGAGGAAATTAAGCATGCTGCAAACCAGCTTTTCTGTGTAGCACACTTTACCCTTCTGAGATGTTCTAGAAAAATCTGTGGATTTATAACCTAGAACATAGTATCTCGGATCAGCAAAAGATGTACAAAAGAAGTCAAAAGTTTGAAGAGAACTAATTCCCGAAAAACTACTGGATTTTAGTTTTTCAAAATATCTTAAGAATTTGTAAGTATCAAGATATGATTAATGCCACTATGAGAGTAGGCGGTATTGCAGCTAGCTTGCTGTCCACCTTTCACTGCGAACATCATCTTTGTAAGGTAAATTATATTGATATCTCCTTCGTGGATCAAGATGCAGATCCAGCTTAATACCTTTCTGAATTACTTGAGAAGTTTTGGGACGTAAGTCCTCATATTTTATTTTGATGTTGAGAGAAGACACGAAGGGTTTATAGTTGATGGATTTCATCTGTGTCAAAAGTATAGTACGTTTGTATGTGGCATTACCTGGGGTGTTACAATCAATGCCCATGCAACTTCTAGATAAGGCAATTGATGTAATGGGCTTAATTCACAAACATATACAATGTTGTATGAAGCTTTGTCATACGGAGAGGAAAGGCATACCAGTGCCTCATGATCGTTGAATACAGACTTGGGTCGTTTTTTGAGATACGTCAAATCGATTCCGTACCAACGATCGGATGAAACGCATCCAATCTGATAAGGGCTCGACTTCTGATTCTTGGTCCATTTCTCTCCTTTTTTGGGATAGCTCTTATAGGAAACAGGAGACTTGGATCCGCTCCTGGTTATAACAACCCCTTTTAGTTGGATTTTTAATAAAATGAATTTGTGCAAAATTTTGACAAAATGACCAGTGGAACTTCCTATGATAAATTTCTGGATCGGACCCAACTGTTTTAAATTTGTGGTTACACCTCAGTTATAATTGACTATAATTTTGCAACTTTTCTTGAACACTTATATGTATATAGTTCGATATGGTGTATTTGAATACTTCTTGTCCGGTATACATTTTGTTATTTGTGGATCTTATACTTTATTTAAGTTTGGTTCTAATAATGCTGCTGATGAGAGAGTTCATTCCTAGAAATACGTGCACAGCATTCTGAAATATGCTATATTAATATCGGTATTTATACAATACATTTTGAATTAGTTTTCCAAGCTAATGGTTAATTGCCTGTTAATACTTCCGCCAAGTTTGATTTTTTAAACTAAATTTGAATGGTATAGAACATCTAAGGGTGCATGCCAGCACCGGTAGTGGGAAAAATGCATGAAGTTTTGATTTTTCACATATTGCACCTCCAAGAATTCTATTAATGACACCTAACCTGAAATCCTGGATCCGCCCCTGGCCTTTTTTTTTGAATTGACACATCAGTCAATTGTCATGAAGGAAAAGGGTTAAAATATTACTGAAGGGCCGAGGATACGGGGCGCCGAATGGAACTTGATCTTTTTGTAATCAAAATTAATTTTGTGTACACAAAATTGAATTCCGTCATTTCATTTTTGTCGTGCAAAACTATGTTATACAGACCTTTTTTATCACTTCAATTTTGCAATGATAAAATTCATTTTTGTCATGACAAAATTTAATTTGGTCAAATAGTTAAGCAAATATTATATATTAATTTATTTGCATAGAAAATTGTCATTGTAATCTGATATTGAAATTAAACCACAAAAGTCATTTTTGTGAGACAAAATTCAATTTTGTGTCACAAAAATCTTGAAGTTTGTGGCGCAGAAGTGAATTTTGTGTTAAATTGCATGCAAAAGTGATTTTGTTGTGACAGAATTTAATTTTGTTACAAAATTTAATTTTGTCATAATATTTCTCAGCTTTGTATGCAAATTAGTTCACAGAATCCAAAAACTATAAACTAATTTGCATACAAAATTGATTTTTGTTACTCAATATTCAAACTAGGTAACAAAAGTAAAGTCTGTGATAAAAAAAATGAATTTTGTCGTGACAAAATTTAAATTTGTAATATGTTATAAATTTTGTTAATCTGAACGCATTTTTGTTGAAGAAAATTCACTTTTGTCTAAACAAAATTGAATTTTGAGTACAAAACCACAAGAGTCCCATTCGGCACGCCGTAGAGGAAGACAAGAACATTTTTAGTGGCTAGAATCTCGTGAAAAAAAAATCCCATTTTTCATTTTGGGGTGGGGTGGTGGGCGTGTGTACGCGAGCCCGCTCCTTACAAATTCGTGCTTGTAACCATTTTTTCAAGAACTACCGTTTAAAAATCTTTCAAAACATGGACTGTATGTTATTATATATTTTTCACGCGCGTCAAAAATTGTTGTTTTCAACCAGTTTCATTCCCCTGTCTATTGTGATCTCCAACAACAACATGAGTTCATTCTGTTTCAATTTTCCGGTTGAAAATAATGATGCCGACATTTGCAAAGACGATGTAGGTAATACATTGCATACTTTTATTATTCGGTAATGCGTTTGATACATCAGATCTTCTTGATTTCGGCAAATATTGCGAAGCACTTCAACAGAAGGACGATTCAGTAACATCAAAATCCAAATACAGCATCCATCGTATAGACGACTTCCACATTCGCCATAATATGTCGAATCTGGTGGAAACTGGTTTACGGTTTTATATAAGACAAAGAAAGGATATCGGATTCAAAGACTACAAGAACAGTAACAGTTCTCCAAACATTAAAGTATCTGAAATGCTTTTATAATATATGTATCATTTAAAAATTCCTTGCAGTAATCAAATCAAGGTTCTGTTCCCTTGTCTCCCATTGCAATATCAACAATCTTGTGCCTGTTGATCCCAGTTGACCTAGCTCAGAACAATCAGATATTTGAAATTCACTCTAGGCACTGCAGCCAGCCCTCTCAGAAAATGCAAGAATCTTGCAAAGTTTTTATCTGATTGTCAAGTAAAGTATGATTTGAAAAAAGCCTAAGAGTTTTGAAAGGCCTATCAGCAGCAATTAGTAAGAGAGGAAACAAACATCTACCACTGCATGGAGCTTTCCCAGTAGACCACAGTATAATTGAAGAACTTTTCCAGAACCGAATGTGAAAGTCATCTATTATGTAGTCCAGATAATCATGGCGTTCAGGGAGGCATTTTTTTAAGGTAGTGGCCTGTTTTCTGGCTACGGCAAAGTGGTGGATCTTGTAGGGTTGTACTATTTTGCAGGCTCTAAATAAAAGTTATATATTGACTTTATAATAAAATAAAGAATAATGATACACTCTGATTTTTTTGGTATGCCAGTTTCTATAATAATAAGATACAACTGAACTTGGTAGTTCGAAAGTAAGCTTCTCATATGATGTGTTAAAATAAATTCTTTCCCATTTTTTGCATGACGTAGCTTTTTAACATTTTTTTATTGGCATTGACTTTTACCATATTTTCAACATTTTGTTTCTCTTCTATGGATAGATGTCTTTGTTTAGGTAGGTATCTAAATAAGTTTTGGTTATTTCATGGCTGTGCTCGTTATTTATTTTGACACCATTGGTTGGTTGTTTTCCATCTTGGGTTGTGAAAAGCTGAATGTAGAGCGGACTATTCTGCTTAAGAATAGCTTGATTAGGACACTGACCTTAGAAATAAATACCATCTGCAGAGAAGGTTCATGTTTGGAGAAGCCACAGACATCATTTTGTTCTGGCTGATCAATAACCACTGTAGTGTAACCATAATCATTATTCTGGCTGATCAATTACCACTGTAGTGTAACCATAATTATTATTCTGGCTGATCAATTACCACTGTAGTGTAACCATAATTATTTATTTATTCTTCTTCTTTCCTTGATCAATATACACCACAATCTTCTAACTTTGTTTATATATTGTTGTTAATTTGGCTTTAATGTTGTCGTCATTATGGTGAATATGTCAAAGAGACAACAAACCCATCAGTATGAAAATGTCAGCCTGTATATGATCAGCAGGGTCATACTAGATGTGATACTTCTACAGCTCATGGTAAATATCTGTATGTGCACACAGTCTCTAGTTTTTTTTATGTTCAAAAAGATAGTGCAATTATAATTTTCAACTTACCAGTTGATGATGATTTTATGTCTTTGCCGCCATGAACAAAGCAAACTTTTAATTGCACCATAAATAAGATCTTCCTTAAAGTTTTTGTTTGGAGCTCATCTACTTGATAGTCCTGGAATCCCTTTTCCACAACTGCACATAATTGTCCTTTTCAAATTTTTCGAAAAGGACAATTTTGAACTTAGCATTTGTTTCTGCAATGAATTGCCATCCATTTTTAGTTGAAACAAACGAACTATATTGATATTTTCTGTATTAAATTAAGTAATTCACCGTGGGTGAATAAACCAAATCCCTAAGGCAAAGTCAGGACTCAAAAAATTATGGACAATGTGGGCTGATAATAATAACAAAATAATTTTTTTATTGTAACAGCCGTACTTAATACCTACAAAATTCATTCTTATTAAAGTGTATTTATTCTGATAAATTCCTAAAGAAAACTTTTAATTAAGGTGGGCAAAATAGCGCAACTCTATAGGATCCACTATTTTGCCTTAGCCAGAAAAATAGCCACTGCCTTACAGGAGACGACTAAGTAAAATAAAAATTAGCTTCCTGAGACAGCATAATTATTTGGACTACATATTAGATAAATCAGTGCATCAATTTACTTGCATTTGATTTATGATATGTAGCTTTATATTTTTAAATGTTTTAGATTGATTCTCACACAGTTTCTGCAAAAGGGGGTGTATAAAAAATTTTGTACTTCATATCAACCAACCTCTGATGATGACATATTTTTACAAAGTTCTTGAGCATGTTGAGGGATAAAATTGATAAATTGGTTTTAACAGTCACATGTTAGACTTTTTATTCCTACTCCTTCTTAAATTTGTTTTTTGGATTTTGTTGGTTCATTGTTTAGTGTTTTTTAAGGGGGTATTACCCCCCTCTAGTCCAAATTACACTCAATGTTTTGGATGAAGTCCCAAGTACAATATTACTATATCTTCTGTTATAACAAAGATCTTTCTTTCAACTATATTGTTTAACCAAATATTCAAATATTTTTTCTGACAGTAGGGCTAGGAATCCTTAGTTGTGCAGACTTATAATATGGCTCTTTACCTGGCCTTAACTTTAAAATAGAAAAACTGAGACAGTTAAACTCAAAGTTTGGTTTTAATCTGTTAGGCCAAGTTGGAGTTATTGCCCTTTTTCAACGGTTTTTACTATTTTTAATGTTATTTCTTTAAAAAATCTTCTCCTCTGACACTACTTGACCAATTGAAACCAAACATGGTATGAATGTTCTTTAGGGTATCCTGCATAGAAATGATGTGGGGATTTTTGATTTGTCAAAAAACATGGCTGCTATTACTAAAAATAGAACATAGGGGTTATACAGTAGTTTTTCACATATATCTCCTAAACTGTTAGGTTTAGCTAAATTCTGATGTGGGAAAAAGTGTTTAGCACGATGAGATCTATCTGTTTTCAAATGTTGGTTTTAATCCGTTTAAAGTGTTAGGTTTAGTCAAATTCTTTCAATAGCTGAAATGATCCATATTATTAGGACTACAAAAGTCTTCAGGGATAAAAGTTGTCAGATGACTCCTTGTAAGAGTTATTTCCCTTGAAAGGGGAAAAATGACCTTTTTTTTTTTACAGTTTTCAGTCAATATCTTGAAAACTATGCTAGATTAAAAGAAATTTTCAATTGTTGAGAAGATCTTATGATAAGTCCTACCAAAGACTTCTCGAATCAAAATTGTTGGACGACTTCTTGTTAAATTTAGTGCCTTTGAATGGTAAAATTCAACCTGGTGAGCTATTCAGTCTCCTGGGAGCCTCTTTTTTGAGGTCAAAAACCAAGTTTAATTAATTAGTTTAATATTATACACATGTATATAAATAGAAAAGGACTACACACTTACAAAAACCCAGGATACAAGATAATAGACCTTTATTTTATTACTGTTTTGCATTTTTAGCGGATGGCCAATGTACCTCAATTATTGTACTATTAATTCATGACAATTTGACGATTTGATTTGTTAATGTTGAATTTTAGAGCCTCAGCTGAAAAAACAAAAACTTGAAGAGGTCCAAGCAGATTTTAAAGAAATAACAGCAGGGAAGTGTGAAGTTGGTATATCTTAGTTCAAATATGTACTTTTATTGTATTTTATACCCATATTTGTAAGCATTAGGAGCACAATTAAATGTAGATATTTTACTCTGTTGTAAATCATTTGTAACATATCAACTGATTTAATTTGAAATCATTCTTTGCTCTACTTAACCTGACATCAGAATTAAATTTGCAATATTAAATTATGAATGTGTGAACATTAATGACACAGGAATTCCTTGCAATCATTTGCATAGAAGTGATTCTAAAATATTTTGAATTTCCCTAATTCAGAACTGCTGAACAGATTTGCATTTTGTCAAGCTTTTGCTTTTTGAAGTTGCCCACAAAGTATGATTCTCATATGTAAATTTTGACTTGAAACATATGAAAATCATATGTTTGTCATAAGATAATCATGTGCTAATCATATGTTTTGGGGTGTATCACATATTACAGAATTTGCATGATTCTTACAAAGACTTTTACTTAAAACATTGTGTAAGAAATGAACTTGATACAAAATTAATATGATCTCATTAGATACAAAATTAATATGATCTCATTATTAAGACAATAATGCTGCATTGAATAGTTACAGTAATAAAGAAAATATATGTACAAATTTGTCATGAATTGGAAAAATGCAGGGAAAAGCCTCAGTTTTACCTTGGTTCTAAGCTTCATTCATACTTTGGCTTTTTTCAAGTCTCTTTACCTTTATTGTCTGTATATGTCTCTAATTTAGGATTTTATTTTATCAGACAAAGTCCTTACATGATGTGGGTGTTATTAAGTATAAGCTTTCTGATGAAATAACTGTTTCTTGTTATGATGCAACATCAGTTGAAGACAAACTGAAGAAGGAAAAAGATGAATCTTCTGTGGTTGTCAAGGCAACCAGTGACCAATCAGATCTCATACCAAACCAGTATGAAGGTACATTGTTAAAACCTTGTATAATGACCCAATTTCACAATCGCTGTACCACAAGTACAGGTTTACACAACTAAAAGTACCACACATGATAATCACATGGTTTGCAACATATGATAATCATTTGAATGGAGCATGATATGACAGTCATGTTTCAGTTTACATATGATTATCACATGATTATCATGTGTTTCCAAAATTAACACATGAGAATCAGATGATCATATAACTATCATTTGTAAATTATACTATGATTATCATATGAATATTATATAAATTCTAATTCTGCATAATTCTTACTTTGTAAAAGAACTATAAACACCACTGCATACTAGAAAACATGGTATAGAGTGCCTGAGTAAAAGACTTGTTTAAAATTTAATGTACACTTTATACTACAGTCTTATAGTATGAACTCAAGGCTTTCAACTCTTTTCATCCTGGTGGAGTTTTTGTCTCTTTGACATATACACCATACGTATTCTCGTAAAATATCTTAAAAAATGAATTTAAAAACTCATCCTTATATAAAAAAGTTCCAAATAGACTTACAAAGGGAGTTTTCAATTTAAAATGATTTTTCAGGTGGCTTGACTGTTTGGGAATGTGGAATAGATTTAGCCATATTTATGACAGAAAATGTTGAAGTCAAAGGTCAGAAGGTTTTAGAGGTAAGTAAAATATAGTGACATTATTTACAGGGAATACATTGATGACATTCATAGAAAAGGGAAATAGTTCATTGAACAATTAAGAATAAAATAGTTCAATGAACAATTAAGAATAAATTATAAACTTTGTATCAGACAATATCACATACTGATTAATTCCATAGGTATATAACTTTATTTCTGATAGAAAGTTTAAAGAAAAAAAACTGTATCTCTTGAGCATCATCTTTATTTGGGCTGTAAATTATTGAGTACCAGCAGATTTAATGTTATGTACTCACAGGTTGAAATAATATGCAGGTTTCTAGACAAGAAAAAAATCAAATCTTAAGGAAACTTTCCATACTCATTCTGTACTGGTAGTTTCCTTTTTTACCACTTAGGCAACAATGAAATTTTTACTGCACTTAACTTTGAAAAATAATATTGAAAATCAGTTCCGTCAGTTAAATGAAAATTTATGCACAGATAAAAACATGGAGCTACTGTACCATGTGTTGTGCAGTCTATAATAAATATACGTGAAAATTAGTTCCCCACAAATTTTTATTACCATAGACTGTTCTGTGTATACCTTGGCAACAATCTTATTCATTTTCAAAACGATATATTAGTTCTCTAGTGTTATAAAATCATAGTTTAAAAAAATAGAATTGATTGATTTGGATAATTAAGTAGTATTGTTCATAGGGTACAAATGGTCGTGGTTTTTGTGGGTAGGTCAATTAAACCATGAAATTTGGATTCCAATGAAAAGGAGAATCCCATTGATGTGTTTACTGAAAAGCTCAAAACCAGGAATTCAAGAATCCACAAACTCGTGTTGCTTCCCTAATCCACGATGTATGATTACTTATCTTTGTTTTGATTTGGGCTTATTTTAAAGTTTCAAGACAGATATCACACAGGAAAACTGTTTTATCTTTAAGTAAATTAAACAAAAGCAGTTGACTGTTCTGACATCTCCCCCAAGAAGTTAACTTAACTGCAATGTGTCATGGTGTGTGTACGTGAAATTAACCAAACGAGATAAGGTTTGGTAGTCAGCAGAAACAAGCTTAACAGGGAAGTGCTGCGGCAAGAAAATATGAAACTGACACTTAACATGGTCAATAAATGAAAATAGATTATTGTTGAAGATATATATTTGTCTGCAATGCAATCCTTTCTTTTTATTCTGCTTCATACAATATTCATGGAAAAGTTACATGCACTTTAACATTCTCTGCTGTTCCACTGTTTGTTCAAGAAAATAACCTGCCTTGGAAAAATATAGCTCTGATTGAAGGATAACCATTCTTAGATAGGAAAAGCAACATTTTCTTTTTAATTTATGCGAAGCTGTCAGTTGCGTCAAATTCGTTTGCATTTTGTTTACATCAGAGATTATGTATAAAATATTCCTGTTCGTATGGTTTGAAATGAGAATTCAAGAATGTCTAACCATAAGAAGATAGCTTCTATAGGCAATGCACCTGCCTACAACATATTATTTTACTTTCTTTGTTATAGCTAGGATGTGGTGCTGGTATACCAGGGGTATGTGCTCTGTGCCACGGTGCCCATATTGTCTTGATGTCCTCTGATATTTTACTTTCTATGTTATAGCTAGGATGTGGTGCTGGTATACATGGGGATATGTGCTGACTGCCTTGGTGCCCATATTGTCTTAATATTTTCTGATATTCTACTTTCTATGTTATAGCTAGGATGTGGTGCTGGTATACCTGGGATATGTGCTGTGTGCCTTGGCCCATATGATCTTAACATCCTCTGATATTTTACTCTCTATGTTATAGCTGGGATGTGGTGCTGGTATACCTGGAATATGTGAGGTGTGCCTTGGCCCATATGATCTTAATATTTTCTGATATTCTACTTTCTCTGTTATAGCTAGGATGTGGTGCTGGTATACCTGGGATATGTGCTGTGTATCTCGGTGCCGATGTTGTTCATTTTCAAGATTATGTAAGTTCTAATATGAAAGGAGCTTATTCACATGAAATTGCAGTTTTAATTTTTGGGATGAAAACTGAAAAAGAAATTTAAGAAGTTTATACAAATTTTAATATAATTTTTTGATATTTTGTTTAAAATGTTTAAGTAAACAGAAAATAACATGTGGGTTTTCATATAACTCGTGTTTATAAGAGGTATGAATTATATAGAATGTACTGTAGAATTCCAGGGAGACAACTCTGTAACAGACACTAAAATACAGTAGAAAGTGGAAACCATAGGATTTCCAGTGTGAATAATCTCCTAAGGGTAGACCGATTAAAATGAATGATTAAATATTTCATCATATAGACCCATAAAGCAGCTTAATAACAAAAATAAAAATGTGTAGCTTTTTTTGGGATATATCACATACTACAGAATTTGCATGATTCTTACAAAGACTGATACTAATTAATTGTTTAGCAAAAAAAGAATGTATTTATTTAATAACATATTATATTCTATCTGCGTTATATTCTATCTGTGTTATACAGTATATGTCAAGTAATACACTTTAAAGTAATAGCTAAACTAGCAAAGATGAACGAGCTCAAATTTTTTTAAAAGTGTTATTAACCACTGCTATAATTAGAAAATGATAATTCTAATTTACATAAATATCCATATTCATATAAAACCATCATTTCAGAACTCTGAGGTAATAGAGGAATATACGATACCTAATGTTACTGGGCTCAATATAAAAAAAGGCATGAAGTGCAAAGTGAATTTTTTCTCTGGAGATTGGTTGGCTTTTGCTACAAAATTTGAACCTGATCAAAAGTGAGTACAATTTAGCAGACTCATTCATGATTAGTTTGTCATTTAGCAAAGTTCTGTGAGGTTCGAATAATTGTGTTTGAATAGTAATTTACTATGAAAGGTACTATTGTTCGTGGAGTACCAATTTTCATGGTTTTCGTGGTTAGGCCAAACCACAAAATTTAGTTCCCAATGAATAGTTGATTCTTTCATTGTATACTGAAATCTTCAAAACCATGAATTTAAGAATCCAAGAACTTGTGTTTCTTACCCAATCCATGAAAATTGGTATTCCCAGTTAATAAAAAATTTCCAGATGTCATACACTGTAAAATCATTTGAAATGTTTTTAAGTATGCCATTTTGAGTTAGAAATCAAATGGTTTGATATAATAAAAGTTTAAGAATTCATTCTTTTTTCAGATATGACACAATATTAACAGCAGAAACTATCTACAACCCTGATAATTATCAGAAACTTCATGATGTCTTTACAAAGCATCTAGATACAGATGGTAAAATGTATCCTTCCTGATGTCAGCAGGAATAACAGGCTCTGTGATCTTATGATAACAGCGTTCTTAAATTTAATGTATCACATTTGCAGAGCTATGTGCCTAAGGATTACTGCAGTGCTATGGTACTCATATTGTGGCATTGCGAAGTTGTATTGGTTTATTTACCAGTAATTATCTACTTGATGAATTTGTAGTACCATATTTACATTTTATTCGATTTTAACTTTGTGGTCATATTAATTAAGTCATGAGATTCACAGATACATGTATCAAACAAGAATAGTTTTATGGGGGTGAAAGAATGTGGGTGGTAATTCCAACTGCTTTCCTTGAATTGGAGAATCAAAAAAAGGACAGAACTCACCCAACCCCCACCTCAAAATAAAAAAAAAAACTCCTCTTTACTGCCATCTTCAGTCTCCATGATTTCCATATCATTACCCCTCAATTCTAAGTTCTGTACCAATAATTCCTGCATCCTACCCCCCTCCCAGTGCCACTTTATTGACCCCTTACCCTCAGGTTTCTGCCCACCATCTTGTAATTTATGCTGCAATTTGACTTGACTAACTATTCAGATATGTAGCTGCCAAGTCTAACTACTTCGGTGTTGGAGGAGGAACACGATTGTTTGAAAACTTTATTGATGGTAAAGGCCAGTTTTCATGCAGTGTGTGTCATACAATTTCTGCAGGTAAATAAAGTGATATAGTCAAAGCATCGTTTTAATGATCTCACTTCTTGGTTAAATTATTATCAGAATTCAGTGACATACAAATTGTCAAAATCAGTTTAATTTCTATATATACTATGAATTTTAGTAAATTGAGCTAGCTGCAAAACACAATATCTGTCACTTCCCCATAGTTAGTATATCAGCTTCTACAAATAGACTTTAGAAAAATAACATAGAAGATTTAATTTTAGTTAGATTGAAAAAAAAAACAACAAAATAAACTCAGTTTGATAGATTCTTGCACAAATTGATGCATCCTTATTGTTTATAATCATTTTAAAGCCTTAATAAATTGGAGATGACATCACAGGTAAAAGTTGAATTCCTCAAAGCCAATTTTTATTGCTCTCTAATTAGAATAAGATCTACGTATAGTGACTTGGGAAGGTGTAACTTTCTATGTATCTCAGTATAGGGGTATGTAAAATATATGGGTATTGTTTATTGGTTGAGATATATAATATTTGAGTGACATTTGTTTGTTGAACTTAACTTAAATATACTTGAAATAGTAAACCATAATGAAAGTAGGAGGTTTAGTGCAATATAATACCCACCAATTCCATTAGAGATGCCTGTACCAAGTCAGGACAATTACAGTGATTTCCAACTTACCACTTTTTCCATAGTTGTACTTTCATTTTTGATTATTCCTTTTGAATGTTGCCTAAAGTTTGTAGAGGATGGATTAAGGCGGAGGAGAGGGTGGGTTGCAGGGAGTCAACACCCCTCTCTTTTTTTTATTGGAATATGTGTAAAATTAACAAAAATAGCAAATGTCCTAGCACCCCCTTTGTTTAGAAACCCTGCCCCCACTGGATTTGCCCCTGAGTTTGTCAATTGGGTAATTTATTTTTTTTTCATTTATCATGATTAAATTGTTCTTACTTTTGCAGTTTAAAGGTTTGAACTAGATTATCATGACATTGTTTTACTTGTGTCTTATAAAGAGAGTTTAAAGGTTTGAACCAGATTATCATGACATTGTTTTACTTGTACCTTACATTAAGAGAGTTTAAAGGTTTGAACCAGATTATCATGACGTTGTTTTACTTGAGCCTTACATTGAGAGAGTGTAAAGGTTTGAACCAGATTATCATGACATTGTTTTACTTGTACATGTTCTCTTTCCATTGTAGGTGTTCCAAGGGAGATAATAAAGTTGATTTGGAAAAAGAAAGAAAAGGATAAAACAATAGACAAATAAAAACACAAACTTTAGATAAGGCCTTGTTAATTAGTTGTTTCAAAATGCAATTTCAAGAAAGTTGCTAATATATTAAAAAGCTACAATGAAGCCTGTTGAAACAAAGCCCCTTCTTACTATAGGTTATGTCCAGTTTTAGCAAGTGTTGGTTTTAAATGTTTCAAATCCTTGGAAATGCCTCAATGGTCTCAGAGCAGCATGCTTGCTTCAAGTGCAGGAGGTCTTGTGTTTGATCTCTGGCGGACTCATACTGATAACTTCAAAATAGAAGTGACTACTTCTCTTCAAAGCACGCATTATTTAAGGAGATAGTGACAACTTCATTGCTCAAAGTAAGAGAAATGTGTCAGAGCTGGGTGGCATGCCTACCTGTAGGCTATTGCTTCTGTGAGCAAGCACATTAAAGATCAGCTCAGTGTGTTGGACTAGTACCATGCAGGGTCTGTTTGACTGAAAGCATGAAATATCTTCCTCAGGATGTTTAAAACATAATCAATCGAATGCATTGGAATTGATGAAAAAGACATCAGTAGGTGTCTAGCCAAAAAAGTGTTTTATTTTTTTTTGGCAGTTTACTACTTAAGGTTTTGTCTTGCTACTGGAGTGATAAAGATACTGTATATTATGGTTGAACTAGCAACAGTTATAGTTAAGGTTTATTTTATAGTTCTTAAAGTTACGAGTGAATCAAAAAATACATTAACATAAAATAACAAACATATAAATGAACACATCAAACCCCAACACTACACTCTACCATCATCACAGAATGTCGAATGTGTGATTGGCTAGATGCTTAAAATACTGTAGATTCAGATATTATTGCATTCAGTGGCAGTCTAAAAAAATCAGACGGGTGATTCATACATGTCAAAAATCCACCCAATTCACTGTAATTTCTAATTTACAACCATTACATACCACATATTCAGTCTTGCATAGTATAGTTGTCAATTGTGTGTTTCACTTTTGTGATAAAAATTACATAAATTGTTTAAGATATTGGCACATTGTTATTGTTCATAATCGGGTTTGATATGTTGGTTTTAACAAAAATAGATCTGTATACAGATAAAAAAAAGCATTTGAAGACCCAAAAAAGCATGTTTTATTCATTTTTACACCATGAATAGACTCAACATTAGCCATAAAACAATTGCTTAAAATGTGACATGTCGAAAACTTGTATTATGAAATTTTTGACAAACTGATACAGGATTTTCAAAGAATGCTTGAATTTGCATTTTTTGGAATAAATGATAACCAGTAAATTGTAATATAGCACCAATGGTTTCCTTAAACTATACTGAAATATTTTATCAATGCTAAAATGTAATTACACTGTTTGGTAACTAAGATGAAGTTGTTCAATGAATTTTTACTTTTGAGGAGGCACACCTAAAGTAAGGGACATAACTCTTGAAATCAGAGATATGTTTGTACCATAATAAATTCTCAAAGCCTATCAAGCTTTCATTTGAAACAAAATGAAATCAGTCCAAGTTACTTTGATGTTTACAGGTTACAGACCACAATTCAACCAATGAGCATTTGGAACGTACGCAAAAATAGTCCTACGCAGAAATTACCCGTTCCTCATAGTGCTGTGAAAAAAGTTCTCATCTTATTTAAAAAATTTAAACAGTTTCTGAAAGGAAAAACATTTCTGTACATTTTATATGTGCATTTTGCTTCTTGTGATGTGAAGCCTAATCTCCATAATGATTTTTAAATATACCCCTATCTTGTGAAAACACTGGGATTTCCCATGCTATTTATAGACCCTTCACTTCCGGTGACCAGTACTGCACTGCAAGTCTGCTAACCCCACATGCCATTCTGAGGATTGTGAGCTGATATATGTAGAATCATGCTGATATATAGTCCTCTGCAGGTTAAAGTTAAGGTAAAGTCCAGAGAAGCCATTGAATATTGTGAAATTAGCATAGAAGACTATGGGAAGTGGAATTAGTGGTTTCTAGCCTTAAGTTGAAGCCATTCAAAAATGAAAAGTTTCTTGAAATAGCTTTAAACTACTTGAAGATCTTGTAAACTTTGCCATGAGAGGAATACACGACAAAAATCCTTCAAAGTATGCATTTTTTTAAGTTATAGGTCCAAATTATGGAAAATTGGTCTTTTTGGCTGATTTTTATGTCCTATCTTGTAAAAAGTGTAGAAAATTTAGTAAAAATATCAAATATTAAACTTTGAGGGCTATATTTACCTAAATATGGTGGTAATCAGCACTTGAAATCAAGTTTTGTGTAGATTTGAGCAAAAATTAGATTAGAAATGAGGAAAAACTCACTTTCATTACTGCGGTTAAGGCCATATAAGCATTCCCCAATGGCAACATGGAAAATCCATTATTGACTACTTTTTTTGCTTTAGGTGCCCTTTACTGGTCATGTTTTAATGTGAAAACACTGTATTTACAAATTTAAAGCCAAAGATATCACCTTTTGTGAAAATTTAAGATTTAGGATTTTTGACGTGATCAAGAAAAAGGGGGAGGCATGTCAGAAATAAATTTTTAAAAATAGACCAATTTTTCAGAAAATGATTACTTTTAAAACTATCTCTTTATTAATATTGTTAAAAAACAAGTTGTGATTGATTTCTTTTATTTGAAAAGTCAGAAAAAAATCTTTGCAAATATTTAATGCATTTAAGTATGGTAGAATATTGTCACTTTTTTGCTTGCGCAACTTGGTTACCCTATATTTAAAAATCAAATATTTAAAAAAGTGCTTATCACATTTCACTGAAACTTTGCAAATGCATTCAGTATGTGTGTAGGAAGATACCTGTATAGTTATTTATTTTTTCTAAGACAAAAAGTGACTCTACGTTACAGACCACCAATTCAACCAATGAGCATTTGGAACGTACGCAAAAAATAATTTTGCTTCTTGTGATGTGAACCCTAATCTCCATAATGATTTCTATATATACCCCTATCTTGTGAAAACACTGGGATTTCCCATGCTATTTATAAGACCCTTCACTTCTGGTGACCAGTACTGCACTGCAAGTCTGCTAACCCCACATGCCATTCTGAGGATTGTGAGCTGACATATGTAGAATCATGCTGAAATATAGTCCTCTGCAGGTTAAAGTTAAAGTCCAGAGAAGCCATTGAATATTGTGAAATTAGCATAGAAGCCTATGGGAAGTGGAATTAGTGGTTTCTAGCCTTAATACATGAAATTGATGTAAAATGCAGAATACAAACATTCTATTAATTTGTAACAGTTATGTCCCTTACCCTAGGTCTACCTCCTTCATAATTAAACATTGCAAATACTTATATTCTGGTTACAAATGACAAAACAACATACAATAATTTCTGAACATACAGAATTTAAGGTTTTTCTTTTAGGGTTTATGATCTTGGCAAAATATTTTTAAAATGTGATACCAGTATAATTAAAATATGACTTTGACAGAAACGAACTGAAAGAAATATCAATTGATAGAAAGGCAATACATGTATTAAATGTAGATAGACTGATTTTGATTAATTTTCATGCATCAAGATCACTTCAACACAAGGCACATCATTTATAAGTCTTGATACACAACAAACATGCTTTTGTGGATCAGTGGCCGATTTCACAATGGTGTAAGTTGTGACATTATTATTGAAGACTAACTTTACAAAAATCATCTACTGCTTTTTTTTCTTGTTTTTGTTTTTGTAATAATAACTTTCATTATACGAATAATGTACAAACTGTCATGGTTTTAAATGGTGGACAGAAATCACTACTTGTACATGTATTTCATTTTTTTTAAGAAGAATCTTACCAGTAATAAATGAAAATTACAATGGCAGATAAAATGTATTAAGTCTGCAAACTTAGAGATCATTATTAAAATGACACATCTTTTTTAAATGATCAACAATTTTTTTTTATTTAATACATGTATAATCTTAACTATTTAAAGATAACTACTTATGCCAACAAATATAACAACTTGGCAGGCCCTTCCCCATCTCTTGTGAAGGTGTCTCATTACCCATATTTATTGTCTTATCAATAGAATTGAAATAAATATGCAAATCCTTAGTCACTTTGGAAAAAAAATTTTAGGCGCAGACCATTTTCTTCTTGAGGTGGGTCTGGGATTTCATGTTGAGTTTGAAATTATTTTTCGGCCAAGTGTGAAAATACTTAATCTTTTTTTCAGCAGTAGCTGAAGTTAAAATTTTTATTTGAAAATCTACACTGTTAAATGATGGGGTAAATATCATTATTTGTTTCTGTCCATGGAAAAAAAATGTTTTGTTCAAATTGGAATAATTTCTTTCCTTAAAAATAATCCCAGCCCCCCAACCCCCTCCGTATAAAATTGGTCTGAGCCTTAGCATTGTGAAAATATTGATATGCATGAATGTAGAAATTTCTGCTTATTCATTGGACATTAAGGGAATTTTAGAATTACAAAAACAATTCACCTGAGAAAAATGTTATTTTTTCATTTTATGGTCCCATTAAAGGAATAAAATAACAACTATTTTTTTTTCTTCAAAATATCATTGTCCAAAATTGGCAAGATATTACTAGTAGACACTAAAATTTGATATTGAAAGCTTTTATGGCAAAACATCCACAACTACTTTTAGGTAATGATACAAAAACAAACATTTAGTGTTAAACAATGTATGGAACAAGTTAAAGCTAATTACAGCTCATACAACATTAATGTTCAGGAGATACAGTACAGTATGATAAATAACAAACATCAAAACAAATGAAAAATTCAGAAGGAATTTGAACTTGTTATCATTCCATACATATTTTAATCTGTGTCCAATAGAAAGTTAAAATATCTATCTAAATTTACATTTAACTTGTAAATCTTTATCTAGATTTCCATTTAACTATCATAGTAAGTTAATTGGGTGGTTGTCATTTGGTCCAAGGAGACCAACTCTATCTCCTGAACATCATCAGATAATGGATATTGTTGTATGGACAATAAGGGTAAACTAACAATATCCTACATTAAAAATAATCTAGTTCAGAAAGGCACAAGAAATCCTTTAAAGGAGTTGGTAACATCATTTGATTTAGTTTTTCAAGAAACTGAGGCTTCAACAAATTACGAATATATATTCTGCACTGCTGCTGGAGGTAGATTGGTCGGACATCAACATCAAGGCTCTCGGCGGTATGATAGAACTGATTAATTGTGTACGTTTGGTAAATCGCCTCCTTGCTAAATTTGGCACCAGCTAATATCAACATTTTTGTGATCTCTAACTGGTTTTGGATGAGGGCTTGTATGAGAGGTGATACACTTGTACCATTAACCCAACCAGACATATTGACATTGCAATTGTGCTGTAGTAGAATTTTTACACATGATGGAACATTTTTCAAAACTGCATGTAAGAGGGGAGTCTTGTACATGTAATCTTGTGCATCCACACTTGCACCTGCTTCCAAAAGTAAAGAGGTAATTTGAGAATGTCCCCTTATAACTGCAGCATGAAGTGCGGTCTGGCGACGTTTAGTTGATGCACAGTTGACACTGCTTCCAGCTTCTATTAAAACCTTTATCACATTTATATCAGTTGAAAACATGGTTGCCCAAATGAGTGGAGTAAATCCACCCCACAACTCGGCATTAGGGTTGGCCCCTTTCCTGAGTAAACTGTAAACAATGTCAACGTTTCCATAGCGACTAGCCCAACACAAAGCTGAATCCAAAGATAACTGGTCATAATCTTTAAGCAAAAGAGACTGTACACGAGAATTATCTCCACTCTGTATAACTGCTATAAGATCAGCATGTCGATCTGTGTTAAGCATTTTGTTTAAGTTAATTTTCAGATCACTTTAAATTAGAGCATTCCTGTCCAAGAAGGCATGGCCTTTCTGAAATAAACAAAACAGATGTATTTTTAAAAAATGTAGCACTTCAAATAAGAAAATTTTCTTCAAATGCATATATAATTTACTGAAACTGAATTTTCAAAACAAATTCTTGATTACTGTGAAAGTACATTAATTCATGGATACCAATTTTCATGGATTAGGGAAGAAACACAAGTTTGTGGATTCTTAAATTTGTGGTTTTGAGGTTTTCCATATACATACTCATCAATGGGAATCCCCTTTTCATTGGGAACCAAATTTTGTGGTTTTGCCTACACACGAAAATCACGAAAATTGGTACTCCATGAACTAAAGTACTTTCACAGTAATTTGAAAATTTGCTTTCAGTAGTCATTTTGTTACATGTCTGTTGACGCTTTACAGATGTTATGAGTAGGTACAACTACTTGTACTTATATCAGGTTTAGAAACACTGTAGTACAGACCTTACAAAGTTGAATAGTTTACATGAAAAGAAGTAGTTTATAGACCCTTTTCTGTTAATCTTGGGATAGTAGATTAGCATGCAAGAACATGTCCAGTATACGCTTCTGCAAGAAAAATTCTTTTGATCTACCCAAGCCCTACCTCACAGAAGAGCATGCTCATTTACGCAACACAAAAAGGTCTATTAATGAGAGAGAGTCCCCACACATAATGATTAATACATTTTGCAATGTCATGAATTTCCTGACTTTTGTTCAGATAAGAATTAAGTACAGGCACAATGTACATGTATTTCAGACTATAATATATCTTGGATCAAAAATGGTATACAGATCATACAATATCACCTTAGTTGTCCAAAAAAGGCAACAATTCCATATCTTACAAATTTTGGCAAAACATGAAGTTGCACACTTTGTCATGCAAGGAATATCCCCATTCATCGGAAGTTGATACTATAGAGCAGCGAAAATCACTTGTAATATATGCCCCATCTATATGAAGCCAAATATCAAATTTTAAATCAATCCAAAATTTTGTGACTGAAATTTTCTCTATCATTCCATATAGTGAAGTTGTATAAAACCAAAATTGAAATTAAGTTGGTTTGTCCCAACCCTACTTACCCATAAAAATTGGCCCTACCCAAATAAATTTACTGTCATTCTCTGACAAGTTTTTAAAAAAATTTCAAATCAAATTTTTTCATTATGGTTTTTACAGAATCATATGAACTTTAGGAAAATAAAATATTTTCCCTACCTACCTACCTACCTAAAGCAAGGAGGTAGAGTTGGGTAAGGGAAATGAACATTATTTAAAGCATGGCCTAAACTCCCACGAATAAAAAAGTTCACATCACCTAAAATAGCTTACAATATACAATATGAAGCTACACACCAAATTTGAAATCAATCCATCCATTAGGAGCAGAGATAATTGCAACAAAATCTGGACTGACAGAATGAGAGATGGACAAAGTGATGACCACCCACTTGTTGAGTGGGGGTATTATAATTAAAAATTCCTTGAATCTCATCTAAGAATTTACAAAATTTGCAGCAGGTGCATTTTATTCTTTTAATTTATAATCAATTAAAGTGAAAATCCTGTCAATATGAAAGATATTGACCTAAATTATGTAAAAAATCTGAATAAATTTTTTGGAGAGAGTGAAAATATTGTAGATGGGGGATGAGATGATATTTTCTATTTTTGTCTAAAGACACATATTCAATAAGTTAAACTTACCTTTCAGTGTTGTAATGGTTCATGTTACTTGGTTCTGAAGACACAGAAATGTTTCTATCTTTTTACATTTATACAATTTGCCAGTGCACTTCATGTACATGTAAATCAACACTTGAATGTTATTACAGATTATATCCATTTAAATGTATGTTTTTACCTCTTATTTCCTTGTTATACATGTACAGCATTCATTTTCATGACATATTTTCTGTCCTTTTATAATTAAACAGTTTCAATGTTTCTATATCCTGTTTCCCAAGAAAATTTTAATGTTATCATTTTCATTTAAAAAGATAATTCCTGTTCTGACATTTGCTTTATCATAGGCAAAAAACAAGAGGTTCCCAGAAGCCTGAATGGCTCACCTGGTTCATTTTTTGCCTTCAAGGGCAATAACTCTTACAAGAAGTTGTCCAAAATCTTTGATCAAATGCAGACTTTCGTAGGCCTTATCATAAGGATCATTTGGGCAATAAAAGAATTTAGACAAACGTAATGGTTTTGGAAATATATGCGAAAAAACTTCTGTCTGACCCCTATGTTTTATTTTAGTAACAGTGGCCAGGTTTTTCAACTCAAAATTCCCCATATCAGTTCTATGCATAATAGCCTAAGAAACATTCATACCAATTTTGGTTCTAATTGGTCAAGTATTGTCATAGGTGAAGATTTCTGAAAGAAATAACATTAAAAATAGCAAAAAATGTCAAAAAGGGTGAAAGCTCCAACATGACCTAACAGATTAATAGGAAAATTTGACCACAGATACATGTAGGCTTTATCATGCTGAACACTTTTGCCTATGTCAAAATTTGGCTAAACCTAACAGTTTTGGAGATATATGCAAAAACTTCTTTTTGACCCCTATGTATGTTCTATTTTTAGTAACAGTGGCCATGTTTTTTGATGGATCAAAAATCCCCACAACAGTTCTATGCAGAATACCTTAAAAACATTCATACCAGTGTTTGGTTTTACTTGGTCAAGTAGTGTCAGAGATGATTTTTGAAAGAAATAACATTAAAAATAACAAAAAAACCTCATAAATGGGAAATATCTCCCAACCTGGCTTAACAGATTAAAACAAAAATTAGACCACAGATAGATCACATGCTGAACACTTCTGTCCATTCAGAAATTTGGCCAAACCTAACCGTGTTGGAGATATATGTGATGGCAATAGCTCACATGGTCTCCAGCCAAGTGAGCTAAAACTGGGGCAAAACCTTCATGAATCATATTGTTTATCCCTGACCCTAGAGATTATATTAGTTAAACAGAAAATTAAAAAAAAAAAAATTTAAATCTGTAAATTGAAAAATAACATAAGGGTCAATTCATATCATACATGTATATATGAAAGGCCATCTTACCCTAACATTGAAATTCAAATTGACAAATTTTAGACTTATTTTAAATAGACATTAAAATTGCCTTTCTTGTGTTATCTGTGTAATGTGCCAAAGAAGACCTGAACTACAACATTTAAGAAGAAAAATATTCTAACCTTCAGATAAACAGTAGCAGGAAACCAGGATGTTGTTTGTTTTGGTCTTATAATAATCAATCAATATTTAATTTTACCATCATCATTACCTCAATGTTACGTTGTATATCCTCTTTCTTCTCTAAGTGTCTATTTTTATCAAATTCCTTCCTGATGCGTCTAAGGTAATAATCTTTATCAGTAAGCTGGAGAGATTTTCCCTTTCTAACTAATGTTTTATATAAAGCCAGGACTTGGGCTCTATGGTTCATCATCTCTGAAGGATAAACAAAATGCTTCGGTTTTAATCTGTATTAACCCATTACATAAAATAGTATTGTTTGCAAAAATTCAATGAAAATCCCTAATTCATCAACTCAGATGAAAGTTAAATAGCAACCACTAAACTACATTACCTACCATGCCTACTACATTTTTTAAAAGTTTAATTGAGACCTATTTTTTTTTAGTTTTTAATAAGGAGAAGCAAATATGAAATGGGTACCTTATATCCATATACAATCCAATGGTAATTGTCATGTTACACTAATGGAAACCTCAAATTCAGCTCAAAATAAAAAATTTAGTGCACAATTGCACAGCATATAATGTTTTTGGGGCAACCAACCAGTCCATGTGCATTTATTGTAATTTGATCCAAAGTAACATGAACTATTTGCTTCATTCTACTTTTCACATATAGTTTACTCTGGATCATTCTTGTGAAAGAAAAGAAAAAGACATACACAACTTCTTACTTTATGACTTATAATAATAATTTGAAGGAGAGGCGGTCCATACACATAATATTGCCTACCAATCAATATGACGTTATATAAAGCGGTTGTTATATATACGAAAATCTTATTACATAACAAAGTGTTTATCTCTTCATTAAAGTTATTAGTACATATACAGAAAAATGTAGGTTTCATAATTATAGCTGTTTATACACCACACAGTAAATTCTGTATGTAATAATATGCAAACTGTTAATGAATCATTTCAATATGTACATGTAGGCTACATGCATTTTATGTTATGTGGTGGAACCAAGCGGTGATTCATAGAGGGTGGACCCAGGTGGTGATTCATACAGGGTGGAATCAGGTGGGATTCATAGAGAATGGACCCAGGTGGTGATTCATAGTGGGTGGAACCAGGTGGTGATTCATAGAGGGTAGACACAACTAATCTTTACCCTAAAATTGGGAAAAAATTGTTTTTTTTCTCAGTAAATCTGGATTTTCACAAATTCTATTATCAAAAATGGTCTTGTATCATTTTGCTTGGCCTTTAATACTCCTTTTTCATATTCCAACTTTTGACTATGTTTTCAAAATTTTAAGCAAGCACTTAAGCAACTCTCCTCCCTGACAGACTGGTTTACTGTCCATTTGGACAGAGTAGACTTCAAATTCAAATATTTGATATTGGAACTGTTGTAAGTACTTGGATACTTTTAAATAACTTATTTCATACCATTTAGATATTTACCAAAGTGAAAAATTCTAAGAAAAATGCTTCCTTTCCCCAACGAGACTGCCAACCAGGTTGTCGTGTATTGGTGGATTACATGTATGTCCTTTTGAAAAAACTTGCTAATTTTTTTTGCATTCTATAAATATGAAAAAAAGACTATTCTATTTACATGTACATCGTTTAACTCCAACAAAATTCAGTGGATCCTAAATGCACAACTCCATGTACATACATGTACATGTATATAGCATCATGTCCTACATTGTAAGTACCTTAAAAGCCTGGCAAAAAAGTTCAATTTGTGTGAACTACCTTTATAAATATATAGGCCAGTGTTTTAAGATTTTTTATTGATGACATACTATGGCAAAGGGCTATACATATTCAAAAGTATCTTAAAAACACTCTGAATAAAGGAGAAGGGGTTATAAAGGCTCTACATGTAAATTGCAAGGAAATGGTGTCCCCACCCAAAAAAGTACTTCATATTTAGTGAATACATATAATATTACATAGTTTACCCTACCGGTGCACCTGGTCCATGCTCCCAGTTTTTAGTGGAGTCCAAGTTGCTCATTTGCTTTTGTTGCTTTGTGTGTATAATTTTAGTTACTCTATGTTCTTTGTTGCGTATATCTGTTTTCCATGTCTGGTTTTGTCCCTGGATTACATTCTTTTGATTACCGCTATAACCTTGGTTCCCTTGATTACTCTAATCATATGTGAAAATAATATTTTGCAGTTTCTAGGATGTGGACATAACATGAAGTTTTCTGGATGTAAATATCTCCGAAAAAACAACAAAATTTACAATTTGTAGCAGTTTTTGTTAGATGATGCCACATTTCATCATTAAATACAATGAAATAAAGTACCACAATTTTTTCCCTAATATTTATATACTTTACTATCACAATGTTACATGAACATAATTACCCCTACACCCAATGGTGGGGTAATCATAATCATATGTAATCAATTACATTTTTTGGTAGTAATCATATGTAATCAGTAATCATGTCTATTTTTGATTATATGTAATCAAATGTAATCAATTACTCAAGATAAAAGACTGTTATCATGATTACTTTTTGATTACTACATGATTACATGTAAATAAAATGTGTAAGAATTAAATTATGTATGCATTTTACAAACGTTTAAACTGAGCAATATGTTACTATTGTGTATTGTATATTTCAATTGAAATAAATTGAATTCAGATCATTTACAAAAAATATATTTGCTTTATTTTAGTTCATTTAACATGTTAAAAGAATGATTTTTATTACTATTGAATGTCCCTAGGATGTCCCTATGGTAAAAATTGTGAAATGAGAAAATGATTCTTAGACTGTCCCTTGGGTAAACTTTCTCCTAAGTGAGAAAATGTGTCTTTTTATTCAACATGTAAAAACAGCTCACTGATCTTATCTAATATACATGCTTTTATGTGGTAAACTTTATTTTTGGCTGTGATATCAAAGCAGAAAAGATGTCTATTACCGCATTTTTGATATATTCTGTATTGAATTTATGAGATTCTTAAAAAAAAAATCCATATACTTATACTTGCAGAACTCATTTAACCGCTGTCAAAATATTAAGTTTATACCATTTATGGATTTTCAAATTTCTTATTGTTCAACAAATGTTATGTATTTTTCACTTGTAATTAAAAAAAAATTGGACTATCAGGAAAACACCTGTGATAAAAACATGTTGTTTGTTTAAATTTCTTACCATCCGTGCAAGACCTGACAGGGTAATCAAGGACATTAAAAACCCCCTTAGTAGTAAATTTCTTAATTGACTCCTCTCACAAACATATATTGTTAATTGTCATATCTTGACACCAGTAAAACCACCTTGTCTATTACCTAATTAGAGATATCAAATAAAAATAGTATAAAATAAAGAAAATCAACAACTGCCACTTCAGCCCCAGTTGATTGACTTTTCAGCATAGTATAATACAACTATGAAAGGAGACATAATAACTTCTTTTAAATTAAGGATTTATCTGAAAAAATTTCAAGAATTAGTAGCAATAAGCAAAAGTAATTAATATTTTTATTATTAATCTGTATTTTGCTGGTAAAATTGAGGTCACTCCTGGAGTTGGACTTGTAATTGCTATAAAATGTATGACTGCATACAAATGTATTGGATGTTCTGTTTGGAGGTGTCTGCAATGAGTCAATTACTTGTTAGAGTAAATATAATTAAATGTACTTAAAAATATTTACACAGTTACATTACAATGTATTTGCTAAAATTACACAGTACAGTTCTAATCTAAATACAAAGTTTTCGAGATTAACAGAGACATTAAAAGTTAATATGATAAAGCAAAATAATGGAAGTTATATTTACCACAGTACGAAATTATAGTATGCTTGGCTTGTTTCCAAATCTGTTGTTTTGTATTTATCAGCTGATGCGCAAAAAAAATAAATGATGCAATTGGAGCAGGCTGGATACCAGAATGTAAACCAGTTATTTTATGTGAAAACAAAATTATGTCTGTAGTTTTGGTCTTCTAGTTAATTTCATAAAATATTTTGAAATATATTTTTGTATAATTTTAGAGAATAGAACAAATAAAATTTCAATTGATTTAACAAAGCTTGAGAAGCATTGACAAAAACGATTTATTAAAATGGAACCGAAAAGGTTTTTTTTTTTTAATGTGGATTATGTTTACGGAAATGTAGATATTATTTTTACATTGAACCGCTTTGTTTACAAATGGCGATCTGAAACGAAGTCCTCTGTTTTTGCAGCTTTCTCTTGTCTTTTTTCTACTCTGTACCCACATTTTAGTCGAAAATACATTTTCAATATGTCAGGTAAGAATCATATACGTAATGTTTACGTTTCTTTCATTTTTGCATTTGTTTAAATAGGAAAACAATGATGCATTGTATCCCGACTGATGAACGTGTATGCACAAGTTCAGTGCATTAGGCGGCTTGAAATTATTTAATCCTATCGGTTTTTAGCTTTGTTATTTGTACTGTTGCTTGATAACTAGATAATTAATTTGATATTCAAAAGACATAAGCAGTCTGTATTTGATACTTTTTGAGTCAGTTCTTGACTTTTTTAATTTGGAGGTGGCATGTGATTACCTCCCCTATTTGACTAACGTTGTTTGTTGCAAATGTTAGACAGCCTTATGGATCTACTGGTACATGTAGCATGTACACTCTGTGATATATTTATTATGCTTATGATTAAATTCCTGTTGAAGTTGATAGCTACAAATATATATATACGCAATATATATGGGGAGTCTGATAGGTTATTTTCGTTCTTTGTGATTGGCACATTTTCGCTATCATGGTCTGTTTTTCTACAGATTTAATTTTCGTGATTCGTGATGAAACCATTGTTCGTGAATCTTTTCATTGGAGTTTTATGTTCATTCTTCGTGACTGAGACATATATATGTATTTCGTTCTCATGATTTTTTTTCCATTACGGAAATAAAGATTTCCATTGAGTTGTCTTCTTGGCATAAAAAGTTGAAGTGGTGCAATTTAATTTAAAATTTAGAATTCAACAAGTAAACAAGTAATGAGCCAGTAATGTATTTGATTGTAGCTTAATTGAACCAATCTACAACACAAACAACCAGCTTCTGAATTTCTATTATCGAGATTGTTTGGGGATACTCTTTTTATATTTTCATGATCCGTGATCAAGGAAATTTATTTTCTGTGAATCGTAATTGACAAAAAACTCAACTTGTGAATCATGATGAGACCCCCCCTCCCCCCCCCCCCAATCAGGCTCCTTATATATGTAAATGCTCTGAAGCATTGTTCTGGTGGAAGTGACTTTTCTGTATTTCAGAAATGAAGTACATATATGCAATTAGGAAGTAATTGTTTGAACTTTCAATGCAAACACACAGTGTGTGTTATAGAGCAGTCTCGCTTGTATTCTCGATAGTCAAGATATCAGTGTTAATATTAGAAGGCTTTGGCTTATATTAGTGAAGGCAAAGTCTGAAAGGCATAAACTGAAAGTACTATAGATTACCTTTTCAATGAAGTAGACTTCATACCAATTATCATTTTTGCCAAGTTGGATTAGGATATTTTCATCAGTGGGAGCTGGCAAAGCACATTTCAAATATATTGGTCGAATATAATCTGGATTCAGCATAGAATGCAAGGTTTTATCATGATCTCTTCAACTAGATATATTTGTATATGTATATGTACATGTATATAGCTTTTTTGTAAATGTCATGGTAATTATGAAGAAATAACAAAGATGTCTTTTCAGTGTTTTGTCCAGGCTGCATTTCTTACCAATTCTAAAGCTTCAATAGAAAGTGATTTAGTGATTTTATTTTGAAGAAAGTTTATCAAGTGTCCATATGATGAATTTATACACCACACTCAGTTACATTTGTTTCTCTAACACTCAAGTCCGACCTGAGTGAAATTCGGTGTTACACCGACATATTGAGTGTTTACCACCCAGATTCCACCTAGCCAACAATGACCGTTTTGTATATTGTAATAGTCGTCATACATGTATTCAATGAGGCATAACGAATTTCACACCCAGGTCAGTGATTCTCTGTACACAAGTAACAACCAGAATATACGATGTCCCAGATGAATGGGTGTAACACTCACTTTTCACCGTGAATAAGTCTGACTAACACAGATTTAAAAATCCAACTTGATTGAACAAAAGTCGCTGAGTTTAGTGTATGTAATGGGAGAGCATAATTTGACTCACAAAATTATACTCAGTCACCTAGACCGCTCAGTCATAAACTGATGTGGCCAAAGAATTAATCAGTAAGCCAAGTCAATTAACTGGCTATTTAAATCTCACTACCAACTACTACGCAGTTAGGGCGTCCTGCCACATATAGATGAATTTCTATATATTTAGGAGTGAAGTTGCTTCCTGACATATACAATTGTTGGTACAAATAGCTATGTCCCTCAAAGGAGAAGCCTAAATTCATAACATGTATAGATGAATGTACATGTCAAGTCTTTCTTACACTGATTTACATTTTGTAATAAATCATTTTAATTATTTTTTAGATGAACCAAAGATACACATTGATCTCTTTAATTTTGAGGACCCTGTTTATGAGGACAGTAAATATGTATTAACAAGCCCAAGGTCATTAGAAGCCTGTGCCAAGGTCGGAGTGAAGGTATGATGATATTTTAATGTCAGAAAACAAATCAACAATAACCAAAAACATATGTACAATGTACAAAAATGTACAGTCCTCACATTCCGGTAATTGTAATGTACAATGTACAAAAATGTATAGTCCTCACATTCATGTAATTGTAATGTACAATGTTCAAAAATGTACAGTCTTCACATTCCTGTAATTGTAATGTACAATGTACAAAAATGTATAGTCCTCATATTCCTGTAATTGTAATATTGAAATTCTTGCATGTTTGCTATTCAAAGTTGATTTATAGGTCATGTTCATGTAAGTTTTTCTCAATTTGGTCATTTTTGCCTCACACATACAATATTTTGTATTTGATACAAAAATGTACATATTGAAAACAACTGAAAAGCTCCTTACATTTATCCTGAAGCATCTGTGACTTTGATATTATTTGATTGCTTATAGAGAGAGAGTGTGTGGGAAAATTTCCCAACCATTTTTCCATAGTATATTTCAAATAAATTTGACCTACCAATATCTTAAAAAGGCAAACTTTACAAATGCTTTGATAGTAATTTCTGGAGGTTATGAGGTATAAATACTTGGATAATGCAATAAAATTTCTCTGTATTTTCCTTCATGTGCCACATCTTATTCACATTTTGCCAGATTCTTCGAAGGAGAAGTACTAGGTACATGTATTTTTAATTATATTACATGTATTGTAATTATTTAATTTTCAGCCAGTTGATATTTTGTACAAACCTCTTGCTGATTTTCAAGAAGAGTTACTGCCACAAGACATTCCTCTTAGAACTATCTACAACATTTATGATGAACATGAACAAGAAAGACAGAGTGAGAATTTTATTTAAATTGTTTTACTGTGAGAGTGCTTTCATTTGTAGATACCAATTTTCGTGGTTTTGGGAATAAAATCAGTTGAATTTGTTGCTTTGAGTCCATCATCATGCAAGATGAATGTTACTGGTATTTAAAATTTCCTTTTCCTTAGAAACCAAATTTCTTGGTTTGTCAGACTCCCAAAAAAAAAAAAACCAAAATATTACACCATGAATAATAATACACTTACAATACTTAATTTAGACAAAATCTGTGTTCAAGTTTTACTATACATTCAGAGTTGAAACAATTTTTCATTACTGTAAACAGATAACTGAATGTTAAGGTTCATAGTGATGCAAAGTATGTGTATCTTTGGTAGTTAGATTTTGTATATGTTGAATTGATTAAATATGAGTGTAATTATATTCCATGCAACAAAGCTGCGGAGGTTATAATGTTTTTGACCCGCCTGTCATTCAGTCCTTCCGTCAGTCCATCTTAAATTTTCTGGACTTTTTTTTAAACGCTTGCAGATATTGACATGATTTTTGGTACATGTATATTAGTTCACCATGATAAGTTACAGATCAAATTTACAGACCTTGAACTTAGCAAATTTTACAGAAATAACAGTTTTCCTGACTTTTTTTTACCATGATCAGTTACAGGTCTTGTAGGTAGGTTTTGTTCTGCTTAGATGATACAAATGTATTAACTTTGGATTAATTAAAACTCAAAGAAATCACAGTCTGGAGTTTGAAACTACCATTCAGAGTAACAGAATTTAGTTAGAAGATGAAGATCTAAAGCCTGAAAAAAAAAACACTCTGATTCCTTTTTTTTATCAGGGTCCTTCTACATGTACTTCTCTTACAAACAAATTTACTTGAGTATCCAATTTGGGGACATGTGAGTTATGTGAGCGCGTTTACTAATGTTCATTAATTTTTCAATACAATGAAATGGATTTGTTTAATTTTAAAGTTCTTATATTTCTCCATCCTGTTTCAAATGTGGTTAAGGAGTTACACTCAATTTTGTACAAAATTGAACAGGGCCCTAGGATCTTTAAATATGGTTGTCCAGTTTTTATATGTTGTGCATGTGAATTTGTTTTTTTTTTTACCAGGGCTTCTAAAATTATGCAAGGAGGAAAGGAAGAAACTGGTGGAAGCTGGTGGAACCAGTAAGAAACCAGTTGGCAGGAGATCAAGTGTAAAGAAATCAGCATCCCAGAGAATCTCTAGATCCAGAACAAGAATAAATAGATCTCAGTCTGGTAAATCTTTATCCTATATTGGTCTGTTTGGTAATTCACCTAACCAATTAAGTTATAAATGGATATGAAATGTAATGGCTGTCTTGAATTGAGAAACATTTGGTATTCAAATTCAAAGGTTAAATTCACTTGGAGAATTCTGTATATCATTCTGTGAGATACTTTTAAGTACTGATCCATATAATCATCAGACACTGCCCTATGGTAGATGTGATGCAATGTACAAAAAAAGCCCCTCCAAACAAACATTTAGTTATTTTTGTCTTCATATATCATATTTTAAGGTACGAATGTATACATAGTCCATTCTGTATACAGATCTATATTTTGGAGATCTCTCTTGAATCATGAAATCAAGAGCTATAAATTCCTTTAAAGTGCTGATTTCATATACAATCTGTATATTTTTTGAGAAGGAAGTGTAAAACTATCTAAAATCACTCTACAACTGATTTTTATCAAAATTGATTAAAACACATACTACTTAGTTCATGAATAGAATGCTTTTGTGAAATTGTATTTTGTCTATCACAGAAGAGGATTTGAAAACCTCTAAAAGTACAAGTAGTTTACAGAGGACAAGAACTGCTTGGGCAACATCTGTTGGTCATAAACGGGTTACAAATGACGAACTAAACAAAAGGTATTAAACAAACATATTAAATATTTGAATCCTTGCAAAATGAATTTAAGGGTTAACAATATAAGTAAATTTAGGTAGTACTTCTGCTAAGAATCATGCACAATGTGATTCATGGTTGGAAAGCCTACATATTTTTATGTTTGATATTTTGTGTAAAATGTTATAGTAAACATAGGGTCTACCTATGCCATATCTTTTTTAATGACCATAGTCCTTTATAGTGTTTACAGAAATAAAAGTGATGAAACTTAATGTAAATCATAGTTCCACTTAAAAATCAAACATGCTATGCATAAACATATTTGGCTTTAAACCTTCGAGATTCCAATGTTTTCAAATTAATATTGCAAGTTTTGTTTATAGATACATGTAGTTACGTTGAAATTTTAGTTGAATAAAAATATACAAAAATCTCCAGCCATTTCTTGAATAACAATAGACCATTTTGCACAAAATAAGTAAAAAATACTTCAATATAAACAGCATTACTATGGAAACAAAGCGTCATGAAAACATTTTAAGGGTCTGTAAAATATACATGTATCTATATTACTACTCATAATTTATTTTATCTAGGTGATAAATCAATTTTAGAAAGAAATATGTTTTAAATATCTGGCAAAAATTAAATTTTTCATATATCTATTTTTCTTACATCTTGATCCAGAGACTGGTAAATGGACAGTTAAAAATACAGATTTCCATGGCAAGTTAGGGCAAAAATATTGTACAACACATTAACATATCAAATCTATATTTTGTTTTTACAGAGTGAAAGAACTTCATGATGAAAGCCAAAAATTAAGGGAAGAATTATTGTCTAAAAAGGAAAGGAGTAGTGGTAGAAGTACACCAAGGTATTAAGTGTTTCTCTGTCTTAGCATCTGGCAAAATGTGTATAAGGTGTGGCATTGCAACACAGGATCCTAGAAGGTTAATCGGTCTCCAAATTTCAATACGTTCCACATATGAAATTGCGGTAGGGAAAGTGGAACAAGAACCAGACTTACAAACTGTGTTGTGGGCTTCTTTCATAATACTCATAAATATCTGCAATTTCTGATGACAACTTTATGTCATATAGATTGTGACGTTGAAGATAAACAGAATAATGCAAGTGTTGATTGTCTTTACAAAACATCACTTCTCACTGGGATATTAATGTCTTCACTTCAAAACTGCCATCATTCTGTATATAGAAATTTTACACCAAATGACATTTATTTTCAAGGTTAAAGAGTTCAATGGTGCATTTTAAAAGCGACATTTGAGTAAAAAGTGTCTGATGAAACATTTAACTTTTCTTTGCAGTGGTCAAAAGAATCAAACAAAGTCTGTTACAATGAGAAGAGCTCGTAGCACATCAAGTCTAATGTCGACAGGAAGTTCCTGTTTAATGAACCGTAGCATAATAGAAAGTGCTCAACCATTGTCTAACCAAAGGCTAAAGAAAACACTTGATAAAACTATTGACACAAGTCATGTTGTTGTGACACCTAGGGTATGTATTTCAAATAATCTGGAAATAAAGTTTGCTAGCAAAGCGGGCTACTATGTTAATATTGGGTATTCCCTGTGCCACAGAAAAAAGTCTTACTGTAACATGACCTTACTTTCAACTAGAAATTTTGGGATTTCTTGTGACTCAATCAGAACAACTCAGCATATTTCAATAGCAACACAATCTCATAACTAAATTATAAAATATCCTTTGCTGGCATTTAAGGTAGCTTTTTTTTTCATAATATCTTTTATAGAATAGTAAAAATAGGTAGTGAAAATGAATCCTTATAAAATATTGATAGTTCAACCACACCACTTAAGGAGGTAGACTTAGGGTAAGGGACATAACTCTTGAAATTAGTGATATGTTTGTATTATAGTCAATTTTACCTAAGCCTATCAAGCTTTCATTTGAAATAGAATGAAATCAGTTGAAGTTACTTTGATGCTTACATGAGATTGATGTAAAATGCTGAATTCAAATCTATGAGTTGTGTCCCTTACCCTAGGTCTACCTCCTTAAAGTAGAGAAGACATTTTATATAAATGAAATGTAAACACATTTGCATTTTCACTGAATTCAATTTGTTTTGTTAAGGGAAGTGATTGTTAAGCATATATTTTTTGTAATGTCTTTACATACAGTAATCTTATATATAATACATTTGTACTATAACTTTTTATAATGTTATTATTACAATCCAGAGGATGAATATAAAAATCAAGGTAGTAAATCCATTAGAGTTTCATGTTCTGGTTGAAAACAAGGCTATCCAAATACTGTTCTTAACTTACAGTTTAACTTGTACGAACAGCAGAGATATCAAATTTTAAAATAGTAATCGATTATAGAACCAAGATTCTAGCAGAAATTAAAAGAATGTAATCAAGGGACAAAGACCAGACAGGGAAAACAGATGCACACAACAAAGAACATAAAATAATCATGATAATATGTACAAAGTATCAAAAGTAGATGAGTAACTTGGACTCCACTAAAAACTGGGAGCATGGACCAGGTGCACTGGTAGGGTAAGCATTCTCTACTTTTCTAGAAACACTGCAGTTTTGCTCATAAAAAGTACTATTGTATGATTAAGTTATGTAGCATGGACTTTTTTTATTCATTTTAAGGACCAGAGAATTTTAGAATTGATGATGGCGAAAGGAGAACAGGAGAGAGCTATAAACAGAGATAAATTCATCGCTGACCTGACGTGGGAACATCAAAGGAAGTTAGAGGAAGAATCCAGGGTCCAGTCAGAGATGAAAAGACGAAGGATGTTAGCCGAAGAAAATAGAATCAAAGATCTGAAAAAGGTATGCAGTTCTGTCAAAGCTGCAAGAAAGAAATTTAAGTTTATAACCAAATTGTAAAAAAGCTTAGGTTTTTTTTTCAGGTGTAGGTCACAATGCTACTTATTTAAAAAGAATAGACTAAGTGGTTTTAAGTATAGTTCTGTCTTAGAATTATGCAGAGGTTCATTCATCATTTTATATAATATTTTTAGTACATGAAGCTTGCATGTATTTTAAAATAGACCTTATCATGGCTTATATTTAATCCCTGCACAGTGTGTTGCCCTAGGATAACATTTCACTAGGTTACATGTACATTATAGAATGATGCACAAATTTTGGTGAATTTTTTTCCTATATTTTTTCTTTGTAGAATTCAACTCAGTTAACATGTAAATATCTGCTAAACCCAACTTTACTTACACTTTCATTTGTGAAAACTTTTTTTATAAGGCATTCTGAATGGATTCCTGTCAAAAATATTGGCGCAAAAGATATGCATGAAACAAATAGTGTCTATTTTCAAATGTTTCATAGGTAGAATTTTATATCATTATACCCCACTCAACAAGTTGGTTGTGTATTAGAATCACCTTGACTATCTGCTGGTCCGCCATCAGTCCTTAATTCCCTCCGTCTTCTTTCTTTCTGTTTTTTTTAATGAAATTAATTTGACTCCTAATAGACATATTTATTTCAGATTTTGTGTATGGCTTTATATAGATGGAGTATATGTTGTAATTGCTTTTTGGTGCTGTCCCACATCAACTTCCTGTTTTGTGGGACTTTCCCATTTTCTATATATAGAACGAGTTTGGTATGCCTAGTATGGCTATGTGTGCAACTTCATATTTGTCTGTGTTACAAGGAATCTTTTAATTTCAGTGAAAATGTTTTGATACCAAAAATTGGAACCAAAATTTATTGATTTTTATGAAGCAAACTTATCAGACATTGCATTATTTTAATTAATTATAATAAATTAATATTTACAATGAATTTAAATGTTGTTTTATGATTAGGTGGCATCAGAAAAGCATCGCCAAAGGAGAGAAAAAGCACAACTGCAGAAGAAGGAACAATCTCTACGAGATTCCATGCAGAAATGGGAGTTTGGTTCTACAATACAGCAGAAACAAAAGGTTGGCAATATTTTACTTTGCATGTTTTTTTTATAATAGTTTATTTCATATACAGTGAAACCTTCTAAACCAAACCCTGAACTAACCAAAAACTTGCCTAAACCAGACAAGTTTTTAAGTCCCATTGTGTCGGTTTAAATGTATTTTGAACCTGGATAAATCATACACCTGTCCAAACCGACCAAATTCTACAGTCCAAAAGGGGTTTGATTTAGAGAGGTTTTACTGTATTAAATATTTTATTTATGCTTCGGAATGTTTTAGTTCGTCCTGTATTATGTATGCTTCATAAAGGAAAAACCAGCTTAATATCAGCCTTATTCTTAAGACAAGAATTTTTTTTTCAGAAGAAACAGAAGAAAAAAAATACTAAAAGGAATTGATGTATCTTATAATAAATATTCATATTTTTATGAATTCAAAGAACAAGCTTTATTATGGAGTGGTTTTGCCTTTTATTTCAACTTAGCTCTAAATTAACTAAAATGTACATGTAAATCTGGTAAAAAACAGGTGCATTTAAATACTTTCAAAACTGTGTAAAGTTTTACAGTTGTATGAAATACCTGAGTATGAAATATGATTTGTTTATAGTGACTTTTAAATTATAGATATATACACACTTTTGGCTCAGTTTTCCTAATTGCACAATTCCATAGAAACGACTTCACTTCAATTGCTGAATTCTTCACAAATAAAAATTTAATTCTGTTATATGAATGATCCACCTTTATTTCATATCAGAGAAGAATGAGCTACTCTTATTGCCGAAAACAAATTTATGTGGTATTCATTAATGTGCATTAAAATGTTACAAGGGCATGCCAGATGTTAATTATCTCCTTCAGATTCTTCAATGTAATAAACACAATAGTTGCCAGTGTAGAGGGCAATAATGATAAAATGACTGCCTTGGGAAGTGAAATAGCCTTTGACTTTGAAAACGGCCTTGACTGCAGTTTGAGGCATTATCAACACTTCAGGCAATATCTCTGTTTCTTGCGCAGTCAATTCATCACGATAATGCTCACTACATAAGCAACTATTATGTTTATTTCATTGAGAAACCATATCCTCAACTTTTTTAGAAAGCCACGCAAAAATCATGTTTCTGCATATTTACATTGACAACTGCTTGATCACCAATGTGTTTTAATAAGGGGATGTAACTCTAAATTTGTAACCAGGCATTACCATGATGTGATAGTACCCGCGAGCATTATCACATTATGATATTGACTGGTAAAACTTTATACTGCAGGTTAATTAATACCACATGTAAAGGTTTTATTCTATTGAAATTACGGATTTTTTACTGATATGAAATAACATATAATAACTATGTTTCACAAAATTTAGGATCTTCAAATGATGGAAAGAAAAGATAAACAACAGTTAAAAAGACGACTCCAGGTATTCAATATTTCTATCATAAATCATCCCCCCTTGTGTTATAGCACCATTTTACTTGAAAACATTGAAAAACAATTTATTTTCAAAGCTGTTTGAATTCAGGTTGCTAATCTTGATGGACTGTTGACAGTAAAACAGGTATATTTTGATAGCTGCCTTGTAGAATGAATTTAGAGCTGCATGATAAGGTAGCTTCAGATTTATGCAGTATTAATGGCAGTATGAATATTTGCATTTGATGTACCACTTATAGATAATTAGTGCTATGGTCACTTCATTTGACGGGAAGTACAAAGAAAAAAAAAACAACAAAAATACACCAAAATGCCCCCCTCCAGTATGTTAAAATAATTTAAGCAATAATTTTGAATTTGTTGTTATGAGATTTTCTGATTTTTATTGTATTAAAAAGACTCAATATTTTTAACTGTAACATGAAAATAGGAGATGTGGTATGATTACCAATGATACAGTCACCCTCCAAAAGTCAGGCAATGAACAATTAAACTTTTATCATTTGCCAGTCATATTTCAAGGAAAAAAGGATTCATGAAAATTTCTTCCTGTATGAAAAAATCAAAAAATATTTGTTTCTATATCATAAACTTAGATAAGACTTGTAATTTTTATTTAGTGCTGTAATTAAATTTGCACTACTCTCACAAACAGTGTGATTTTTTAATGTTTTTTTGTGGTGTCAGTAAATGCACAACTGGCTTAATGGTTTGGACTGATTGGTTTAGATTTAATACATGTATGTGTCGCTTCAAATATTTGATGGTCCAAGAATTTTGACGGGTTGATATCGAAATACAAAATAGATGGAAATGATAATTGGACACTAATAAACAAGATATATTACTCATGAAATTTTCTACTGGAACTTGTAGAGTACAGGTTCACCTAAATATCCAGCTAATGAAAAAAAAATGTTATTTAATATTTTTTGCTAACTTTCTCAACATCCAAAAATCCTTTAGAAACTGGGATGTTACACTTATGATTAAAAAATACTTATAAGTGAAACAGTTACTTATCACATAACCAGTCATAGGTTTTCATTTAAAGGTTGAGCTTCTGAGATAAAAATTATATATATTGTATATGAAATTGGCTCTTTGCAAGAGTTATTGTTCTTGATTTGGTTTCACTTGGTTGATTTTAGTTGGAGATGAGTTTTACAGAATGTATGATTTTCTGAAAAGTGCAGATACGACTATTGTTATGTTAAAGTAATGTTATGTAGACTAAAAAAGCAATATTTGTTTTGGTTTGTTTTTCTACACCATGAATCACTTTACCATTGGCAGTGTCTGAATTTTATGTGCACTGGTACTTAAATATACATTATTTTACATCAAAGACCAGGAATAAAAAGGTGAAGGAACGAGATGAAAATGATATGCAGAAACTGATGGAACAACAACAGGAATTTGAAATGAAATCTGTTGCTCAAAGAAAACAGGACAGGCTCTTAAGGGATTGTTTAGTAAGTTTAAATCCCAAATAAATGACTTATATGACACAGTAAGGAAGGGTATTATTTATATGACACAGTATGTAGTAAGGAAGGGTATTACTTATATGACACAGTAAGGAAGGGTATTATGCAGGTTGAGAAAACAGCAACCTTTTTTCTTGTTGTAGAGTGAAGCAACTTCTGTGTTTAGACAGGTGTATTTACACTTTTGAAGTGAAAATTTAACATTCAAATTTCATGTTATATGCCAATAATTTAACTTTGCATATTTATTGAGGCTTCCTCCTGCCTCAATTCTAATACATGTATCATTAGCAGGAGAAAACTAATGATTATATGTACCAGTACATTTTGTGTGTGTGTGTGTACTGGTATGTACAGTCTAAAGTGCAGTCTAGGCATGTGGCAGTGAAAAGCATGCACAAATATATGTTTACCAAGTATATCATACTATTTAAAAATATTGTACATGTATAGTTTTATGAAAGTATATTATATTTTTGCATGATTTGGCATGTATCTTTGGAGTAATATAGATTTTTGTTTTTTTACATGTTAAGATGTGCCCATGATTTCTGGTTGATACATTTTAACCTACCAAAAACTATTTGTGAAAAAATTTCAAAATCTTTCTTAACGAGACACTTCTTCTTCAATTTAAATATATTTTGAATCCCTTGTCTTTGTCAGCAACTCCTCTGAAACTGCTGAATGGAATCTGAAGAAACTTTCTCAGATTCTTCATTACTAGATGCCATTGTGCTTCTCTTATTTTTTTTCCATGTGAAAGTATGAATGACTTTTTGGGTTTCCTGATGCAAAATATGGACTTTGTCTTTAGTAACCAAGGGAAACCCTAATCTAATTTGCAACTCCTCTGAAACCACTGAATGGAATTCAATGAAAGTTTCCTAGATTCTTCATTTCATGATGCCATTGTGCATCTCTTATTTTTTTTCTTGTGAAATTTGAATGACTTACAGGATTTTCTTATAACAACTCCTCTAAAACTACTGAATTGAATTGGAATGAACTTTCACAGATTCTTATTACATGATGCCATGGTGTTTTCCCATTTTGTTTTCTGAATACTTTAATCACTTATGGGATATCCTATACGGTTTCTGTGGAGGGAAGTAGAGAAATGAATCACCAAGGAGCTTTTCTCAATTTTTTTTCTAGTTTTATTTGGGAATATTTGAATTGCAGGGTGCAGACCAATCCACATTAATGACCTCATAGTACCAGGCCACGTTATACAAAATAACCTTGATTGTGCAAAGAACCAACCAATCAGAAAGCTTGTTATAAATCAAATTAAATTATGTACATTTAGATACCAATAGAAGAGAAATTGTGAAAAAAATGTTTAATATTGATAAATAAAAGATTTAAATGAAAGGTACTTAGCCAGTGTATACCTTAATTGAACAGGCACTTCTCCTTAGAAAAAATCAGGCCTCAGCTCAGTCACACCAAAAAGTCACTGCTTCTTCTACTTATCATGTGACATATTGTAGAAATAATAAGATAATAAGTATGTCCCATGCAATAAAGAAGATCTTTGGATAGAGTTGGTCTTTTCTTGATAAAATGTCAATCCCTGGATAAAAATTCTAAGGTAGTTGACAGAACAATTGTGAAGAAGATTTAAACCATTTTCTGTCAAAATCTATATAATTTCTGATAGAATTTTAAATCTTCTTCTCTATCGCCCAGTCAACTACCCATAGAAGTTCTATTGCTCAGTTAATTACCTATAGAAGTTCTATTGCCCAGCCAACTACCTATAGAAGTTCTATTGCCCAGCCAACTACCTATAGAACCTCTATTGCCCAGTCAACTACATATAGAAGATCTATTGCTCAGTTAACTACCTATAGAAGTTCTATTGCCCAGCCAACTACCTATAGAACTTCTATTGCCCAGTCAACTACATATAGAAGATCTATTGCCCAGATAACTACCTATAGAACTTGTATTGCCCAGTCAACTACCTATAGAACTTGTATTGCCCAGTCAACTACCTATAGAAGTTTGTAAGGATATTGTGTTTTTATCAATAGAAGACTAGCTCTATCATTACATGAACTGTAACTTAAAACTTCAATATATAATGTCTAACTGAAGTTCATCATTTCTAATGATTTATATTTTAGATGAAGATGTTGAACAATAGAAAGGAAAGAGATCAGTTTGAGAATCGCCATGCTGTAGTGGAGAAACAATCTAAGTATGTACAGCTTAAATATCAATATGTTTTGAAATAAAGGGAACATATGTATAGGAGCTGGATTGAAAAATATTTCTGCTATTTTCCCTTTTAACAAATGTAAATGAAAATAATGCAAAGAAATTGGTAAAATATCTGCTAGAAGAAGAATTCTATGGATATTATTGGTACACTTGTGAATTATGCAAATGTACTTTGTCAACAATGCAAAGATACGACTGATTTGGAAAAACAATAATTATTTTGAACATCACACACTGATCTCTAGGGCAGATAACTGTCTCAATAACCTCATTTTTCTAACATTCTGTTGAAAAGTTTCTGGGAAAATCCAGTAATACAGAGATCAAATAATGGTCTTTTCAAATAGAAAAAGCATCCTTGAGTGAAATTATGTTGTCAGATCGGTGGGATTTGACATGCATGTTTCTGATTCTTCCCACTTTGCCTGATTGTTACAAAAACTTACACTTAAACTATTCTTTGTAAAAGCCATTGCATTTACATAGTTATTGATATTAAAGGAAGAATACAAGAAACTTGGAGAAAGATATCAATGTAAAATTGTCTGAATCAGACAGAAAATACCAGGATATTGTAAAACAGAGAGACATCAAAAGTAGTATTAATAGGTGAGTAATTACAGGTGGTTTTAATTGTCTAGTGAGATTGATCTTAAGGTGGTAGACCTAAGGTAAGGGACATTACTCTTGAAATCAGTGATACATTTGTATCATATTCAAAATCACCAAAGCCTTTCAAGCTTTCCTTTGAAACTGAATGAAATCAGTCCAAGTTACTTTGATGCTTACATTAGATTGATGCAAAATATTGTTTTCAAGCGTTCCAGTGATTGGTAAAAGTTGTGTCCCTTACCCTAGGTCTACCTCCTTGACTGAATGTATAATCTGTGTGCTTGCATCGAATGCGGGAGGTCATGAGTTGGATATCCAGCCAAGTCACAAAAAATCACACAGAATTGAAGGAGACAGAGTGATAACTGGTTGGCTTGGAGGGAGAATAATGTGTCTAAGTAGGTGGCATGCCTACCAGTGGGCTGTTGCTTCTTTGAACAAGCACCATAAAAATTTGGTTTAGAATGTTGGTTTAGTACAAAGCAAGCTCAGTTCGATTGGTCAGTTGTTCTTTAACTCTTTAAACCTTTATATTAGATTAAATGTATTTTAAATCGTGGTAAACTGAACACCTGTCTAAACAAAATTCAAATTTATAATCCAAAAGGGTTCTGTTTAGACCCAAAAGTCTAAAAGGGTTTTGTATAGATCCAAATTAAAGTCTAAAAGGGTTCTGTTTAGACCCAAATTTAAAGTCTAAAAGGGTTCTGATTAGACCCACATTTAAAGTCTAAAAGGGTTCTGATTAGACTGCTTTCATTGTAAAGGTAAAGCTTACCTGTTGTGCAGGAAAACAAGGCTAAACACAACAAGGAAAGGGATTGCCACATACTTTCCATGTAGAAACCAGGCAGAGCCTTTGAAATGTGGCACACAGGAAATTTTATTCCACCAACTTTGTTCCAATGTAAACTCATTCTGATGAACATACAAAAAGGGATTTTTTTTAAATCAGAAGTAAATGACTCATAATATATGTTCAAAATTTTCAAATCAACGACTGTAAACATATTAATTTATGTGGATTCTTTAAAGTGAACATATTTTGTGGGGATCAACTTTTCCAGTTTAAAAAAAGTATAAGTGTTACAATGTTAAAAATCAATTTTTGTGGGCATTATTTTTCACGCTTTTAAATAGCAATAATTAGTATTATTAAGATATGGAAAATGGATAAGAAATTGAAGAAAGAAAACAAAAGACACCCCCTTCCAAAAAAAATTGATTTTTATTTATAAATACAAAATATTACTATTAATTAACAAGTACTTTTTAATTAGGAAGACGATGATTAAAGCAAATAATGTAATAATTGTATGGTACTTTATTTATCATCTTGGAAAGAAGCCTTTGATCAATACCCCCTACACCACTGAATAGAATTTGATGGAAGTTTCACAGAATTTTTATTACATATTTCCATTGTACACCTCCTATTTCAGATTTGGACCCAAATCAATTTGTGCTTTTTTTCTTTTCTAATTTGTTTTCTGATATTTTTATCAAATAATGATAGTTTTATACCAAGTATTGAGGATAGATATTGAGGATGGACACATCATGTGCTTTAGCATAATAATTATTGTAGATTAGAGCGAGAAAAGAAGCAGGCGGTAGTTCGTGTATCACAACACAAGATGGAGGAGGATTTTGATGAATGGCGAGAGGATATCATCAATAAGCGAAAAGTGGTAAGTCATTGTCATTTTTACATAACTGTGCATATGGGGTATAAAAGTATTTTGTGAACATCATCTTTGAATGCATCATAATTAATCATTGTTGTCAAACAGTATTTCATGTTTAGATTTTGCACACTAGGAGAGATTGGTTGTGACAAAAAGTATTTTCCTTTTCTTGTTAGTGAGTAATGCAAGCATCTTTTTATGCCTCCACAACAAACTGTTGGGGGCATATTAATTTACCCCTGCCTGTTCGTTCATCCGTTTGTTGTGCCGTCCGCCTGTCCATCCAGATTATTCATGATCATGGCTTGTCCGGCTATCTCCTCGTACAGTTTTTGAACTACATCTAAAATATTTTACAGGATATTTCTACACATGATGAAGGTGTGCAGGGTCAAAGGATTTTGATTTTCGGGAAATATTACGGAAATTGGTGAAAGTTAGACTTACTTATTTTCGTTAAAAATTGGGCTATATGGCTTGTATGGCTATCTCTTTCTGTAGTTTTTGAACTACATCTAAAATATTTTTTGCAGGATGTTTTTACACATAATGAGGGTGTACAAGGTCATAGGATCTTGAATTTTCCTGAAATATTACGCAAATTGGTGAAAGTTAGAGTTAGTCATTTTCATCAGAAATAGGGCTATATGGCTTGTATGGCTATCTCTTCATCTAAAATATTTTTTGCAGGATGTTTCTACACATAATGATGGTGTGCAAGGTGATAGGATCTTGATTTTCATGAAATATTATGGAACTGGGTGATAGTTAGACTTTGTTATTTTTGTCAGAAATATATCCCAAGCAGGAGAGTTGGGGATTTGTTTTGGGGGGGTATTAACATTTTTTATGTGTCCATTAATACGTCCATCAGTCCTCTTTCTCATCGCAACTAGTCTGACACTATCAAACAGAATTTCATGACACTATGTGGCCAGGATACAATATGTAGATATGCATATATTTAGGAATTTCTGATCCTCAACTTGATCCCCAGACCATGAGTAACACAAGTCTTGAAAGGATTTCTGAATCTGCAAACCATGTCTTCATACAAAAATAAACATGTTCATAATTTGGCAAATCTAGCGAGCGGGGGCAACATTAGTGTCTTACAGACACATTTGATTTACTAAAAAAAAAAGAAAGAAAATCACTACTAACAAGTGAGGCGGGGGCTCCTGTGATAAACAGAGCGTCTAGTTTTACATTGTGTTGATTTTATGTCCCTACCATTATATATTATCTGAGTTTTCTGCGGATTTCATTGAAGAAAATGACTTTCATTCAGAAGTGTTGTTTGATTAATTTCTTTACTCAGATATGCCATAGTTTAATTTAAATTTAAACATGCTCGGTTTAGCAGTCCTTTTTACCATATAGAGGGGAGAAATGATTAAAGAGTAATCAAGGGAACCAAGGTTAAAGTGGTAATCAAAAGAATGCAATCCAGGGACAAAGACTTGACATGAAAAACAGACACACACAACAAAGAACATAAAGTAACTAAAATCATACATACAAAGTAACAAAAGCAAATGAGCAACTCGGACTCCACTAAAAACTGGGAGCATGGACCAGGTGCACTGGTAGGGTAAGCATCCTCTGTTTATCTAGAAACACCTGCAGAGTTGCTCATAAAAAGTCATTCCTACCTGAGGAAGAATCTATATGTTACATTTACCTCCTGAGACCAATTGTTTTATTGAAAGTAAAATTTAGTGGAGGAGGATTTTTTATACCTCCACTAAATGAGTGGGTGGTATCACCTTATTTGTCCGTATGTTACTCAGGCCTTCCGTCACAATTATCTTGATTTCTAATGGATGTATTGATTTAAAATTTGGTTTGTTGCTGAGAGGGGCTGCTCTGGCTTCCCAAATTCTGTTGCCAGAAAAATAGCCAGCTACCAGTTTTTGTAGGTAATATCCGTTGCTGACGAACTTCCTGTCAGTTTTAATATACAACACCTGGGCACTAATAAATTACCCACTGGTTATTTTTGTTGCCAGATCAAATAAAAAATCACAAATTGTGACATTGGCAAAGCCCAGCACGATCCCTGGTTGTATATAGAAAGGGCTTAACTTTTGTGAGACTTTGCCATTATTCAATTTATGAAGTTGGCATCATGGTACTGTGAAAGTATTTTTATTCATGAGTGCCAATTTTCATAGTTCATGGGAAAATTATCAGTTCATAGAATCTTGAATTCATGGATTTTCCTTCTCTGGCATACAAATGAACAGGAACTTCGGTTTTTTTTGGAAGCCAACTTTTGTGGTATTCAAAGGTTGAGTAAACCACCAAAAATTGGTACCTCACGAACAGTAATACTTTCACAGTAATTGAATTTTAGTTGTGGTCTGATATTAACTTCCTGTTTGAATAGGGGTACACCTAGCATAAGAACACTTGCAACTTCATATTATATTATTATATTAGAATTTTGTGTCATCCTCTTACAAGTATTTCGTACCATTACTTTTTAACTGCCACTGGTAAATTTACAAATTTATCCTAATGATATAATATGTATGTACTAGTTACGAAGAGCATTATGGGTAAGTATAGAATCCAAGTTATTTCCCTTGTTATGTTCATGTAATTGTTCAATTTTTTCTTTCAATTTACTTGTTTAAATGATATAATATCATCTAACAACTTGAAAAAAGATTTCTTTCCTAATATACTTCAATCATAGTCATTTACAATTTTTTTACATGTTCAACATTCTTATTTGTGTTTTATATGTCTTTATTTGAAACATAAAAAGACTGTTATTATATCTTAAAAAAGCACAAAACCTGTGTCAATATTTTTCACATTTAACCATCATAAGTATTAGAGCATATATTTAATAGTTAACTGTAGCTTGTAAATTTGTATTAAAAAAATAAAACTTTCAAAAAATGGAAAAATGCTGTACTTTTCTTATTTAGTGTTTACTGAATAAGTACTAAGTTTCTTTTTGATCAAATTTTAAAAGACAAAACAAGATAAATGGTTTACTGTGTGGTGTGGATATTCTGCTGTTGTCAAATACAGCATCAGATTTATTTACAAGCCTTGACAACTTTGATTTGATGCTATAAACACTGAATTATGGTGATTTCGGGGAGTAAATGACAATTACCTGATGAACTTTCATAGGTAGTTAACTGTACAGTTGAAAAAAAGATTTAATCTTTCAATCAAACTTAGATAAAAACACCTATGAAAAGCTAGAAAGTACAGTTCACTACTTAAAATCTTATATCTAAAAAATAGTAGAAAGCTTAAATCTTCTTGTCAATCGTCCAGTTAATTCATCAGGTTATAGTCATTCAATCAAGGAAAGGTCAACATTATTCCCTGAAGTAAACTATAGAACTCGCTGTAATTTTTTCTAAATTGGTAAGACACCATTAACTTTTTAGTAAATGTTTTTTTTTAATTAGGCAGAAAGACAAGCAAATGAGACGGCCATTAGAAATATAGAAAAGAAAGCATTAAAAGCTCATGATGAAAGAGTAAACAGAGAAAAACTTCAACAACAAAATATTAGAAGGTATGAATAGATTTTTATCTCCCTTCTAAATAAAACTTTTTTATTGAAATTCAAGACTTTCATGTTAAATTCATCTGTGGGTTTTCCATAAGAACAAATAATTGTTAATTGTATAATATGAGACATGTGTAATTTGTAGGAGGGTGAAGTTGAATATATTGATATTTTTATGCCTTTTACACTTTCTTAACTAAAATTAATTTTTCTTCATAATTGAACAAAATTTTAAGATGTGGGCTATGAACATTTTGTTTACGTTATATATATATACAAAACAAATAAAGGTCCTTTATTTGGTTTTATCGATTAAATTCCTTTCTGACTGAATTCAGGCTCTCGGTGCTTACTTTGTGTTACAGGTTAACTTCCTTTCTGACTGGATTCAGGCTCTCAGTGCTACTTGGTGTTACAGGTTAACTTCCTTTCTGACTGGATTCAGGCTCTCAGTGCTACTTGGTGTTACAGGTTAACTTCCTTTCTGATTGAGTTCAGGCTCTCAGTGCTTACTTGGTGTTGCAGATTAAATTCCTTTCTGTCTGAATTCAGGCTCTCAGTGCTTACTTGGTGTTGCAGATTAAATTCCTTTCTGACTGAATTCAGGCTCTCATTGCTTACTTGGTGTTACAGGTTAACTTCCTTTCTGACTGGAATTAGGCTCTCAGAGCTTACTTGGTGTTACAGTTTAACTTCCTTTCTGACTTGAATTCAGGCTCGCAGAGTGTTTACTTAGTGTTACAGATTTCTTTCTGACTGAGTTCAGGTTCTCGGAGTGCTTACTTGGTGTTACAGGTTAACTTCCTTTTTGACTGGATTCAGGCTCTCAGTGCTTACTTGGTGTTACAGGTTAACTTCCTTTCTGACTGAATTCAGGCTCTCAGTGCTTCTTAAGTCCAACATCAACTACGGTTTTGTGGGAATTTCCCATTTTTCACTCTGTTGAATGATAGAGAAAATTTTGTCACAAAATTCTGGGGTCCCATTGAATGGATTGATTCCATAATTGGTGTTAGGCTTTATATAAATGGGCCATATGGTATAAGTTAATTAATTGCAACTTTATACCCCCCTCCCCCCCACTTGACAATCCTTCCTCCCATCCATTCATTACACAAGGGGACCCATCTCTTACCCATTATTCCTCTGACACCACTGTATGGAATTGAATATAACTTTCACAGAATCTTTATTGCATGTTTCCATTGTGCAACTCCTATTTCAAATTTTGATCCAAATCAATTCACGGATTTCACATAGCAAAGCATGGACTCAGTCATTTATTAATGTGGGGACATGGGGGGGGGGGGGGGGCTATTTCTTATCCATTACTCCTTTTGTACCACTGAATGGAATTGAATAAAACTTTCACAGAATCTTTATTACATGTTCCTATTGTGCACCTCCTATTTTAGATTTTGATCTGAATCAATTTGGGGGTTTCACATAGCAAAACATGGACTTTGTCAAGTGTTAATATTGGCATAAGGAGGACCTATTTCTTATCCTATAAAACTTAATGGAAGTGAATAAAACTTATACAGAATCTTTATTACATCTTCCCCCTGTGCACCTTTTATTGTAGATTGGGATCAGAATCAATTTGGGGGTTTCACGTAGCAAAACATGGACTTTGTCATTTGTGCATTTGGGGATATGGGGAGACCCATCTCTTATATCTGTTACTCCTTCTACACCACTGAATGAAAGAATCTTTATTACATGTTCCCATCATGCACCTCCTATTTTAGATTTTGATCTGAATCAAAATGGAGGTTAAAAGGTGCATGTTATCAAAAAGGGGAGTGGGGGTATCAAGTTAGTGAGCATTGTTTACAGTTTTTCTAGTTTGAAAAAGTTTAAGGAAATTTTTTTTAGATTTTTTTGTAATTGTTTTACACTTCGACCTATTTTGCTGTTATAGAATACAAGATGAAGTAGAGGCTTGGAAGCAGGAAACAGAAGATTTTATAGCAATAAAAGATAGGAAGATAATTACAGCACAACAAGAGAAAGACCATACTATACTACAGGTATGATCATTCCTTGACCTTTTATTGACCTTTAGTGCAGTATGTCTAAACTGAACCAATAGCTCACTAATGATTTTTTTTTCAGTTTTGATTGATATTTGGTGTACACAGGTTAAAAATGTAGTGAAACTGATAAGGAGGGATTTAAAAATATGCCTGGGTTGGACATGCTACCCTGTACAGTTTGTATCCCATAAGTTGATAAGTGTGTCCTTTTAATTTGTTTAGATGATTCAAGTTTTGTTGGCTTCTATAGATCATACATGTGGTATACCTGTAGTTGTTCTTATAAAACTGAAGGTTTTTATTGTTTTTTTTTTTTTGTGGTGTAACTAATAAGTTATGTATGAAGTTTATAGAAAACCTCATGCATGTACAACATCATGCTTCCTTTAAGATTTATGCTGAATTTTCTAAACTTTTCCTTGATTTGTATATCAAGAAGTCTCCTTTAGTGTCCTGTGACATTACCATGAAGTGGTGAAATTGAAGTTTAAGCCCTTTTCACGTTAACTGTATACCTTGTAAAATATTTGGGGAAATGTTACAAATATTCAAGAATGCTGATATCAGATTTCTGAAAGAATCACAATTCTATAGGATTTGTATTTCCTACAACTATTGCAAACAAAATTTTGGAAATATACAGTACTATTAAAATTACAGAAAAAGTTTTTTAAAAAAAATAGAAATTTTAAGGGAGGCAACTGACATTTTGAATCAACAATGGTAATTTTGAAATTTGTTTACACACATGGTTTAACAAAATTATTAGAAAATTGTGATGTATCCAATCAGGATCCATTTTTAGCTTACCTGGCCAAAGGCCATGTTAGCTATTGCCATCACTTGACGTCCGTCATCGCCGTCCGTCATTGTCGTTCACTGTCGTCGTTAACAATTATACAAAACTCTTCTCCTCTGAAACTACTTGACTGATTAGAGCCAAACTTGATATAAATGTTTCTTAGGGTATTCTACATAGAACTGATGTGGGGATTTTTGATTCGTCAAAAAGCATGGCCGCAATTACTAAAAATAGAACATAGGGATAGGGGTAAGACAGTAGTTTTTCACATACATCTCCAAAACTGTTAGGTTTAGCTAAATTCTGACAGAGTAAAAGTGTTCAACATGATGAGATCTATCTCTGGTTAAATTTTGGTTTTAATCTGTTTGGCCATGTTGGAGTAATTGCCCTTTTTCAACAATTTTTGCTAATTTTATGTTATTTCTTTCAAAAATCTTCTTCTCTGATGCTACTTAACCAATTAAAACCAAATTTGGTATGAATGTTACTTGGGGTATCCTGCATAGAACTGATGTGGGGACTTTTGATCCGTCAAAACAGACAGTAGTTTTTCGCATATATCTCCAAATCCGTTAGGTTTAGTCAAATTTTTTCAACAGCTGAAATGATCCTTATTATTAGGACTACAAAAGTCTTCAGGGATGAAAGTTGTCAGATGACTCCTTGTAAGAGTTATTGCCCTTGAAAGGGAAAAAATGACTTTTTTTTAACAGTTTTCAGTCAGTATCTTGAAAACTATGATAAATTAAAAGAAACATTCAATTGTTGAAATGATCCTTATGATAAGCCCTACCAAAGACTTCTTGAATCAAAATTGTTGGACAACTTCTTGTTAAATTTTTTGCCTTTGAAAGGCAAAATTCAACCAGGTGGAGATTCAGGCTTCTGGAAGCCTCTAGTTCTAATTGTCAGTTATCATCGATTACCCTGATCAGCTGATTGCTCCTCAAAATTATTTACCCATCATAAAACATTCCTCTACCTGTTTACCTTTTGTTAGATTTATAGCTCAAATAATCAATGAAATGAGATTCTTATTAATGTAAAGTTCAAGATTCATGGACAGTAACGAGGTCTGTATAAATAGCAGACATTTTCTAAAAGTGTAAGATATTTTTTTTTAAATTTTACAATCTATATAATAATACATCTGTTTTTACTTACAGTCCAGATTAGTTGCCAGTCAATCTCAACAGTTACGTGATGAATTAAAGGAACGGTATGGTGGCGAGAGTTTCGACAAAAAAGTACAACGAGCTGAACTTTACAACAAATTAGGACTTGGTTATGTTAATCCTCCAAAGAGTTCTAAGTCAACTAAAAAGCGATGATAGTTGGTTGTACATGTATAGGCTTTTAGTTCATTTATGATAAAGGAAATTTGTGCTGATAGGTTTGCTTAAGATGGATTTGTTTATGGCTAGGAATATATGTATGTGATGTTCAGAAGGCAATGTATTAGGAGGAATAAACTAAACATTGCTACTGGATTTACCTCTCTTTGACAAAGTGTAAACGGTTCCCAGATTCTTGGAACTTTACCTCTCTGTAGTATAGCGTAAACTATTCCCAGAAGACCCTCCTTTATGATTTCTGGAATACCACTCTTAATAATTAGTTTTAAATATAATTTATGCATAGTGATGAAGGTGAATGCTGATTATTTCTTGGCAAAAACATTAGAGAAATAGTGAGAAAGAAAAGATCCTATAACACTCATTACATTTTGGATTGAGGTTTTGTTTGATACATTTCTCAAGTAAAATTTTAACCAATCAGAATGCTTGAAATCAAAGTTGTAAGGAAAGCCTTAGTATGAGTTATTTTGTTCAAGTATATGCATTTGAGTAAATCTGCTATTTGAATTTTGTACAAGGTATGAAACTAAGCAGAAATGTGTCATAGTTTATTTTTATACAAATTCTTTAGCAACTTCTTGAATTTTTATCTCGAGGATCATTGTCTAATTGTACTGCTGGGTGATAGAAATATACAATACTCATTTTTGAGTATCTTTTTATGACTGTAAACATTGCACAGATTCTGTCAAATTCACTAATTTAAGTGTACTTAGATTTGATTAGTTTAGTGGAGGTTAAAATAATTCAGTGTATGAGAATTTACTTTAACAAATATTTTTTCACTCAATTTTTCATCCACTGTGAAATAAATGACACATGATTTACAGAACTGAAATGTCTCAATTTTCACACATAGTAAATGATTTTATCTATATGTTATTGTCTTCATGTTAATATCTTTTAATCCATAACTTTTTAGTGTTTTTTTTTTAAATCTAGTCTTGGTATTTGTTATAATCTGAAATATAAACAGTTCCTACACTGTTATATCAGGGATATTTTATATACTAGGTACTTACATTTTACAGCACCTACATGTACACTTGTTTTAACTAATATACTGTAAATTAGGAAACTATTGTGTGTGTATATTATTACTTTCTAGACCAAAATGCTATTGAAAATTTTGTTATGTTAAGCAAATTCCAGCTTTATATACATTTAAAATCCAAAGCATTTTAAATCCAGATTATTAAAACCCTATTCTATTTTTATAACCTGCCACATAAAGTGATGAGGTATTATATGATATCCTTCAAAAAGTTGCATGTCCACTTGTCTGTCTGTTTTTCCCCCATTGTTTTCCAGGTGGTAACTTGAGAAAATGTGGATGAATTTTGTTGAAACTTTGCACATTTGTTTAGTTTTATAAAATACAGGTTTATTTAAATTTTTAGCAAAATCTAAAATGTAGTTTTGAAATGAGGCCATTATGAACATTTTGCCATCCCCCTTTTTTCACGGTTATTTGATAGGTTATTACTTAATGCTTCATTAATGCCCTTTTTACACAATGTATTTACAATATTTCATATTTGGGCATTGTCTCATGTCAACCCTTGCCATGAGGTTCAGATGAATAGGCTAGTATCTTCATTGGAAAGTCATATTTTTTGTTTTATTCTCTTTTTTTTTGCATTGAAATAATGTTTTATTTTGATAACATTAAACAGTTTTATTGTTCAAACACAGACTCATTGTTAAAAAAATTTAGGAAGTTTTTTTCTTGTACAAAACGATGAAAAACATATTGAAAAAGTGGTGTTTTTTTTTCCAAAAAATATGAAGTACTTTTCCTTGGATTTTTTAAGGTCAAAAGGGTCAGATATTAGTTATTTGATTTATAAGCTATAAAGACCAGAAATTTTATTTGTTTTGTTTTATTGGTTTTAAAATGAAACATTTCACTGCCCCATTAAAATCAGACTTATTGCAATTAGATAACTCTATTACGCAATGGCAACATAATTTACATAGACCTTACTTGTGTAAAAGATTACTAACTATTTATATGTATAAGAGAGTGCGAGTTAATTTATTAATACTGTTAATTTATTCATTTTATGAGTTACCAGTAATTCCATTTTGCTTCCTGTATGGTTATTTGTTTTATTCTTACATGGTAGATTTTGAGTTATCCATTAAGTCATGTCTTTGTTTGAGTATATATACCACAGCTTACATGGATTTCGCATTTTCAATTTAACATCAAAATTGGAATAGGATAAAAATCCACTAAGAGCTGAGGTACCAGTTTCTGTAAGAGCCAGGCAGTAAGTGAAATAAGATCATAGAATACCTACAGCTTTGTTATTTTGATTTCACTAATTTTAAAACCTGGGGTATGGAGGCAAGACTTTTTTCTATCTATTTATTAAAATGAGTTGTGCAGTGTAAATGAAAATATTCAGGAGCATATAACTCTGCATACAAGCAAAATTTAATCTTGCCTTATTTCATCCATGCATAGATCAAGACTGAATGGAGTGTTTTTGTCCAGGATACTGTGATGAGTGTTAAAGTATTCATGACATACCCAATTCAGATTTTCTAAGTTTTGCCTGATTCTTACAAAGACTAACTGAATTTTATGGTATATTCACCATCTATTTTCTTTGGGATAACAGTATTACTGGTACAAATTTAACATGTTATTACAATTGCATAATCTTTAATTTGATCCCATTTTTAAACTGGAAGTGAAAGTTTCTCACCCTTAGGTCTTGTTGGAAATGATTTCATTGACCAATAATTTTACGTTTGCATTTAGTTGTACATACACAGAGTATAGATCTCTATTGTTAAGGACACTGTGATACATATTTTTGTTTTATACTTTTTCACATTTTCACTTTTTCTTTTTTTTTGTTTTGTTTCTGTCATTTAAACAATGGTTTTGTTTCATTTCTGTTGGTTATTGACAGTCATATCAATCATAAACTTCAGCATAAAATCTGATGGTTTATTTATCAATATTACTGTAAGGGAAAAGTAATTCAATATCATCAGGACTGAAGCATTTTTTTTTTAGAAAAAGGTTGATGTTGCATGCATAATTTAATTTATTTTATTCAATCATTACAGATAAAAGGACAAATGTTGTTTCTCATTTTAGCTCTATCAATTTTATTGTAATATATATTGGAATGGAAAGTAGGAAAAATTTGTTCAGCAGTTTTTAATATATTTTTTTAATTGCCCGAGACCATATCTAGGACATATTGTGACATTCATTAAGGTGTTTTTAAACATCTTTGATTACTGTCCCGGTTCTAGGACAGATCCTGACATTATCAGATTAACATGTTATATATAGACTAACCTAAGTCTGTGATATCTGTATATGTAACACATGTAGGATAGTTCTATTTTTAGAATTGTAAATAATGCTACACATAGTGTAGATCTATTTATATATTGTTTCTATTTTAAACATCTACAATAAGGATCATGAGTTTGTTTTTTATCATGCCAAAAAAGAAAATGGAGCATACTTTTAACACATCTTTTTATCCACCTTAGGGAGGTAGACCTAAGTAATTGCAATTCCACGACAAGAGCACAAGTCTAATTAATGTTTTGTCTTTTTTTATTTCTTCACAGAGCAAAAAATTATCACAAACACCATACATAAAAAGCAAGAAGCCTGATTTTAACATTCTCTCCTCATGACTTGGTGATGTGTGTACACAAATAAATATCAGGTACACATTTACGTGTTGTACTAATGAACAAAAATAAACAATAAAATCCATAACCACTTGAAAGCCCTATGAATTTTAAAATACCAAATGATTTGTACATGTCAAGCTAAAACTACCATACATTGAAGCATTTCCGAACTTTCGTCGTACTTGATACATTTCCTGGTAAATATTATTTGGTAACAAAATCGAACATTACACAGCCTATTCAAAGATATTTATACAAGTGACCTTACTTTAAACAATACCATGAAGAGTTATCTGCCCATAGACAAAAAGAAAAGCCAACACAAAAATAACCCTACATGTATATATGGTACACCAGAGCTTATGTCTAAAGCATTTTCCACATATTTCAACACAAGGCCTTTAATTTACCTGTTAATTTATCCACAAATACACTCATGAATAATTCATTGCCTCCATTTGATTTATGGAAATTTATACTACACGTATACCTAAAAATCTACTTGTTTAATAAGCATGTAGAAAAAATTAATTTTGTTGATACCCTTACATTAATCAAGAAAAGATATGAATCAATGCAATTTTTTTTTGAGAAACACATGTATAATGAATAAATGTACCATCACACCTACATGAATACATTTGTGTACATTTTACATGTAAACAATATACATGAATATACATCAGTACTTTACATGAATAGTATACAGAAGAATACATTGTGGTTTTCGAGGTACAAACAAATTCAAATTATTATAAATTCAATGCTCATTACTTCACTTGACACAAAATTATTTTCTGGATTTTCTTGAGGTAAATTTATGGAAAAAGATTCCATGAGGTTGAATATATAGAAATTTTAAATGTTCCACAAATAAGAATCATGCAAAATAGTAATTACAATTAATCATCAAAGTTTACCATCCTGCAAACTAACAAATATAAGCACTAATTTCAGTTCAAGACTCAATAAAGAAACTTTTAATACCAATATACATTTCAAACACAAAGAAATAACATTCAAGCCTTTTGATCAGTCCTTACATAATACTGGAAACAACCTGTTAGAAGATAATGAGAAAACAGATTTTTTTACAGACAGACACCTGCTAGGTATTCTTAAAAATCTAAACTGTAAGCTAAAATATAAAAATGTTTTTCACCTTTACCATCAAAACAAGCTGACCTAGTACGTGAAATGAAAGGAAACTTTACAAAGAGAAGTTTAAAACCTACCATTTTCATAAATAGGTAATTTATTTGAATGAGATAATTTCATCTATAATGTCATCACTTGGATAAAATAACAAAGTTCGACACAAACATTGTATATACATGTATTCACAAATTCAATAAATATTTCTTCACTTGTATATACATAAACAATAAACATTTCTATATAACAATGCACCAAATATAAATATATGCAAAGCATGTGAATGAGTTCACGAATATTGGAAAAAAAATTATAACTAAATTGATGACCCATTTATTAAACTAGATAATCCATTAGTTAAATCCAACCATTTCTAACAATCGAAATCTGGTAGAAATAAAACCAAGGATTTTCCTAATTCAACAACTGGGCCGATATCTATTGCACGTTATGGAATCAGATGTATTTTGATCCATTACTTTAATCACACTTTTTGCAGCATTATATTAATGTAGCAGTACTTCCCTGTCATGTTTCTTGCTTTTGTCACATCTCAATTCAATGCTACAAAAAGTATGACTTTCACAAACATCAACCCCATAATCATATCCTTCCCATGACACTGGTTTCACAGGGAGTAATCAGAACTCCCATATTTTTTTTTCAATTTGCATAAACGTTGTTCTGTACAGTTAAAAATCAATTATTTAATGTTGTCAATGACTCTTACAAAAGTACTTTCCATAATTATCTTTTTTTGCATCTGAAAAAAAATCTAATTTTATGTCAAACATGAGAAGAATACTTCTAGGGTGAAATCTGTCACGAAAACATCGAAAAATAAAAAGAAGAACCAACTGGTCCTTCCACCTAAAAGCCAACTATCTGTCAAAATACATCTAAAGGAGATTCACTGTGAATATATTTTAATTATAAGAACCCACTGCCAATCTACAAAGCTCTACGTATGAGAACAATCCAACCACCATTCTCCAAAAGGGTACAACAGAATCACAACTTTTCGAGGGGAAGGAAATATCTCAAATTGTCCACCTACTTTCATTAGAAAGTGTGACCCTGAGAACTCATATTCTTCCCAATACAATGCATTTCATCATACATTCTTTTTCATATATGGTTAAAAACAGGATCAGTATAATTTTGAAATTTAATACAATGTTTCAGAGGAAAGCTCTTTGCAAAAACAAAGTTTTTTTGGGGAAAAACTGTAAAGTTTCTGATCATACAACAATACAACCCTTATTTACAAAGCAGTTACTAAATTTTCATGGGACGTCTAACTAAATGGAAACACTAAAATACTAAATAAACAGCCACTTTATGAGAAAAAAATGGTTGCATCCAATAAAACTTTATAGTAAATAATGGTCATGCCAAGTTCAGAACATATGAGGGTAATTTTTTGTATTATCTAGAGGCATCAATACATCAAACTAGCATGTACTGAACATTGGAACTGAAGTAATCCAGTTTACTGGTTCCTTCCTGCTTTCTTATGCTCTCAAAAGGCCAGCCTAACAATAGATACCAATAAATGTAACATAAACATACCCAAGTTTACAATACCCACTCAAAATTTGATTTGGTGTATGAAAAAAGAAAAAAAAGTGTTTTCCAACTCAAAATACAATGTGCATAAATATGTAAATTAGTGTATCACTCACATTAATATATATTAACATACACAATTTAAATACAATAGTGTAAGAACTATTCATATAGTGTAATACACTAATCACCATAGTGTAGTACTGTTTTCTTATTAACAGAGCTAGTCTCACTTTTAAAACCACAGTCTTTCTGAAGGCAGCTAGAAATATTGACTACACTACATTGTCTAGTTACACTAGAGTTATACAATGAGTATCAATCACTAACACTAAAAAAGTAATCACACTTGAAATAGAATTCACACTAGCAGTAAATTATTGAATATGGCATTGTTATCAACACTGGCAGTAATAAACCAAGTCTTTGACACTTGATTACACTACAGTTTTACACTATGTATTCATCAAAGTTTTTCAATAAGACTACAGTTTTACATTATGTATGGGTAAAGTTTTAATTACACTAACAATTGATTAAGGCAGTGTAATCACACCAGCAAGATGACAATAAAGCTCTGATCGGCATAAAACAAAGAATAAGCTCTGGAATGCTTCTTCCGTAGTATGCTCTGAACACAATCTGAAATGAAGAATTATTATCCATTTACAAATAGTGCTTACTTAAGTTCACAAAATTAACTACTAACAGTGTAATAAAGGACAGAGTCATGTGCAAACTTAGAATTCTCTATTTGTCACTAATCCTTATAAAGTTTTTCGTATTTGAAACACCTCATTATATATTTTCTTTTGATGACACATGGCATATTTCAACTAATTCTTGTGTAAAACACATAGAACTCAATTTGCTCAACATAGAAATAAGTGAGAAAAACCAGCCTTAGGAAATCCTCTGATAACATGATTCCATGTTTCAACAACTACTTCTTTTTAAGTCCATACTATCCCCCAACACAGAACATTTTTCATGCCTGCTGTATTTTTGGGGGTATTTAACTACACACAATAAACTGCTCTCTTACTACTTATCTAAATACCTACCTAGTTTTGGGGGCCATTAACAGCCATACCTCCACCACCTCCTCTAATTCCATGACTGGTACCTGTTGCTGGAGAACTTCCCTGGTGTTGTCCGGGTCTGATAGGCTTCGCTGTGGAGAAAAAAATGGTCAGGTAAATTAAGAGAAAACAAGCAATTCAGACTAACATATATTTAAGATCATAAGATACTAAGATCTTCACATGACCAGCAATACTATCACAGAAAAATAATTTAAGATGACCAGCAATGCTATCACAGAAATATAATTTAAGATGTCTGGCAATGCTATCATAGCAAAATAATTTGACATGACAAGCAATGTTGCCATAGCAGAAAATTTGATATGACAGAAATCATTTCATGTAATACCAAATCCTATCTCAGCAATTTACTTGACTTAAAACCATATACATTTGCAAATAATACATGTTTTCAATCTGCCAACTTTGTTATCATTTATAGTTCCACACTGATTATCAATGTTTTGGTAGAGTTCAAGCTGGGGTTGTTTCTACTCCAGCAATGCTAGAGGTTGTCTGGCAAGCTATTTTCTGACTTGGTGCCATCCTAACCTCTAGCATCTGACACGTTGAAAGTCACTGCAAATGTGAATTAGATATACATGTGTTTTAACACATTTTCAGTCTTTTATTTACATAAAAGAAGTTTAATTTACTTGAAATCGAGCGCTTAAAATCTTAAATATGTGATAAATACCTAGAAAACATTTGTAATGAAGACAAAACAAACTTAAAGTTGGTAAAGGAAATTCTTTGGTTAATTTGATATGTTCGTTTCGCAAATTTTAAAATCCGTAATTTTATCAACCGGAATTATGCATTCAAAAAGCTAAACACAAATATGAATTTCGTTAAACTGCATTTACAAAGGATTTCTAGGATTGCTGGATTTTCTCATCAGGTAGGTCATTTGTTTTTCTTCAGTTTAGTCACCTTCTACCATATCATGATAAAGAAACTGTATAAAATGTTTTAAATGGTAAATAGCATACTATAACTCTGCCGATTTCAAAGAACGGCGGAACGAGCGTTATGCAATATGGTGCTAGGAAGTAAGAGGTTGGGGTATGGAGGAACAGAATTCCAACCTTTTACGTTGTAGGAGTAGGGTCGTTTCCTTTCGGTGTAGTATTTAAACCCTCTCCTAATAGATTAAACCTTACCAATCTGAGCAGCATGTCCTCTCCTGGCCAAATTCTTCTGTCTAACTGCTTCCTTTATTCTATCTACCTCATGTTGGTACCTGTAAATAACAAAAGAAATGTTATGTAGAATATTAAAGAATAATAATAGGATAATCAGTTGGAAAGACTAATTAACCAATTAATTATCCTATTATTATATAGATTTTCTTTATAATTTATCGATATTTTCAACATGAATTTTAAATTCTGTGATTGGTGGATTGATATCAAAGTTGTGATGTTTTTGAAGGGAGAAAGTCTGAGAGTGATATTACCGAATTTATATCACAGTGTGAATTATTGAAATTTATTACATTGGGAATATTCGATAAAACACTATCTATGTAATAATTCTAACTTATCAAAGCATAGGATTAAAAATGAACTTTAAAGATTCACTGTAAAACCTATTTTTCATTCTTCTTGTCATACCAGTATGTAAATTTAGAATTTCACCAGCAGGCTGAACTCTGAAAGTGATGTGTTAGGTTTGAAGGAATGATTTGGGATATCTAAGATATTAACTGTATTGTCTTATGTCAGGACATTATCACTTGCCATCTTAGCAAGTGCTCAATAACCACGACTAGATAGATTGCAATTGTTTCCTTGCCTTTAATGAATTGGGTAGTGTATGTTTTACACATTGACAAGGGTGCAATGAAGTATAACATCATTACTATTTCCTTCATTTTGGAGTTCTCTTCAGTATGTTCGCTGCTCATGTTAAGATTTCTGACTCCCCTGGTTTTATCCACTTCATAGCATAAACATTTTTCGCCTGGTGACACCCACTTTTCCTTTCATAATTTCATCTTACACACCTCAAAATGTCATTTCAGAAGTTTCTTTTTATGAAATTTTTATTATTTCTTCTGGGTTTTTAATAAATAAAACCTACTCAGACGAAACATATCAAATTCCAAAGAAATAACTTTCCCGCCAAAATCTCAAATGCTTATATCTATAAAAAGCACAATGAACCATCATTTTTTTTTCTTTTCATATTGTTGTAGCATGAAAGATGTTAAAAGATTTCACAATCCTTTAAAATCCTTGTTGTTTTTTTAAACAGAGCAGCGAACATCTTCTAGCCTTTTTCTAAAAATGTCCTTACAAAATCAAACTATTGTTTTGTATCTTTCATGGCCATTCCTTTAATCTGTTTTTTTTTAGGAATGCTTTACTATTTAACTCTAATTATACCTCTTTCTGTCCCTCATAGCTCCCTCTTTAGCCTCTTTCAAAGCTCCTTCCAAAGATTTAACTCTCTCCATGGTAGCTCTCAATCTCTTCTCCAACTTCGGCAGTTCACATCTGAGATCAGCATTGTCTCTCACCAGCTGTTTGTGGACCTTGGTCAGCTGTTCCAAGTTATTCTCTAGGAATGAGATCTTCTGTTTCTGGGCTGCATTGCCTCCAATATCATCATCCTCTTCATCATCCTTCTTCATTTGTGACTGAAATTAAAAATATTATCATAAACATATAATACAAACACCTCTCCTCTATTTCAGTTGTACAACTGATAATAAAAAGCTGCACTGAAATACATGAAATCGTCCAACTTCCTTGTGCCATTGATTGTCTACAAATTTTAAATACTGTTAATGTATTAATTTTCACAGTGTACTAATTTTTGCTATTTTCGGCATGGACAGGAAACCGTGAAAAATTGTACCAGCAGAATTGATTTTAACACTAATATTACACGAATAATTTTTTCTAAACCGAGAAAATTGATACCCGCAATATGTTCACTTGACAGAATCTGTGAAAATTAAAACCTTTACAGTAATTATAAAAAAATCCATTCTCATATATTTGAGTAATTGTACAGCATGTGAACAAACAGCAGTGTAACATAATACATGAATATTAGTCAAAAGGTATTTTAAAAAGAAAATGTATAAAATATTTGTTATATTCATGAATGAAACTAAAAATTAACATTCCCATCACAATGTAAAATTTCCTTGGAAAACAATGCTCCTTCAGTCAAATCAACAAATTCAAAATTCAACAAACTAACATTGTGTACATAAAGCAGGCAAATTGATATTTAACTTCAGATAAATGTAACTCTTATTGGGTGTTAGTAAATGTTTTGTTAGGAATGTTGAGCACACTCACGTACTGTCTTGGAGATTGTTTATTTTGTTTTATTTTATAGATAGCAGTCATTTATCAAATGTTCCCATTGTAAAAAATTTCAATAATGCACATCAACACTAAATTTGGTAATTTCTCTCATCAAAACATCACAACATGTATATCAATCCGCCGTTTACAAAATTTGAATTTAATTTTGAAAATAGCAACAAATAAGGGAGAAAATCTACATGATAAATAGGATCAATTTGTTATCATGACAGAATAATCAAAATATGATCACTTTAGCATAGAATGCATTGATTTAACTCATGCGTGGAACAAGTTCTGCACTGCTTAAATCTAGGCACTCTTTGGCACTCATCATATTTTGATTATTCACTCTTTCCAATTAATTATCCTATTGACCTAGTGTAGGTCAAGATATGAGGCTGGCTTCAGAGTGTCTGTAGTAAACTTTAACTTAAGTTCTCTGGGGTAGATGCAATGTATCAAATCCCCAAAACTAGGATTTGTTTAAAGATAATACTTCATCTTTATAGCAGAAACTGAGATCAAAGGATCTAGCTATATGATGTTTATTTCTTTGGATTAGATCAGCCACAAAGTCATTTAAGTACATGCATTTTTGTGATAGCAATGCATTGAATTACCATTAAATGTAATGTAAACATTAGTGCATTACACATTACATTGAATTGCTTGAAAAAATGTAATGTATTGCGATGTGGAGTGTACACAGTTAATGTACTGACCTTCTTAACTCTGTTCTGGAGATCCTGAACAAATAATTTTCTCAGATTGTGTAGTGTTTGTAACTCCTTGGCCTGAAAATAAACAAATCAATCAAAAATTTAAGCAACATACAGTCAAGCCTATTGCTTGTAAAATACACAAACTATTGACTACCCTTAGTATTGTTCCTAAATTTCATACTGTAATATTGGCCCCTTTTGTTGAAAATGAGTCCCTGTTTTACTGTCAGTGGCCCCCTTGTGCAATTTTCTGGAATGAACACTGATATCCAAATAAAGTAAAAAGACAAAATTGTAGAAAATCTCTTCAGCAGCCATTACTTTGTAAAATAGTGAAGAAACAAACCCTCCAATCTTTTAAAGTACAAACAAACCCCTCCAATCTTTTAAATTACATACAAATCCCCTCCAATCTTTTAAAGTACATACTAACCCCTCCAACCTTTTTAAGTACATACTAACCCCTCCAACCTTTTAAGTACATACAAACCCCTCCAATCTTTTATCATTAACATGAATTTCCAGAGAGTTCAGTATAGTTTAAAAAAAAAGCAGAACTTATCTAACAGGCAATGTCCTAGATACTGACCAGTTTGATGAAGATACATACCACAGTTTCCTCCAATCCTTTAAGATCCTGTCTGGCTTGTTCCTTTCTGTCTATCTGTAATGTCAGCTCGTTCAGTTTGGCTGTCTTTTCAGACTCCTCTGCCTTAAGTTTGTCATAGTCGACCTGTAACTTGTCAAGTGCCAATGACAACTTCTGGTTTTGTCTGAAATAAAGATACAAATATTGTAAATAAATGTTCAGTACAAGTACATATCAGATACAGACACTATAGTGAGGTGATTTAAGATGGTGTAAAAAAAAACAACCACACAAACAACGTCTTTTTGGTCTACATATGTTATATTTTTATGTGACAATAGTCTTTTCTGTACTTAGATCTGTACTTTTGAGAAAACTACACTTTAATCTCCAACTAAAATCAACCAAATAAAAAAAAATCAAGAACAATAACTCTTGCAAAGTGCTTATTTCATGCACAATCTATATAAATTTTATCTCAAAAGTGCAGCACCCCAATGAACAACTAAGACTGGTTATGTGGTCTATATCTGTTTCAGAACAAGAAAAAAAAAGTAATTTTGGTAGTTTTTTGTCCTCCTGTCTGATTTTTAAAAAGACTACTACTTAAGTAGCACTTCAGGTAAGAATCATGCAAAATGTGATTCATTGGTAAAAAGTCTACATATTTTTAATTTTTCATATTTTGTTTGAATAGCCATAGTAAACAGAAATTAACATTCGGTTTTTATATAACCTGTGTTCATAGGAGATAAAAATTATATAGAATGCACTGCAGATTTCAAATTAAGGGAGATAACTCTGTAAATGACACTCAAATACAATAGAATTTATTGGATTTTCAATGTTGATTATCTCCTAAGGGCAGGATGATTTGAATAAATAATTACATATTTCATAGCACAGACCCAAAAAACAACCTAGTCACAAAAATACAAATATGTCACCTTTTTTGGGGTGTATCACATTTTTCAGATTTTGCATTATTCTTACAAAGACAGCTACTTAAAGACAGATATAAAGTAAGCATTTTCACTTCAACAAAAAATTTTGCCTGTAAAATACTTCAGCACTACACAATATAAGGACAATAGACTATTTGTTCTAAGAAAGATGAAGATATGTGTACATATACATGAATATCTTAAAGTAACATTAGGTAAAAAGCATAGTTGAAGATTGATAGTCACTCTTGACTGATTTTCACAAACATGCACCTATACCAATTATACAAGATTAATATAAGAACATGTATCTGGCCAATTTTAATTACATGTGTCTCTCTTACAGAAAGTAATCAACAAACTTCGTAATTTACATAATGGCTAAAGAAGGACCCTTATTTTCAATGATAAAGTTTCATACTCTTTAAGTTGGTCAATAAGTGACTGTTTGTTGTCAATCTCATCTCTAAGAGCAGTTAACTGTTTCTGATGACTTTCTCTATGCATCTCCATCTGTTGTTCAAGAGCTTCCTTCATGTCAGCATCTGATTTCACCTTCTCTTTCTCAGTAATGTGGATTTGTTCTGAAATAAAATAAAACACATGTAGTCTCGAAGTTAAAGAAAAAAAGATTGTTCATCCTTCCTATACAAACCCAGAATACCAAAATCTAAAATGGAAATGGGATTTTATATATGTTGAAGAACCAAATCCGCCATAAGCTGTAGGTCAACATTTTAAGCTCCAATGTTAAAGATGAAATATATAATTCCTGGATTTATCTTTTAATGTTTAGTCCATAAACACCACATGATCTGTACAAACTTTAAGTCATGAAGAAACCACCTACAAAATCGGTAAGTCCTAATAAATTCATAATATAATCACCCCACAAATAATTAAGGAAAGAGTCAACAGAAGAGTAAATTCTCTAGAATACAACAGTAAGTTTACAAATAATCCTACAGCCCTACCTTAATAACATCAGGAAGACGCTTATGATTAGTGGTTCACCCATATCTTAATCCCAGAAATCTTTTTTTGATTGGAAATCCTTCAGTAAGCCTCAAAGAAACTGTATTTGACAATAACAGCATAAACGAAAGTTGGTCACTAGAGATATTATCACTCACAAGTTAGGTTATGTTCTTATGCAGAAAAATATGGAAAAATTTCCATCCATAACTTTTACACTATAACCAGTCAAAAATTATTTCATGATACATAGCAGATCCAAGGAAATGAATGCAGGAAGAGTTGTTTTTAGGACGTAACAAAGTGTAAGAAATGTTTCATAATTATCTTGAGATATGATAAATCACCTCAACATGATTTTCAGATAATAATAATAATAATATAATAATAATAAAATCTTTATTTCAAGAGGGTTACACAGTTTACAAGCTAATCTTCCCTGAGGCCCTCACACACAAAAACTATATCAACTACAAATAAAAAATAAACAACACAACACAAAAACAAAAACTGATTTGGCAATATCAAATCACTTTAAGACAATTCAATATAGAACTTTAAAAAAAAAAAGTGCAAGCAGCAACAATTTTCTCTTTTAAGATACTCTATTCAAAAGTGTTGAGGTACTTCTTTAGATTGATTTTGAATGAGTTGCCAGTGGCTTGATTACGTAAATGTTTGGGTAACTTATTCCACAAGACAGACCCAGAATGTATGAATGAATGTCTGAAATGTTCAGTTTCAATTTTTGGGATTATCAAATTTCCTTGTTCAGCACTTCTTAGTGAATAAGGTTTGTTTCTTGAAACATAGTTAAACTTCTCTGATATGTAGCTTGGTGCTTCCCCATGGAGAGATTTATAGATTAATAGGTATTTGTGATATTTAATCCTTGTTTCTACTTTCATGATTCCTAATTTTTTTAACAAGGGTTCTGATGGACCCATACTTAAAAAATACAGCAAAATCTAGAAGCTTGAATTTTTACCTTGTGCTCTGAGTTTAGCGATCTCTTCATTGAGAGAGTCTACATTCTCTTGAAGTAACCTCTTCTTGTGGTCAATATCTTTGATGGTCTCATTCAGTGAGCTCATCTTAGCTTCATGCTGAAAACAAATGGACATATTAAAAGTCAGATTAAATTTGGTGGAAACAATGTCCTATTTCACCTGCTAACAAGCAAACAATTATGCATCTGACTTTGGAGACATACAGGGATGGTGAAAATCTTTAAAACAAGTGGTGCACCAAACACTGAAATAATTGTCATTTTCTTCAATTTCTACATGTAGAACATTAAGAATCTAACAACACTAAGTATGCAAGACACCTTGGACTCCCGCAGGTGTCTCAGATTTCCAAGTCTCGCATTTTCTACAGGAGTTCTTTTTCTCACTTTTAGAATTTTGTGATTATTTTATATAATATATAATGCTCTGCTTGATAAAATTCCTTTGTATTCATAGGACATCACGAAATCTTCTATTGTGATGTCACGATTGTCGCACGTTTTATCTTGTCCACAGATGAGATTCAGACATCTCACATTCCTTAAAATAGGAATGTGTTTGTCTATTTAATGAGAAAATTATTGTTCATTTTGATTAAAAAGGCATTTTTTTCTATAGGTAAGATTTTTCACAAAAAAATATAGCTGACCAATTCAAACATCGGCAGACTTGAATTCCTTTTTAAAAAAAAATGGGTACAGGAATTGGTTAACTATACAACTACCTACTTCATGTATATTCTCATCTGAAACCAATAAATATTGCTCTGTGACAAGACATAAGCAAAATGCATAAATAGCTATATTACCTGTTGGATAGTTAGCTGACAATCTGACAACTCCTTCTCAGCTGTTTCTAACTTCTTATTGACCTCTGCACTGTTAGTTTCAAAGTTAGATGACCTGGTAACCAAGGATTTTACCTCTGACTTCATTCTACTGATATAAAGCCTGGCAACAGTGAAGTCTTCTTCCAACTTTTCTGTTTGTCCAAATGATGGCTGAAAAGAAACAGTGATAGACGTGTTTTTGTACAAATATACCTTTAATAATATTCTATTTCAGTTACATGAAGGTCCTCTACTTCATACCAATATCTCTTATTCTTGTACAACATTTGCTGCAACAATGAATTTCAGTTTCATTACTGACTCCTTAAAAAAATTTAAATGAATCATTTAAAAATATTTTAATTACATTTTCACAGATATATTCAGCAGTTCTAATTATCACAAATAACTTTTTATTGAATTCCTGTCAACTCAATTTTCAACTGTCAAATTTACAAATGATGCTTTCAAATCTTCCAATACAATAGTACATGATCTCCTAATTTCAACTACTTAAGGAGATAGACCTAGGGTAAGGGACACAACTCATACAGATCATTGGAACGTTAGTATTCATTATTTTAAATCAATCTCATGTAAGCATCAAAGTAACTTTGACTGATTTCATTCTGTTTCATATGAAAGCTTGATAGGCTTTGGTGAAATTGAATATGATACAAACAGATCACTGATTTCAAGAGTTATGTCCCTTATCCTAGGTCTACCTACTTAATTCCATGTCGGTTATATGAAAGATTGTTACACAAAACTGCATCTTAGTTTTCACAATTTTAGCATACATTGTGTTGTAATCAAGAATTAACCATTTACTATGACCAAAAACACCTTATTTTGGGGAAATTTAATTTTCAAATTATCAAGTTTATCAAATGAATGAACTAAATATTGACTTGCTGTATTCATCATTTGATGTTAATATACATGTAGCTTTATGAAGCTGAAATTGATAACACATTTTTTCTATATTGAAAAACAAACCTTAGAATCTCCACTACCCACAATACTTCCAAAATCACCAAGATAAAAACATACCTTAGAATCTCCACTACCCACAATACTTCCAAAATCACCAAGATAAAAACATACCTTAGAATCTCCACTGTCCACAATACTTCCAAAATCACCAAGATAAAAATTAACCTTAGAATCTCCACTACCCACAATACTTCCAAAATCACCAAGATAAAAACATACCTTAGAATCTCCACTGTCCACAATACTTCCAAAATCACCAAGATGAAAACATACCTTAGAATCTCCACTGTCCACAATACTTCCAATATCACCAAGATAAAAATTAACCTTAGAATCTCCACTGTCCACAATACTTCCAATATCACCAAGATAAAACAAACCTTAGAATCTCCACTGTCCACAATACTTCCAATATCACCAAGATAAAAACATACCTTAGAATCTCCACTGCCCACAATACTTCCAATATCACCAAGATAAAAACATACCTTAGAATCTCCACTGTCCACAATACTTCCAAAATCACCAAGATAAAAACATACCTTAGAATCTCCACTGCCCACAACACTTCCAAAATCACCAAGATAAAAACAAACCTTAGAATCTCCACTACCCACAATACTTCCAAAATCACCAAGATAAAAATTAACCTTAGATTCTCCACTGCCTACAATACTTCCAAAATCACCAAGATAAAAACAAACCTTAGAATCTCCACTGCCCACAATACTTCCAAAATCACCAAGATAAAAACAAACCTTAGAATCTCCACTGCCCACAATACTTCCAAAATCACCAAGATAAAAACATATCTTAGAATCTCCACTGCCCACAATACTTCCAATATCACCAAGATAAAAACAAACCTTAGAATCTCCACTGCCCACAATACTTCCGAAATCACCAAGATAAAAACATATCTTAGAATCTCCACTGTCCACAATACTTCCAATATCACCAAGATAAAAACATATCTTAGAATCTCCACTGTCCACAATACTTCCAATATCACCAAGATAAAAACAAACCTTAGAATCTCCACTGCCTACAATACTTCCAATATCACCAAGATCTTTTAGCAGGCCTGTCATCATGTCAGTCACACGTTTCTTCTGATGTGTCACAGAGTCCTTCGTGGATTCAAACTCAGACTGAAGAGCATTCAGTGCATTCTGTTTGGAGGAAAAACAAACAAATGATAAACAGCGTATACATATTCTTTCATACACAGGCAAATTATTTAACATGATTTTCACCAGAATTGAGCAAATAAAATTTGTGACAGATTTCAGGCCTTCGCATGAATATCATGTGAAATCCTCATATGAAGTTCATGTTAACTGAATTTTATGTGAAAAACACTTCAATTTTATGTCAAGTTCACCTGAACAATATTTGCCTGTGCTAGTTAGCATAAAAATCATCTTTCCTACAATAGAATCCAACATGCAAAATAACTAATAGGCTAATTTTCATTTGTAATGTGAATGTCTAGATCCCTAATGCATTACATTTTTTTAAATAAAAAAATTAATTTTATTATAAATACAAACTTTGAATTAAAATCTAAAATATCTTAAATCTATCCATCAGTTTTGATGCTGCAGTATGTTTGGTCAATATTGTCTACTGCAACACTACTTACAAATTTAAATAGAATAAAAAGAACGAATTTAAAACTTCTTTTAACCATTTCAAATTGCAATATTTCTCGGATATAGCACTGCTGATAAATTTTTGTAGAAGCTTTCTGATATACTTGTACAGTGAAACCTGAATAAAAGAAACCATGAAAATCTGAAAATGATCTGAGAGTAATTTCAAAGTCACGTTATATTATTTTCAATGTATTTTTAACCTTGCTAAACCAAACATAGTATAAAGTCAAAATGGGGTACAGTTTTGACAGGTTTTACAGTATTTATAGGAGTACATACTGTTTTTTTGTTAAGTTCCTCAGTCAGAGCCTCATTCTCAGTGTTCTTGGCATCCACTTCCTGTGACTTCTGGTCATAGTTCATGGCAAGTTCTTCCAAAGCTTGGAGAACTTCTTTCACTTCATCCTTGGCTGACTCATTATCAGTCTGGATACGGGCCATCTCCTGCTGGAGCACATCGTAATCTTTCTTTCCGGAGCTGATGAGATCTTCCTGTTCCATCATCTGTTCCTTCAATCTCTCTATCATCTGGACTTGGTTACTGATTTCATCATCCTATAAACAGAATGTAAACATAAATAGAAAGTCATTTCAAAGTTATCTAAGATGAAGTTAGAAATACTATTGAGGATTTTTTGTTGTTAGAGTACCAAGTGGTTTTTGTTGTTTGTTCATATCATGTTTTCAAACTTACAATGAAATTTTGTTTGAAAACTTCAATGGTTAAATAAACTTAATGAGTTCAAGAATCCTTGAAAATTGATATCAAGAATTAAAAGCACCTTTACAGTGAGTGCTTACTCAATCGCCTAACTAAGTTAAAAATGACAACAGTATCATGATCACTTACGTAAGCTGCTCTATGGATAATTCAAAATATAAAACATTTACGGACTCCTCAAGAAGAAAGGCTTTGTTAACCCAACCAATGATAAAACAATGGCCAAAAAACATTTCATAGGCTGACATCATCATCCCATTGTCGTCTCCTTGAAATATTCACTATAACTATTCTCCTTACATGAATCACAACTATGCAAGTGTTATAAATTTGTTCCAATGGCTCAATAATGAGAAATATCTATACATCTTGGAATTAAATATTTAATTTGTTCATTTTCATTACATTTTAGGGAACAATAATCATAATCCAATTCCCTGAAAATCATATTATCTTTTAACAGTAATATCCCAGGTATTTAGGAACAAATTTATCATCTCTAACTGACCTTTTCATCCAGTTGGGCATACAGTTTAACCCTCTCTGCGTCCCATTGAGTTTTCTCAGCCTCATTTATTGCACTAAGGTTGCCGATGCTGGTCTCCATCAGACTTGGTTGAGCTGCTCCCTCTGGAACCTCAGAATCTATAGATGTTATACTGGTCTTCATATCCACTTGTTCATCGGATGATACTGGCTGACCTATGGTAGAAATTCAAAATAAAAAAACAAGTCAAGTTTCATGAAATTCTGTTCAGTACTTTCAAAGGAGTTGGGATGACAAAAAGAGGATGGACACATAAATAATATTTTACTTTCCACAATTTTGTTGCGTGAGATATAATAAGTAGATCAATTGTTCAGTATGATTGCAGATGTGTTTAGCCAAAGCTATAACATGACATAATTTCCACTGTAACGATGCTTGTAATAATCTTAACAGTTGTGATTCTCTACAATATATGTACACTTAATGCTTATACTGCATTGAAAATTTGTAAAAATTAATTGAGACTCTGTAGAGGAAACCACTTTTGTCATGCCAAATTTTCATGCATTTTACTGTCATTTGCAATAGACCATACTTACGTGCAACATAACAATAAAATTAGTATACAAGATTTCTTAGTCATATCCTCAACAAAAGTCTTAAAGACTAGAAAAACTGTAAGCAATGCTCACTAACTTATCAAAGACCAAGTATATCCCCTGAATATGATCATTATATGTGCTGTAGGATCTTAACTTACCACTTCTCCATGCCTTCAGCTCAGCCTCTAACTTCTGTATAAACCCTTTCAGCTTGGCATTCTTTTCCTTTTCTTTCTCGTATCTTCTCTTCCATTCATCAGCAGTGAGCTCTTCATTAACTTTAACAACATTCTTAATGGTCTTGGCTCTGTAATAAGCCAAAACATTAGTCAAACATATAGATAAACAAAATACTCAATTCCTACATGTAATTTTGACATTATTTCTATGTATATTAGAAGACGGTTTTAAAATAAAGAGCTGCACTTTAAGCGTATGATACGCCCGTTGCCCTTTTACCTTGTGCTTATGCTTTTAAAGAATTCATATGATCAACTAAAAATACTAAGAGCCCTGTCAAATACCCCCTCCCCAAAAAAAAGGGAAAAAAATGCACAAAAAAAATTGACACCATCAAGGCTACCTCAAATTTAGCTAAGTTTGTTGTCTTGATTTTTCACCCATACATTTCTATCTTGTTCAAAACACACTTCTCTGAGAAGTTTACCAAGTACCTTTTATATTCATTATTCAATAATCATAACAAATGGTCTGTTTTCAACAATTTTTCAAATTAAAACTTTATAACATGGAAAAGTAAATACAAATCAGAAGGGAGCTTACTTCAATAGATATGAACAATTCACCAAAGTTTCATATAAGTTAGTGAAAGTGTTTCTGAGTAATTGTGCGAAAACTTGAAAATCCCACTTTTCTTGGTATAAAAATTCTTAACATGGAAACAATATATCTGAAATTTATAAAAATCAAAAGGGAGCTTACGTCAATAGATATGAACAATTCATCAAAGTTTCATAAAAGTTGATGAAAGTGTTATTGAGTTTTTGAGCAAAAACTTGAAAATAACCCTATTTTTTTAAGTATAAAAATTAATTACATGGAAACAATAAATCTGAAATTTATAAAAATCGAAAGGGAACTTACGTCAATAGATATGATCAATTCACCAAAGTTTCATAAAAGTAGGTGAAAGTGTTTTTGAGTTATTGTCCGAAAACTTGAAAATCCCCCTTTTTTTCAGTAAAAAAATTCATAACATGGAACAAAAAATCTGAAATTCATAAAAACTGAAAAGGAGCTTATGTCAATAAATAGAAAGCGTTTCTGAGTTATTATCCGAAGTGTGGATGATGGACAGACAGACAACAGTATACCATAATACGCCCCGTCTTAGATGGGTGTATAAAAAGCTCAACCAAGCTTGTTACCAAATCATAGTCATTTACAAATTTTGTTGTATTTGCTATGTTGTATTCATTATTGTCTACATAAATGTGTTTAATGGCTCATCAACTTGTTTTGCAAGGCAACTGAAACCTGCCTTACAAGATAAACAATTTAAATCGAAATTACTAAAATCACAAATAAAACTAGTAGTAACATGAAGTTGGACGTGTTGTTGTGCTTGGTATGCCCAAACTCGTTATAGTTAACAATTTATGCCCCATCTACTTGTATATCACAACAAACACCAAATTAGAAATCAATCCATCTCATTGAGTGAGGGTATAAAAAATGAATTGAAATGGTTAAATTTAGATTAGAAAACAAATTCCTTTAATATGGAAACAAATAAAATCTTAATTCAATACCAACCTTTGACCAAACATGAGTGTAGATTTGGTTTCTGACTCATTAAATGAAGCAGGTGAACAACAGATGACAATGGTAGTACGAGCGTTTCCACCCAAACTTTCCTGTAGAATTCTCGTCAATTTACTGTCTCTGTACGGTACATGGCTTTTCTGAAACATACAACACAAAAATAATACATCCATAAATATGAAATTACTACAAAGATGAAAATAGAAAATCTTCTGCTTCTTTTCTTAATCTGAAGGAATAATTAACAATATCGTCAACACTGACAAGAACTCTTAGTCAGGGAATACGCTTTAAAATTTCCCTATATGTGCCCACCCAACTGGCATAAAATGTATTTTAGAATTTTTCGTAAAAGGTGCTTGGTATTGACAACTTGGCCTCTATAAAGCCTTTCCCTCCAATTTAAATTTCTTGCTTCTTGCTTAAATCAACTGCAGTATTTTCAATTTATTCAATGGAGAATTTCCTTATACACAATATGTAATCATCACTAATTTTTGCTAATATGTTAGAGTTAGTCATTTCTGCTTCATAGCTCTCTAGGGGATAATTCAATTGTATCATGATTAAAAACAAAGGTCCTCTAAATACTGGCTGACTTTTTTTATGATGTTTTTGCTTTAAGCACTTTTTACTTCAAAAATGAATTATAGAACTTAAAAAAATCGTCTTGATATGAAAAACTTACATTTCCATCAGCTAGAGCCGAGATGACATTACCAAGGGCAGATAATGACTTGTTGATATTTTTAGCTTCATCTAAAGTTGAACCTTCGGCTCCTGTTTTGCTGACCTAAAAGCATCAATAATAAAAATTATCTTATACAAGTCCTAAATAAAAACCAGTTAATTAAAATATATCAAGTTTACAGGAAGAATGTCCCAGGTTAATTTATATAGATTCCAAACATATATGAAGAGTACTACACCTATACACTTCCAACTAAATTGACCTCATACAATTTGACTTTTGATTTGTAATGTTGAATTCCATACCTTAACAATTCCAACTAAAATAACTAGATACTGTTTTTCTTTTCTGATTTGCAATGTTTGAATTCCAAAAGTTATCAATTCCAACTAAAAAAACTACATACATTGTGCCATTTTGATTGGCAATGAAGAGGACAATACCTTTTCACTTCCAGCTAAATCGATTAGATATAATTTGCTATTTTGAATTTCAATTAAGAGAACCATACCTTTTCACTACCAGCTAAATCGACTAGATATAGTTTTCCATTTAATTTCTTTTCTGTTTCTAAATGTTCCTGTTTTACATTAATCAAGAATACACTGTGACTTCTAGAACTGTGCTCATTCATGTCTAAAAAAAATAAAGTAATACAGTTAAGTAGCCTGTCCACTTAATATACAAGACGCACGCAGGAGGGGAGGGGGGAATTTATTGGTTTAAAGATCTTTATTCTTTTTATGTTGTAAAAATGTTGCAAAGTATTGAAATTCAACAGTGGCTTCAAGTAGCAGTTAAAAAATAAATATCAATGAAGTAAAACAGAATTAATAAGCTTAGTAATTGCAGGGGTAGGTTATACATGTATAGTATTATAGAGTTCTTGAACATTGCTTGCTTGTGTCTGACAATATAAAGCAACAAAGTTAAGAACATTTTGGTGGTGAATACAGCAGGGAGCAAGACGAAATAGCCTTAAAAGATTTGACTTACTTCCAACAGCCAAATTTTCATAAGATTTGATTAAATTTTCACAGCCAAATGTTCGTAAGGTTTGGCATACATTTTAGAGCAACATGTTCTTACATTGTACTTCTTACAGTCAAATGTTTGTGAGATTGGACTCACTTTTTACAGCTATGTGTTTGTAAGAATTGACTTACATGTTACAGCAACATGTCTGTTAGATTTGACTCACTTGTTACAGCTACATGTCTGTAATGTTTGACTCACTTGTTACAGCTACATGTCTGTTAGACTTGACTCACTTGTTACAGCTACATGTCTGTTAGACTTGACTCACTTGTTACAGCTACATGTCTGCTAGACTTGACTCACTTGTTACAACTACATGTCTGTTAGATTTGACTCACTTGTTACGGCTACATGTCTGTAATGTTTGACTCACTTGTTACAGCTACATGTCTGTTAGATTTGACTCACTTGTTACAGCTACATGTCTGTTAGACTTGACTCACTTGTTACAGCTACATGTCTGTTAGACTTGACTCACTTGTTACAGTTACATGTCTGTTAGACTTGACTCACTTGTTACGGCTACATGTCTGTAATGTTTGACTCACTTGTTACAGCTACATGTCTGTAATGTTTGACTAACTTGTTACAGCTACATGTCTGTTAGACTTGACTCACTTGTTACAGCTACATGTCTGTTAGACTTGACTCACTTGTTACAGTTACATGTCTGTTAGACTTGACTCACTTGTTACGGCTACATGTCTGTAATGTTTGACTCACTTGTTACAGCTACATGTCTGTAATGTTTGACTAACTTGTTACAGCTACATGTCTGTTAGATTTGACTCACTTGTTACGGCTACATGTCTGTAATGTTTGACTCACTTGTTACAGCTACATGTCTGTTAGACTTGACTCACTTGTTACAGCTACATGTCTGTTAGACTTGACTCACTTGTTACGGCTACATGTCTGTTAGATTTGACTCACTTGTTACGGCTACATGTCTGTAATATTTGACTCACTTGTTACAGCTATGTCTGTAATGTTTGACTCACTTGTTACAGCTACATGTCTGTAAGACTTGACTCACTTGTTACAGCTACATGTCTGTTAGACTTGACTCACTTGTTACAGCTACATGTCTGTTAGATTTGACTCACTTGTTACGGCTACATGTCTGTAATGTTTGACTCACTTGTTACAGCTACATGTCTGTAATGTTTGACTCACTTGTTACAGCTATATGTCTGTAATGTTTGACTCACTTGTTACAGCTACATGTCTGTTAGACTTGACTCACTTGTTAGGGCTACATGTCTGTAATGTTTGATTCACTTGTTACAGCTACATGTCTGTAATGTTTGACTCACTTGTTACAGCTACATGTCTGTTAGACTTGACTTACTTGTTACAGCTACATGTCTGTTAGACTTGACTCACTTGTTAGGGCTACATGTCTGTAATGTTTGATTCACTTGTTACAGCTACATGTCTGTAATGTTTGACTCACTTGTTACAGCTACATGTCTGTTAGACTTGACTTACTTGTTACAGCTACATGTCTGTTAGACTTGACTCACTTGTTACAGCTACATGTCTGTTAGATTTGACTCACTTGTTACGGCTACATGTCTGTAATGTTTGACTCACTTGTTACAGCTACATGTCTGTTAGACTTGACTTACTTGTTACAGCTACATGTCTGTTAGACTTGACTCACTTGTTACGGCAACATGTCTGTTAGATTTGACTCACTTGTTACGGCTACATGTCTGTAATATTTGACTCACTTGTTACAGCTACGTCTGTAATGTTTGACTCACTTGTTATAGCTACATGTCTGTAATATTTGACTCACTTGTTACAGCTACATGTCTGTTAGACTTGACTTACTTGTTACAGCTACATGTCTGTTAGATTTCCCCTCTTCTATTGCTTCCATCACCTCCTCAGGACTAGATACAAATCGTTCTGTTGCTCCCTAAAACCAGATAGAAACTTTACTGAGGGGTTGTTCCTAATATCATTTACATGATTTGAATCAGAATATTTTTTAATCTTTAGACTAATTAGAAGTATCACTCTTGCGTGTATACTATATATTCGAATACTTTTAAGATGTAAATCGGAGAGATCATAAAACAGTCTTAATTTCAAAATTGAGTTTGTACTATTTCCTTCCCATTTAAAGAAAGTTTATAATTTCTAATCCACAGGTCCAACATTTTCTCACTACTGAGACAAAATCATACAGTTTCCTTACTTCTTAGGCAAATATATTCCTATTTAAAGCCTTGTGACATTTCACTGTGTAATCTATAAACACAAAGCGTATTTATAAGGTAAGAAAGAATCAATCACAGCCAAAACTGAAGACTAATAGGATAATTAATTGGAAAGAGTGAATAACCAAAATATTATCACGAGTGCCGAAGAACACCTAGATTTAACGAGTGTGAAGAACTTGTTCCGTGCACCAGTTAAATCCTCAAGCAATCTTGGCAAGAGTGATAATTTTTCGTTATTCATGATAACCAATTGATTATCATATTTATTATATAGATTTTCTTCAAAATTCATCAATATTTCCAACATGAATTTAAAATTCTGTGATTGGCATACTGATATCAAAATTGTGACGTTTTGGCGGGAGAAATTCCGAGAGCGAAATTACCGAATTTATTTCATGGTGTAAATTATCAAATTTCACTTCACTGGGAACATTCGATAGAACACTGATGTCTATATAATAAAAGGAAATAACTTTGGGTAAAACTTCATTGTTTTCTCAATGATATGAAAACTCTGTGGCCCATATTCAGCAGTGTTAGATTTCTAATATCCTGAATTCACTTTACCTTAACATAAGTGACTTTGTTTTTGTCTTCATGGACTGATAGATTGGTCTTAGAAACTGAAAGAAAAAAATGTATAGTCATTTAAAACAAGGATGCTTTTAGAAGGATGAACATGGAAGCAAAACATAAGCAAAATCAGAAGTTAATATACAGTTCAGAATATATAATTGTAACCTTATACAGTCGGTAGCTCAAACTCCAAGGGAACATTGAAATGACATAAGTATTACCTGTAATTAACTAAAATGACACTGATTAATGATAGGGTTTGAGTTCTTCACACCTTTTATTAACCAAGCTGACAAAATGGCTGACGAGTTTAAGTTAGTGAGGCTAATTCTCTAAGGTTTATTACCCAACGGACTGACTAGTCAGATCGAGTGTTCGAGAAATTTAAGTTTGGGAAATCGATGGTATTTATACTGATTATATAGGAGAACATTTTGGTACTTTGAATTGTGTTCAAGAAATCCCGGGTGTGTGAGCCATCTGAGTTCGAGCGTGTGAAGTTCGATTGTAATTTGAATTTGGAAAATAGGAAATACCACAAACAGTGGAAGAATATAATTTCTGTTTAAATGATATAATGATGGTAACTGAGGTCAAAATCCATTGAAGGATTTTAGAGTGTCAACAAAAATATACTGAAATACCACTGGATGGAATAATTTGTGAAGGATGCACCTATGCCAGAAATTTATGACTTTTTAATTTTTTTAATTTTCAGAAAATTTTGAGTTATGAAATTTTCTAATTTTATTTTCCAGTGTTCAGTGGAAAATGAATGCTAGTGAGTCTTCTGACAGAGGAATTACTGATTTTTATGACAATTTTTCAATGTATGAACTCTGATTACAAATTCCATATTCTTGGTACAATATCACTTACTATCTAGCAGATCTCTAATTTTGTCCATGTATATTTCAAAGTATGAGACCTAAAAACAAATAATTAAAAATTAATAACACAATAAATTGATGAGCAATTTGCATAAAGCCTCCAACCTTAAGTACATTTCAAATTACAAGATTTTCTGTTTTAAGACAAATTTTAATATTTCTTATCTAAATTTGTATGTTTCGTGAAATGGCTTCATATTAGAAGAATAGTCCATTGAGCAATTTTTTCCCAAACTACATGCACAAGTTAGTTCAACAATAAGGCCAACTAAATAATTTCATGGTTTTGAGAATATCCCATTTTTATGCACATATCAATGAAATAAATATATATCTATATACTTGAATATGTATGAACTGACTAAATAGGGAAAAACACTTCCCTAATCCTGTTTTACTGGAAATACCCTTTGTAAATAGCATCCTCATTGATTTCTAGGGCAAATAATATGTAATAAAATAAAAAGCCTCAAACATCATGGGTTTTCAAGAGGCCTTAGACCCACCCATTATGAATAGGCTAATACCTTAATATGGAATTCCAGGTTTTCATCCATTTGATAGATGTAGTTAAATATATCAGCAATAATCCTTGGTATAATACCCTGCATGTGGCTATCACCCAACACACCCTGAAAATAAAATTCAGAATTTAAAACCGATACCATGTCATAATTTCAAAGTTAAAATTCATGACATGTAGTAAATTGGACGAGAGACCGTAGTCCAATCTAAACATACTTTTTTCAGTTACTGATTTACTTCGTCATTTATCCCATTTCTAGGTTGCATTTTGTTGCTATCTCAATTCTCTTTTAATCCATCAAGTCGTCACCCTTACAACATACATGACATAATACAACAGGTGCCAAATTTCACCTATGACCCCTTCTTTAAAGGTAGTCACTCCCAATTAACAGATACCCCTGTTATATAGGGTACAATACATCGGTCTTAGTATTAGTGTGTGGGCTGAGATAACCCCCCGTGCATCCCCCCCCCACTCATCAACCAAAATATGATTTTCAGGTACCCTTTTACCTCCCATTTACAAATCTCTTTGTCGCCAAAAAATAAACTGAAGCATTTTTGTATTTTTTGGCTACTTTTTATATCTCGTTGAGGCATAAATCATTTTTGATTCTACGAACTTCTTCTTGCTACAGAATGAAGTAAACTGACATGTGTATGTATCATCATGTAGCCCAGTATCTGCACTTTACAATGGTAACAAGAAAGCTGCGGTAATTGTAGTTGAATATATAAAAGCTTGTTCGAAGTATGGTATCTGAAAAAAATGCCAATTACAGGTGAAATTGAAGAAAATATCAAATTCCGAAAATTCCCCTTTTTATGAAAAACTCATTACTGTCACATTGAAACTGAAAAGAATGTGCCTGAAATGAGAAGATGTGTTGAATACATCGACAATTAAAACAATAGTACCAAACATGTCTACCGTACACCGTTTATATGCCGAAAATTAACATTTTAGTTCATGTTGAGGCATTTTCTTTCATGGGCAGCTTTGGCAATTTTCCACCTAACTTGACTTGGAAAAGTTCAAATATTTAATATTTGGGCTCATTTTGAAGCTAAGACACTACATAAATGTACCGTATCACACAAAAGCTTGTTTCAACTATGGTAATTTAAAAAAAATATTGGGTGATATAGAAGAAAATTCAGAAATTCTGAAAATACCCCTTTTACGATTTTATAGTACATGTAATTGTTACCCCAAAAGGAAAATCTAAGTGCCTTAATTGATCAGATATGTTGGGTACATCATTATCTTAATTATGAATGCCTAAAATATGAGTTTTATGGTGTCAGTATGCTTTGAATGAGAATTCTGTTTAATACTGAGACCAGTTTTCTAGGGGTAGGGGTAATATTTTTAACATTTTTTGAAAATCCTTTCTTGAAAATTAGGTTTTCATGGTTCATTTATGTAGAAAATTAAATTATCTATCGAATGATACCAAATTTGAGATGTTTTAGTTGAGCAATAACTTGCAGGCGAATTTATGTGACTTTTGGCAAAAAAATCATAAATCCAATTTTTTGCATTTTTCGATAAATTCTGACTACGAAAATCGCTAAAATTCATCAAAAGAACTCTAGAAGTATAAATTGTGATAACAATAAACAGAAAATACCAAATAAGCCATTTTTTACTGAAGCATTAACATTCTAGGGGTTTTGACATTGAAAAAATATGTCAATTTAAGCGATCCTTCAGCGGGGTAGGGGTGATTTTTTTTTCATTTTACCCCATAACCCTAAGTGTTACTGCAACTTTCTTGGTCTCATTGTAAAGCTTACACATAAGGCTACATGATGATACCAAAATTTGTTTAATTTGTATACACATGCAATTCCAGTGGGGTACAAATATAGGCTTATACTGAAAAAGAATCTGAGGATATTCCTTGACGACAAATTGATTTGGTAATGGGAGGTATAAAGGTACATATGTACCTAACAATCACCATGAAGTTGATGAGTGGGGTGCACGGTAGACCCTCCCAGCCCATGGACTACATCGTAATAAAGGAAATTATGAACATTTTTTTAAGACAAATTATGTCAGCATTCTTTACGAAATAGATTTCTAACTTGTATGACTGACAACAAATTTGACCTTTTCCTCCTATATAATCAGTCGAAAACTTCCCAAATTTCTGTCTGACCAACTGAATTTTTGTCTGACAACTGTCAGATGATATGTCAGATGTTTTTTGTACAACAATATTCACATCCCAATATGGTAATTTTACATCCTGGTTGCTCCTTTACTTTTATTTCCTTGTATGAGTTATTTTGGTTAGTGTGAAAGTATTATTGTTTGTGGGGTACCAATTTTTGTGGTTTTCGTGGATAGGCTAAAGCACGAAATTTGGTTCCCAATGAAAAAAGAAATTTACATTGATGTGTATACTGAAAATCTCGAAACCATGAATTCAAGAATCCACAAATTTGTGTTTCTTCCCTAGTCTACAAAAATTGGTATCCACGAATTAAAGTACTTCCAAGGTATTTCATATTCTTCATTGTGTGTGTCTATTTCTTCTGTTTGGTCTTTAACGTTGGAATAAATTCTTTTGATTACCATTTGAATCTTGGTTCACTTGATTACTCTTTCTATGTACAACACACAATTTTACATGAACTACCGTAAACCAATTTTTTCCATTGTAACTATTTTATAAACAATTGTCCAGTGATATACAATAATCTTACCTCCATGGTATGGGTTTTACCACTAGATGTCTGACCATAGGCAAATATTGTTCCATTGTATCCAGCTAATACATCTGTAATATACAAAAAAATATATGTATAGGTTATGTCAACTTCTAACATTCGGAGTAAGGCAGGAGCAATCATGGTAAAGTAAATACTTCAGTCAGGTTGTGTCACCTTCTAACTATAGGAATAAGGCAGGAGCAATAATGGTAAAGTAAATACTTCAGTCAGGTTGTGTCACCTTCTAACCATAGGAATAAGGCAGGAGCAACCATGGTAAAGTAAATACCACAGTTGGGTTATGTCAACTTGTAACCATTGAAATAAGGCAGGAACAACCATGGTAAAGTAAATACGTCAGTCAGGTTGTGTCAACTTCTAACCATTGGAGTAAGGCAGGAGCAATCATGGTAAAGTTAATACGGCAGTCAAAACATTTGATTTAACAACAAAAACACTGTTTATCTACACTATCATTTATCATACTATAGGTAAAGGAGGCCTATCTTAATCTCATGCTACAGCAAGAAAGCCCAAGTAAACAGTGATTGGGATTAATATGGACCATTTAAAATAATTTTATGAATTTCAATAGGCATACTTTGTGAATGTTTCAGATAAATGACATATTAACTCAATCCTATCCCAAACACTGAGTTTATGAACCTTTGTCGTATGAATTTACTCTGATAAAAAATGAAACCTTTTGCGGATCGAACTCAAAATCATGAGATTAAAGTTTGTATGCCTTTCAAGGTTCCAAAATTCAAAGGGCATAACTCCCACAAAAGTAAGTGGATTATAAATTCCTGGTAATATCATATGTATACTAATATATAATGTTCTAACTACCAACATAGTTTTGTGAAATTTGGTGCTATAGTTTCTTACAATTTGTGCTTACAAAATGTGTGACTAACAGACAGACAAACAGACAGGGCAAACTCAATGTCTCTTCACAAAAGTAAGGGTAATAATTATCACAATCATAAACTATTTAACTTAAGATGTACATGTACTAAAGTCATAAGGAAAATACATTGTACAGTGAGTATACAAAGATGGTAACAGACAGACAGACAGACAAGCCACAGTCTCTTACAAAAACATAAGTCTTTCATATCATCATTACTTTGAAAATATAATTATGTTTTACAGCAAACCACAGGGTAAAATAACTCAGCAACATTCAAGTAGAAACATAATATTACATATGTTTATGCATGAACTAATATCTCACTATGGGGTTACTCTTCATATCAAAGGTGTTGCAGTTATTGCCACAGATGTTCCCATGTCTATTGTTTTATGTTGAACTCTTACAATAAATACACTAAGATCAGCTGTTAACCAATGCTTCAGTTAAACAAGAGAAATGTGAATGAGATCATTAACTTGTATAATTATCTAGAAAAGAATTCTGCATGTTTTGGTTGTGTGAAAGTTTAAAGGTTACGACCTTACATCGACTCCAGATGTTTTTGTTATTGCTCTTAATTTTTAAATTATGTTGATGGTTTCTATTTTTTAAAACTTACTTAATAACATTCATCATGTATATATTTATGAAATACATAAACATTTATAAATTTATGAATATTCATGAAAGTATTGATCAAATAGTAGTATTCCAAAAATGTCATATATTTGAGTTATTTCCCCTTTGTCATGAGACATTCCTAAATAATCTATACATTTCCAAGCAATCATAACAGATTATGTTAATAATGCTGGCAGGGTGTTGCCATTTGGCACTGTAACAGATGTTATTATGCCTGTTTTCTTCTATTATATAACATGGATTATTCTTTTGAGTCTGCCTTCTTACCAAATCACAAGAAACTTAAAAAGATGAAATCTGAATTTGGCAGCAACACCTTAATTTGTACCTATTGCTTGTTGTTTACTGTAAAAGACCAAAGTCTATACTATAGTGACCTTAATATACAAATGAGAATATTTGTGGTCCCTATAGAATGTCTTCAGATTTACAGTCTGGAAATACATGTACATGCTATGTCCTAAGTATTTATTGTTTTGACCAACTGCAGTCCTTTTTCCCAAAAAATCATAAGTGAAAAATTAGTCATATGTTCTGATGTCAAAATAGACCATAGTATTGTTGTGCCATAACTTACAACTAATTTTACACTTATGATTTTTTTGTGAAAATAACCACTGGAACCTAAGGGTTGCAATATGGAAAGGAGGGGGGAGGGGGTAATTAAATATTTATCACAACTATATAACATATATGAATATCTCTCAGTGCCAATCAATATAAACCATCAAAACAACAATTTAAAATGTAAAAATATAAGAATATTGCATCATGTATAAATAATGAACCTCATGAGGTGGCACATTTCAGAAAGGTGTGAGGTATAGGTTCAACATAAATCACAGAATACCCTGCTAACTAGTTCACATACTGAGTTCATCTTCATTGAACCAACTATCTTTCAAATCAATCATACAGAATGCTACCATAATCCATTGATTTAACAAAAGCAACTTATATCATCCCTGCATTTGCTATACATTGAAAATACATGTAGGTATTAAATGTTTGGAGAGGAACTGATCATCAGGGATTAAAATAAGCAGTCGCCCAGTAGCCCATGGCTACTAGATTTTGAGCTGGGCTACCAAACTTTGGGTAAAATTTAGTTGAACATATGGAAAATATTAAACAAAAAAATGGTATTAACCTGTATTCCTTAATTTTTACTCGTGATCATTGATCACATAAAATTCTCAACCTACTACTCATTGCACATACTGCATTCTATAAATCCTATATTGATCAAAATAAAATTATTTATCAGATCAATCATCCATTCATTAAGTAAGTCCATTGATTTCATTTAAAAAACAATTATATTACATCATTTCAGTAATGTTCATAATAACAGCTAGGTGTTGGCACAGATGTTTAGATTCCAAGCTGTGTGTTATATAACCTTAGAGATTAGAGTCTCATCTGGCACATGATTGCTGCACCCTTACAGTGTTAATGTTATGAATGTGAAATATCTATTCATGATAAAAGACAATAGATTTGAGAAAGACCTTCAGGGTACGATGTTCCATTGCGTTATCTTGTAACGAATAGTACTCTGTTTCCCATACTTCAACTGAATATAACTGAAATATTATTGCTCGGGCGTTAAACCCCAATAATCAGTCAATCAATCATGTTTTCTATACATGTATTTCTATGCATGCACAAAGTCAAAACAGAAAGCAGGTTCAAATAAAGGAGTGTGTGATTGTCAAATTACAACCTTATATAATTTTATTACAATTTTTTTTTATGAAGAACTTCGTATTTTCAGCAATAGGGCAACCTGATATTTTTCCAACACAGAAACTATGATAAAGTGATAAAGTTGATCAGATGATAACACCACTGCTATGTCTAACAGAAAGTTTGAACATCCTTTACAAAAAATGTAACTACATGTTACATGTACCAATGACATTTTGTCAGGTTGTTCCCCTAGTTTTTGATAAGATACATGTACATCAACATGTTTTATCAATAGCAGAAAGCACATGTAGCAGTAATTCACTGTACAAGTATCTATTAAAGATTCTTCCAATCAAAGATATTTTAAAGTAACATTTGACCAAGTCCAATAATTGATTTATTCATTTAACATTTGTTCCAAACTCATACTGGTCCAGCACAAGCCAAAATTTATTGGAATCACTGAAGTCAAATAAGTTTGAAGAACTTTATTTTTGCAGATAATTTCTGAAAAAAATTTATTTTTATCATTCTGATCTTGAGCAAATCGATTTACTGACACAGAGCACACCTTGTTCTATTTTTATCATTCTGATCTTGAGCAAATCGATTTACTGACACAGGGCACACCTTGTTCTATTTTTATCATTCAGATAAAGCTCCTAACACTGTTTACCAAAGAAATCCTCGAAGTTCAAACAATCATTGAATACATACAGCAAAAAATAACAAATGTCAGGCACCACAAACACAATACTACTGTACCATACATTGTACATGTCAGGCACCACAAAACACAATACTACTGTACCATACATTGTACATGTCAGGCACCACAAAACACAATACTACTGTACCATACATTGTCCATGTATCTATATAATAAGGCCAACAACCAAAAAATGGTTTAGTTTCCTGTTAATAAAGTAAGTATTTAGGGAAATTATTTCATTTTTCAAAAGCATTTTACTTAAAGTTAACAAGGAAACATTCTAGTGCTTAGGCCAATATTACTATTAAATGTTTAGGGTAAAATATGGTAGGTAGGGTAGCAGGAATACAGGGTAAAATATGGTAAGTAGGGTAGCAGGAATACAGACATAAAATATGGTAGGTAGGGTAGCAGGAATACAGGGTAAAATATGGTAGGTAGGGTAGCAGGAATACAGAGATAAAATATGGTAGGTAGGGTAGCAGGAATACAGGGTAAAATATGGTAGGTAGGGTAGCAGGAATACAGGGTAAAATATGGTAGGTAGCGTAACAGGAATACAGGGTAAAATATGGCAGGTAGGGTAGCAGGAATACATGGTAAAATATGGTAGGTAGGGTAGCAGGAATACAGGGTAAAATATGGTAGGTAGGGTAGCAGGAATACAGACATATAATATGGTAGGTAGGGTAGCAGGAATACAGACATAAAATATGGTAGGTAGGGTAGCAGGAATACAGGGTAAAATATGGTAGGTAGGGTAGCAGGAATACAGGGTAAAATATGGCAGGTAGGGTAGCAGGAATACATGGTAAAATATGGTAGGTAGGGTAGCAGGAATACAGGGTAAAATAAGGTAGGTAGGGTAGCAGGAATACAGGGTAAAATATGGTAGGTAGGATAGCAGGAATACAGACATAAAATATGGTAGGTAGGGTAGCAGGAATACAGACATAAAATATGGTAGGTAGGGTAGCAGGAATACAGACATAAAATATGGTAGGTAGTGTAGCAGGAATACAGACATAAAATATGGTAGGTAGGGTAGCAGGAATACAGACATAAAATATGGTAGGTAGGGTAGCAGGAATACAGGGTAAAATATGGTAGGTAGGGTAGCAGGAATACAGGGTAAAATATGGTAGGTAGGGTAGCAGGAATACAGACATAAAATATGGTAGGTAGGGTAGCAGGAATACAGACATATAACCTTTATTGGTCTTATGGTAGGTAGGGTAGCAGGAATAGAGACATATAATCTTTATTGGTCTTATGTATTTATTTAGAAATTTACTAATAACCAGTGTAATAACAGTGAAACCTAACTAAACTGAACTGATAAATCTGAAAACTTGTCTAAACTAAACCCTGCTAAATCTGAAAACTTGTCTAAACAGAACCCTGCTAAATTTGTCTAAACTGAACCCTAACAAATATGAAAACCTGTCGAAACCAGACAACAGTCCCTTGATGTGAGTGTGAATCATGGTAAACCAAACACTCATCTTAACCAAACCAATTTCAGAGTTCAAAGGGGTTCAGCGTAGACATGTTTCAGTATACGACTTTAATAGAGACAATATGCTAGATTTACAGATACAACAATGCCATTAATAAACAGTAAAATTGCTATTCTTATCCAATAAAATAGATTAAATTGGGGGAAAAAAATCAATTTTAATGTAGTAACAGAAAGTAACAAGATTACAATGATATACCAAAAATCTCTGCATTCCTTTGTAACTTGGCAACTTCAGAAAAGCATATTCATGTGTTTATTACAAGCAAAAAGTTTTGACCTTCTTAAAGACCGAAAATCTGACATTGATTCAAACAAAACATACATGTAGGTGATTCCAGTGTAGTCATATTTTTTATACCTGCATATAACTGTGACCCTCAATTTTGTTTGTTTTTTTCTTATACATGTACATACACATACTAAAATGAAAGCTGACTTACTGGATTACTTGGTTAATAAATTATTTAACAAACAGGTAATTTTTCTTCAAATTAAACATGTTAAGAGTTGAAGATATTTAAAAAAAATATGATTCATTAATAACTAAAATGAAATAAAATAAAAATGATAAAGAATGATAACAAAAGAAAAGCATATAAAATACTGAAGTGCTAATGAAAAGAGGGGATACTCAATAGGGAAAATCCATCGGCAAAAACATGTAGAGGACACATGGACTGCAGACATGGACAACATATAGAGGACACATGGACTGCAGACTTGGACAAACATGTAGAGGACATGTAAACTCGAGACATGAACAAACATGTAGAGGACATGTGGACTGCAGACATGGACAAACGTGTAGAGGACAGTCATGGACAAACATAGAAGACACATGAACTGCAGACTTGGACAGATATGTAGAGGACATGTAAACTCTAGACATGGACAAACATGTAGAGGGCATGTGGACTGCAGACATGGACAAACATGTAGAAGACACATGGGCTGCAGACATGCCATAAACAATAATAAACACTGAAGATTGCGATTTTGGAGACATACCCATAGCCTACACAGACGGATTGATCTTAGATATCTATATGTATTTACTAGATTTTTCTTCATGATTTTGTTTGGCTTTTATTTTATTCTACCGGTACCAAATGCCACTGTAGCCGGGTAAAAGTACCAGGTACTGATTCTTAATGAAAGCACTATGTACTGCTGATTACATTATACATGTATGCCTCTAAATAATTATAGTACAGAGCTGTGAAATCAGTGGTTAAGGAATGTACAGTTGGACTTAACCATAACCTTGTCACTGCCATCCAGATCAATACTGAATGCACCACTATTGGATAAATATCCATATAATAACATTCCAATCATAAACTGAAAGTAACATCCTGTCCTTGTGACTCAGACTTATTGATTTTACCTACAGTCAGCTAATGCATACTATCAGCTGATTAATACAATGTTACATGTGCTATACTGGATCAATGCACAGGATTTCTGACACATTGATGAAAAATTGTTTGTTTTGTTTGTTTGTTGATGAACATGAAATTGAGAATACCACAGTAGGGTTCTTTAACGTGCGAGGAACGTGGCATCTTTCCCAACACGGTGCACCACTATGGTTTGCGGTCAGGTTTTCCGTATTATAGCCTGACAACCCCAGCATGTAACACGCCAGGGGTACCCCATTCCACCACCTGGGGCATACATCCCAGTTGCTCTGTGGGCAGAGCACCCTAGCCCCCGGCTAGGGTTCTGAGCATTATTTATTCGCCCTTTATGACAAGCTTAGCGCTGCTGCAGGCCTATTCTTTTAACACCTGGACCTGCATGGGGCGATAGAAAATTGACAGGGTTTGAAATATTTGGGACCTACAAATGTAACTCCCAAATGGTCCCTTACATTTGGTGTGGACAATTTTAATTTCTACTCTCCTTGAATAGAATGATGTATAGTTTGGATCTATGGGATATCAACCAAAAGTTCAATCCCTGAGTGGGGTTTTTATAACGTCTAGAGAATATTTTCCCTGACATTTTGAATACAAACTACATGTACAGAGTACATGGACAAAAATTATAATTATTGTTATTTTTTTAAACAGAATTTACTAAAACTTCTCTTTGTCATGTATGTTTAGATTAGGCCCTCTGCAGTTGAGGACAAATAATGGAATTATATTGTTTTAAAGGGGTAGAAAATCATGTTTATACATTTGTATTAGATGTCATTTATTCATGTCTTCCTTTCAAGTTTTGTTATTCCAAGTAGACAATTAAAGTATGTTGTCTAAACCAAAACATGACAACTCAAACTTTTTACCTAAATTACGATGTATTTATATCACGATTCTACCACACTACTCCAAATATCTTACTGAAAAGGCACCTTAAAATCAGCTGTTAGAACATCAATATAAGTTGATATTAATTTTTATACAATCAATCAAATCTAGTTATCAGAAAACAGGTACATGGTATAAGATATTTGAAGGCACTATGTGCACAAGTACATGTATCTGAGTCAATCCAAGCATTAAAACTACAAACTGAAAACAAACAAAAGTAAAATGTGCTAATGTTTTACTGCAAGTAAATGTACCATATGTCATGGCATATTGCAATTAACTTTTTTCAACAACTACATGTACTTTAAGTATGTACAAATGTACATGTACATCAGTGTTCTAGGATTCCTATTTCCTGTTACCCGGAGCAAGTGAAATTTAGGTCAGGGAAAGTTAGGTACTTAGTTACACTTTCCTGTGGCAAGTTGAAAACTTCATATGCTGTAAGGATTTGTTTTGTTAGGAAAGCAGTCATTGACTGTGGGAAAGTTGATTTTATATGGATTTTTTCCAAGAAACCTCAATTTCTGAAAAATCCTACAACACTGTACATGTATACTTACATGTATGTGTACATGAACAATGATTTTCATCATTTACTGGTCACTATATATATACATGTACAAAGACAGTGTCATCGCTAGAGCAAAATGGAGGGGCCCTGCGCCCCAGCCCAATCAAGCCTGCGTCCCTCTGCCCTCTTTGAGCACCCCTCAGTGCCCTATCAGCGTATTTGAATGTCCCATTAAGATTACACACTTGCTAATTACCCCAAGCCAATTAGGAAATGTCACCTTTACAATATCCCATACTGATAGGTTTCAAATTTAGAAATAAGAATAGCAGTGAAAAAATGAAGAAATATATCTCTGGACTTGATACATCCATACCCATAAAAATAATCAAATCAGCATTGCTCCTTTTTAGTTGAAAAAGCATTCTATTTATTAAAGTGCTCTCTTCCCTGCGCCCCTTTTTTTTCAAATCCTAGCTAGAACACTGAAAGATTATTTTGACGGGGATATACTTGGAGGTTAAATTCCCAACAAGAATTTAAAATGACCCATTAAAGTGAGTCATCCATTCACATTCTTTCCTCCTACTCCCAGCCAAATTTATGACAAAACTGGACTCATTTAGTCTAACTAAGGCTAAAAACCACTAATTCCACTTCCCATAGGCTTCTATGCTAATTTCACAATATTCAATGGCTTCTCTGGACTTTACCTTAACTTTAACCTGCAGATGACTATATATCAGCATGATTCTACATATGTCAGCTCACAATCCTCAGAATGGCATGTGGGGTTAGCAGACTTGCAGTGCAGTACTGGTCACCGGAAGTGAAGGGTCTATAAATAGCATGGGAAATCCCAGTGTTTTCACAAGATAGGGGTATATTTAAAAATCATTATGGAGATTAGGCTTCACATCACAAGAAGCAAAATGCACCTATAAAATGTACAGAAATGTTTTTCCTTTCAGAAACTGTTTAAATTTTTAAAATAAGATGAGAACTTTTTTCACAGCACTATGAGGAACAGGGGTAATTTCTGCGTAGGACTATTTTTGCGTACGTTCCAAATGCTCATTGGTTGAATTGGTGGTCTGTAACCTAAAGAGTCACTTTTTGTCTTAGAAAAAATAAATAACTATACAGGTATCTTCCTACACACATACTGAATGCATTTGCAAAGTTTCAGTGAAATGTGACAAGCACTTTTTTAAATATTTGATTTTTAAATATAGGGTAACCAAGTTGTGCGAGCAAAAAAGTGAAAATATTCTACCATACTGAAATGCATTAAATATTTGCAAAGAACTTTTTCTGACTTTTCAAATAAAAAATATCAATCACAACTTGTTTTTTAACAATATTAATGAAGAAATAGTTTTAAAAGTAATCATTTTCTGAGAAATTGGTCTATTTTTAAAAATTTATTTCTGACATGCCTCCCCCTTTTTCTTGATCACATGTCAAACATCCTAAATCTTTAAATTTTCACAAAAGGTGATATATTTGGCTTTAAATTTGTAAATACAGTGTTTTCACATTAAAACATGACCAGTAAAGGGCACCTAAAGCAAAAAAAGTGCTCAATAATGGATTTTCCATGTTGCCATAGGGGAATGCTTATATGGCCTTAACCGCAGTAATGAAAGTGAGTTTTTCCTCATTTCTAACCTAATTTTTGCTCAAATCTACACAAAACTTGATTTCAAGTGCTTATTACTACCATATTTAGGTAAATATAGCCCTCAAAGTTTAATATTTGATATTTTTACTAAATTTTCTACACTTTTTACAAGATAGGACATAAAAATCAGCCAAAAAGACCAATTTTCCATAATTTGGACCTATAACTTAAAAAAATGCATATTTTGAAGGATTTTTGTAGTGTATTCCTCTCATGGCAAAGTTAACAAGATCTTCAAGTAGTTTAAAGCTATTTCAAGAAACTTTTCATTTTGCCATGGCTTCATCTTAAGGCTAAAAACCACTAATTCCACTTCCCATAGGCTTCTATGCTAATTTCACAATATTCAATGGCTTCTCTGGACTTTACCTTAACTTTAACCTGCAGATGACTATATATCAGCATGATTCTACATATGTCAGCTCACAATCCTCAGAATGGCATGTGGGGTTAGCAGACTTGCAGTGCAGTACTGGTCACCGGAAGTGAAGGGTCTATAAATAGCATGGGAAATCCCAGTGTTTTCACAAGATAGGGGTATATTTAAAAATCATTATGGAGATTAGGCTTCACATCACAAGAAGCAAAATGCACCTATAAAATGTACAGAAATGTTTTTCCTTTCAGAAACTGTTTAAATTTTTAAAATAAGATGAGAACTTTTTTCACAGCACTATGAGGAACAGGGGTAATTTCTGCGTAGGACTATTTTTGCGTACGTTCCAAATGCTCATTGGTTGAATTGGTGGTCTGTAACCTAACTAAAATAATGATTCTAGAATAAATGCCATGTAGGACTATTCCACGCCATCACAATTTATCGTTCTGAAACCAAATTGGTTAAAGACACCGGATAATGATGATAGTATGAAACCATAATACAAATGCAATTTTTTGCAGTAGCACATGTATAAAAACTTCTATGAGAACACTTCACTTTCCTACAGGTGTATGCAAAAATGCTTGCCTTCAGTCACAAGCCTGTAGGCTGGCTATAGTGTAGAGAATACAAGATTCAAACAAGTGAAATGATGTGTTGGCTAGTGGAATAGTATATACATGTAGTTTTTCATTGATATTGAAGACTCAGGCTACTTCAGCTTCTCAGTTTTATAAAAGCAAAGGACTTCATGACACTGTATGATAAGTTGACTATTTTACATTGATTAATATATACATGTACATGTAACAAAATTTACCTGCCACAATATTCTTTGCTGATGTATCATACACTTCTTCTTGAGTTACTGTTGGTTTCAGAATCTTATCAAAGATAAATAACTTCCCCTGAAACAGAAAAGCCACAAAACTTGAATACCTAGATATACATGTACATGTAAATATACAAGTAACCATGTGTATGTGTAATAATCTTAAGTAAATTTGTCATTTTTCTTTCTTTTTTTTTCAATGTACCAATATACATGCAACTTCCATCCTCGTAAACAATCCATTGCAGGATACTTGTAAGGCCAATAAAAAATGTGTCTGTTTTGGATTTCCCGACCGACCCTTATACATTTTTTCTCTGAAATTGAAAAAATTGGTAATTTCCACCCATTTCTGAGATAATAAGGATCATTTCCAGTAAAACTGAAAATACCTTAAAAAACAGGTCACAATAGTGTTTGAATAAGAGACTTATTTATATCATGTAAATCCAAGTGTAAATACAGTATACTTATATTTTATTCAAAATTCCTACAAAAAAAAGTGTATTGTAATAAAAGTCACAGAAAGCCCTACAGTACCTGAATCAGTTCATTACTGACATGCATCATTAAAACGATGGCTCGACAATTAGACAAGAAAGAAATAGACCTTCTTCCAAATTGGGAAATATACAATACTTATAGAATTATACGGCCCTACTGGACAAAAACTGGTACCAAAACGTACCAATAAAACAAAACTTTCATTTGAAATATCGCTGGCCTTCCAAAAAAAATCATAATTGACACTCAATTTCTGTTTATACATGGAAGAGCATTGTTAAGCTTTAAAAATAGATTTTCTATTTTAAACCCATTAACAATGATTTCCCATGTGAACATGGTGAATATCTCCCTTCCTCTTCATTGAGTTGCCAATTAACCAAACAATTTTTACTGTCAGTAGAAAAATGTCAAAATTAATGAGTTCTTCCAAAATTTGGAAGATCTTCCATGGAGTGCCAGTTTTACCTCTTCTAGAATTTAGTATTATAAAAATGTTCATGCATGCTAATTTTTTTTGTTTCAGGCAACATCTGGCTAACATACCATGTTAGTCAACAAAATCCATTGCTATATGTACCAAACTTAAGAAAACTTACATTGATATTGAGGGAATCATCTGTTGGAAATTTCAAAATAAACTTGCTGCCTGCCTTCTCCTCCGAAGAGTTCAATGGCCGAACCCTGCATATAACTTTAATGCTACACTCATCTGGAGGAGGGCCTGGTGGTTGTTGAGTGGTCATGTTTCCTTGTTCTAGTATTCAATTAATGTTTTGACATAATAATATGCAAAATATTCACACCATGTTGAATTTTTCATGAGCTAAGATCGAAAATTTACTCGGCTGCAATGTTGATAAAGATGGATATTCTGCGATATCTGAAGAATATTTTGACGGAACGGGTATTATAGTTTTGTGGCAGTGCAGTTAAATAATCCAGAAAACATATACGATCTCTAAAAAATAACGTTTTTCACCGGTCCTTCAAAGGCGTCTGGAGAGAATCTTCCATTATTTCCATTGAATGATGGGAAATGACGTTATCTATCGAATTTTTCGGGTCTCACTAATTAGCGACAAGAAGTGACAAGAGCCGACAAGAAGCGACAAGAAGCGTCAAGAAACGACAAGAAGCGTCAAGAAGCCGACAAGAAGCGTCAAGAAGAGAAAAATAGCGACAAGAAGAAAACAAATAGCGACAAGAAGAAAATAATAGCATAAAGAACAATAAAAAGCTACAAGAAGCGTCACAAAATCAGAAAAAGCGACAAGAAGAAAAATTATATAGATAAGAAAATATATTTTCATTGTTTACAGTAATGGTATATTAGATTCTGCTGCACATTTTTGGCTAATATATTAAAGTCTCACCAGTATTTTTTAAAGTGTAAAGTTTCCTTTTTTAAATTTAACATTTATTTTTAGCTACAAAACTTGACAAGCGACAAGAAGCCGACAAGAAGCGTCAAGAAGAAAAAAAGATCCGAAGAACAAGATTTTTATGTGTTGCCTGTCTTTACATTCGTGCCAATATTGACTATACTTGTATCCGTTTTAGTGCACATGTTTCGACTACTTAAGTCTCATCAGTAACGCTCTATGCCAATTTTTTTTTAAACTAATTAATTTTGCGTTAGACATGTGCTGAAATTTTGCCAAATATAAATTTTGAATATAAATCTTTGATGAGAAACTTGAATGTTCTTTTGAAAATATTTACTTTGGAATTGTCAAATATCAGTTTTAATGCACATGTTTCGACTACTTAAGTCTCATCAGTAACGCTCTATGCCAATTTTTTTTTCAATTAATTTTGCATTAGACATGTGCTTTAATTTTGCCAAATATATAAATTTTGAATAAAAATCTTTGATAAGAATATTTAATGTTTTTTTTTAATATTTATTTGGAAATGTAAAATATTCATCCCTATAATTTGACCAAAAGATATGTCTTGGATTTGACAAACTGATCTTTTTGTAAAGTTTGGTTTTCCTTGAATCAAAAACGAAATAATTTAGATCAGTTGTTCTTATTTTTTTTTCCATCGATTTAGTAGGATATTTTTATATATTTATTTTTGATATATATTTAGGGGTTTTCCAAAAATAGTGTTCGTAAGGTGTGTACGTTTTCTTATGAAACAAAAACTTTTTTTCAGAATTATGAAGATTTTTAAACGAATATATACATATATATAGATTTTCTTGGTTCGTTTTTTGTTTTATTGACATTACATATATACATATTTACAAATTCTAAGCCAAAACGTGTTTAATGGACACAAGTCTCTGTTCCGTCACTGAAATTTGACTTTCTTAGCAGACATTGTCTTAGCCGATCTCACTCGTTTTCTCTGTCCTGGCTTTCGTGCACATGCATTTGTTTTGGGGATTACCAATCCCCCATCGGTAGATGTTGTTACTGTGCCCTTATCAATAGCCTTGCTACCGTGACTCAAGAATTTTTGAAGAACAAGTGCTCTTTCTTTTTCAGATTTGCTCTGCCAGAGTGACTTTGTACACTGCAAGTGGCTAACTTGTGTGTTTAATTCGTAGTCCCCGTGTGCGTACAGTGCACCTACGATTAAGCTCTCTTGCAATTGAATTTCCTTATGGATTTTATTTACCAGCTCTGGCAGTTTTTCTGGTTTCCAATCCTGATTCAGTTTCAGGATGTGGTTCATCTTCAAATGTCTTGATACATTTTCACTTAAGTGTCTTGTACACAAAGTTAAATCAGAATCCGGAAAGCTAGACTTAATTGCTTTCACTATTGCCCGTTCTTCGTCTGAGCCGATGACAATGTTATTTACACTAAGTAAAGTATCAGTTATTGAAATATCAAGCATGGTATCAATCTGAATGTATTTATTCGAGAAATCGTAATCGTACAAACGTAGCAGATTCTTGCAACCGAACGGAGCCGTATTTTTTGCAAGAATCGAATAGAATATGCGTGATCATGAATTTATGTCAAAGTGGTAGTTAGTTGTGGCTTCATTAAGCTTGGGCGAGTAAAATTTAAATAAACATGGATGTATTATTTATAAAAAGATCAAATCCTTTAAATGTTACAAAAACATTCCATCAATGTTTTTATTACTATTAATCATAAAGTTATACTTTTACATTTACCCAAGCTAATTATTACATTAATTACATGTTCATTTGCATAATTATATTCATTTTATTATTCACTCGAAATGATCAAAGAATAATTTGCTTGCAAATTAAAACTAATTAACTTAATCTGACCCACGTGCCGTCGTCAATTACACGGCTTCTTGTTATTGCCTGAAGGTAAACACGTGTGTATGAATAATTATGCACAAGGCCGCCCCAAAACAATATACAAGCCAATTAAATTACAGGAAAAAATAGACAGAAATTAATGCTTATCTCTTAATCAATCGGAGGTTGCTAATTAATTTTTCTTTTTTCTATTTTTAGTAGTATATTTCTTTATTTTATTACTTAATATCTTTTGAATTTGTATAACAATTCTTATTGGGTTGATTTATTTTTTATTTTTATTTGCCTTCTTGTCACTATTGTTTCTTTCTTGACGCTATTTTGTGCCTTTTTATCACTAATTTCCTTCTTGTTTTCTCTCTTGTCCCTAATTTTTTCTTCTTATCGCTATTTTTCCCTTCTTTTCGCTATTTTTTTCTCTTTTTATCGCTAGTTTGCCCTCTTGTGGCTATTTTTTTTTTCTTGTCGCTATTTTTTTTTTTATCGCTAGTTTTCCCTCTTGTCGTTATTTTTTTCTTCTTGTCGCTATTTTTTTTCTTCTTGTCGCTATTTTTTTCTTCTTGACGCTTCTTGTCGGCTTCTTGTCGTTGCTTGACGCTTCTTGTCGCTTCTTGTCGGCTCTTGTCACTTCTTGTTGCTAATTAGTGAGACCGAATTTTTCTGTAGTTTTCTGAGCAAGTGAACCTAAAGTCGCAAAATACTCCGAACAATAATGGACTACTTTTGCTACGTAAATTGATATTTTAATTATCGAATTTGTCCAAAATCGTTTGTTGAATCGTTCTTGTGTTAATTGGATAATCGGAAATGTGGTTCCCTTGATTCCCTGTCATTCTATAGAAAGCCAAAATTCAGTTCCATGATTCAGGTCCGATTAAGTTTGTATTTCACAAACATGCATATTTATAAGAATGCAATATCTTTCAATTGGGATATGTATCAATAATTGAAATATTGGAATAGTAACTAAGAATGAATATGCTTCAGGTATATTTAACAACTCTTTTGTAAATGTTGCAAGAGAAATTGGCAAAGATTATGAATTTAATGAAAATGACCATCCAAGTTTTGAGAAGATAGATGAAAAAGGTTTTAGGCAGAATAATTTTGATTTTTGTTCCAACAAATGAATACATTGTGTCAAAGGTTTTTGACAATATCAATATAAAAAAGGCAACATGGGTAGACAAAGTTTAGTAAAACTTATGAGATATGAAACAATTTCATTAGCACCAGCGATAACAAAACTTGTAAATTTTACAATAGAGACTTCTATTTTTCGAAAGAAGCTCAAGTAACACCATTAAGAAAAAACGGTCCATTCACGAAGAGTAGTCATAGACCAGTCTCAGTATTCTATATATTCCGTCAAAACATTTTGAAAAAGTATTATCAGAACAATTAATTCTATATTTACTTTCTTTGAGACCATTTTTGATAACTTTTTATGTGCATTTCACGAAGATTATTCAACTTTACTGCGTTTACTTGAAGACTGGAAACATGCCTTAGATAATAACGAAGATAAGTATGGAGCGGTCATACTCATTGACTTATCAAAGACCTTTAACTGCCTGTCGCATGACATTTTAATTTAAGTAAGTTGCACTCCTTGAGACGTTCACGTTTCCCATTTTAGCGCTCGTGCATCGTTTATCGTGCGTTTACACATAGTTTTGCGTTCGTTTAAACGCAAGCCGGGAGCGTCTGTTAAAACGCACGATAGATAGATTGATTGATTGATTGATTGTTGGGGTTTACCGCCCGAGCACAAACATTTCAACTATATTCAGGCGATGAACATGAAGTGGATGATAAAATGAACATGAAATGATAATGAAAAGAAAAATGGGATGGAACACAAGAATAATGGGGTCGACAAATTTTGATTGCCACTGAAAATTGGGAGAGGTGGGTAGGGTCGGGCAATTTAGCCTCCTGTGGCGGAGCCTTATGGTTCCCATTTCGGGAGAATACCACAGTAGGGTTTTTTAACGTGCGAGGAACCAACACGGTGCACCACTATGGTTTGCGGTCAGGTTTTCCGTATTATAGCCTGACAACGCCAGCATGTAACACACCAGGGATACCCCATTCCACCACCTGGGGCACACTACCCAGTTGCTCTTTGGGCAGAGCGCCCTAGCCCCCGGCTAAGGTTCTGAGCACTATTTAGTCGCCTTTTACGACAAGCTTAGCGCTGCTGGAGGCCTATTCTTTTGACACCCGGACCTGCACGGGGCTGCATGATAGAAGCGTTCGTTTATTTTTGTACCTTGATTATTTCCTTGATTTAACTGTAATTTTTATATTTTTTGCTATTTTTAATTTATATAATTTCATTAAATTTTATTTTCTGTTTTTTTCTGTCTTCATTATATGTCAATATTATTATTTTGTGTCGTTCGTCTATCATGCGTTTAAACGCACGCAAGGAGCGTTCATTCATCTTGCGTTTTAACGCTGGGACCGTTCGTTTATCGTGCGTTTAAACGCATAATACGAGCGTTTGTTTAAACGCATGATGATCGTGCGTTTGGGGAGCGTTTAGCGTGCGTTTGGGTATTGTGCGTGCGGGAAACCTAAACGTCTCAAGGAGTGTATCAGTATATGGTTTAAATAAAATAGTTATTGACCTTTACTATCATATTTTCCAGGACGTAAACAACAAATAACCAATTGTGTAAGTAGCTAGGCAGAAATTAAAAAGGTGTACCACAAAGATCCATTTTAGGACCTTATTGTTTATTGTATTTATAAATGATATTTTCTATTTTATCTAAAAGGCTATTTATATATTTATGTTGATGATAATACATTTTCTTTTTATTCACTGGACTATAATAAAGTTATAAATGTTCTACAGGCAGAAAGCAATGTTTTAATAAACTGATTCAATGAAAATTGTATGTGTCAAATCCCGAAAAGTTTAAAGCCACAGCAGTGGTAAAAAAGGACTTTTGACAAATTGAATTTGCTATTTTTGATATTGGGTCCGCTAAGATGAGCTGTGAAGTTACTTGGAGTTGATATTGACTTTAAACTTAATTTTGATTTTCATATTCAAAATCTATATAAAAAGGAAGTGCAACTGTTAAATATTAAAAAAAAAATTAAGAAGAAACCTGAGTAAATCAAATAGACTATTTTCATACATTAATTTATACTGTCAAACTTTATTTTTGTCCACTGTCATGGCACTTGAAGAGATTGAGATTTGTATACTCAAATTATAGTGCAACACATGAAGATTTATTAAATATGGCAAGAATGTATATGAAAAAAAAACCAAGAACAATGGCTACTGAAACTTCTAGAATATTGAATTAATTGGCAACACCTGTATTATTCTACTTGATACAAAAGAAATCTCACAAATATGACTTTAGATATTCTAATTTATTACGGATTTCTAGTGTGAAACAACAAATCATGGTATAAAATCTTTCAGGTATGCTTGCCCCAGCTCTTTGAAATCCTCTACCAAATTCTTTCAGAAAAATAACAAATTTTAATGAATTCAAAAACCAGATATCCTTTTAGAATGGAACAAAATGTTCCTGTTTGGTCTGCAAATAATATGTGAAATATCACCCTGATAGGTGCATCATATTCAACATAAATTTACTCTTATATTCCATTTTGCGGCTACTTATAGTTGCTTTAAGGTTGGTTTGCATGATTGCTATTTTGCATTTTTGCTGAATGCTTTAGTTCAGTGTCCTGCTTATAGCTGCTGCATATTTGTCTTGTATGGTTTTTTTTTATTTGTGTGTGTGTATAACTCTATGTCATGTATGCTGTTAATCTGTATATAGCGTTTTGTTGGTTCGGAAGCTCTTGAGAGCTTATATTTATTGTTATATAAATTGCATTGCCGACATCTATATATCTACCCACAGAAGTGAAAATAGCGGCAAACTACGTAACAATAGGGTTATACAATATAATCACGTGATGTTGACAAAAGTCACATGATTGCAGAAAATTCAAAATGGAGATTGCCAGACCAAAGAATTTGCTAGTCTTATTTGCTTTTCAACTTATACATTTTTCGAAGCAACTAGATGTAAGTAATTGGCTTTATTTCAATGTTTGATTTTTTTCCATTGATATCACCAGTTTATCATGACAATGCTCAATGTTGAATTTACAGCAGTTTCACACGGAGCACAGGAGCTTGCTACCACTATCAGCAATCCCTTTAGGGATCCGGCGCTGAAGATATTTTTTGTTTTGACCACCACCGGTCGTATTTATGAGGCAGATGTAATATGTGTGGCAGGATGGCCTGTAGATTTAAAAAGTCAGTTAACTGACTTGGCTAAAGGATTAATTCTTTAGCTGAATCAGTTTTTCACTGGCCTGCCACCTATATAATATATATTCTTACATGCATTGTTTGATTGTTAAGTGTCAGTATCTGTAAGAATCAAGCAGTCTAGGGTTTGATCCTCGGTGGGACAGTTATATTTTGTTAGTCAAATCATGCTCTCCCAAAATATTGGTAGAGGATGAAGTTGAATATATTGATATGTTTACAGTTTTACATTAACTAGGATTTATTTTTCCTCATACATTGTCAATACTTTTAAGATTTGAGCAACATTTTGTTTTTGTTAAACAAGTTCACTTCCTGTCAGACTGAAATCATTATGAGGATTTTGTCCTCTAATAAGGGATGATTGCTGTCATTTTTTTCATTAATAATTTTTACCTTTAATCTTTGCAAATACTATACTAGTACTTGAACACTATACTTGACTGAACTCAGAGTCAGTATTACCAGTAGTTTAGCTATAAACTGAAAAAAGAAAGATGGGCTGAGGAGGAGGGCACTTAGGGAACAATGTGGTAGATGTACTGGGGACCCTCAGATTGGTCAAAATCAGACTACTGTACCTAATGGATAGACAGGTGAAAGAAAAAAAATTTATTTCATACAGTTATATAGAGATGACTTGGATGATACAATACATGCATATCAAAATTTCTTATGAAACATTTAAATTATGAATTGGGACACAGGAGCTCTCAGAGGGACCTGGCGTACCTATTTAGCATCCCACGTTGGGAGGAGGAGGGACTAAAATGAAATCAATGAAAAATTCAGAATATTCCACTTGATAATGTAAGATTTGTGGTAGATTGTTTTGTTAAAATAATTTCTTTTACATGAACATCTCCCACATGACACACTGTCAGTGCAAGATTATCTCCCATATGAAGAGTTCTAAAGGTGAACAGGTATGACCTTGGTCTTTGAGGCACAATGCTCCTAATTTCTATTTACAGAGGGCATTGATGTCTTACTTAGCTGCTGGACTAGTACTGTACCTTCAGACCCCTCTGCAACGTGTCCAACTGTCTTAGGGGAATATCAAAAAATGTTTTGTTTGGATTTTCTGACCTTATTGAACTTGAATACATATCACTGTTTAGTAGTTTTGCTTTTTTAACTTATCTCTTAAATTGTAATAATAAAACATTATTTCTGCAGTAATTTAATTTGACACCTTTACTGAAGCAACCAGTTAGTCAAAAGGGAGAAGATATGCTTCAACTACAAATGTATAGAAGTTCAGTAGGCAAGAGAATCCATGTGATACAAGGCAATAGTTACTTATACCCTTTCTGAGCTTGGGTTCATTTATTAAATAAGAAAATACACATTGATTTGCTGCTTGTGATATGATACTATTCTGTGATCATAAACAAAAGCATCAATTGATTCTCTATAAGCACCACAACTAATGATCATATATGGTATGAGTCATCTCAACACACAATGACACATGTGACTATACATTGTAGGTCAGTTGAATTTATTTCATATTTTAATGCTTTATTTTTTTGTTAGACTTGCTACAAGCCCCTCTCTTTAGATTAAAAATAAATGAAATAGTTCATAGATTGCATGTACATGTATCTCAATCTACTAATTATTGTAGCAGTTGGAAATGGCGTTATCAGAGAGGTTAATTACATAAATTTTCTGTATAATAAAGTGGGATTTGTAGCAAGTCTAGTTTTTTTGTGTGATGAAAGTGTCTTACTTTCCTAATCTTCAGTTTTAGGTGCTATTGTATTTGATTCCTTTCGCTACATTGTGTTTGTAGATTGCCTCAGTTTCCTGTTTCCATGTTCAGGCCATTAATGTACTTGAATTTTGATAGCCTCAGAATTTAAAGATTTGATAGAGTAATCAAGGGAACCAAGGTTAAAGCGGTAATCAATAGAATGTAATCCAGAGACAAAGACCAGACTTGGAAAACAGACATACACAACAAAGAACATAAAGTAACTAAAATCATACATACAAAGTAACAAAAGCAAATGTGCAACTCAAACTCCACTAAAAACTGGGAACATAGACCAGTTGCACTGGTAAGGTAAGCGTCCTTGATGTTATACATTGTACATTTTTTTCTGATATTTATGTTTTATATTTAATTTGTTGTAGAAATTACTTCTCGTCATGTTTGAGTGTATATTCTATGATGCAGATTGGTTGATTTTGACTGCCGTCAACATAGCATATGAAATTATTTGCCCATACTAGCTCTTTTTTATTTATTTAAGAAATTTATATGGTATGACTTTGACAGAATATTCACCAGTAAAGAAAAAAAATGTTGGGACAACACATTTCCATTTTAGGTCTCACTAACCACTTCCGGGTCAAATGGCCACCCCCCTATATAGTACCAAAAACACACTGAACCTAGACATATGCATTGTAAGTGCATTATTTATGTGTATTATGATTAAAAGTAGTCAAAATAAAGCTGAGAATGTGTACTTTAAAATCATATATGTAATAAACTACAAATGAATATTGTTTACATGTGTGAGTAATTTGCCTCCGTGCTGTCAGTTAGCAGAACAGGTAAAAATGTGGATTTTCAGTATTATTTATTCAGTAAATTTTGTGAAGAATTTCTAATTCTACATCGTACCATTAGCATAATGATTTTGGAAGCCTTATTTTCCTAGCTTCGCAACGGTATGCAACTTTAAGATGTCATTTGTCCTGGGAATTCACAGTGATACTTTGAAAATTACTTTTTTAACATGTAAAGTAATGGAAACGTTTGAAGTTGTTAGTGAGACCTTACCTTGCTATGAATAACTCATCTTGTGACATCATGCAAATAGGGTTGCAGCTGTCATATGAGTATTGTTTTAACTGTAAGGAGTTAGGGAAACAGAATTTAACACAGTGAACAAATGACTATTCTTTTTCTGCTGTCATAAAAGGTAAACAGAAAATTCTATGCAGTTTGAGAGTTAGTGTAAGTACCTACAACTCTGTAAAAAGGTTGATTTCTAAGCATCAACCTGTCTATTTAATTATTAATGACATTTTGTGAATTGAATTACAGGTTAGTACTGTACTGCTAATAAGATTCTGTAAACTGAAGATTTCTTTCTTTTTAGGGTAATAGAACATTTTCTATTGATTATGAACATGATACATTCCTCCTGGATGGTAAACCATTCCGGTATATCTCTGGTAGTATCCATTACAGTAGAATCCCATCATACTATTGGAGGGATAGGTTAGAAAAAATGAAAGCAGCTGGGCTGAATGCTGTTCAAGTGTAGGTACTATTAATGTACTTGTATGTTTGTTTATGTTTTTGATTGGTCATATATAATTACAGTAAAAACTGTCTATACCAAACTCTGAATAATCTGGAAACCTGTCTAAAACAGGACACTCTTTTAAGTTCCAATGTATCAAATATCAATCAATGTTATTTTGAACTTTAGTCAATCGGACACCTGTCTAAACCAAACCAATTTTCAAGTCTAAAATGTGTTCAGTTTATACAGGTTTTACTGTACAAATCAATTTCATTTTTTACTATAAATACAGTTTATCCTGATAAACATTTGTCTGGATAAACAGATATACCAAACAATTGCAGGATGGTAAGTTAAGCTTGTTAATGCTGTCTAAATACATTTAAAGTAGATGGAAAGATGACAATGTAGAGACAGGTACATCTATATGTTCTCTCTGTGAGTTCATGGGAAGATGACAATGTAGAGACAGGTACATGTACATGTATATGTTCTCTCTGTGAATTCATGGATTTTTAATTCCTGGGTTAATATGTTCTTACACTATTGAACATTAGGTATTTCTTCCATGAGTGAGAAATTCTGTCTTTTGATGAGTGGCGAGCAGCTAAATGAGTGAAAAGATGAAGAATTTCTCAAAAGAATGGAAGAAATCCCAGATCTTGAACAGATGTTGAGTGTAAAAACATATTTCTTCCATTTTATAGCCAAAGCTGTGGAATTACAATAAAGGTCAAGGTGTAATTTGCATAAAATATGTCTTGTATTTCTGGGCATGTAATTATTCATAAGTTTTTGTATAATTTGAATATATAACAACATACAAAGATGTGGAACTACATCCAGAAAGTTCGATTAATTTATTCATAAACCCTCTGAACTTTACTGGACTACTTTTACATTGTGTATTGCGATTGGCTTTTTTACTCATGACAAACATGGTCGTATGCATCTGTATTTTGCCTTGAAACTTATATATTTTTTTTTCATGGTAATGTATTTGGTCTGTTTTTAGCTATGTTCCTTGGAATTTTCATCAAATGGAAGAAAACCAGTATGACTTTGATGGAGATAAAGACTTTGTAGGATTCATCAAAACAGTACAGGATGTTGGACTGTATGTTGTTCTTAGGTCTGGTCCTTATATCTGTGGAGAATGGGATTTTGTGAGTATGCAAGAATATCTACATTTTAAGAATTCTCAAATAGTTATTGAAATGTAATTTACTGGTAAGTACAATGTTTATTTATGAAAAAATTCTTTTCCAATCATGCAATTTTACTGTGTATGTAGTAATCTAAGTATTTAACAATTAAGTTAATAAACAAAGTAAGCAATTTGAAAGGAGAATGTACACATATAAATGGGATAAGGCATAATCTGAAAGGGGAGCAATTGCTTGAGCCTATCATAAAAAACTTTCATCAAATCTTTTACTTATGATAACATTGGTCAAGTTTAAGTTGTAGAAATTCTATGAAAGCTCTGACGAACCATGGAAGGAATTTTGAAAATAAATTGCATCTTGTGCACATTAGTTGCAAATTGTTCTTTTAATTCTTTCCATTTGGGCTTTAGGAAAATTCCAATATTAGAGATTTGTTATGAAACCTTGCTCTGTGCTAAACACTATTGGTTCAGGATCTGTACCTTGAATGAGATTTGGTGTCTCAAAATTCTCAATGGTTTCCTAAACAGTCATTTATTTAGCACGAAAAAAATTATTGAAATTTTAAAAAAAATTGGATGAAAATTTTCATATTGATCAGGATACACTGAAGTGACTGAATTAAAGTATGTGAGGGTAATGCTGTGTTACTGTTATCTTACAGGGTGGATTCCCTCTCTTTATTAAAGTATGTTAGGGTAATTCTGTGTTATTGTTATCTTACAGGGTGGATTCCCTCCCTTTATACTAGCAAAGAATCCTAAAACAGTTTTCAGAACTATGGATCCAAGTAAGTGATTTTTCTTGAAGATGATTTATAGCTACATGTATATATTACATATTATGAAGAACAATTAATACTGTACACAGGATACGTTACATGTAAGGCACAGGAAGATACAAAATAGAAAATGATGTTTTTTTTTACATCCATGCCAAGGGGTTTTCCATGTCTTGTTCATCATAAGTTAAAATATCAGATTGCCTTCATTGTTCAACCTACAGAATAGAAAAGAATAGAATGATTTGTTAATACTAATTATCAGTCATATCTGGCATATACAACATATATAATTGCAAATAATTAATACATGTATACATATACAATATCAATACATATGAAACAATAAAAATCAAAATAAAATTTCTCTGACATTATTACAGGGATTTTTGAGATCACTTCTTACTTTTGTTGATAAATATATGAAGTTTGCAAGTTAGTTGATTACCTCCTTATTTTCATTTATAATTAAGCAAATCAATTTATTTTGTTGTGGTAAAAAGGTGAAATTTGAACAATAATTCAAGTCTGTTTGTCTATAATTTTCATACTTTTTACATTTAAGTAGAAAATGTTTTAACACTTTTCTGTTTTACTGAGTTTCATTTTCAGCTTACATTAAATATGTGGATACCTGGTTAGATGTTCTGTACCCAAAGATAAAACCCTTGCTGTATATAAATGGAGGTCCTGTTTTAATGGTGCAGGTAAATTGTTGTTTATTTTTATGGAGGAGCATTTAAGAACCATCCTGTCTGTCTGTCTGTCTGTTCACATATCTTGTAATTCCTCCTAAACCACTTAACAGATTTTGATGAAATTTTATAGAAAGATAAGATATCATATGTAGGTGTGCATGAACTTACATTTATTTTGTCCAGTGCCTGCTAAGGGTGATAGACTCATTTAACACAGAAGGTCAAATCCTTCTGAATAAACCAATCATGAATTTTGATGAAACTTTATCATGTTTATGGACAGGATATGCATCATATTTAGATGTGCATGAAGGAAGATCATTATTACTGTGAACATATTAATTTATGCAGCATACTAAGTTTTGCCATTTTCATGGTGGACACAAAAGTGCAAAAAATAGTACCTGTGAAATTGATTTTTAACACTATATTAATCATTTTTTTGCAACCATGAAAATTGATCTCTGCAAATATATTCACTGCGAAAATTAGCCACTGCTAAAATAAATATGTTTACAGTATCCGATGATATATATAATGATATATTGGTATTCCCAGAAATGTTATTGATTTCACTAATAAGTTCAGCAAACCATTATCAAAGAAAAAATTCCTGGAACAGAAAAATTTCAGACAGGAAGAAAATGCAAAGAATATCCAAAGGATTATAGAAAAGCTAACAATCACCTAATAATTTTCCTTGGGTAGTTGACTAGACTACTACATATATTACAAGAAATATAAATTTCTATTAGACAATTCATTTCATATGGTAAAAAAAAATTTCCATTGTCCAGTCAACTATCCAAGAAATTCATTATTTAATCAAGACTGACTCAATCCTCTGAACATCATAATTGTATGTTCATTTCAAAGTTGTTTGAGTAAAACATGAAATAGATGAATTACTTTAGGATGTATATTTTTTTGTATTTGTATTGTAGTAGTTATTAAGTAACACTCCACATAAGAATCATGCAAAATGTGATTCATGGTTGGAAAGCCTACATATTTATATTTTTTACATTTTGTTTAAAATGTCATAGTGAACAGAAAGTAACAAGGGAGATAACTCTGTAAATAAAATCTAAACTACAATAGAAATTATTAGATTTTTCATGTGGATTATCTCCTAAGAGCAGACAGATTGGAATGAATAATTATACATTTTATCATATAGACCTATAAAGCAACTTAATAGCAAAAATAAAAATATGCAGCCTTTTTTTAGTTGTATCACATTTTACAGAATTTGCATGATTCTTAGAAAGACTTCTTCTTAAATCATTACCTTTTAGAGTAGACATTTTTAATAACCTTGTACCATTAACTTATTCTGACATTCAAATAAACTTGTTCTAAATTATACTTTCATCATTCAGTTACTGTGGATTTCAATGCTTTGTTGTCGGGGCCTTCCAGAGATTATTTAAAGGTGTGCTTACACTCATTGAAGACCTTTTGGTGATCTCTGAAAGTATTTGACTTATATGCCCATGCATTTGTTACATTTCACCATATCCAGTTTTTTTTATTGTAAGACTTGGTTTGTAGATAGAAAATGAGTATGGTAGCTATGTAAAGACTGGGGGATACTGTGACCATGATTACATGAGATATCTCAGGAGCAAGGCTAAATCTCTCCTTGGAGAAAACGTTCTTTTGTTTACAACAGATGGTAACCATGACAACCCAGAACTGAAGTGTGGCACCATTGAAGGTGTTTATGCCACGGTTGACTTTGGGGTTACCAGTAAGTGGAAATGCGTGGAAAAGGAAGAACTTGTACAAAAGACATTAGATACTGTATAGTGGGTAATTTTGCAGGCTTAACCTTTTTTCACGGTTATGAAAAATTTTAACCCAAATATTTTGGTGTATAGGCTTTTTTCATCCATTCTTAATTATTTGACACACACAAAGGATATACCACAAAAAATTAAAACAAAGTATAAAGTTAAGAGCCTATAAAAATTATCTGCTCTGCAGAAGTTTTTACATGTGTTTTTGTTACCTGCACTTTACACTAACTTCTTTCTTGTTTTCCTTTTATTTCATATAAAGCTGTTTCTGCTTTGTACTAACTTATTTTGATTTTTGTTTCATTTTCAGTGCCAAATTTCCTACACTTGTCTGCCTTGAAAACATCTTTGATTTTGATCCACTGCTTCTGATTTCAATATTTTGATTCTTTTTTTTTATTTACAGTGCCTGATTTCTAACACTTGATCTGCTTCAAAAACATCAATATGAACTGCATCTGATTTCTAACACCCTGCTTTATTACACATCGGTGGTTTGCATGTTTGATTTTGTTCACAAATTTACCCACAATCCTTTGGTTTTCAGATAGAAAATGAATATGGCAGTTATTTTGCCTGTGATTATGATTACCTCCGTTACCTCCGTCAGAAAGCTATTACACACCTTGGTGATGGAGTTGTTCTGTTCACCACAGACGGAAGTGGGGACGGTTATCTTAAATGTGGAACACTTCAGGGAGTCTATTCTACTGTGGATTTTGGGGTTACTAGTGAGTTGTCTCTCTTTCCTTATGCGAACATCTTTTAAATTACAATGAATTAAAGATTTTTTCTGCTAGTTATGATAGAAGTCTAATATACTAAACAACAAAAAATATTGATTTGCCTTGAACTATTGAGCTTTTCTTTATGATTACTTGTAGTATCAATAAACCCTTGTAGTAGTATTTTTTTTTGGGGGGGCCTTTTTTGCAATACCATTTTTAACACTTCTCTAATCAAAACTCACCATAATAAATTGACATATTATATATGATCTGTAATCAATATTGACGCTTGACTTCACTCCTCTTTTTGTAGCTGTAGGTGCCAAGTTAAACAACTCTGACATATTCTGCTGTCTTAATAGCCATTTTTTATTGTCATTCATTTCTTAGCTCTTAACCTTACACAATTTCATGATTTCTTTCCATTATGTCTCAGTTTTCTATATTGTGACATGTTATGCTTCTTAAAAAAGTTATGTATGTTTCTCAGTATTTTTAAGGGAAAATTTGATTATCTATACAATTATGGCAGCTCAGTGCATGTGACATTACGTTTTATGGAACACTTAATAGAGACATGGACCAAGGCCTATGGTGGAGGTTGATATTGTTTTAAAAGTGTTCCATAAAACATGATATTGCATGCACCAAACTGACATAATTGTTATATTACATTTCTCTGTAAAAATTTAAGAATTTTCCGCTGTGTGAGTTTCTATTCATCACGATTTTTAACAAAAAATATTTTGGTATACATTTATAATTTGCTCGCCTCAAGTATAACCACTTTTTTATGTATTTATTTTTGGATGTCCTTTTTTTAAGGGGAGCAAATTTAGGCAAATATCTAGATATTATTCACTCTGATAATTTTGCTACATAAAACACTTTTATCATGAATGATGTCAGCTGTGCAATATCACTTGTAAACAAAACACCAAGCATGCAATATCACAAATTATTGGTGTTTTAGAAATACATTGTTGAAATGGAAACTATAAAATATGAAATGTAATAATAACAACTATTGCAGTTTTAGAACAGTTTTAAATGATAATAACATGATTACAATCACAGAGATATTTTTATGGTTTCAAAGTTTATATTTTAAAACTTCAATATATTTCATACCTGCCTACATTTAAAAATATCCATTAGGGATTTTATGCATGAAATAGTCTTCAACACCCAAGAAAATCTACTGCACTACTTATTAGAAAATATTGTTTTATTAAGTTGCGGGCAAAATTGCTATTTAAAAATTTAAGTTTTGGAGCTGTCATGGGGGAAATACTCCAAAAATAGTGACACTTGGCAGGTATGCTGTTAATGTGACAATAAATTTTAATGAGAACCATTTTATTGTAGTGGATCCACAAGCAGCCTTTAAACCACAGAGGGATTTTGAGCCAAGAGGACCTTTTGTGAGTATTTTTATTATTGCTTATGCTCAGGTAAAATCTATACAGACTTGCACAATTGAAAGAAAAGAGACAGCAGTGACAAACATAAAAAAATCTGAACTCCACTAAAATAAAATTATTTGCTTGGAAAAGTTTCGTTGGTAGATAATGATGTCCATTGCTGTTCTAGACATACCATATGGTGCATTTTTTTTTGCAGGCATAAAATTTGGCAATTTTGAGGGGAAAAATATGCAAAAAATGTTTGTTGATTCTTATTTTGGTCGATGCTAAGTAGTCCTCAGTACTTTATGATAAGAGAGACAATTTTAATTTCCAACTTTATTGACTTCCCTTATAAGTGCAGCAGTATTCCTGCTTCTCCTGTATAAGGAGTTTACATCTCACAGTTGTTTAGATATGCGAGAGCCTGCACTAGTTTTGTAGATTTTTAATAAAAGTCATCGTGATCTTGTCACTTGACTTATTAACTAAGCATTCAAGATGTTAAAAAGTTTCCTGTTGATATCAAGATCTTATCACAAATTATTTTTGTAACAACAGAACAAATAATCACATGTGTTTTCCGTACACCAGTCTAACCCTGAATTGACTACTGTTATATCTATTTTGACTGTTACAATGTAGGTGGACAGCATTAACACTGGAATTCTTATGACTGATATGTAGCCAAATGTTTTGCTAGCAGTAAAACTGGGTTTTACCCACCATTTTACTGTGTAAAAACTTCACATATTCGAAGACTTGGCTAATTTCATTTTCTGCTTTATCCTTGATTCTGCCAGTTCTTCTACTATTTATAATTTCCCTCCCATATATATAATTATGAGCTTGGTAATTTTATTACATTTATTGTAAAATGCAACACTGTATTCACAAGTGATTTTTGAGTTGTACATTAGCTGGTTAGGCCACTGGTGATTTCTGAGTTATACACTGGCTGGTTAGGCTACCAGAGATTTCTGAGGTGTACACTGGCTGGTTAGGCCACCAGTGATTTCTAAGTTGTACACTGGCTGGTTAGACCACTGGTGATTTCTTAGTTATACACTGGCTGGTTAGGTCACCACTGATTTCTGAGTTGTACTTGGCTGGTAAGGCCACTGGTGATTTCTGAGTTGTATACTGGCTGGTTAGGCTACCGGTGATTTCTGAGTTCTACAATGGCTGCTTAGGCCACCGATGATTTCAGAGTTGTTCACTGGCTGGTTTGTCCACCAGTGATTTCTGAGTTGTACACTTGCTGGCCTTTTGAGATTTAGTTATAAGGCACAGATTTTAAGGGGAGGACCTAAAATTGGGAAAAATTACTCGTTTTTCATCAAATATTTACTTTTCTCAAATTCTACACCCATCAATTTTCTTGCCTCACTTCACTCAGCCTTCAATTCTATTTTCTTCCCCAACCTGTAATCCTGGATTTGCCCCTGCTTATTCTATAATATTTGTTTACATTCACAGGTGAATTCTGAGTTTTATACTGGTTGGCTGGATCATTGGGGTTTTGCTCATTCAACAACAGCGTTAGACAGAGTGGCTAAAAGTTTAGATTTACTGTTGGACTATGGGGCAAATATAAATATGTAAGTCTTCTGTGACCCTGGTATTAGTTACATATTTTATTTTACAAATTGACATGGATAATGTACCTTGTACTCCTATCATTTTGTTTTGGAAATAGATTATTTTATGAATAAGCAATAATAATTTCTTTGATTATCTAAGAATGATGAAAGATTTATATAGGGGGTCTAAATAAAAAAATGTTTCGGTGCAAGTCAGATCTACCCAGTATATAAAAAAAACTATGACATTTATGGATTTATGAAAAGCATGATGTTACAATAACTTGATAAATAAACCTTAAACAATTTGATTTTTCGGGCTTTTTGTGCTTTCATCTTCGTGCATTCTCATAAAATAAAAAAATAGTTATTATTGGTATACTTTATATTCATGTTGATTGACAATTTTCTGTCACAGTTATAAATGTATTGGAGATTTTCTTGTATTTCAGGTACATGTTTGAAGGAGGGACAAACTTTGGGTATTGGAATGGTAGGTGTTCTGGTTTTTGTTTACAGTATTGACATACTTAGTGTGGTTCTTGCTCTTAAATTTATTGTCTTTTTTTATGTTTTGTGTTGCTACACTCTTAAAAAAATTGAAATTTCATCAGCTGTGGAAGAAAACCTTGTCTGTCAATTGGGATTTATGTAAGAATCTACTTTTTGAACAAGTTCTTACAGAGTAAGGGTAACAACAAAATTACCAAACACTAATCCAATTCATATTCAAGTCAAATCCAAAATAAATCCAGCAAAATAGATATTACACCACTGGAGCAGCTGGTACCACAGTGGTGCTGAATTTGTACGGGTATTTCAAACAAAATGGTGGATTAAATCTTGATTAAACACTTCCATTGCAGCATGGATATACCAGTGGTGTTTAAAAAGCATTTGGTTGCTATTGTCATAGTTGGTAAATCAGTGGTAAATCAGAAAGTCTAGGATTTTTAGAATTTCTTTAGTCTTTGGGAGAATTTTTTATAATTTATAACCAATAATATAGTTGACCTTAGGGAATGGAGTTTTTCATTGATTAAAATGACAATCACCTAATGAACTTCCCTAGGTAGTTAACTGGACAATTGACATTGAGATTTATTCTTTCTATCATTTATAGAGTGAAATACTTATGAAATGATAGAAAGTTAATTGCCCTGTTAAAAAACCTAAGACATGTATATATATATAATCTACAACTATAGCAAGTGTTTTTAAAGTTGTAGATTCTGTTTCTCTTATTTTTTTTTAAACCGAAACAGCCCTAAAAATGTGAAAAAATCCCCCAAAATAAATTGTGTGTGAATCATAGTGATTCAGATTTGCTCACTAATCTGTTGATATCACACACACATACTAATATTCAGATTAAGGTAAATCGGGCAAATTTAGACTATTCGTTTAATTCAGTTCTTCATAATCATCTTCAAAAAACTTATTCAATGTAAAAAAAATGCAAGAATATATCTTGTAATAACAAAATAAAATACTTCTGACCATCTCTGTAATTCAAGATGGAGTCCAGGGCAGTTAATTTTATAGCTTATCGAAGGCCATGAAAAGGAAACTCTATAGAGATAGAAATATTTTTTAACCAAATTTAGACGGGAGAGAGACTTGTTCATGATCCATGCTTTCCCATGCATCTTTTCCTGGGAAAGTCTTTATCTAAAAGAAAGGTTAATTTCAGATTTGTCAAATTATCTAATTCATGTTTTTTCCAGGAGCTAACTACCCTGCTTACCTACCAGTACCTACAAGCTATGATTATGATGGTCCATTAACAGAATCTGGAGATGTCACTGATAAATATTTGGCTCTCAGACAAGTCATATCTAAGGTATGTTGTAGGTATGTTGTAGGTATGTTGTAGATTTAATCTGCTTTTTTGGGTTAGGAAATGTTGAATGAGAGGTAAACATCCATGAGTTTACCACTCAGTCATTTATATCAGAACTATAAACACAAAACAGAAAGACTCTGTAAAACTTTATTACCCTTTAAGTCTATTTGTGTTATGCAATTGTTTTGTGAATAAAAAATAGAAAACAGAATTTTCCTCTTGAAGTACTGAGAACATGATGAAAGTATTGTAGTGTATAAATATTTCTGGTATACATAAAGAAGTTACATATCAAAATTTCCCAATGAAGCTTAAATTTACATTATTCATCAGAAACTTTTATGTTAGGTTAATAAAAGTTTTGTTCAATGAATTTCACAGTGAATCGCTCTTTAATGATGACAAGAAAAGAGAGGAAAGCTAAACTGCTTGTTCTATAAAATAAAAGAGCAGCTTATGTATGATTTTTGATGACTATTATAATGTTTAATGCTGTATCAGGGTCAAAAATATGTATTTATGCATATGTTTAAATAATTCTGTATATGCTAAAATTCAATTTATGCATTTGCTAGAATCGAATTCTGTATATGCTAAATAATTTAAGTATTTGCTTTATTCGAATTAAGGATATGCTTCAGTATTTTAGCATATGCACAATTCTAATTATGTGTACACTTAAATATCTATGCATATGCTAAAATAAATTTTGCATATTCTAAAGTATTAATGCTTAACTTGAATTATGCATATGCATAAATAATTAAGCATAGGCAAAATTTAAATTAAGCATATGCATAAATTGAATTTACCATTTTTTACCCTGATACTGCACAAAAATAATATTTTAAATAAAAACAAATATTGTTGTACACGTTTTTTTAGTACGTTAAAGGAATGCCATTACCTATACCTAAAAACACACCAAAGATGGCATATGGAAAAATACAGATGAAATTGGTGAGTAAAACAATTTTATATGTCTCAAACTTGACATATTCATTTTAAAGTATCAAAAGTACAAATTATTCATTGAGAGAGAATTTATTTAGAAATTAGTAGCTGTCATGACTACTATGGAGTATAAACACAACACATTTTTAATTCTGCACTTTATTTTCTTTCTAAGTTACAATACACAGGGAAATATTATTCACATGAAATTAACATGAACTTGACGTGAAATTAATATGATTTTCATGTGAAATTCACTTAACATGAACTGCATGTGAAAAGTATACATGAGATTCATATGGAGGCTCAATTCACCTGAATTTCACGTGAACTCTGTTACAAATTTTATTTGCTATTTCAGTCAAAAATTGATTTAAATTTGTGTGAAAATCATGTGAAATAATTTTGCCTGTGTAAAATATTTACTATCTTGGTGGACTTGTGGTAGCCTTCTCACCATTTGTCATAGAGATCTTTGGTTAAATCCATGTGACCAAGTCACACCAAAGACTTTCAAAAAAAGTAGTTCCTGCTTCTAAGTCAAGTTACAGTATGGAATAGAGTTTAATCACGCATTATCCTGGCGTCAATTTCACAAAAATTCTGCATGTGTTCTTTGATTGTTTATTAGTCTAGTACAGAATATGTTGTAGAAACTTTCTTCTGAAATTAAATATTTGCTGATGGTAATTAAAATCAATCAATCAATGAAAATTAATTAGTTAATCATGTAGATTTTTTTTTGTCTGATTGAAAGTTTCAGGTTTTAGTTGTAAAAAAGGAGAATTTTATTTTTTCATATTAAATGTAATTTTTCCATCTTGTAATATACCATATGCAAACAGAATGAGGAATAACTCAAGATATTTAATTTATTTAAGTGTGAAAATTTTCTGTTTTTATTTTTTGAGTCCTAATGCCTACTGTGGATAAAATGAAAAATTTAAAAATCATCACAGAAAAACTTCTAATACAGTATATATTGATCTCCTACAGGCTGGCACTGTGATAGATCTACTGGACCACTTACGGAGACCAGACCAGAAACCAATTACTGCTACCTATCCTGTTTATATGCAGGCTTTTGGACAGGTACAATTTTAATTTTGCAATTATTTTACTTTTTAGTTTATTTTGAAGAAGTGTCATTGTTCTGTAATCGTGGTCATTTATGTGATCTCTGAAAGTATTTCGTATTTAGGTCATATGCTAATGCATTTGTTGTGTTTCTCCATATCTGTTCCTTTCCCCAATAAAAAACCCCTGCTGTTTGAATTGAATATATTTGTCATTCTATCTGCCTGTCTGCCTGTCTGTCTGTCTGTCAAATTTTTGGTGCCTTATAGCTAGAAACTCAGCATTTGTTCTGTAATCTTTAAATCTCTGCTTTTACTTTTTTTTCACTGAAAGATGTCAAACTTATCACATGCTTATATGAAATAGTACAAATTTAAATCTGCCCTTTAAAAGATTAGCTAGCAACATGATTTCAGTCATTTTTGAGATTTTTATATCTCATCTGCCTAATTCTGTTAAAGTAATATTGTACATGGAAACCAATTTTCATGGTTTTCGTGGGTAGGCAAAACCACGAAATTTGGTTCCCAACGAATGGGAGATTCCCATTAATATGTATACTGAAAACTTCAAGACCACAAAGTCAAGAATCCACAAACTTGTGTTTATTTCCTGATCCATGAAAATTGGTATCCATGAATTTAAGTACTTTCACAGTACTGAGGATGCCAATTTTCATGGTTTTCGTGGATAGGCAAAACCACAAAATTTGGTTCCCAACAAATAGGAGATTCCCATTAATGTGTTTAATGAAAACTTCAAAACCACAAATTCAGGAATCCATAAATTTGAGTTTCTTTCCTGGCCAACGAATATGGTATCCACGAATTTAAGAACTTTCATAGTAACTCCATTCAAATAGTGAAAGTGCATGGTTTTATGGAGTTACATTTAACCAATAGTTCATCAGATGTAAAGTTTTATGATGCTTGTGGGACCTGTTCTTGTAAATTACTAACAGAAAACTTAAAACATTAAGCTAGAACCAGGAATATGTTTGTCAATGCTTTTTAAAAAATTCTGACTATTGAGTGTCTGTTCCTGTAAGAATCAGGCAGTAGGTGAAACATGGTATGAATAAATCCCATCATTTTTGATAATGTAATTTGACTATTTGCACCATCAGAATCAAGGAAAACAGACAAGATTTTCCATATCATACTGAACCATTGAGTTACAATTTCATTGAAATGCACTGAAAATGAATATTTCAAGGGTAGATTACTCTGTCAAAGACCTCATTTTTCTAAAATTCTATTGACAAATTTCTGAGTAAATCCAATGATGCAGAGATCAAATAATGGTCTTTTCAAAGAGGGGAAGTATTCTTGAGTAATATTTTATTGTCAGATTGGTGGGGTTTTGACATGCATGTTTCTGATCTTTTCCATTTTGCTTGATTCTTACAACACTTACACTTAAATGTGATTACAAACTACACTTATAAGGTATGCTTCCTTTTGCCAAAGAGGACTTTAAGATTGCACTCCATAGTCAGTCTGTCCATCTGTCAGTCCAGCAAATCAGTTTTCTGCACTTCTTTTTGTAATGCTTCAGCTATACATTTAGTATTTAGTACATTGCTTTTCCATGACAAGTTAAAGATTGATTTGAATTTTGTTCAAGTCTGTTGTTTTTTGCAGTGTTATGGTCCTTGGATTTAGAAAATTACTCCAGTAGTGCAGACTCAGTTTCTGCCCTTTTCTCATTACACATGAACAAACATAACAAATTATACATGAAGTGTGCACTCTATTCTCTTCAACAGATATTTCTTCCAGTAGGGGACTTTGTACTGCAATACAATACTCTCATAATGCATATTTAAATTTCAGTACCAAGGTTTTGCTTTATACAGACATGTGTTTAAAGAAGAATATCCCACACCAAGCAACCTAACAGTTGTAGGAATTAGAGATAGAGGATATGTTATGATTGATCAGGTACGTGATACAGTGTTTTAGTTGTTTTAATTTTATGGCTGTCTGTCTGTCTGTACTACATATTCTTAACTAAGCAATCTTACAGTTGTAGGAATGAGAGATAGATCATACATGTGCTTTGGGGTCATTGTTTATTTTCATGTCTTCCTGCCTGTACTGACATTTATTAAGAACAGGATAATTAATTGGAAGGAAAGAATAACTAAAATATAACCTTGAGTGGCAAACAACATTAAGTAATCAAGTGAAATCTCCAATCATTCTCAGAATAATATTTTCTGAATGTTTCATAGTCAGTTTTCAAATGAATTAAAATTGGTTGTTTTGTTTAAGGTGGATTGGTATTTCAAAACATAATTGACGTAATGTGAAAATGAATCCTACTTTGGAATGAAGGTCATCATTTTGTGTTGACACTTAACAACAGTACAAGAATTATTAAGGTCAATTTCGGAATGTTTCAGTTCATTTCCTAGAATGATTATAGCTTCCATCGAAATGTAAGGATATATTGCACAGTGTTTTCTCATTTTCCATTGAAATTAACAATAAAATATTTATTACTGTATAATACAAAATGTAATAATTATTATTAAATGTATCTTTTCAAAATGCCCAAAATTTAACACACCAAAGTATAACTTATGCGAGTATTTAGATTGCCAGTTTATATATTGGTGTATTATCATTTTTGAGTGAACGACAAACATTACAGAAACAAATCTTACCTAAAGTGACCTCTGTTAACCTTATTACAAAAAAGATTATGAATGTATTTATAATTATTTATTTTATCCCAAAAAAAAAAATGAAGAATTAAGTAGCAGTCTTTGTAAGAATCATGCAAAATCTGAAAAATGTGATACACCCCAAAAAAGGCTACATATTTTTATTTTTGTAATCAAGTTGTTTTATGGGTCTATACTTTGAATTGTGTAATTATTCATTCAAATCTGCCTGCTCTTAGGAGGTAATCCACATTGAAAATCCAGTAGATTCTATTGTATTTGAGTGCCATTTACAGAGTTATCTCCCTTAATTTCGAAATCTACAGTGCATTCTATATAATTTTTATCTCCTAAGAGCACGGGTTATATGAAAAACCACATGTTTATTTCTGTTTACTATGACATTTCAAACAAAATATCAAAAATAAAAATATGTAGGCTTTTTACCCATGAATCACATTTTGCATGATCCTTAGCTGGAGTGCTACTTAATATACCAATGGTAGCGTTAGAACTAGATAGAATGTGTTTTCACTCTGATGGAATGGCCAAAAAAAAAACATCAAATTCGAACATGTTTTGTCAGAAAATCACCAAAATAACCCGACCCAAAATATCAAAATTTATGGTGTGTTTAGAGCCTCAGTACATGTAGTTTTTAATTTTATGGTTTTTGTTATCTTCCTAACATGACTTCTCATTTTAGGTTCCTATTGGTGTATTAATCAGGGAAAGAAACCAGAATTTATCACTTAGTTTTACAGCCAGGAAAGGACAGACTTTAGATATTCTGGTGGAAAACCAGGGCCATATCAACTTTGGTTCTGGTATCAACAATAATACAAAGGTAGTATAAGATAGAAAAATACCCTATAGCCAGAAAATTTGTGATGTTATAGTGTAGGTTATATTTGCCAGGTTTTTGCAATTGAGAAAATGGAATCTTGCCAAATTTAATGCAAGACATTTCACAGTTATCTCCTGCAGACTGTATCTAATGACTTGAAGAATAGACCTTGAAATTTGTTCCCCCTTTTTACAGAACAATTGACAAATTTGGCAGCCTTTAAAATTTCCTGCTATATGATTTGCATAATTACTGCTGTAAATGTATTAATTTGCATTGTCGGTAATTTTCATGATATCTTTCAAATGAACATATTCACAGGTATCAATTTTGCGGTTTTAAAAAAATAATTATTGCTATATGGTATTAAAATTTATTTTGGGGGTACTATTTTTTGGCATTTTCTGTCCCCTGCAAAAATAGCACAAATTAGTACACCATGAAAATTAATATGTTTACAGTATTTTACATATGATGTTCATGTCACCCTGGTGAATTGACTTTCATAAAAGACATTTAAGAGGAAGTAAAGAGCTTTTTTGTAGGGGGTAATTAGAATAGAAGGATTTACATTCTTTCAGTGTTTTTGCTAACCTTAGATAGAGTATGCATCCCTCCACTCTTTTTATCCACACTTCGCCCCTTTTGATTACATGGCATTGTATTTCTGTCACAGCTTCACGAAAAAAAATCCAGTAATAAATTTTTACTTCTTTTGAAATTTCTTTAAAATATCAGTCAATAGTTAGGAGAAGTACACAATCTGTCTTATAACCAAATTGTACAAAAGTAAAGTCTTCAAGCATTTAACATGGACATTTTCATTCTCTTTGGTTTTGCAAGTTGCTAGAAACATTAATAATTGTGTTATTATATGATCAATGTTTTCAGGGAATTATTCAGAATGTTACTGTGAGTGACATTATACTCACAGACTGGCAGATGTTCGCTGTTTCTCCAGAACTTTATAATCCTACTACAGTTCCATATAACACACGGTAAGGAATCATACACAGAATGTATATGTAACACTAGGTGGGGGGTGGGGGTGGCATTACACTGTCAAGCTTGGAAACGTTCCCCAGTGTTTCTCAGAACTTTATAATCCTACCACAGTTCCATGTACAAGATAAGGAATAATGCAGAATGTAACAGCAGATGAGGCAATTGTGACCAACTTACACTTATTCGTTAAGTAACCTAACTAATAATTAAATTTGTCAGTGTATTTTACATGGATAGAAATTTTTTTTTCTTCATAATAAAATTTTCACAATCCTGGAATAAATGATACCTTTTTAGTGATGAGCAACGTCCAAAACAGGAAACAGGAAATAACTTTTAAGGTGTCCTTGCCGACCCCCATGCTCAAAAGATTGCTGAAAAATAAACTATTTTGAACAAATTTCCCATGTTTTATATAGAAAATGTGGTTGCAGGATAAAAACACAATACATGAACATTGTTGAAAACATCAATATATTTACTTGTACTCACTTCGAAACACTCAGATTACCTTGGGGAACCCATGAGATCTGACTGTTCATAAAGCTTGTCAAATAATTTTTTTATTCTCCGGCAATGTACAGGTGTTGTGTTTTTAGTGGGATGAAAAATAAAAGTTGCAGCAGGTAGTACCTGATATATTTAATTTGAAGGCTAATTCCATGACCTTATACTAATACATGTATTATAAATTACAAAAATGAAATTATTATATACCATCTGTTTTAGGGAGTGACTTTAAACTTGGCTTCAAAATGTAGTTTGCAATTAATTAAGTAGCCTTAATGTATTAGGGGATTAGGAATTCCTGCTCTGGGGTTATAAGTTTGTATTTAAGTCTGTTCCATATTTAACATTTGTCCTGAATGAAAGAGTAATCAAGGGAACCAAGGTTATAGCGGTAATCAAAAGAATGTAATCCAGAGACAAAGACCAGACATGGAAAACAGACATACACAACAAAGAACATAAAGTAACTGAAATCATTCATACATAGTAACAAAAGTAAATGAGCAACTCGGACTCCATTAAAAACTGGGAGCATAGACCAGGTGCACTGGTAGGGTAAGTGTCCTCTGTTTTTCTAGAAACACCGGCCAATTGTTCATAAGAAGTCAAGTCCAGGGTAGTCGAAAGAGGAAAGAAAAACAATGCCATGTTGAATAAATAAGTTTTCATGGCGCAGATGAATACATTGTAATGATCAAGGAGTTAATGATGATGACCAATAAACTTCTGTAGTGATGACTTCAATCTTGTAGCAACATAACCCTGTTCCAGAAGCCTATTTGTTAGAAGTTTAGCGTGATACAAAAAGTCTGCATAGTTTCTGCAAGCTCTGGCATAACATATGAGTTGTGATATGGACACTCCATACGCAGGTGCAGAAGGAAGTTTGCCACAGATGAAAGGAAATTTGACAATTCTGAATGAAAAGTCATCATGTTTGTAATAAAGTTTGAGATCAATGATTTGGAAAAAATAAAATCCAAACATTGAAACAAATGATTTTTGTTTGCAAGAAAGGATTTTTATCTTCTAATATTTAACTACTGGTAGATATTTATATTTTTCAGGATAACAAAGCCTTATTTTAGTAAGGATGGGAAATTGATGACACCTTCTCTATACACAGGACAGTTACCTCCCTTTAGTGAATCATATGACACATATCTTGACCCCACAGGATGGTCTAAGGTAATAAGACTAAGATTAAGTAATGATAAAAAGTAATATATGTTTTGAAGTGGCTCAGTTTAGTGTAAATGAGCAAAAAGAATGAGTAAACAATGTCCACTTGTAAAAGGTAAAAGGGAAATAATTACAAATAAAACACATGAAAAAAATAGATGCCCAAGTTTTCAGCCTTTATGGTTTTTGTCAGAGGCAAAAAGATGTTTTAATTGTATTTTATTTGTATTTAGTTCCCCTTTACCTTTTAAATGTCGCTATTGTCTGCTTTTTTTTTATATTACTCTTAAATAATAAAAGCTCTGCTAATTGAAAAATGTTTTTTAAAGAATTAACATAAAGATATATTCAAGTTCCCACATTTTTCTTAGTTTGTTTTCTGAATTTTACTTGTTTCTTACAAAGACTATAACTTCAGAGACTATTCTTTACACCCATAAAACTTCTTGAAATGATTCTTTTATCAATTTGATTATATAAGTTAACAAAGTGGTGGATTTTTTCTTATTACTTTTTGGTCTACTTAATTCATAAAGAGACAAGTAGCATTCTTTTTTCATTTACTTCATTTTGTTAAATGGTTTTTACACAAATTAATGCTGAAATTTTCAGAACAAAGAGAAAAATTTGTGGTAGTATGGAAAAATGGGTACTATCAATTTTTTTTACTGACAATACCATGTCGAATAGACAAACTCACACTCGCATGCTAGTTGAGATATTTTACATGATTTTGTCAGTATCAAATTTGAAAGGAACTATTCTGTCCAATTTTAGCAATTTTGGAAAAAAGTTAGTTTAATATACATTAATTTTTTGTATTACTTTTTCGGCATAAAAATCTAGTACTGCAACTAAACACTGTTGTTGCATGACATCATTTTTTTTTGCAAATCTCTTAAATATTTTATGACGTCACAATCACTCTCAATGTTTTGATGGATATTTACAAGTATTTTGTCATGTACGAAATATAAAGAAATATCTGTCAACAATATTGAAGGATAAAAGTACAGATTACTGATACACAGTTGAAATTCATTATGTAGATGCATTCATGTGAAAGTGATGTGATAGTGAACTACTTAAAAGATCAAAATTTGAAATTGACAAATAGTACCTGATCTGATCCGTGCAACAAAAGTTGTCATTGATCACAGATCCATCAAACCGCTCCATTAAACTGGTGATCTCATCACATGACCACAGTGCAACCACAATATTTTGCGTTTTCATTTGTTTGTTGTTTTTTTTTTTTTGGCACTTTTTCACGTATTTACATAATGAATATATTTAAACATCAAATTATACTTTAATTCCACATTTCTTTTTAGTTTAAACAGATCATTCGTTATTTTACATAACAAAACTGTGATCAGGTCGGTTAGCGGTCACTGGTCATCGATCTGTCAGTGGTCATTGATCTGTCAAATCATTGCACAGATCAGTTCAAGGACTGTATTGAGAACACAACAAAATTGATGAACGAATAAGCAACAAATTGGATGTAAATACACAAAATACACAGAAATCTGAAACCAAATGAACACCCCAGAATAAAAACAAATACTTGAAACATTGAATTGGTGTACTTGTTGAGTTAGCGACCACTGCTTTTTCTAGAAACAAAAAGGAGTTGCCATGGTTATGGCCGGTGAAACACAAAAGAAGAAAACTATGTAGGTTGGTCTAATATAGAAGTGTCCATGTTATGTAAAATAATTTAAATATTTGTCATTTATTTCAGGGTCAGGCCATAATACAAAATATAAAATCATACAATTTAGGACGGTATTGGCCAGTAGCTGGACCACAAATTAGACTTTTTGTGCCAAAGCCATATTTGGCAGGAGACAACAAAGTAAATAATCTTATAATGTTTGAGCTAATGAGCTCGCCATGTGGTGCACAGACAAATTGTACTGTTGAGTTTAAGGACCAACCTCTAATTAATGCCACAGCTCATGGACCGTATGTAAAAGAAGTGTCTCGGAGAGTGGAGGAAGGATTTAATTGGCATTTATATCATTGAATCTATGATCTTTCAGTAGAGATAGCTGTTTAATTGAAATCCATGCTGTAGAAGGGAAATTTGTTAGACTGATTTATATGGAAGAGATTTTGTCCAAGACGTGTTTTATTTACAAGCTTCACAGTAATGCAGAAACAAAGGCTTACCAGCTGTTGTTAAAATATCACTTTATCTTATTCAACACAAACACCAAAAGTGACTGGAATACTAATTTACAGAAATCTGCAATATAATCTTTTCATTTTGCCAGAAAATATGTCGGACTGTGATATCAGGGAATACAGCATTTTATGATAATTGTTTGTGTTACTTGCATGTTTTTATGACATGAATACATGTTTGTTACTTAAGGTTGCCCGCTGGTCTCATTTTAGACTTTTTGCCAGATTTTCAGGATCCCCGAGTTTTATCCAACTAAAATGACTTAAAAATTTTTGTCTGTTGACCCTATGTTTTCTTTTTCTTATTTCACTATATACTTCGTTCATATCAATGGGACAAAATATTTTGGCATCCATGTTATTTTTCATAGTTTAAGGAAGTTTAAGAGAGTAATCAAGGGATCCAAGATTCTAGCGGAAATCAAAAGAATGTAATCGGAGGACACAGACCAGACATGGAAAACAGACACACACAACAAAAAAAAACATTAAAAAACCAAAAATAATAGGAACAAGTAACAAAAGTATATGAGAAACTCTGACTCCCTATAAAACTGGGAGCATGGACCAAGTGCACCGGTAAGATAAGCGTCCTTGCAATGTTGCTCAGTTGCATATCAAGGAGAAATCAAGAGGAGTCCATTTTCCCGTCAAATTTTCTACTCCTTATTTCCAGAAAACTAAATCATTATCCAATCAATTTTATTTGGTATTTTTGTTTCCACAAGAGTTTACTGCAAATACTGCAAAACTTTACCAAAAGTTTTGAAAGCTTGTTAATTTAAATTTGAGCAGCGAACGTTCTGAATAAATTTTGGCCTTATCACTTTTATGCTACTGTTGTACATTTATTAATAATAGCACTTCAAATTTTAATAGTGAACAAACAAATAACCAGACAATGATTGAATGTTCATTTTTTGGCTTTGTATCAACTTTCATGACTTGCGTTCTGAGCTTGCTTTCAATAACAGTGCGCATTCTTTAAGGCAACTATTTTGTTGTGCCTGTGTATAATGATGTTTTGGGGCCAGCGGCAGCCTGCCATGTGATATGAGGGTTTCCCCATCGTTCATTGAAGAGTTATGGGTGGCCTATGGCCGACATTTTCAGCCCAGTGGGGAAGTGGTCTCTGATATAGATCATGCCTATACTCGTTATATCACTGAGTGAACTTAAATGGTTTGTTTGTTGTTTCAGTTCATTTTTGACTTACAATTAAAGGAATCATTAAGTTCTTATAAAACTAATTCCATCACATATCTTGGGTCATTAATGTGACTTTTTGTAGAATCTATTTAAGGTGTTAACAACACTTTTTTATGCCATCTACTTTCAAGATAATTTTCAAAAGTATACTTGTCAGATATATATATATATGTTGACTTGCAAGATAATAACATCTATCGTTGGTGAAGAAGATATTGCCTTGTGTGTCATATAAAGCTGCACTTGAGAACTTTTATTCAATTGAATTTTTTGTTTCAATGTATGTGTTTAGTTTGTTTTAAATCCACAAGAGATGGCTCAGAAAATGATTCTAGAGTTCCCTAAAAAGCTACAAAAATTTGCACAAAAGAAAGAGTTATTTCCCTTTATTATATAGATAGCAGTGTTTTATCGAATGTTCCCAGTGAAATAAAATTCGATAATTTACACTGTGAAATAAATTCGGTAATTTCACTCTTGGACTTTCTCCTGCAAAAACGTCAGAACTTTGAAATCAGTCCACCGTTTACAAAAACTTGAGACGCCATTTTTTTTATTTACTGAAGGAAAAAACCTGAGAGGATCCAATAACGACATTTCCGGTTGATCTCGGGTAGACTGGTGACCATTGTAATTAGGGTAATAAACAGTAATTTAGAGCTTTAGTGGTTATCGACGTGACGTTATTTAAAAGGTGTGATAATTATATAACAACAGGAGATGATTAACAATTATCCCAAGTTTTAGTGACACACGTTTAAATGATTAAACGATTTACTACCGACGATTGGGACTCATTGTGTAAATATTGATGCGGGACTTTAGATCTTTTGATGGTTATGGAAACATTGACCGTGCATCCACTGAAAATGAAATTAACTCAAAATATGGCTTGTTAGCTCACCACAGGCCATGTGAGCTATTGCCATCACTTGTCGTCCGTCGTCGTCGTTAACAATTATACAAAACTCTTCTCCTCTGAAACTACTTGACTGATTAGAACCAAACTTGGTATAAATTTTCCTTGGGGTATCCTGCACAGAACGTTAGCTGATGTGGGGATTTTTGGTTGGTCGAAAAACATGGCCGCCGTTACTGAAAATAGAACATAGGGGTCAGACAGTAATTTTTTTACATATATCTCCATATGCATTTTTGTCCACTTTGGCTTGCCATACTACCTAAGACTTCATGAGTCAAAATTGTTGGACAACTTCTTGTTAAATTTATTGTATTTGAAAGGCAAAATTTAACCAGGTTGGCGATTCAGGCTCCCGGGAGCCTCATGTTTTTTTTTATCCAAGTCAATGGAGGAATTATGTGAATTTTTCAATTTGGAGCACTCTCATCAACCGTCAAAATGCCGAAACGTAATATTTCATCTTCAGCACCTCCTGCCAAGAGAGCAAAGTACTATTCCAAATTCAATGCCGCATGGAAGTCAAAGTTAAAGTGGTGCCGAGCCAGTAATGACTATTTGAAATAAAATCATTTTGATGCATATTTATGTAAAGTAGCAACTGTAGTGACAATTTTTAATGAAAATTATTTAATTAATAGTAGCTATAAAGTAATGATGAAACTTTTAAATAGAAAGTTATTTATGTTTATGCTGTTCTTGTTATGAAAATATTGTCATTAATGAATAAAATTATTAAAATGTTCAAGTGTTGCTCCATCAAAAGGGTCATTCTAACTATACCAAGAGAGTATTCAACATTTTTTCTCATGGATACAGACTTAACGCAAGGTTTTCCATAAGTTTCACACATATTTGTCTTGTTACGCTTTGAAAAAAAAAAAAAAACGCCAATAAAAAACCTTTAGTTTTCAAACCAAATCTCGAGCTGAAAAATGACAAATCTCCAGATTTGAAGGAATGACTTTATCACATGTATGACTTTGTATGTATGATTTTTGTTACTTCATGTTCTTTGTTGTGTATGTCTGTTTTCCATGCCTGGTTACATTCTTTTGATTACCGCTATAACCTTGGTTCCCTTGATTGGTTCCAATTAATTATCCTATTACTCTACTTGCTTTTTGTTCCAATTATAAATGATGAATTTTCTGGGATTTTTTTAAATATACATGAACTTCAATGAACATTTTGACAACTGCCAACAAGAAGCAATATCCGTTATATGTCCATCCTTTCGGAGTAATAGATTCACAATATCTGTTTTTCCGGTTTGTGCTACATTGTTTTGGCTGTATTATTATAGCAAATAGACCTCAGTGTCTTGAGACATAAGTAGAGCGTCTTGAGACATGGTTTCGATTCTTTGTGTCTTGAGATGTCTCAAAATACATGTCTTGAAGACATCCCCGGAATCAAAAATGTCTTCAAGACACACGAAAAAATTTTTTTTCGTGCCTTGAAGACATGATGTCAAAAAATGATCAGGAGCCTCCATAATGGATTTTAAACTTATTTCAGTGAATTGGACTATGCCATGTCTTGAAGACAATGTCTTCAAGATGCATTAGAAGAAAAAATAATCCATTTCTAATTAATGCCGTCTTATAGATTTAGGCTAGATTTTTACACAGTTCGGAAAGATATGAAAAATATTTCACGTGTCCTTAAGATACTTTACAATAAGCTCCGAGAAGTCATACCAGGAACGAAAAGGACTAAAGAAAAGCCGGAGCAAATGGAAAGTATTCTTCATAGCAAAACTTTTCATGATTAATTTTTTTTTCATTTGGTTATGGACTGTATGTTCATGAATATGATCCGCTAGTACGTTATTCAAACTTGAACCATGCACAAATGAACTGGCTACTTGTTGAAACTATTGTAAAATGAATTTAAATCGTGTAACTTCAAACATCCTTCTTTCGGTAACACTGGCCACTAAAATTCAGAAGTATACACCTTATATTTTCAGAGGACTTAAACGAAATTTGGCTTTATTCTTTCATCGTCCACTCAGAAAGATTTCAGGTCAGTTTATATCATGGTTCATTTACACCATCTAAATCATTGTGGAGATATAATTATTAAAAAAATCAATTTCAGATAAGTATTTTCCTTATTTTATTCGTTCACCGTTGAATTAAAAACTGCACTTTTTAACGACAGATCGCATGAAACCCAGAAAACGCCACGCTTTTTTTGTACTTAAGAAACATTCGCTTTATTATAAGTACACGTGCATTACACCTTTGTGGATTTTCGGAAATTGGAAAGTATGCTAGTTTTCCGCTGGTACATGTATATTATGCTTTGAAAGCGCATTACACTAGAAATTCTACTTGTCCCACTTTGACACGATTTAAATAATTACCCAACTTATGGACAAGTATCATTTGACAAAAAATTTTCCTAGATGATAAATCCTCAATTAATTGAATAAGACACAGTTGTATGTATGTATGTGACTGAAATGATATATAAAACCTGGTGCTCTGTGGTTTATCTTTATATTTTGCAGTTGGAATAAAATCTTTAAAACAGACCTGATAGAGGAAGGTTTCCTGACTTCTGAAGCTCTATAAAGATTCACTTACCACGTTTCCCTGCTTCTGTCTATAGTGAAAAACAGAGAGAACAGAGAAGTACATGTATTTCTTATAAGTGTTAACCTTGAGCATAGAGGCATTTTGCATACGCTTCCTTTCTGGAAAAGATCTTCATTTCTATGGAAGTCAACTGAGGTTGACAGGCCTAAAATCAGAGACATTGCAATGGGAGCCAATTATGGAACAGAAATTTATTACTATTATTATTTAGCGACTTGGTCTTTGTGGGATAACTTGAGTATTAGTCGGTTGATTTTTATGAAATTTTATAATAAGGTCTTAGGTTACAAACCAGAAAAGGAAGGTTGGACGGTATTTATTTTGAGGGTTATAGTCCCAACCATGGCCTCAAAGAAGCATATGAGTGCAGTCAATGATATTGTTTCACAATATTCTATACCACAATGGTCAGACTTGGATTGGTTTTGGGGGGTAAAGACTTGTACTTTTCAGAAATTAGGCGCCAGAAACATACATTTTCCTGATGTCAAGAAAATAACCTTTTTTATTTTTGGTCCAATTTTGAGAATTTTTTTAATTGGATACCTAATTAAAATCCCTGCCTGTTTTGTTTAATCAGATTTCAGATATCTCTTATGGTTTTCAAGTTATAAGGGGTCAAAGAAGGGAGCCACACCCGAAAATATTGACATTTCAATATTTTGGCCTGATTTTGATTTTTTTTTTATTGAATTCCAAGTTTTGTGCTATATTATGTCTTCAAACAAGTTGTTGTGTCCATAATGAATTGTAAGTCCCTATGATTATGTGTGTCAAATCCCAATATTGTGGCCACACTTGCCCCAACTGTTCAGGGTTTGACCACTGGGGTTGTACCATGCTGCACTCAGGGAAGCATTTTATTAGGATTGTGACTTACGTCAAGTAAGAGTATCAGTAAAGGGTTTCAAAGGGGCCATAAACACATATTTATACCCCACACAGCGAAGTTGGGAAGGGTATAATGTTTTTGACCCGTCCGTCAGTCCATCTTCAATTTTCTTGACTTCTGTTTAAACGCTTGCAGATATTGACATGATTTTTGATATATAGGTTCACCATGATAAGTTATAGGTCAAGTTCATGTTTTGTTTTGCTCCGATGATTTTTACCGAAATTACGGGCCTTGAACATAATAAAATTCACAGAAATAACAGTTTTCCAGACTTTTTTTTCTAAACACTTGCAGATATTGACATGATTTTTAGTACATAAATTCACCATGATAAGTTACAGAACAAATTTGTTGTTGGTTATGCCCCGATGATTTTTACCGAAATTACGGGCCTTGAACTTAGCTAAATTCACAGAAATAACTGTTTTTCGGACTTTTTTCTAAACGCTCACCGTGATAAGTTACAGGTCAAGTGTACATTTTTTCCACTACGATGATATTTACTTAGGATTAACTAAAACTCAAAGAAATCACAGTCTGGAGTTTGAAACTACCATTCTGAAACTACCATTCTGAGAATTTAGTTAGAAGATAAAGGTCTAAAGCCTGAAAAAAACCCACATTTATTCCTTTTTGTATCAGGGTCCTTATACAGTGTACATGTATTTCTCTTACGAACAAATTTACAATATTCAAGATTGGGACACGTTCGGTATGTGAGCGACTCACTAAGGTTCCTTAATTTTGTTCTGATTTCTGGACAATAACTTGAGTGAAAGTGCATGCATTACTTCGTAATTGTGCTACAAGGTACAAGGAAGGTTTGATTTTGCAGGTTTTGACTGGAACTATATAGGGATAAATGACCAGTTTAGTTCTAGATATTTTTTTTATTTTGTGTCAAATTTCTAATTGTAATCAAATTCAAAGTTTTGTTAAGTTAGAATAGTGTGTCCATACTTTCCCCGACTGATCAGGGTTCAACCTCTGTGGCAGTATCAAGCTGCACCATGCAAAGCATTTTATTTTCTAATATGTGTACTAGTATTCAGCATATGGTTTACTGTCAGTCTGTCCTAAAAATTAAGATGGGGTGCATAGAGATAAATTCCATCAAATAATTTTGATATCTACATGTAGTTTTTCTGGGTTAATTTGATATGCTGAATCTTGCTATCATGTACATGTATGTAGATTTTTGGCCTGGTTTTTAAATTGTGTAAGATTGGGGATAATAAGATTTTATTTTAACTGAGATGTTATGCCATTAAAGTTAATGTCAAATATCAAATCTTCGACCTAAGTTTTAAGTGCCCCACCACAAAAAGCAGCGGTTGCACAATAGTGATCACAATGTTCGTCTTCGTTAAAAACTGGGCTGTAACTTTTTTTGCCTTTCGAAGTAAGCATTTAATATTTTGCATTTTGGTAGATCACCTAAAAATAATGCGTTGCATACCATGGATAATGGCCTTTGACCTTTGATCTTGAACCTCAATGTCAAATTCCCGTTTTTTGGGTAACAAGTTCGTGTCCAGGCTGCAACATTTTTGTCTTTTAATGTGGGCTTTTACTATTTGGCATGTCGGTAGATCACCTAAAGTATGTGTATCATGCACCACCATGGATAGTGGCCTTTGACTTTACACATTGACCTCAAGGTAAAAGTTTTGTTTTTTGTTCAGTGACAAACTCGTGTCCAGACTAACTTTTTTGTCTTTGAATGTGGGCTTCTGATATTTGGTTTGGGGTAGATCACCTAAAGAATGTGTGTCATGAACCATGGATAGTGGCCTTTGACATTGAACTTTGACATCAAGGTCAAATCACTATTTTTCAGTGAGAAACTTGTGGTTAGAATATATGATTCAATACTTCTTTTTCAACTGGTAAATATTTCTATTGAATATGAGTGCTGCATTATAAAATGAAAAAAATGAGTTGGTAAGCTTTTCCTAAATCCATTTCATACGGAATTAATTGCCCAGGAAGTGAGGGGCGGGAGTTGGCCAAAGAGATGGATTCCATCTCAAAGATTTCTAGTTTCTTGTCTGATATTAAATTCAATGACAGCTGTAAAGCTTGAATATTGTTTCCATATTTGCCCCATCTGTTTAGTCTTTTGAGACATTTCAATATGTATCCCACAGAACATTTTATATTTTTAAAACTTGCAGATCTTATGTTGATTTTTGTTTGATGTAATTGTATTTAAAGACTGACATTATTATATGATATTATAATGATGTTTTTATACTGATAGATAAAAGCAGATACACAATTGTGATATACGAATTGCAGATATGGTTGGTTATAAATGAATGGTAATAGTCACATACAAACAAATTATATTGCCAAATTTTGCCTTTTACTACAGATAATTTCAGATGCAGCATTTTTGCATGGCTTAAGGTGGGTTGAGTGTCCTCACTAAAATTGGCCAAGCATTGGTTGAATTAAAAAAAAGGAATGCAAAAATAAATAAGTAAGACATCAAATACGGTGTCATATACATGCAATCTCCCATGTGTTCTTTTAGAAGGACATGTCAAGAATTTTCTATGTATATTCAGCTCTCCTTGGCAACCTGAAGCATGAATGTATAAAGCCAGTAGCAACAGTGAACATCTATTGAAAAATACAACTTTTGAATAAAGTGATATGTACATGTATACTATAACAGCTGACTATATACATATATTGTGACTTGCTTATAGATACAGTGTCTGAAGAATCTCTACCAAGAACTATATAATTGTATCTAGGTGAACCATCTTTTTTTGATAAACAACGATGTATATTAATGTTTTTGAGTCGGGATTTTAACTGAGTATGGGGAATAGAAGTATACAGTGTAGAAAAATCATAGGTTATAATGCTATTTTATTCAGATAATAATCTTGAATTGAGGATCTTAAAAGATCTTTCCAATTTTTCAGGATCTACATTGAATTAATACTACTACGGGAGTAACAAGTGTTGTTTTGAAAGAGGTTTGGTGGTACATTTTGCACGACCAGCTATATAATGTTGTTTGTATGGATTCTTGTGGAATTGAGGAATCCATACGGTAAATCACAACAATCAACCGTCTTGGAAGAGAGACCAAAAGAGGATAGCAGAGGTTTATGGTTATACACTATCTCTTCTTTGGAGAGTAGTGACAGTATAGGTTTTATCACTGCTATAATTTTCTATGTCTACCTCTGATAATAAACATTGGATGTAATACGGTTTGCAGACAAAAACGATGTTGTTATGGGCTTTGTCTGCTAGTACGACAACATATTTGTAATGTATAATAGACAATGTGTTTGCTACATCAGGGTCTATGAAAACTGATGTAGCATTGACACTCATTGATCTATTTAAAACTTTCATTTGTCCAAAAATTAAAGACCTCACGGCCTTTACCCACTCTGACAGAGAATCGATGTCTTTTTGGGACTTTAAGGAAGGACCTTACGTAGAGATTCAATTTCGATAATGATTAAATCTCTCGTAACGACGTGACCGGAAGGACCATATTTGAATGGAGAGTTTTTGCAGGAACAGTCAGGTGGTTTAGCCTTGAAGTTCTCAATCTCGAGGTTTTACAATAGCCTTTTATAATTGAAAATTTTGGAAGCAATAAGTGAAGTATAAGAATATGGAATAATCGGTACTTATTTGTCCTTGAAATATGGGGAATATAGAAACAGTTTGGTTGCCTAAGAAAATTCAATTGAGCTCAGCTGCTCTTCGGTCAAAATGATGTTCTTGGACAATCGGTCTATAATGCAAAATGACCCTTAGCACCATGAACCATTTACCAAATAACGTCGATTACCTTTAAATACGTCCTTTTGACACAGTGGTATTCATGATAATGCCTTTTTGATCCGAAAGCCGATTTGTTCGATCTTTTCTCCGTCAGTGTTTTTACATTTTACAAAATGTTATTTATAATGGTCCCAGCTTCCAATCATATAGACCATCAAGACTCCATTTATGTAGAAATTTATAGTTTACTTGGTGAAAAGGATTGCTGGATTTAAAGTTTACAGCTTAATTACATATCAGAAATATTTTTGGATGTAAATTATATTTAAGAAGATCCTTTTGGTGGTTGTACGTAGAAATTAAAGAGATGCGATGATTGAAATGATTGTATGTTTATCGTACAAACAAAAACTATGCATCTGTTATTCAGTACCATTATTATTATTATTTTGTTATTCAGTACCATTATTATTATTATTATTATTTTGTTATTCAGTACCATTATTATTATTTGCAAAATAAAGTATCGATGCTGAACATGCATTGAGCCAACATGTATAAAAAATTAAAAAAAAAAAATGGTTAAACCCGATCTAAATGCTAACTACGACGATCCGTAAAGATGCCATTTTTCTTCATCTTTGTACCGAATAGACGTTGGTTCTTTATAACCTTTACGTTGGACCAATATTTGCTCAAACCATTGTTTGCCTACGTCGCGCCAGACTTAATCCTTTAAGATATTTCAGCTCAGCTTTAGTGCAACATTTGACATCCTCTTACCTACATTTATAAGCAATAATGAAAGTACATTTTTTTTAAAATTTAGTTTTCTTACGTGTTATTACTATACTCGGCGTCACATAAATAACATACTGTTAAAATTTGAATAAAAATATTTTCTACGACTTTATTGACACCTACCGTCGTTTAAATTGTCTTAAATGACATGCTCATTCGTTTATATATATATATGAATATAGCTACGTCTACTACCACAGGTTTTAACTCAAACTATAAAATTTAGTTTTTGTGGGTACAGATACCCCTTATAGATATTTAAGTAGAAGTCTTTATAAAGAAAAGACAGGTGATTTATTCATGTAAAAAGACCCACCAAATTCAAGAATTATCGTTCTTGATTGAGTTTGATATGATTGATTTAAGTTGGAGATATATGTATGATTTTCTACAAAATACTGATTTAAATACAGAATGGATTGTTGAATTGTAAAAATATAGTATATATATATTTATCAAACGTAAGTATTGTTTGTTTTTTTTTCAACGAAAATATGTTTGTAACTTTAATTTCTGTCTTGTTTTTGTCCCCGTTTTTTTCCCTCAGAATTGAGGACTGCTTTATATGCATCGTTTTAAGTGAAATGTTATCATACTTTTATTTTACAGCGATCCGACGGACAATAAATGAAAAACTATGATGTAAGCATAAAAAAAAATGTGTCAAGACGATTTGTTTTACTATACTTTATGTATAAGTTTTACATTTTTATTTTGGTTTTCATAAAAGAAGGTAAGAAAGTATCTATTTCTGCATTCAAGTACATTGGTACCGCAAGGAGGGAATAGCGTATAAAATGTTGGATATCAAATGGTGTTTACAAATCTAGGAAAAACGGAGAATTCTCAATGAACATTTAAACATACGTTTTTTACTTTTTGCGCGTTTGTTTTATTTGAATAAGACAATAAATTAAGCAAACAAATATTATTTATTTGTACTTTTAATACATTGGGATTGGAGGTTGGATTATTTAAATTCATACTGTATTTATTCGCTGTCGGATCTGCAGAAATGAAGTAAAACATGTATGTTAGCAACAAACAATCAGAAATTGTATATCAGAACCAATTTTATTTTTAATTTGCTTATACTTAAGAAATGAATCCGAGGTTTCAACTTATGCTTAAATAGTACATAATGAAAAACAAACGTGTTTTCAAGCATTTTTAAATACATGAACAGCCTCCCTGTCGATGTAGCAAAGCCATGATAAAGCCCAAACCAAGCCCTCAGACCCTGTTTGGTGGTGCCATATTACCTCAACCAGTAATACTTTTCTAATTCATAGCACCGACAACAATGTCCTACTTCCATTCAAATTATAAAAAAAGCTTCGCCGAACCTTTTTAAAAATTAAATTCGATATGACTTTTGTGTATGTGCCAACTTAACTGTTCAGGTATCTGCTAGTTTAACACCTGAACAGTTTAGTGTGACCAAAATTGAAAATTCGTCCAAGCTAACGACTTTCGTAAAACGCGGAAACAATTTTTCTCGTAAATTTCAAACAAATATATCTCAAAATCCACAGTTCTATCAGTTTAACACCTGAACAGTTTAGTGTGACCAAAATTGAAAACACGTCCAAGCTAACGACTTTCGTAAAACGCGGAAACAATTTTTCTTATAAATTTCAAACAAATATATCTCAAAATCCACAGATCTGTTAAAGCAATAAGGAGAGTGTATGCTATAATCTTCAATAACCTATTGGCCCGTGCAGGTCCGGGTGTCCAAAGAATAGGCCTGCAACAGCGCTAAGCTTGTCGTAAAAGGGGACTAAATAGTGCTCAGAAACGTAGCCGGGGGCTAGGCGTTCTGCCCACAGAGCAACTGGGCTGTGTGCCCCAGGTGGTGGAATGGGGTACCCCTGGCGTGTTACATGCTGGGGTTGTCAGGCTATAATACGGAAAAACTGACCACAAACCATAGTGGTGCACCGTGTTGGGAAAGATGTCACGTTCCTCGCACGTTAAAGAACCCTGTTTTGGTATTCAATAGGAGTAGGAACCTTTGCGCTCCGCCACAGGAGGCTAAATTGCCCAACCTTGCCCATCCCCCTTTTTATAGTGGCAATCAAAGTTTGTCGACCCTATTGTCCTTGTATCCCATCCTTTTTTTCATTTCATGTTCATTTTATCATCCATTTCATGTTCATTGTCTGAATATAGCTGAAATATTGCTGCTCGGACTTTAAACCCCAACAAACAAACAAACAAACATCAATAACCTATTTATTGTTGCATTTGCAATGTAAATGATGGCCATGTTCAAGTTCACAGGTACATCCGGGTGAGCATGTTGCAGTATCATCAAGTCCAGAACATTCAATAGGTTTTCCACAGTGACAATGACCGTAATCGCCGTCAAATTCGTCACGATGACAATGTGGTGATTCTCCATTTTCACATTCTGGACAATCGGTGTCCTTCTTGCATGTTTTTTCAGAATCCAAAGAAATAGTAAATCCTAATAAAGTTGCAAAAAAAAACGTTCATTTCATTAAAATTTTCATTTTCCTAAATCCTTACTTGCATTTTTCTTTAGAAAAGTTTTGGTTTTTAAATAGTTAAACGATCTAGTCTCCTTTGATCTTGTAACTGAACCAGAGTAGAAGCGAAATAAAATTTCAATCAATGAAAATGAGTAATTTAAACTTACACATAATAAATTGCGCTACTATTGAAAGATGGTTATTTTTAGAGTTAAAGGCTAACCTACCTAAAAAACCAACAAAGACAGCAAGCAGGAGAAGTTTAGAGTTCATTTTGGTATTACTGTGAAATCTGAAAAATCGAAAGGAAATTAAAGAAAACTATGTAAAGCCAAGTGGGGAAATAAGCTGGTTTGATATTTTGAAGTCTCTGTAAGCGTTATGCAATCATAGTTTACATATCAGAAAATTATTTCTTTAACTAACATTAGTCACAAAGTAAAGAAAAAGAGATAATTATGCCTTTGATCGCATATTACATAAATTGACAATTTAGCTTGCTTTTTTTGAGTAAGTTAATTTACAATTTCCCATCCAAGAAGGAAAATATAAGAAAAATACAAATCAACAAATATACTACAAACAAAATAATATCAAATGAAAAAAAAACAAAACAAAACTCCCAAAACCCCCAAAATAAAAATGAAACATCGAAAACAACACATAATCTTGCATAAAATTACAAAATGAGAAGTAGTTTATACCCGCTGTTATATTATTTTACTTGTTAAAATACAGAAACAGGTAATAACAAGGTTCGAAGTGACAGTGGTACATTCAAATTTATTGGCGAAAATTCATTCACATGCTAATCTACCAATATATACTTTAATTTTCAGATCCGAAATGGTGACAATTTATCATTAGACAATTACTGCAAATGCAATGCAACATTTCAATTTTTAAAATCAGTTAACGTTAACGATGCAATAATAAATGCAATACAATATTCGGCACACATGTGAATTGAATCAGTTTACTATAATTATTTTGTATGAATCTGAAATAAACTTTTGGATGAACAAAAAAACCTTACATCTGATAAATAATGCATTAGCTCAAACAGGTAGATATATCCCATCAACATTGTAAGAAACAGCGGGAAAAGGTTTTTTTTGTCTTTACCGCTCCGTATGTTAGGAATTTTTACATATTAGCTTTATATTATAGTCCTACCTTAAAGTGTTGTTGTGAGCATTGCGCAAAGCTCTTAATGGGATCTAGAGTATTTATACAATCAATACATGAAAGAAATGATGTTGAGAAGCACATAACGTGTTGCGTTATCATTAGCTGCTTGTAAGTCAAAACACATATGGTTTTTAATGTATTGGAATTTCATTAGATGACATTTGTTACATGTAAATAAAGCGGTGACACTTGGTTATCTATAGTAGAATGAAAAATTTCAAATCATTTCAAGTAAATTACAATATATTGAGCATTTCATTTTTGTATGGCTTTAAAGGAGAACAATAAGCATCATGAATTAGAAATAAAGTATTTAACAATTGTAGTAAAAATTAAATGTATCGAACTAAACAAGAATTTATCAACAAAATAGTGCCCCTGAGATACTGATAAAATCTGAAGTACTAAAGAACTCAGAATGTGAAAACTTATAAAAATTAGGGTAGCAACAAAATTTCCGAACACTAATCCGATCCATAATCACGTCCAAAACAAATCTGGCAAAATAGATATTACACCATCGGAGCAGCTGATTCAACTTGATCAAACATTGAGCTGGCCAAACCAAGTAAATATTGTATGCTCAAAAACTTCAAGTAGACTTTATCTTCTGTCTAGGATTGAAAACTATCAAACTTAGAAATAAGGAAACTGTTTTATTCAGGATATATTCTCCCATTAATTGACTATTGTAGTGCTATTTAGGGCAATTGTGGAAAAAAAATACAACGCGTACTTAGACTTCAAAAGAGGGCAGCTAGGCTTATACCTGATGAAGAAATCTGCGCCCCATGCAAGAGTAATCAAGGGAACCAAGGTTATAGCGGTACTCAAAAGAATGTAATCCAGGGACAAAGACCAGACATGGAAAACAGACATACACAACAAAGAACATCAAGTAACTAAAATCATACATACAAAGTAACAAAAGTAACTGAGCAACTCGGACTCCACTAAAAACTGGAAGCATTGATCAGGTGCACCGGTAGGGTAAGCGTCCTCTGCTTTTCTAGAAACACCCGCCGAGTTGCTCATAAAAAGTCAAGTCCGGGGTAGACAAACGAGGGAAGGAAAACCATGACCCGTTGAATAAATTAGTTCTCATGGTGCTGATGGATACACCATAACGATCCACGAGTTCATATTAACGACCATAAACCTTCTGTAGTGATGACTTCAATCTTGTAGCAGCATAACCTTGTTCCAGAAGCCTATTTGTTAGAGTTCTAGCGCGACACAAAAAGTCTGCGTAGTTTCGGCAAGCTCTGGCATAACGTATGAGTTGTGATATGAACACTCCATACGCAGGAGGCGAAGGGATGTTGCCACAGATGAAAGGAAAGTTGACAATTCTGAATGAAAAGTCATCACGTTTGTCGTAAAGTTTGGTCAATAGTTTTCCTTTACCATCGATTTCTAAGTGTAGGTCAAGATATGAGGCTGACTTCACTGTGCCTGTAGTATCCTTTATCTCAAGTTCTTTTGGGTAGATGCGATGTATCAAATCCCCGAAATTAGGATTGTTTAAAGATAGTACGTCATGTATATAGCGGAAACTGAGATTGAAGGATCTAGCCAAACGATATTCTTTCTTTCTGATCAGATCAGCTATAAAGTCAGCCTCATAAGAGTAAAGGAATAGGTCAGCAAGTAAAGGAGTACAATTTGTTCCAATTGGAATGCCGACAGTTTGTTGAAAAACACATCCACCACAGTGGACAAATATGTTGTCGATTAAAAATTCCAGCATTTTGTAAACATCTTCCTCTGTATATTTGGAAGATGATTTGTAATTATTTCTCACAAAGTATGAGGAATCTATACCAAGAACTATATATTTGTATCTAGGTGTACCATCTTTTTTGGAAAAACAACGATGTATAATGTTTTTAAGTCGGGATTTTAACTGAGTATGGGGAATAGAAGTATACAGTGTAGAAATATCATAGGTTTTAATGCTATTATATTCAGATAATAGTTTTGAACTGATTGTCTCCAAAAGATCTTTCGAATTTTTCAGGATCAACATTGAATTAATACCACTACGGGAGTAACAAGTGTTATGGTAGGACTGTAGACCCTCTTTGACAGTTGTGAGTATAGAAGTTAAAAGTTTTGAAAGAGGTTTGGTGGTACATTTTGCAGATCCAGTTATGAACCGTTGTTTGTATGGATTCTTGTGAAGTTTAGGAATCCAGTACATAGACGGTAAATCACAATCATCGCCCTTGGTAGAGAGACCAAAAGAGAATAGCACAGATTTATGGTTTTCCACAATCTCTTCTTTGGAGAGAGTGGTAGCAGTGTAGGTCTTATCACTGCTATTATTTTCTACGTCTACCGCTGATAATGAACATTGGATATAAAACGTTTTGCAGACAAAAACAATGGTACGACAACATATTTGTCATGTATAGTAGACAATGTTTTTGCTACATCGGAGTCTTTGAAAACTGATGTAGCATTGGCACTCATTGACGTACTGAAAACTTACATTCGTTTCAAAATTAAAGACCTCCCGGCCTTTAACCACTCTGACAGAGAATCAATCATCTCTTTAGGTTGGCTAACTGTTGAGAAACGAACTATATATCGCATGTGCCTTTTTATCTTCAAATGTTTAAATGGGTTATAGCTCCATTTTATTCAGCAGATAAAATAAGATGTGTTTCCAAATTAAATTCATACTATTATCTAAATGCCATAAAAATACTCGTTTTGTTCCTAAACCTTTTGGTCCATCTCTTTGGAATACCATCTCTAATGGAATAAGAAGTGAAAAGTAAGAAGTATTTTAAGCAAAAATTAAAATGCAATCTTTGAGATTGAAAACTTGCAAAACTCGTCTTTCTGAAGGAATCTATTGTGTTGATCATACGCAGACTTAATTGATTTTACCAATTCTCTAAGCATAAAATGAGGAAGGTGAAACCTTGAACGCTCCTGAAGAAACATATAAGTCCGTTCATGATTTTGTCAGTACTGTTATTTTGAACTTCAAAGATCGTAAAATTTGTTATGAAATACGGTTTTATTGTCCGTATGCATTTCCTTATGATCGGAAATATGTATAAGTTGATATGCCTGGCTTTGGTTCGGAAATGTGAGTTGTCATTGTCTGAAACGTCACTGGGTCGAATTTACCGGAATTGATAACCTGATTACGTCATTTTCGTAAACATTCGGGTGTCATGTTTAGACCATTTCTATCATGCATTGATTGGTTGTTGGGGTTTAACGCCCGAGCAGCAATATTTCAGCTATATTCAGGCGATATACATGAAAGGGATGATAAAATGAACATAAAATGATGATGATGAAACGAAAAAAGGGATGGGACACAAAGATAATAGGGTCGATAAATTTTGATTGCCACAAGATAAAGGGAGGAATGGGTAGGGTCGGGCAATTTAGCCACCTCCTGTGGCGGAGCGCAAAGGTTCCTACTCCCATCGAATACCACAGCAGGGTTCTTTAAAGTGCAAGGAACGTGGCATCTTTCCCAACACGGTGCACTACTATGGTTTGCGGTCAGTTTTTCTGTATTATTACCTGACAACCCCAGCATGCCAGGGGTACCCCATTCCACCACCTGGGGCACAAATCCCAGTTGCTCTGTGGGCAGAGCGCCTAGCCCCCGGCTACGTTTCTGAGCACTATTTAGTCGCCTTTTACGACAAGCCTAGCGCTGCTGCAGGCCTATTCTTTTGACAACAGGACCTGCACGGGGCTCTCTATCATGGAAAAAGTTAAGATTCGATTTGTATTTAATCATCGAAGCAAGCTAATGTTTCCTAGACTGGTGTAGTTTTCAATTGCATTAGCCAAGTATACGAGAATGAAGCTGCCATGATGCTATTTTTAAGCTCCACATTTTATATGCACAAACCGGATATTAATGGTTTTTCTGGCCATAAATATACTAAACCCAGTTGATTATATAACCGATCTCTCGTATTTTGGATTGAAATTATAGGGGGAAAGTCCTAAATTTGCGCTTTCTTCAGACATCGTATAAATTACCTATTTATTTTCACTTTACAAACCGACTTAATGACGTTACCACTCAACCGATCATGGTGGCGTCCATAGACGCCGGAAATTCAAATTTCCTAATTACGAACCGCGATTAATTAGTAAAGAAAAGAAAATATTTTATTTTCAATATAATTTTCATGAAATATAACAGATTAGTTTCGATTTTCATGACTTGAATAATAGCACAGTCTCCTTTAAAATAAAAAAAAAATAAATGCTGGGCTTATGATACAAAATTACCAGCAGAGGTATCGATCCAATAGTGTAATCAAGGAAACCTAGTTTCCAGCGGAAATTAAAAGAATGTAATCAAGGGATAAAAGACATGGAACACAGACACACACAACAAAGTACATAAAATAACCAAATTAATACGTACAAAGCAAGAAAAGTAAATGATAAACTCGGACTTAATTAAAACTGGGGGCTTCGGTAGGGTAACACTCACCGAGTAATCGTCTAATCAACTTGTTTTATTGTAAGAAGCATATCTATCGAAAAGACTTATTGCTAAATAGGTACATTGTAGGCCATCCTATTTTTTGCATGAGCAATTTGTTTTAGAAAATGTTGGAATAGTGTTGACTGTCGTTAATTTTTTTAAACCAAGATTTCGTGTTATTTGAATTGAACCTACAGTGCAACAGGAAGCATTACACATGGCGTGATTTTTGCACGTGTGTAGTCTATGCAGATGTTTTGCGCAATAACATTTAAAGCAAAATATAAAATAGCTAATAGTTGAAACTAACTTATATACATAATGTTAAAATTTCCTTTGATTAACAGATGTCAATGTTTATTGTCTGAAAAAAAATCATAACATTAAAATATGTTTCATACTATTAGCTGAAAAAGGCAATAAACCAATCCTTTGTGTCTATAACAGCTTGTCTAATTCCTTATACAGGCTTTGTGGTTTCAACGTCGTCGGATTCGTGGTTTTTATAACGCCGGATTTGTTTATTATGGCCATATGCAGATCATGAATGTGCAAAACCTTTTTAAAACGCTTAAAATATATCCGTTTCACCTAATTTTGGCATCAAAATGATGCCTTACTGGAGAATTAAACCGTAAAACCCGGAGTTAAATTAAAATTCCATGATTTTGAAATATAAGAGGATTTAGCCATAGCCCTTTAATTATTAATTTTATATAATTCCATACATTTTTTCACTAATATTTTTGTTGTAGCTTAGACTATACCTTTCCTTTTGATTAAAGGGAACACTTAAAACGACCAACTTACACCTAGAACACTCCTTTTGAGATATCGGAGAACGATTATCTTTGAACACCGAGGTAGTGCATAAATGTCCTCCGTAACACCAAAATAATCCTTGAAAATGCCACTTGTTAGCTATATAAGTTATTCTTTGAGTATATATTTTACTTCAAGCATCAATTTCTCAAGCATTCCAAAGATTTTAAAGTCTCTTATACACTTCACTCAAAGGATATTCGGACTTAAAGAGTAATCAAGGGAACCAAGGTTATAGGGTAATCAAAAGAATGCAATTCAGGTACAAAGACCAGACAAGGAAAACAGACAAACACAACAGAGGACATAAAATAACTAAAATCATACATATTAAGTAACAAAAGCAAATGAGCAACTCGGACTCCACTCAAAACTGGGTGCATGGACCAGGTGCACCGGTAGGGTAAGCGTCCTCTGTTTTTCTAGAAACACTCGCCGAGTTGCTCATAAGAAGGGATAGACAAATGAGGAAAGGAAAACTATGACCCGTTGAATAAATCAGTTTTCATGATGCAGATGGATACACCATAACGATCCACGAGTTCATGATGACGACCATAAAACTTCTGTAGTGATGACTTCAATCTTGTAGCAACATAACCTTGTTTCAGAAGCCTATTTGTTAGAGCGCGATACAAAAAGTCTGCGTACTTTCGGCAAGCTCTGGCATAACGTACGAGTTGTGATATGCAGGTGCTGAAGGGATGTTGCCACAGATGAAAGGAAAGTTGACAATTTTGAATGAAAAGTCATCACGTTTGTCGTATAGTTTGGTCAATAGTTTTCCTTTACCATCGATTTTTAGGTGTAGGTCAAGATATGAGGCTGACTTCACATTGTCCGTAGTATCCTTTATCTCAAGTTCTTTTGGGTAGATGCGATGTATCAAATCCCCGAAATTAGGATTGTTTAAAGATAGTACGTCATCTATATAGCGGAAACTGAGATTGAAGGAGATCTTTTGGAGATAATCAGTTCAAGACTATTATCTGAATATAATAGCATTAAAACCTATGCTTTTTCAACACTGTTCCCCATACTCAGTTAAAATCCCGACTTAAAAACATTATACATCGTTGTTTTTCCAAAAAATATGGTACACCTACATACAAATATATAGTTCTTGGTAGAGATTCCTCATACTTTGTAGGAAATAATTACAAATCATCTTCCAAATATACAGAGGAAGATGTTTACAAAATGCTGGAATTTTTAATCGACAACATATTTGTCCAGTGTGGTGGACCGTTTTTCAACAAACGGTCGGCATCCCAATGGGAACAAATTGTACTCCTTTACTTGTTGACCTATTCCTTCACTCTTATGAGCCTGATTTTATAGCTGATCTGATCAGAAAGAAAGAACATCGTTTGGCTAGATCCTTTAATTTCAGTTTCCGCTTTATAGATGACGTATTGTCTTTAAACAATCCTAATTTCGGGGATACATTGCATCTACCCAAAAGAACTTGAGATAAAGGATACTACGGACAATGTGAAGTCAGCCTCATATCTTGACCTACACTTAGAAATCGATGGTAAAGGAAAACTATTGACCAAACTTTACGACAAACGTGATGACTTTTCATTCAGAATTGTCAACTTTCCTTTCATCTGTGGCAACATCCCTTCGGCTCCTGCGTATTGAGTGTTCATATCACAACTCATACGTTATGCCAGAGCTTGCCGAAATTACGCAGACTTTTTGTATTGCGCTAGAACTCTAACAAATAGGCTTCTGGAACAAGGTTATGTTGCTACAAGATTGAAGTCATCACTACAGATGTTTTATGGTCGTCATCATGAACTCGTGGATCGTTATGGTGTATCCATCAGCACCATAAAAACTGTTTTATTCAACGGGTCATAGTTTTCCTTCCCTCGTTTGTCTACCCCGGACTCGACTTTTTATGAGCAACTCGGCGAATGTTTCTAGAAAAGCAGAGGACGCTTACCCTACCCGTGTACCTGGTCCATGCTCCCAGTTTTTAGTGGAGTCCGAGTTGCTCATTTACTTTTGTTACTTTGTGTGTATGATTTTAGTTACTTTATGTTCTTTGTTGTGTATGTCTGCTTTCCATGTCTGGTTTCTGTCCCTGGATTACATTCTTTTGATTACCGCTATAACCTTGGTTCCCTTGATTACTCTTCAACAAGAGAAGTCGAATAGGAGCGTTTCATTGGTTATAGTAAAGCGGCATATTTGCACAGTGTGATAGGTGTGGTCAGTGGACACATTTTTTGTACGGAGGAGAGATTGGTGAGGAAAATGATTGACGTTTTATGAGTTCATTGTTGATAAGAACTGAGTAACGACAAATGGACTGACGGCATACTTATTACTAACTTTCCAAGCATGAGAATACTTGAATAGTATAAACTTCCCATTTTCACCACATACCTATTCCTCATTGTCCTAATCAATATCTCCAAAGAAAATTATTTGTACCCCCATAGACAAATACCCACCCCTATAGAATACCAATTACATTTATCAGATGTTTACATTATCGAATTAATTTTTAATAATTTTTAATTTTGAATTTTTCAAAATTTAAACTATCATTTCCAATTGATTTTAATACAAACAAAATGTACATTTTTGATATAAATTTAAAAAAAACTAATATACCTATCTTGCCCAATCAAAATCCTACCACACGAAACATCAAATTATGTTTGCTGATGTTGACAATTTTACTAATGATGAAAACACAAAATGTGTTCTTGTGTTCATCACTTTACCAAACAAAAAGATTTGAATAATGCTATATGTGCAATGAGTGTCTCTCAGCTTATCCCATTTTTTTTTTCAGATTCCCTCTAATTCCATTTTCCAGTTTTTGTTTCATATCGTTCGTATGTTCATGTCGATTTTGTTTGCAACAGCTTTATTATTATTTTTTTTAATTTCCAGTCATATTTAATTATCATTATTATATTTTTTTTTGTAATCATAGGTGATTACAGATAGCATGTCTGTACTAATCAGCCTGTATGGGTTACATAATGTACATAATGTTGATATAACTTGAGTCAAATGTCCTTCCTTGTTTCATTAAGCAAATATTTATGCTTAAATTAAACCACTTTGATTAATCATCAACTGGTTATCATATAGTGAAGTCCTGGACAAAGATATAAGATATCCGACGGGAAACCATTGCATGATGTGAATCTAAAGCTATACACTGAGCTTGATCATGACATATTAAAAAAGACAGTGATTGTATCAAACACAACAAAAAGTCAAATATTTGTTAAGTTAATGGGCAACACATTTAGACATATTCATCTACCGAGTAGAAATGGTGCTTTTGAGATCAAAGTAACAAATATGAAAATTAGTTTTAACGTTGTTTTTTTAATGCATATTGGGAGCATCCTGAATGAAATAACGATATCATACCAATAAGCAGCCGAAGTAATGGGCAAATTAAAATACCGAACGATAAATGCCTTTATGTACATTTCACAAGATCAGATATCGGCAATCTATTTTTTTTCTACCGTAATACCTGTCCGTCATAATATTAAATTAGAATCTTTTGTAAACTTCCGGTTTAATCCGCAGACAAATTTTCTTAACAGATTGTCAATAAAATTTTCATCAAACATCTTAAGGCGAACAAGATGAATCAGGTAAATTTGTAGTATAGAATTACTGCCAGTTACCGCTTTGAAACCTTAAAGAAGACCGAAGCTGTCTGGTCGTAAGTGACACTGAGAAAACCGAACACCTGTCTAAACCGAACAAAACCTTAAGTCCCCTTGCTGTTCGGTTGGGACAGATTGCACTGTATTAATAAAATTGAACGAATAATGGGCGACAACTTATAGTGTCAACCCCTTTCATAACTTCAATGATAGTGGTAGGCATCTACATTCGTATCAAGAAGAATGGCACGTATCAAATTATTACTCGATTTTCCGTCAAATGAATGACAGGTTCTGTTTTCAAATTTAAAACAGTTAAACCCTATATTTGAAATATTTCCTATTTTGTCATAGTTTTCCTTTCCTCTTTAGTCTACCCCGGACATGCCATTTTATGAGTAACTCAGCAGGAGCTTCTAGAGAGGCAGATGGTGCCTATCTTACCGGTGCACTTCGTCCTTGTACTCCGGTTTTATTGGAATCCGAGTTGCTTATTTACTTTTTTTTTGTATGTTTTTTTGTTTTTTGTTTTTCATGTTCTTTGCAGTGTGATTGTGTGTTTCTCCTGTAGATTAATGTAGTTAAGCATTTATACATAGACAGATGCAATATATGTAATGGTAAACAGGTGTTATTTAAAGGAAGAGTAGTATCCGGAACGTTTCAGTCCCCTGCCGTATTAGGTTCTCTCCTCAGCATCAGATGGTTGATTTTCAAAATACCTTATTTCGCACGAATTTTTGGTACTAAAATTGTGAGAGAATGAATTGAAAAGGGTCTTATTATTTTTACCCTTTTTTCATCTACTCCATGCATGCTTTCATCCTGTGGTAGTGTCGAAGTGCTTAATATTTTATAAAAAGTAGTAATTGGCTGTTAGTTTTGGAAAGGTACCCCTAAATTGTACTAAAACTCAGTAATATTTTTTTCAGAATGTTACCATGGATACTGGATTTTATAACAATAATCACTAAATTAATTATAAATGACTTGAACCTCCACACATTTTATTCAGGTAAAGTCCACGCAATAATTTATCTAACTTATACTGCAATCGTCTTACTTGAGCAACCAAAATGTATTAAAAATATATTTACTGGTGATACACTGTCACTGACAGTATATAACACTTTTGCTCGGCCAAACCTTGCCTGAACTACCTATTTATAGTAGTGTTAAAGTCAGAGGAGCAATAGTGGGGGAGTAGTGTAATAAAGTCGTATACGCATTATAGGTGCTTTAAAAAAATGATTAGGATTGCAGTATAAAGACAAAACAGTGAAATGACGAGAATTAAAAATGATATACGAATTAGATACGCATTGAAAAAAAAAACTCGGCGGAGCCACGCTTTTTATCCCAATTCTTAACCTCATCCGTAAATTGAGTTATACTTCAAGTCAGCTTATGTATCCGAGAATAGTTGTGGCTTGTGAACCGTAGAGGTTTTATTCATATCAGATGTCTTTTACCAAATTCTTAAACGTTGACTTTAAATATCACTATTGTATACGAAACCGTAGAGGTTTTATTAATATGAGATTTCATTTCCTGAATTCCTAAATGTTGAATTTAAAGATCATTATTGAATACGAAATGAAATGAATTTGCGAGTATAAAAATAATACAAAACCATTCAAGATATTTTTTGTTGTTGGTATTTAGCTTGATCATTCCATAAAGTATCTCAATTCAACTCAACAGAAATTGGCATTTTTTAGAACAAGAACAGGACTAGATGAATTTTCAGACTTCAAATCTTGCTATTCGTGGCTTTTCTTAAGTAAACAGTAAATACAACTAAAACAACCATAGTGATAATATCATAATTGTTTGATATCCTGTTAAAGACTATACTCAACGTTCAATTTAAATTCTTTTTCGTGTTCAGGATCAATGTACCCAGTAAAATGTCCTTCACTTGCACATGTTACACCGCAGATAAAAAAATCTAAAAAAACCATATTGTATAGACTTGTTATGAAATTACACCAAAATGGTGCAGTCGCTATTTTCCTTAGACATTAAACGAAAAAAGAATTTCGTTGAAGTACATTTATACAACGTATATATAAAAACAAAAATAACCGACTGCTTGGTTTATTTGCTAAGTGGCGTTCACTTTGAAGTTGGTTCCTTTTGTTTCCTGCCGCTAATATTTGTCTGTAACTTTTTGTAAACGAAGCAGCCCTCTAAAACGTATTGGTGTGCCTACTCTGTCATATATATTGGTAGTCATTTTATTGATATTTTCTTTCTGCAGATACATGAACAATGTATGAACACTTAAGTAGCAGTCCACCTAAGAATCATGCAGTGGGTGATTTATCGATGTCAGACATTTGAACCGAATTGACTTGCAATATGTAGGATTTAATGGAAAAACAAGAATTAATATAAAATAATGAAAAATGTTTTCACCGTAACCATAGCAACGGCCATTCCTTAGCAACTACCAATTTTGGGCCTAAAAACACAAAAAAAAACATCACAATTTGAATGTATTGTTTTGTATCTAATGGTGGAAATTTGTCAAACTACATAATTATATTAATGAAGTATGTCTTATGAAAAACAATTTACAATAAAGTACAAAGCAATCAGATTGGTTTAGATCTGGTTACCATAGCAACCAAAATTCTTAATTTTTGACAATTTGAAATGTACGATTCATTTATAAAATTGAATAGCATAAGCATAAAAACAATTCAATAAAAAAGTCAAGCGCACATTATGATATTATAGTTTACAATGGGAAATACAGTTATTTGTTCTTGAAGAGTAACCAAGAGAACCAAATTTCTAGCGGAAATTCAAGGACAAAGACCGGAAAGGGAAAACAGGAACACGCAACAAAGAACATAAAATAACCAAAATCATACGTACAAAGAAACAATAGTAAATGAGCAACTGGAACCACTTAAAACAGGGAGCATTGACCAGGTGCAACTGTATGGTAAGCGTCCTCTTTTTTTTCTAGAAACACACACCACGTTGCTCATCAAAGAGGCAAAAAAAAGAAAAGGAAACATATGACAAGTTGCACAAATCGGTTCTCATGATGGATAAAACGTACCGATCTACGAGTTCATAATGATGGTCATAAAACTTAAAGTGATGATCTGGTAGCAACATAACTCTGCTCCAGAAGCCTAATTGTAAAACATCTAGTGCAGTTCAAAAAGTTCGCGTAGTTACGGCAAGCTCTGACATAAAGTTTGAGTTGTGATATGTAAACTCACAGATGCAGGTGCTGTAGGGATGCTGCATAGAATGTAAGGAAAATTTACAATACGGAATGAAAAGTCATTGCGTTTTTCGTATAGTTTGGTCAATAGTTTTTCCTTTTTTCAACATGTGAGGCTGACTTCACAGTGTCTGAAGTATCCTTTATCTCAAGTTCTTTGGGGTAGATGCGATGTATAAAATTCCCGAAACTAGGATTGTTTAACGATCATACGTCATCTATAAAGCAGAAACTGAGATCATAGGATCTGGCTTAACGATGTTCCTTGCTTTGGATCAGATCAGCTATAAGGTCATCCCCATACTAGTGAAGGAATAGGTCAGCGAGAAGAGGAGCACAATTTGTTATCATTAGAATGTCGACCGTTTGTTGAAAACGCATCCGCCACACTGGACAAATATGCTGTCGATCAAGTTTTGAAAACATCTTTGGTATATATTGAAGATGTTTTTTTCTAAATTATGGGGCATCTCTACCAAGTACTACGTATCTGTATATAGGTGTACAGTCTTATCTCGAGTAACAACTTTGTATAATGTTTTTGAGTCGGGATTTTGTGTATGGGGAAAATATAAGTTTGAAAAGTTTAAAAGGGGTGTTTATTAAGATTTGAAGTACATTTATTTAAGTTACAAGCAAATTGCTCCTTTACAAGTTGGTTTCTCTAAGCATTGATCAAATACAATATTACAGCAGGATCGGATTATGGTTGGGTAATATGTTACAAGGCCCTCCCTCAAATGGTTAAATGATCAAGAACATTACTTGAAACAGTTAGAAATAAGAAAAGCATCTAATTTATGAGCAGATTAGAATTATAGTATCAATTGCATACAAGATCACAAAAAATAAAATAAACATGGATTTCGTTTATCATCATCTTTTTCAATGATTTTGTGTGATTAGCGATATTCTATCGGGGATGGCAAAAAAGCCTACTAAGTCATTGGGGAAAGAAGAAAATAAGAAAAGAGACCTAAACCGGAATGACTAAGAAAGCAATCAGAATGTCCTTCACATTGCGCGCAAGTTTTTGATACCGTGGTATATATCATATATTACTTTGATCTCGATTTTGGAGTCAAACGCCTTTTGGAACTCAACGAATGTGCACTATAAGTTCTTTCCATATATAAAGTAGAACTCAATTAATGCGTGTTAAGTAAATAGATAGATAGATAGATAGATCTGATTAAATATCAATATAAACAAGCGTAGTGAAACACAGTTAAATATTACAGACGTATGATATATACATATTTAATTAATGTATTACATTACATATAAGTTAAAAAAAAATCTATTGACTTACATTATCAAGGGTTGGTTTTCAGGAGGAAAACAACACTGAACTCGTTCGAAAATATATTCAATCTACTCTTCAGTATGCACGTAAAAAGTTTACCATACAAAAAGAAAGTAATTGCACGAATATTGTCCAGATCTGCAGGATTACATTTGTTTTTATAGATGGGCTTCATTATTCCGCATGCCCTGCTCTCAGGAACTTTAAAATTATCTAGAACTAGATTAAATAAAACACAATGTATTGATATAAGTTGAGGTGATATGAAAGTTTAACATATTCAATTATAACCGTATCTGTGCCATGTGTGTTACTATTTTTTTAACGACACTGCTCCATTGGATCAAACTGATACAGGGAAGATAACGTAAACTTAAAGAAGGGTCTGAAAAATATCCAACGATGTTAGAACTGTCAAATTTGCGATGCAAATTTTTGGTCGTTCCCTCCGCGTGACTCGAACTCGTACCGCTGTGACATCTATGACAACACCGCCTGCAAAATCCTCGTAGGATTAATCTGGGGCTCTAACTTGGTACACGATGTATAGTAGTACGAGACAGTCTCCCTCAGGGACGGGAAAATTAACAATGAGAAATTGTTCGTTTTGTCATAAATTCAAGTTTTGACTTTACCAAGTGATATGAAAACCTCCAAATCCAGAGAAGGACAATAAAAAACTGTCATCTTAAGCTTTATTTAAAGTTAATTTTTTAGGGTAAATTTCAACACTGTATCTGAATAGGTCAGGATTATTCAGCGTAACAATAACATCAAGGTAGCAATAAGTATTATGATATTTGTCTATTAAATCAGGTTTGGGAACATCTTTATGATCTTTATAAAGTTTGGCTATAAACTGAGTTTGATAATAATACGTGAATAAATCTTCTATTAAAGGAACACAATTTGTGCCCATCGGAATTCCTACAACCTGCCGAAACGGCTGTAAAGATTTTCAAGAAGAATTGACCGAAATAATCACATTCAGGCGTTGTTTTCAATTCAGTTTTGATCTCAGATCTTACTGAAAAGGTTTTTTTTGTCTTCGTCGTGGTTGCATCCAGAAATTCCATGTATAATACACTAGTACATGTAGATCAGTATTCGGAACTTGTTTATTGATGGTTTCTATTACAATTAAGGAAAATCAAAGACTGAAGTCTTTAAATTCGCTAATCGCCAAGTATTCACTTTCACTGATGTTGGCATACTTTCAACATTCGAAATGGTACAAATGCGATATGCTCTAAAACGGGTGAATTTCACTAAATTATTGGATATTATTGCTTACTCCTTCGTACTCGGTATGTCCCAATTGGCTATATATAGATATCCGTGTCCTGATAATATATATGAACTTTATATAATGAATTGTAACGAACCCTTGTGTTTGAATCGGAAAGTGGTAATATTACTTAAAGTCGATCCTAACCGATCATTTTATTTTTTAATGTAGACTTCCCGTTCTAATACAAACAAAAAAATGTGTATTATATGTTTTAAAAAAGATACGTTGTAGCGATATTTGGGTCGCTTATGATATTGACCAGGGAACCAGTTTATGAACCATGTAACGAGCTTTAGTGCCTGAATCGGAAACTGGCTAATGTTCAAAGCTAACCGACCATTTCATGTCAATTTCCCGCTCACAAGCAAGAAACACACGTAGAACACACATGTATGATACTTAAGAGGTATGAAGCTAGAACTATGACGCTATGGTGGTGAACACGTCGAATATCTGCAGCATTTAGTGGCGTATAACTACATATTTATGCAAATCATATGCGAATATTAAGTACTGAAATTACGAGTGCAAGACGTCGCTAACAATATAAGCGACTTAAAATGGGCGTGAAATTAAATTAAATTAAATTAAATTAAATTAAAACTATAGTCTCGTAATTGTTATACATAAAGTTTAAACCTAAATCTGTTGTAATGTCATGGCGGTTGAAAACAGCTGAGTTCATTCAATGTGAAGGTGACGGATTTCATCATCCTTAATAGAATTTATCTCCCTTTTATTGCCCTCTTTCTTTTAAAAGATATAATGACCAATAGATGAAAGATGGCCCTACTAAGAATTCCATAATCTACTTTACGAATTATGTCCCTTTTAATTGTTTTTTTTTTTTTGTGTGTATGACGTTTTCTTTTTCTTATCTTCAGTTTTTTTTTATTTTATATATTGTATTCGGTTTGCTACATTGTGTATGTATACCGTCTTTGTATTATTATTTCACATTAAAGCAATGTTTTGGGATTTGTGCTTATTTGAATTATCCCACCTTGAAATCTTTTTTCAAACTCAAGTAATTCGGAATGGCAATGTTTCGTCTACCCAAGACGACTTTTTATGAGCAACAGGGTGTTTGTTCTTTTCTAGAAAAGCAGAGGACGCTTACCCTATCGGTGCACCTGGTCCATGCTCCCAGTTTTTAGTGGAGTCCGAGGTGCTCATTTACTTTTGTTACTTTGTATGTATTATTTTAGTTACTTTGTAACTTAGTAACAAAAATATTGATTTTCTACTTCCCCCAAAATGAGTTGGACGGGGTCAATGAGGTAAGGTTGTCGTATATCAAATGAATCATAACTTGTTTATGACAAAAACCAGTGTTAATTTACCGGAAACGTTGGGGTTGATATGCGCACATAACAAAATAACAATGATAACGACCAATACATTGCATCAAATTAAAGAAAAAAGTATAAATGAACATCATATGTTAACACAATCTAAAATAGGTATTATATCTCTGACATAACGTACGTGTTTCTTATATATGATATTCGTGAGAAAAAAGACTTTCTATTGTATCAAGCAAAAACTGTAGAAAGTTTCTAAACGATATCAAATGCGTGTTCTCTGAATACAAACGTGAGTATCTGTACTGCAAGAAATAATCATCGTAGTGATACAATTCGGGAATAGTTCATCGGCACGAGTGTCTACATTTCCATCTTTAGGAATGTTGTCAATCCGTTGTATTACTCTTCTGGTTTTAATTTCAAGCTCAACAATCAAATGTCTGTACTTATTTCTATTCCCAGGTTTCAGCTTAGATATAAACTCAAGATTTGTTTTCACATAATATCTAGATGGCAGGTGACAACGTAAATTTCATTCAGGAACACTCTCCATTGCTTCCAAATTTATTTTTTTATCTGTTGTCTTGCTAATCAATTTACAAAAAAAAACATTCAAAAAAAGGCAGCGGTATCCATCCGATATTGTATACTTTCATTCTGGGCATTATATTCAAGAATTTCTAATATGAATCTCTCCATTCTCCAGCTGTAATTAAGTCCATCCATGTTAGCTACTTCGTATCCTTTCAAAGTTTTCGCTACAAATTTATCTCCTTTAGTATGAAATAAACAATACTTTATCCAAACCTTCTGGAGATCTGATTCCAATCTTAACACTTTAAAATGTTGATACATATTTCCAAAAACTGCAAAATGAAGTTTACGTACAAATTTCTTTGGTAGGTATGTTTTTTCAGATGCCCATGTAAGGTTAAATTTGTTTAGCAATTGGTGGTATAAAAATTGTTTATCATTCAAGCCAAACAGCAAGATCGTCTGATATATATCATAGACATGTTGGGTATTTTGCTTCTTTTTAAAAAAAAAAAATTGATAGTACATTATATATATTTTTCTTTTTGTGACATCTTATCATTTCGAAACTGTTCGAGAAAACATCTGATATTAATTTCAAATAAATTGTTGTATAACAACTGATGGTAACTATTCTCAAGTTGGGTTTTTAAATACATTGATTGATGTCTATCAACCGATGCACATTTAGAAATTTGTCTTTTGGCCAATGCTTCAGATGTGTATCTATACTGTATATGGCAATCCCATTTATACCTTTTTTTAGATGAGTAGTTGTCAAATAAGTTGGAATGTGGGACAAGTTTTATCTACGAACATATTCAATTTAGCCATCCAACGAAGAACGTGGCGTTGGTTGTACAAATTGGCCAGATGTGAAGCAGTTATAACATAGTAGTCTCGACACATAATAATGCTTCTACCAAAAACCTGTGTTGCTTTTTTGGAGAAATATAAGCATTCCTTTTGCTGCCGCTAAATGGATCAATCCGAATTTCCTTTGTCCATTGTTACACAATAGTTTCAATACATCAGCAGTTTTTAAATGTTGCACCATTTTCATTTGTTCCAAAATAATGGTTGCAGTTTCATCAAAATTAATACTAGCTTTTTCAGCAATAACACACGTACTATTTTTCTTCGGATGAATTATTGTGAAAGCCTGATATCGAAAACAGTTCGTGATACATAGTGGAATTGTCCCGTTTCTTGTAAAGGGAGCAGAAGTAATTGACATGGATAAGATGGTCGGATTATTCTTTGACAATGTAAGAACGTCCATGCTTTTGCTTAGAAAATATTTAACTGCATCAGGATGTCCTCCCAATACGGCTCGGTGAAGTAAATTGAATCCTTGACTATCAAAACATGTATTCAGATATATCCCAGTATATTTTGTAAATAAAGGATCTAAAAACCAAAAGGAGGAAAATCTCCAAAATTTGTTTCTCTGATTTTGGACAATATTATGAAGTGGAATTTTTTGTCCATCACATCTTAATGCGCCATCTATATCTAGCATGATCTCCCCTAGATAGGGTGTCCTCGATTCTATAAGATATGTTATATAATTATTCGAAATAGCAGATAAAAATTCTTCATTTGCATATGTCATCAGAAAAAGTATAGGATACAGCCTTGACTTGCCTATTGATGTAAGAATTAAATCTGTTACATTGAAATTTTCAAATGAAAATTTAGATTTAATGACAAGACAAGACCAGAATAACTAATTAGCGTGGAGATAACAATGCCGTTATTATGGCACGATGTTAAAAACATCTCAGTAAGAGTACAGTTAAATGGCAATTTGAATGGTTGAAATTCGTTGTAATCTGCCATTGAACAAAAAGCGAGTTCAATAGGATTTTTTTCCATCTATGTCTTTTGTAAACAGTAAATCATGGAATCTTGATTCCAACATAGTTCATGCTTGTAATAACTGCCAAATAATTTCCAGAGAAGGCTGCATAATGGAGAAATTTTCTACCATATATGTCGGTGTGGAATAAATCGTGTTTAGCTTCTTTCGTCAGCATTAGCAAATTCATAAAGTAGGAGTCATATTAAAAAAAAAGGATGTGATCCCGAGTCTATAATATCTTCATCACTGATCTTATTTAAAAAGTAATATTGTAGAACAGAACCATTCTCTTTATCAAACACTCTTTTCATAATATCAAAAGTTGTGTTTTGGTTAAAATGGAATCCATAAAACACCACTGTAGACCTACAAGTTGTTGCACTGTGTAATGGGGTTGATCCATTATAGGATTTGGACATTAAATCTAATTTATTTTTTGATGCTAGATAGGTTATAATGTCAATGCTGATTCGGCAGAAAGCATAATGTAGAGGAGTAAGTCCTTTCCTATCCTTCTGATTGAATATTGCTAATAAGTGTCCAATGCCTGCTCCATTTGGGCAAAAGGAATCAGTACCTTGTAGAGCGTCATGCAATGACGCAACTGTAACTTCAAACATATTTTGTCTGCATCTATGTTGTAAATTAGACCCAGCTTTATGCAGATATTTGAACAATAGTTTGTTGTTAGTTTTGATTGCTGACATAATCGGAGTTGAGCCATTGAGAGCAGTACAATTTAAGAGTTTCTGTCGAAGTTTTCACTATCAATTTAACAATTTCAAAATGGTTGGCCTCTGATGCAGCATGTAACGCTGAATCACAATTATGGGATTTATTAATTATCACTTGGGTGATTTCTTCTGGTATTGTAACATTTCTTAGTTCCGTACGGACTATTTCTTGTGGTCTTGATATGAATCTTGATTGATCAGTTGATTTTAAACCGTAAGACGCAAATAACATATGCCCATTTCGTACATCAATAAAAAAAAACTTCCTGTGTCGTCTTGTCGGTTTCGTTAGAAACTACATGAATGATTTGTGTTGAAAAGATATCAGCCGAGAATTTTTTGAATTTTCTCTTTCGTCGTTATACTCAGCTATTTCGAGTATTGTGTCTTCAGATATAGGATGAGGAGTGGAACAGATAATAGCAAAGAAGTCATGCAACTCATTACTGAAACCTTCTTTGTACCAAATTTTTTTTGTAGATTAAGTAGATAAACTTGTTCTAGTGTGTACGGTACATGCTCATACATGCATGAATTAGTTTTAATACAGTGATTAATAAAGAGTTTGACTTGTAGAAAATTTCCATCAGATCTATCTATCAAACGAATTATATCATTACGATCTAAATCAATTCGTTCCATTATATAACGTCGAATATCTTGCAAATTCTCGTCTTTATATTTTGTCAAATCTGAAATTTTTAACATTTCAAATCTTTCAACAATCTGATTACTATTCCTGCTTGTTAAAATAAACTTTATAGTTTGAGGAAAGAAGGGTATTTTTCTTTGGAGAAATTCGACCATATTAAATAAGTCAGGTGTTAAGCATTCATCAACTGCATCAATGACAATAATATATGTCCGATTACCCCATAATTGTTTAAGCAGAGACAAAAATGAAAATTCTACACAAGCAATTGGGGCCTCTCTACACCTTCCACTTAACAAAAAATCAAGTGCTCCATCGTCCGATAAAATTGAATTTCCTAGTTCCGGAATGTGTGTAACGACTTGTCCAACAAGGTTTTTGATAAATACACCTGGTTTAGTTGAGCTTATGACGTCATGTCTACATATGTGATACGCAAGGACAGATGACCTCATGTCATACCAAACGCTGTTCTTTTGTGCGCAAAGAAGTTTGAAACTATCGAAGACTTTCCAAATCCCATATCTGCAGTTACAAAAAATGCCCTTTTCTGTATTATTTAGCTCATGTTTTAAAATGGGTTGTAGCCATGTTCTTTCGATCGAACTTTCATTCCGCAGTTCTTCAATATAGGAATCAAAGTCCAAGTCATTTCTCCAATCAGACTCGAAACGCATGCTCAGACAACCTTAAAATAGAAATTGTCGCAAACAATAGATCGTGTATTCAATATGTGAGAAAAGCTCACGATCTGAGGAAATTTTCATTTTAAGATGTTTTGTTACAAACAGGAACCACAAAATTGTGCGGCAATTTACCAACTTCCTGCATATAATAAAATATAATAGAGCTTGTGTGGAAGAGTGAATTTTATAATGAATATACAGATAATTTTATTTTCAGAATTTCCATGATTTAAGATGAGAGATTTATTAATAAAATATTATTTGAAAATCATAATTTGACTTGATTTTTTAAATTATTGAACAATCAGAACTCATTCAAAAATAAAATCAGTCAGTTACCTTGTGTTTATATTTTTATATTTAAATTAAGTATATATATGACCTAAGTTCATGAATATGACCCTGGATTGTTGCCTTATTTGCTTACAACTCAACTAGACATGAGACCGCGTGTTAGTTAAAGATGTTAACTTTCAGGGAAAACAGAAGCTAACAGACAGATAGGAACATGAACCCTACACAGTGTTGAGCCAACCGAACAAAGACATACCAGTGTTCAAGGTCAATAAGGAGAATGGACAAGGACTTACGAGGACGCTCCACCGTAACCTCCTGTTACCGATTGGCTTCATCAGCGACACACCAACACCGCTTCCCAGAAAACCAAGACCGAGACAAAGACCTGCCAAGAAGACGGAGAAAGAACTGGTTCCAAACCAGACTGACAACTTAGTGGAATCTGAAGAGGAGTCAGAATGGGGAGGAAGAGTAGTCAGCATAGAGACTGGTAGCAGTGGTTCATCCATCACTGGAGATTTACCAACCCAAGATGCTGATGAGGATAACCAGGATGCAGATGATGCTCATGGGGACGCCCAGTCTTCTGAGAGTACTCTGAGTATTTCAGAGGAAGTTTCACCTGTACCACCAAGAAGCGCTTCACCAAATAGGAGTCGCAAAAAGGATCATCAACCTGACGAAGCAGAGATTCCTAGTTCAGATGATGACACCGACCAACCAGTTCTTCGTCGTTCCACCAGAGAGCAAAGAGTTCCTCTTCGCTACAGGTCTGGTGAATTCGACATGGCCAGATCTATCCAGACACCATCATCTGATTAGGAAAGGAGGGTGCGATGCATCAGTTCCTTGTCAGGTTCACCATTTATGGTGGGATTACAGTCTGAGGCAGGAAGAACTATTCTCAAGATTTTGGAATCCTCTTCACATTCTCCGTCGTGAAATGACGGGACGTAATTTTCCAGATGGGGGGAGTATGTGGAAGAGTGAATTTTATAATGAATATACAGATAATTTTATTTTCAGAATTTCCATGATTTAAGATGAGAGATTTATTAATAAAATATTATTTGAAAATCATAATTTGACTTGATTTTTTTAATTATTGAACAATCAGAACTCATTCAGAAATAAAATCAGTCAGTTACCTTGTTTTTATATTTAAAATAAGTATATGACCTAAGTTCATGAATATGACCCTGGATTGTTGCCTTATTTGGAATTTCAGTGATATTGATTAGTTGGATTATTGAATATTTAATTGGTAGAAAGTTACATGCACTTTTGGAGGGAAATCCTTTTGTTCTTGTTGTCACTCTCTATACATTTAAAATCTCAGATGGCAGACATTTTTGTAACTCAGTAAAAACTATTGGAATATCTTGGAATGTTAATTTTGATGGAAGTCTGATTGTCTACTTTATGTCTATGTCACCATTATTGACTTCTTCTACTTTAAAAGGTATTTATTAGTAATAATCTGGCTAATTGTCCCAAAAATAACGTTTTGAGTGATTTGAGCTGAATGAATGGATGACTGACTTATAAACTTATAAAACAGTAAAATAATATAAGAATAAAGTTAAATAAAATGATAAATGAGATCATATGAATCAGTAATACATGTAAAGTCTAAATGATCAAAATATTATTATTTTGATAAAACATAAATTTTATAAAGTTGATTTAGTAAGTGTTTTATTTGTGTTATGCGTTACATGTAATTGTGCGTATTTTGAAGCACAATAGTTATTATAATTTTGTATTCAGATGTAACCGTGACACTGCTGATGTTATTGCACAGCGTATTGTAATGATTGATATACTGGGAATCTGACCTTTGCACCTAAGTGTGAGGTTAGGAAGTGTTACATTTTATGAAGTTTGCTTAACTAATATTATTTGCTTGCTTGGTAATATTTGGCTTTCAGTCAGTAACTATTTAGCTTATTTTTAACTGATTTTTGTTGCTTATTTAGACATTTCATGCTTTATTAATTTTTGCATGTCATTGTGTTTAAAACATATATAGATGTGGAATATTATACATGAGATTCATGCGCAACAGACAAATACATTTTTCAAAGAAAAATCATATGAGAACTACCATAGAAGGTGTAATGTTATTATATCATAACTACATTATTTTAATTAATTGACTGATAGAATTTATCTATGCTATCAGGGTTATCTTTCTTTACCCAAGTCTTATGAATTTATGTATTGTTATTGCAGGGTCTTTTTGTTTATCCATATAACTGTAATAAATATTGGAACCTAACGATTTGATGTGGTTTATTTCTCCCTGGAGAACTGGCCGGACAACACTTGCACTTTAAACGCCATCATGCTCTTGTCATGTGACTTATAACCAAGGATACAAGACGGTGATCTCTTCATTGTTTTTTTTATTGATATAACGATCTTTTCACATATAACTCTGTAACAACGAGACAATAACAAGTGTGCTTTTCACCACACATGTAGATTGCTTTAACACTGGGTTGACCATGTTTTAACTTATTTATATTTTTTGTACACTACACAAACCCACGCCAGATCTCGTATGGCCGCAATGCAAGCGGGGCGTTGGGATAGCCATAAAACCTTGTTGTTAAACTCACCATATCAATTTGAAATACCTGAACCAAGTCACGATAAACGTATAAAGTGGCTATTTTCATTTGTTCGATTTATTCTTGACTTGTCCATTATTCATTATTTAATTTGTTCCTCCAATTTGTGAAGATGAGGTCGGTGATTTTGTTATTAACTTATGTTATTAACACAATATTGAGATTGATTAGAGATAATAGATATTTATTAATTCACTTCAAGACGGACGCATATTAGTGCTTCTACATTGTACATGTATACTTCGATAGAAGAACTAATTTTCGACGGAATGTCATACATTGACAGTATATCAATAGAACAAATCAAGCTCGGTGAAGAACAAGATAACTCAAGTGTATAAATTGGAATTAAAATCACAAGATAAGATAATACTTTTTTTTAAGTTGAGAGTATAAATGAAGTGCTACGAAAGCACAAATTAAGTTCTATCATTACGGTTATTTTTTCCCTAAACTAAGAAATTAGAAACAAAATTACATTACTAAGACCTCTCTACTACTTCAGCTTCCCCTTGAAAGAAAACATGATATTGTTAGCCAAAATTATTGGTGCTGAAAAAGGTCCTCCGACTACATGCATAGTGTAAATACAAATGTATATTGTATACCTTAATGACCGGGAGAGTGTTTACACAGACTTTACCTGCTGCCTTATCCTTTCAATTCATTTTGGATATAAAATGGTGTAAATCAGTGTTGAAGATTTAAAAAATTATGAAAGAAAAGAATACCTTTGTTGTTATCAGTGACGTCTGGGAAATCTGGTACACACTTATTGTAGAAGTTCAACGCATGATACATAAAAAACACTATTAATGACGCTACCGATGTCCATGTAAAACTGATACCAACATTATTCCAGAAAACCCCGCGTTTAATCCTGGTATTCAGTTTAACATCTTCATTACATTGCTTAAGGTTTTCAATCATAAGTCTCTTATCTCCATAGCGTTTCTGGAAGTGTGTGTGAACAATCAAATCTTGCAGTGGTATTATTTTAATAATATCTTTAAATACAGAAATCACGAGTTCATGCAACTGCTGGAAGAATATGTCTGGTGTTTTGGGCAGTGCCCTATTTCTTCCAATTTTAAAACCGCATTGCTGGAACTATTAGTGTTAAAGATATCACGAACGTGTAACAGTGAGAGAAGAGCAAGAATACTTTGGTCTTTATCTGCATCGTGCAATGCGGTTGTATAGTTATGGGCAATGTTTTGATTTCTTATTATTTGTATTTTGACTATCAGCTGATCACCAACAGCATTATTAAAAGTAGTCATGTTGGTAAAAAGAGACAGAAGAAATCCTAAATCAGTTAACAGTCCTTGTCTAGAATAATGATGAAAATTCTGTACAAAATCTTTAGCCATTTCCTCGGTCGATCTTGGTATATCTATAGAGTTTATTTTTCCCACTGAATATATCCTCGTTGGCATTTGTTTAGTCGTTCAAGCTCATACTTCCAGTTAGAACATGAAGAACGCCATTTTGAAAACTTCCTTCCATATTTTTTTTCTGCAATTCATTGAGCAACTCCCTATTGATAATTTTTTGTATATTTGAGTGTGAATGGCTGTTAAGGTTTCAGATACGTAGTCATTCAAACCTTCAACTGTTAACTTCAATACAAATACTACACTCATGTAATTATCCCAGCGTAGAATATCTTTAGTCTCCATTTTATTACGAATCACTTAAAGAAACAATCGCATTAATGTTAGAAAACTGATATATACACTAGTGTAAAAAATCTGAGAAATATGTTGTCAAAGAAACTTAATTCTATCGAATTTGATCATGTACATGTGAACAACATTGGATCGAATAGTTTGTGTTCCTAAAATAAACGCGTTGACTCACAGTTACCCTATGTAGTTAGTGCGTTCAGGTTGAGAGCTCTATATGTCTTGTCATATTATCTAATACAGGATTCACAGAAGGAGAATTCGATATAAGTAAATCTTTTAAAATCAAATTTTGTTTTTAATCCCTCATCTTTCATTTATCCATTTAAATTGAAAGAATCAAAACATAGTGATTACTGACAAAGAGAGGTAACTCTAGCCATTATATAATATTGTTATATCTTGATATAAAAGATATATGCGACTTCAAGGAAAGTGAAACGAGAAAGCAAATCCGGACATAGCAAGCAACTATTGTTTTTTAACTTAACCGAGATACCATGGTTGCCCAACGTTGTCCCAATTCGTTTTCTTTCACCAAGATTTAAGCGTTTAGTTTCACTTCATACATGAATATTCTATGTGCTACTAAGATATATTAATTAATATTTCTTGGGGTCTAAAAGTCTCGTTCTAATTTCATTTTCCTTACCGGAATTTCCGATGTAGAGCGTATTAAAAACCGAGGACTGGACTGCAGTTAATTGTTTACTTCCGGGATCTCGAAGTGCTGTATTACAATGCAATATCTTGTATTTTATGCTCTACTTAATACTTTTATTATGTAGATATGCAAACGTGTCGTTTTTATCGGTACTGTTTCACAAAAAGATGTTTTCCTTTTAATACTGAACTCAGTCCCCTATAAATGAAAAATGTCCATTCTCGTTAAACCACGGAGTCACATAACGAGACTTACGTACCCTGTATCAAAGAAACAAATAGTTTACAAAAAATTTACAAAAAGCAAATTAAATGAATATTTTTCTTTAACGTTGGCTAAATGTTGGCCCAACGTTTGGACACACAAAAAAATATATATAACTACTTTTTATTAAGTTTTGTTGGCTCTTTCCACAAATTTTGTTAAATACATGTTTAAAATATTAAGAACTTAATAACTCAAAACGTAATGTAGTAGCTAAATTTTATTCATGATAATTATAATGATAATGTACGTAATTATCACCCACTTATGATGTTCTGGAACTGATAGCATAATACACTATTTACACAATACTTTTTTCCAAAACAGTAATTTCTTTAAATTTGAACAACTGTATAAATATTTTCAATCAAATAGCTTCCTAGACATGACACAGTAACAGACATTATATTTTTCTATTAAGTATCACTCCAGCTAAGAATCATACAAAATGTGATTCATGGGCGAAAAGCCTACACATTTTTATTTTTGATATTTTGTTTGAATTGCCATAGTAATTAAAAGAAATTAACATTACGTTTTTCATATAACCCGTGTTCTTAGGAGACAAAAATTATATGGAATGCACTGAAGATTTCAAAATTAAGGGTGATAATTCTGTACATAACACTCAAATACTGTAGATTCTGTTTGATTTTCAATGTTGCTTATCTTCTATAAGAGCAGACAGATTGGAATGAGTAATTATACATTTTGCGATATATTCACATTTGTCAGATTACGCATGGTTCTTACAAAGACTAATCCTTAAATGCAAAAAGATGCAAATTTTCACCATCTGATAAACCAATCCTTGTTTTATCTGCTAATATCATATTATTATTTTTATTATTATTATTATTATTATTATTAATTTGATGAATAATTTAAATGTAACCAGCTTGTCTTGGAATATTTAACATGATAAATACGTATGATAACTTGAGTGGGAGTTTGAAAAATATCGTATTAATGATTGATCAACAGACTGTCCATTCAGAAACCAGGCAGTTCCAATTATATGAATGGCACATAGTAAATTTTATCCCAGTGATTTTCTTGTTCCGATATAAGTCAAATAGTACAAAGATTTTTTTTTAATGGACAATGGATGGGTCAGAAAATCATTTTACAGTTCCTGAAGAGAGCAACCAAATTTTGCACAAAATGAAAGAGTTATCTCCAATTTTCAATGAATTTCAATGAATGCTTTCTATGTAGTCCATTTCTCTTTAACCGTTTCAGTTAATCAAAAACCATTTTTTAACTTTCAGAAAGAATGCATTTGTGGTATGAAATAGATGAAAAACAATTGAAATCAATATTTGTCATGTGACACCCAGTGTCTTGTTTTGCATGGACATCCTCTTAACATTAGCACCCTGTGACATATTTAATTGCAACAAATAGCATAACTCTGTTTTAGTAATGCATCATCGCACCATTTAATTGGGTTCACTTGCCAATATTGACCCAACTTTGGTCAAATTAAGTTGGGCAGTCGCTGGTTTAATGTTTAAGTCAAGCCAAAGTAGACTAAAACCCAATTTTTTATATTAAAAAATGATTTTCTAATATTAAAAAATGAATTGCTAATATTAGAAAATCATTTTTCAATATAAGAAAATGATTTTTTTTAAATTAAAAATTGAAATATCATTATCAGTCTTACGCTGGTTAACATTTTAATATTAAAAAATCTGGTAATTTTTAATATAAAAAACTGAATTTTAAACATTAAAAATTGATTTTTTTTAATATTAGAAATTGAATTTTCAATACTAGAAATTGAATTTTCAATACTAGAAATTGAATTTTTAATATTAGAAAGTAAATTTCTTATATTAAGAAATGGATTTTTAATATCAAAATTCATTTTCTAATAATAAAAATTCAACGAGATTCTAATATTAGAAAATGATTTTTTATATTAAAAATGATTTCTTAATATAAAAAAATCTTGTTCTGATATTAAATTTCTAATATCAACAAATCAATTTCTAAGATCAAAAAATCATATTTTTTAATATTGAAAAATATGAGTTTTTGTCTACTTTGGCTTGCCACAAATGTCGGCATTACGTTGGTCCAACGTTTGTCCAACTGCACTCACAACATTGGGCCAACATTGGACATTCAAAATTGGTCCAACGTAAATGACTTGGTTGGGCAAATGTTGGCTCATCGTATGAATGCTGTCTGGAATACGATTCGTTAACAGCAAATGCAAGTCCAAGGGCAACTAATGGTAGAACAAATGCTGCTTCTTTTTCATTTTAGTTCAATTTCATAACAAATATATTCATGTCATTGTGTTTAAATCCTCACGTTTTCGACTAGTTCCCCACAATACGGATTTAATACGTAACTTCTCCCAATGCGTTCTAAAATTACCTTATAAAGATTTTCATCCTCCACATTGAAGAACTCGACTCAAGGTGAAAGTTCTAAATTTGTAAAACACGTTGTTTAAATGGCTTGTTATTATTGTTTTTTTTTTCGCTTATTTTGAAAAAAGGCAAAAACACACAATAGACGATATGCTGAATTAACCCATTTTTTGTCCACGAGGGAATGTCATAGAACTATACAGCGTTACAACTTACATGTGAATAACACATTCGTTGTCAAATGAACTGATGGGTCTACATTGGCCAAATCAGTGGCCACACGGCTCGTTTGGAAATAATACGAAGAAGACAATGGCCTTCAGTGCCAGCAAAGTCCGAAGTAAAAGTATCAGATTCCCTTTTCAACAAATTCGACTTCATGCCATTTATCATTTTGAAAAGTTTGTTTAGGAATTTGTCATCAGTAATTAGTGGGCTTCCAACTGGAAGTAGCTTTTAAAAAAAATAACATAGACATCCTTGAAATGTTTTGTCTAGCCTAGATTAATGAAGCTTCAATGTATCCCAATGTTGTGTTTTGTTTGGATGCGTGGACAAAAGTTATTCAAGTGTCAGTATGGTGAATTTTTATACAAATTTCTATACATTCTATCATGCTCACTTATTATAGTGGATTTCAGGATCCTTACATCACAGGCCTGTGTGAAGTTTAATAATTAGAAGATCATCGTTCAACTAATGTCCAATGTCAATCCAACTGATTTTTTTTCTGGTGGTCATTTGACTAAGCAAACACCTTAAGCACAGGTTGCCACTACCTGACAAAATTATCTGGCTACACAAGAGCCTGTGCAAAAACTTACAGAGTTAGACAGGTTGTCCACGCACTTGATACTTTGACGCTAAATACAATAGTGTAGCAGATAAATTTTTTTATATTTAAAACACCAAATTAAAGTTGAGATATGGTACTTTCATGTGTTCAGTTTCATAAACCTTTGAAACAGCGATGATAGTGGCCAGGTTTTTACAGTTTACTTAATCATTACCTTGTTTTGTCAACTTGAGAAATATCTGATGACTCTGTGCATGCTCCAATAAATTGTATGTAGCTGGACATAATCTAGGATTCAGTGAATAGGAGAAGTGACTTCTCCCTTCCAGGGGTGATAGGGAGAAGTGAGTCTGGAATGGGGAGAAATCATACTTTACCGCTAGAATATTTTATCGCATTGATACATGTATGAAGATGTATCTCAAGGACATGTATTCTAATTAATAATAAACAGATAAGTTTAATAGTGTAATTCCATTTTCTATACTTGCAAATGAATAAGTGCATGTACATGCATAATAAGTAACTTTAATTGAATGTAATTGATACAAAGCTACGCACAATTCAACCTGCACAGACATGCATGTACATGTATGTTTACATGTACTTTGTTTAGTGGGATTATTTTCAAATAGTTGATAGTTATAATTTAAATTGATAAATGAATGCCTGCATGTTGATATGGTAGTCAATTATCCAATAAATTTCCCTGATTATTTTTATAAGTGATAACAGTTAGCTTAATTATTTTTATTTTGCCCTTATCATAACAAAGTGTTACTTCAGACCCACATGCACTCATACACATAACTGTGATCCAAGCTGAACCTACCAATTATTAATTTTATTTTAATTAAAACTATCGAAATCACTGTAAGAGTCTCTCATCGAGTAAATAAATTAATTGTTGTCATCAAATTAAGTATTTAATCAAGAAACACAAAGTGTACATGTACCTTACCTTTTGTGATTGTTTTCCTTTGATTTTGAACTCAATAGGTTGAATATATTTCATTTAAATAAGTTCTGCAGGTTTTATCCATTATCCAAGTCACTAGAAGGGGTGACATTTTCACAGGATTGCTTGGAACTGATGAAAATTAAGCGGAAGTTTTCTCTTTGTTGCAAAAATTGGTTGTTTATTACCTGGAAGGACTGGAGTTAATTTCTTTGGTCAAATTTCACAGCGACTTCACTTCTCTTAAAAGAATATGAGCTGGTGACTTTGAATTATTTTTAAAAATTCTTGGTAACTGAAATCTCCATTGCGAGAAAATATAGCAAAATGGCTTAATGTGTAACCCATACCAGCTTTTCCTGTATCCAAATACTATATTGCTAATTTCTGATCATTAATATGTGATATATCCAGCTGAAAGTCTGTACTCATTGCATAATGAAACAGTACTCCAGCTACTTAAGAAAAAGAGAGAAAAGTGACTTCTCATTTAGATCTCATTTAGAAAGACAGCAGGGGGAAGTAAGGAGAAGTTTACTAGGTGTACAGGCATAGTTCATAATCATTAATTTTTAAATTAAATGTGATATACGATGTTTCATACATGAATACAAGCATTTTTTTAATATTTACTTTCTTTTGTTGAGATGAATATTACTTTCCATTAAGGTACATGTACATATGTAAGTGCCTAAATATTTTTGAAAAAATAAAATTATGCTGACTGAATGATTGACTGTTACTTATATGTACATTTTCTACATGAGCTTGAGTCACTAATAATACAAAATGTACATCTACTCTTTCTCTTTCCAAATTTATTGCAACAAATTTAATATATAAATGAGCAAAGCGTCTTGCAAAGAATTGTGTAGGACTCTTAGATTTTCCTATTTTTAGCAGCACTTATTAAAACATGCCGAGACATTCATTTGTTCTATTACTTTTTTTTTAGGTCCCACATAATACATTGTGTAATACATAACATTCTCTTAGTTAAATTTCCTGTCTCAGGATATAAGTTCATCTATATCATGTTCAAATTTTGTTATTGACAAATCAAGACTGAAGACTTTATTGACACATATTGTAGCAGTTGGTCCAATCAAGCTGAAGACATGTTCTGTTGAAACAGATAACTTTCTGTTCAAAAGTGAAACAAGATCAAATTAAATGCTTTATTTAGTCTATCATTTAAAATGAATTTACTCAAACAAGAAACGGTACGACAAATTTGAATATTTCATTTGAACGCCAACACATCAAAGCAAGAGTGAACAATGTTCATGCTCTATCTTATCTCGAATGTTTGCTGTTTAAAACGCATGGAACCAAACATTTAGTAGATTTTGACAATTTTTTTCTTCATCAGACGACATTTTTGTTACTGGATGAAAATAAAATTCTTTTTATGAGACATTCTTTTTCATTCTGGATTGTATCCTGTCTTTGCTGGGGATTAAAGCTATGTAGAGTACAGAATGTAAAATCCTTTTTAAATCGATATCAAACCCTCAAGTAAATAATAATAAACATTAGAAAAATAAACATAGTTTTCATGAATTTAAATAGTCTTTTGCATATCTTGTGAAATTTTCCAAACTTAACATACAGTAATAATGAATTATTTTGCAAAAAATTATTTGGGTGCCGTAAATCACAGGGGCTTGAGTTTATGAGTTTGATCCATGAAATTGTCAAAAATTTGATTTTAACTTAAATAATAAAATAATTCCTGATATGAAAAAAAAATCAAATATTACTACGATACTGAATGTTCAATGTCAGAATTGAATTTTCATGATCAAGTTAATTGTCAAACTTGTAGCACAACAATTCTGAAATGCCAGCATCGTGAAAACCCACTGAAAACTATTCTCTTTATTTTTTTCAGGTAATTTATGGTACTAGACACAAGCCATTTGGCACTAAAAAGCTTTAAATTGTTAATGATAAATCAATTGTAACTTGCTAACTTTTCAGCATTTTGATTTTCAATGCTTTACACATCTTTCTCACACTTTTTGCACACTGAAATCCATAGATTGGAGTTTTGATGTACAAACTTGTATTAAACATACTTGTACATTAGATTTTTGGAAAACAATTTGTCTAAAAAATCATATGATGTAGAAGTATTGGCCTAATGATTCTCTATATGGGTAATATGCCAGTCAGCAGGAAAATTAAATTTGGCATGGCATTGAATTTCATTTCTTTGATATGTACATGTAACTTGTGGTTGGGGGGGAGTTGGTATGAGTAGAGGTACATGTTTCACATTTCAGTTTGTACTACATTTGTAGTCAGTTGTTGTTACATTGTTTAACTTTCACACAACAAATTTGGTTTTGTATGCAGTGATTTGGTTGGTCTTTTTCAAAACTACCATATCCTATTTTTCTTGGGAAATTATGCATAATTTACAAATTTGGAAGTTTGTAATAATGAAGTTCAAGCTTTATTTAATATATTGTTAATTTTTTTCAGGCCAAAATAATGAATGGTAAACAAGTCATTAGATTGTGTGCAAATCTACAGAGACTTTTAAGCATAGTGCAGCCTCGAAGAACAACATCCACTCTATATACAAACCACCACCAAGGCAATTGTTCTGTGTTAGTGTCTACAGACAGTATAAACTTAAGTCGACCATTTACAACATGGTTAACCAATCAAGAGGCATTCACTAACTCACATTTATGTCAAAACAATAGAAGTATATTATACAACCAGATAAGGAAGAAAGGTCACAGCCATTGGCAGAATATAAAGGCCACCAAAGGAGCAAAAGATGCTGCTAGATCTAGGGAAACACAATTACTGGTTATGAGAATAAAAGGGGCTATTAGAGGTTGGTATTTTCTGTACAAAGACACTGGATAAAGTTTGTTGAAAGTTTATGTCTGCCCTCCTCCACTGTTGTAGGGAGACATTGTTTTTACCTTGTCCATCTATAGATTTGTTTATCTGTCCCTTCATTACACTTATGTAAGCACAACTTCTTTGAAACTACTACACCAAATTTTCTGAAACTTTTACACCAAATTTCCTGAAACTTTGTGCAAAAATGTCCATAATAAATAGTTGTGAATATCATGTATTATACCAGGGATTTATGATCCATTGAATTTTGTGAGAGTTATTGCTTATTGTTTTTAAACAAGGGGGGGGATACGTTTTTGAAGGCAAAAAAAAACCTTTAATCATTTCATACAAACACTACATGTACTATCAACACGAATCTCTGCACTCTCCATTCAGCTTTATATGAAATCTGTATGATAAATAGTATATTGGCTCTCCTGAATTACCAAAATATGATTGCTTGTACCAACAAACTTAAAAAAAAAATATGATAAATACATGTATTTGTAAAGAGTGAATAACAAAAATATAATTACTAGATCAATTGCTGATTTAGTTTATGCCCCAAGTACTAGTAATTATATTTTTGTTATTCACTCTTTACAGTTACATGTATTTATCATATTTTTGTTTAAAGTTTCAGTAGATCAGTTGATAAGAAAAAATCTTTTTTTTAAAACAGAACAAATTCTCGCAAATCATTTGTCTTTAATTTTAACATTGATTTTTTTATACCCAGTCACTCAAAGTGGCAAGTTATTATGTTATACCCTCCAAAAACTTGCATATCCATCTGTCTGTCAGTCCCCTGACTGTATCTGTATGTCCATCTGTCTGTCAGTCCCCTGACTGTATCTGTATGTCCATCTATCTGTCAGTCCCCTGACTGTATCTGTATGATAACTTGAGAACAAATCAATTATTTTTTTTTTAATTCTTTAAGTTGTTTAGTACCATAAAATGCAGATTAAGTTCAATTTTCAGCAAAATTTAAAATGAAGTTTTTGAGTAATGCCATTTTTGACATTTTGCCATCCCCCCTTTTTTACCATTATTTACCAGGGTATCACTCAGTGTTCCATTAATGCACTTTTATTACATGTTTTAATAGGACATGGTTCTGCTGACCCCAAGTCAAATAGTCAGCTGGCAAAATGTATAGAGACAGCCAAACAAAAAAATATACCTACTGATACAGTTAAAGGAATAATAGATAAGATTGTAAGTATTATTGATAAACATTTTTTTTCACTAGGACCAAAGGTAAATGTATGGCAAAAAAGTCGGATATGGTGAAGCACAACCAATGCAGCAGCATATAACTTCCAAAATAATTAATACCTTCAGTGGTCACCAAAATATCTTCAACAAGTGTAAATGCAAGCCCTGAAAGGCTCCAATAATAACAGTTTAGCTAGTACCTTGAAAACCATAATAGGTAGAAAGAAACTTGAATTTATGAAACATCTTTTGTTTGTATGGTCTACAAAAATTTACACTTTTGTTAGGATGGGTCTCTGAATTAAATAAAAATATTTTTGCAATAGTTTTGGTCAAATTATGGCATCCATCATAACTTTCTGACTCAGATATCATATGTGATGATTTAATCTACAGTAGTTCTGTTGAAGGGCTGATTCAAAATTCAGTATTCGGGGGCAGAAAATAATCGGAGCATGGCTCTTAAAATTTTTTGGGATGGTAAATATTTGGAAAATGAACCGTTTTGTGCAAAAAAAACTGTACATTTTTTTTTCTTATGTAAGGATTGTTAGAGAGTAAAAAAATTGTGTAAAATCAAGATTAAACCCAAGAAATGTACATTTTTTCAAATTTTTGTTGGAGGCTTTACCTCTGCCCAGCTCACTGAACCTGCCACTTTTTTATATTATAATATCATAAAAGTCTTTTTTTTTTTGTAGGTATCAAGAAATGCTAATTCTAAAGAAGAAATATATGAATGCACTGGTATGGCTGGTCTTATGTTAGTTATTAAAGTTTTTACAGATAGTCCTAGAAGGACCAGACAAGATGTTCAAGGAAAAGTGAAAAAATTTGGGTAATTTTTATTTCATAATCTTACATTGAATACCTCTACTTATATATCAGACTGGGCTAAATATATACTGCAATCCTTAATAAGTCGTTGTCCAACTCCTTTAAACTATTGGGGCAATTTACTTACATTTTAGTCTTTTTGTTCTTCCATTTCAAACTGGTTTCTGTCACATAAATTTAAATTGCCTTTTTATGAATGATAATGCATAAATTGAAGCTTTATTGACAAGGAAGACCATTAATGATTTTGATGAGGTGAAAGGTTAGGCTTTATACAGATTTGGCATATGTTGTAAGCAATTTCGGTTGCAGTCCCAAATTAACTTTCTGTATGAGTGGGGATGTACCTAGCATGCGAGTGCATATGTACCTAGCATGCCAGCATGTGCAACTTCGTGTTCCATGTTGCTGGTTTTTTTTGTATGTGTGTATATTACCATTTTGCTTTTACCCAATCAGTGTCTTCACTTTTTATACCCCCTGATTAAACAGCTTTGAATAGCGGTAGGTATGTAGTGAGCATGTCACTTGTTCATACCAAGTTTTCATCTGCAACTGACTTCAGACACTGCTGATTGGAATCCAATAAAACTTTAACATATTCTTAATCACATAATTTCAGTGTGCACCTATTATTTTACTTTTTTATATTGATCACTTTTTTCTTTTTTCTGATTCATCAAAATTTCTAGCTTTGTATGGTCATTACTTTTTTAAATATATATTTTTGAGTTATTTCCCTTGAAATTTATTTTTCTCCTAATAATTTATTGTTATTGTCTATATGACAGTCTAATTACATGTACATTGTACATGTATATGATGTAAACATTTTGTGAACCTATTGGTTAAGTTGATAAGCTTTGTACTTGCCCAAATTGAAAACTAGGTTGTGCTTAAAGTAATGCATGTTGAAAAATACATGAACTTTAATTGTCCTTAAGTGTCAGTCCATGTAAGAATCAGGCAGTTGGTGAAACATTGTATGAAAAAAACCGTCATTTTTGTTGTGTATGTCTGGTATTTGTCCCTGGATTACATTCTTTTGATTACTGCTATAACCTTAGTTCCCTTGATTACTTTTTGATAGTGTAATTTAACTGTTAGCACCATCAGAATCAAGGAAAAAAGACAATATTTTCCATATCATGTTGGTGCATTGAGTTATATTTTCATTGAAATGCACTAAAAATTAACATTTCAAAGGCAGATATCTCGGTCAAAAACCTCATTTTTCCAACATCTATTGAAAAATTTCTGAGCAAAGCCAATGATGCCGAGATCAAATAATTGTCTTTTCTAATACAGAAAGTATTCTTGAGTGATATTACATTGTCAGATCGATGGGTTTTTCACATGCATGTTTCTGATTTATCCCATTTTGCCTGATACTTTAAACACTTACACTTAAATGTGTATTATTTCATTTTCTCTTGTGGAATTATAACATTACTTGTTTCAGGCAATACAACAACCCATAACATTAAACCATGCAACCTATGGCTGTGCAAATTTTAGGCCAAATTGAGTGCTATAGTACATACAAAGAAATCGCATGCATTGCCTGTTTTGATATTATTATTGGGAGGTATCTTTTTGTCAAGAATTTATTGTGTATTGTGTCTTGTTAAAAAATTGTCAAAAGCCACTGCTTATGACATGTTTTAATTCAGAGCTAGTATAGTCCCAAATGGATCAATTATGCACAGCTTTGAGAAAAAGGGCATCATTGATGTAGAGCTAGGGGAAACAGACAGCAGGGAACATGATGATCATATTGAACTGGCCCTTGAAGCAGAAGCAGATGATGTCTCCATGGAAACCACTGATGATGGTGTTGACATGTTACAGGTAATTTTAACTTGTTTACACACTGGTAATACAGTTGTGATGCCAAAGGAAACAAACATTTTATTTCTATTTGAGGGGCTAAGATAAAATTTTGTATCTTTGATATTTTTTTTTCAATATAAGATCTGACCAGATTTTTTCTTTATTACTCTAGCCTGTCCTGGATTTACCGTATTGTTCATCCTTGAACTATTTTTTAACCATCGTCCATAAAGATCAAATGGTTGCTCCCTAATGCAGTGAATATTGGCAGAAAATGCACTGAAGCATTAAGATAGAAGGACAAATCAGAGATTTAATAAAGTACTGTGAAAGTGCTATTGTTTGTAGGGTACCAATTTTACTGGTTATTGTGGATAGGCTTAACCACGAAATTTAGTTCCAAGCAAAAAGAAAGTTTCCATTGATGTGTATACAAAAAATCTCAAAACCACAAATTCAAGAATGCTCTAATTTGTGTTTCTTAACTGATTCATGAAAATTGGTATCCAAGAATTAAAATACTTTCACAGAATATTTTTTGTATTAGTACATTGTACATGGGCTAAACATTAAAACAGAAACAATCTACATACTGGTACACAATTTATGAGATGTAGTTAACATAATAAAATACAATTACATATACAGACTGAAGATGAGGATAACAAGACAATTTCACAGCTAAAATGATGTGATGGTAAATTACACAACTCTCTATATTCTATATATATTCAGCATCAATCAGTTTCATGAACATTTTGTCAGAACTTGTTCATGGGGCCAAGGAATCCAAGATTTTGGATGCTTGTCTCTCAGTGAATTTCTTACAGAATACTAAATTTCCAAATTAGAAGTCTTTGATTGTCTGTTAAAAGAAGTCAAATAAATTTTTTTAAAAGCCATGAACCAAAATATTTGATAAATAACAGAAATTTATATCCACAATTATTCCTTATCAGAAAAGATAACTATTGATAAGGCCATCATAAAAAAAAATTAAGATTCTCACCAACATTTTTCAAAATAAGGGTCAAGTGGGCGATTTTTTTGTTATCAATATAGGTGAAAAATGTTGACTATTTGAGTGAAAAAAGCTTTGGAGGGGATGTGAATCTAAGATAATTTTTATTTTGGCCTAATCTTAGATGCAAAAGAGTAATTAAAGGAACTAAGATTCTAGCGGAAATCAAAAGAATGTAATTCAGGGACAAAGACCAGATATGGAAAACAGGTACACACAACAAAATACCTATGATAACCAAAATAATAGGTACAAAGTAATAAAATTAAAAGTAAATGAGCAAATCTGACTCCGCTAAGAACTGGGAGCATGGGACAGGTGCATTGGTAGGGTAAATAAAAGTAGCCACTAAAGTAAGTGGGTTTACAGTATGCATGAATTACTGAATTTCTACTTTTGCATGATCCTTAGATGGAGCTGTACTTAACATAAGATATTGTCTATTTAGTTTCAGTGTGAGCCACGTCGAGTTAGTAGTGTAAAGAATTATCTTGAATCAAAAGATATGACTGTTATATATGGCGAAGCAGTCTATGTTCCTTTAAATCCTGTCAAAATGTCGGAGGAAAATATGAACATTATTGACAAATTGTTGGACAAAATTAAAGAAGTGGAAGAGGTAGAGGAAGTCTTTATAAATGCTGAACTTGAAAGTTGATGATGCTGTTCTTAGGATTATAATTAAATTGTACAGGACTTTTGTTTCTTATATTTTTGACAATTGTGTAACATATAGGAGATAGAAGTGAAAACTGGATTGCTGCAAGTTTGTGTCCCTATGTGTGGGCTGTTCCTTTACATAAGATGTAAAACCACTATCAATCAAGCAATCAAATCTAATGTTTTGTGTCAGCTTTATTTGTGATTTGAGCATTTAAGGAATTAGGGGCCAAAATGGAGTCTGAATCAAGCATTTTCTTGATATGAAGACAATTATTTATGAAATATATGAAATTATATAAGGTTTCAAATCAAAATGGGAAGGGTTGGATTGATTTTCATGTTAATTTGAAATAGGCTTCAAAAAGTGATCAGTTTATAACCATTTTATTAAGAAAAGTAACAATATGATTATTTTTTTAGGTATATTCAAAATGTTGCCAATTTTCCTGTGTACATTTGTTCTTTCTAACTTACCTTGACCCCGGCCCGCTTTTTTTGGAACAATAAGGTCATCACAAGTTCCGGTATATTGTCACTTTCTTAATCTTTGACATTGCCTTTTTTTCATGTCTTTCCTAAAATGTCCAAGCTCTGTCTGTATAGTTCTGCACAGTCAGATCTTAAGCCTATTTTCCAAAGGTGTGCATTAAAAGTGATGTAAGCCTTTGGCACCTCTATTACATAAATCATTAAAAAATACTACAGAGGTCCTGACATGTTTTAACAAAAGCATAAATAATTTACATAGTACAGTCAAGTCACCTTTAGCCAGCGATAAACTGTTTAAAAGACTGATTAAAATACACACAATGAAAAAGGATTGTAGATTTAGTGCATTCTATGAAATAAAACTATCTAGACAGAACACCTATATAATGTGACCACGATACTGGTTTCCCTTGGAAGGTCACACGCTATATTTAGAATGCATGGTTCGCCGATAAGTCCGTCACACAAAATACTCGTACAAATGCGATCAATATATGGAGGGCACTAATAGGACTAGAATCTTATCATTGACATAATGAACAGAATAAAAATGTTTCAAAGTAGAATCGACAATTTGCTATTTGCGACACAGAAAACACTTGCCTCGCCCAAAACCAACGTCTTCCTGGTAATTATTAGATGATATAAGTGGATATCGACATGTGACTAGTGGTTGAAAATCGACGTGGGTCTTATAATAAGGAGGATCGTGAACAAACCATCCTCTTAAATTGATTGATCGTGAAAGCGTTCTCTTTTTAATGATCGTGAGATGTATAAGTGTTTGCGATAGAACAACGATTTGGATTGATGGGATGATTCATGAAAAAAACCGGCCCTCCCCTTATGCTCGAAAATTTTGGTTCATTATAAAGAAAATCACTGGCAGGGGGCCCTGTTAGAAAATTCTGGATCTGCCATTAAAAGCAATCAGTTGTGTATCCCTTCGTTTCTTAGCCCACCTGGCCAAAGGCTATGTGAGCTATTGCCGTCACTTGGCGTCCGTCGTCGTTAATTTTCAAAACTCTTCTCTTCTGAAACTACTTGACCAATTCGAACCAGACTTGATATGAATGTTCCTTAGGTATTCTGCATAGAACAGATATGGGTATTTTTGATCCGTCGTAAAACATGACAGCCGTTACTAAAATAATACATAAGGTTCAGACAGATGTTGATTTTCCCATATATCTCCAAAACCGAACGTTTTAGCCAAATTCTGACATAGGGTAAAAGTGTTCAGACTGATGATATCTATCTGTTCAATTTTTGTGTAAATCTGTTAAGCCATGTTGGAGTTGTGCCCTTTTCCGATGTTTTTTTTTTGGCTATTTTTAACGTTATTACTTTCAAAAATCTTCTCTGAAATTAGTTGACCAATTTGAACCAAATTTCGTATGAATGTTCCTTAGGGTATTCTGCATAGAACTGATGTTGAGATTTTTTATCCGTCAAGAAACTTGACTGCCTTTATTAAAAATAGAACATAAGGGTCAGAAATGAAGTTTTGACGTACATGTATATCCAGGTTTAGCCAAATTCAGACATAGAGTGAAAGTGTTCAGTATGATGAGATCTATCAGTAGTTAAATATTCGTTTTAATCTGTGAGGCCAGATTGGAGTAATTGCCCTTTTCGACGTTTTTTTTACCTATTTTTAATGTTATTTCTTTCAAAACTCTTCTCTTAAATTACCTGACTAATTAGAACAAAACTCTTCGGGTATTCTTCATAGATCTGAAGTGGGGATTTTGAAAAAAAACATGACCGCTATTACTAAAAATAGAACAAAGGGGCCAGTCAGAAGTTTTTCTCATATACCTCCAAAACCGTAAGGTTTTGCCAAACTCTTTCGATTGCCGAATTCCTTTTGAGGCCTACGAAAAGTCTGCATTGGACCAAAGATGTCGGACCACTTCTTGTTAGAGTAATTGCCCTTGAAAGGCGAAAAATGATGCTTTAGAAGTTTTCAGCCAATAGCTTGAAAACAGGAATTGATAGCAAGAAACATTCAATTGATGAAATGATCCATATGATAAGCCATAGGGAAGTTATCTTTTGAGTCAAAATTGTCGGTCGACTCCTTGTTGGAGTGATAGTCCCTGAAACGCAACAATTTAAATAGGTCAGCGATTTAGGCTCCTGGGGCCTCTTGTTTTTTTAATCAACTCGAGCGCAAAAGAATTTTGCTGTGATGGTGAAGTAAAATACACTGACCATCCGTTCAAGGATTTTTTTTTAAATATTCGGTTGCTTTATCTGAACGTAGATTCTTACTTCTGTCCCATAGGTTTCTGTTTACTAGAGACCTTTAAACTTTAAACCGAACCCTGAATAAACCGAAACGAGCTTAAATCAGCGAGACAAGTTTAATCATTTTGGCCCTGTGTAAACCGAATACGTGTCTAAACCGAACAAATTATACTGTCCAAACAAAGGTTTCCCGGGCTTCTGAATGTTGAATTGTTAGCCGGTTGTATAGTTCAATTCAATTGTTCATTCCAAGTCGCGTTATTGCGCCATTGACGCAAATTTACCATCTAACGGCGCTTAAACCTTGTACGATATGCGCCCAAGTGGCGCATCGAAAGTTTTACTTGAACATATGCAATAAAGCTTAAAAGCAAAATTACTTGACGGAATGAACAATGATGAACGTTTGATTTCCTATCAAAGGGCCCTTAACCCCCGCTGTTAAACTCTGGAATGAACACTGGAATTCTAGTGCATTCTGAAGTTTAATTTCTTGTTAGTGTTACAAATGGACTTGGACGCCGTTCTTATTTACACTTTTTAAATTTTGAATGCTTTCAATTTTGTTTTGTAATGTTACTTCGCATAGTATGATTTTGCTGTTTGGTAAGATTTTAATTTTCCGGCAAAAAATGTTTCCTGCTACCCTACCTACCTTAAACAAGTTAAGGCAATTTTCTAATGGCCCAAGCACCTTTAAAGTCTAGATTGTTTTCACATTAATTCTAAATGTAATTTTGTTTGAGGGGAGGGTAAAAAAGCCCCCCCCCCCCTACTTAACTACCCTACTAAGTATTTTTTTCTTGCTGTTAGCAGGAAACAACATTATAATTTTATTCATTTATTTTATCTTGTCAATTTTATTGCTTTAACGGCATATTTCTCCACGTGTTTTATTTTGCCTTTTTCGCGTGGTTCATAATTTCATACAATGAATAATTAAACGCACATATAACAATTTAAGAATATTTTTGAAATATTTAGGTGGCCCTTAAAAGGGCCTTTTTGTACATGTCGTCTGTACAGCAGCAGGCTACGGCGGACATTACGTCTGGTCTGAGACACGCCACGCATTTGATGCGTGGACACTTCGTCTGGTCTGCAACACTTCTTGGTCACTTCTTCGTCTGTACAGCAGCAGGCTACGGCGAACACTTCGTCTTGTCTGAGACACGCCACGATGGTGCGCGGACACTTCGTCTGGTCTGCAACACGGGCCTTGTCGTTTCTCCGTCTGTACAGCAGCAGGCTACGGCGGACACTCCGTCTGGTCTGAGACACGCCACGTTGGTGCGTGGACACTCGTCTAGCATGTTTGGTTTCTTCTCCGTCTGTAGAGCAGAGGCTTCGGTGGACTCCTCGCCTGGTCTCCTGTAAAATATTTTACTACAACGTCTGCTTCTATGCCTAACTGCATCCTCTGCGGTAAGCACACTACTTTACAGGTTCTCCGGTTTTTGTTCGTCTGTTTTGTCCTGAGCAAACACGCTACTGAAGTGGTCAGTTAGTTGCTTGGCTTTTATTGTTCGAACGCGGACGTGAAAGTAGACACCCGTAAACACATCGTTACCTCACGCGCTTGGTTCCTTGATTGTGTTTCTTTGTTGCCGTTTGTGCTTTAAAACTCTAGAGCGTTGGGCTTAATCTTGGTGTTGTTAAAAGAAAACATGATCATTTGCATCAGATGTTGATCTTCGGCTATAAATTTATTATTTATAAGTATCATCAGAATAGAAATTGATCTTTTATAACAATTTAGTTCTAGGCAGAGCTGGAAAATAATTTTGCGACGTTCATATGTTCGTTATATGGGGACTCTCATGAAGTGAATTCAATGCTAAGGAATTTATATGTATCATATAATAGTGTTCCTATCAAATTAAGCTTAAAATGTGCGTTTCATTTTTAGACAACCACTATTTTCACCTTATTAGCGTCCAAATCGAACGATCTCATGCTATAATTAGCGACAAATGTTACAGGAAGCGACGTTCCGTCATAATGCTGAGAACTTTACCTTTAGCAACGTTCTTAACGACAGAAGTGAGTAATGGTGTCCAGGACGTTGATAGTCACTGCAACGGTGTAGAGATCTATCGAATTTGAAAACATGGATTTTTTTTATTGCCACTTCTTCGTGTTGTATTCAACGGCTATCTCGAATGTGCTTTAAATTCGCTGTACTACAATGCATTGTCCGTCGTATCTGTAGACTGACATTCACCCATTTAAAAATTCACGTAAATAGCGTACTTGTAGTCAAGTACACACGGTGCGTGTGTCCCTTAATAAAAAAACTGTATGATCATCCATAAACCTTTGGCGGATCCAAGGGAGATTTTCGGGGCTGGTAAACCTTTTATAGTTTTGTGCAAAATATTGGCAACATGAGATGGTGATGGAGGAAAATCTCCCTTTTTTATTTTAGTAACTTTTTGGTTCCGTCTCTTACTTTAACTTCTGTCTGTTTTGTAGTATTTCTTTCTTCTTTTTTTGTAACTGGTATTTTAAATTGGCAACGGCAACCAACAAGGGTAAGATTTTGGCAAAAGGAATCTTATTACAGAGTATAATACAACTGCATGTACCACTAGGTAAAGTTTAGAATATACCATTTCCTAATTACTGTCATGGACAGCAGTGGCGGATCCAGAGTTTTAGGTAAAGGGGGGGATGATTCTTGACAGGAACTTGACAAAATTTCGAAATATTAAAACTCAAATTCCTCACCCCCCCCCCCACCGGGGCTCCCCTGGATCCGCCACTGAACAGTGATTAACTGACACCAGAAATAGCTGTGGAAGTCATAAGAATTTAAAGATACATGTACAATGGAACCGGTATCCGGTAAGTTCAGTACAATCAGGGGCGTAGCTAGGCCTGTTTTAGTTGTACGCAAAATTACGGCGAGGGGTCTTGGGGGGGGGGTCGTTCAAGGCCCCCAGTGAGTCCGGCAATGCAAAGCCCTGAGGGAAACTCCTGAATTTTAACGATTTTGGAGCCAGTTTTTCAGAGCCTATACTACGTTCATGGTATGCATATGTGATAAATAAAATGTGTGTTTTTATTTTTGTTACTTTGTCCGAAAGTACGCAACTGCGTATTTGCGTATAGGCAGCTACGCCCCTGACAATTAGTCCGATTTAGACAGCTATTCGGGTCACCAAGGTTCAAACCACATTTGAGTTGAGATTAAAAAACTTTATAACGGGTTCGGTTTAGACGGATTTCCAGATTTTCAAGGATTCGGTTTACACAGCGAATAAAGTTTTGAGCAACTGGGCCCTGGTCTCTAATTTCTTCAACGACATTTTATTGATTAAAAAGGAAACCGATTGAATTTTTATGTCGGCCTCATTGGATTATGGTGTGATCCAATAAAGCCGCTTCTCAGAATCAGCTCCAGTGAGGAACAAGCGTTATTATGAGAAAGAACCTTGTTGCAACATTTGTCGCAAAATATGAAAATATTCTATTGCTATTGTTGATGTTTGTCAAACAGATTCACCTTACTGCAATATTTACATTTGAACATTTTTTGTTTCTACATTTTATAAGGTAAGTCTGATCTGTGTCACTTAAAATTAAGCCAGGGTGTATATAGACATACGTTAATTTAAAGTTTTTTTTAATGAAATATTTTTTTTTATCTTTTTTTAAATTGTACAATCAAATACCGATACTTTTATAACAGCTACCAGTTATGAGTTAATTCACGTTTTCAAAAAAGAAATGGGCAAAAGAACCAGTGGTATATACTTGTATAACATGGGACGCGAACTGTAAAAATGACACAAACGTCCCCGAGGTGCATTAAGACACAAACGATTAAATGGCGCAAACGTACCAGAAGTACAATAGGACGCAATATGATATATTAGTGATATCGTTAAATACCAACCATATCTATAATTAGCGAAGGGCAAAAAATACCCACATCCATCCCCGGCTCCCTTGGGAAAAAATGCTACATGAAAGTGGTATGTGCCTTGCATGTTCTTTTTCGAAATCTTTTCTAAAATATGTAATTTGGACAAAACACTCATTTCAATTGTATTTTTTACATTCGTAAGTTTTTCGTCAGAACTGGTTAAAACTGGCCTTGTGTAACATTTAATACCGGCCCTGATCAATTATGGAACAATATGAAGTTGAAGTTTGATTTCTGTCTGATCATATCATAAAAACAGAATGCAGCAGATTTAAAAGATAATCGTTGTGTTCTTAATGATTTTATATGTATTCGGAGATTTATACAGTTTCAACATCTGGATCCATGATCGATGAAAGCGACATCTTGAAATGAAACCACATAGGGGCTTTTATCGGGATAAATTATGAAATCAGAGTAAAAAGGTAGTTTAAACCGTTTATAGGATCTACTTTTATGTGTGGAGTAAATTAATAGTTTTGCCTTAGAAGTACACTTTTAGACCATCATGAGCGTGCCCCGCGCTCATGCATTTGTTGTCGAACATTTTGGTTTACTTTGTCACTTTGAAGTTCATTTTAGATATGTTTTTTTTTCTGAGAAACCCCTCCTAGTACCTCTAAAATCTAATTATTAATCCCAGTATATATGGGTTCAGACTCATGTTAGAATTACGAATTGTGGTGGTGTCTTTTAAATCAAGAGAAAAGAAAATGCATAGCTGTGTACAATAATATTTTCACTGATGTTAAACAATAGTTCATCAAATGTGTAGCCATTAATTTTTGCCGGACAGAAAATTTATTACAAACTGTGATATTAACAGAGTACTAAAATGTATATGAAAGTTATGAAAGTGGTAGTATTTATGGGATTATGTTCTGTTTGTATGACGTCGTCGGTTTCTAAAGAGCGACGTTTTCGACGGGACGATATCACACTCAAAGATTTATTTTCCGGCTTAATAGATTCTTTATTAGGTGATCAGAAAAATGCAACTATTAATAGCACAACACTTCCGTCTACACTCGATTGGTTGAAAACATTGACTCATACTAGTACGCACACTGTTTCTTCGTCAAAATCAGCCACGTCTTCCTCATCCCCATCTTCGACCAGCGGTAAGCCGAGTTCTGAGAATTCAACCTCGGCTGATGACCAAGGAGTCGAAAACGGCACAAGTGTGGCTACTTCCGGAACAAATGCGACGCATATTCCGTTATTTTCACTCACGTCGACAGCAAACGTAGTCGAGGAGCGATGCGGCGCTGAATACACGTTTACCCAACTTTGTGGCAAAACTTTACCCCAGCTTCTTGTCGATTTGACAATATGGGATGTTTACGCAGTAATATTTTCAAATGATGTCATCGAAGCGTTATTGCTTAATTGTAATAGTGGGCATTGGTGTCTGTATGATGAATTTGATTATTGGAATGGGCTGATGATGGAGAAGGCGACTATGGTTAGAGGATCTGAAATGTTTTCACAAATATGCCAAGCTACGTCTTTATCTTGTCTGGATACATTCCTTCAGAACGTTACCGGATGTCCTATCCAAGAGGTAAATATAATATATTAAGACTTAATACAGTTAATTTGATTGAAAATGGTGCGCTGTCGATTGAAGGGGCCGGTCAAAATTCATTGGGGATTGGAGCCGAGCAAATTTATTGGGGTGTTACGACCGGTCATAATGTATTTGGGGTGGGACCGGTGGAAAGTTTATTAGAGTTAAAACTGGTCAAAACTAATTGGGGATTAGGACCGGTACAAAATGCAAAAAGACACACAATTAATCACCTTACATTTATTACGGATGACTCAATGAAAAAATATTAAAAAATAGTTACTAATGTTTTAATTAAAACTTAAATTAGTTATGTTACAAACATTTGTAATATTGAATTGATTACATGCTTAAAGAGTAATCAAGGGAACCAAGGTTATAGCAGTAATCAAAAGAATGTAATCCATGGACAAAGACCAGACATGAAAACAGACATACACAGCAAAGAACATAAAGTAAGTAAAATCAGACATACAAAATAACAAAAGCAAATAAGTAACTCGGTCTCCACTAAAATTGGGAGCATGGACCAGGTGCACTGGTAGGGTAAGCGTCCTCTGCTTTTCTAGAAACACCCGCCGAGTTGCTCATAAAAAGTCAAGTCCGTGGTAGACGAAAGAGGAAAGAAAAACTATGACATGTTGAACAAATCAGTTTTCATGGCGCAGATGGATACACCGTAACGATCCACGAGTTAATGATGGCTTCAATCTTGTAGCAACATAATCCTGTTCCAGAAGCCTATTTGTTAGAATTCTAGCGCGATACAAAAAGTCTGCGTAGTTTCGGCAAGCTCTGGCATAACTTATGGGTTGTGATATGAACACAGATGAAAGGAAAGTTGACAATTCTGAATGAAAAGTCATCACGTTTGTCGTAAAGTTTGGTCAGTAGTTTTCCTTTACCATCGATTTCTAAGTGTAGGTCAAGATATGAGACTGACTTAACAGTGTCTGTAGTATCATTTATATCAAGTTCTTTGAGGTAGATGCAATGTATCAAATCCCTGAAATTAGGATTGTTTAAAGATAATACGTCATCTATATAGCGGAAACTGAGATTAAGGGATCTAGCTCAACGATATTCTTTCTTTCGGATCAGATCAGCTATAAAGTCAGCCTCATAAGAGTGAAGGAATAGGTCAGCAAGTAGAGGAGCACAATTTGTTCCCAATGGAATATCTACCGTTTGTTGAAAAATGCGTCCACCGCACTGGACAAATATGTTGTCGATTAAAAATTCCGGCATTTTGTAAATATCTTCTTCTGTATATTTGGAAGATGATTTGGAATTATTTCTTACAAAGTATGAGGAATCTCTACCAAGAACTATGTATTTGTATCTAGCTGTACCATCTTTCTTTTTTTGGAAAAACAACGATGTATGATGTTTTTTAAGTCGGGATTTGAACTGAGTATTGGGAATAGAAGTATAGAAGTATACAGTGTTGAAAAATCATAGGTTTCAATGCTGTTATATTCTGATAATAGTCTTTAACTGATTTCCTCCAAAAGATCTTTCGAATTTTTTAGGATCCACATTGAATTAATAACACTACGAGAGTAACAATTGTTGTGGTAGGACTGCAGATCCTCTTTGACAGCTGTAAGTATAGTTAAAAGTTTTTAAAGAGGTTTGGTGGTACATTTTGCAGATCCAGCTACGTAACGTTATTTGCATGGATTCTTGTGGGGTTTAGGAATCCAGTACATAGACGATAAATCACGATCATCGTCCTTGGTGGAGAAACCAAAAGAGGATAGCATATATTTATGGTTTTCCACAATCTCTTCCTTGGAGAGTGTGATAGCAGTATAGGTCTTATCACTGTTATTATTTCTACGTCTACTGCTGATAATAAACATTGGATGTAAAACGTTTTGCAGACAAAAAAAAACGATGTTGTTTTTGGGCTTTGTCTAACCATATCTATTTCCAATATACTACAGACACTGTGCAGTCAGTCTCATAGCTTGACCTACACCACAGACACTGTGAAGTCAGTCTCATAGCTTGACCTACACTACGACACACTTTTTTTGCACACGTGACATGACATGGGAAATACACTTCATTGTAATATTAAAAAGCATTGGAAGCGTTGTTAGAGTGAACCAAATATGTTCTAACAATATTTGAGGAAAATGTAAATAACTTTTTGTATGTGTAACTCCAGTATGTAAAGTGATTTATTCGGCTGAAAAACCTTACTCAATACATGTAGATGATTAATTCCAATGGTATAGAGTCTGCAGTTCAGAATACAGCATTACACTTATTTTATTCAAGGAAATGCTGCAGTCCTAAGATTAATTTGCAACTTCATACATGTATCTGTCATGAACACATTAAAAAATATATTTGACTCCCAAAGACAAAAAAAATACAAGCGGATATCTCTGTTGTTGCTCTGTACGATTAATATATTTTGATTGACAACAGTAATTTTCAATTATCAATTAAGTTTAACCATATTTTAGAACTATATAGTAGTATGGGTCTAATTAACGTGCCATATGTACTTATTGAAAGTCAGAGAAATGACTATAAGAACTAATGCTGTAACAGCTTTTAATCATTTCTGGGCTGCTCCTTTGAAGCATCTCTATGGTATATTTTATTGAAGCATCTCTATGGTATATTTTATTAAGTACTTAAAAGAGTTCGTGTTCTTAAGTTTCATCTAAATGCAATTTTTGTAAGAAAATAAACTTATCTCGTAGGAAGTAACGAAACAAATTATATCTTAACACACTAATTTAGCTTGAACATGTAGCTTGCATGACAAAAAATGGAGACAGGATTTTAGTCTCTTCGAACGACGAAGAATTCATCTAAATCTACGCATTTCTGTTGATTGTTTCAGAGGATGAACTTCACAGTAGAAGCTTTAAACCTGTTGTGTGAGATGAGACAAGAAGGTGGTTTAGATCTGTCGTGTTATGGACATCTACTGGCAATATTTCATGTTACTGTCGTCGAGTTCCTCAGAGATAGTAACAACAAGGTGAACTTACAAGAATTACATTGTATATTGAAAGGTTGTCTGGTCTCTTAATTAATTTTGACTTGCCTATGGTCAGTATTTTATGGATCATAGCGGAAAAGGGATGTAGGTCAATAAACCCGATATTTTGGTCAGAGGGGTGGGGGCATTTTCAAATGATGTTTTTAATTTAGAATTTTCCGTCGAAACGCGTTTAAATGAAATCTATTTGTTATGACATTATGTAAATATAATCATGAAGAGAAAGAGAAAAATTCGCAAATTACATCTTTGAACTAGTAAGTTGTCACTTCGTCGATTTGCTGAAATCTTTCAGTCCGTTGTAGAGAAATTTTTTCCAAAAACACATTTCCACATTCTGTGGTGAAAATGTAGTATGCACAAGAGATTGATGACAAATAATATCAATAAAATATTACACCAAACTATGTACAAGTAAGCAAATAATCATCTTTGTACACAGGTTAGTGATCCTTTCCCCAGACGTCTGTGTTTATATAAATTATGGTACACATGTATAATGGAGCCACTCATTCTGTCTATCTGTCTGTCTTACCGTTCATCTGCCCATATCTCTTGTTAGCGCACGTTTCTCTAAGCCGTTCAAGGGATTTTGATAAAATTTTATTTGAAGGTTGAGGATCATAGATATGTACATACAATTAATGTGACAGTACTCTCTCAAAAGGGAGATACATGTAGTCTACTAACTAAAGGATTTTATGTTAAAACATCTTAACCGCAACTCCTCTTCAACTACTCAAGAAGGGATTTTTATCAAATTACTTGGGAGGCTGGGTATCATACGTGGTATGTACAGGATATTGCAAATGAAGGAATGTGATTACTCTTACAGTACTCTTAATGTATATAATTGAACCTGAAGGTTTAAATCTAATAGTTAACTCCCTTTGAAGCGAGGTGTCCTTTATGATATTATTTACAGTATTCATCTAATGTTAAGAGAAGAAATGCGTTAATATTTCTATAATAAGAAATAAATGCGTTATAAGAGACAGCTTGTTCAAATCACGTATTCATTGAAAAACATACAAATTATTCTTCGATTGATTTATGAATTTTATAATTGCATAAAATGATTACGGAGTTGAAATGTGCATACAAATTTACATTGCACAAAAAAGTGTTAACGTACAACTGTCAAAATTTTATGACTTTGTGTCTCTGTGTGTGTGTGTGTGTGTGTGTGTGTGTGGAGATATTGCGTGAAGTTCATCCTTCAACATCGAAGAAAAAAGTCGCAGACGACTAGCTAAAATCACTATCACTTGAAAGAAGGAAATCACATCAAGTTCGGTGAAATGTAATAGAGGACGAACTTAATACACCCTAACTTAGCAAAATGGGAATTTAAAATAAATATTTTGTTACCTCATTGCCTCTTTAGAGCGTGCAGGGTCGGATTCAGACACTTCAAAAAAGGAAGGTTGCCAGCCGAGGTTCCTCAGAAAAAGGGGTGCTAGGACATTATTTGCCATTTTTGTCAATTATACACATGGAAATGACAAGTTGTCCGATAAAAAAGGATTGCCAACTCCATGCATCCCTTCTAGATCCGCCACTGGCCTGCATGAAGTTATTTGTTTAGCATTTTTTTAATCATTGTCTTTAACATAAATCATTTGATGCTGTTATGTCCAAACGCACTGCGTGTGTTACAGATTTTGCCATCATATTTATAATAACATATCATATATTTTGGTAAAAATATAACTTTTTTGTACATGAATTATAAGTTATTGTTTAAACCCTATATCGCTTGCCCTATACCGCATACATTGTATCACACCTCTAGATCACAACTTAGATCTATATTGCATATCTTATATCACGCCTCTAGTTCTATATTGCACACCCTATATAACAACTCTAGATCTACATCGTATACTCTAATATTGCACCCCTTCTTGTACCGTACTTAAAGTAAAGTTGAAATATATGATACATGTATATAATGAACATGACATGTCAGTCTGTATTACATGTGGTATCGACCCTCGACCTATATCACCCCGCGGTTCGGTAGCCGTTGGGTGATATAGGAGTCTCAGGTTAAGTTAATGCAATATGTGATATAGATTTGACATGTAATATTCAGTATATATTACTGTACAATGCAAAGTATTACAAGGTTCATTTGTTTTACAGGCACTCCGAGATGGGATTTATGATGGTGATTGTAAAACCCCAGAAATTTTGGTAAGTTCATAATGCTGAACGTCCAGGTATACATGTATAATATTTGTTTTATCAAATGAAATCCCAGGACCTTGGAATTGTACCATGAATATGATATTTATTTTTCATAAGCACTCAGTAAATCTGTATGAGGTGGTCTAGAACGTATTTTTAAACTCGACTTTAGTTTGTCTTGGAAAGTTATAAAAAAGTGAGTGGTATATCATACTTATTTTTCCGGAAATGTTGAAACAAGTCAGTTGAACATATTTTTACTTGCTGAACATGTAAAGTGTGATCATGAAGTTGAAACAATATATATCTATAAATAATAAATTCCATAATCGAAACTTTGGACAAAAAACGATTGAAAAAAAAGTACTACTTGTATTGCTAATTTCTAAAATCTGACTGTTCTTGTGATACATGTAAATTCTGGTAAGATAATGAGTGGTTGAGTGCCACTCGAGTTGGTAGATTTGTAAATTGCGAGCTTCAGACAAATAAAAAAAATACTTATACAGTTATATACATTTACAGATGACTAAATCGTTCATGTGCGTGGAAAGCAAGTGCCCAAAGCAGGACACAAGGTTGAAGAGGTAAACCAGTCAAAATACACTACTCTCCATTGACCGAACAACCACATCCAATTTAATACGTATTACTCCGCCTGGGTTTTTAGTACTTTATCATGAATGAAAACGTCACAAGACGTGTACAGTTGCGTATTCCTGTCTGAGAAATTGTGATAATTTCATACAAAATTTTGCAAAAATGAGCATATAGGAATAGCCTGGAACCAATCCTTTTAAAGAGTATTTGGATCCGGGCCTGACGCACCATACTTCCGGTGTACCAAGTGTACTTAATTCTTGACATAAAACATTATCCGTGAATAGTAAAACTAATTTATGCTTCCAATTCGTGGAGAACATGGTGTTATGGCCTACTTGTTAGAATAACAGAGATGCAATTGAAGCTTTGCATCAGCAAAATGCCGCCTGCACTGGAGGGATAACAATGATTTCATCTATTTTGAAATTGTATCGAAATCTAAGATTCGGAGGTATAAAATCAAGAGACTAAAATCTCTAAATACAAAATACGATTTAATAATGCAACTGTCAAATTTTCAAAGGTAAATGGTTTAAAACATTAAAAATACATTAGGAGTCGTTTGTATGCATAATAAATAAGAGAGTCGTTCCTGAGTTGACACCATGAAACTTGTTAGTTCAAAGAAATTCAACGTTACATAAAGAATCTCTATTTTTTGTGTTTGACAATTGCCGCAAGTTGATGCTTGTTAATTTCTTTTCCTTTTTTGTTCATTCTAGTTTTCCACCATGGCAATGGTTCATTCCAAATACTGAGAAATCAAAAAAGCAGTGCGACTTATCAGATAACACTTGCGACGATAAAGCTGTTTTTGGACCAAAGGCGTCAAGCACCATGACAACGGACGGGAGCTCTTTTATTACCATGGAAACAACAACGCCAACACACGCACCTAATATACCAGTGCTAAGTGGCGAACAAACTGGAGACGAAGACAGCGAGGTTTGTATATATCATAAGTGTACTGTATGTTGCTTGAGTTTATAGAAGAAACATTCCACTGTACCTGTGTATGATGTTATTTTGGGACCAGCTACAGCCTGTCAAGTGGTGCGAGGGTTTCCTCGTGATTCATTGAAGACCCATCGGTGGCCTTGACCTGATGTATAATGTTGTTGTCTCCTTGACATATACACCATATACATTCTCCTTGTAATATTTTGGAAATATTAATGTATCAACAACTATCGTAATAAATTCCTAATATCAAAAGGAAAGGTCAAGTGAGAAAACAAACAGCTCTGAAAGACGGGGAGGATGCTTATGGTACATTTAGTTTTAATACCCATGTGATATGATAGTAAAATCAATTTAGCAAGAAAATGTGGACATAAATTGAGTATTGCCTCATGTCAGGGAGGAAGATTTTTATACCATCTGTCTCAGGAATGTCTGATTTGTTTCAACTCGTGCTTTTTTCACATGGAAATTAAAAAAAAATATATCTTATTTTTTTTAATTACCTAACACCAGATTTTTTTCAACGAAAAATATCTTTCCACCCCTTTGTAAAAAGTTTCATGGATTTAAAAGTAATACCCATCCTTTGTCTGTCCACATCAAATGCAAGTGCAATTCTTCAAAAGAATGCTTCGCATGGCATTGTTTGCTACGACCCCGATCACTTGGGGCAACACCATTCAAATTACATGCAGATACTTCTTCTTGATTGCGAGAAAAAAAAAATTGACACAGGATAAGATTTTTCCCGTAATCATAAATGGTTCTAATCAGTAAAAATCAATTCTAGCTTTTCTTTGGTTGTAGGGTAATTCAGTGTGAAAAACAATCCATTCACTTACAGTCATGTTATTGTCCAGACATGATGACCTATATTGGTACAGTTCAACTCAAAACCCCCAAAAACAACCCTAGTCTTCTTTTGGGCAGCTTAAAATTGTAGAACAATTTCTTAGAGATTCATATTGTGCTCAAGTTATCGTCCGAGTATAAAATATGTCTTCGTGGGACGACGATTTTTGCGATTGTATAAAAACTGGTTTTTTTTTGTACTTTGATTAAACATTATAGGAAGGTTGGGATCATACACTTTTTAGTATAGATATTGAATGTAATACTGATATAATGCCTCAACTTTTGTCATGTATGTATTATACAAGAACCAAGTAATCTCAACTCTTTTAAAACATATATGAACTTTAATCAGACGCAGAACCAAAGAGGGGCATCACTTATGTTGGACTGCTTACGGTATTATTTTTTTTTTCTGAAATTTCAGACAAACAGCTCTATCCTTTCTAAGATGACAATCGTACTTGGAGTAAGTGCCGGAGGAATAATAGCAATCTCGGGATTTTTCGTATTAGTGTATGCATGCTGGAAGAAGCACGGTTACATGCGGGCTGACAAAGTAGGATATACTCCACTCAGGAATCAGGACTGACTAATATTGGATGACTAGGGGCACATTTCTAATTTTTATTTTTTATTTGCTTTGGTGTTAAAAAAAAACCCACTTTTTTGTTTAAGCCGTGTGTCGATAAAATTTCTTTTTTACAATTTTAATCGGTTGAAATTTAGATAATATATTAACCCAAGAAAACCCATGTGTTATGAATGGAACAGGTAAAATGAGTTACTTAACATATATTATCTATGATGTTACATTTTGATATTTTAGAAGTACTTATTTCTGGCATTATTGTGACTTGGACATTGGGTTTCAAGAACACCTTTTAGTGTACTTTTTAAAAATGGTTGCAGTACTTATGTACGTGCATGTACATGTATGTGCAGTTGTACATAGGCAGATATATTTCACGTGAAACTCATGTTAATCGAGCTTCATATTTAATTTGATATTCACTTACATAATGTAACACGAATTGCATGCGAACAATTCATGTGAAGGCTCAATTCACCCGAATTTCATGTGAACAATGTCACGAAGTTTATTTGCTCAGTTCGGGTGAAAATCATGTGAAATAATTTTGCCTTTGTGTGTATGTATATGTACGAGATTATGAAGTTATATACAAGAATCTGAATAAATCTGTGTTGTTTGTTATTGCTTTTTCATATACATGTATAATAAGTAGTACTTCCATTGTGGTAAGAAGGCTGTTGTGTACTACATGTAGAAACTCGCCAATTGCATTTATTTAGAGCAAAAGCAATCTACAAAATAGTAATTTTTACTGTCAAAATCATTTATTCATGAAAATAACAAAATTGTACAAAACCAGTACTATTTGATCATTTAGAGGCTTCCTGATACACATTCAAATTATACAAACATCACAAGAACACATGCATGTCTAAATGTATTATCCAGGTACACATATGATCAATCTTTCAATATTTCAATGAAATATAAAATATACATGCCTAAATATATATTCCACCCAAATAAAACTAGCACAACTCAAGGATAGCAGTTCAAGCAAATCTGCATTTTCTCCCCACTCGTAACACTGATATGTTCAATATCAATATTTTTCACAATTTGCAGAGCTGTACTGTGTACATTGGCTATTACTGGTCATTTCTTTATACCCAGCTGTGTTGTTCAAACCAGATCCTAAAAAAATATATATGTAAAATAATGTGACTTTAATTAAAGTACAGTATTTCGGAACACATTTCAGAGAAGACTAATGCTGTTTTTTTTACAGCAGTGAAATAAAATGCTGCTCTAAAGCACTTGAGACCCACATCCAACGTTTCCAAACGTTGAAAGTTGATTGATGACAAACAGTCATAACAAATGTTTAGTCTGTTGAAGTTATGACGTCATCTTATATAGGTAAGTTGAAAATACTGTACTCCATTACTGATGTGTTAAGAGTGATCACTCAGCAAAAAAAAAATGCAGCTATGAACTCGCAGAATCTCTTGACGTACGGTGTAAGCTAGGAATTACCCAGTTTTGAATCCCTCTCAGATTAGTATTGTTATATGGAATTAAAGTGTGGCCTGATCCTTTATTTGGCATGCATATCATATCCATTAAGTATATATTGTAATATATGTACATTTAAAAAAAGAAAAGATTTAAAGCAGCTAATTAACCAACCTGTAACAAGATTATGTAGATTGCAGTAATTAGTTCCATAATCCAGAACAGCATACCATGTCTCAGAAGTCGAGTATCCCTAAAATATAAATAAAAACTGAAAGCTGGGTATACGTATTAACATAAGAAGTTGGTTTTCCGTTCCTTAGACGGAAGAGTCAGAAAATTGCTTTGGTAACAACCTCTAACAAAGGAGGAAAAAGTTAAAGCATACAGGAGTATTTACACACTATACACGTTCAAAACATGAGGTACGTTGTATCCTACTGAAGCAATTGACACACGTGTCCATGTACTAAGCATTTGTATCAAGCCATGTGTATATTAAAACGAAATATTTGCAATCCCGTTCCTCATTCCTAACGTACTTCTGTCTGGCAGTCTGTTCCATCAGTTGTAAAGGTGAAGGTCATTTTATCAACATATCCCTTTACCGGAGTTGTGTGTGTAGCCGTCAAAGTCTTACCGGAGTCATCTCCCATCTGAAATTAAATAATATAAAGTGCACAAGTATTAATGAAAGTTAGTTGGCCATGGAGTATGCAAGATTACGGTTTCAATCTAAAGTATTTTCATCACTAGATGCATTTAATCTGACACAATTTGCTTATCTTTGCACGCACTGACTCGAGACTTTCAATGGACTTCATTCTGTACTTTAATAGATACGATAAAAATTTGTTTTCTTTTTTTTTTTTAAATTCAATCTGTTTCTTTTTCTTTTTCAAAAACTTTGAAAACAGTTTCTCGACATCTAAAGACAACATCAAATCAAAAAGAATATTGCTAGCCACTTCTACTAAGTTATATAATGGGAAAATGTTGGGTGTTACTCCGGTTACTACACCTGGATTACGTATACATATATATATATACATTGATAAACAAAGGTATGATATTCAGAAAATCTAGCTAGCCGTTTCACCCATTTTTTTTCGTCAAGTTAATCAAGAATGGTAGAGGAATATGTATACCGACTACATGTAGGCCCACTCATCGATTATTCATTTTAGATCTCTATTATTTCAAAGTCAAGGTTAAAGATCATTGTAGAAGATATCATCGTAATTTTAAAAATATGTTCTAAGAAAAAAAAAGTACAGCCCTTTTTAGCATACAACAACATTACTTACAGCGTAAAGACATTTTTCGCCGCCATTCTTACAGTTCTCCCTGCCTCCCCATAATGTTATTTGGTTCTTTATCTTTCCTTTTACATTTTCACAAGAGGTACTTGGGAAAATCCTGTAAAAATAAATCGATCCATCTGTTCATTTAGCTATTTAAGTACTTTTCTGCAGAGGCGGATCAGGACACATTGCAAAAGGAGGAGTGCTATCCGGGGTTCCTAAAAAAGTGGGATGCAAGGACATTATTTACCTTCTTTATTAATTCTACTTCTGAAAAGGAGCTAGGTGAACTTTTTCCCTAAATAAGCAGTCAAAAATATCCAAGTCACAGATGCCTTATGAAAATTTTCAATAGGTTTCCGGCAGTTTTCTAGATGTATAGACCCTTCTGTGCTAACGATGGGCTAGTCGATGAGCATGCGTACGTAATGCATGCCCCATAAACACTTCCGCGAGGAAAATCCTTTTTTTTTCTACCCAAGCCATACCTCGCGAAAGTGTATATTGAGCATGCCCACCAACTTCCCACAAAAGTTTGTTTGTTTGTTGGGGTTTAACGCCCGAACAGCAATATTTCAGCTATATCCAGGCGACGAACATGAAGTAGAGGATAAAATGAACATGAAATGATAATGAAATGAAAAATGGGATGGGACACACAGATAATGGTGTCGAGAAATTTTGATTGCCACTGGAAATAGGGAGAGGTGGTAGAGTCGGGCAATTAGCCTTCTGTGGTTCCTACTCCGGTAGAATACCCCAGTAGAGTTTTTTAACGTGCGAGGAACGTGGCATCTTTCCCAACACGGTGCACCACTATGGTTTGCGGTCAGGTTTTCCGTATTATAGCCTGACAACCCCAGCATGTAACACGCCAGGGTTACCACATTCTATCACCTGGGGCACACATCCCAGTTGCTCTGTGGGCAGAGCGCCCTAGCCCCCGGCTAGGGTTCTGAGCACTACTTGGTCGCCTTTAACGACAAGCTTAGCGCTGCTGCAGGCCTATTCTTTTGACACCCGGACCTGCACGGGTCACTTAACACAAAAGGGTCTACTGAGGGTCTACTGAATATATTCAAGTTGAAAAGATAATAAAAATCAAATATGCCACTCATTGCATGATTCTTACACATTTACACTTAATACCGCGCTATTATACTTCATAGACAGATTTGTGAATGCCAAACAAATTTCACTGCTATATCGATATTTGTCCAATTTACATTTTAAAACATTTTCTTTCAATGTGACGTATCACAAAATTTCCTTTCCTGAACCTCAATTCTAAAGGTCCCAAAGTACCGTGAACCACGCTCCATAAATTGGAATTATAACTTTAAAGTTCTTATGGATGCCGTCGAGGACTATGCAAGAAAATGGATAAAACGAGAACAAGAAGACATTGATTCTCTGTCAGAGTGGTTAAAGGCCGTGAGGTTTTTAATTTTGAAACGAATGAAAGTTTTAAGTAGGTCGATGAGTACCAAGGCTACACCGATGTAGCAAAAACATTGTCTATTATACATGACCAGTATGTTGTCGTACCAGCAGACAAAGCACAAAACAACAGTATTTTTGTCTACAGAACGTTTTACATCCAATGTTTATTATCAGAGGTAGATGTAGAAAATAATAGCAGTGATAAGACCTATACTGCTACCACACTTCCCAAAGAAGAGATTGTGGAAAACCATAAATCTGTGCTTTCCTCTTTAGGTCTCTCTACCAAGGACGATGATTGTGATTTACCCTCTATGTACTGGATTCCTAAACCCCACAGAACCTGAGATAAAGGATACTACAGACAATGTGAAGTCAGCCTCATATCTTGACCTACACTTAGAAATCGATGGTAGAAGAAAACTATTGACCAAACTTTACGACAAACGTGATGACTTTTCATTCAAAATTGTCAACTTTCCTTTCATCTGTGGCAACATACCTTCAGCACCTGCGTATGGAGTGTTCATATCACAACTCATACGTTATGCCAGAGCATGCCGAAACTTCGCAGACTTTTTGTATCGCGCTAGAACTCTAACAAATATGCTTCTGGAACAGGGTTATGTTGCTACAAGAGTGAAGTCATCACTACAGAAGTTTTATGGTCGTCACCATGAACTCGTGTATCGTTATGGTGTATCCATCGGCACCATGAAAACGGGTCATAGTTTTTCTTTTTTCTTTCCTCGTTTGTTTACCCCGGACTTGACTTTTTATGAGCAACTCAGCGGGTGTTTCTAGAAAAGCAAAGGACGCTTACCCTACTGGTGCACCTGGTCCATGCTCCCAGTTTTTAGTGGAGTGCGAGTTGCTCATTTGCTTTTGTTACTTTGTATGTATGATTTTAGTTACTTTGTGTCTGTTTTCCATGTCTGGTCTTCGTCCCTGGATTGCATTCTTTTGATTTCCGCTATAACCTTGGTTCCCTTGATTACTCTTTCAACTCAACGAAAACTAGTATAAATTCGAGTTATCTCGCTTGGAAATGCAGAATAATGTACTTAATAATAAATTGAAAAGAGAAACCGGCATCACGAAATAAATTCGGATAACACTCTTTAAGTACTTGCAATATAATTTATTTACAAAAAAAAGTTATTTCCACTTACCAATTCACTTCACAAGAAGCATGAATGGGGTTCGTGGCTGCAAACCCAATGATGAGTCCTGCTATCACAAGTACAAAAACACAAGTTACTGCCATAAGTATTTTACAACAACGTGAACACCTTGTACAACAGCAGATATTTGATTTTCTCCTCCCCTCCAAGCGTTTGTACGGCTCCTTGTACTTAAAACTACTCATTTGAACAAATGACACGAGATGATTATGTTGTTTTAGCTACCTTAAGCTAGTTACATAAATTCACATTGTCGGTCATATGACTTTGTATACAAATTCTAAAAATAGATTTGGGGTCACTGAAGGGTATCTGTTGGGTAATTTTTTTTTCATAGCACCGATCATTTGTAGATTTTTTCTTAGAAACTGAATGGAGCACATGTAATGGACAATCTGGAAAAAATTCTAACTTTTTATATATATGCATATCTTGAACCCAAATCGACTGAAAACCGTTCGATAATGTATTATACATATACTAATGCAGTGGTGGGTGCAGGGGGTTGGCACCTCTCCGGTTTTGGAAAATATTTTGAAAAATTTACAAATAGTGGTAAATAATATGTCCTAGTACTTCTTGGGAACCCCGTCTGGCACCGCTCTTTTTCAAACTGTCCGGATCCGTGCACCAATGTATATACGAAAACAAAACGACAAAGAAGTAGATATTCAAAATGTTCATGAAATATGTCGAAAAGGGATAATTTTTTTTCTGTTACATGTGAATGCTTATGTTCTATATTTTCTGAATTTCTCATTTACTAATTTATTACGTTTTCTCTTGTTTCTCATTAGGCACCGACCATTTTTATACTGAGGGGTGGGGCTTGGATTTCCAATGTTGCTAATATATTTTTTCTGCTTTTCTTATTATTTTTTTTTCAGTAGCAATTGAATTATATTTTTTTTCATGAATATGGCAGGGTTTTTTTGGGTTTTTTTTCAGCCTAAAAATTAATTAACAGGTTTACATCCCCTCCCGCACCTAAAATATGACAATTTTAAAAACAAAAAGAATGGGACGAGAACTTCAAAATCAGGATTTTTTCACTTCAGTTTCTTGTATTTAGGCACTGTAATATACAACTTAAATTCTTGCAATGATTAAATCGTTTTTGAATTGCTCTTGCTTTTTGAAAGGTATTTCTATCTTTGTTTAGCATTAATTTAATGTTTTTCACGACAAGTTGTCATGTAAAACCATTTTCTGTAATCAAAATACACAGTTTATGAACAGGTGAATTACGTTACACCGTAATATATACCAATGGTTGATTTATATATCATACATAGCAATATCCTATTGTTATGACATCTTACCAATACATGTATACTCCATTTCTAAGTTAAATTAAACTGAAAATTAATAATATCTAAATAATTGCACTTAACAGAAATTAAGGACACCTACAACTACAGGGAATGTTTACATCAGGAAAGCCTTTACAATTGTTCCCGCGTCACAAATTCCATTCTAAAGATGCCCGTATGATAGGCGATGTCACTGATAATGATTTTTAGTTAATTTGTTCAGAGAACAGTGTTTTTTTTTTATCCGTTTAAAAGAAATTACTGTAACGTAATTCACTGTAACGTAATTCATGGACTTGTACTTTACCAAGGATGTGAAAAAATATGTAGCTCCTGAAAAATCTGTTTAAGAGTCATTTATGACTGACATTGGTATGTGTATAATTAAGAATATGGAAAGTTTGCTACTACCATTAACAGATGCAAGCGACATCATAACGTAATTCACAATTAAATGCACACTTGGAAAAAACATGTATTTTTTTCAATCAAAGCATTATCCTTTACTTGTGAATCATACATTTTCTTATTATTTATTATTTTATGGTATTTGTCATGCACAGACTTACCATATGTGTCAGTTGTATATTCATTATAGCTTCAGGAAAATTGTAACGTAGTTCACTGTGTTTAATGGGACATCCGTATTTTTTGGGGAAAAAAATTAAATCGTTTTCGATGTAAAAAGAACTGTTAAAATTGTGTTTTCTAACCATTTTTTCCCTATAAAACTTATTGGGCGTTCTTCATTTGGAGTATTTTATGTTTTGCTATGTATTTTTTTAGGGGAACCCTAATTTGTGACATAGCGTTTTTGTCAATTGTGTCTTAGATATTTATCGTTTTTGTTCAGTGAACCCGATCAATGCCCCGTAAATTATGTTTTTACAATCTGGCATAACCCTAATAGTAAATTGAATCCAAAACTATTTCAGGAAATAGCTTTTTGTCTTTGAAAATAGCTTGTGACTACGAAAATTGGCCTTGGTGCACTTTAACTGAATTTGAGTGATACATGTGATGATTTTATCTTCAACAGATAAAAAGTGCTATGGAATAATATTTATAGTTTAGTTGTTCTGAACGACGTGCATAATAAAGGTTTGACCAGCGTCTGCTTTAGTGGTGGTTCTAATAGTTTAGAGCATTCAGGGTCATTAATTATATAAGACAAGTACTTTCGTAACAAATACGAGATTGTGTATAATGTTGGATAGTATTTTGTTACACATGTTAATAACTTTTTATTATTTTTTTATTGACTTTAAGTCTAAGAGCACACGCTCTGCTAGTGGACAGCACAAGCTGTATATTTTGCAGTCGAGTAATTTTTTAATGAATTAAAACTTTTCAACCATAAAGTTAATAAGTTCTTACGCTTGTATGTCGCATATGTCAGGGCTAGGGACTGTCCTCATTACATATCGTATTAAGAATTAATTCTGATAGAACAAATTATAATATTAAAAGTAAGTTCTCATTGCTCAAAAGTATAGCATAGTCTTCTTTTTTTTCATTTCAAAGTGAACGTTTTCAGTCGCCTTAATTAGTTCGTTACTGAACATGCTTGTATACATGCTTGTCATGTCATAAGTATATAGGAAATTTGTTTTCATTCAGAAACTGTAAAAGTTTCGAGCTGTCTCGTACAAAAGTTCCTTGGTCTTTAACTATAGGTTGCAAAATATGGTCAAGAAGTCTACGCAATTTCCACAATGGGAAATAATCAGGGGCCGCGGTTTTCTTATTTTTTCTCTGTTGGAGATAAAATCTAAATTGGTTAAAATGTTTAGTGGTAGTTCGTAAAATGTTAATATTAAAGACATTTGTTACATACTTCTTCATACATAATTTAACGTGTTGAATGACAGTTTATGGTACATTCTCTATCTGTACATGAGATTCTTCTCCTCTCCTTTTCTTTTCTTTTTTTTTCTACCTAAACTTTTTTTATGAAAAACAGAATACAACATTATTTTTTTTTCACCAGTAAGGAACTTCATTTATTTTTTTCTTGCCACAGCAAAAATATTTTTTTATATTTTTCTTCAAAGTGAAATTATTTTTTTTTCAAAAATATCCCAGCCCCCCCTCAATATAAAAATGGTCAGTGCCTTATTTCTGTCTTGGTTTATTTCATCTCAGTTCAACTCGCTGTGACCAACTGATGGTGACACATGTAACTGTATCATCATTTGTTAAGTGATTGCTGAGCAGTAAATAGTGATATATTCGATTTTATTTGAAAAAAATGAGTTGAAGCGAAGTCAGAAATTTGGGATCGCCCTTGTATAGGCATATGCAGCCCACTAGTATACAACCTACTCGTTTACTATTACATATATCACATCCGTCTATGTATAAATGCTAAGCTACTTTTAAACAGTATATCTGCTGTGTACAAGTTGTACCAAATTCCGTACATGTTATAACTTGTATAAGCCAAGTTATAACACGTACAAATTTTGCCTGTACATGTCATATCATGTACAAAACCTTTCCAAAAAAAAATGATTTCAACTTGTACAATATTGAAATGAATCTTTTTATCAAATGAAATAGAAAATGGAAATGTTATAAAAAAAATTACTAAATGATAACTATAGGTATGAAACACCCGAAAGGGTTAACTCTGTGTTCATGAATTTACAAAATATCTCCGGGTTCTGTTAAACCATTTTTAGAGTAATCAAGGGAACCAAGGTTATAGCGGTAATCAAAAGAATGCAATCCAGGGATAAAGACCAGACATGGAAAACAGACATACACAACAAAGAACATAAAGGAACTAAAATCATACATACAAAGTAACAAAAGCAAATGAGCAACTCGGACTCCACTAAAAACTTGGAGCATGGACCAGGTGCACCAGTAGGGTAAGCGTCCTCTGCCGAGTTGCTCACAAAAAGTCAAGTCCGGGGTAGACAAACGAGGAAAGGAAAACTATGACCCGTTGAATAAATCAGTTTTCATGGTGCCGATGGATACACCATAACGATACACGAGTTCATGATGACGACCATAAAACTTCTATAGTGATGTCTTCAATCTTGTAGCAACATAACCCTGTTCCAGAAGCCTGTTTGTTAGAGTTCTAGCGATACAAAAAGTCTTCGTAGTTTCGGCAAGCTGTGGCATAACGTATGTGTTGTGATATGAATACTTCATACGCAGGTGCTGAATGGGTGTAATTTTATTAGCGACTTCTTGCACTCGTAATGTCAGTCCTTTTTATTCGCGTATGATTTGCATAATGTTATATTACTACTCCACATTAAGCTGCAGATCGGTGCCGTGTCTACTGTCATAGCTTCATAGTTCTAGCTGTATATAAGATCATAATGTACTACTTAAATATCATGTACATGTGTTCTACGTGTGTTTTTTTTTTTATTCGGATGAGCATGGGAAGTTTACATTATTAGTAATCAAGGGAACCAAGATTCTACCGGAAATCAAAATAATGTCAGTAATTCAGGAACGGAGAGCAGACATGTGAAACAGACAAACACAACAAAGAACATGAAGTAACTAAAATAATACATACAAAGTAACAAAAGTAAAAGAGCAATTCGAACTCCACTAAAAACTGGGAACATGGACCAGGTGCACCGGTAGGGTAAGTGTCCTCTGCTTTTCTGGAAACACCCGCCGAGTTGCTCATAAAAGTCAAGTCCGGGGTACACGAAAGAGGAAAGGAAAACTGACACGTTAAAAAACAAATAAGTTTTTATGGCCCCTGTGTCTGAATCGGAAACTGGATAATGAAATGATCGGTTAGCATAGAACACTACCCAGTTTCCGATTCAGACACAGGGGCTCGTTACAATTGACTATGTAAGCCATATACATTATCAGGCCCCCGATATCTATATATATCTTTTCCAGTTGTTTAATTGATTCCTTGGTAAATAGCGCACTTCCTGGTAACCAGTTGTCAACATTCTAGATGCATTTAGTACGGCATCTGAATGTTGACAATCAGTCTAGCACCGTAAAAAGTGCCATTTTTGTAGGGTGACAATGCGTTTCCTTCGATTTCGAATCATGCTTTAAAGAGAGCTAGGAGAGCATTGTCAGGTCAACAACTACTGAAGTGTTTGATGATCCTATGAATGAATACAGATTGTTAGTAAATTAGCATTAAGTGGAGGACATTGACACCTGTATTGTAATTGTAAGAAAGATTGTAAAAGAGTTGAAAGTGTAAGTGCAGAAAAATGAAAGCGATGTGTAATTCCAAGTGTCAAATGTCAACAACTTGTAGCAATAAGAACAAATGTAAATAAATCATGCATGTGTTTTGTAAATATTATTATCATTATCATTATCATTGTTTATCATTATTTAGTCATTAAGCATACATAAAATTAAAGTGTAATGTCATTTTGAAAATATTGTATTACATGTAGTTGAAATGATTTTTTGACATTTTTTGTACAGGCGAAATTTGTACATGTTTAACTTGTTTTTATTTTTTGTCATACAAATAGGGAAACTTTGTACATGTACTTGCTCCATTAACAATCATGCAAGCTGCAATACGTAACATATATCATCGATCGATCTGTTTCCGATCATTTCTGTTAGTTGACAGTGTGACCTGGATGATGTAGCGTCTTATATATCATTCATATTCAAGATAACAGAAATCACGTGACCCCTTGTGTGCCATGATATTTTGCCTATACTCCCTTTGAGGACCATGATATTTTGCCTATACTCCCTTTGAGGGCCAAGGATCGGCCAAGGTGCTGTTCACAAGAACACGGGACGTAGTACTTTGTTTCCGCATTGTTGTTCATTGTTGTAGTCAACTGTGTTACTTACAGGTTTATTCGAAATCACCGCAACCATTTATTTTCAACTGAATTCCAAGTTTTAATTTAACCTGAGCTAATCGATTGAGCGGTGAGTCCAGAAAAATATGCAACGGTTGCGAAACATGACTGGAGAAAGAGGGCGGAAATCCAGTGATTTTCTATAAGAAGTTTGAATTTTTAGCATTTTAACAGCACACCATCCCCAGTTGGATCAGCCTATATAGTTTAGTATTTATCATTCCTAATGTTTGCCGAATTGAAAAGCCCCGTGCAGGTCCGGGTGTTAAAAGAATAGGCCTGCAGCAGCGCTAAGCTTGTCGTAAAAGGCGACTAAATAGTGCTCAGAGCAACTGGGATGTGTGCCCCAGGTGGTGGAATGGGGTACTCCTGGCGCGTTACATGCTGGGGTTGTCAGGCTATAATACGGAAAACCTGACCGCAAGCCATAGTGGTGCACCGTGTTGGGAAAGATGCCACGTTCCTCGCACGTTAAGAACCCTACTGTGGTATTCTCCCGGAGTCGGAACCATAGGGCTCCGCCACAGGAGGCTAAATTGCCCGACCCTACCCACCTCTCCCTATTTCCAGTGGCAATCAAAATTTATCGACCCCATTGTCCTTGTGTCCCATCCATTTTTCATTTCATCATCATTTCATGTTCATTTTATCATTAATTTCATGTTCATCGTCTGAATATAGCTGAAATATTGCTGCTCGGACGTTAAACCCCAACAAACAAACAAACAAACCGAATTGAAAATAGTGAAAATGAGGTGACGTCAAGGTGCTGATGACGTTACAAATATTGTGACGTCTCATAAGACAACAAAGTCAAACATGTATTTTTGAAAATGTCTATGCGATCTTCAAAGGTAGACCAGCTGTTCATTGTAAACATTACTGTAATTATACTGAAAAATGTAGTACTGAAACAGTACTGTAAAACACAATACTGAAAACTTACTGAAACATACAGTACTGAAAATGTACTTTTTAACACAGTACTGAAAATGCGTTGTAAAAGACATTACTGAAAACGTAATGTAAACTTTAGTAAAGAAACAGTAATGGAACAGTATTTTAAAATTCAGTAATGAAACAGTACTGTAAATGACAGTAATGGAACAGTACTGTAAATGACAGTACTGTAACATCACTGTAAATGACAGTACTGTAACATTATTGTAAAAACAGCACTGTAACGTCACTGTAAAAGACAATACTGTTTCAGTAGTCATTACAACAATACAGTTTCAGTACAAAATAGAAATGTGTTAGTTTAACGTTGGTAAATTATCGGTAGTGTATGCAAGGGCGATCCCAAATTTGATAGTGGGGGCAAGTCGATCCCGGTGGTTTCACGCAATCGTGTATGTGAAGAACGGCAAATAGTTAAAATTCTATCAGTCTTGTTTAAGAAACCTATGGCATAGTACAAAGGTTTAATTTACTCATTATCCCTGCATGTTAGCTGAATCTAAATTTTGGGATTTCAAGAACATGTGAAATTCGCTGTTCCCATGATGGCTAATTTTCCCGCCAAAACTTCTATATGCTCCGGTTTGGGTATAATTTAGTTTTTAGGATGAGAATAATGTACCGCATCTAAATTTTTAGGGTTTTAGGCAAAAATGTGTAAGGACTTGCCACACGATTTGCGAAACGTAAACTTTAATTCATATGTTGCTCTTTCTTAGAATTTAAGAAAATTGTGATTTGATATGCACGGAAATTGTGTTTATGCTTAGAATCTGTCCTTGAATAAATGACTTACTATGTTAACAACAAAACATTTTCTAAAATTCTACATGTATTAGTGTAAATGCCACGGTGACCAACAATGGTTCAAATGTTCTACTTTAAGGCCTTGTATAGATGATCCCGTGTTTACGCATGCTTTCCTTATCAAACAGGCCAAACACCTTTATAAGGGCTTATCAGGATGTTCTCTGCCTTATTTCTACATTTTAATACTTAACTAAGTACTAAACGAACAAAGACAATGAAAGGACATATCTATCTTGTTGCTGTTTTGGCCTTTGCTGGATATTCATTGGCTTATCCAATTCATGCTTCATGCAAAATTCAGTGGTATGTATCTTTGATTTTTCAATAATACGGAATAATTTTACTTTTAGCAAATATATAGTACATGATGCTGACGGTCATATGGCAATATATGGACATGTTGGTCCCCCCCCCAAAAAAAAAAGTATATGGCCTGAAGCGTAGCTGGAGTTCATTGGATTTTTTGGAGCGGTCAATTGATCCATACATTGCAAACTGACTTGAAGTAGCATCAGCTATACATGTATTCGATATATTTTACTTTTTGTACATAGTTTACTCTGGATCTTTCTTGTGGAATGAAAAAGCTGTCCATATTATTATCTACCGGTCCACTTGAAGGCATATGGATCGACATCTTTTTTTCAAAGAAAGTATACTAATGTATATTATATTTTGGTAACAATGTCGTACACTGTTGTAAGGAATATAGAAACGTTATTTGGAAGTTATAGTTTCTATGTTTTTCAAATACGATGCCACACGCATAAGAATGCTTTAAAACTTCTCTCAAGCATTCATCATCTCATTCACACTACATTTACATAGCACCAAAATGTATAGTACGGCGAATCAGACGGCTTGCTTAAAAATGAAAGGGTAGGCATATAGATGCTCTGAAATAAAAAAAAACGTTTTCACAATTTGGTGTAAATGTTAAGTACGGCATGATGCACCTAGGAAAATAATTGGCTACAGTGTCATCCATAATGGTCGCTACGCCCCCGTTATATGTTCCTTTCAAGAATTACACAGAAACAGTGCATTTAACAGTGCTACCTTCGGTACTAGCTCCAACAATCTAATATACTGCCCTATTAGTATTGTGCTGCATATTTTATTGCAGGAGTAAATCCTTGTTGTAGTACATGCAAATATTTTGAATTTTGCTTAACATAATTTAGCCCACGTTAAAGAAACCATGACAATATAAATCCCTTAAGAGTTCGATCCCCGGCCGATTTAAAATTGATATAGTGACTGCTTCTCAGCCAAGCACGTGGTATATTTATGAATATAGAATGACGATTTGTTCACTCGGACTCAGAATAATATTTTCGAGTGGGGTGGCATGCTACTTCAGTTACATTTTGAAGGAGTATCATCGATCTGTTATCGTGGATTGTATTTCTTTTGTTATCGGGGCCTTTCGGAGCTTACTTGAAGGTGTGTCTACAATTTTTGGAGACCTTTTATTTATCTCTGTAAGTATTTACTATTTTTATAGAGGTTTACAATGTTGCATCTGTTGCGTTCCATCATATCTGTTTCTTTTTTTCTACTTTCGAGCTGTTGCCTTTGTTCTCGTCCTGAAATGCATGAAATACACACATTTCTGCCCAAGAACATTAAGTCGCAAAAACAATCATTCATTACATTTCTCCCTTTGTTTGCTTTAGGACATTTGGAATCTCATGTGATCAAGTAAAAACAAAGCTAAAGGACCAGATTGCTGCTTGGGCCACCGCTGACAACTGTCCAAATGGTGCCGGAGAAAAATGCCTCTACCAAGTAAGTGTGTTTTATATATGAGATCTTCGTATTCATTTTCTAAATGCATGATTACTCGTTTGATGTCTCGATTCAGTATCTACAAAATTAACTTGACAACCAAGGAGAACTTTTTAAGGGTCTGATCTGCATTATGGCCTTTTGAATTTTATCTATGACCATTGCATTTTAAGTCATCGATCCGCCCCTGATGGTTCATGGGCGTGTAAAAGCGTTGATAGGTCGCACAATTTTTACATGAAGCGCTTAAAATTATAGGATTAAGATATTTATGAATCACTAATCATAAGCTTCTGTCTTGATTAAGGCAGAGCTGCACTTAATAAGTAGAATCGAATGGGTACGACAAAATCGGGTTGCAAAATTGGAATGTACATGTACACACGAATTCATGTATCCTTTACATTATCTTTTTATTTCATTTTTTTTTCAGTACGTAAGTGATGATGCTACAACACTCAAAGCCAAACACGAGACACCGGTAAAACACTATGTTGATGATTTGACCTTTACCTTTACAACAAGCAACAGCATGTGCAATGTCAAGGTCAGTACGCTTAAATTAACAAATTCGTTTGATTACAATAAATAATGTGATGTTTGAATGTGCTTTTTTTCCAATATGGAAACAAAGGAAATTAGTCACATAGTTTTTAATTTAATGGTCTTCCTTGCAATTGAACGCTACACGTATTTCTTAATTCTTATAATATTTGCATCTTCTTCTACCAAGAAAAGTGTCACACGCATACATTGTTTTATTTCCTTTCAAATTTTGGCTTGATACGATTTTCCGTACCAACTGAAAGAACGATATGATCCGCATCGTACCAGTATTACAACGTGCTACGGTGTGAGTATATTTTAAAAATATTTCCTCTGCAGGGTTATTCTACCTCGGAAACTTGGTACGCCTATTTGGACTACAGTACAAACTATTGCAATCTTAACAACCTCGTCACAGGTAAGGGCGTGCTTGAGTTTCAATTTTTAGATTACATATATAATTTGTATTACTGGGTTCGACATCAGAAATATGGCACGCCCACCTTGATTATAGCACTAATTACTGGAACCTCCATAATTTGGTCACAGGTAAGGTGCTTTGGTGAGGCAACAGTTCTTTGTGATTTATAAATTCAAAGGCGCCTCAAATTTGAACAGGTGGTATTATTGAAATTAGCTCTTTTCATTTGATGGCAAAATGAGAACGGTCATTCAACAATGCCAAATTTACACCAACAGAGCCGTGCGGTGTAATGAATGCATACACACAGCATACTGACATTAACATTATAAAAAAAGAAAAATGAAATTGAAACCACCATTGACAGACCATGCAGATCTGGTGCCTGATTTGTTTGTGTTCCAAATTGTATAAAGATTTCTTATTCGACAATGGATGTCTCAGGAAATGATTTTAAAGTTCCCTATCGAAGCAACCACATTTTGCACAAAATAAAGAGTTATCTCCCTTTTTCTATGAATTTCAGTTCTTTCTATGTGCATTTGTAATTTATTTCTCTTTCATTGTCGCAGATAACTTTAACTTTGAGAAAATGATGCGCGTTTGTGATGTGAAATTGATAAATACTTCTTGAGAAAAAAATCGTGATGTGCCAACCACTACCTGTTTTTTTTTCTTTTTTTCCTTTTGCCTAGGTGGGGGCATGGGCACCCTCTTGAATGAATGTATTTGGAATTTTTATTATAATGAATTATTTTATTTTTTTTAGGATCTGGACTTGACCAAGTGTCAGGATACAAAGAAGTTACCAGTGACGGTGTTTGTACACAATATTCCAGTAGAAATTGTGATAAATATTAAAATGTTTTATACCATATTTTGGAAGTTTGTGTTCACCAAAAGAAATCTTTGAAAACGAAACAGAATCAACAATTCCTACAGAATCGATACCTTAAGCAAACTGAAAAAAAAACCAAAAATATTATTCAATGCAATAATCCAAATAATTGAAAGGTTCACAACTCATTGAAATCCTACAAAATCAAAGCACGAAGAACGCTCGGCGGATGATGCATAGTAAAACTAGAATAAGTATAACGATATAATGCCAAAAAATAATTATGATGTTATTTTTTTAGCCCCAACCTTTTGATGGGTATAAACAATACCATCGCGGTTACATCAATGGCTATTAGAATAGTGTCGCAAAGTTGATTTCAGCAAAGATCTGGTATAAAGATCTTCAGTACTGTAAGAATGAACATACATGTAATATGAAAAGTTGCAGACGGCACACGCGAAGTACATGCAACTATACTCAGTGTTCGGTACTTTCGAAATTCTTATGTAGTTCTAATAAAATCAAACTTAAACAAGTAAAACAAAGTAAACTCCTCACGTAATGTCAATATGTTCGTAACTAAGTCTTTATCACTTCCAATATTTTGGTCACTGTTGTACCTGAATATACCTTCTCATGCTATCAAATAGAATAGATAAATAAATCATAACATGTGACTTGTGCATTTTGCTCAATGTTTTTTTGCAAGATTCTACTTCATACAAGCAAACACAGCAGCTCAGTTGATATTTAGACATACCATGGCAGAGTTCTTCGGTCGACATCCCGAGGATTAGGCTCAGCCACCAACAAAGTTGGTTTCAAACAACAACAACTACTATCATAACCCCTTTAAGACGGTCGTGCAAGACCCACATCGATAGTCAAGACAGAAAAAAAACAAAAACAAAACAATAAAAAAAAATACAAAGAAAAAGGCAATCATCGCAATACAATACTTCATTATAGAACAACCAAGCCGATGACTAGCACTTACACCATTGTACCATTTTATGTTTTTGTCTACTAGAATAAAGTACATCGTAGCTGCGTTTGCCTTAACATTGATACGATTTACGTATTTGTACAAGTAAGCTGATAAATTGAACTTATGGTATTATCAGGAAGGATATTAATATTTATCAACCTCAATAATCAAACTCTGTAAAGCGTACATGTATACATACAAACTTGACTGATCTTATCTTGTAATACTGACTTCGCGATTTGAAATACAAATATACCAATCATATATATTGTACATTTTGATATGCTGTACACGTGTTTCAAGCAGTACCATTAGATTAAATTATATAGTAAAATCTAAATAAAAAATAATCTAAAAAAATGTGTATGTAAGAAGTACTCAAAACCAAAACTATCGAAATAGATGCCAAATTCATTATCAAGAGGTATGAAAACTTAGTGTTTAAATTATTTGGAAATTTGTAATACTGGAAATTTTGATAAATATGAAAAATAAAATCTGATATAATTCGGAGTCAGACAAATCTGTATGCTGGGTTGGTGAATAACCACTTGTAAGTTTCACCCTATCAGGTTCTTCAGATATTATCTAAAAATTTCTTCTAGTTTCACCACTGATTTGTACTTGTTCTAATCATAATTTAGTTTCGCTGTCTAAGTATAATTCCTAAACTACTTTTCATAATACACAATTTTATTTAGACTAATGATTTTAATAGTACATGTGTATAAAGTTTACTATAAAAATCCTTGTTTATATCGCTTTAATTTCTGTAACTCGGAAAAAAATCAATTTCATGCTACCGTAATTTGATTTATCTGTGTCCTAGTTCGGTGCATCAATCAGTAAAGATAAAATTAAAGTACCTCACGATTCAGAGATGTAATTAAAAATTATTCAACAATAAAAATCATTGGTTTCACTTAACTAAAATGTCCATTGATATGTGACGAACTAGTTGTTGGGACGGAAGTGATAGATTACGAGTTAACCTAAATGTCTTACACTGGTTTAATTTCTTCATTGGGAACCAGTTTCCATTAAGGAGAGAAAATGACAGATTCATCTAAGGTGAACTTTCTATCGTTGGTCAGCATTTAGTACAACCTTTCAACAAATAATACTTAAATGTGTATTGAAATAGTCGTTGGCTTAGAATTACAAAGAAAGTTAATGCTTAACCAGGCAATGATTGCACAACATTTCTGTTTGTGCTGAGTGTTGTTTTCTTCTCTATATTAACTATAAAAAATATAGATGTCCATAACAGCCAACAGCCATAACATATTGGTTTTCTTCATTATTATCTGACTCTCAGAGTTTAGGCCAACTTCACAAGGTCTTACACATTATAGATATTACTCAAAGACATTGGTCTTTCCAAAAATGGCAAAATTAGCCATGTACATTGTACTGTAGTGTAGTGTATATTAACAAGAAGTGACATGTTATAATAATGTACATGTACATGTGTAATTTTTCCAAAAAAATAAGTCTATTTGGGAACATGTTTCTTATAACAACAGTTTGTTTTCATGTGTTGCTTTTCACCAAATGGTCTAGGGTTAGATCCTTGGTGGTAGAGGTATACTATTTTGTATAATTTTGTGAGGCAAATCATACTCTCCCGTTATACATGTTTTATTTTTTATCTGTCTTGAAAGATCTAAGAATTGTCTATTTTCTTCAAATTAAAACTAATGGGTCCACTGATTCAAATATTCAAAATACATGCAGGGGTTTCATTAATTTTTCAGGCAGGAGGTACTTTACAAAGAGTAGAAGGTAGCAAATAAATTTGGCAAGGTGTCTGAGGCCACTTAAGGCCCCCAGTGGGTCAAGGGCAAAGCTCCCAGAAGCTCCTGGATGTTAGCCTATTTTGAAATTTAAATTTTGACTTGAAAATATGGGATTAAGTCTGCAATATTTGCTTCAGTTTTGTTTAAAATATATGAATTTGAAATCAAGATATTTGATGAATGATAACTGATTTTGTCTCAAAGCCCTGAAATCCAGGAGCTCCCCAAGATTCGCACCAGATCCATTTCTAGACTAATAGTGATAAATTTTGTTGACTGTTTGATACTATGCCATTTTATATGAAATTTTGATAAATGTCATATTTTGTTCTTAGGCTTTTATTTACTTGTTACAAAATTTGAACACTAACACATGCAAATAAAAGCATAGGAACAAAACTAAACATTTATTAAATGAAATTCTATAACATGTGGTGGTTCCTAGTGCTGATTTTTTTCATAATAAAACTTTGTTGTTATTTATTGCCTAATTATTACTGTGACATGTAGAGCAATTTCATGTGTCTTATTGTGAAATGTTGGTCTAAAAATCATAGTCTGGTAATAAATTCTTTGCTTCTGAAAAAGAACAAGGCTGGCAGTTTTAGTCTGGTTGACTTTTAGACGGACATAATTAATTGAACATTGCAATGTATTTATTTTCTATTATTACCTAGAGCAGTGTTGAATCTCGGATCCAATTTTTTTCCTATATTCTTGTGAGCAAAGGCCATGCCTAAACATGTTCTTTTCAAACTAAGGGTTGCCAGAATATTTTTACCAAAACTCCCCCTCCCTGCCGAATCGAATGGTCGTCCCTTAAATCATATTCTGTATTTAAAAGTTCGTTTCACGTGTTGACTCATTGTCAACACTAAAAATTCCTGCACTCTTCTGCACAAATCACAACAAATATCGGGAAAAATGACGAGTATGGGGCAATTCCAAATACGAACAACATTTTTTGACATGTTTTCACAGAATCTTCAGTTCAGCACAAAATAATCAATGATTGCTTTGACATTGTTAAGTCACCACATGTTTTCTATAAATGGACATTATGTTAAATCGTCGTAGGTTGAAGTGCTTTACCAATAAGATTCTGACGCAGACCTCGACGAGGACACCAATATAAACAATAATAAACACTAAAGATTGCGATTTTGAGACATACCCATAGCCTACAGACGGAACGATCTTAGATATCTATTTACTAGAATTTTCCTTATGATTTTTTCTTTTTTACGTTTATTTTATTCTGCCGGTACCAGATGCTACCGTAGCCGGGTAAAAGTACCGGGTATCGGCTCTTAATGAAAGCGCTGTGCATGTATGATTTTCCTTTCAAAAAAATTATTATCAAAGCAAACAAGTCGAACATACAAGTATTCATTGAGAAATGCTGAAGAAACCCTTAAAATGCTTATTGTACGTGTAGTTTGAATCAAATGCATGTACAGTATTTACAATGTAGTCAAATTAGATAAGGCTTAGTATTTGAAAATAACTCTCTCACACACAGTATTTCATCCAAGATCTGGTTGATATAAAGCCAGTCCACTCTGAGTGTTGTAGTGTACATGTACATGCACATGTACAAGATGGCTGGTTATTTTCTCCAATAAGTTCCATGTAAGAAATACATGTATTGTTTGTTTTATTTCAGCAGTCACTGGATGATGTCTTGGTACATTTGATGTCTATGGGATTTGAGTTCCAAGACTGTCAGGATGCTTTCCAAATGGGCAGAATCACAGTAGAAACAGCTGCAGAATGGTAACTCCACATTCATAAAACTTTGCTGACTGAATTTTTCTAGAAATTTCATTTTTTTTCTTCAATGTTCAAATTTTCATATGTAAAACATTTTATAAAACAAAGTCAGTTATTTGTATGCAACTATCATTGTTGATTTGCAGGTTTTTCTAAAAAAAAAAAGTCACCGAAAGGAGGTATTTTTTCTCTTGAAACATATACAAACTTATGACAGTTTATTGAACCTCCAACATTTTTTTGAATGTGTTGGATTTGAAGTATGGAAGTTATACATGTACAACTGCATTTTTATCTATAGGTTATGTTCTGGCAAGCCAGGATTTGTCAAAGATTCAGGAAATGCTGGGGGCAGCTTAAAACTTCGGGGTGTAAGTAAAAACTACAATTAATAATGAATAATCCTCACTTATTATGGACATAACTAAAAATTGTCCATTTTACTGAAATTTAATACATTGCTTAATTGAAAGCAAGCTTCATGTTACAATTTGTACATGTATTTTAGAAACATGAATCAGGTATAAGTATGCATTTATATTTGTTTAAAGCAGCTTTGATCTTAAATATCAAGCATGCAATTTTCCTCATTAGACAAATATTTGGTTAGCACAGATAAAACATGGATTGAAATTGACTTTAAATGATTAAAGCTATTGTTTGGTTTAGATAGATTTCAATCAGGTTTGGTACTGACAGATTTTGCTGTATATACATGTCCATATACTCTAATACATAGTATATCTTACATTATGCATAATGTTTTATTTTTTCGTTAATTTCTAGACTCTCGATATTTAATGAAATTTTTGGTAAAAAAATTATCATTGAAATGTGACAGATATTTGACTTCCATTATAACAAGTTTATGAATTATATTTCTTGCCAAAACATATTAAGAAAGAGTTACACATTAAGCATGTTAAGGTAACATTCATGCTTTTTCTTAGTATCATTGTATCATATTTGTAGAACAATTCTAACTTTGCTGAAGGAAATAACCCATTTTGTGATCCATCTTCCTCAAAACCAAAGGCTCCTGAAATAATTAGCCAATCAAATGACACTGAAGTGTCGTCTGCTGCAAGTGATGACCAATCAGAAAGCAAAGTGCTTAGCAGACTTCATTTGAATGAAGACCAGAAAAAAGTCAAGGATCTGTTCATACAGAAACAGCGTGATGATCTCAAACATGAAATCATGAAAGATAAACAGAGGAGAAAACGAGTAACTCCAAGTTTTTATATCCCTGTCTTTCTATATAATACATATTATAGTGTACTTTTGTCTCTCAGTCTATGGTTCACATATTTAACAATTACTCAAAAACAACTCACAGTTGTTTAAGAGATAAGCTTGAATTTTATTGATTTTTTTTTTAAGATTTCATGGATTCTATCATATTTACATATTTGTAAGTACATGTATAAAGACTACAAACATGTATATTTTTTGCCTTTTTAGAGTAGGTATACTTTCTGAAAAACTTTTTCTCACACCTTTTTGTTCACCATTGAAAGAGTGCATACTAAATAAGTTACACCAAATTACATGAACCAGACTGTCAGGACCATAGTGTGTAATAATAGAATTTTTGAACTGATAAACTAATGGCAGTGGTCAAATTGAAAGTCTATAACAAATGGCAATATAATGGTAAACCACTGCAATGGTCCTGACTTGGTACAGGCATTTCCGATAGAAATGGTGGGTTATGTTATTGTTGGTCCACAAGCTTAGATATGTGTTCTTTTGGAACTCAATTAAATTTCAAATACAATAGGGCTTGTAAGTCCTGTCAGGTAACCCTATTAGTTCAGGAGAATGGGTTCCAAACTCTAAACTCAGAAGAATAGAGAGTAGTTTATAGACTAATTGCTACAACCTTATCAATCAAGACCACTTCTGTTTAAATATGATGAAAATATAATGATGCGTTCTGTTTCTCCACTACAATAATTTGGTAATAACAGAATATAGAAAGCTTTGATAACTTTTCATCATATTGATGTATCCAGAAGGAGTAAACTAAATAAAAATTGGTCTTTTAATAGTAAATGTTTCAGATAAAAAATACATGTATATCAAGAATGAGACTAACAAGCCCTATTGAATCCTTCCTTCTGTCTTGCCCTATTGAATCCTTCTATCTTGCCCTTATGAATCTTTCTGTCTCGCCCTGTCAGGCTCATTTTGATGTTTTCTGTCTACTTTAAAGCTGCCGTTATTTTGTATATATTTAGATTTGTTCTCATTATTATTCATGAGTTCTTTAAGTGCCTGATAAATATCATTGTTATAGTGTGAAAATGTCTAAAATATTTCTATATATAGGATCATGCCAGAATTTTAAAGGAAATAGCTGAAGACCGTGAGAAACAGAAAACAACACACAACCAACCAGGAACCAGACAAGAGGAACCAAAACAGGAGAAACAAGCTGTGACTGCCACACCAGCACCATCTACTTCGTCTCATGATAAATGCTTGCTCAAGGTAGAATTTCAAAACAACTTATAGTTCTGTATGCTTTTTAGTGTTTTTTTTTGTTAGTAACTTTTTGCCACTTCTGATAATTACCATGATTACAACCAGTTTGTACCTGCAACATATTCAAGTAAGTTGTATTCTTTATCACCCAGGTTGGTTATTGATTTTAATGAAACACTCTGTGTTGTAGTGATTTTCTTCTGATTTGATACAAAACATCCCATTTGTAAGTGTCAAACAGTTTTACACCCAGGTTAGACTTGGTTAACACAGAATTATTCCTGTGGGTGCAGTTTATGACAATAGAGACACCAGTTATGCATGAAAACTATTCATCACATTCCAGTATGGGTTTTTGTCCAATTGTTAAAAAATTAATGATAATATTAGTTCATCAGGCAAAGATATACATGTACCTGGTACCTGGTGGAGTTTTTGTATCTATGACATATACATCATACCTTTTCTCATTATATATATATTATAAACTGTCTGAATAATAGCCAACCATCAATCATACAGGTTGATTGATCATTAGAAACGATGCAGAACATAACAAAAATATAAAATAAATGTTAAATTTGTTCAACACTAAATGATGTTAAAAATAACAATAAATACTTCGGATAATTAATATCCTTCATCAGTATTAAAACAACAAGATGCTGTGTAAAGAGATCTTAAGATTACCAAAATTTCACAAAGTTCAAGATCAAAATTGATTCTGAAATTGGATGAAAATGTACCTTTACAAAATTTATATATTATATATATGTATAGCGTCTAAATTTTGCAGATAAGAATGTTGGATGGAACTTTCCTAAAGCAGACTTTTCCTGCTACTGCTGCATATAAAGATGTATGGAAATATATTACAGATAACAATCGCAGCATGCACCCAATTACAGCTATCCAGGTAAGTTATGATAAAATCACTGATATGAACTGTAGCATGCACCCTATAACAGCTATCCAGGTAAGGCTCTAAAAATGAGAGAAGTTGATAATACATGTTATTGTAGCATGCACCCGATTACAGCTACCCAGGTAAGTTATAACAAAATCCCAGATACGAATAGTAGCATCCACCCTATTACGGCTATCCAGGTAAGTTGTAATAAAATCACAGATACAAACCTGTAGCATGCACCCTGTTACAGCTATCCAGGTAAGTTATAATAAAATCACAGATACAAACCATAGCATGCACCCTATTACGGCTATCCAGGTATGTAATGATAAAATCATTGATACCAACTGTAGCTTGCATTTATTATGTGTATGCAGGGATTTCATCATTAAATTACAGTAGTGTCATAAAGGCTCTTTAAACCAGAGAAACTGATAATAAATGTAGCCTGTACCATATTACAGCTCTCCAGGTAAGGCTCTAATAAGAGAAAAAATTATAATACATGTAAGTGTAGCATGCACTATATTAGTACAACATGTACTAAACTAGTTTGAGTAAAACCAAGGCTCTGAGAACAGTAAAAATGCTGCTAATTGAGGGTTATTTTCTTCAATCAAAACATTTTGCAAAAAAAAAACAAAAATGGTATACATATAGTTGCAGTTTGTCTGTAGAAGATTGCTTAATTCCAGCAGAACTGGCTCAGTTTGCTGTTTCTTACACTGGTTATTTGATTTACAGCTAAATTTATTGGATCCCAATTTTTCTTGGTTTTACAGTATTGTGTTATAAACCCATTTCATTGGTATTTTTTTCACACTAATCTGCCTGCAGCAAAAAATGAATAACAAAGATTTTAATACTGCGAAAATTAATATGTTTACAGTGTATACGAGAACAAGAAGACATTGATTCTCTGTCAGAGTGGTTGAAGGCCGTGAGGTCTTTGATTTTGAAACAAATGAAAGTTTTAAGTAGGTCAATGAGTGCCAAGGCTACATCAGTTTTCAAAGACCCCGATGTAGCAAAAACATGTCTACTATACATGACAAATATGTTGTCGTACCAGCAGACAAAGCCCAAAACAACATTGTTTTTGTCTGCAAAACGTTTTATATCCAATGTTTATTATCAGAGGTAGATGTAGAAAATAATAGCAGTGATAAGACCTACACTGCTACCACTCTCTCCAAAGAAGAGATTGTGGAAAACCATAAATCTGTGCTATCCTCTTTTGGTCTTTCTACCAAGGACGATGATTGTGATTTACCGTCTATGTACTGGATTCCTAAACTTCACAAGAATCCATACAAACAACGTTTCATAGCTGGATCTGGAAAATGTACCACCAAACCTCTTTCAAAACTTTTAACTTCTATACTCACAACTGTCAAAGAGGGTCTACAGTCCTACCACAACACTTGTTACTCCCGTAGTGGTATTAATTCAATGTGAATCCTGAAAAATTCGAAAGATCTTTTGGAGACAATCAGTTCAAGACTATTATCTGAATATAATAGCATTAAAACCTATGATTTTTCAACACTGTATACTTCTATTCCCCATACTCAGTTAAAATCCCGACTTAAAAACATTATACATCGTTGTTTTTCCAAAAAAGATGGTACACCTAGATACAAATATATAGTTCTTGGTAGAGATTCCTCATACTTTGTAAGAAATAATTCCAATTCATCTTCCAAATATACAGAGGAAGATGTTTACAAAATGCTGGAATTTTTAATTGACAACATATTTGTCCAGTGTGGTGGATGTGTTTTTAAACAAACAGTCGGCATTCCAATGGGAACAAATTGTGATCCTTTACTTGCTGACCTATTCCTTCACGCTTATGAGGCTGACTTTATAGCTGATCTGATCAGAAAGAAAGAATATTGTTGGCTAGATCCTTCAATCTCAGTTTCCGCTATATAGATGACATATTATCTTTAAACAATCCTAATTTCGGGGATTTGATACATTGCATCTACCCAAAAGAACTTGAGATAAAGGATACTACAGACACTGTGAAGTCAGCCTCATATCTTGACCTACACTTAGAAATCGATGGTAAAGGAACAAACTTCAAAAAAAAGATCAAACTTTACGACAAACGTGATGACTTTTCATTCAGAATTGTCAACTTTCCTTTCATCTGTGGCAACATCCCTTCGGCTCCTGTGTATGGAGTGTTCATATCACAACTCATACGTTATGCCAGAACTTGCCGAAAGTACGCAGACTTTTTGTATCGTGCTAGAACTCTGATGGATAGGCTTCTGGAACAGGGTTATGTTGCTACAAGATTGAAGTCATCACTACAGAAGTTTTATGGTCGTCATCATGAACTTGTTGATCGTTATGGTGTATCCATCAGCACCATGAAAACTGAAATCCACTTACCAAAGGCCTGTTTTTCCTCAGTCCCCCAAGTATATTTTTTTGTGTTTAATTATTGATAACTCAAACTTTTTACTTGGTTCTTACTGCATGAAAATGTTCTGTCTAAAGCCATTGCAACAAAAAAATGTACATTGGCTATTTCATATGTCAATGAAAATGACAAATATTGGTACTTCACAAACTAAAGTTTTCGTATAGTATCAATAACTTTACCAACAAAAAGGCGTCAAACTTCTTCATTGTTCATCTTTTTTTTAGTGTAACAAAATACAGTTAAGTTCATTTTTCAACAAAAAAAGTCATTTTGAACATTTTGCCATCCTTTTTATGTCACCATATGTGGCATTGTATCACTTAATGTTCCATTAATGTCTTATTTTTTACCATATTACAATATTGATGATAATCATTGGTAGTTATCAATAAATTTAAAACTTATTTCTTCTGTTTCACACCTTGATTCAAATATTTTGTTCAGCCTTTTCCACACAGAGAGTATGGGCAAGAAGATATGGATAAAACAGTGCAAGAGTTAGGATTGACTCCTTCTGGGTCTTTAGTGATACAGAAGAAAGAAATCAAGCAGGCCATCTCAGGGTCAGCAGGTTGGTACATATAGGATTCACCTTATAGGCTAAAGTTCAGAGTTAGCTTTTGTCCTTACTTAATATGTTTGTTGTTTGTCAGTTATCCATCTGTTTGTCTGTCCTGAGGTCTGTGATCCATTGTGTGCAAACTTTTCACATTTGTATACGACCACAAAAAAATTGCAGTTGTTGCTGTAATCTTCATCTGTGTCACCATAGTCATGCTTGAAGTGGTTTATAAAATGTGTAAAATGGCCCAAACCCAGTAATTGTGTGTAATTTGTTAAAATATCAGAAACTTTCATTATAATTAAATTTCTAATGGAGGACAGTCCAAATAAATCAATTCCGAAGTGTGGACCAATCAACATTAAAGACATCATAGCACAACACCAGGTTAAACAAAATAACATGGTTTGCTCAAGGAGAACCAACCAATCAGAATAGTTGTTACAAATTAAATTATAATTATATACTGTAAATTCCTGTCTTTGCGAGACTCATAATAGTAGCCTTTAAAAAAGGACATTATTGTCATTGTAGTTGTAAATTCAGAAATAACTGTCAAGATAAAATTACTTTGAAAAAAGAAACTGACCTTAAATTGCAAAAAGTAAAGCTCGTATTCAGGAAATTTAGACGTCATCAATGTTTGTAAAAAATCACAAAAATTAATATAGCATTTTTGTCAAAAATGAAAAAAAAACATTAAGAAATGTACACAATAATTATATGATGCCTTTTATTTTTAGAAACCATATGGAAATTTTACAAAATGATATTTATACACAAGTTTTTCATGACATTTTTGTTAGTTCTGAACACATAGTCTACATATGTTCTTACGTTAATTCTAGACATTTCCTGTCCACTTAAGGGATTTAATTATTTAATTATTTTATTGCCTAAACAGGCAACTTTAACAAAGTCTTCATCAAAATCTTTTAGGAAAACCTTCATATAAGATGTTGGCAAATAAACATATATTTGGATGTTTTCTGAATGCCTTTTTATCATCTTAGACTATATATTTGTTTTGTATTTTAGAAGTCTTCCAAAACTTTCACAAAGAATCATCTCCTGTTGATGATAATGTTCCCATGGAAGTTTCAAGCAGTGCCAACTGGGGTGAAGGCCACAGATTAGATGGTTAACCTTTTGCACTTATTAAATTAATTTAATTATTTGCTACCCTTTGGTGGTTGGAACATCACAAAACATACTTTGTTTTTTTTATGATGTAATTGGCATATTTTTACATCAAGTCAAAACAATAGAATAAAAATGAACCATAGCAAATTAATTACAGGATTCAGGAACAAAACAAGACTTATTTTTATTTTAATCCTTCTCTTGGTAGACTTATAAAGTTGCCCTCATTTTTTGCATTTTAAATCATGAATTTACCATTTTGGTTTATAAATAGCTACCAATATATTTGTTTTATATGTCTTGAAAGATTTTGGCCCTTGAATTTGCAATATAAGGCATGACATATACACTTTTGTTTTAAAAGCTGATGATTCTTTTTCTCATAATGTTTTCTTTTTTTTTTTCAGATGAGAATTCATCTGAACCATCATTTCCTGTTGGTAATGAAGCTGGTGTAGCAGCCCCTGACCTTGGCGTGGGTGATAGTAGTGATGACGAAGATGACCCTCACCATCATGGAATTCCACCAGCCCTGCACAACATCCCTGGTATGGGTCAAGGAATGGGTATAGGTCAAGGGTTACAGGGCATGGGTCAGCCTCTTCCAGGCATGCCTGGATTTGGAGGACCCCCTGGCATGCCTGGGTTTGCTGGAGGTGGACATCATGGAATGGATCACGGTTTTCCAGGTTTTGGTGGCGGTAAGATCTAATATTTATCTGCAGGCTTCATGTATTTGTTTTTTGGAGAACTTCTGTCCTGTTTTAATAGCCCAACTGGTCTTGATACTGTGAAAGTACTATTGTTTCGTGGGTATCAATTTTTATGGTTTTCACACCATAAAATTTAGTTCGCATCAAAAGGAGATTGCCATTGATATTTACACTGAAAAACTCATAACCACGAATTCAAGAATCCATGAACTTGTGCTTCTTCCTGAATCCACAAAATTGGTCTCCATGAATTAAAGTACTTTCACAGTAGGTCTTACTAGACTTTTCTAGGGTTAGAATTAAAGGACATTATTTTTATAACTACTGATTTCCCAATGAGGTACTTATTTTTTTTAAGTAAAATGAGCACATTTCAATTTTCACATGTTTAGTTGAGGAAATTTGCATTTGATTTAAAGAGCTTAAAACCAAATTGATCGAAATTTGAAATTTTTATCTTTTTTTCTTTTAGTGCAACCCAAATGTGTGTTTTTTTTTATGAGAATACTGCTAGCCCCAAGTAAAAGTTTTTAGTCTAAAGCAGTGTTAGAAACTTAATTTTTGGTCAACATAGACCCATCATAAATTTATGTAGACCGCACTGTATTTCAAAGGAAATTGAGCCAATTTCATCATAGACCTGCTTGATATTACATAGACTTGGTTCGTAGGTCTACTGCTAATTTTTTTCACTGCTAAAGAATTGTACTTGAATTTTCAACTTCTCTTTCTTATGTTACAATGTACATGTATAAACTCTTTTTTCTTAGGTGGAGGTATGCACGGTCAAGCATTTGAAGGAGTTGGTATGCGATTAGGAGATGGGCATCCTGAACATGATGTAGCACATCACAACAGACCAGCCAGAGAATTGGCAGGTATAAAATCTTTAATCCACTAAAGCATACATCTACATGTAGCTCTTCATTGAGGAGATCCACTCTCCACAGTGGAGATATTTTGAGTGGAGTCACAGTGTCTCCACTCTCCACAGTGGAGTCATCATTTCAAAAATTGTCTGTAATTAACTTCTCCTGTCTTCATGCCAAGATATAATAATATATAATAACATTTCTGTAAAGGACAGAGAAAAAATATTGAAAACTATTAAAATTGGGCAATTTTATCTTGGTTTTTACTTTGGTGGAGTCACAGTGGAGTCACAGTGGAGGACATGAGTGACTCCACTGTGAAGAGTGGAGAAATTAAAATTTCGATTGACAGTAGTGTAAGTGGGGCCCAGAATCTTTGTCAAACACTTTTCTATGCATTTATATGTTATTTTCATAAATTTTCAAATACATAAGGTGGCCCCCCCCCTTTGAATCTGCCTATGAAAATGCCAAATAAATTGTTTTAATGCCATATTTTAATCTACATGTAGTGCGTACATAAAGATTTTGCCTACCAAAAATGATGATTCAGTGATTACCCATCCAGATTGAAATCTTTTTAAACTAGACAACTTTCTTAAGGAGGTAGACCTATGGTAAGGGACAAAACTTTTGAAATCAGTGATATGTTTGTATCATATTCAATTTACCAAAGCCTATCAAGCTTTCATTTGAAACAGAATGAAATCAATCCAAGTTACTTTGGTGCTTACATGAGATTGATGTAAAATGCTGAATACAAATGTTCCAATGATTTTTAAGAGTGTTGTCCCTTATCCTAGGTCTACCTCCTTAAGTAGACACTTTGAAAGTCCCTTCATATCAAGTAAAAATGTACTTTGAACCTGGGTAAATTTAATACTGTAAACGTATCAATTTTCACTATTTTCATGATGGACAGAAAACAAAAACAAATAACTGTACCTGCTAAATGGCTTTTAATTTTGTATAGCAGTAATGCTTTTTTTTTAAACGGAGAGAAATGATACCTGCTAATATTTTCATTTGACAGAATCTGCAAAAAGTAGCAACTATGAAAACTAATATATTTACAGTACCTGAATAATATATACAGTTCAAGGGGTCAGTTTAGACATTTTTAACTTCAATATCTGTATTTGAAGAAAATACACAAACACATCTTTTCCTGCTGCTGTCATAGACAATAAGACTCAACAGAAAAAAATAATTGACCATTTTCAGGCACTTGAAAATTGTACATAATGGAACATCTTGTTAACAGAATTGTATTTTGAGGATATTTGAAAGACTTTCTAAGTTGTACATGTTGTGTGTATGAATATTGAAGAGAAACAGTACCTGAACCAATCCCCTGCAACTATAATTGCGATCCATAATGGGTCACTGAATATTTTCTAAGCCATCAAACCTGTCTGTATAACCAGTGATCATTTTTGTTTTCATCACATGACTGATGAATGGTTAATATATTTTGCATATTGGTTTGTTTCGATTTACCATTTTTACATATACTAAATAAATTAACTTAAGACACAAATTTAATTATTTTTCCTTAACAAAAGTTTTCTTATAAATAAAAAAATGTTGAATTAATATTTAAAATTTTAAGGAAAATTTAACATGGTATTATATTGGATTCACTCTAATGAAAATTCTGAATTTTACATGAATCAATCATCCTTCATTTTACAAAACAAAGCCTTGATCAGATCAGTCATCAATCAGCGGTCCATCAGAGATTATTCAGTCATCGATCTGCTAAATAGTTCTATTGATTGGTTTTGTAAGTAAAATTGCTTAACCATGCAGGAAAATCAAACAAACCCTTTTTTTTTCCTTTTTATATTATAATTCTGTCTCCATGACATTTTTCTCTCTGTCCATCTTACTGTATATTTTATTTTCTTATTCAATTGAATTGAATTTTATTCAAGCTGAGAAAGCCAGACAGAGATTTCAAGTACCAGCTCAGGACAAACCAGGAACCAGTAGATCTAATGAATCTCATTCACCACTAGCTCACCAGGTGGCAGCTCTATTAAATCTTTGTATGAATCATATATCACAACGACTAAATGACCCTGTTCATCAGATCAGGTCGCTTTCTGGTGTTGCAGAAGATCTTGCTCAAAAACTCCTAGACTATCTCTTGAAGAACAGACTACTAAAACCTAAAACACTCAATGCTTTTATACCATGGTGAGTAGATTTTATCATTTATTCCCAGAATATTCAAGTATCCAGATCATACAGAGGTGAAATTGCAACATATGAACTCATACGAAAAACATGTTTCTCATTTGTTTGAAGATTCTGAAAAAAACTGTTTCTCATTTGTTTGAAGACCATGAAAAAAACCTGTTTCTCATATGTTTGAAGATCCTGAAAAAAACCTGTTTCTCATATAATCAAAGATCCTGAAAAAAAACATGTTTCTTGTATGTTTTTCATTTGTTTATGGCCACCATGAAAAACATGATTAAGACAAAAAAAATAATAAATGAAAGTCAATAATAATCATAAGGAAAATGTATGTCCGTTTATATCATTTAAATTGTATTTCAAACAACTGTCTGAACCAAACAAATTTTAAAGTCTTTAGTGGATTTGGTTTCGACAGGTTCACTGTAGTTTCATAGTGTACCATTGTATGCAGGAAAGTCTTAATTAAAATTAGTATTGTACTCAGTCAGCAAATGTGTTTTAAATTTTGATAAAGTAAAAATCAAGGAAGACCACTGTTAGAACAGTAATAACAATATGAATGTTAAAATATAAAGAAGAAGCTAAAAAAAGACATAGGTTCACACAAAAAATGTCAGAGTTCAAGATTTCAATACAGTCTTTCCTTTTCCGTCAAGATTATCTGCTATTGTTTGTTTAGTTGCTTTATAATATTTAATTCTAGCCCCCCTCCTCAAGAAACAAATTTTTTTATATAAATAAACATGTAGGAATTACCCTACCTATCTGAAGTGGGATAATGATTGTTGAAAAAATAATCGTTGGATCCTTGCAAGGAGAAATACACAAATTCAATGGTTTCACATGAATAACACCTAAGTGAAGCACTTACATTTCTAGTTGCTCCTGGTTGGATCATTGGCTTTAAATTTTTAATTTTTCTGGATGTTCTATTTTTGGAATCTTATTTAAATCACTGAAATAATTGGTATTAAAAGAGTACACATGGGAAACTAAAATGGGACTAGGAACTTAAATGTTGTCATGGGAATTTGTACGCACATACATAGCCAAATGTGCGATAGTCATATGTATACCGAAACATATGATTATCATATGGTGCTCAATTTATATGATAATCATATGATGCAAACCATATGATTCTCATGTGTGGCACATTTGCCTGTGTACCAGTGTTAAATGATATTTTGACCCCTGTGAAAAATTTGAGCCTGGGGTCAAAATATCATACGATATTTAAACCTTGGGTCAAAATATCAGACATGTATGAAACATTGACCAACTGGGTTATTCTAACATAACCTCCCTTATGACATCCCCCTATATCAAGATAAGTTTACACCATGTATATGGGACAAAATTTGTTATTTTATTTTTTTTCAGTTATCTCAGAAAGTTAGTATTAGATTGTTACCCTTATACAACTAATGAACTTCTCCAGGCAATAAGGTAAGCTTCTTCTGACATTGCCAATAATATTTAGTGTGGGCATAGGTGTTGAGCATACCTGTTAACCATTTGAATGCCTAAAGGAGGAGATCTCCCTCTTTTCAGCTTTTCTAAGAGAAAGATTTAGTGTGACAACCTTTTTTCGCAGAAAACAGGATAATTTTGCTAGAAATCTTTATATATGTATAAAGGTAAGACAAAGATATAAAATTTATGATAATCTTGTTAATCTACTAAGGGTTTCTAATCAAAATTTGAGAATAAGTACAAATTATTGGTTGATTGTTTCTCAATAATTATTGAGTATTATTATTTATATAGTTACATAAACATTGTATTTATATCAACTTAATAAGGCATTTAGAACATAATTTGTGCAATATTTCTGCGGAGGGAGATTTGGGGGGGGCAAAATTTTGTGAAAGAGGGAGATTTGTGTCTCTCACATGGGAGACTTTGTCAAAGAGGGAGATTAACCCAAAAAGAGGGGGTCTCCCTCCTAAAGAGGAAGGTTTTACAGGTATGATTGAGTCTGTCTCTTTTGGTGTTATTTCAGTGGTCCAGGCAAGATATGCATCTTGATTTTCAGCCAATCAAATATTATTAGTTATATATCACAAAATTCACACAATTCTATATTTTGTAAAAATATGAAGATATTGAGCAGATTTTAATTGTTTGATTTATTTTAATATAAAAACAATTGAAATAGATAAAAAAAAAATGTTTTGAGTGAATGAATGAGTTTGAATAATGTAACTTATATGTAATATATGTAGTAAAGTGAAGATATACGGAAATATACATGAGGCAACAATCCCAACAGTTAACATTTCTGATTGAAAAAATAAAACATAAATTATCAAGCTTTCAGCATCGTGTAAGCCTCAATTTTTTTGTTTTGGTTTTATGAAAAAGAAAACCCTACAGGTATTACAAAAGAATAGGAAATTCCTAATACAGAACCGGTATATTAAAATATCACACATTCGGTAAGCTGTAATTATCTCATATTTGTTGAAGACTAATTATGTACTTTTAGTTATTACTTAAAATCTTTGGTTAACTTTGTCCTCATTATTATTCCAGTGCCTCTGTACTTTGATTAATTATAGTTACAGTATATTCTTTATTTTACAGAAATCATCACCAGTTGACACAGCTAAGTCTATGTTCTTGTCCACTCATCACAGATAATGGTCTACAGTGCATAACAAGTAATACATATGAATAACAAGTTTTATAGCACCTACCATGGTGATATTCAAGAGATAGAGATAGTCTTCCCTTGATCAGATGGCAATCACATGATTAGCTTCCTAAAATATTTGATTGGACAATTTTGTTTGGTGGTAGAGTATTTGACTCGAGTCTTGGTTGTAGGATTGATCTCTGGTTGGATCTTTTTAACTGATAGTTGCTGCTTCTCTATCAAGTATGTGGTCCATAGGAGATAGAGTAACAACTGTTTGGCAGCGAGTCAGAATATTGGGTCCAAGTAGGTCGACATCGCCTAACTGTGTGCTATTATTTCTGTGAGCCTTGGTTTTAGGTCTGATCCCTGGTTGGATCTTTTTAGCTGATGATGGATGGTTTTCTGTCAAGTATGTGGTCTATAGTAGGTAGAATAACAACTGGTTGGCAGGGAGTCAGAATATTGGGTCCAACTAGAGTGACATTACCTAACTGTGGGCAATTGCTTCCATGAGCCGGCAAACTTAAAATCCAACTCAGTCCGTATGGCTGGTACAAAACAGGGTCTTTTTTGATTGGAAACCTTTTCTTATCCAGAAATGTGTGAAATACCTGTCTTAGGATGATGTTGAACTACATACAATTTACTGATGATATTTCTATGTGTTGCTTCTATGTACTTAAAGGTGTACAATATGTTTGATTCAGATCTTTCCCCCTTTTTTTGATACATTTGAAACACTTGCATGCAGAATCTTTTGATAAATTATTATTAAATAAAACACTCACAGAGTTGTTGCCATTACTCCTCAGTAGTAATTTAATTTAATAATTTTAATTTCAGGTTTGAAGAAGTTACGATATCTGAACTTACGGTGCTGTAAACAGATCACTAATAAAAGTCTACAAACTATAGCAGGTATGGAATACATGGATATTTATATGGTACACCTACAAGCAGAAATCCAACTTCGAAAGATCAAAGATGGCAGATTGATTACATGATTTGCTAAATTATCTGTAATTTGTACAAAATTCCTTTGTTGTGTAATTGCTGATAAAACTTCGTTTTGCAAACTGACGTGATACACAAAGTTATCATTTCAGTTTGAAATAGGTATGCACGAATTATCAAAATAAAACATGCCATATTGATAGTTAACCAGTAACTCACAATATTTAGCATAATTTGGACTTTTAGTTCAAGCACAAATTTCTTACATTTTCTCTACACAGAAGTGACTTTATCTTCAGGAGAACTGGCAAATTCATGAACATCTCATCCATTAAAGAATTTTAAAAATCCTTGACAAATCATTATTTTCTTATTTTCAGCTTTACAATCTTTGACCTCACTGAACCTAGAGGATACAGGAATTACTGAGGCAGGATTAGAGGATTACCTACAGAAATCCACTCAGGAGTTAATTCACCTTAATCTCAACCGTACTGCTGTCACAGAGAAAATCATACCATGTTTGAAAAGTAAGCTAATTTTATTATTACCACAAAAGCAACCTTTTTAGGGACTGATATTGATCAAAAAATTTACCTGTACAATTTAGTGCAAACAAGAAAAAAATGTATCTGTAGGCAGTTGGTAATCAGGAATATTGTTTCTTTTTTCTGTATAATTGAATAAGTGACCAAAAATATCAATCAGTATTACGATAATGAAACCAAATGACATCATTTCAAATATTCTATAATGGCAATTAAATTCATACTGCTGCTTAAATGTCCAGTATAATCAGAAAAGTTATCAAGGGAACCAAAATAATGTAATCCAGGAACAAAGACCATACATGGAAAACAGACACCACGAGAAAGAACATTAAATAACGAAAATAATACATACAAAGCAACAAAAATAAATGAGCAACTCGGACTCCACTGAAAACTGAGAGCATGGACCAGGTGCACCGATAGGGTAAGCATCGTCTGCTTTTCTAGTAACACCTGCGAGCTGTTCATAAAAAGTCAAGTCTGGGGTAGACGAAAGAAGAAAGGAAAACCATGATACGTTTAACAAATCGGTTCTGGTGGTGCAGATGGATACACCGCAACAATCGATGAGTACATGATGACAACCATCAAACTTCTGTAGTGATGACTTCATTCTTGCAGCAACGTAATCCTATTCTAGAAGCCTAATTGAAAGAAATCTAGTGCAGTGTAAAAAGTCTGTGCAGTTACGGCAAGCGCTGGCATAATGTATGAGTTGTGATAACTTGATACACAGGTGCTGAATTGATGTTGCCACAATTGAAAGGGAAGTTGACAATTCTGAATGAAAAGTCATTGCATTTGTCATATAGGTCAAATGGACTTATTTTTTTATTTTGCAGATTTTAAGTCTTTGAAGACATTATATCTGGAACAAACCAAGGTACAGTGCTTAGACCAACTAAACTAAGTTTTTGGTTCTCAAGTCCTCTTTTTTCACATGTAATTTTTCATTATCATAATGTATAATTAAAAAACAAAAAAAATATTTATTTAGCCTGACAACCAAGATATTCACTTTTAACTTGACTCATGTGAAAGATTTTTACAAAATATGTATGTTAAAGCATTTTTTATGTGATAATTCAATCATTTTGTGTTTTTCAGAGAAAACATAATAATTTCAACCAAAAATCTCCCACAAATTTTCATGATTGTAAACTTTCTATTGATTTTTTGGGAGTCCCCTTCTCACATTATACAGGAGGGTTAACAGGTGCATGTGCTTATTTTCAGTAGTTAAGATCTTTGGTGTTTTATTCTTTGTTCTTGTACTGTTTTTTGTGAAAGATTTTGTTGCTTGAGAAATAAACTTTAAGTTATTTGTGTAACGATGCTATGTCGACTATAACTACCTGGCACCAAATCTGTACTATAATATTTCTCTTACCCTGGATTTTATTACTTGTGTTGAAGAGGCCTTTCAGAACTTACTTTAATTGTGTTTACACTTGTTGAAAACTTTTGGAGATTGAAATTTTTTATAATTAGATTATAGGCTGGTGTATTTGTTGCATTTCTGTTCTGTTTTCTATTGAGCAATTGCTCAGCAAGTGTTTTACAAGTATAGAACTTCACAGAAGTTTGGAAACTGGGAATATGAGTAAATATCAAATAAATGAGAAAGTGATAGTTGTTTCTGAACTCCTAAATTTCTTTAATCAGAAGTATAGACAAAATATATTCATAAATAGTTATCATGTTATTGAATTAAAAGTGTTTCCATGTACAGGTATGTGGTCTGTCAGGAATCCAGGACTTAGAGATGCTAGAAACCCTGGATGTGGCCCACACAGATATTGTTACTGATTCCCTGTTGTGTCTTCAAAGGAACCAGTCTCTCACATGTCTGGGGATTTCCCACACAGAAAAAGTTAATGGAGATACAGCTCTTGGATATTTATCTGGTAATGGTAGTTTAAAAAATAGATGGAGTGTTCATAATGTTGGTTTGAAAACTCATAATATTTTAGAATGCCAAGATTTTTATTTTTTTTTCACACAGAAAACTCAATGGATTACTCTTATTTGTTTAGTAATTGTATCATACCCCCACAACATGTGGTTGCTACAGGTATATTGTAATTTCCTTTTCTGTTTGCTGGTCTGAATTTCGTTGCAAATTTCTTGGCTCCCAATGGTTAAATTGATTTCAAATTTGGCATGTGGCTTAGTATAAATGGGGCATACTTAGACCTCTTATGGATGCATTGGTTTCAAATTTTGATTATTGATTTATATAGACCGGGCATATGTTGCAAGCCATTTTGGGAAATCAACTTCCTGTACAAGTGTGGGTATACTTTGCATATCAACAGGTGCAATGTTTTTTCTTGTCTCAAAAGATAGAATTTATACTGACATAGTTGATATGAAAAGAAAAGCAAGGTGACTATGATTAGACTTGGAGGCAAAGACTAAATCAAGAAAAGACACAAAACACAATAGATAAATCAAATCACTAAAACATGTAAATGAGCAACCAGACTCCATTTTAAACTGGGAGTATGAATCCGGTGTATTGTTAGGGGAAGTGAAGTAATGTCATCATTTGAACTTTAATTGGTGCTACCCCTTCTTTGGGTAAATCTGATATTTTTTTGCTCAACATGTTTGCTCAGGATGAATGCATGCTTTTTGTTGTCTTAGAATAAGAGATAATATGCCTCATTCTCGAAGTAATTATTACAGACTGGACATATCTGGTAATTGATTATAATCTGTTTGTGTGTAAATTTTAGGAATGAAACTACAAGCAATAAATTTACCCAGTAGAATAACAACAACAGATGTTGGTATGAAATCCTTAGTTTGTAAGTACATGTAGTAATGGTACATAGGGGGAGTGGGAGCATTAAGGGGTATGTCCAGCCCCTAAAACATTGATGGCTGAAACAAATTTTCGTTTCCACACATTAAAAGAATATTGTGTAATTATGACAAAAAACAAATCATATAGCAAGATTTCTGATATGATAGTGACAGCACTAGTATTAGTTATATTTAAAAGAAAACTTTTAAAAGTACTCAAATGCTTATTTTCGCACATCAAAAGAAAATATTTGTTATTCAAGTTAAGTTTAATATTTTTCCCTCTGCTTGCTTGATTTGTCATCTCAAAAAACTTTTGGAGGAAGGTGCAGAAACTACACTACAGTGATAAAATGTTTGTAGTTGCCATCATAACATAATGTCTGATTATTTGAACCAGAATCTATTCACAAGTTTGACACTGACAAATCTTTAAATGCAATAGGTTATCTCTATGCTAATGCAACTATCAAATATATCTTTGATGATAGTCATTTGGAAATACAAAAAGTTATCTCATTGCTTGCACAAACAGTCTGAGAAAGTCTGACATTTTTGGAATTTACAGTGTTATCCAATGAAGTTCCATGTTACAAAATGAGAAAGTCAATTATGGTATTTACAGTGTTATCCAATGAAATTTCATGTTACAAAAAATGTTGCATAAGAATGTATATGGTATTCTTATTCTTTTCCTTTATTTAAACTTAAGTCCATATTTATTTCAGCATTTAAATTATCTAGTCTGGATCTGACTAATTATATCAACATTGGGGATGTTGGTATGCAGTCCGTAGGACAAATTATAACGTAAGAGACTGGTTTGTTCTTTCACTGAAGAATATTAAGTAGTACTTCAGCTAAGAATCATGCAAATTCTCTTATATGTGATACACCCCCAAAAAGGCTTCACATTTTTTTTGTTGTTAGATAGTTGTTTTATAGGTCTATGTGATGAAATGTATAATTATTTGTTCCAATCTGTCTGTTATTAGAAGATAATTCACATTGAAAATCCAATAGCTTCTGTTGTATTTTAGTGCCATTTACAGAGTTATCTCCCTTAATTTGCTGTTTTATAGTACATCCTATAATATAATGTGTATCTCCTAAGAACAAGGGTTATATGAAAAGCTACATGTTACTTTCTGTTTAGTATAACATTTTGGACAAAATATCAAAAATAAAAATATGTAGGCTTTCCAGCCATGAATCACATTTTGCATGATTCTTATCTGGAGTGCTAATTAAACAATGAGACAAAGATAAAAACAAGAAACAATTTATTTACATTCTTGACACAAAGACTAGACAAAGAAAATCGTAAATAAACCAAATAACTTAAAAAAATACTCAGAAACCTTAAAATTTATGTAGGGGAGTGAAGATTCTGCAAAAATTTGGAGTATGGATCAAGTCCACTGGTGGGGTCTGCTGCGTCTCTAGAAATGCAGCCATGTTGCTCTCATGATGTCAAATCCAGTACACAATAAAAGAGGGAATCTATGAAACTCTGCATTTTAGTGGAATCCTTTGTACATGTACAATATATTCTGATTAAACAATATACACATGTAATACAGGAAAGTCTATTGTATATTTATGCCATATTTGTTTTGTCTAATATTTAAAATAATGAAATGATTAACTAGGGTTATAGATTCATTGCACATGAGCAGAACTAAGATGACATTATCATATGAAATTATACCCCCACTCAACAAATGGGTGGCACATTGCAATCACCTCGTCTGTCCATCCGAATTTTGTTGCAATTATTTTGGCTTCAAATGGATGGATTGGTTTCAGTTTAGTGTTGCTTTATATAGACAGTGTATTACATTTTAAGTGATTGTTCATGCTGGCGAAAATCAACTTGTTGTATGAGTGGGATATACATGTAACCATAGAATGACAACATATACAACTTCATTTTCATGTTTTATTAAATTTAATATGAAATGTGCAAAATTTTGTTTCTGTTGCAGAAGAAAGCTTTTTTGTGTAGTATTCTATCAATTTCTAATGTTCTTTAAGGTTAAAGAAACTGATGTTAGGAAATACCCATGTCACAGATGAAGGAATGTTTTATCTGGAAGGTAATGAGTGGAATAGTTACAGGGGTGGATCCAGGATTATAGATTTGTGGGGGTGAACAGTTAAAATTTTTTAGGTTAATTTTTTTTTTATATATATTCTTCTAGACTGGGTGCAATGTGGTAAAATTAGCGAGAAATTAAAGTTTTAACCTATTCAACCTAAAACCGCCTAAATCTACCTTTAACAACCCATGCTTTGCAAATTTTAGGGGGGTGCGCGCCCGCCACACCCTAGTCTGAATCCGCCACTGAGTTATCAATTTCAATCCAATTAATGTACATTTAATTGTAGTTTGTGAAAAATTGACAGTAAAATGCAAGGTACTAATCCATCAGAAAGAGGAGGGCATGGCATTCTCTCTAAACCATCACTAGGGAATGCTATGTCACCTTGATCTCTGATTTTAAGAGGCTGTCCATTTAGAAACCAGGCAGATCCTATGATTTTGGGGGGGGGGGACATGGTGAATTTTATCACACAGAATTTTTTTTGTATGTAATGTTTATATCATATGTATGTCCAATAGTACAAATATTTTTTTGAATCAACAATGGATGGCTCAGAACAGGATTTTAAAGTTCCTTAAGAAAGCAACAAAATTTTGCACAAAATGAAAGAGTTATCTTCCTTTATCAATGAATTTCAATGCCTTCTATAAAATGTATTTCTCCAACATTTCAAACATTCAACACTGAGAAAGGATGTATTTGTGATATGAAATAGGTAAATTATTTTTTAAAACAAAATTTGTCATGTGCCACCCACTGTCTGGTTTTTGCGTGGACACCCTCTTAAAAATTTTGTTTACGAGGAATAAGATTTATGAGCAACTTTGTTTTTGTTTTTGATAATATTTCTTCAAATATGGTAGATTGATCAATTAAACAATACTCAGTAATTAATTGAATTGAAACCTGTGGGTTTGTGACCTCAGTCTCAAAATTATCACATGTCTTATACATCGTACTTTTAGTATGAAAGGTTAAGAACACAAATAAAAATTTTCACTGAAAAAAGTTGATGAAAATCTCTCAAAATTTGTTATTTGGAAGAGAATTCAATTTTTGACAAACTGGAATAAAGAAAATTATTTGTTTCTTAATTTGTAAATGAGAAACCAGAATAAACCTTACCCAAATAAAAACTTATTTAAAAAAAAAAAAGTTTATTTCATTTTCATTTTCATTTTAAGGTTTGAAGAATTTAGAAGTATTGTATTTAGACAAAACCAGTGTCACAGATGAAGGTGCTTCTGTTATCAAATGTAAGTAATCTGGCCTGAGGAACTCTTTGAAACATGGTGACTTAACATTTGTGTTTAAAGAGATCAAGGATCAAACTTTAAATGGCAGAACTAGACTTGTGTTTAATATAACTCAAGGATGAGTATTTTTTCCTGCTGTTATATACATCAGGATTCATATTGTCTCCAGAATAACAAAAGTAGATGTATCCTTTCCATCTTTGTATATTATAGATTGCTTCTAGGTCCTCTCTTTCTTTTGTTGGTTTGATATAAATTAAAGAAACTAGTTCATCAGACACATCATGATATGAACTCATATTGCAGTCTTGACCTAAATTTAACCAAAGATATTTACAATGAAAAAAAATACAACATTTAATATACTTTGAGTTTAACCTGGTAACTATTTATCAAAATTTCAAAAAGTTGAATAAATGGGAATGAACCATCTTGAAATGTAATTGATTAAATTTAATAATAAGTAATCAGACTTTGGGGTGATTAATGATTAACATGATTACTTGAAAAAATGTAATCAATTACAGCTGATTAATGACAACCCCATCTCTGTTGCTTGGTAGCTTCCTTAAGGTTCATTCTGTGTTTTTTTTTCAGCATTCTGCAGCTTGTATGAATTGTCATTGTCTTCTACCATGTAAGTTTTTGTTTATATTTACTAATTGTGTTGACATGAAACAAATACAGATAACATTTCTTTGTTTGTAGTTTTTCATAGACTCTGTTATGTGAAAATATTCACAGGTGTCAATTTGGGCAGTTTAAAATAATAAGTGTTTAAGAAGGTAGACCTAGGGTAAGGGACACAACTCTTATAAATCATCTGAACATTTGTATTCAGCAATTTACATAAATCTTACATAAGCATTAGAGTAACTTGGACTGATTTTGTTCCGTTTCAAATGAAAGGCTCTGGTGAAATTGCATGATACAAAAATATCACCGATTTCAAGAGTTACGTCCCTTACCCTAGGTCTACCTCCTTGATAGCATTATAATTCCATTTGATTCAAATTTACTTTCAAATGAAAGGTCCTCAATAAGAGTAAACCTAAATATGATAGGTCCAGGACTAAGTCATATTTCAAAGGTCCTACATCAGAAATTGATGTGTTTGGACCTCGGACCAGTGCTTATTTGAACCACTGCCATGAAAATTGGGGAAATCATTACAAGTAAAAATTAATATACTTACAGTATATGTTAAGATTTAGAATAGTAGGAAAATGCTACGTAATGCCAGTTCAAGACAATTTCCTAAATTAAAAAAAAAATGTCTTCAATTCAATGCTCTGTTGTTTTTATATTGCAATAAAGAATTTGTAAGTTTTTCAAGCCAAAAATGACAAATTTGACTTCAAAATATTGTGTCATTTTGGAAATTACCAATGAAAAATTTTTACATAGTAACAGCCAGTGTATATTACTCGTCAATATATGGTCATGCATTTTGACTGCACAAAGCGGAAGATTGCAGTAAAAATCAGCTTTATAGCAGCTTATTTTCATATTCATGTATACAGCCAAATGAAAATATTAATTGAAAATTTTGATAATATGAAAGATGCTTCACTGCTAGAGAAAGGATTTTTTATGGTGCAAAATTTAGTCATTAGTAATTTTCTGTTTAATCTTAAAAATATAAATGTAGTAAATATAAGTAAATTTACTATGTACATTGAACTGATCGTAAAGATTATACAGTTTACCCAGTGTACAAATTTTAATACCCCATGATTTGTGGGAAGTAAAAAGTGTTTATGGTGTCTGTCTGTCTGTTTATTCATCAGCACATTTTTCGTTAAAGTTTTCTCACAACACTTGTTGTTTTGACAGAAGCTTTATATAGGTATGCCATATCGTTGGATTGGAGTTCATTATGAAAGGACAGAAACTCCATGTTTGATGACTTTGTTTACATTTTTACCTTATGGTTACAGGGGTTGCTCACTTCTTTTTTAGTTAGTTAACTTATTTTACTTGACATTGACAGGGTTACCAGCAAGTTTTTGACAAGAGGGACATTGAGCAATATGCACTTCCTTACAAAACTGAACTTAAGTAGAAGTTTGGTCTCATCTAGTGGTACGTTAAAAGTTTTAACTGGATTTAAGGAGGTAGACCTAGGGTAAGGGACACAATTCTAAAAAAATCATTGGAACGTTTGTATTCAGCATTATACATCAGTCTTAAGTAAGCATCTAATCAACTTGGATTTATTTTATTCTGCTTCAAACAAAATCTTGAGAGGCTTTGGTGAAATTGAATATGATACAAACATATCACTGATTTCATAAGTTATGTCCCTTACCCTAGGTCTGCCTCCTTAATGTGTAATACCTGTGAATCATATAATTATCAACTGCAAAAATAGCTTGAAAGGGTTACATTCATTAGTAACCAGCCCTGTTAACTAGTGAAAATTTTAGCTTTCCAACTGATTAGTCTTCTTGGCATATTTTTGTGTTAAAAAGTAACCTAACCCAGAAAAATATCTTTCTGAGTTTTTGTATCGTTAATTATGTCAAAATGAAGTCACAAAGTATCGTTTGTATGCCACTTTCAGAAGCTTCTTATGAAATTTGAAGGTTAATAGGTTTTTTTTTCAATCTACAAATTTTTGCCAGATGCTTAAAAAAACTAAATACTTTGTCAAAAACTGTCTAGACAGTACAAGGTTTCATAGTTGATGAATGTGGTCAGTATCTCATTTAAAGAAAAGTTAATGTAATGAAATCAAGTGTTTTCACCAATTAAGATTTGACATATTTTTACTAGGTTTTAAGGAGGTAGACCTAGGGTAAGGGATACAACTCTTCCAAATCATGGGAATGTTTGTATTCAGCATTTTACATCAAACTCATGTAATCATCAAAGTAACTTGGACTTATTTCATTCTGTTTCAAGTGAAAGCTTGAAAGGCTTTGGTGAAAGAACATGGTACAAACATTTCACTGATTTATTTCCCTTACCCTAGGTCTACCCTCTTAATTTTTGGTTTCAATGTTTTGCATAGATGAACAACAAAGACGATTTAATTGTCAAATCTGGTAACTTCTTTTTGTTTATGCTCTTTTTTCCCATTTGTCTTTGAAAGGGAGAAGTTTTTATAATACATGTACAGTGGATTACATAAAATATCAATATTGTTATTTTTCAAATAGAATTTACTGAAACTTCTCCTTGTGATTGATGTCTAAATTAAGTCCTGAGTAATCTAGTTTGCTGAAAATTTACCCACTGTAGAGTCAATTTCTGCTTCTATGTGGGCTTTGTAAAATCACAACTATTTTTAAAATATTGATCATGATGAAGTTTATATTTCTCTTTTCACAGGTATAAAATGTATCAAACTGCCACACCTGTCTTTGTTAAATATTGATGGTACACGAGTTAAACCAGGCGTAAGTGAGTTAGTGTCTGCCACCTGCCCTAACCTTAAGACAGTTACAGCATCCAATCTGGTCCATTATAACTCTGAGGACGAACAAAGCTAGATTGGGCAATAGTGAACATAGCATCCTATATCCTTATCTGACTTGGTTCATTTTTACTTGGAGGATAAAGATTGTTGGACTTGAAAGATTTTTTTTTCCGATTATTATGGATTTTCTGTTATTATAAATGTATACAATACAAGAATTAATTACAAACCAGAGCTAAGCAATACGTTTTTGCTGCCATTTATTTCATTTTTCATGTACAGTCTTTGCAAAGATTTGATGTATCTGTAACCAATTACCAGTTGATAACTGATCAGGAATGAGTTGATGATTACCCATAGTTATCGTTGAATGATTTAAGAGGCTGTCCATGTAAAAACAAGCAAATCCTATGATATGGGTGGCGCAACATACCTGTAATTTTTTTCTCCACTGAATTTTTGCAGTGCTCATCTTTAACAACTAGCCCAAAGCTAGTAAAAATTTATTCCTCTCACCTATTCTCTTCATGCCCATTGTCATATAAGGTACAGATACACTGTCTCTACTTGTGTCTATCCTTTGCTGCCCTCTACTTGTGTCTATCCTTTGCTGCCCTCTACTTGTGTCTATGCTTTGCTGCCCTTGCTTGTGTCAATCCTTTGCTGCCTTTCTTGCTGACGCCCACTTATTCCAGCCCAGTTGTAATCTTTCTTGCACAGTAGTCCACCTGCATATTGTTTTAGGCTGACCAACCTTTCATTTTCCTTCAGGATGCCACATCAATGCTGTTTTACATATTCTGGTGTTGTTCATTCTAAGTACATATCCAATCCATTTCCTGTGTGCTGTTGTATCACTTATATTTTATATGATGTAGTACTTAATTTGTTATTATTTCTTGATATCTTATCTTTATAGTAAGGATAAAAATTTATTAAGGCTAGTGAATTGATGTGTACTTTTCTTGTTTCTGGCTGGTTGAATCCTATACAGTCCACTGGCTAGTTTTATCATATACAGTTCTCTGGCTAGTTGTATCGTATACAGTAATCTGGCTAGTTGTTGAGGGACTTGTTTTGGTTCCAATGTAATATTCTTATCATTTAAAAGGTACGTACTTGTATGTCAAAGATTTTTTTATGCTCAGAAAATGATTCTAAAGTCCCCTAACAAAGCAACCAAATTTCGTACTAAATGAAGAGTTATCTTCCCTTTTCAATGAATTTCAATGCTTTCTGTGTAATTTATTTCTCTTTAGTCATTGCAGTTAATCAAACACCAACATTTAACTTCGAGACAAGATGATGCAGTTGGGAAAGAAATGGATGAAAAAATTTGAAAACAAAATTTGTCATGTGCCACCAACTGCCTGGTTTTTTACACGGACACCCTCTTAAAAGCAGTTTTAATATAAAGCAATTTTAAATTTACCTAAAAATTAACATTATCATTTTCACATTCTATATTTTACCCAAAAAGCAAATTTAATGACAAACTGATATTAAAATGATATTAAAATTTCTTTCAAAACATACATATTTTTATATTTTATAACAAATGAGAAACCAAACAATTGTGAAGTGTAATCATTGATTAGGTCATTTTTTAAATAAATCTTTTTGATGGTTCAATAACTGATCTGTTGCTGATCAATGGTAGGTGGCTGATTACAATAGTTGCAATGCTCAGTCCTAGAACTGCATCTTATCATAGGAAGAATTACTATATATATTTGCATAGAAAAAAAGAAAAATATAATCATTTATTTTTTCTATTCAAGAATTTTTACAGGATATCTATTGGTCTCTGCTTCACTCTCTGGAATGCTGAAAGTAGAATTTTTTATATTTTTAATTGAAACTATAATGATCTACGGAACAAAGTATTTCTAATATTTTGAAATAACCTCAATGCCTGTGGTGCACATGCATACTTGAGAATAACCTGCCACACTGGTTATTTAGTGTGCACCACCTGATTGAGGTTATTTCTTTATAGACTGAAAAAATATAATAGTCATTTCTTAAATAAATTAAATTATGATTAAAAAAAAAATAATTGTAGAACTCGAACCTGTGCATAAAAAAAAAATATAATTTAAGAATAGGATTGGTAATAATTTGGTAAAAATTTCTTCCCCCTGGAGCTTATGCCATCACTTGGCATCTTTTGTTGTCGTTGTCATGGACAAATTTTAAAAAATCTTCTCTGAAACTACTGGACTGACAGGTTTTAAACTTGGCATGATTGTTCCTTAGGGTGTTCTGCACAAAATGATTGTTAGGATTTTTGATCCATGAAAGAACATGGCCGCTGTTACTAAAATAGAACATAGGGGTCAGATTGTAGTTATTTGCAAATAACTCAAAAACCGTTGCCTTTACCAAATTTCTGGCAGTAGGTAAAATTGTTAAGCATCATGAGAAGGACCTTTGCTGAAATTTTCAAAACCATTCATTGACTAATGTAGGAGTTACAATCCCTGTTGTTTGTTGTTTTTTTTTTCAGGTGTACAACTTTGAAAGTCGTCTTCTCTAAAGCCATTTAAGATCATTGAATGAAAATAAGCATAATAGTTCTTTAGTATATTGTGCTCAAAATGACTGTTGTGATTTTTAATCCGTGAATAGATATGGCTGCTTATACTAAAAATGGAACATGGGGGTCATAAGACAGATTTTTGAAAAAAATTCAAAAATTGTTGCCTTTAGCAAAATTCTGGTTCAGGTCATGAAAATGCTATGAAAAGCATTTCCTGCATTTGACAATTTAGTTGATTTTAACTTAGCCTGTCTCATTCCTCAAGTTTTTCAAATAAGCAAATGGTTAACAAGGTGAGCAATTCAGGCTCTCTTGAGTCTCTAGTTTATGTGCAATAAGGAAGGCTGAGTAGTTCTGATGGCATACCTGGCATTTGTTTAAATTATCAAAAATTACTGTATTTTGTTAATGCTTCTTAACCCTTGTCGTGCTTGGTCCGGATTTTTCAAAACTCTTCTCCTCTGAAACTACTTGACCAATTGGAACCAAACTTGGTATGAATGTTCCTTGAGTTATCCTGCATAGAACTGGTGTGGGAATTTTTTGATCCGTTGAAAAACATGGCCGTTGTTACTAAAAATAGAATATAAGGATCAGACAGTTTTTTGCATATATCTACAAAACTGTTAGGTTTAGCCAAATTCTTTCAATAGCTGAAACGGTCCTTATTCTTAGGACTACAAAAGTCTTCAGGCATAAAATTTGTCAGATGCCTTCTTATAAGAGTTATTGCCCTTGACAGGGGAAAATGATGTTTTTTTTTTTTAAAGTTTTCAGCCAATGTCTTGAAAACTATCATAGATTTAGACTTTCATTTGCTGAAATGATCCTTATGATGAGTTTTATCAAAGTTTTCTTGAGTCAAAATTGTTGGACAACTTCTTGTTTAATTTATTGCCATTCGAAGGCAAAATTCAACCAGGCGAGCGATTCAGGGTCCTGGTAGCCTCTTGTTTAGGGAGTAAGGTTCATTTCTCTGTCCCTTGCCAGAGCAGAATTAATCTACAGTGCTCTATTTTGCCTGGAATCTAAATAAGAATGATGTCTGTCACAATCATTTCTATGTCGACCCCTTGTATTGACTACTTCCGGTTTTAGGCCTAACTGAGTCCAAAAATTGGAAAAAAGTCCTCATTTTTTCACACGAGTGACCCTTCAGTGAACTCCTGACCCCCACTTGTGACAGTAACAAACCTTATTTGGCTTCAGTGGCCTTCACAGGGTACAGGCTGTGGAATGAATGTGCTATGGTTCCTGTTTTGCTCCGCTTGAACCCCACATGTAGCAAAAAGTAGCCAGAAATTTACAAAAATGACAATTTACAAGTGAGAGACCCATTTTAGGTTACAGACCACCAATTCAACCAATGAGCATTTGGAACGTACGCAAAAATTGTCCTACGCCGAAATTACCCCTGTTCCTCATAGTGCTGTGAAAAAAGTCCTCATCTTATTTTAAAAAATTAAACACTTTCTGAAAGGAAAAACATTCCTGTACATTTTATAGGTGCATTTTGCTTCTTGTGATGTGAAGCCTAATCTCCATAATGATTTCTAAATATACCCCTATCTTGTGAAAACACTGGGATATCCCATGCTATTTATAGACCCTTCACTTCCATTGACCAGTACTGCACTGCAAGTCTGCTAACCCCACATGCCATTCTGAGGATTGTGAGCTGACATATGTAGAATCATGCTGATATATAGTCCTCTGCAGGTTAAAGTTAAGGTAGAGTCCAGAGAAGCCATTGAATATTGTGAAATTAGCATAGAAGCCTATGGGAAGTGGAATTAGTGGTTTCTAGCCTTTACCACATTGGCCCATGGACCCTCCCATGATCACCCATATTTAACTTATATATAACAATCAGCATCAGTACAATTGTGCGACTAATTTGCATATAATTTGCACAAGTTTTCAAAGTATTTAAATCTGTACTTTTTTCAGAAATGCTCAGCATGACAAGGGTTAAAAGGGTAATGAATTTACCTGCTTTTAATTTCTGATTCTTAAACTGTTATTGTAAGGAACATTCTATATGTGCTTTAAATTCTAAGAGGAAGTCAAGTTTATATGCAACCTATACTTCTTTGTGCATTATAAAGCAATTGACTTCCAAGGTGAAAGTTCGTTAAGGACCTCTTTTAGCCTCCTAATCTGTGCATTTTTATAATTTGATTAAAGCTTTCTAGAGCGTACTAGTATAGCAAACACTGAATACATGCTGTTTTTTTAAGAGATTTATGACGTTATTCCATTATTATTATTATATGTGTAACCGTATGCATTACCGTATAATTTTTACAAAAACCTTAAACTTTCAATATTTCTGCAATTTTTAAGATGGTTTTTTGAGTGGAACGGAAGTGGCCACACATTTGTTCATTCCACGATATTTCCACATGAGTTGTAACTGATAATTATAAACAAAATATATGAAACATGAGAAGGAACATGTATGTAGCCATTGTTAGAAAAGTAAAAAACTGCACAAATCTGGTATTTTCCAGCCTTGTTAACAATTTTTTCCAATTTCAGCCAAGTTTGAAAGACATATATGATTGTATATGTTCAAATGATTACCATAAACCAATGGAAACAACAATAAAACAGATTAAAGATAAACTTCATCAAATTTTCTTCAGGTTGACTTTGATTTTAAGGCCAATCTTTGCCCTTTCTGGACCAACTCCTTTATAAAACATAAAAAAAACCAGCCCATTTTGCACTTAATTGACGGTGAATCTTTTAGTTATATACAGCAAAATTGTAAAAATGAAATGAATGAAATTTCAAGACAATATTTGATGAATTTTCATCAGTTTTATTGAATACATTGTAATCAAATTTTCATCAGTTTTATTGAATACATTGTAATCAAATTTTGTGTAATGTATATAGGTATTCAATTTTGTTTTTTGTGAAAAATTATTCCATTTAATATCAAATTTTTTTGATATAGTTTTTAGGCAGAGGTTTTTGTTAATGCTTGTCAATTCTTTTCCTTCTGGTGGTTCCAATGTCTAGATTTGTGTTCATTTGAAAATAATGCAAACCAATTTATTATTATTTATCGACAAATAAGTCTCGTTCGTCCCAAAAAGTGAACAAGTGTAGAGAAGTTGGTTACCGCTATGCGAGCATAACTTGGTCCAAAATTATAAGCAATTCTTATTATTTTATTTCCAATCAATTAAAGTATTTTTTTTTATTTTTCCCTTCATCAAAGTCTTTATTTCAATTGTGGACTTTGGACTGGTTGATTTAAATGACGTCGTGGTACCAAATTAGTTCATGGAAAATAATCTATCTTGCCCAGATGAGAAGTAAACTATCAAATTAAATTATATCCTGAAATTTAATTGATGTCCTGAATGCGAAAATATTTTTGTTTACAGTCAGTATTATCTGTTTCCTTCCGAACATGTCTGATATTGGGAAGGCTGCATATAATCTTGTAGTGTATAATTTGTTGAAATGACTTGACTTTGTTTCTTCATATGTTGTTATTACAACAGTTGTTGTGTTGTGTTTCCTCTTATTAAAGTCATTGAGGTTATATGCTTCTTGTTCTTACTATGAGTCGGCCATTTAAATGTTCTTGTTAAATCTGATTTTTAAGGTAGAAACTCGAGGGACATAGCAGAATGAATCATATAGCAGTAGCTGATTCAGAGTGGGTGCAAGGGGTTGGCACCCTTCCCCCTTGTTTTATTGAAAAAAATTGTCATTTTCTTGTATAAATTGGACAAAAATAGTCAATAATGTTCTAGCAATTCCCTTTTTTCTGAGGAACCTCAGATGGGAACCCCTCCATTTCAAAGTGTTTGGATTCGGCCTTGTTTTAGCGAGTAAAATTGTTAACTAAGGGAATGGCGTTGGTTTTCCCTTGCTTGAATGTCCATTACCTTATGGTCTTTCATAGGTATTTGATGGACCATTGAGAAGAAGACTAATTATAATAAGCTTTCTATCGAATATATTCAAATACGTATGGAATAATTGAGAGTTTAATATCAGTCTTTGTAAGAATCATGCAAATTCTATAAAATGTGATACACCCCCCAAAAAAGGCTGCACATTTTTATTTTTGTTATTAAGTTCTTTTTAGGTGTACATGATGAAATATATAATTTTTCATTCCTCTCTGTTTGCTCTTAGGAGATTATCTACATTGAAATCCAACAGTTTTTATTGTATTTTAGTGTCAGTTATTCCCCTTAATTTTGAATTCTACAGTACATTCTATATAAATTTTATCTCCCAAGAGCATGGTTTATATGGAAAACCACATTTTAACTTCTGTTGAATATAACATTTTAAACAAAATATCAAAAATCAAAATATGCAGGCTTTCCAACCACTAATCACATTTTGAATGATTCTCATTGTGACTACTACTTAAATGTTGTCAATTATCCAGTTTACCACCTTCAGCAGTTCGTCAAGTAATGGTCATTCAACCAAATATCTCTACTGAAGTTAACTATATTATTAGCTGTAAAGCTTTGTACACCCTTTTCTTGTCAAACCAAGAGAATTCTTCCCCATAATCCACTCAACCTACTCTGACGCAATTTTTGTAGAATCCAAGACTTCATTTAATGTAATAATTGTTTGATCTTTGTAAACACGATTAATGTCCACAATGGTGGATCCAATTGGGTTTAGGGACTGCTGACCTCTGATGCTCGAAAAAGTTAGGTTGATTAGATAAATAGTAAATATTGAAAATCACTGTAGTGCCACCCCGTTATAAGTCAGTCAGCCCCCCCCCCCGTCCCACGCCTTCGGAATTTTGGGATCCGCAACTGGTCCAAGCAAGAAGTATAAATGAAAAAGGAACATTTTCGTTTCGGAATATCGTAATGTCATTATAGGTATTGGCTATTTCCAAAAAAAGAAACTGCTTCAGTGTATTGACATTGTAGTCCCCAGCGTAAAATGGGGTACATGTATTCTTTCTCATAACTTGGTCTCAGTATTGGCATAGGTTCTAACGAAGTTTGTTGATTGAAAATGCAACCTTTATTTAATAATAATCTGGTCTAGATTTAGTACACCTATTCTGTGTTAATACAGGAACCAACTTGTTCGGGTGGGCTGCAATTTTTACCCAAGAATATGCTTGAAATAAACCATATTTTCCAAATAATGGAGGTGAGTGCCGTGCACCATAACACACCCCTCTCCCCTTGATCCGCCACTGAGCGACCATTCGTAAATTTACAGAACATCTACTTAATTAAAAACTTGTTAGTTTGACGACTGCCTTCACAAAGCCGTAGTTAAACCCTAAACAAGCTCCTCTGGATGGAAACATGGAAACAGTGTATATATCTAATTATTAAACACACAAGGAACATTACATATCTACAGCAAACCGAAAGAAACTGGATACCTACCCAAATGAAACCATCACATAACGTACCTTCGGAAAGAAACTGGATACCTACCCAAATGAAACCATGACATAACGTACCTTAGGAAAGAAACTGGATACCTACCCAAATCAAACCATAACACAACGTACCTTCGGAGAGAATCTGAATACCTACCCAAATCAAACCATCACATAAATGCCTTCGGAAAGAAACTAGATACGTACCCAAATCAAACCATGACATAACGTACCTTCGGAAAGAAACTGGATACCTACCCAAATGAAACCATGACATAACGTACCTTAGGAAAGAAACTGGATACCTACCCAAATGAAACCATCACATAATGTACCTTCGGAAAGAAACTGGATACCTACCCAAATCAAACCATCACATACATACCTTCGGAAAGAAACTGGATACCTATCCAAATGAAACCATCACATAACGTACCTTCGGAAAGAAACTGGATACCTACCCAAATCAAACCATCACATAACGTACCTTCGGAAAGAAATTGGATACCTACCCAAATGAAACCACCACATAACGTACCTTCGGAAAGAAACTGGATACCTACCCAAATCAAACCATCACATAAGTACCTTCGGGAAGAAACTGGGTACCTACCCAAATCAAAACATGACATAAGCACCTTCGGAAAGAAACTGGATACCTACCCAAATGAAACCATCACATAAACACCTTTGGGAAGAAACTGGATACCTACCCAAATGAAACCATCACATAACGTACCTTCGGAAAGAAACTGGATACCTACCCAAATGAAACCATGACATAACGTACCTTAGGAAAGAAACTGATACCTACCCAAATGAAACCATGACATAACGTACCTTCGGAGAGAAACTGGATACCTACCCAAATCAAACCATCACATAACGTACCTTCGGAAAGAAACTGGATACCTACCCAAATGAAACCATCACATAAGTACCTTCGGGAAGAAACTGGATACCTACCCAAATCAAAACATGACATAAGCACCTTCGGAAAGAAACTGGATACCTACCCAAATGAAACCATCACATAAACACCTTTGGGAAGAAACTGGATACCTACCCAAATGAAACCATCACATAACGTACCTTCGGAAAGAAACTGGATACCTACCCAAATGAAACCATGACATAACGTACCTTAGGAAAGAAACTGGATACCTACCCAAATCAAACCATGACATAACGTACCTTAGGAAAGAAACTGGATACCTACCCAAATCAAACCATCACTTAACGTACCTTCGGAGAGAAACTGGATATCTACCCAAATCAAACCATGACATAACGTACCTTCGGAAAGAAACTGGATACCTACCCAAATGAAACCATCACATAACGTACCTTCGGAAAGAAACTGGATACCTACCCAAATCAAACCATCACATACATACCTTCGGAAAGAAACTGGATACCTACCCAAATGAAACCATGACATAACGTACCTTAGGAAAGAAACTGGATACCTACCCAAATCAAACCATCACATAACGTACCTTCGGAGAGAAACTGGATATCTACCCAAATCAAACCATCACATAAATACCTTCGGAAAGAAACTGGATACCTATCCAAATGAAACCATCACATAACGTACCTTAGGAAAGAAACTGGATACCTACCCAAATGAAACCATCACATAACGTACCTTCGGAAAGAAACTGGATACCTACCCAAATGAAACCATCACATAACGTACCTTAGGAAAGAAACTGGATACCTACCCAAATGAAACCATCACATAACGTACCTTCGGAGAGAAACTGGATACCTACCCAAATCAAACCATCACATAACGTACCTTCGGAAAGAAACTGGATACCTACCCAAATGAAACTATCACATAACGTACCTACGGAAAGAAACTGGATACCTACCCAAATGAAACATCACATAAATACCTTCGGAAAGAAACTGGATACCTACCCAAATCAAACCATCACATAACGTACCTTCGGAAAGAAACTGGATATCTACCCAAATCAAACCATGACATAACGTACCTTAGGAAAGAAACTGGATACCAACCCAAATCAAACCATCACATAACGTACCTTCGGAGAGAAACTGGATATCTACCCAAATGAAACCATGACATAATGTACCTTCGGAAAGACTGGATACCTACCCAAATGAAACTATCACATAACGTACCTTCGGAAAAGTACAAAGCTCAATTCAACATTAGAGCATGAACTATTGTAAACGAATTCAATAAAATTTTAGATAGTGGTGTATTTTTGGTAGAGTCAAGGTCACAATTCTACTTGTTGACCTATTCCTTCACTCTTATGAGTTTAACTTTATAGTTGATCTGATCCAAAAGAAGGAACATCGTTCGGCAAGATCCTGTAATCTCAGTTTCAAAAAAAAAATGTTCAACGTGTCATAGTTTTTCTTTCCTATTTCGTCTACCCGGGACTTGACTTTTTGTGAGCAACTCGGCGGATGTTTCTAGAAAAGCAGAGGACGCTTATCCTACCAATGCACTAGTCCGCGTCCATTTTTTTTTGTGTAGTCCGAGTTGCTCATTTACTGTTGTCACTTTGTATCTATTATTTTTGTTATTCTATGTTCTTTGTTGTGTGTGTCTGTCTTCTATGTCTGGTCTCTGTCCCTGGATTAGTCTTTTGATTTCCGATAGAAAATTGGTTCCCTTGATCAATATTCCCGGGATATTCGCAAAAGTCCGATCGGCTAGAAGGGGTTATAAGAATATAAAAAAATCATAAATAAAGGAAAAGTAACCATACTTATAAGGTGATAATTGGAATGAAATGGTTTTTGTGAATTAAAAATGAAACGCGTTAAGAAGAAAGGGTGGCTAAAAGTAGGTACGTATACGGATACTTGTATCATGTGTGAAATTTCGATAAATACAAATACATGCATGTATCAGAAATCGGAAATCGAACAAACAAACTGGTGTTTTCGGATATGACCAACAATTAAATAGTCGGAATTATTTATTTGTATTTTTCCTGTTCGTGGTTTTTGTTGTTCGGAATCTTTAAGTTACTATACTACATGTATTTTTTTTTCAATGTCAAGGTGCGACCTGATTTCTGTGATCTTGTTAATCGATTTGTTTATAAATCTGATGCCCGTGACCTTGGTAATAGCGTAACCACTGGAATACGATATGGGACGATGCTAATTTTCATTGAAGTCGGTATAATCATGGAACATAAACATTAACGTTCTTTTATATGAACACATGTTTTCGCAAATCTCTATCATATTCATGATACCTCAAGCCTTTTTGCAATTTGCACGGCACCTCAATCATTATAGTCGGTGCCTTTTAGTTTTTACTTTGTGCGTTCGTCTGTCCGTCTATAATTTGAGAGAATGCACATATTGATAAATTAAAATCAGTACTCTAATTTACGTTTTGCATTTTATCAAATACTGAACCAAAGCGTGAAAATTAAGATTAGGTCAAGATTTTCTAATTTCAAATTTTAATGAATATTTTTTTCCATTTAAAAAATCAAACCTGCTTCTTTTTAAAAGCGCAAGGTATGGTCAAAAGAAAAGACACACTAGTTACCAAACCAGGGGGTCCATGGGTTGAACCCCATCCCTTTTGTTGGCAAATACTTGTTAATAAAACTTAAAATTTACCAAAATGAGCAAATGATAGCCTAGAACCCCCTTTGATAAACCTCTGAATAGAACCCCCTTCTATAAACCTCTGAATAAAACCCCTTTTATAAACCTCTGAATAGAACCCAATCTTCTAATATATTCTTTTTCTAAATTCCTTCTTAAACGTTTTCTGACAATACTACGTGTATATTCATTCATACGCGTTAACATATGGTGTCAAATCTTCCTACAAAATTTCAACAACATTTTAGCAGTACCACCGGAGTTGTAAATGTAGTAAGAATACTTATTGGTAGGTTAAATTATTGACTAACGTTTGAATATTAGTCTAAATATGATCAAAACTGCCTATATAATATTAAGTACAAAAGTGCGCCAATACGGATTAAGTCGTCCAATACATCATATTGGCCTGGTTAAAATCCATATTGGGCGAGGCCAACACGACGTATTGGATTATTTAGTCAATAAAGATATAACTGCGTAAGGTTTTCCATATTGAATGAGTTATTGTTCCTCGCCTAGGCAATATGGGAAACCTTACGCAATAATACTATATTTTCTACCTTTTGAGTCACCAACAATAATTATACTCCTCTATGCACACCTATATGTATCGTTTAAAACTTTATCTAAATCCATTTGACGGTTGAGTAGGAGTTCTACTCACCAGAAACTTCAACAGACGAATGAACGAACAGATAGACAGATGGGTTGATTCCTGCTTTACCCTCATTTGCTTGACCAATAAACCCAAACAAACAAAATTAAAAAGAACAAAACATGTTTGGCGATCTGACCCCATGAACTCGTACGTCAGCAATCAGCAAAATCCGCCGGTTCTTGTATACCAGAGGAAACAAAACAGGAAAACTAGTAACCCTCCCGAGACTATAAAACAGCAATGTAGCGACCAACTTACCGGATAAAGCTACTCATTGATGTTATACCTATGATATTTTAATGTAAGTGAAATTAATTTTATGTAAGTTGACTGTTTGGTTTTTAAGGGTGGTGAGACCGCGGCAGTGGTTCTAGATATTTATATAAGGGGGAGAGTGCCGATCAAGAAATTCCAGGCTATTTTTTTGCGCAAAATTAAAAAAAATCTGACAAAAGAAGGTATATCCTCCAAAAGAACCGCAGATTGTACGTTAACTTCGACGTTTTTGAAATGTTTCCGACGTTCGTTCCCTGCAGGTTTAATTTTATTCTAGACTTTCATTAAAATGGTTTTTGTTTTAGTCCGATCAACATATTTTCAGTTGTATTTGTCATTATGATTTATGAATTTGAAAGAGGGAAAGTACAGAAAAGACAAAAAAATATAAAGAAATTACAAGGGAATATTATACAATTTTGTCATAACAAAATTTGGGCTCGACTGTACATTTTTCTATCGTTTGGCTTTCCTTTTTTTTTCAGTTCAAAGAGGGGTCAATTGTCCGTCGTCAGTGCATTTAACATGAATAATTTCTAAGTGTTGCATACAAATAATGGTAACAACAAAATTGCCGAACACTAATCAAGTCCAAAACAAAGAAAAATTACATTATTATATTATTGTTTTAGTATTTCGGAAAAAAATATAGTATTCATCTTTTTAGTACTAGCCTGTCTAAAATCATGCAAGCGTGATTTATAACCTGTTAATGCATGTATATCATGATTTTATTTTTGACTGGTGCACGTATGAATGTATCTTGCAGGGAAATATTCTAATTCATTTTCAATGTATAATTTCAACAAAATATACTAAACCCAGCTTCAACTGGCACACTCAGAATAAAGGGGTACACTCAAGATATGTATTGTGCAAAGGATATTTTTGAGTAACTGTAGATATATTTTCATGATTCTTATGTTGAACTATTCTTTGATTATAGATAACTGATAAAACATGGCTGCAGATCCGTTTGCCGGGAGGCCTATGAGACTGTTTTATTGGTCGCCGACTGACGAACTTTGGGGGCACGCTTCTCTCCAGCTAGGGGATGGAACACACATTAGTTGGTGGCCTGCCCGGGAACCGGGTGAACACAAGAAAAATCCTGGAATGGTGCCTATAGCTCTGGTGAGTACATACCTTGGATCGTGTGAGCTATAAATGCCATTACTTGGTGTCCGTCGTTGCTGTCGTCGTCTGTTTTCTTCTTCTCAGAAACTACTTGACAGATTGAAAGTTAGAATTAGTATGCTTTTAGATTTTTGATCCGTTAAAACATTGCTGCCATAATTATTCATAAAACATAGGGGTAAAAATGGGAGGGTCTTTATGTTCAAAAGTCTCCAACGGTTCGGAGTTGTTGGCTTAAATTAAGATGTTCTGTCAGCTTTGTTCTTTTGGTCACTTTCAGGTCAAGGAATAGGTATCCACTTCCAAAAAAACAACTTGATATTTAGTGAATACATTAATTTACATAGTTTATTATATATGGAACAATAAAGTTGTTTCTTTACAGAAAACCATGTATGTAAGCATGTCCGAAAAAACAACAAAATTTACAATTCTCAACAGTTTTTTGTTAAGGATTTTAAGAATAACAAAGATTTTAAAGCGTCGTGAAGTCTTTAAAGATCTTTTATAGTGAAACAAAATAAGAAGAAAAAGTAGATGGGTCAGTGCTATAAACACTTAAAATTTTGGCGGAAAAATGTTTTGTAGATTCTTCATATTTTAAGTCTTGTTCGGTTAATGAACAAATAACAAGGATTTCATTAGAAACTTTCCAAATAATATTTTAAGGTTTGTTTAATGAGATTATGAAAAGACAAAATGGGGGTCACTCGACGAAAAAAAATATGCTATGAATTGGATCAAATTAGAGGAGTCCAGAAATCTGGCAAAATGGCAAAACATGACCAGCAATCATCCTAAAATGGCGTCTACAGTAATTAAGAAATAAATCACGGAAACTCCATGTTATCATTATTTTACCACGGGCTGCCCATTTATGTTTGTTTTACCCCGAACGATAGCGATATATGATAAAATGGAGTTTCCGTGATTTGTTTCCTAAGTAGAGTATGGAGCCCATCCCGAATCCGTGCTTTATTTCGATTCTAATAGGACTAGTTTCTTCATCTTCTTGAATAGACACAGTCTATAACGTTTGGTGCTTACATTGTACATGTATCACTTTTTACCACAGCTGTTGTCTAAAGAGCTTCGAAGAACGTCATAGTGTAATGTACAGTATAATAGAAAAAAATTCTAGCCGTATAGCGTAAGAAAATATTTATTTTATTTACAAAATTTTGATAACAAATCGTTTGCCCCGACCAAAACTGCCAGGCACCTGCAACAGAATCAAATAGTCGTCCCCAATATAAACGATGTATAGTGTACTATCCATGCATATATTTATTTTTAAAACTAAACTCACACTTTAATTCACCCAGTAGAACTCTTTCGACCCCAACTTGTAATATTTGAAAATGTGGCTACAACATTCAATGTATGACTTGGGTAAATTTTGGTAATTTTGGTAATTTCCGACCGAAAGAGTTCAACTGAGATGTCTCAAGTTTAGTTCGCTAATATTGGATTTTTTTTTTCGACGTAGTTCTTCACAAAATTGCATTTATGCAGTAATATGGTCTTTTTTCTTCAGATTTCTTTAAACATTTTGGACATTTAATCAGGTTTTGAAAAAAATCAAAGAAAATGAAAGACGCAAGCATACTACAAAGAAATAATATAATGATATTTTTATTATAAGTTTACAGAATGGATTGATGCTTTCCAAGACCAGACCCTTGCAAAAGACACAGAATATGAAGGTCGTACTCCTATGGAAATGGTCTTTTTACCAAGAAACATTAACCAAGCAGCCATTAAAGAATGGTGGAGACTTTTCAAGCCCAGTAATAAATACCAAGCTGTGCGTTTGAACTGTTCAACGGTAGTTTACCTGGCCATGAAACACGGCGGAGCAAACAACCTGGTTCCAGATCCTGGTAACTGGTACTGGGATCCAGATCGTGTATTGAGATACTCAATGGCTGTTCAAAAGGCGCAGATTCTCCAACAACGGGGGGTGGTACAGTTGGCTCCAGCTAGCGCAGCGGCTACTCGATACGCCCAAGCAGCTGACCAGAAAGCTAAATCAACCGGTCTCAAACCATCTCTTACTTAAGTTGCAGTATTTTAAAGAGTCATGCAAAATTTCAATTAATTTTATCATTTAAGAAAGGTCCATTTTTTATTTTATATAATTTTTATGCAAGTTGGCTTCCTGTTTTGTTTTTTTTTTTCGAGCGGACGTTCATAGTATTAAATAATATTAAGTCTTTTAGTATAAGATATTTTGGTAGAAACTACAATAGAATAAGTTGGCAAAATCGGACTTATCTCCCTTTAAAACCATGCAATGATAGTATATTTCATTTAATTTTCCCTGGCACTATACGACACCTTTGTTTGTTTCAATACGCCAGCAGACGTCGATTTCACAAAAAGTCTTAAGTGTAAAGTTGATCGTAAGTAACAACGTCACAACCTAAAACAGCATTGTGACGTCATAATTTATTTACGATCAATTCCACACTTACATTTTGTGAAGCATACGGAACAATATCAAATGTACGAATGTGTGATCTTTCCATTCATTTATCATCCCTTAGTTGCATGATTCCTATGTGGACGGCTACTGACGTTTTTTTTTTATGAAACATTCTTATTAATTTATGAAACAAGTTCAGCAAATTATTTACTTTTTTGTGATAACAAGAACATTTACTATATGTATACATATAATATTCGTCTGTCGTTTCTCAATCTACGACGCAAAGGGTATATACTCGCTGTCTCAAAATCCTTCAAAGCTTTACACATATGCCACACTTCTATATGCAAATTAGTGCAGTACAACGGAAATGCAATGATTTGTGATTTTTTAACATCCTGCAGGGGAGGATCAAGACACTTCGATAAGGAGGGGTGTCAGTCGGGGTTACTCGGAAAAAGGAGGGTACGTGCCAGGTCATTATTTGCCATTTTTTTTGTCGATTTTACACATGAAAATGACAAAATTTTCCAATAAAAAGATGTGCCAACCCCCCTGCACCCAATAGATCCGTCACTGGCCTTTATAGCAGAGCATATAAGCTAACTGAGTGAATCAGGAATCGATTATAAGTCTGCGGAGGAGATTGGTCGTTCTTGTACTATGGAATATACTTCATTGTCATTACGTTTCGGGTGACCTAGCTAAACCTCGACCTGTGAAAACGTTTTCTTGTAAAGTGAACATAGACTAAAAAAATCAATTGAAGATGAATCCTTTTTGTTCCATTTATACCAAGTGTATTTATAGAATGCTTCGTATTATTACAGATATTACAACAATTTCTCCTTACTTCTTAGTAGAAGCATTATTAATACATTATATAGTATAAAACCGGTTTGCGAAAGAGGTTCCGTGTTTTTGTTTTTGTTTTTGTTTTGTTTTGTTTTTTTCATATGGCACCCGTTGATGTGTGATAATCTAACTAGCCACTGGCCAAAAAAACTGAAGTCAATGTAAAGAAACAGTATTGTAACAAGGAAAATTAAACATAAACAATATTGCAGACACACTTTAAGTTAACATGTGGAATCGTTCAAAACATGCCATCAATATTAAATTTTATTTGTTTGCTGTGTCCATGTGGTGTCGAAAACGCAGTATATTGTCTAAAGCACGGTGGATACCACTTCCCGTGATTGCACTGGTTCCCTGTATCGTACATAGCCGATCTGAAATCTGCTTGAGTTCCAAAATGTCAACAATGTCCTTTTCTTTCATTGCACCTAAAATATAATACATGCCACTAAATTTAATATTTATTCCAACAAGGCAAAACGTTTTAACTGAAATAAATATGAATATACGAAGTAATTACCAATATCTATTAAAAAAAAAACAAAAACAAAAACACTGACCATACAAATCACCATTATACATTTTGCGAGAAGCACGACGGCTTTTTTGCAAGTTTTTTGTTACATGTAAATCAAAGTGTTACCTTAAAGCCATTTTCAAGTAGATATTAAAATAGTAATGATCATAATACACAAATGTACATGTACGCTTTGTCGTTTTTTTTTTAACGAGAAAAAAACGTAGCATATATGCAGTGAATTCGGCAAAATGGTCCGGCATAAGTTAGCAAGATTTAAAAAAAAATGAAAATTGATTTGAAATTGCAGAAAAATGATCTCACAGAAGGGGCCAATATTCATATTATGTAAAAACAAAATCTTTTTTGCCTAATTCTTGATTGGTTCTCGATCAGTTTTAAAATCAAACATTTTCAAATAAAATCTGAAAGAGTAAACAATGGAACCAATGTTATAGCGGTAATCAACAGAATGCAAATCAAGGACAAAGACCAGACATGGAAAGCAGACATACACAACAAAGAACACAAAGTAACTAAAATCATACACACAAAGCAACAAAAGCAAATGAGCAACTCAGAGTCAACTTAAAAACTGGGAGCATGGACCAGGTGCACCGGTAGGGTAAGCGTCCTCTGCTTTTCTAGAAAACATGAAAATAACAAAGAAAACACGCACCTTCCTTGTCCTGTTTGTTGGCTACAATAACCAATGGTGTTTTTAATAATTCATTTTGACACATGAGTTCGTCAAGGAGCTGCTGTGCCTCGTCTAATCTGTCTTTATCTGCGCTATCCACCACAAACAATATTCCTAAAACAGAATCATCAATCATTGATTTCATGTTCTACAAACAGTCTTTATTGATATCAATTGTAAATACAGTACGTAAATATTTGGCAGAAATGTCCATGCCACGATCACCAAAGTAGCTGTATGAACATAAACCAGACAGAACAAAGAAAACGTCTATCCTTCAAGGCGGAGCAGAAGAATCTGCCCGAAATTTGTTCGACACGATTCTAAAGTGTACGTTTTGTTTCAGTTGGTCTTGTTAAATTGTTTTACTATGCCTTTTGTTTTTTGCTCGCCCGTTCGCGCCGAAATTTTTTCCGGGGTTAATGTTTTTAATTTGTATCGCTATCTATCACCATCTTCAGAAAGGCACTATGTGTACTTTATCACAGGAATCCATTGATTTAGCTTTTTTTTTTATTGAAATAGCAGTGGTTGAATAGTTTCATAACATAAGATGCACTAGTAGAATGAATTCGTACCTCTAATTCCAAGATAGTAATGTCTCCATAATTTCCGAATATTCTCCTGTCCGCCCATGTCCCATATCGTTAACTCATTGTCTTTGTAAGATATCGTTTCGACATTGAATCCAAGAGTCGGTATCGTATTGATGACTTCTCCAGTGGCTAATCGATACAGCAGAGTCGTCTTACCTGTAAAATGAAAGTTTCTCAGAAAACGAGTTAACCATGACAAAATGTTTTCTGGGGATAAATCGAAAATTAGGGTTGGACCAAGTTTATAAAAAGGGGGTTTCGATCCAGAAATTTATACCAAGGGGATCAACATGTAGGCCATCATTATTTGCTCACTATTGACAAAATTTTGTACAAAATTAACAAAAAAAATTCCATCAAAAAGGGGTTGTCGAACCCCCAAAAACATTGCTCGAGATCCGCCAGTGAAAACACTTTTTCAGAAAAATGCTTTAAAATACTGTCGTGATTCTGAGTTAATAACATGAATGAGAAAATGACAAATTTTATCTTTTTTTTTCTCAATAAGTCATTACTTTTCAAGGTTTTTTCTTCGAGAATCTCGAAAATAATTCGTAATAGATTCAATAAAATTTTTCACCGTTATACTCAGAATTCGAAATATATCAATCTGATTAGAATTTATAGACCTATCAATCATTGTATCTGACTGAATCGAACAATTGATAGGACTAATTTCAGTTAGATTCGAAACATGAATTTTTAACAACCCAGTAATCCACCTTTCAAACACAACTACCTAGCTTTTCTTGTTGGACATTCTAGAAGTAATTTAAACACCGCAGCATCCACATTCAAATCAAGAACGATACTTCTAAGTCTGCATGCTTTTATACCTCTAAAAATGTGTACAACAATCTAATAAAAAAACTGTATCTGATCAAGAACTTAATTTGAATAAGAATTTGAATAAGTGAAATTTGTGTGTTTTGGGGAAACGCGTAAATCACCTCATAAAGACTGCTTTCTAAAGAAGTTGAACTTCAAGATATACCGATCAACAAAACTTCTTCCGATTTTCTATCGTCTCTCCCAATTAAATTAAAAAATTAACATCAACGTTTTCAGATTTCAGTGAAAAATGATGTTATGACTTGTATCCGTGCTGATCGGCAGTATGAGTTCAGGACTTTTTAGACTACATGTAATTCCCATAGCTTGAATTTAATTTGTAGAACTTCAGAATTTCTCGTTGCAGTAACTATTACTGTGTTACATGTAAAATTGGTATCGATACTTAATAAAAATTAAAACTAAGAAACAAAAGTAAACGCACCGATTTAATGTACACTAAGTAAAAGGTTTTTTGAAAGTAAATTGTGTCGCAACCAGGGCAATTAGTGTGCATATAAACTTTAAATAAATCGTCATTTCCTGAAAACCGATATGGAATAGTAAAATAATTTATTGTACTAAAAACATGGAAACATATATGTAGAAGGCCGAGGTCGTAGGCTAGGGGGTCCATTGGGTGCTGGCATGCACACCCTTTTCTTAACAAAAGCCTTTTCACCTAAAATATTGTAAAATATTTTAACATCAGAGCTTGAACCTCTTGACCCCTTGCAAAGGCATACCCTGAATCTACTTGGCGCCTTTTCAGGGTGCCACCCTTTTTTATAATGTCAGCAACCTTACCACTTCCGTCAAGTCCAACCATTACAATCCTGAGAGAGTGACCTCCCTTATATGTTTTTGCAGCTGTACATCCCATTTCATCGTAAAATTCGTGCACCTTTTGAGAAAATACTAGTTTCAATCACAAATCAACTTCGTCGGTTTTCTTTCAGTACATAACTTCTTGTAGAAATGCTGTAAAAAAAACGGCTTATGACTTAACAATAATCTCGAATTTCCTTATTTTCTCTCTCGAAATTCAAATGTTGAGCTGAAATAAATTGTACTTTTCGATTCCCTCTCTCCTGTATAAATCGAACCGATTTAATATAGTTCCACTTCCTTCTAATCTGTTAGTTATCAACTGTTACACATTCGTAGGACGTCGAGTTGCTATTTTTGACGTGATTTTCAAATTGGTATAAATCCGTTTCTCAATTCTTCAGTTAACGGTGTTTTCTAATTGTTTCTGATCAGAAAAGTCCATTAATCTTCGTTTAGCTTAACCTCATTGTAACTTATACATTACAAGTTATAAAAATGTATATTTCATGATGTAAGAAACCGTCAATCGGAGAAGAATTTGTTTACATAATTTCCGTCGGCAAAACACAAGTAGAAAAAGGTTTTCGTGTACAAACAAAGCGGTAATCGGACCGGCACACAAAAATGACTTGTCAATTTAAAAGAACGACTTAACCCTAATATATAAATTTTAAAAAGTCTAGGTTTTAAATCAAATATATATGTACACGACTTTCTTTTTAAATCTATTTCATTTGTAACGGGAGATTTAAAGATTGAATTAATACGCTAAATTTTGCTATTCAATTTCGATTTGTTTTTAGTACTCAATTTATTCTTATGAATTATTCATAATTAGCTATAACAGTTATTAAGATGAAAGCAACAACATAGATGCATGTAGCTAGACAATTGTCAACTATTTCATTTAATTCATCGATTTTTGGCTAATTAATAATTTAAACAACATGAGTTAAAATTAATTTGTAAATATTCTTTAATTTTAATCCATCGGTTTTATGCTTGACAAAATCAATAAGTACCCGTCCTTTCAGAAAAGTAATATTTTCGAAATTAAATAACTTTTTAAAATATTTGCGTTGCCATGATATCAAAGCTATGCCAGAACAAATAAAGTCAATTGAAGTGTTTTTAAGTATAGTATCTGAACGTTAACAGCGACAATTAGAGATGAATGTCGAAAATTTCAAACGAGGGGTTTTAGTGTGCGGGAAATGGGGGAGAGGGCGTTTGCACTTTAACGTCGAAAACGAGGGTACATGTATGAATCATGCGATTACCCTGCTTACTCATTTCAACCAACGTGAATTCAATTATGGAAATATGAATACGAGTATAATTTGAAAGTAAATTAACAGTGTGACTAACTATTCGCGACAAATATTCTACAAATAATTAAATTAGAGGAAAAAATATAGCCTTTACGGTGTAAATATAATGCAGAATCGATGTTTTTGTCACATGGCCAACAAGCAGAGGTAGATCTTTTAACAGTAAATAGACGCTGTAACAACCGGTACTTCATTAAGACTTTGTTACGAAAAGCTCAGTCAGCTACAGCCTGACCAGCTGTGTGAAAATTTCCTCGTCGTTAGTTGACGATCATGGGTGGACTTAATTTGACATTTCTCGTTCCGGTGGGGTTGATATTCAATATATCCGTTCTGGAGTGTGCGTATCACAACTCAAACGTTATGCCAGATCTTGCCGAAACTAAGCAGACTTTTTATATCGCGCTAGAACTCTAACAAATAGGCTTCAGGAAGGTTATGTTGCTACAAGATTGAAGTCATCACAACATAAGTTTTATGGTCGTCATCATGAACTCGTGTATCCATCTGCACCATGAAAACTGATTTATTCAACGGTTTTTAGTTTTCCTTTCCCCGGTTGTCTATCCCGGACTTGACTTTTTATGAGCAACTCGGTGGGTTTTCTAGAAAAGAAGAGAACGCTTATCCTACCGGTGCGCCTGGTCCATGCTCCCAGTTTTTATTGGAGTCCGAGTTGCTCATTTGCTTTTGTTACTTTGTAAGTATGATTTTAGTTACTTTATATTCTTTATTGTGCATGTTTGTTCTCCACGTCTGGTCTTTGTCTCTGGATTACATTCTTTTGATTACTGCTATAACCTTGGTTCCCTTGATTACTCTTTCTTAAAAATTACATTTAACAAATATATCAACATATGATGTCTGTAACATAGACGGAGAGAGGGATCTCGCCTCATGCTTAAAAATGTTTGTTGATTATAAAGAAACCACTTGTGTTACCCTTTCCAGGATTGGAGCATATAAACTATTAGCTAAAGGTTATTAAGTACCAGTCCATATAAAATTCAGACAATGTCCACATTGAAGTGATTCAAGGTGAAGAAAAACCCACCGAACCATATCAAAATCTGTACTTTTGAGAAAATCATACATGAACATTTATCTCCCACTAAAATCAACCAAATTGAACAAAATCAAGAACGATAACCCTTGCAAAGTGCTAATTTCATGTACAATATATAAATTTTATCTCAAAAGCGCAACACCCAATGAAAGAGTTATTTAAGGGAACCAAGGTTATAGCGGTAATCAAAAGAATGTAATCCAGGGACAAAGACCAGACACGGAAAACAGACACACAACAAAGAACACAAAGCAACCAAAATCATACATACAAAGTAACAAAAGCAAATGAGCAACCCGGACTCCACTAAAAACTGGGAGCACGGACCAGGTGCACCGGTAGGGTAAGCGTCCTCTGCTTTTCTAGAAACACCCGCCGAGTTGCTCATAAAAAGTCAAGTCCGGGGTAGACAAACGAGGAAAGGAAAACTATGACCCGTTGAATAAATCAGTTTTCATGGTGCTGATGGATACACCATAACGATCCACGAGTTCATGATGACGACCATAAAACTTCTGTTGTGATGAATTCAATCTTGTAGCAACATAACCCTGTTCCAGAAGCCTATTTGTTAGAATTCTAGCGCGATACAAAAAGTATGCGTAGTTTCGGCAAGCTCTGACATAACATATGAGTTGTGACATGAACACCCCATACGCAGGAGCCGAAGGGATGTTGCCACAGACGAAAGGAAAGTTGACAATTCTGAATGAAAAGTCATCACGTTTGTCGTAAAGTTTGGTCAATAGTTTTCCTTTATCATCGATTTCTAAATGTAGGTCAAGATATGAGGCTGACTTCACAGTGTCTGTAGTATCCTTTATCTCAAGTTCTTTTGGGTAGATGCGATGTATCAAATCCCCGAAATTAGGATTGTTTAAAGATAATACGTCATCTATATAGCGGAAACTGAGATTGGAGGATCTAGCCAAACGATATTCTTTCTTTCTGATCAGAACAGCTATAAAGTCAGCCTCATAAGAGTGAAGGAATAGGTCAGCAAGTAAAGGAGCACAATTTGTTCCCATTGGAATGCCGATTGTTTGTTGAAAAACACGTCCACTACACTGGACAAATATGTTGTCGATTAAAAATTCCAGCATTTTGTAAACGTCTTCCTCTGTATATTTGGAAGACGATTTGGAATTATTTCTTACAAAGTATGAGGAATCTCTACCAAGAACTATACATTTGTATCTAGGTGTACCATATATTTTGGAAAAACAACGATGTATAATGTTTTTAAGTCGGGATCTTAACTGAGTATGGAGAATAGAAGTATACAGTGTTGAAAAATCGTAGGTTTTAATGCTATTGTATTCAGATAATATTCAGACCCTCTTTAACTATCACAGGTTGTGTTGTCTGTATCTGATTCAGAATATGAAATAAAACGAATTCAATGGGTTTTTGACATGCATGAATCACCTCCTGTCTGAATTTTATAAAGACTGATATTAAAGTTCTATAAAGTTTATTTTATTTCATAAACTTAAGTAAGGTATAATTATGTATACTTGCTAAATTCTCCCAAAGGAGCCCTTCAAAGCAAAGAATCATGGAAACGAATTACCCATGATTTTGTTTTCGAAAACCGGCAATCATCTACGCCTATCTTGTAAATATCCAAAAGGTTTACACAAATATTGCAAAAAGTGCATATGAGCAATCACTGTGAAACATGAAATCTCCGTCGACATCGGGGTCGTATGCTTCCACGAAAAATGGTCAAGATGGCAAATCGGTAAAGGATTTTAAAATCCCTTAAAAAGAGTCCTCGTACAAGTAAATATGTCTGCCAGGACTACACCGAAGATGAGCTTTCGGATTCAACCGATCCTTATGAAGAGCTGAGTTCAGACGGGGAGATTTCAGGATCGGATCAAGAAAATGCTACTTAAAGTTCTATAAAGTTTATTTTTGTGCTTTTCATACATTGTCAAGCCTGGGACACATAGGCAAGATGAGATCCATAATGATTACACTACTAGCGAGATCATTCACGAAAAGTTGTCATTCTTTTAGTCCTCGTGTTGTTTGCGTACATGACGGCTGGTTTCAAATCCAAACCTTAAAAAAACGAAAGGGCCTCTGTACAATAACATGGCGGATCCAAGATTTCAGGCTAGAGATATTTAATTATACATAGAATTTAACGCCAAGAGAAACGACGCAAGACAATTTTGGGGTAGTCTTTATGAAGAATCAAGATTTCATTTTGAAAAAAAAATCGAATTTCAAGGTGGTTACACCCGATACGCCCGTCTTTGGAACCGCGCCAAAATCATTGCATCAGATCTGTGTACAACATGAGTTGATATCTAAAATGTGTTTTAGGAGGTCAAGAGAGTTAAAATCGAACTAACGACTCTACGATCATTTATGTTTTGAAGCCTACATGTATATGTAGTTCCATATCGCACTAATTAAAACTGAAAGGAACAAAATTCAGGGGCGAATCCAGAGATTTTGAAAGAGGGTCCAGACTATTTTTGCCAAAAATTTGCATGGACAAAACTTTCCAAAAACTCCAGGTCCCTATGGAATTTCACCGGAATTCGTAATGTACACACAAGGAAATGAAAAATGACAACGAAAAAAACGGAGAGCAAAGAGAAGGTGCCCAGAGAACGCAATGTCAGAAATGGACTACTACTTTCTGTTGTTTAGAAGTATTCCTAGAAACGCAATCAACAGATTAAATCATAATAATCATTCGGTGTATTTTAATTAATTACTATATATCAATGGTAGTGTGGCCAGTGTTGAATCAGATCGTAAAGTTTTTGACCAGGGCAGGCAGTTTGCCCGACATCTCTATGGCCTTTTAAAATATAATTAGGTTTAATTTTATGCAAATTAAGCCCACACTGAATCAGTTGTTTGACGGCGTTAAGGGCAGCATCATTCGGGACGTGGTCTTGAAAGTTTCCGATGATACAGACTCCTGAAAACAAAGTGCATTGGTTAGTTTACAAAATAGAGTTATACAAGATAATACTCATACGTACTGTAAAGTGTTAAAAGGGATATTTCATAGAGTATTATATTCACCTTATACAACCCAGCTAACTTATAATTCTGACTATGAAGAAATAATCTCAATCACGTGGGGCACACCAAATAACCTGCGAAGCAGGTTACATGCATTTTAAAGTGTTCACCGCGGACCTTGAGATTATTTCAAATAGACCAAAAAATATAACAGTCATTTCTTATAATTCAACGAGTAAATCATTAAAAAAAGTTTGATGACCTCACAAGCACAAAATTTGGTCTATGAGATGCTATAATCCGAATTTTTTTATCCAATCAGAAACCGTGTTACGTCTGAATCAAATTATTACACAATAAAACAAACTAAAAAATAACTACATCTTGCATATGAACTGTCTACAATTGTACGTCTACACTGTATTTGCATACTATTTAATTCGTGATTTTTTTTTTCATTTGCGGATCTTCATTAGAGTTCTTTTAATGCACATAACAGAATTGTACAGTCATGTGACAGATCCATGATTTTTTAAAAATAAGAGTCTGCCAATGGAATAACCAGAAACGCACGGGTTCTTTAAAAGTTGAGACACTTTAAAAAAAAAAAAAACATTGAAAAAGCTACATATTGGGGGAGCCTTCGATCGGACAAGTCGCAACAGTGTCAGATCCATTATGACGAAAGTGACTGTATGGATATATACGAAGTATATATTTGTGTACTATAAAGAAGTATTATACAAGCAATAATACATACCAAGACCGTCATAATTATGACCGAGAGTATGGGCTCCTACGGCGTCCCAGCCCCGGGCCTCGTACACGTTTCCATCCTCACCAACAACAAAACTATAACCAATATCGTCCCATTCTTAAATGACAGAAAACGATGCTAAAAATCACCTCGTTTGCAATTATGATGCTAAAAATAAAACGGTTGCAATGGTAAGAAACATTAACATTAGGTCTAAATTCTTGTAAACCATGTTGAAGGACTACGTACGATAAGATACACATTGAAAACATGCAATATTCCAAAAATGCTAACTTTCGAAACCTCTGTTAGAAAATTCGTAGATTTGCACAATTAAGTACATCACAGTTTTAATTATTGAATGAGTGTGGTTGACCAAGCCCTTTGATTCGTTTAATCTTCTAAACATCAGAGCAATACTCCTCATTTCCCATTTCTAGTCATACAGGGGGCAAAATATAAGCCTTACTGTACCTTGTCTTCTGAATCATGTTATTCATTATTTTTGTTATTATAATTTGACCTCTTCCTGTTGCTTATGATAGAAACAGCAACTTTTAAACCTTAGTCATATCACAGTGATGGACGCAAGAGGAGTGCAAGGGGTTGCCCCCTAGCTCCTTTTTATTGGAATATTTGTCATTTTCATTTGTAAAATTGACAGACAATGGCAAATAATGTCCTAGCATCCTCCTTTTTCTGAGGAACCCCGGATGGCACCCCTTTTTTTCAAAGTGTTAGGATCCGCCCTTGTTGTATACTATTGAAATATAAGTGGACGCGCTTAACATGATTGAATGTATACGAAAAAGTCGCCAAAGAACAGTATACACCAATTCAACACATACATTTATTACTTTTTGGAATTAAAGAAAAATAAGATGGCTATCACGAAACTGAAGTTCCGCATTTCAATAACCACAATCAATAATCAGTGGAATTGTAATTTGTATTGAATATCATGTTTGGTTGTTTTTACCCCCTCCTGATGCAAAGCCGTTGTGCACTTCCTATTCCAGACTTTTGGAGTTTTATATATGGTTTCTATGGAGGAGAGTACGGTGTCTCAATCTGAACTTTGCTCAAAGTTCATGTCTGTACTACTCTTCCAGTGACGGAGCTGCAGGTTGTGCGGGGGGTTCGTACCCCTTTTTTATTGGAAAGTTTGTCATTTACATGTGTAAAATTGACAAATAAAGGGAAATAATGTCCTAGGATCGCCCCTTTTCTGAAAAACCCCGGCTGATAGCCCTCCAGTGTCTGGATCCTCCCCGGTCTCCACGTGGCTGTCTTTGATTTGCAATTACTTGTATACACCTTAATGATGATGATATGATAATAATAATAATAATAATAATAATAATAATAATAATAATAATAAGTAATTATAGTTTTATGATAATAATGATAATAATAATAATAATAATAAGTAATTATAGTTTTATGATACCTGACCTTTACCATTTTACTCACTATGGCCATCCATGTGCCAGTTCTGGTAAGCTTGTACTTTATCAATGCATGCTGATTTTGTGTAGCATCCACCAGAGGCTCCATGATGGATGAACACGTACGTCGGAAGTTGTGTCAATTTTTCATTTGGGTTAGTTGGTGGACGTGCTCCCCATTCAGCGCGGGAAATGATCTTAGGGCATCCTGGTGTAGTTTTTGTGTGGCCAGAGTCGGAATTAGCTGTCGCGTTGTTCATTGACATTGCATCTGTATGAAGAAGTTTTTCATTTTTAAGAAAGGGAAGTGTAGAATGACGGTACATGTATTCCTTACTTGCGGAGCTCGGGATGCAACCATATTTTATCCAGTTTTAAATTTGCAGAGTTACCTCCCGTAAGACCAGGTATAATTTCGAAGTTTCTCTAACCGATGTTCGGATTCGGGTGCAGAAAAAAGAGGTAACTCGAAAGAAAATGGAATCCCCAGCAGACAAACACAACGGTGATTCTAAAATTTACAGGTTGTTTCATTTTGTTGGTAGGTTACATAAGGGTGATATTCATTTGTATCCCGGGTAAAGAAAATTTATGACAGGGTCAGTGGAACGAGAAATTCCCTTTTGACTTTCGAGATTTTCTAAAGTATCGTCGATATCGGATGGAAAACCTTACGTGTTCTGAATAGACACCTGCTCCAAAGGGAGACAAATGTTGACAAAATGTTGGTCCGCAAGTCGGGAATATGGTATAAAGATAAGTTCGATAAATTGATGTGTGATTTTCCCTGGAATATATGCAATTGTTTGATATATTAAGCTATCGCAGGGATCACAATCTGAGACAGCTATAACCTTTAAGAGGACGAATGTGAATATATTGATATTTTTTACAAATAATGACTTTCAAAGTTCGACATCGAGTATAGGATTTAATTGTCTTCATATAATTTGACATCACTTTAAGATGTGAGCTATAAACAGATAAATATTTGTTTTTGTTAAAGATACGAAACTACACGTACTTACATTTAAGATCACTCTTTAAAAAAAACATTTTTCACTGACCTCTCAGTTCTAAAAGTATTGCATGGTTATTCGTAATTCTGAAGGATTTCAAACAAAACAATTATGTTTGTAAGAGATATTGATTGAATCCCTTAATATCTGCTTTTGCATGATTCTTAGGTGGAGCTTTGCTTAACATATTTTAAGATATTGTGTGTAAACATTAACACGTATTAATCTTATTAGATATAGGCATTTAAATATCTATTTTCAGCCCGTATAAAATACTAAAGTCTTACTTGAACAGTTTTTAAAAGTCAGCCATTTTGTTGCTGCCCACGCATTCTAAAAACAAAACAATACATACAGTAAAAGAAAACGGCAACAATTACTCTGCAATGCCAAATAATTGATTACATGCGTGGTAATATATGCAATTTCTGAGTAATAGAGACTGCACGATTTATTGGACAATTTACATTTTGTTTTGGAAGACCTTAGCATTTTGTATTTTTTTGATATTAAAATAACTTACTAATAAGTCAAATTTAAAAAAAAACGAAAGATGTTAAATATGGATAAACTTTAGATATGTGTAGTAGGTGGCTTTTGTACGGAGGTTAGCCTTTCCGTGATGTTTTTCAACTGAATAAAGTTTTTATACGTCTACTAACAAAGCCCTCACATGGCCATTGTAATCTAAATTTGCCCATGTAAAACCATTTGCCGTCTGTCTCCCGCCTTTGTCTGTGTAGCAGTCATCGGCCACCATTGTACCGAGAATTTTGTAACTTGTTCCTGCGCCTGCTCTGACGTGTAGATAATCGATCACACATGCACAAGGATCAGCAAAAGCAGAAGTCACAAGAGATAAAAGAAGAAGAGTAAGGAACCTGAAATTCGTTACGACATTTTTCATATTGAATGTCAAACAGGTAAACGCTTTTATCAAACAATTTGTTTCAATCTACGTCGTTGCTAATAATATTGCGCTTAACCAAGAACTGTCAAAAGTGGAGACTCGTTACACGTCATCATGCAATAGTAATGTACCAAATGTCTAAGCATTCCCGCCAATAGAAAGAGTAATCAAGGGAACCAAGGTTATAGTGGTAATCAAAAGAATGTAATCCAGGGACAAAGACCAGACATGGAAAACAGACAAACACAACAAAGAGCATAAAGTAACTAAAATCATACATACAAATTAACAAAAGCAAATGACCAACCGGTAGGGTAAGCGTCCTCTGATTTTCTAGAAACACCCGCCGAGTTGCTAATAAAAAGTCAAGTCCAGGATAGTCGAAAGAGGAAAGGAAAACTATGACACGTCGAACAAATTAGTTTTCATGGCGCAGATGGATACACCGCAGCGATCCACGAGTTCATGATGACGATCATAAAACTTCTATGGTGATGACTTCAATCTTGTAGCAACATAACGCTGTCCCAGAAGCCTATTTGTTAAACTTCTAGCGCGATACAAAAAGTCTGTGTAGTTTCGGCAAGCTCTGGCATAACGTATGAGCTGTGATATGAACACTCCATATGCAGGTACTGATGGGATGTTGCCACAGATGAAAGGAAAGTTGACAATTCTGAATGACACCACGTTGGTCGTAACGCTTGGTCAATAGCTTTCCTTTACCATCGAGTTCTAAGTGTAGGTCAAGATATGAGGCTGACCTCATAGTGTCCTTTATCTCAAGTTCTTTGGGGGTAGATGCGATGTACATGTATCAAATCCCCGAAATGAGTATTGTTTAAAGATAATACGTCATCTATATAGCGGAAACTAAGATTAAAGGATCTAGAAATTAAGAAATTAACGAGAAGTATAACGGACGGACGAACAAGATGGATGCGATAAAGTCCGGAATCTAATAAGTGGGGATATATTTGTATTCATTATGACAACATGAGATGGTATCACGATGCTAGGTGAACCCACATTTTTTTTGTTTTAGTTGGTGCAGTTAGATTCTTGTGCAAAATTTTAAATCGTTTGGTGCTTTGCGATTTGGTCTTCGTGTGTGGCCCCTTTGTTGTTTATATGTTTACATGTATCTACATGCACAGATTTCCCCTCGTTTGAACCGTTAGGTCAAAATTGCTTGACATTTCCAGAACCAGCCGTCCTTTTACACATTAGCTAAATACGTCTGGTTATGTTTTAGAACAATTTTACCCCAGATCTGCCATGATGACTTGTGAAAATGTCTGCTGATTGAACTGTTAAAGAGTTCAACTTATCATAACAAAGTGAATGCTAATGACTATGACTATAGTCACCAATATACCTTTTTCTTATTCTTTTTTTTAACATTTTGAGCAAAAGGAAGTAACTCTCCAGTCCGACAGACTGGTTCACTGTCTGACTGGAGCAATAAACAGCAGTATACTTCAAATTCAAACAGCTACAGAAAGTACTTGGGTACTTTTAAATAACTTATTTCAAACCATTCAGCTACTTAGCAAACTGAAAATAGTTTAAGTTTTAAAGAAAAATGTTTACTGCTCTTGACCGCCAACCAGGTTGTGTAGGTTGGTTACGTCCCTTTGAAAAAAAAAACTTGCGAACATGGATTGAATGCCGTAAATATAAAATATGACTTAAACCGAGAACGATTATTAATATTTTTCATAGAGACTAATACGTTTCTACAAAGATTAAACCGAAATTTTAACAAAACTTACATGTTGACTGAGACCTTCTATTCCGGAAGTTTTTATAGTGGTGCGATCTCAGATAACCTACGATTGGAAATCTAAATATAGTTCCTTATCAAAAATTAATTTCGGTTGGTTATGACATTATTTGATTTACCTGTGTTATTAAAAATCGTCACTTTCCTCTAGTCTTTTGAAACTTAAAGATAGGATTTGGCGTTTTTTTTCATGAATTTCGACAAAAAGGTTTAACAACCCAAAAAGAACACATTTGGGCAAAGGACAAAATCATTGTCGATCCTTATAAACCATGGGACAATATGAAGAAAAATTTTAAGTGCAAAAAGAGCAAAAACGATATCGTGTCACCGTGGCAAGCGGTGACAAAACGCTCACCAACTACATTTTGACCCGAAATCATGCCAGTAAATGTAGACGACTAACCGCAATAAGAACTCCCCAGCCTTCCTACTACACAAAAGAAAATCCTTGGAGGCACTAACAATATACTATTCCTGTAAGAAATTTTTACCATTCCTTTTTATCCTAACTCCTCGTTTCGCGCCAAAATTCTTGACAGAGTTATTGTTCTAGATTTCTAGTGATGTCTAACCAAATTTTTTAGCGCCACCTGGTTGATAAAGCTACTTTGAGTCGCGTATGACTAAAATTCTGGCATTTTTTAGAGAAGAAATTCTTCTTTCTGCATCCAATGTCTGTTTTAGTGTAGCAGAAACGGCAGAGTAGTTCCGATCGTGACTAACCAAAGAGAACCGCGCCCAGTCACGATTCAATGATTTTCTTTCAATTCAACATTTTCTCACAGGCGCTTGGGGACAATTTGTGGTTTTTCGGTATTTTTCCTGTCTGACCTGTTTTTAGCTTGTTTTACCATCTCTGACATTTTCCCTCTATCATATATTAGAGACAGAGGGAAAATGTCCGAGGTGGTAAAACAGCTTAAAACAGGTCAGACATGCGTATAATGGCCAAATAGGAGGGAACACTATTAAATATGTGGTTTCGAGGAAAAATACCGAGAAACCACAAATTGTCCCCACGCTCATGTGCATTTTCTATTTAAAAAAAAACGTGAGGAATACCAAAAAGATGGCAGAGGGTGAACAAGTCAGGCACAATAAAAGGAGTTAAAAAGTGTACACATAATCTACATATACCAGCACTAAACTATCTCCAACCCAACCGATCTAAACCTATGAGAATAACACAGTAAATATTGCTTTCATGCATACGAGACCAATTCAAGCTATCATCTTTTAAATAGGGGAATGACAATCCTTATATTAACCAGTTCTTCTATTTGAAATGGACTCTTTTCCCCTTTTTACTATACCTGTATGAAGTACATGTTCTGATCGAACAATACAAAAAAAATGATTACTATTGAATACTAAGGCAATTGTCGAAAGAGAGAGTAATAATATTCAGATCAAACACCGGAAAAGAAAAAACGTAAATATATCTCTGACGACGAATCTCGCCAGATTTTAAAGCGTGATAACTTTTCCCACTCTATTAGGCTTGTAAAGTATCAATACATATTGCAATATAAGCAATTTGCTACCACTACATGTTTGAAAATCAAACTTTTTCGGTAATCTTTTTGGAACTATTTTCAAATGTATGAACTATTAAACTTCCTTTTATAGACCACGTAATTTTACAAACTTTTTTTAACTTGTGTCAGTTATTTTCTGAAGGTGCATTAAGTTCAAGAAACTATACTGTGAAATATATTTATTAAATCACCGATGGTAGTGCGGCCAGTGCTGGATCAGGTCGTAAAGTTTCTGCCCAGGGCAGGCAGTTGCCCTTACGTCCCTGTGGCCTTTTAATACATAGTTAGGTTTGATTTTATGCAGGTTCAGTCCACACTGGATAAGCTGTTTGACGGCGTTTAGGGCAGCATTGTTGGGAGCGTGATCTTGAAAGTTACCAATAATACAGATACCTATCAATATAAACGAGTAAAGTACATGGAAGGATACTAGCCACTAGCTACCGAAATCTTGAAAAGGTTCCAAAAGGGGTTTCCAACTACATGTAAGAAAGTTTAAAGGAGGATACATTCCCGGCTATTTTCATGTTCAATTTTTGTAATGATGTAAAAAAAGTAGGCATACATGATAATGTAGTAAACATATATTTACATTAAATAACACCAAACAATTTACCGATACATGTAGTTATCGATCATCTACACATTAATCAAGCAACATGATTTTAATGTGTAGCCCATTTTGGATATCCCGCAAAAATTATACGTAAACAGTACGTACATTCTACACAGCCAAAGTATGTTCGGTTTATACGGGTTATCGGTTTATACAGGTGTTCGGTTTATATGTGTGTTCGGTTTATACAGATGTTCGGTTTATGTGGGTGTTCGGTTTATACAGATGTTCGGTTTACAAAGCTTCGATACACATTTAAACTGATATGAAGGGTGTTAAAAGTCTCTGGTTTCGGCAAGTTTTCGAATTATCTAGGGTGTTTGGTTATGACAGGTTTTCGGATTTTGTTCATGGTTCAGTTAAGACACGTTTCACTTCATATTATGTGATGGGGAATGAGTACTGGGGGAGTAATGTTTGAGGATGAGGATTTCGCTTGGCGTGGGGATTTTGAAAGCGGAGAGGGAGGGTATTTTATTAGATTAAAACATAAAAATGTTGAAGAATTTAAAAATAAAAAGTTTGGGGAATGAGACAATTGGGATTGGGGGGGATGGTATATAGTGTATACGAAAAGCAAATACTATTAAAGAGCTGTACTGTACATACCGAGACCGTCATGATTATGTCCTAGAGTATGAGCCCCTACGGCGTCCCAGCCGCGAGCCTCGTACACATTTCCGTCCTCACCAACCACAAAACTGTATTCTATGTCACTATATTCTGGAATGTAGAAAACAGTTAAGGAGCAAGTTAAAATGACCATCTGTTTAAGGACCCACTGAATTTGACACGTACCAGAATTTACTCACTTACAATGTGATGGCTGTTGGTGGCGGAGTAGGGCATGCATACCGTACCGGAGCACTCCCGGTTCAATTTGGGAGCTCATAATTCAAGTGCTTCATTTTATTTGTCAGTTGTATTGTTCTCATCTTCAGTTTTATATAATGTATTTATATTGAATTCTGTTGGTTTAGTTTCTTTTTTCACGTTTTAGACATTTTCTTCGATTTTTTCTTTCCTACTCTGTTTACTTCTTTGTTTTTCTGCTTAATGTATTCAATAGTTGCTTACATGTATCACATTGTAGGATAAAGAATGATTAATATAAAGTGTTCAAGGAAATTATTTAAAAAAAAATGACACGCTTTGTTCTGAAGGGGGAGCGGGGGCTGGCTAACTTTTGGGGGACAGAATATTTGTTTTTGGATTTTGGAAATTTGTTTAACATTAGGGCAAAACTATTTATTTGTATTTCATTCTATGAGGTACCTAGACTATTGGGTCAGAAAATTAATTTAAGTTAATTTAATTTATTTAAAACAGCATAGGACACATATAACGCTTGTAAATAAATTATATATAGATGAACAGGAACTTTTCATTTACATTAAAAAATATACCGAAAAAAAAAAAACGATGATAGAGGACGCAAGTTTCTTACGACGTACAAAGAAGTCATTCTTACGAAGAGGGAGGGTTACGAAACCAAGTAACACATTTAAATACTTGTATGGAATCTTTAGCCGCTTTCAAACTTGTTCATGACACTTTCGGTGATATACAAATACTAACTGTGGCCATCCATGTGCCAGTTCTGGTATCCTCGAACTTTATCGATGCATGCTGCTTTTGTATGACAACCACCAGAGGCTCCATGATGGATGAACACGTATGTCGGAAGTTGGGCTAGTTTCGCATGCGGACGAGTTGGTGCACGTGCTCCCCATTCCGCGCGGGAAACGATGTGAGGGCACCCTGTAGTAGTACTTGTGTGACCGGTGTTGGAATGAGCTAAACAAAAAAAAATTTTAAGATAAACTCACATATTTAATGCAAACCAGATCCGTATACCGACAAATCCAAAATCACTCGCACTTAGTGACATAAAAAAGGCATGTTCAATAAGAGCATCCACTGGGTATCCAGATATACATTGCACTTATACACGTACTTATAATTTCAATTATATACCATTTATGGGCTTGGCTTTTATATAGATCGCCACCGTTTCCCCTTAATACACATTATGCGATTACAGTAGAGAAATGACATACAATGTATGCCAGATTTCTAAACTATATGAACTTACTTGCACAAGTTTTAAAAGTTAGCCATTTGGTTGCTGCCCATGCGTTCTGAAAATACGTAAAGAGTAAGGTAAAGACAGGATTAAGGCTTAACAATTATTGTAGAAATAAATAATAAATTAAAATTGACGTCATCATAATGGTAATCAATATGAATGTAACCTTTGAGCTTAGAAGCATTCTGTCTCACAGAAAGTTAATAGGTATTACACTGGGGATTATCTTTACTAGTTCTGACGAAAATTCTGCCATTTGTCGCAATTTTGACCTCCCAAAATTCATATATACCATATCAGTAATGAATTTTGGGTGGGGGTCAAAATTGCGAAAAATGAGAAAATTTTCAACAGAATTCGCTATTAATTGTTAGAAATGATGAATTTTCGTTTTTTTAAATAAATAAAATAAGACAGACAAAACGTATAAAATACTCTGACATTGATTTTACTCGTGGGCATCAATATTCGTGAATGCCGAAATGTCGTAACTTTGTGAATTGGACAACAGCTTCAAAGTTTGTCTATGTAAATTGTATAATAAAAGCTAGGCGCGGAACTAGAGATTTGTGAAAAGAGGGAGGGATAACTTTCTATAACTTATTTCCATTTCCTCATTTAGCCCTAAAGTTTACCAAAGTTAACAAAATTTTCCGCCAAAAACAAGGGGTAGGTCAGTTCGTTTTTTAGGTGATCTAGAAGTACCACGACGATTTATACTCCATGAACAATAGATATATATATTCTACATTTAAAACAGTAAAATCCATACATGACCATTGTAATCAATATTTGCCCAGGTATATCCATTTGCCGTATGTCTCCCACCTTTATCTGTGTGACATTCACCGGGATACATTGTACCAAGAAGCCTGTAAGAAGTTCCTGCACCAGTTCTAATGTGCAGACTGTCGGTTGAACATGCGCATTGAGCAGCAAAAGCAGCACGCACCAAAAATGAAGTTAACAGAATAAAGTACCTAAAATTCGTTTGAATCCTTGTGTAAATACATTGCTGTCTATGAATCAGACAAAATGTGTGTAAGGCGTGGCACATTAAGAAAAAACACTGAGCTCTATTAACAAAAATTGAAGTATTTAAACCTCATTACCTCCAGAATTAACCATCAAAGTGTTAGTAAAATTTGCCTTTTTAAGATATTAAAAGGTCAAATTTAGTTAAAATCCAGTATGAACACCAGACAATTTAAATTTGCAAAACACTAAATTGCAAATCTTGTGCCGCTTTTTCTTCAACCTACCATGTCATGTGAGTAACCATTGGATGCAGATTTGCATGGGATTTAATAAAATGCATTTTGTTTTACAATATTTACTAAAATAAATTTGTAGTTACAATTTGAAATTCATGGGATTTTCATAGAATCCCATGGGATTTTTTTTCTCCCATGGGATTTTAATTTCTCCCATGAGATTTTTTTCTCCCATGGGATATCTTGTGTTAAAATACAATGATAGTCATAGAGAGTGTATGCCTTACATATTCACTTAGTGCATTTTTCTTCTGTGCAGTATGAATAAAAAAGCTGAATGACTAAAAGAGAGAGGTTTTTTGTATTGTTTTGGGATGTTTTTGAAGTTTTTAATCTTTTATAGCTTTGAAATGAAATCACTTTGAAAATTCACTGATCAACCACAAATGTAAAACAATGAAATAGAAAAAAAATATTCAGACACTCTGACTATAAATATGCTGTGTAAGATTATAAACTTAGAATGCTGTATGAGCAGTACTTTTATCTTAGTATTTAAATAAATTATAAAAATTCTAATGGAAGTCTAAATTCAGGTCCATAATCAGCTTTTTGGCACTTCTTTTTCTTCTTGGTCAGCTTCAACCCATGAAACATGCTTCCTTTCTCGTCTGTAGAATAAAACAAGTAAAAATCTTTATGCAAACAAAATATATAAAATATTTTACAATACCATTTTATTTGTAATTAAAGTGATCTTATTTTTTCTTACTTGATATATGTTAATTTCTAATATCAACAGCTGAAATTACTTGCAATCAGACATCTAAAAGATAACATGAACAGACAAACAGACACGAAGATAAAGTGCTTTCTATATAAGTTGGTGGCAGCACTTTTGATTTTTTGTGCAAAGTATGAAGAACAGATGGACAGACACCAGTATGCCATAATATGTCCCGTCTCAAAAAGCAGGAGTACAAAAATTCTGGAGAACAGTGTATACCTGATATGATTAGCTATCAAGTTTGCATATACTGAATTAGTCATTCACCATAGAGGCAAGCAGGTGGCTGGTCCCTGAAATGGTGAAAAACAATTCTGTACCTTTCAATTTAGTTGAATTAATTTTCATTGCAAGCATCCTTAAAGCAGTTATCTTGTAATGCACATAAGTAACATTCAATGTTAAGTCCAACATGCTGGGGGTAAGTTTAATCAAAATTAATTAAGAGATTGTGGAGAAAGCTGTCGTTGAACTTTCAAAAAATGTAACAAGTTTAGTGTAGTCTGAGTTGCTCATTTGCTTTTGTTACTTTGTGTGTATGATTTTAGTTACTTTATGTTCTTTTTTTTAATTAATGTTCAGAAATAAGAGCAAAAAGTGGTGCCAAAAAAAAATATTCCAATTGTTTAAAATATGACAGTACTAAGTCCACTGATGAAAGTCCATGAGAAGAAAAAATGAAATCAGTACAACTTATATGCCATATATATACAATTTCCGAATCGTAACACAATTTCTCTTCAAACACAAGAAATCTTACACCCCAATTCCCACTAATGAAAACTTGCATCCAATCTTCAGTTTGTGATGGACAGGTTGAAAAACTCTGTACTACATTTGGGTCTAGAAGCACTGAATCTATTATGGTTTCAAATGATCATATCTATATTGTTAATTTCAAATTAAAAGCCTTTCTGAATAGTTAATACAGAAGATTAACAACATAAACAAGTTACATTTGTACCCATAACTATCCATATCTACATTTCAACAAAAAAAAAAACATTTGTACTGTATCTTATGTGAGAAAGTACCTACCTGCCTGCACAGATAAACTTATGGAACATATACAAAATGTATTATTCCAGCATTCAAAAATGGTCATTGCTTATACTGTTTTACTCAAATTTTTCACTCGATATTTATTCCATCACTTGTAGAAGAATTACCATGGCAGTACATAAATAAAAATCATTGCTTAAAATATGCAAACTATAAAGTTTGACTCGGCCACATTTGCCCAAAAAATGGCAAAATATTGAAAAAAAAAAATTCCAACAAAAAAGGGGGGTCTAATCATGACCATACCCTTTGAAAAACCATCATGTTTACACGATTTTAGTAAACATTATCTGGAAGTGAGACCTGCTCTTGTTGTCCAGTACATGCAGCCCCACTTGTAGTAGTAAAATGGTTATGACTGAGTGATCCTTCAACTCGCGTTTAGTAAACGACAGTATCGAATACTCGGGAATGAATGGTACTAACCTGTTTCTATTTTGGAAAGAACGAGTTTAAAATATTAATTGCATCCAAGATTTTGAAAGCAGCGAAAGTTCTTATTCTCGCGTGCTGCTTATTCTCATGCGAAGAGTTTCTCAATGAGTTTGGAAATACAGGGGAAAGAAACGAATTATGGTGTAATGTGACAAGTTATGATTTGACCACGGACCGAAAGGTAACAACACATGGAAACGTTCTATGGTGCACCGGTGTCATCCTGGTTTGCATACATTTAATTACCATACTAATTAAATAGTTAAATAAACAAAAAAGACAATGGGTTCATACACCTTGAGGACCTATAGTTTGTTTTAAATATGTACAATGAAATGCATAGTATTTTTTTTTTACCTGCAGAAAATATATGTTGGCATTCTGTTGAGTTTTGTTTTAGTATTGATTGCGTGTTTTATTTAATGTGTACATTTGTCCCTCATTTCTAATAGTCCTATAAAAAATAAGTAAAACATTATTTTTTAATAAATATTTTAATAACAAAATCAACAACACAAGATAAGGGACAAGACAATTCATCTTCAGATAGCTTGAATCACAACAAATAAAATAAATAATTTGCATATACTAAGAATACATATACAACATTTAAGACCCATTGTATCAGTTGCAGCATTAAAATAAATATAAAATCAGGTTAAATTATCAGAAATGACAAAGCATGAAATATATTACAATGTTTGTATTGTATAAAAGTTCACTAATTAAGATGTAGTAAGTGAGAAGCGGCTTCTGCGTAGTCTATCACAGTCATAATTCGCTGCTGATATCTGTCTTTGAGTTGCTGTAGTTGTGTGTTGATGTGTTGGTAAACTGGTGTAGTGGAAGAAACATCCTTTGATGGTCACACCTGGAAATACAGTAGTGGCGGCATTATTGGTGGCAATCTCGTAGTCGATGAATACAGTCTGAGGTTGAAGTACAATGTTGAGTTGGCGAGATATCTCTTTGATGTGGCTGTAGAATCTGATGTAGGTTGTCTGGTCTTTGCCTGGTAGTAAGCCAAATACTAGTGGAAACATGGAACCGTCGATCATAGCATGGATAGTGTATAGTTGATGAAACAGTATGGTTTAATCCTGGTAGTTGAAAATATAAGCATACGTGGGTGAATGTTGTCATCAGGCAGTAGAAATTGTTCCCCAGCAGTAGTTGTACACCATTTGTCTTGGAGGTTGATGTCTATGGTAGTTTTTGGTAATGCGGGTCTGGTCAGTGATCTCTGGTGGTAAAGTGAAGTTTTAATTGAGTAATATGTAGGTAGCTGTTCTACCATCTGCCTGGTATCGTCGTTCCACTCTGGTGTGCGTAGTTTCACTGCTTCCTCCTCGTAGATTGTTGGTACTGGTGTGACCTCGGATTTAGATCAGTCTTTCATTGTCTGTATTACCCTCATGACATCAATTTTGGATTGGTTGCTTGGGTGGTTGTGTTGGTATCCACGTTTGACCAGATGGCCATCATGCGTGTTGACTGTAGCAGGACATGTGTTGATGACACATTGCCAATATATGCATGTGTTGCGTTGACTTCTGATGCTGTAGCGATACCCATCTAAGACTAAGCTGTCTTTGCCAAACTTGTTTTTAACAAATTCAAGTGCTCGTAGTTGTGCGAATGCCATTTTTACTTGGAAGCTTAACATTAAGGAATGTAATAAATTTCAACAGACATTAATTAAGGATAAACTATAAAACTAACTTTACAGTTTTAATTTTTTTTATTTCATTAAGTTCATAATTTATTATGTAAATAATTGTATTTTTGTACTATAATCCCAATATTGACAACATGTACTAAAATAAAATATTAAATCATGAAATATTTCATTTAAAACATCATCAAGTTTATTTTGATATTCTCATAACAATATCTTAAGATTTTAAGTACAATTCTTCAGGTAAAATACAGGTGCAATTAAGGTGACCAATAAAGAACAGACTATAATGATTAAAACAACAATTTCGTCTTTGTTTATTTAAACCTGTAATTAAATGTATGCAAACCAGGATTAAACCGGTGCACCACATTTCACACTCCTAGTTTTTTAATCGTAAGTACATTTTTTATCAGGCTTTCTAAAAATCAGACAGCACGTCAAAAACCAACCCAATTTAATTTTATTTCTTGTTTAGAGACAGTTACTGATCACATAACCAGTCTTAGTTTTTTATTTGTTTGTTGCGCTAAATAGAGAAAAAATATGTACAAAAATGTAGATTGTAAATGAAATTTGCACAGAAGCATCGTTTGTTTGGTAGGTTTTTCTTCACCGTGAATTACTTTTTATCCAACATGAATCACTTCTCCATTAGCAGTGTCTGAATTTTATGTTGACTGGTATTTAACATTTGATCTAAACGGAACCTTTCAGGGCTCTCCTAATTGTTATTTGTACAAATTTGTTGTTGAATTTGTACCAAGTCTTCAAAAATATTTAAAAAACGGACTTATTACAAAAAAATGCTTTACTAGATGTAAACTAAGATAATCATCACATTCCTTGTTTGTTGAAACTGGGCGTTACTATGGTATAGGGATGTCAAATAGATAGTGTGCTTTGTGCACAATGAAAAGTGTCGAGGATGAATTTCATTTTGTATCGAGTTGTGACGCCAGTATGTCTAGCCTTATTATTTTAGAAGCCCCTCCTCTTTCAAAATATAGTACATGCATATATTTCAAAATCACTGGAAATTTCAATGTGATGCGTAAAATATGTAGGTTCCTTTTCCATGCATTTACAGTCTTAACTTAATTACTTTAATTATGATTGTGTATTTGCAATTGTAACGTATAATATCCTCTGTTCAGTTTTTAGAATACTGGGATGGTTCATTCTCACTTAGCCAACATTTTGAAAATTGATAGTCTCATCTGGCCAACATAGGTAATTGGGGTGTTAAAATAACATTTAGAAATATTGTTTTTATAACTGTTTTATTGAGGCCACCCAAAGGGCTACATTTATGTTGGGTAAAATAAAAAAAAATTATTAATGATATATTTTTAAAAGTATTTATAAAATAACACAAAACATTTTTTTATTATCTTTAAAAAAAATATATAAATATATATATTTCAAATATAAAAATAAAAAAATATGTTTAATTTTTAAATTCTGTAAATAAAATTTAATAAAATGAAATGACTGCTATTCTTAATTGAGAATAATTATTATTAATTGATATTAATTAATATAAATTAAAATAATTAAAGATAAGATATGTTCAGCTTGCACCACTCTACTTGACAGATGCATACTCACTATAGCTTGGGATGCTATGGAAGAGTATATAAATGTGGGGCCAACTAGCAGATTTATCATTTCAGTTCTCATGGCTAACGCTCAAGTACACGTAGACTTTCTTGAAAATGGCCGCGGTGGTCATTATTTGCTTCATAATGGTTACAAATATTCAATAAAAACTAGACGCAACGACCGTTGCTACTGGAGATGCGTCTCACGTCAATGTCCTGCTACTCTGACAACACTAGATAATGTTCCTGTTACCATAAACAACAACCACAACCATGACTCAGATAACATTGGTTTAGCAGCAGCAGCCTTTATTAATAAAGTAAAAAAGCGTGGCAGGGAAGAGGTGTCACCAATACCTTCCATTTTTGATGAGGAGCTTGGTAGTCTTCGTAATAATGAGTTTGACGATGATGTCAATGAGATGATAGAGAAAATTCCGACGTTTGAAAGTTGTAAAGCTGCACTCTACAGAAGCCGTTCTAAGGTGCTTCCAAAGCTACCAAAAACTCAGGCTGATATGGACCTCGATGAAAACTTCAAAAACACACCAGCCGGTGATCGCTTTCTTCTAATAGACAACACCAACAACCAACATCAGCGAATGTTAGTGTTTGCTACAGACAACAACTTGGAACTGTTATGCAACTCACAAACAGTGTTTTGGTGATGGCACATTTTATTCATGTCCTGGGATGTTCTATCAGCTATATACATTAAATGTAATAACATGCAGACAATTTTTTTATATGAATATAGTGCTGATTATAAAAAAATACCATTGCTTTAATATAAAAATATGTTGTTATGTGTTATTGCTTGAAATTGTGATTTGATCAATTATTATTTCTGAAATAAAAAAATATAAATATATATATATTTATTACTTTTTTCTATCAAACCCCTGCATATTATAAAAAAACCTCGAGAAATTGACACATTTACCTTGAATAATTATTATAGTCCCCATGGAAGAGGCCCCAATCAATTAAATAATTGCAGTAAAAACAATTGCAAAGTCTCACCTAGCCTACATGAATTTAATTACCTGTAGGTACCTGAAATACAAAATGTTGGCTAAGTGAGAAGACACCACTGGGATATGTACTGTTGTTTGTTGTAACATTATACTGGTGAGCATGATTGCCTTACTTAACTTATACAGATATTGATTTGAATTGATCTTTAAAATGAATTTTAAAAATCAAAATCTGCAGTCAAAATGTATACGTAAAACTCAAATTTTCGTTTATTACGAGAAAATGACTACAGATATTAACAGCTCGATATTCCGTTTTACTGCTAATTAAGTACAATATACAGGAAGTGGTCGGTTTAGCTGGGGGCACCTATAACCTAAGTAATAAATACATCCCGTAATATGGCTTCGTACGTGTTTCGTGTGGCAGATCAAGAGATTTACAAAATAGGAGCTGACACAGGACCCTAAATTTACCCAAGAAAATTATGAAAATAATACATTCTATTCACTTTTGTCGAAAATATGTGAAGCAAATATTTGTTTGATTATTTCTTGTGCACAAATGTCACATTAAAAAATCAATTTATAAGGGGACAAAGGACAGCCGCCATAAAACCTGGTTTAATCCTCAATGTCTAAAGGAAATGCCTGTACCGAGTGACGATGACCATTGCAATGGTTGCAAACTTTCCGGTTGTACTTTGATAATACCATTTAAAGTTTATGCAGACTTTTCAATTTGACTCATATATGGAGTTTATCACTTCGATAACTTTGTTAATAACCATTCATTTGTTATGGACAAATATTCATTTTTGTCTCTCACCCTTTGTTTTACGGTAATATTCTACACATAGCACGGAAACCTCGATACTCGCCCAATAAGTAAACTAAACCGTTGAATAGGCTTATTCGTAAGGGATATAATGTTATGATATTCTTGGCAGATCTTTAAGGATGACATTTTTTTTTGTATTTCATTGATTCGTTCATGGAGTCTTTAAATAGAAATTGGACAACTATAGGAGAGTTCGCCAATCTCATTAGTGATGTCATATTCACTAATTTTCATATCACTAAGTGTCAAATTGGTTGGCAAATAAACAACGAAATAAACAATTAGCAAATTCATGATTAGAATCTCAATTTTCAAAACTTTATAACTTTGTTATTTTTATACCAAATTTTGGTTCGGTAAAATGTTTCATTTAGATAAAATAATTCATATTTTGTATGTAAATTTTTACTTAAAAAATAAATTTGAAATGATATTTATATGTAAACCTCTATTATCATTAAAAATTATTTTTAAATTTTTATGCTCACATAGTCTAATATCTCCGTGCAGGTCCGGGTGTTAAAAGAATAGGCCTGCAGCAGCGCTAAGCTTGTCGTAAATGGCGACTAAATAGTGCTCAGAACCCTAGTTGGGGGCTAGGGCGCTCTGCCCACAGAGCAACTGGGATGTGTGCCTCAGGTGGTGGAATGGGGTACCCCTGGCGTGTTACATGCTGGGGTTGTCAGGCTATAATACGGAAAACCTGACCGCAAACCATAGTGGTGCACCGTGTTGGGAAAGATGCCACGTTCCTCGCACGTTAAAGAACCCTACTGTGGTATTCTCCCGGAGTAGGAACCATAGGGCTCCGCCACAGGAGGCTAAATTGCCCGACCCTACCCATCTCTCCCTATTTCCGGTGGCAATCAAAATTTGTCGACCCCATTATCCTTGTGTCCCATCCCTTTTTCATTTCATCATCATTTCATGTTCATTTTATCATCAATTTCGTGTTCATCGTCTGAATATAGCTGAAATATTGCGGCTCGGACGTTAAACCCCAACAAACAAACAAACATAGTCTAATTACTGAATATTTATTTTAAAATTCCGTGGATAAAAAGAGTATTATTGGAAGTGTAGAGAACCAAAAGAATTTTTCAATTATCTTAAAAAACGAAAACGTTATGATGATATAAAGTTGATGCCCCATGCCACTCAAAGAATTTTTTGCCAACCAAATCCAAATCACAGGTAAGTGACGACATCACGAGAACTCTCCTTCATTTTAAAACAGTTTTTTGGCGTGACATGGGTTGTGTCCTTATTGTATGACGTGTGAAGCACTGTGGCTCAACCGTGCATGGGAAGAATTGAAATTGATTTTACATATGATAGGGACATCCAGACTTGGGACCGTAGAGTTATCCGGCCGGAGTTAATGTTCATTTAAAAGATTTTTCAATACTAGATCCAATACAAGGTAAATCTATCTAATTGTAGATTACATCTTTTTGGCATTTTTTGGGTATATATATTCTTAACTTCTATTTTATTTTCATATTTTTTATGAAATATTTGATATCACTACCTTTTTACAGGTAAACTGACACAATTAGTGCCAATCTTTTTAAGCGCAATTCAACCACGGGGAAATATGTTGGGACAATTAAACTAGTTTTTATCCAATTGCCGCAAAAGTTGAATCGAAAAACGCGCAATGTACACTTTCATTGAACTTCAACGTGTAGACACTTGGTAACCAATATGAACTGTACAAAATAGTATGTTCAGTGTACACCAGGTATAGATTGTACATATAGATTCCACCGTATAGTGTTTCGAAAAGTAGAATGGGTGAATCTTATTACACGTATGTACAATACAGTTTAATGCATATCATATAAATTGTAGCTATAACCAGAGGTAGGACAAACTTAAGAGCTTCAGTTTCCCTACATGTATGTAGGCGATTTTGAAATTATACAATTAAGGATTTTTACTGTAATGTTGGAATATACTAGTATACCTTTGTCATCATCTCATCTGTAAAAGCTTCTTGTATATAACAGGGACGCACTTTTGTACACTATATACACACGGATGATCAGAACTGCAAGGGAACGAACATCTTCTACTGCAATATTGGACAGGTAAACCCTGTCACCTGTTGAGTCACCTGTTCTGTCTGAGCCATAAAACAATTAAATTTTTTAAAAATTACCTTAGGGCAATTCTATTCGTCACCTGGCCTGTGTAGTGTGTATGTAAACTTAACCGAGATTTTGAAAGTGGGTTCTAAAAGGGATGGGGGTCTAGAAAAAAGGGGTGTGTCATAGTATAATATTTCCTCATTTTCACCAAAATTTTGCATGAAATTATCCACATTAATCCAATTATATCATTTTTAATACTTCTTTTCATGAATATAACAACCAAAGGATTTTGATAGGCTATTATAAAAGTCCTTGTATATAATTATATTTACTGAAAGGATCTGCTTACTAGTGAATTAGTTTTTTTTCTTTTACTTTATACAAGGTTTTTATAATTTTACTAGCGAATTAAAACCGTACATGTAACAGGGAGTTATAATTAATTACAGGTCTATGCGTGTAACTGTCACCAATGATTTTACAGTCCATGATTTAATTTACATTACAAAACCGAATTACTGCAGCCCGTGAAAGAGGTTCGCTTGCGTGGAAGTTATTTTCTGATGTGGCACCATCCTATGGACGAACGGAAATGCCAGCATCTTACGTTAGATCTGGGTATTAAAATGTACACGTACTATGTTTAATCAAGACAAAATCCCGAGAAAGTGCAGTTTCATTCGTTAGCCCAAGGATTTATATTATATATAGCATTTAGCTAAATTTAACTCCTTCGCTAGCTATGAAATAACTATTTACTACGTTACTGGAATGCTCATCATATGCGTTCCTGCATCGATAAATCAACAAGTGTTATACGATAGGATAATTACAGAGAAAACCTCGGATATGTATTGTCAGTCAGTGGTGAAACGGGGTGGCGAAATCACGCATGACACAAGACGCTTTCGTATACGGTTCATTCCCCGCTATGACCTCGTCCCAGCAGCGAGATAAGGTACCAGTATCAAAACATGGCTATAAAAATATAGGGCATTTTCTTTTTGCCTCTCTACAAACTAAAATTTTGTCAAAAGATATGAACAATGACTTATAAAATAGAGCAAACATCACACTGTAAGATGAAGAACTTTTTTAAAAGAAAATCTAACATAATATCATAAAAATGTTCCACTGAAAAGGTTGGTTTGGTGAGTGCAAAACGAAAGTGAAAGTAGGGAAAATGGCTATTTATAGTTCGAGACTACTTTTCTGTCCGATCTTCGTGGACTCGCCCTATTTTCTTTGCGGGAAATTATTTTTTCACATGTCCTTAGAAATGCTACATAAGTGAAAGTTTTATTGAATCAATTTACATATTTTTTAAAAAATCCTAAAAATATGCACTTCACTATAGAAGTCTATGGGAAAATTAATACGATACTGAGACCATAAGTGTTGATGCTGCAGTCGTTCAGAAACTAACGAATTCAATACAGCAATAAATGCATACGTCAAGTTCCGACTACAGTAAGTTAGGAGTTGTACTGCTGCAGAAAATCTGCATGATTTGCTCTGACCACTCTGCTCCTGAAACAGTCTCCTCCTTCCACAGTCACAGGTTGGGAACTACAGCTGAATTCTCGTCGGTGTTTACCCATTATAAAATTACAAAACATGCACTACCTGACAATCCTGCAAAAAGTTTTAACTGGATTTGTTGCTTAGTATGTGTTCCTGATACATATAAGTTCTTAAAAGTTCTTAAATAGAACTTAAAATAAGATATGCTGTGTGCAAAGATTGAAATATGTTGATTGGAATTTGTTTGTTTGTTTGTTTTTTTTTTTGAGAGGGGAGGGTTTAATACCAACAGAAATTTTTCAACAGAACCATATTTAACTCAATCTTTACACATATGGCTGGCATTTTAATACTTGTACAACTAAATTTGTCTAGCTGTATTTTTACTTTTTCAGAACTTTAAGTGAAGACTTGTATTTAAAAGAGAGACACTTACACATTTCTTAGAGAAGAATATTGACCAATTAAAAAAAGGGCGATTATCATTTGACACATTTACTGTAGCAGTAAGTACTTATACATGCAATACTCAGTGATTATTAAATAATTAAACATTTTTTTTTTAATCCACAGGTATGCATTTTTTTAATATAATCTTGATGACATTGTCAATAGGCTGAAACAGTTTTGCTTTGAATACACAGGAAGCTTTCATGACGAGCATTTTAAAAGAAAGCACACTTAAACTCGCAAAATAGTAGTGGAGATGTTCGATTTTGTTTTTCGTTTCACAGACTATCAGAAACTTTCACGCATACTGTTTGAATGATTAAACAGTCATCTAATTTTTTATATTATTAAAATTGGAAAGTTAGGCTTTATGTAAAGATATAATATATGCACTAGACCCATAAAGGGAGATAATTAAACTGATTGGTTTTTAATGTGAAAACCTTGTTAGCACAGCTCCTCCAAAACCACTCAAGGTATTTAAAAGAAAAATTATGTGAAGAAATGCATCAGTAGAGATTCAATGCAGTACTTTTAGCTTTGTATATTGTAGGGACAACCTGATAATACCAGATGACTATTAATACATTGACCAACCTGATGGATTGGGTTTTGGATCCTGTAGTGAGAGCAACATGTGATAACTTGTAATTACAGGTATTCCTATACATGCATGGTAAAGCATTACTTGTACATGATTTTGATGTTTTTTTTAGGTAATCAGTTTACTTCAAATTGTTATTAATGTTGTGCACTCTGTTGGTTAATGGAACACAAGAAGCATATTACTTGTAGTTAGTTTTTCAACTTAGCACATTAAGTTCTGTCTTTATACATGAATGAGTTCCATATAAATCAGAATACATTAATAAGTTATAAATATTTGTAAGAAACCTTTAAGAGTTGAAGACCTACAGATTATGCTTTGCATAGCTTTGAAAAGTGAGGGGGTGGTTGTTGCCTGCTGAAACTGACCAATCACCCTCATAGTAATTAGTCAGCCAGTAACACAAATCATGTTTACACTAGGTTGTTACTTTATTATCTTTCAAGGTAGGTTTTTGATAATTGGCATGTTGTTAAGCATTTTTAAGATGTATAGCCTTCTACATGCTCTAGGGTTAATTACCATTGACCTTGACATCACATTTTTGTGCTTTGTTTGCATTTTTTTAAATTAAAAATCTACCCAATACTATGACATTTTTAGTTCTTAACTATTTTTTAGGTATCATTATTGGTTGGGATTCTATGGTCAGAATATCTACTGGTATACAGCAAGAAATTCCTGCAAAATTTTAGGAGGATTTTCACATTATATTTAAGAGCAACACTATCATGATCAGATCATTACTACAAAGTGTGCAGTACATAACATGAGCTTTTACTATTTTTACCATCAAATGAGAAATTGAGAAATTTCTTTTGGTGATACTGGAGTACAGTTGTAAAGAAATCATCATTGTTACCTAAATAAATGTACATATATGTACTTGTGACTGCTAATATTATTCTCACTGAAGCTAAAGTGTTGACATTCAAGAAATAGTTTAGATGTATCAGCCTCATTCACAGAAGGGTAAAATTGGAGGAAACTGTAGGGGTTTAGACATAAGCAACAAACATGTAAATTTTGAAATAGGAATGTAGTTACACGTTTATTCATCAGAAGAATAAGCTGGATCTGCAAAATGTACCACCAAACCTCTTTCAAAACTTTTAACTTCTATACTCACAACTGTCAAAGAGGGTCTACAGTCCTACCACAACACTTGTTACTCCCGTAGTGGTATTAATTCAATGTGGATCCTGAAAAATTCAAAAGATCTTTTGGAGACAATCAGTTCAAGACTATTATCTGAATATAATAGCATTAAAACCTATGATTTTTCAACACTGTATACTTCTATTCCCCATACTCAGTTAAAATCCCGACTTAAAAACATTATACATCGTTGTTTTTCCAAAAAAGATGGTACACCTAGATACAAATATATAGTTCTTGGTAGAGATTCCTCATACTTTGTAAGAAATAATTCCAAATCATTTTCCAAATATACAGAGGAAGATGTTTACAAAATGCTGGAATTTTTAATCGACAACATATTTGTCCAGTGTGGTGGACGTGTTTTTCAACAAACGGTCGGCATTCCAATGGGAACAAATTGTGCTCCTTTACTAGCTGACCTATTCCTTCACTCTTATGAGGCTGACTTTATAGCTGATCTGATCAGAAAGAAAGAATATTGTTTGGCTAGATCCTTCAATCTCAGTTTCCGCTATATAGATGAGGTGTTATCTTTAAACAATCCTAATTTCGGGAATTTGGTACATCGCATCTACCCAAAAGAACTTGAGATAAAAGATACTACAAACACTGTGAAGTCAGCCTCATATCTTGACCTACACTTAGAAATCGATGGTAAAGGAAAACTATTGACCAAACTTTACGACAAACGTGATGACTTTTCATTCAGAATTGTCAACTTTCTTTTCATCTGTGGCAACATTCCTTCGGCTCTTGCGTATGGAGTGTTCATATCACAACTCATACGTTATGCCAGAGCTTGCCAGGACTACGCAGACTTTTTGTATCGCGCTAGAACTAATAGACAAATAGGCTTCTGGAACAGGGTTATATTGCTACAAGATTGAAGTCATCACTACAGAAGTTTTATGGTCGTCATCATGAACTCGTGGATCGTTATGGTGTATCCATCAGCACCATGAAAACTGATTTATTCAACGGGTCATAGTTTTCCTTTCCTTGTTTGTCTACCCCGGACTTGACTTTTTATGAGCAACTCGGCGGGTGTTTCTAGAAAAGCAGAGGACGCTTACCCTACCGGTGCACCTGGTCCATGCTCCCAGTTTTTAGTGGAGTCCGAGTTGCTCATTTACTTTTGTTACTTTGTATGTATGATTTTAGTTACTTTATGTTCTTTGTTGTGTATGTCTGTTTTCCATGTCTGGTCTTTGTCCCTGGATTACTTTCTTTTGATTACCGCTATAACCTTGGTTCCCTTGATTACTCATTCAAAACCCCACCATTGCAAAAAGGTTTTAATTTTTTAAAAATAATTATTAATAAATGTCTATCGATTCGGAAAAAACTTACAACATACATTCTTGTACCTTACTATGATTTGATGTGCTGTAATATGTATCAAGCATTCATTTTCTGTTAAAGTAATTTTATATCTGTTTACATTCATGACAATATTAGGTGTTTTTATTATGTCTATGTTAGCCAGATTGGAATAGTTTATATGAACTGTGGTCCTTGCCCATGATATAAGGTTCAAAATGATAAGTTAGACTTTGATTCAGACATTTAATTCCTGTCAAATTGCATGGGCATCTATTTCATATCCTTAGAAATTATGAAAGAAGGTTTAGGCGTTAATTTCCTAATTTTTGCTAAAATTTTGCACAAAATCAACCCAATTTTTACACAAAAGGGGGTGTATTAAATAAAGTTGATTTTGCATTTTAACACTTTTTGTTTAAGAATGGACATAAAATGCCAAAAAATACAGATACTTTTGTGTTGAATGTGGATATGGTTATGAAATGTTATGAAAGACTAACCTTTTTGTAGTTTGTCAACAATATCAGTACTTTTGCAATGCAAAAAAAAAACAACTATATTTTGTTATAAAGCATGTTCAAGAAATAACACTTATCAAGATAATTTAGCTTCAATTCTTTTGAATAATTTAATACATAAAAACATATTCCTTATAAAATTTAATAAAGTAATAAATATACTTACTAAATGTGAGAAAGCATTGGTTATTACTTGCTAATAAATAATAGAGATGTAAAATTATTTAAATTCTATAGCTTCATTCAATCTACACACACATTTGTACTTTCTGGTATCTTATCATAATACCTCTTCATACACATGTACCCATTTTTATATGTTTATAACTGTATTGATTTACAAACAAACAATCCTATGGGACAAAAATAATCCCACGGGACAAAAAAAATCCCATGGGACAAACATAATCCCATGGGAGAAAAAATCCCATGGGACACAAAAAATCCCATGTGATAAAAAAATCCCATGATTTTTAAATTGAAACTATAAGTTTATTTTATCAAAAATTGTAAAATAAAATGCATTTCATTAAATCCCATGCAAATCTGCATCCAATGGTTAATTACATGACATGGTAGGTTGAAGAAAAAGCAGCGCAAGATTTGCAATTCAGTGTTTTGCAAATGTAAATTGTCTTGTGTTTATGGAAAATAGCGGGAAAACTTCTTTAAGCAGTCAAAAAATATCTACGCCACTGATGCTGCAGGATAAATTTAGATAGATTTTCAGTTGTTTTCTACATTTGTAGATCTACATGTAATGAATATTATTTGAGCCCAAAACGACTAAATTATGAAAAACGATGTGCACCCATTGAAGTATTCTTGCACAGAATGGTACTTAATACACTTAATGGTGTTACTGAAACATTTTTTTTAAAATTTTTGTAAATCAAGAAGAATAATGCGTACAAAAACACCAAATTGATACTTTGGGGGGAAAGTGGGGAAAAAACAAAAACAAAATCAAGATATAATAATTATCTATTTGTAACTAGTGTTGACAAGGTAGAACCGGGAAATTCAAAAAGAGGACCAAAGCTTTATTTGTTAACTAATTCTCAAATTTCGCGTGAATTAACATTTTTCAAAAGGGGGATTCCGACCCCAGGAATCCCCCCCAGACCGCTACTCATGAGTTTATTTTTAACATGACAATTCAACTGAATCAGATCCAGGAGGTGGGTTAGTTTTAAGTGTTGGAACCTCCTTTCCTTTAAATAATGTTAATTTCGTGCAACAATTAAGCTAAAATAGCTTGGAATTTAATTTTCTGGAACCTAAAAAAATTTGAATTTCTGAATATTTAAATTTGAATATACACTAATAATCCTTTCGACAATTTCTATCTGAACACGTATGTAGCCTAATTTTAAATAATACTTACATGCTGTCAGTAAACGTGAACATAACAGCAATGATAAGAATTCAGATATCCTGCTTATTTACTGGTAACTTACGTGTACTTCTGGAATACGAAGACGAAGTTTAGCTTTAATCCTTATTTTCCCTAAACGTCATATGACAGGGTATCATGTAAAATTTGGATCAATTCCCAATTCAAGAAACTAAAAAGCACTAAAATTAAAATATATAATTCGAAAAAGGGAAAAAAAACGAGTCCAGGTACATTCCTATTAGATAACGTCTATTAACTTATTGATTGTCAATCGTACTCATTTGAAACGTAAATGAGTTCTAAAACCCGCTTTATTTTTGATGATCCCTACGTTAAGAGTTCTTCATGGCAAAAAGTAATCAAGGGAACCAAGATTCTCGGGGGAAATCAAAAGAATGTAATCCAGGGACAAAGACCAGAATACACGTTGTTCATCGGCAGTAAAAGCTTCTAAAATAGGAGGTGATCCGTTAAACATCCGCAGTTAAAGAACCAAAATGACCCCGTAACAATATTTTGAGGCTGTAGGAACTATTTCCTTAGCTGGAGAGAAGTTGTTCCAGCAAACCATTGAAATACGTACCGGAACACATTTGTGCATCGCTCAAGGTCTTTTCGTGTTCTCCTATAATAGGAGAGAAACGACTAGCCCAGTGTCCTTTGTAGAGTAAAACCAGTATAAACCGGAATGTGAATAAACTAGAAACCAGTCCAAACCAGGGGTCCTTTTCACAGAAAAATCGTAAGTGTAAAATTAGTCGTAAGTTATGACGTCATGGTAAATCAAAGTATTGTGACGTCATAACTTACGACTAATTTTACTCTTACGATTTTTTGTGAAAAGGGCCACAGATTCAGTCTGAAGTCCTATAGTCCTATCCCATCAATTTCAATACATTTTGAACCTGTAAGAACCGCCAGTCGGGAACTCTTTAAGTCCCACGCAAGGTTTAAACAGGTTTTCCTGTATAAATGGTGTTTCATAATAATTAATTATGATAACTGTCTGAATAATTTTAACGTCAAGGGTTACATACTTTTTATAAACCCAACTATACTTTAGATTAAAGCGACAACTGTTACATCGGTACCTTCTGCTTCATACATAAACATTAACATTACAGGACGTTTGAAATCAAAACTTATGACAAATGTGATGCTTTTCAGTGGCCGATCCAGAGGGGGGGATGTGTAGGGGATGGCATCCGAACCATTTTCATTGAAAAATTGCCATTTTCATGTGCAAAATTGACAAAAAATGGCAAATAATGTCACAGCACCAACTTTTTCTGTGGAACCTCGGCTGGCACACCTCCTTTTCAAAGTGTCTGGATCCGGCCTTGCCTTTGACTTCCATTAACTCCCAGTGTGTCAACATCGCCAACCTATGAAATGTTAAGTTCACATTTCACCCGTTACTATCGTGCATGGGGTTTGTCCACTGATGTTTTAGTAAAACAAAGGTTACGTCGACAAGGGTTCAACCTCTGATAGCATTAACACAAAAGTTTTATGATCGTCATCACAATTTGATTGCAAGATAATAACATATTTTCGGTAAGATTTCACGTCTTGCCGCTTACTGCATTTAATTTACAAAATTGAAATGTAACGTACCTAAACGAAACGTGCTTACCTTTCTGGTTTCATCATGGAGTTCAGATGTGTGCTGTATTTCTGAATTGTATTTTGTTATGTTTTCTACATCGTGTTGTTTGTCTCTGTTTCCTGCTTTCAATTTTTAGCTTTGTCTTTGGATTATGAAGTCTCCGATCATGTACTGTCATTCTGTTTTGATTCCTTTTGCCACTTTTTGTAGTGCAGTAATACACAGAAATCATAGAAAAAAGGTATTGAGTTAGACCTAAATTAAGGTATAGACAGGATGGCCCATTGCGCGAACACGCAAGGCGCTGGACTTACAACCAAGAGGTCGACACAGGACGACACCACTATCGTGCTCCTCCTTCAAATCTGGCGACCATGCGAGAAGCTCAAACATGTAACTATTAGCCAAACGGTCGTAAAAATTTCGCCGTTTGTCCAAAAGCTCAAGAGAGCTTTCATTGTATATTTTTTATCGAGCAAGTTATTGAAAGGACTTGCCACTCTGTAGACATCACATTTTGTGTAATGGTAACATTCAACCATACTGTGTACATGTACCTGCATGTTTAGGGGCCTTCTAAGATAAAATATGTTTAACTTGATAAAGTTACACTGTATACACGTAGCCTTAACGAGGGATGCTCACATTTCTTTCTTAGATTTGATTTCAACATTGTGGGGTGAACCGATTGATATACCTGTAATATAAACATTATAAAAAGTAATACGTATCACGTACTTGTGTTTAAAGATGCATTTATTATCACTTTTCGACTCGGTTACTTGCACAGAGCGGGCTAATACGTTATTCTTTCAAAGCTTTTATACCCCTGTCACGCATGTTAAAAAAAATCCTTTTATGCAAATTAGTACTGTACACAGCACTTTGCGGATTTGTATAAACTGGTACAGTGACTGGTGAAAATGTATATCCTGTTATCTCCCATGGCACTATTGAAAATATTTGTTAGACCCATCAACACTTAATGATTTTTTGATTGTGAATTTCATACAATACTTATTAGAACCGAGGAAAAGAGACAAGTAATCTGTTTTGACATGATATAGTGTTCTATTTGTTTATGCAGTTTGTTTTGTATTTGTTATTGTTTGTCTTTTGATTTGTTTTGTACAGACCATATGGTCTATTGTCTTAGTTTAAAGATAATTTATTCAGAAATAGTTTGATTACAATAAATTACAAAACATAATAGTAATAAGACAAGGATTCGGAAACAAGCATAGCTTATACTAAGTCCGTCTCCTATTGTCTTAGCAATTAATGCTGAATTGAATCTGAATTTGAACTTGTAAAAGTAGCGGAGTGGCACGTATCAATCAGGAATCGGGTATTGGTCCGCTCAGGTTTTCAGCAAAATCATAGAAACCGCAGAGTCGGATTAATTTATTATGTTAATGATGGTAGTGGGGCCAGTGTTGGATCAAATCGTATAATCTTTGCCCGGGACAGGCAGTTTGCCCGACATCTCTGTGGCCATTTAGAATATAGTTAGGTTTGATCTTATGTAGGTTTAGCCCACACTGGATCAGTTGTTTGACGGCATTAAGGGCGGCATCATTGGGAACGTGGTCTTGAAAGTTTCCAATAACACAGATTCCTAAAAGCAAAACAAAAAAAGGATTTTACATGTAACGAAAGTATGGAAGGGGAAATACTGGAATATGATTGATTCAATCGTTTTATTTGTTTACTATACTAAATACTAAAACTGAAAACCGATGTAAACGTCAACCATACCAAAATATAACTTACTACCCTACTTCCGGTAAAAACTAGACCGACAAGAAGCTACATGTACATGAAAATAATTATTCTGCGTTTCAGCATCCTTATTAGGCATGGATCCAAATTTTTTTTAACAGGGGGTCAAGACTATTATTTGCTAATTATACTCAAATTTTACGTTAAATTGAAAAGATTTTTAATAAATATGGGGTGACGGTGATTTCAAACCCACGAAACCCTCCTGGATCCGCCACTGCATAAAGCACTTGTTATTGAGGAGGCGCTCTACAATTTGTTGTGCATATAGACCTCACATTCCAGACTGCATTTGGTGTATAACATTGAGCCATTTCCCGGACTACATTTGGTGTATAACATTGAGCCATTTCCCGGACCACATTTGATGTAAAACATTGAGCCATTTCCCAGACTACATTTGATATAAAACATTGAGTCGTTTAATAGACTATTTTATTCAAGGACCAGTAGAATTTGAAAATTTAGAGCGGGAAGTTCGAATTTCGTATAACTGCTTCTGTCAATGGGCCAGAATTTGGCGTTACGCTCTCTAATGCAGACAGCCCACAGAGCGGCCGTTAGTGTGTTGATTACCTATCACATTATCTTGTTAATAAGATGTTCAAATCGATTCTTTGGAATAACTACGATAATTTGAAAAAGAATCTTACTTGTATGACGACTAATTATACATTCAGAAAATATATTCAAAAATTCAAGTATCCAAGGACAAACCATTTCTATAGATCCCTGAAATTATAACATTTGTTTTCATATTATGCTACATACCAAGACCATCATGGTTATGTCCGTAGGTATGGGCGCCTACAGCATCCCAGCCTCGAGCTTCGTACACATTGCCGTCTTCTCCAACAACAAAACTGTAACCAATGTCGCTCCACTCTGAAAGGTAGAAAAACGAACACCACGTAAATTATACTCCACGCAGAAAAAGAACTTGTACATGTATATTTACTCGCGATTGCTTCAAATTGATTCACCACGTACTTACATAGAGAACCACATACACTGCATAGTAACGATCATAGGTGATCGTAGGTATAGTTCTACAATTCAACAAATGGTTGAGACGGAGTTAAATCAATGTACAGTGATGCTCAGAATCAAGCGTTCCGCTGGTAGCGACGTAGATCAGAATTAAATGAGGTACGTAGTTTGAACGTACAATGCAGACGTACAGTTTCGTTGGTTCTATTAATTTGTCATACACGTATTCCCGTTGGTCGAGACATCATACCATGCAGCGCATAAGCATCATAGCCAAATGTTACTTGCGTACTAATATATGACGAAGTCCTCATTACGGTATTTAATGCAAATTTAAGTCGTAGCTTGGAAGTACTGCGAGTCTGATTTCACTCTGACAGGAAGTTACATTTTTTCGGAGTTCGGTATTTAGCCAGAAATTTAACTAGTAATACCTGTGTCATTAATTAGCGACAAGAAGCGCCAAGAAGTGACAAGAACCATCAAGATGTTTAGGGAAAGCGAACAAAGGGGGGATAGCGACAAGAAGATTTTTAAATATATCTATATAATTAACCTCATCCTCTTACAGATTACAACTACCACATATTAGTTAAAACCTCAAATCATATAAGTTCTTCTTTAATCAAGTTTTAAGGACAAGAACTTAAACTTCCAGTTTTACTTACTGTGGCCATCCATGTGGTAGTTTTGGTATGATCTAACTTTATCGATGCATGCTGCCTTTGTGTGGCATCCACCAGATGCCCCGTGATGAATAAACACGTATGTCGGAAGTTGTGTTAGTCGCGCATGTGCATGGGTTGGTGCACGTGCTCCCCATTCCGCGCGGGAAATGATGTGAGGACAACCTGCTGTAGTGTGTCCGGTGTTAGAATGAGCTAAGTAAGAAATTAGGGAATTTATTTAATTTTAATTATTCCATTAATATTCAGTGATTTGTGTGACTATGAGTATTTTTTCACAGGTGATTCGTTAAATGTTTTATGTACAATAATCAAATCAGAATTACATTTCAGTATATAGTTGCGCAATTAAGAAAAATCATCATTTATGTAGTTAACTTTATTCATTTGTAATTCAGCCCAAGTATTTTGTTTTAAACATCCTTTTTACATAGAAAAACCTTGTGCTAAATATCATATCGTTTGCCAGAGTTGGATTTGAGGTTGGTTTTTATCCGACAGAAATACATATAAACATTTATTCATTTCACATTGTATGATGTCTGAAAAATAAACAACACGTACTAGAACAAGTTTTGAAAGTCAGCCAGTTTATTGCTGCCCATGCATTCTGGAAAGAAATAAATCGATGTGGGAAAAAGCGAGAAACGTATAGTTACATTGAAAAAGTGTTATCTGAGGCTCTTTTTTTCTGCTACTTTCTTTTTCTTACACGCTAATCGCTAATTATGCTTATAATGTTCATTGTTTGTATCAGTATTTTGTTGTATGGTTTGTATGCCCCAAGGGCCCTTTAATTACTAGTAGGTTAAACTAAATTTCGAAATTTGTAATATACATATACTATTTTTAGAAACAACGCAAAAAAAAACAAACCGTTTGGAGACTTATTTTACTGACATTCGTTTCGTCATGTCAATGCCCGAAATCCATTTAAACCCTACTTTTTACGTACATGTGACTTGCACAGAAAACCATTGATAATGAGCATTATTCTTTCAATAAAAAGTGTCAGTTTAATACTTAAATATTCTTACTTGTCCATTGTAATCGATATTTGCCCATGTTAAACCATTCGCCGTCTGTCTACCGCCTTTGTCTGTGTGACATTCACCGATCGCCATTGTACCCAAAATTCTGTGATTCGTCCCAGCACCTGTTCTCACATGCAAATTTCCGGTTGTACATGCACACTGGGCAGCATAAGTAGCCCGCACAAGAAAAAATGAAAACAGAAGATAAAGGAACCTACAAGTGCATAAAAATACGCCTGATATTATTGGTGTACCAGAAAAGACAGGTTATAGATGATAGTTTTTAAAATCAATGCAAATGGAGACAATAACCTATTAGTACCTTAAATGTCCCGAAAGAGGGCAGTCACGCAGAAAACAAAATGTAGCGTAAGATAAAATAAAACAATCAATTTTATGCAAAATAAATCAAACGAATAAAAAAAATGTCAATAATTGTAAATGTTTCGTTTAATACTTTTATACAAGCTTAAAAGAGTAGTAAGAACTCACCCAAAAGGTGGAGCCGCCTACTATAATTTTCATGCATTATTTGTAAAATAAGATACATGTATAATGTCGGATCAAAACGCAATCTATAATAATAATTTTTTGCACGGTCATTGCTGTTTCTTAATTCTGAGTTCAGATCGCATTTCCCACTTGAGAGAAGTGTATTCTTTTCGTCCTACAATTTTTTTCACTCATTTTCATTTTCTGATACAGAACTGCTAAAATATTTATATATTCTATTTAACAAATATGAACAAAGCATACACTGGTTTGTTTGAGACATTGTATATACTTTGTCAAACACTCTCTATATAGACGATCCTCCAAATTTGGAAAAAAAACTCATAGATTTAGACTTCTCACCACTTCCGGTAAAGATAATGGCAGGTCACACATAAGATAGTTCTCGACTGACTACTACATTACACTACATTCACTACAAGCGAGAACCAGTTTCTTTTCACAATGAAGAACAAGAGAGATTCATTGTTTATGATCTTTTACAAAGAGACATTTAGCATCGATTATGATCTTTTTGGAAGGACAACGATTATGATCTTTTTGGACAACGATTTTTCAGACAAGTTTTGCTACTTATTTTTGGTACCTTTTTTTTTTGTCCGGTAGGGCAATATAATTCCGGAACGATTCCGGATTTACAAATTTGGAATAAGATTTATTGTAAAAGTAAATTTCGATCTAACGACGGATAGGAGACATCAAATTGTTTGGAGACAGCCTAGATGTCAATTTTCTGGACAATTTATATTTATATTTTATATCTATAAGTGCACTGGTCAAGAAGTACATGTTGTATGATCTCGCCAGCAAGTAATTCTCGCGAACCGATTTGTCGTCCTCTCTTGTGAAACAAGTTCATGCCCAAAATTTAAGGAAACAACCCAACAGATTGCTGATATTCTGCTATCAAAAGTGAGCCATCATACAAAACTTTCATTCAGGAACAAAATTTTGGAGAGCAGATAGGCGGTTATTGCTTCTGTTTTGAAAACGGCGAGATCAACTCTTACCAGTATGTTTCAATAATTTTTCTTTATTTTTTAAAAGATATATTATTAAAGAAGGCATCTTTATTTCATTCTTGACATAATAATTCTTCTTTTTCTCTTTCATTTTGTTCATCGCCCAGAAATTGTAGGAGGCAGGGTACATGTACCTCCTCCACATTTCTGCCTTGCTAATGTCGTTGATAATAAAAATTGAACGTGAATATTCCGGATTAAGAAGTCATTTGACTGTCAGAGTCCAACCTCATGCAAGATGGAGCTAAAAACGCAAGTCAAGCTGAAGTTAATTAAATGGTACATGTACATAAGTATATCAAGCCCAACCGAAATAAGAAGTCGTTCAAATTTCGAACGAATTATTTTTGAATTGAAAATAAAACTACAAAATGTATGGGAAGTATCTGCATGACAACTTTATTTTCAGGTTGTGACGTGACCGTTGGAATATTCCATATTATATTTTTTTATTTGAAAAGTTACCCTTTAACACACAGCAAACCTAAAATACAAAACAACACTTACATGTTGTCTGATGTCCCGAATTAGATGTCTAATCATTGGTCTGAACCAAAATGACTTCATGATAAAGCATTTTCACCGATAGTCTAAATTTGGAATATGTTCATGACAATTACTGTACAGGGATTATAAACGCTTGTTCGAAAGAATAATGAAGGGAACCAAGGTTATAGCGGTAATCAAAAGAATGTAATCCGGGGACAAAGACCAGATATGGGAAACAGACATACACCACAAAGAAGAAGTGTTTACAATTTGTAATTGTATATACTAAAACCCCATTGGCTGATCTAGGGACTCTGGGTCTTTAAATCATTTTTTTTGTAAATTTGGTGCCAAACATAGATAAAAATGAGCAAACGAGCAAATAACTCTTACAGCCCGGTTTATCTTATAGCCTGGCTTGTTTCCTATTAAGTGGTACGTACAAATTTTCTATAATTCTACTTCCGGTTCGCCCGGTTTATCTTATAGCCTGGTATGTTTCCTATTAAGTGGTACGTACAAATTTTCTATAATTCTACTTCCGGTTCGCCCGGTTTATCTTATAGCCTGGCTTGTTTCCTATTAAGTGGTACGTACAAATTTTCTATAATTCTACTTCCGGTTAGCCCGGTTTATCTTATAGCTTGGCTTGTTTCCTATTAAGTGGTACGTACAAATGTTCTATAATTCTACTTCCGGTTCGCCCGGTTTATCGTTTGGCACGAACCACTGGGTATATGAACCAATCTGTGGTTTGAGTGGAACGACCGATAAAATGGAAAGCCCCGCCCTCTCCAGATCCTCCCGTATTTTTACTAGAACCCCTTTTCAATATCTCTGGAATATCGTCCTTACCCTCATGGCCTCAATCCGTATTGTGTATCGCGCTAGACTTCTTACAAAAAGGCTTATGGAACAGCGATATATTATTACAAGATTGAAGTCATCACTACAGAAGTTTTATGGTCGTCATCATTACTTGTGGATCGTTACGGTCTATCCACCTGCACCATGAAAACTGATTTAGACAATGTGTCATAGTTTTCTTTTCCCCTTTCGTCTACCCCGGACTTGTCTTTTAATGAGCAACTCGGCGGGTGTTTATAGAAAAGCAGAGGACGCTTACCCTACCGGTGCACCTGGTCGATGCTCCCAGTTTTAGTGGAGTCCGAGGAGTTGCTCATTTACTTTTGTTACTTTGCATGTTTTTATTGGTTACTTTATGTTTTTTGTTGTGTTTGTCTGTTTTCCATGTCTGGTCTTTGCCCCTGGATTACATTCTTTTGATTTCCGCTAGAACCTTGGTTCACTGGATTACTCCTTCAATTTTTCACCTTGTAACAGTTAAGGCGTTAAAAATTTTCAAAAACATTACCAGTAAGGTTGAACATGTTATGAAATTACAATACAATATCAAAGTGAGCTTAAGCTAATTAAGACTACTCAACTATTTACACTACGTTACCACATGATAAATTGAAATATCGTTTGAAAGGACTTATTCGTAAATCTTTTACTGTTTCAAAAATATTATGTTGTTCTTGGTTACAAATCCACATATTCTTCTAAAAAATCGCAGAAGTGCAAAGTGTGCTACACAGAAAAGCAGATTTTCGATATGCTTGATTTCCTCAGTGATAACATATTTGTCACATTTTGAGGAGCTATATTTCAACAAGAAGCTGGAATCCCAATGGGCACTAACGGTGCTCCTCTCCTAGCCGATTTGTTTTTATATTCATACGAGACTGAATTTCTTCAGAATCTCGCAAAGAATAAAAAAAAATAAAAGATGCTAAATCTTTTAACTTTAGATACAGATATATTGATGATGTATTGTCCATCAACAACCCTTCTTTTGGTAAATGGTTACCATGAATATATCCATCAGAGCTCGAGATAAAGGGGACTACAGAAGCGGCCTGTTCTGCATCCTTTTTGGACCTACATTTCGAATTTAACAACAGTGGTCATCTCAGCAGTAAGATTTATGATAAAGCAGACGACTTTAATTTCAATATCATAAATTTTCCTTACCTGTGCAGCAATTATCCTTCACCTGCAAATGGTGTTTATATTTCACAATTAATTTGCTACGCTAGAGCAAGTACTAATACTCTGATTTCCTTGAACGCCATAAATATCTGCGTAACAGACTCCTGAATCAAGGATATGAGGAAATGCGTCTTAAAAGGTCTCTTACCAAATTCTTTTTTAGATATCAATCCGTGGTTGAAAAATACAGTTTCTTCTAAAACAATTAGTAATGATTGTTTTTTTTTTTGTGTAAAATGTTCTTTGTGCTGGTGTAACCGCTGATTTACCTATAGTAACAATAACATTCAAATGCTTTGTAATCACCACTGATATAGTCACGCCGCAATGGAAAAGGGAGATTTAGCGCACTGTAAAACCTAGATTAAACCCACCATTTCGTTTGAAGTGCCTGTACCAAGTCAGGACCATTGCGGTACCAGCTTCTCCGGTGGTATAATATCTATTTTGTTAGATTTATTTTGGACTTGACTTGATTCTGAATTGGATTAGTGACCGCTTCATTTGAATTGTTGGATATTCCAGTAGACTTAAATTAGATAAAAATGAAATGAAATATGTTATTTTTAGGATTTTTAATTTCATCTAATAAAAAGCATTTGAAACTGAACTAATATAAAAAAGTCTAGAAAATATTTACAACTAAAACAGATCTCACATGTATGCTTAAATTTCTTTTACATTTTACATTTCAATAAATAGACTTTGTTGTCGTCATTGTGTTATGGTTAAATGCAATCAGATGACTACTTATTTTAACTAGTACCGAATGATGCACTGACAAACTACTATACCAAGTTATTAAACAAATAAGTCATTCTCAACATTGTGGTTTCCTGGTATTGATAAACACCTTAGTAATGTTTTGTTTGTTTCAAATACTCTCAGTTCATTCACAATCGCAGGCATAGTTGTTTGACAAAAATAATATATTCTTACGACTATTAGGCTTTCACCTTTTATATTCTGAATTTTTATTTGTGATAGTATCAATTACATGCGAGGATAATATATTGAGATAGCACAATATTCCTCCCTTTCAGTTTTTTTTAATTTCTAGAAGGGCATATTCCTTTTGTCCATTTATTTTTTTTTTTAAAAATGAACACCATTTAGATAATTTAAAAAATCAAAGGTCCAATATGAATATTATCATTTTAGCACCTTTTGTTTTCAAATAAGAAGCCTAATTGCATCTGGACTACAGTTTAGTATGCATATCAGAAGTGAGAAGAATATTGTCTATTAGAAATTCTTGATAGGATGATATGTTTGTAACTGTTATAACAAATAATTCAAATAGCTGCACTGCTGTTTTATGAATTAGTAACACAGAAACCTACAAAAACTTGCTCCAAGGTTTCGTCTCTAAAAAGGATAGCTATATATTCTAATATTGAATTTGCCTTGTGGAAAAGAAGTGAGGATTAGTTTAATGGGATTCAGAAGTATGGAACGCCTAAACTGTCTGATGAGATACACATTTGTTTTACGTGCTGTCAACTTTATATTACTTTCTGTCGTTTTATAATTACATGGTGTCATTTTGTATTTACGTTATGTAGGAACATCTTTTCATTATGTCGTTTTGTCTTTACGTTCTCCCATTTCGTCTTTACGTTCTGTAATTTTGTCTTTACGTTCTGTCGTTTTGTGATTACGTTATGTCAACATATATTTACATTATGTGGATTTATCTTTACGTGCAGTGGTTTTATTATAACGTGAGGTCGTTTCATCTTTACCTTATGTCGATCTCTAAATACTTTATGTGCATTTTCTTTTCTTTACGTGCAGTGATTTCTTCTTTACATGATGTGGACAAAAATTTCATGATGACGTGTGACCCCGGAACTTTTCGATACGGTGTAAACTTCAAATCAGTCCGTAAAAGGCAAAATAGACGTCACAACGCCGATTAGAAAAATGCTGAACGAAATACACTTGGGTAGTCTATCCAGTCACCCTCGAGTGTTTATTCTATTGTTAAAAAATAGCTTATTTGTTATTTTCGTTCAATATTATCACAATAGATACACCTGGGACTCTGTTCATGACTTGTGGCGATTTTGGTAGTCAGAATATATTTTTTTTAATTCCAAAAACATGGGAATTTCGACTCCCGCGAAAATTTGCATAAAGTCGACTCTACAAGTTATTGCGTGACTAAATTTAATTTTCTACATTAATAACCACCAAAACTAAATTTAAAGAAAGAATTTTAAAAAAAAAATAAATAAAAATATTACCCCTTCCCCTAGAAAACTGGTCCCAGTATCAAACATAATTTTCATTCACAGCATACCGACATTGTGAAACTCATATTTTAGGCATTCATAATTAAGATAATGATTTACTCAACATATCAATTCAGGCGTTTGAATTTTTATGAATTTTCCCTTTTTATGAAAAAAACACATTATTGTCGCCTACGCGCTTGAAATTAGCAAATATGTTGGATGTATCGATAATGAAGGCAATCGCCCGCAACATGCCCAGTGTACGCCGTTTATATGTTAAAATTAACATTTTTGTTCATGTTGAGGTCTTTTTTTTTCATGGGTAGGGATGGTAATTTTTGCTTCAACTTTACTTGGAAAATTTCAAATATTAATTACCTGGCCGATTTGAAAGCTTAGACACTATACAAATCTACTGTATTACACAAAAGCTTGTTTAAACTACGATATTCTGTAAAAAGATAATAAAGGGTGATATAGAAGAAATTCTGAAATTCTGTAAATTCTACTTTTTACGATTTTATAGTAATTGTAACCCTATAAAAAAATCACACGCCTGAATTGTTAAGATATTTTGGGCAAATAATTATCTTTTAAATTATGAATGCCTAAATTATGAGTTTCACAGTGTCGGTATGCTGTGAATGAGAATTATGCTTGATACTGAGCCCAGTTTTTTGGGGGAAGGGGTTAAATTTTAAAACATTTAAAAAAAATCTTTCCTGAAAATCAGTTAATGGTGGTTTATTAATTCAGGAAATTTAATTCCTATCGAATGATTCAAAATTTGAGACTTTTTAGTGGAGTAATATCTTGTAGAGTCGAAGTTATGCGACTTTTTACGGGAATATTGAAATTCCTATTTTTGCATTTTTTATTATTATTATTTTTTGTTTTGGTTTTATAAATTCTGACTACGAAAATCGCCACAAGTCACAAACAGAATCCAAGAAGTATCAGTTGTGAATATCCCGAACATAAATAACAAATACTAGTAAGCCATTTTTTACTGAAGAATAAATACTCTAGGGGTTTTGACATTGAACAACATGTCAATTTAAGCGATTTCTATGAGACAGAGTTCCATTGTATTCATTTTGATACAAAGCCGAAGTGTTACCGTAACTTTCTTGGTATCATTGTAAAGCTGAGACATTTGGCAGCATATTGATACATACATATGTGAATTATTTCGTTTTGCAGAAAAAAGAAGTTAGAAGTATAAAAAAACGTAAACAAGATGCTCCAAGGACCCTAAATAGCTCACCTAGTTATTTATTTTTTTTTGTTTTTTTTTCAAGGACAACAACTCTAACAATGAGCTGTCCAACAATTTTGACTCAATGAACACTTTGGTAGGACTTTCAAAATATTGGCTGAAAACTGCTAAAAACATATTTTTTGTCTTTCATGGGCAAAAAAATTGAACAAGGAGTCATCCAACAAACACCCCCACATACATTTGTAGGTCGTGTCATAAGGATCATTTCAACAGTTCAAAGTTTTATTCTATCTATCACAGTTTTCAAGATATTGGCTAAAATCTGTAAAAAAAAAATAATCATTTTTCACCTTTCAAGTGCAATAACTCTAACAAGGAAACGTCTGACAACTTTTTCTCCCTGGATACTTTAGTAAGCCTTATGATAAGGATCATTTCAGCAATAAAAATAATTTGGCAAAACCTAACGGTTTTGGAGATATATGCAAAAAACTATTGTATGACCCCTATGTACTATTATTAGTAATGGCGGCCATGTTTTTCGACGGAACAAAAATCCCCATTTCAGTTCTATGGAGCATACCACAAGAAACATTCATACCAAGTTTGGTTCTAATTGGTTAAGTAGTTTCAGAGGAGACGAGTTTTGTATAATTGTTAACGGCGACGGACGCCAAGTGGTGGCAATAGTTCACATGGTCTTGGGACAGGTGAGCTAAAATGATTTTTGCCTCAACGAGGTATAAAAAGTAGCAAAAAATACCAAAAAGTATTGTTTTGAATTGATCAGATATGTCGAGTAAATCATTATCTTAATTATGAATGCCTAAAATATGAGTTTAACAGTGTCGGTATGCTGTGAATGAAAATTATGTTTGATACTGGGACCAGTTTTCTAGGAGTATAGGTAATATTTTTAACAATTTTTGAAAATTCTTTCTTGAAAATTAGTTTTGGTGGTTTATTAATGTAGAAAATAAAATTTAGTCACGCATTAACTTGTAGAGTCGAATTTATGTAAATTGTCGCGGGAGTCGAAATTCCCAAGTTTTTTGGAATTAAAAAAAATATATTCTGACTACCAAAATCGCCACAAGTCATGAACAGAGTCCCAGGTGTATCAATTGTGATAATATTGAACGAAAATAACAAATAAGCTATTTTTTACAATACAATAAACACTCTAGGTGACTGGATAAACTACCCAAGTGTATTTCGTTCAGCATTTTTCTAATCGGCGTTGTGACGTCTATTTTGCCTTTTACGGACTGATTTGAAGTTTACACCGTATCGAAAAGTTCCGGGGTCACACGTCATCATGAAATTTTTGTCCACATCACGTAAAGAAGAAACCACATCACGTAAAGAAGAAATCACTGCACGTAAAGAAAAGAAAATACACATAAAGTATTTAGAGATCGACATAAGGTAAAGATGAAACGACCTCACGTTATAAGAAAACCACTGCACGTAAAGATAAATCCACATAATGTAAATATATGTTGACATAACATAATCATAAAACGACAGAACGTAAAGACAAAATTACAGAACGTAAAGACGAAATGGCAGAACGAAAAGACAAAACGACACAATGTAAAGATGTTCCTACATAACGTAAATACAAAATGACCACATGTAATTATAAAACCACAGCAAGTAATAAAAAATTGACAACACGTAAACAAATGTGTATCTCATCAGACAGGTTAGTCGTTCCATACAGAAGTCTAGGAATTGGGCCATTGACACTTCATGGATCAATTATTATTGCAGATTAATTAATTAAAGATGAAACATTTTGCGATTATTGCTCTATATTTAATAGGAACTTTCAATAAGTTCATGAACTGTTAATTTTTCATTGTTTTGATTTTAAATTTTGCATCGATCTCTTAAAAGAGGAAAAATGATGGTGACTACATTAGATATTTTATGTTTATGTCATATAGAAGGTCGACCATGGTTATGTATATCATTTCGGTTTTAAAAAAGTAACTCAAGTGAGTTTCAGTGGAAGATAAAGCTAAAATTTTCAAATATGTCACATTGAAAAATGGAAATACTTTTGTCAAAAGAAAAGGGTTTGAACTGTATGTGGTAAAGTTAATTAAGAAAAATAAATCACGAAAACTCCATCTTCGCTATCGTTCGGGGTAAAATATTAAAGCGGCATAAATGGTAATCTGTGGTAAACCAATGATAAAATGAAGTTTCCATGGTTGATTGCGATTCTAACAGGACAATAATGGTACTTTTTACGTTTTCGTGACCTATTACGGTAACCTTAGACCCGCCATATTTGTCCATGTCAGTTGAAATGGTCGCTAGTGAAACTTTGGTTTATATTTTTTACAATGGAGGAAAGGGCGAGTTATGTAGAACGATGTTAGATATGGCAATAGTCATTATTACGTCACAATGTTCACAAATGGACAGGTACAATGTTTCATTCATTGACGATTGTCATTTTTTGGTTTCATACATGATGGCGCACGTGGCGAGTGCTACCGAGTATGTGCGGAAGTGATTTTAACGGAATATAATATTTTTTTTTCTAAAATAACGTTTAATATCTTTATGGAATATAAATTCGATATTGATTCACGCTACTGAAATGAATCAAAACAGCTGATACACATCGGAATGTTATCTGTGTTTGTCTACATGATTAAGGTGGGCAGTAATTTACACACACACAAGCCACGTCCAGTAAGTCGCGTGCTGCCCCATTGCAGATGCTTTTGATTGGAACCTTGTGATAAATAAGCATGTTTTCATGAATAATTTGCTTTGAAATCTGTTAACCAACGACGAAATTCTAGTTTGACGAATGTTTTAAAAATTGATAAAATCCGAAATTGCCCATTAGAAATGTTAATCCGCCTGTTTGCTAAAAAATATAAGCAGCACTGTCGTATTTTTAGTGCCTAGTATGCATCGGTCTTTTGATTCTTCGCGAATATCGCAGATGTTTGTTTTCCATGTAGTCCTCGAAAATATCGTCATTCTGTGGAAGCCAAAGTACATCTGGTGGCCACGTATGTGTCTTGTTCACATCTAAAATCTCGAATTTCCCTATGAATCTAAAAGGTTGGAAAATCCAAGTTTTCATTAGCTGTAGAATTATCTGTTCGGCTTCTCTCCCTCCAAACCACTGCCACTCCATCATAATACCTTTTATATTCTTCATTTTTTTCTCCATAAATTTCTTCGCTCCAAGCAAAACTCTGTGCTCATGGCCTTCCACATCTATTTTGATAAGAATATTTTTCATGAATGAAAAACCTGGAATATCTAGGAAGTCGTCCAGTTTTACGGATTCAATATTGCGGAATTTGTTCATTTTAAAATAGTTCAGAAACTTGGCATCCATTTTTGATTGAATGTTGTCCATGTCAACATGCCCGAGTCCAAAGTCACCTTCCATTCCATGTCGAAACTTTAATTTTTCATGAGTGTCGGACACGGCATTGTGCACTATTGTAATTCTATTTGAGAAATGATTGTACTTAACAGATGCACAAACATGTTGTATATTCTCCTTGGCCGCATCTATAGCTATTACCTGTTTTCCAAGTAACGCGGCGGCCATAGCATGTTGCCCAACATTCGTGCCGATATCAATAAAAGAAAGTTCCGGATCTTTTCTTAGCAGAGACACTACAGTATCGACATTTCCAGATTCAAATGAGCGTCTTTCCTTAATCGTACCGGAAATAGCATCTTTGTTGGGATTATGAACATAAAGGGGCACTGTTCCAGCTTCGGATTGGGACTTAACTAAGAAAAAGTCGGGATTGTCCTTCAAAACTGGAAGGGATCTACATACATCGGCTGATTGCCAAAAACCATTGGAAAATGTTAAAGCTTCATGGCCGTACAAGGTCTTCCTTTGTCGTCGTTCAGTTTTAGGGTTGTGAAGTAGTCTTGTTTTGTCATGGTCTTTACCCTCGTTTTGAATCAGCTCCGGGATTTTTATGGTTTTGTTATCCTTCGTACTAAGATTCAGAAAGACTTTTCCCGTTATCATTACTACGATCAAAAGATAAAACTTTAAACAAAGTTTTAAAAAATATACAATATCTCTCGGTGTACATTTTGCGATTCTATGTTTCATTCGAAGATACCAAAAACCGTCCTCAAGCATGTACGACGGGAGTATTGTAGGTCTCTTTGGCAGTATTAATGATTATGCACTACTGTAAGTCCAAACGTTCAAAAGTCGATTTTCTCTTCAGTAGCTAAGTCAAGGTCGTAATACCTATTCAAAGACGAGGAAGTATAGATGTACTTAATTGTTATCATCGATAAACATTTATACATATATTATTATGTACTATCAGATATTTTGACATGTTATTGACGTGCTTCTCCATTTAATAAATGTACACGGTTAAATATCATAATGACTTGAAGTAGTCATCTAAAATTATCATGCAATTATTCAAAATATGATGAAATATTATGAAATACGTTGTTCCATATCATCCCTTGCATATCAACCATCGACCCGTATCTTGACGTCTTCTCGTGCTCATACATAGGCCGATATGGAATATGCAATGTCATGATTTATAATTCATGTATTTAATATTTACGTAATGACCCTGTAACATGACGGAGGGATTTAAAATGGGCAACAATGCTTTAATGACCCAAGGCAACACAATCCTCGAACATTGTAGAGATGGCAGAAATAATTCTTAACTAAAATGGTAAGATTTTTTTCTAGGCTAGAAATTGTTCTACAAGTCTTTATAAAAATCATGTCAAAAACCAGCTAATTCAGTTTTAATTCTTAATCAGAAACCAGTTCACATGTCCAGTGTTGGTTAACCTATAGAAAACTCTGTGATCAATTGAATTAATACGTTCTTTACAAAGGTAATGGCGTTTAATTATAATAGTTCTTTCACAAAATTCAAGATTAACGAATCCTACGTAATATTATCAGAGCCAGATCCAGACACTTTGAAAAGGAAGGATACTAGCCGAGGTTACTCAGAAAAAGTGGTGCTAGGATATTCTTTGCAATTTTTTGTCAATTTTACACATGAAAATGGCAAATTTTCCAATAAAAGTGGGGATGCCAACCTCTTGCACCCCTCTGGATCGGCAATTGCATTATCATGTTAATGTGCCATGTGAATGTTACTGCTTCATATCTAGACATTTGCACGACGACCTTGTTTTACTTAGACATTTCATGATTTATTTTCAATAAATCTTGTTTTTATGGATTCTTTTGTTGGAATTACTTATCTGTGGCTTCTGGATTTTGAACTTGCCTTAAGAAAAAGCGAGTACCCTTTCGAGGTAGATACAACCTGCTGTCGTTTGTCCTATTTTCAAAGGTGTTTGTATTCATTTCGATATATCAAGATTTCAACGAATTCGACAGATCTTTAAAGTTCGTTTTATTGTTGTTTTTTCCCACCACTGTCAAAGTTAGGAGTTGGTCGAGCACTCACAAACATATTTCATGTGCCTGTCTCAAGATAGGAACCTATAGTTTTACGTTTTTCCTAAGACTGGTTAAGTGATCAGTAAATGTTTCTGAACAAGAAATAAACCGAATTCGGTGGGTTTTTGACATGCATGAATCACCTTCTGTCTGCTTTTTAGAAAGACTGCTACTTAAATCGTGTACATTTTGTAAATTTAAATAGTCTTACCTACTAGGTGCTAGTTAACCTTTAAATAAGAATTCGCATTTTTGTAAAGTATTTTATACATTTAAAAAACAAGTATTACAGTGTATCGGATCATTAGTTAAAAAACAAAAGAAAAGCTCATTGACAGCCTTCTCGGGTGTGAAATTAAATAAATATATTTTGTAAAACAATGAACAAAGAATATGGAGGTTCGTTATAATCATTCAGACAAGTTAGTATCTTCTGTACATGCACATGTACACGCATTTGTTGTTTCACTTGTTATTCGTTATTTTAGACCAAAATACGACAATTGTTAGTTTTTATGAATTGCTGAATTTATATGACAAATTTAAAATGTTAATTTTGAGACACATTGAAGTATTTCGCTGACTGTATTCGTAATATTTTTTAATGAGTCTCAAAGTTCAAATTACTAATTACGACATCAGATATCCGTCTAAGTTTCCAACAGAGATCTGATATATCACAGTCACTTCATACTAAACATCAAAACCAGCTCAACAAAAAATGATACTTAGCCTAAAGTAATATTAGTTACGTCGGTATATTACATGTAATCAGTCGGTTTTGTGCACTTTAAGAGAATAAATAACAAAAAATGACAGAAGAAATAATATCTGAAATGTTAATGCTCAGTGAGAAATATATTTTTAAGTGTATTTTTTGTAAGAATCAGGCATAATGGGAAAATGAGAAATATGCATGTCAAAACCCCACCGATCTGACAATAAATTATCTCTCAAGGATGCTTTCTCTATTTGAAAAGACCATTATTTGATCACTGGCTTTGCTCAGAAAATTTCAATAGAATGTTAGAAAAATGATGTTTTTGACATAGTTATCTGCCCTTGAAATGTTCATTTTTAGTGCATTTTAATGAAATTATAACTCAATGCAGCAACATAGGGAAATATTGTTTTTTTTCTTGATTATGATTATGCAAATAGTCAAATTACACTATCATTTTTTTTCCGACCATGTTTCACCCACTGCCTGAATTTTACAAATGCTGACACTTAATGCACATGTTTAATTGTGTAAACAATTTGGATAAAACGATAAAAAAAAGTATTGATAAAATGAGCCCAGTAGCATGTTAAAATGTATAAGGCGAAATTGTTTATCGAAATCAGTGACTCCATATCATTTGTAAAAAGTGATTAGTTTGGCAGTCACCCTTGCTTTGTCTGTAAAAGTTGCAGTTTTGCTGTTATTATTGAAAAAGTAACAAAAATGAACCGAAAAGCTCCTGAATTTCTGGTTCATGATCCTTAACGTCATCCATTCACGATCAAGATTTAGTACTTGACTTATATCATTGATCTGTTTACGATCATTTAAGTGGCTTGACGATTTGACCGGGGGATAAAAACATAAGCCAACGTTGACCCGAAGGAGATTTGCTGTCTGTAACTATTAAAAATGTTTCAAGGTTCCGGTCTAGTCAAAATTGTCAAGGGCGCTATTAGCTTTTCTCGAGTATTGTGATTTTTTAATTATGTTAAAATATAGCTAAGTAACAATTTTCAAAATAAGGAATCGTGTACTTTATTAATCATCATAATACAACTAGGATTAAACACAATAATCTAACAAAGAACACCTGGATAAAAATACTATATTTAACATATCACGTAAATACAAAATAATTTATAAATTTTGCACATCACCCTGGTGGCGTATTCAAAGGGGACATTGATCCCTGAAAATGGTAGTAATGTTTTTTGCATAAACTCTTTTTTATATATTTTTCACTCCCTCCCTTTCTAAAGGCGCTTCACACAACTCAGCAATCATTCGTAATATACGTCTTTCACATTCGCTATTTACCTCGAATCAGGTGGAAACTGCTTTACGGTTTTATACTATACAAAGAAAGGATATCTAATTCGAAGGCTACTAAAACAGTAATAATTTTTTTGGTAAGTATGCGGAAATACGTCTCCGAACATTAAATTATCTGAAATGCTTCTATGATATATGTATCAGTCATCGAATCAAGTTTCTGTTCCCTTGGCCTAAAATCCTGCAACACGGAAGAATTTCTGAAGCTTGTTGGTATATTACATTATCAGCAACTTATGCGTTTGCAGCGAAACCGTACTAACCTGGGGTGGGGTTCTCGAAACTATCTTAAGATACGTCCTAAGTCACGTCCTAAGACCAACTTTGGGATGGAGTTAGGATCATCTTATGATAATGTTAGGTTGCGTCTCGAAGCTATCTCAGACATGTCTCAAGTTAAGACGTCATAGACATCACAAGTATATTTTGTGAAATGCTTAAATTATTACTTTTATTATGTTTTTATTAAAAATATTAAATACGGGTTAATGGTTGATATTGTTTTATCAAATAACAAAAATGCTAGTAAGCACTGTGCTATTTAAAAATTATGGGGAGAACACTGCATTCTTCTTCAACTAAAATCAAATAAATGAAATCAAATCAAGAGCGATAACTCTTGCAATGAGCCAGTTTGATACAAAATTTATACATTTTTTTACTCGGGAAGTGCCACAACCGAACGACAACCTAAGACTGGTTATGTGGTATGTAACTGTTTATGAATGAGAAATAAAAGTGAATTATTTACAAGGTCATTGGAGCAGGGAGAGGGTGTCTATTTAGTGAACATTTTATTTTTTTTCTAGTTAAAAAAAATAGGGATGGGTAAGTCAAAGCGCACCATACAATGGATTAGTCCTAGACAAGTGAAACATTCAACGGCCCAGAAGATATGTCAGTTCATAACCCGTTTTGTATAAAGTCTCCGACCTGCTTGGTTAGATGCTCTTGAACCTTTCCTTTTTTTCAATTTCACATCCATGGCATATTGATATCTCCTGCATTGAAGAAAGACATAGAGCAGAAACTCCCGTTTCGCCATCTTGCACAACATTTTAGTGTGCCATAATAAGACAATATTGGTATGTAACTGTTAATGAATGAGAAATAAAAGTGAATTTGGTGGTTTTTTTTACATGCATGGAGTACGTAATGTCTGATACTCAAACAGTTACTTTTAATGAGATCAACAAAGTGTTCATGCTAAAATCTCATATGTTTAGCTCGAAAGAGCTTTTTTGAAAGTTGATCCGCTGTTCGTCTTGACCCTGTGAATTTGAACTCCGTAACCCTGAAGGCATTGACAACTGCACATTCGTCGTATCTGTATCCAGTTCGTCTTCCGGATGACCAAATAAATAAAAGGATCAGTTGAGTAGTTAAAGCCACCTAGGTAGTGAATGATAACTACAACTTTGGAATCCATTGGTATGTTAAACAACTTGTATAGTATCCAAACCTTGAGGTCAAAATACAAAAAAAAAATTAAAACATAAACAATATATGCTATTACTATAGTGTGTTTAGTGTATATTTTGTGAATTAAACTTTCGTTCTTAAAATCTACAATTTGATAAAATTGTAGATGGAAACGTTTTTCATTTAGCTTTGTGTTATTTAAAAACGTTTTATTGATTTTGTATGTACATGTATTTTATTTTCGTCACCTAAAATGAAGTTACCTAACATGCCATTTTTTCTCTTTCATCTAAAGGTTAGCTTTCTGCTAATTATTGGCAAATTGTTTATCATATTTCATAAGATTAAAGCACAAGGAATTATGTACAAAGACTTACTTTTTTGGTTCCCATTTTCGCTAAGTGAACACCAACAATAATGCCGAGATAAATTATGTAATAAAGGACAAATGACCATTTGGCTTAGGATTTAATTAAGACACATAGTGACGACTTGACCCTAGAAACGATTTGTTATATTTTATTTCATTGGTCAAGATTTTGATTGATATGTGACCAATTAAGTGAATTTCGATTTTTATTGGTTAATCATTTTTCTGGCTAATCTGGTATAAAAAGCTATATATGGGTGCATCGAGGAAACAATAAATTAAAAATAAAACTTGTTTTAAGTTTTATATTATTTTCTCAGCCAGCAACAGAAGACCCACGTGTCATCTCAGTTGTCAGGCCAACTTCCAACTCATGTCTTGAAACACCTGATTACTCACTTAGAGCTCTACCGGCTATTCTCCTGTATTGTTAAAAGCCAAATACACCAATTAACAGTACAAAAATTATACGGGTCCTGCAAACGAATTCAAAGACTAAAACAAAATGCGTACAGAAAAAGCTTTAAAAAAAATGACATTTCATTTCAGATACGTGCACAATTACAACTACCAACCGCCCCGAATTCAACCGTTTTAATGTTTTAATTACCACAGTGCTCTCTTAGCATGGTTACTAGAGTTTCATGAACAGCCATGCATTTAAGAGAAGAAAACCTCGCATGTTGCGATATAATAAATCAATCAAAAAGAAGTTTCCAAAATCAAATTTACAAAGTCAAAATTTGCTTATTTATGAATATATGTTTCGTTTGGAAAATACATAATTACATGTTTTTCAACTGAAGTACTCAAACTTAACAGACTGTCCATGTAAAAATCAGGCAGATTCTTAGAACATGAGTTTATGATTTCTAATGGATGGAAATATTTTGAAAACAAAATTTGGTATGTGTCACCCACTGCCTGGTTTGTCCATGGGCAGCTTCTTAATTTTTCTGTATACAAACTTCGAAGGTAAATTATTTACAATTGTGGTCTTGGGAATGCATGTGTAGGAATTATGCAGTAATGAAAGCTTGTACCTTTTTACTCCGACACAAGAAGTAGCGAGGTATTATGTGATATCCCAACAAGTATACTCTGTCCGTCCGTCTGTCGGTCCCCGATGGTTTCCAGATGATAACTTGAGAACGGATCAATTACGTTTTTTGACTTACATGTACCACATTGTTAAGTACCATAAAATACAGGTTCAATATCAGCAAAGCAATAAATATAGATTTCGAGTAAGGCCATTTTGGACGCTTACCCTACCGCTGCTCATGGTCCGTGCTCCCAGTTTTTAGTGGAGTCCGAGTTGCTCATTTGTTTTTGTTGCTTTGTATGTATGATTTTAGTTACTTTATGTTTTTGTTGTGTATGCCTATTTTCCATGTCTGGTCTTTGTCCCTGGATTACATTCTTTTGATTACCGCTATAACATTGGTTCCCTTGATTACTATTTCACATTGTGTCATCCCACTTTTACCATTACGTGGCGGAGTAGCACTTAAATGTAATGTTCCATCAATGTCTGTTGTTTGTTTTCGGTCGTTGAAATTTGTGGGTTGTAAATTTTCACCTAAAAGCTCGTAATTTTTGTTGGACGTTTTAGTGCGTCGAGTACATGTCCAATAATTTCGGTCAGATAGATCGAAGATATGATGGATATTGTGAACTTTGAACAAAATTAATGTGTGGTGAATTTTCAATAGAGTTCAACCAAATTGTGTGATATGATTTCATGACTTTTGACATTTATCGGTATTTTGTTTATAATAAATGAGCACTGGTAACACATTTTTGTTAAATCAAACTTTTCGTCTTATTCTCTTTTTACATGCTTCTTATGTAAACCTATACCTGTATATAAAAGATGTTACACAATGCTTACGTTGTACGGCAGCCAGCATGTTATAAACACGCATGCCAAAACTCCAACAATAACCGCAAATTTTACTTCCCTCGCACGGGATGGTGTTCTTCTTTCACCGCTGACCTCCTTCTGTAATATCAACATGCGATTCCGTAACAGGAGCACCGCCCCAGCAACGACACCGTTACAAGTAATGATACTAGCAACTAAGGAAAGTCCAAGAAACGTGTATAAAGCATGGAACACCCTCTTTTTCCATTCCGTTTGGTACGTAAAAACACTACAGACGTAGGTTAGTCGCCCACGTCGCAAAGTAGGCGTCCAAATTGTCCCAAAACCGAGGTGAGGCAGTGTGCATATTATCGAAAGAAAACATAATACCGCCGTAAACACTATGGTCCAGAGTTTTCCTGTGATCTTTGACCTGTAAGTGAATGGTTTGCAGAATGCCAGTACACGGTCTATCGCAAGTAATAAGCCTGTTGCACCTGTCAACAGTGGCATCAATGGATGCAGGAACGATCTCAAAGCGCACCATTCATACGTCATGACGAAGCCAAGACGCCTACTTGTGTGCCAAAAACAGGAGAGACTGACGGCAAAAAAGTTTGTGACACACAGACATAAAAGCAATGAACTTGTCGGCATATTTGATTTTCGATAATCGACGACCATCACGATGATTGCTAAGATATTGGTTACTGTACCAGGTATGTACAATACGAACAATGAGATAAAAAACGAGTCAGAGAGTCCTGTCCCCGAGTGGCCACCGCTGCTGTTCTGACTGGCCGTGGTGGTCGGGAAAAAATTCCCAGTGGTGCTGTAATTCATGTATTCCATTCCCGTTTGCTTTGTACACAGAGTACAATGCGTGAAGTCCATCAGTCTTAAATATGGCATCTGCAATGATGAAAAATTCAAATTAACCAATTTATCAATACAATTAACGCTTAATTAGCCTAAACGATAATGCTTATTATGATATTTTTTGACACTTTCATTGTCACAGTACGCGTTTTAGCAGTTATCCTTAGTCAAATACGTACCAAAGATCGAAAGAATATACAACTACAATAGATATTCGAAAAAAAAAGAACCCGATACAAGCCAACGTGAAAGAAGAATTATTAACACTGTGACAATGGGCAACAAAGTAATGAAACATGGTGCTACAAGTATATAAAACATATTTATTAGTATCGAGATCACTATCAATTGTGAAAATAAACATGAACTTTGGTCCTTTTTATATCCCTTTGCTTGCTGAATGGAACTTAATGAAACTTTCATGGATTATTAACTTAATATTGAAGACGTGCATCTCATATTTTGATTTGAAGTTTGTTTTTAATCTGAAGATATTTGTTGGGAGGAGTGTGTTTGTGTTTGTCAATGATCTGAATATGTTGTTGGGGGTCGTCAGTAAAGCATGTGGTGTTTAATTTGACTATTATCCTATTTCTATACCTTGTATCCGCGATGCTCCTACATTTATTGAATGGATTTTTTTAAACTTTCACATAATACATGTATTTTTCAAATTTTGAATGTACACTTCTTATTTTACATTTTTTACCCGAATGATTTTGTAGTCTCTTTTAAAGTATCTTAAATTAGTGATAAATTGATATTATTAGACTGTATGCTATATGCTTGAGGACACTTTAAATGCCAGTCTCTGTAAGAATCAGGCAGTGGGTGAAACATGGTATAAAAAACATTAATTTGGAAATATTAATTTGAATATTTGCAACATCAAAATAAAAAAGGCAAGATATATTTTTATTATTTTGGTACAGTGAGTTAAAAGGCATTGAAATGCACTGAAAATAAACATTGCAAGGAGAGATAACTCTGTCATAAACCTCATTTTCTAACATTATGTTGAAAAAATTCTGAGCAAATCCAGTGATGCAGACATCAAATTAAAAACATTTAAATAGAAAAAAGCATCCTTGAATGAAATTATTTTGTCTGATCGGTGGGTTTTGACATGCATGTTTCATATTTTTCCCATTTGGCCTGATTCTTACAAAATCTTACACTTAGAGGTCGAAGGTACATTAGTGCATTGGTAGTCCTTGAAGTCAAGGTTATGTTTTCAAATGGGAGAGTGGGGAAGGGTATCAATTTAGTGAGCATCAAAGTTCCCACAAGCAAGTGAAACCTAAAGTCCCATTGACCACTGGCGGGTCAAAAGGCAATTTACCCTATAATAGTGCCAAAAACACACTGAACCTTGATCTGTGCATTGTAAGATAATAATCTGTGTGTACGTTGAAGTAGTCATAATGCAGCTTTGAATGTGTTCTTTAAAATCATATTTGTAATTTACTTAAGAAGTGTATGAGTATTGTTTACATTTGTGAGTAATTTTGCTTCCATGCTGTCAGTAGCCAGAAAGGATAAAAATGTGTATTTTCTATATGATTTATTCAAGTGAATTTTGTGAAAAAATTTTTACAATCATTGTACCATTGACATAATGATTGTGAAAGCCTTTTTTCCTAGCTTTGTAATGGTATGCAACATTAATATGTCAACTTTAAAATTACTTTTTAACATGTAAAGTTGATAAATGAGAACTTTAGAAGTGGATAGTGAGACCTTAAACATCCAGTATATGTAGATCTCTACCCTCCTTGGTCCGAAAGTTATAATTTTTATCTTGCCTAACCATGGCATCTTGATATTGCGTGAGTTGGAGAAATTCACGCTCCGGAAACCCCTTTTCTGCCATCTTGTAAAATATTTTGGTGTGCAATAATCAAGTCATAACTTTTATTTTACCATCTTTGGACTTCTCTCCTCTTTTTAGTTCCTTTGGTGAGAAAAAATTCAAATGTGAAATATTTTCGGTCCATTTTGACAATACTTCAAGTAAGACAATACATGTATTACATTTGTATTTCATACATGCCAGGGGCGGACACAGGCACTTTGAAAAGGATGGTGGCCAGCCAAGTTTCCTCAGAGAAAAGGGGTGCAAGGACTTAATTTGCCATTATTATGTCAATTTTATACCTGAAAATGACAAATTTTTCAATGAAAATGGAGGTGTCAACCCCCTGTATCCCCCTCTGGATCGGCCACTGCATGCAGTCGTTTAAAAGGTATTCTCGTCCTTAAAAGCCTAAATTGAATCGCATACATTTATTTTACCCTTATTAGACTGGCATTGAACAATTAATGACTTTCCAAGAATTTAATATCTTGATTTATCAACCAGAGAGATCTAGGCGATTTCGCCGAGGCGATTTTAGATCTCTAGGGTTGATAAATCATGATATTAACTGAAATCCAAAGTTATCAATTATTTCATTATGATTATGACTAGTCTGTTCCGAAATTTGCATCTATTATATTATTTTAATGTAACTAACATGGTCGAAGGTGAAACAAGAATACTTTGAACTAATTGTAGTACTGCCTTGTGCATAGTATCTATTTAGTGACGCTTACATTAAAAGTTCCAGCATGTTCAAGAATTGTGGATAAATCAAAGGGAGACAAATCAATTTCTTTTATCAGTCATAGTTATAACATACTGTTGACATTCTGCAGCTGAATTTTTCGAAACAAATATAAGCTCAACCGGTATGACGACATTGCATATCGGACCGGTAACTATCCATATATATCGTTACATCCGTATGAATCTGTGAAAAAAAAATAATAATCAAGGGACATAGGTGGTTAGGGTCAAGTAAACTTCCTACACATATACCTAGTCATGCATAAGTTACTCAAGCAGTGCCAGAGGTTGTCTGGCAAGCTATTTCTGACTTGGTGTCATCCTTACATGTGTCTTAAAATATTTAAAGTCTTTTTTTTACATAAAGGAATTTTAATCCACTGGAAATCAAGCCTTAAAAATCCTATTTTTTTGTTAAATACCTAGAAAACATTTGTAATGAAGACAGTTAGCTAGCTAGGTGCCCAGCCATTTTGAATTAGGTAACTAATTTGTTACGGAATGCATTCAATATGTTTTGATATAACGAAAGTTAGTTAGTTTAATATTTTCGTTTTGCAAAGTAAAATCCGTAATTTTATGAACCAAATGTACCCATTCAAAATGCTGAAAACCAAATGAGAAGTTCATTGAAACTGCTTTTGATGTAGAGGATTGCTAGATTTTCTCATCAGATAGGTCATTTGTTTTTCTTCAGTTTCGTCACCTCCTCTTGTGTTAGAATAAAGAAACTGTATAAAATGTTCTAAATGGTAATTTTTCATTTTACTATAATTCTGCCGATTTCAAAGAACGTCGGAACGAGCGGTTTGCAATATGGCGCTCGGAAGTTAAAAAAAAATATTGCCATGAAAATCCTGTATCTCTCTTTATGATCTGCATATTAATTAATTGTATCTAGTATATCTTGAAAATGTTCTGAAAAAGAACCATATTAATAATCACTTACATGGATCTATAAACCTGTTAATTACATCCACTACCCATCACTTGACATAATTATTATTTGTTAATCTGACAGAACTTTAAAACACAATTTACGGTATTTTGAGTTTTAGGTATATGAACAAGAAAAAAATGTAAATGCAATTAATGCATGCATCGAATGACAAAAATGTGTTGCGTACATGTAATATAAAGTTCATGCCTTAACCAAACAACTAACTTATATTCAAAGGTCAGCTACACTGTTTGAGAATGGGTCAACTTCTAATACCATCAAAATGTAAAAAAAAAACCAAAACATTTTAAACATATTTTAGAAAAATTCTAGCAGGAATGACATAAACAGGTCAAATTTTACCGGGACATTGTATGTACAGAAGCTATATATATTTCTGGGATAAAATTAAACGCACATGAACTGTATAGGATATACATGTACAAGTACAACGTGTATAAAATAATGACAAACAACTTGAAAATTCTTAACATGCGTAAACAATTTTTATCAAACTTATTAGCAAAAACACATGTTAATTACGGAAACGTATACGTAGAACACTTTCAATCCTACAGCAACCATCTTGTAATCGTTGACAATTACTTAAGGAGATAGACCTAGGATAAGGGACATAACCCATGAAATCAGTGATATGTTTGTATAATATTCAATTTCACCAAAGCCTCTCAAGCTGTCGATTGAAGCAGAACAAAATGAATCCAAGTTAATTAGATGCTTACATAAGATTGATGTAAAATGCTGAATACAAACGTTCCAATGATTTTTAAGAGTTGTGTCCCTTACCCTATGTCTACCTCCTTAAGCAATATACTTACAACTCAAAATATGTACAGTACATTTAAACCAATCCGTCATTAGAATCTCTCGAGGTCTTCAATTATAAGGGAGAAATGAACAAATACTTCTCGATTAAGTTTCTTCCCCTTTCTTTCTTATGCACTTGTGAATGTTTGACCTGTGTCAGGTCTGAAACAAAATTAATGTCTCTGGTCAGGTCAGTTTAAAAAAATACTCTTGTTCGCTGAATTAAAATTTAAGTAGTTTAAAATAAGTACATAATCATAGAAATATTGCAGTTTTGTGCTATCCGATCTAAATTTTCTTTCTTAATTTTATTTATTTCTGGTGAATTCCAACTAATTTCAAATGCATGAAATATCTGCCATAGGAGGAGAAACAACAGTCAATTAATCCAGCCAGGATTTAAGATATTACACTCTTTTGATTACCGCTATAACCATGGTTCCCTTGATTACTCTTCAACGAGTGTGCGGAACTTGTTCCACGCACGAGTTAAATCTTAGTGCGTTCTTGGCACGAGTGATTATATTTTTGTTATTCGAAATAACCAAAAGATTATCCTATTTATTATGTAGACTTTCTTCCTTATTTGTTGCTATTTTCCACACATTTTTTTATGTAAACGGCGAATTGATATGCATGTTGTGATGCTTTGTGACGTTTTTGGCGTCTACGAATACAATTTTAGCAAAGTCAATCATTATATTTAACACTAAAGCAAGGAGCTCAGCCAACTTATCTACTGTCTTCTAATAATTATCACCTCTCTACAATAAATTGAAGAGTGGGTAATTACAGATATGAATAATTAATCGTCCTAATTATTGACACCAGTTAGGTGTACTCGACTCTATTGACTACTCTAGCCTTAGTAAGCTTACAGTGATAAACAATAAATTTTGGAAATAATTGCCATTTGAATTATTGATTACTTTGTTCTGATTTTTAACACCATTTTTATTTAAATGTGGGACCTCATGGTCGAGGTATAAAAACAAGAAATAATTAACGAGTCCGGCATCACGACCAGTAACTCTAAAGGTAACGACTGAAAAAAAATCAAATATTGTATGACCTCTTTTCTGCTGGCAAATCGGATACTTCGACCCGTTACTACCTCTGTTATACTTATAATTTGTTTTTATTTTTTTATTCTATGCTTATTCCTCTATATAAAAATGAAGATTTTAATATTTTACGCCGTTTTTTTAACTTTCCGGTTTTGGCCCTGATATTACCATTTGTTATAAAACCTTCATTTTGATTATTTCCAAGATTATATCAATTCGGTAATTATTTAATACTCTTCATTCTAACATCAAACGAACCACTCATGATACCTTTCACCGATACCAATTATCATCATAGACAATTGTTCCATATTCCATTCCGTTTCCACCCCGTTCCGTTTTTGTTTTTCAATTACATCCATTTGAAAGTAGGTTCTCAAATACCAAGCTTAGGATTAGACCAAGTGTTTTTTTCTTTATATTCAAATTGATTTTACTTTAACCCTTTCACTCTTACAACTCTTTTTTTTACAAAACCTATAAGACCTATACAACCACTACACTCTCCAAAGAAGAGATAGTGCAAAACCATAAATCTGTGTTATCCTCTTTTAGTCTCTCCACCAAAGATAATGATTGTGATTTATCGTCTATGTACGGGATTCCTAAACTCCACAAGTATCAATACAAGCAACGTGACATAGCTGGATCTGTGAAATATACTACCAAACTTCTTTCAAAACTTTTAACTTTTAACTTTTATACTCACAACTGTCTTGTCGTAACTACGCAGACTTTTTGTATCGCGCTAGACGTCTTGCAGTTTGGCTTCTGGAACAGGGCTATGTTGCTACAAAATTGAAGTCATCACTACAGAAGTTTTATGGTCATCATCATGAACTCATGGATCGTTACAGTGTATCCAACTGCGCCATGAAAACTGATTTGTTCAACGTGTCTTAGTTTTCCTTTCCTCTTTCCTCTACCCCGGACTTGACTTTTTATGAGCAACTTGGCGGGTGTTTCTAGAAAAGCAGAGGTTACTTACCCTACCGGAGAACCTAGTCCATCCTCCCAGTTTTTAGTGGAGTCCGAGTTGCTCATTTACTTTTGTTACTTTGTATGTGTGATTTTAGTTACTTAATATTCTTTGTTGTGTATGTCTGTTTTCCATGTTTGGTCTTTGTCCTTGGATTGCTTTCTTTTGATTTCTGTTAGAACCTTGGTTCCCTTGATTATTCTTTCAGGCATTATTGGAGTGACCTTTTATAACACCCATTAAAGCAATTAAAAGCTAGGAGTGCTTCCTTGGTTTGACTGCGTGTTCTTAACCAGACGACAAAATAACAAAAATTGTAGCCGCGCCAGGAGATTTCTGGAAGTAATCCCGTTAGGAAAAGAAACTACATTTTACTCGTGCTTTTCGAGAAAACCCGACCTGCTTGGAGAGACTATCTATACTGACAACTAAGTTATTTAAAGATATTCATTGACCAAGTACCTACCGAAGCTCCAAAAAAAAAAAAAAAAACAAAAAAAAAAAAAAACGAATATTTGAATTTAAGTCTGCTGCTTTCCAGTGCTCCAAAGGAATAGTAAACTATTAGGTTAGAAGGTTTCTTCTCTTTGCTTAACAGATGATAATAATAATAATAAAAAATAAATAAAAACAAAGCCAAAGTGGTGAATATGAAAAAAAAAAGAATTATTGCAGAGTCACGTAATGTCCGAATCGCTTAATGTAGGATCATCCATCTTGGCCCACTTTTTATTAAGTTTTGTATAAACATAAAATGTTGTTTTTTTTTAACAAGTAAAGTTTACTAAGTTAAACTCTAATACTATAACCATCTATTATCCGTTTTGTTTGTTTGTTTGGGTTTAACGTCCGGGAAGCAATATTTCAGCTATATTCAGACGATGAACATGAAATTGATGATACAATGAACATGAAATGATGAAATAAAAAAGGAATGGCACACAAGGACAATGGGGTCGACAAATTTTGATAGCCACCGGAAATAGAGAGAGGTGGGTAGGGTCGGGCAATTTAGCCTCCTGTGGCGGAGCCCTAGGGTTCCTACTCCGGGAGAATACCACATTAGGGTTCTTTAACGTGCGAGGAACGGGGCATCTTTCCCAACACGGTGCACCACTATGATTTGCGGTCAGGTTTTCCGTATTATAGCCTGACAACCCCAGCATGTAACACGCCAGGGGTATCCCATTCCACCACCTGGGGCACACATCCCAGTTGCTCTGTGGGCAGAGCGCCCTACCCCCGGCTAGGGTTCTAATCGCTATTTAGTCGCCTTTTACGACAAGCTTAGCACTGCTGCAGGCCTATTCTTTTAACACCCGGACCTGCACGGGGCAATTATCCGGGTTATCCCGTTGCTACCAATGTGGTACTTGTCGCGAATGCACGGTTAATAAACAAGTTTTAGAAAATGGGGACATGCATGGAATAATAGGATAATTAATTGGAAAGAGTGAATAACCAAATTAAAATATTATCAAGAGTGCCGAAGAACGCCTAGATTTAACAGTGTGTGGAACCTGTTCCGCACACGAGTCAAACCCTCAAACGTTCTTGTCACGAGTTATTCACTCTTTTCAATTAATTATCCTATTTATTATATATATTTTCTTCATAATTTATTGATATTTTGAATATTAATTTTAAATTCTGTGATTGGCGGCTTGATATCAAAGTCGTGACGTTTTGGCGGGAGAAAGTCCGAGAGTGAAATTACCGAATTTATTTCACAGTGTGAATTGTCGAAATTTTTAATATGACGTCTTCATATCGTCAAACAGTATATGTCGGTTAAAAACGTTAAGGCGATGACTTAGCGGCTGAGAGGTTATCTAATTGGAAGCAATTTTATAAATACGCACATTTCACACATACGATGACATAATAAAAATTAATGTATTGGTCATATTAGAAAAGAATTAATTCCTTCCGGAGGTAGATTTGTACTAGATTTCAAGATTTATTTATTCACTCTGACAGTATAAACTGTTACAAGAGGCAAATACATATAACATATATTACAATGGCGAACTAGGTAAAAAATTTACCATATAATGCAATACAAAGATTTACAAATTGAACACACCTAACAAAACAAAAGTAGTGAAATAGCATAGATATGTTATTTTTTGTGTAGTTCATAATGTTTATAATATAATGATACAAACAAGAACCAAGTTGGTAAGTATAAAATTAAAAGTATTTCATAAGTTTTTTTTTAACATATACTGATAAATTAATTTACTGTTAACGTGGGTTTGGCATTTATATTCTCATTTAACACCTCGCGGTCGCTCCGTGTTAAATAATCCAATAAATGTCGTACCCATGTTAAAATGAGTACAAATCTATCCCCGGAAGGAACTATATCTTAATTATTACACTGGGAACATACGATAAAACTCTGCTATCTATAATAATAAAAGATCAATCACCAAAAAGTGATTTTTTTCAGGAAAGTGTCACTTCATTCATCGAGTAAATAATCACATTTGAAAAAATGGTTCATATTTGAAGAGAATCTCGAACAATAAGACAATGTCACTTTTCGGGTATGAATATATACTTTTTTATATTTGAACTCTTTACAAATTTACTTATTTCTATTGTAAATTGGTAAATATCAACTAAAAATTGTTGTAATTTTGTAACTTCTTTCTAATAACCACAGTACTCAGTTAAGTATTGCCAAACTTGAAATGGCACTACTCATACAAATGTACCAGTATAATATGCCAATCTTGAAGCAACACATCAATTACAAATTAAGCCTTTAACACAGTTGTAATTCAACCGGGGCTACAGCAACATCACTTCACAAAACTTAGTTTCTTAATGAACTTTTATCATTTAAAGATGACTAACATGCTTTATTGAATGTCAAATAAGGTGCACTCATCTCATGAAAAAAAAAATGAACAAATTTACATGCTTTGTCATACGAAATGAATAATTCATGCATCTTATCAACTTACAGCAATCAACAAACTTTTGGAAGGTAAACATTTGCATTCCTATCTATAAATGATGAAGTACTAGTATGATTATATTAAATTAAATAATACACGAATATAACAGCATTGCTTACTAACATCAATCCTATTTTGAACTTGTTTTTCATCCGCATCAGAAGCAATCGGTTTACCCAGGTGATCTATGAGTATGGACTAAGCGTCGCACTCTTGAATGGACTGAATATTGGTGAGCTATCATCTTACACTCCTGCATGACAAAACTACCGGTATATCCCAGACGTGCAACCACCGACACCAACTTACAAAATTTACGGTTTCTCACTATTACAGGAGACTAGTAACCGTCCTCCTGAAGACGTCTATCAACCCTTGCTGATGTCAATATATCAAAGTTCAATACATTTTATTTTTGTTTAATATGGTTGTTACAGCGACTACAAATTTCTAGTCTGCTACCTTTTCAGGTACGAACCCGGGACACTTCTACTCGAGACCACCGATAATGTAGACATTAATAGATAAAGTAATTCGTACATGTAGCTTCCTTTGAATTATTCATTGCTCGAAAATATTAGTTTTTTGTTGGTTCGGAATGTCAATTTCAGCCAAACAATATTTTTTGTCGAAAGCTTATATTTTTGCGTATCAGAAACTTACTTCAGCATGCTTTGTGTTTGTTTCGACTAGTACAGAATCTGTTACATGACCGGGGGTGTTTATTTATCATATTAATCATAATTTGCAGTTGTATTATATATTTCAAAATACCAAAACACTGAAACTTTATTTCTTGAATCGCACATGTTTGACGTTTCCGTTTTGAGTATTTCTTGCATATACTGTTAATTTTTGGATTTAGATCTTCGTATATGTTTGATTCTAATTCTGCTGATGAGAGATTACTCCTTGAAACACGCGTTCAGCATATCAAAATTTGGTGCTTTTATTCGTTTTGACACAATTTTCTGTGTTGACTTTTTTTTCAATAATGGCCATGTCGAGTACCGAGCACAATAAAATTTAAGATTAAAAAAAGAAGAAATATCATTTTTAAAACTTTATTACACATCTTGAGATAATACATATCTAACAATATCATATAACATATTTTTGGCTTGGTAGGGAACACTATCAGGCGTAGTATAGTACACTGTAAAGGTGATATACACAAAACTTGTAAAATTCTATCACATTTAAGGAAGTAGATCTATAGTAAGGGGCATAACTCTTACAAATCATTGGAATGTTTGTATTCAGCATTTTAAATCAATCTCATGTAGGATCAAAGTTACCTGGATTGATTTCATTCTGTTTCAAATGAAAGCTGGATAGGCTTTGGTGAAATTGAATATGATGCAAACATATCACTGATTTGAAGAGTAATGTTTCTTAGCTTAGGTCTACTTCCTTCAAAATAAATCACATTGAAGTGTAAACAAAGGTGCATAAGATACAATTTTATCCGAGCATTAAGGTTTGTATATTTTGATTTATTTCATAATTTTACTCAGTTATACTTACTATGAAAGTAAATCCCAAAATAGTCCAAAATTAAAAAAAAAAAGTTTAAATTATAAACATTATTGTAGAATAATTGTAGAAGCTACAATACTTGCGAAATAATTAAATTCTGGCGTTTAAATCTATTTTTGACATCATAAGATCCGCTCGTGTGAATCTATTTGTGACATCATCAGATTCGCTCGTGGCATCATCAAATCCGAATATCTCAATTAGATTACCATTGAGCGGCGTAATTATATTTTTTAGACATATATATATATATATATATATATTCATGTTTTGTTGCGCCAGGCTCAGATATGTTGCATAGACAGCCAATAAAGCACTTCAAAAGACACTTGATCAAAATATTGATTACTAGCAATTTTGATCAAACGAAATGTCTTATATTACATAAACGAACGTTTTTGAAATAAAAAAAAAAATAAACTAAAAACAGGAACAAAGTCTTGAAATAGCGGACGGTTTAGCGTGCTAAGGACACACTTGATACATTTAATTTAACGTATATTTGGTTCACCAATGTAAAACAATAAAGGTAGAATTTAAAAAAAAAATATTAAGACGGTTATGACTTTTATAATTTTCTTCAGTTTTTCTGTTGGTTAGAAAAGCACGTTATCATACATGAACAAAATTAATTTCCTCTTTAAGTCTCAGTCTCTGTAAGAACCAGGCAGTTAGTGAAAGATAGTATGATAAAAAAAATTGAAAGTTTAAATTTAACTATTTGCAACATCAGAATCAAGGAAAAAAGAGAAAATTTTCTTTTCACTTTGGTAAAATGAGTTTCATTGAACTGCACTGAAATGGACATTTCAAAGGGTAGATAACTCTGTTAAAAACCTCGCTTTTTCTACTGATCAAATAAGATCAATTCAAATAGAGAAAGCATTCTTGAATGAAATTATAATATAGTGGGTAGTTGACATGCACGTTTCTGATTTTTCCCATTTTGCCTGATTCATAAAAAATACTCTTATCTCATGGCGGTCATAAAGGTAATAAAATACCAAAAATAGAATACCATCTAGAAAATGTAACTTATTTTAAGTTTTGAAAGTGAAATGAAGGGATTGTATAGTTTCACATTCAACAGTTTTACGACTAACAAGAATAAAGCTAAGCATTGAAAACAAAGATATTGTACAGTACAAGATATAAAAAATACCCAAAATGTATAATTGTCTTGAATTTGAAAAAAAAAATTCTATCTCAAAGTCATGGTATCTAGCAAATGTTAAAAAATCATAATATTAAAATATGCAACAAAAAGGATTTACTTCTTTGATTGACATAAATATTATTTGATATGCATATATGTCTTTGGTTGAAAGCACTTCCTGAGTCAATTGCCTATTTTTTAACACTTTGATAAACTTTAGCTGACGGAACGCCACGAGTAGCCAAAATATGACGTAAGGATTTTTTGATAGTCTTTTTACTCGAATTTCGAACTTTTTCACTCTGCCTCAATTTCAAGATTTTTTCTCTGCATACGACACACTTAAGCGGCAAGCATCTCTGTGACACAGCATTCTGTATTGTTTTGATGAAACACCTCCGGCAGACGACTTTATGGCCACATGGAAAGGTTCGCATAGTTGCTCTAGACGCCAAGCATATAACACACTGAAATAATGTAAAATTATCATTTTAACCAATTAAGTAATTTGGAAATATTCTTTAATTTTTTTTATCATGTCATTAACAAAAGTTTACTATTAGTTAACCTGATTAAATGATTGCATGTGTAAACCGAATTATGTTGTTTTTGGAAATCAGAGAAAAATTCATTCAACACCTGTAAGACCTCTCTTGAAACTGTCTAATACTTTCCTGTTAGGACTTAATAGTTTAATTAAGCTAAGCCTTATTTAAGTACAAATATTATATGTTGTATTTTTATCACATAAATATCTTTATACTGTATACGATTTCCTGATTTTTTTTGTTTGATTACCATCAATAAATTTTACTTCAATTTCTGTTGTCGATTTTTACGCTTTTTGAAGTCTGTATATATGCATTCTAGACTATTTCGGAATAAACTATTGAATAAAACAGTATAAAATTGGAAGTTAGTAGTACTTCTACGGCATAATGTACATTATATACCTCATCGTCTGGTGTGTCATTGAGAAAATCGTGGGTAGAGTCTTTTTCTTCTAGTTTTGCTAAAAGTCTGTCCTGAATTTGAAAAAAAAATTAAATTAGTAGATTAAGTACTTTATATAATGAAACTCGTTTTAATCCGAAACATTGATAAACTGGAAATCTGTCTAAACCAGTCATCTTTAAACCAGACGCTGTAAACCAGACATCTCTAAACAAGACATTTAAATCAGACATCTCTAAATCAGACATCTCTCAACCAGACTTCTCTTAACCAGATATCTCTTAACCAGACATCTCTCAACCAGACATCTCTAAATCAGACATCTCTTTACCAGATATCTCTTAACCAGACATCTCTAAATCAGACATCTCTTAACCAGATATCTCTTAACCAGACATCTCTAAATCAGACATCTCTTAACCATATATCTCTTAACCAGACATCTCTCAACCAGACATCTCTAAATCAGACATCTCTCAACCAGACATCTCTAAATCAGACATCTCTTAACCAGACATCTCTAAACCATACACCTTTAAACCAAACATTTCTTAACCAGACATCTCTAAATTAGACATCTTTCAACCAGACCACCTGTAAACGAGACATATTTTGAGCCACCTTTATGTCAGATCTAATTCATTTAGAATTACCATAAATTGTCACTTGTGGTCTAAAAAGCGCAAATAGTATAAGTTCTCTTAGAGTTGTTAAAACTGTTTTTTCATGCTCTCAGTTCAAGTTGCTCATTTACATTTGTTTCACTGTACGTGTTATTTTAGTTATTTTATGTTTTTGTGTATTTTTCCTTTCTGGCTTTGGATGCATTCTATTGATTTCCGCTAGAATCTTGATTACTCTTTTGTTTTCTGTAGTTTATCTTTTATAAGTACAAAACATTTGATATCGCGGAGGATTGGACTTAACTCAAAAGTAACGTCATTTCAAGAATATTCAAATAATCCCTGTTGACTATTGTTGTCTTTGATAATACTCCTTTTTAGATGTAAAATATACCATGTATAGACTGGAGACTGCATTGTAAAAATGATTTATTTAGTTCTGTAAAACAACAGAATGACTGTAACATTGTAGTTTAACAGGACCATTTATCAATTTCCATTATTTCATGTATCTATATTCAGATATACAAATATAGATAGTTTGTCTGAAAATGCTTTCAAATGAAAATTCTAATAGCATACACATTATTTTTGCATTATGCTTGCGACAGTATTGTCTTAAAACTTGTTGAAATAAGTCTGTGTTGTGATCTCCATAAGACTTATGTAAAGAGTTGTAAATGTTTTCCTTCTCGAATCCTTACTTGTCTAGTATTTTTAATTAAATGATATCTTTGACATTTCAACTTGTACTGTACAAATATTGAATATTATCGAAAAGTGTTCAAATTTAAAAGCTTCATACAGTAATTGTATGGGGAAAATTTTCCATTATATGGAATATTGGATATGGCGAATGGGGATAGAGAGAGTGTAAGGGGGGGGTAATGATTTTAGATGGGGAGGATGCGTAATTTAAAGCACTCATGTGGAAAATGTAATCTAATTAAATACAGCAGTTAAAATGCCACAGAATACGAAAATAAAAAAAAATCAATTTTATAAAGAAAAATGTAATGGGGATTCTAACGGGAGGAAGGGTGTCAGGATTATTCCGCTGGGAATAGGGAATTCTCAATTGGGATGGGTACAAAAGGGAATGGGGATAGGTAAAAGAGTAATCAAGGGAACCAAAGTTATAGCGGTAATCAAAAGAATGTAATCCAGGGACAAAGACCAGACATGGAAAACAGATATACACAACAAAGAACATAAAGTAACTAAAATCATACATACAAAGTAACAAAAGTAAATGAGCAACTCGGACTCCACTAAATATGGACCAGGTGCACCGGTAGGGTAAGCGTCTTCTGCTTTTCTAGAAACACCCGCCGAGTTGCTCATAAAAAGTCAAGCCCGGGGTAGATAAACGAGGGAAGGAAAACTATGACCCGTTGAATAAATCAGTTTTCATGGTGCTGATGGATACACCATAACGATTCACGAGTTCACAATAACGGCCATAAAACTTCTGTAGTGATGACTTCAATCTTGTAGCAACATAACCCTGTTCCAGAAGCCTATTTGTTAGAGTTCTAGCGCGTTACAAAAAGTCTGCGTAGTTTCGGCAAGCTCTGGCATAACGTATGAGTTGTGATATGAACACTCCATACGCAGGAGCCGAAGGAATGTTGCCACAGATGAAATAAGGAACGTGGATTGTGTGGATGGATACAATGGGGAATAAGGATGGATACATTTGAGAATAGGAATGGGTACATTTGGGTATAGGGATGGGTAAAAAGGGGAATGGGGATGGGTACAATGGGAAATGAGGATGGGCACAATAGGAATTGATACAATGGGTATGGGGATGGGTAAAATTGGGTATGGAGATGGGTACAATGAGGACTAGAGATGGGAATACCGGGCAATGGTGATGGGTACGATCGGTAATTGGCATAGTTACAATGGTGAATGGGGATGAGTACCATCGGGAAATTGGCATGGGTACAATGGGGAATGGGGATTGGTACAATGGGGAGTGGGGATGGATACGATGGGGATAAGGGATGGGTACAATGGAAACAGGGATAGGTACAATGGGGAGTGGGGGATGGTGTATTCTTTAAATCGGAATAGCTGTATTGTGTAGTAGTTAATTAAAGTAAGCGTGCAGAATTGATGATTTTAATGCTCTATAAAAGGCCTTATACGATTTTACACATTTATGAGAATCGATAGAACTGTCCGTGTGTTCAAGAGAAGGTAAGATATTTGACAAAGAAATAAGACAGCAAAATGAAAAAAAAAAAACAACGAAAACATAACAAAACAGAAAATAAAATTAAAAAAAAAATGGCAAAAGACCATACAGAATTTACAGAAAACCTATGATTTTCAACTTTGTATACTTCTATTCGCCATAATCAGGTAAAATCCCATCTCAAAAACATTATACATCGTAGGGACTACAGAAGTTTTATGGTTGTCATTATGAACTCGTGGATCGTCACGGTGGATCCATCTGAATCATGATTTTTTTTATTTCCGCTAGAATCTTGGTTCACTTGATTGCTCTTACAAAGAAAAAAACAAAACAAAACAAAAAAAAAAAGGCACTCGGATAAACTCTTTATATTTCATCTCAGAGAAGCAGACTAAACAATTCAATGCATTAATGACCTGAAAGTACTTAAACCATTTGTCTCCATTGAACACCATTCTAGCATCATAAAAATGGTCTGAGGAAGAAATATATTGGTCTCATGAGTTCGATAGCATATTTGTCTTTAATTACAAGACAAATGATACAACTGAGGATAGGACTATGGACAACAGTTACATCATCACATGAAAGTAGAAACAAATAGTTCATAAATCCCCTGGGTGTCATTTCTTGTCTCTGATTTTTTCTTCTGTATATTTTAATACCATTGTTGCTAGATTATTACCGGATTATCAGAATTTGCAATATGATGGGTGTCACTGACTGGAGCAGGACATGCTTACCCTTCTGATGTCACTTTTTGTAGAAGTTCATATTGTTTGTACTTTAGTTTTGTGTGTGACGTCTTGTTTCACTGATCTTTAGTTTTAATCTTTTTATTCGGTTCTCTACGCTGTGTGTTTAGATCGTCTCTGTTTTATGTGTTCACGTTGTCATGTTTTTGGATTTTGACGTACTTGCATTCTCCCACTGCGAGACTTGATAATTTTTTTTGCCAGTATTATATGAATATTCCATTTGATGAGAAGAAACTGCATGGTGAATATTATACATTGATACTGTTTTAAGAAGAATGACCACCACATGCATGTCTTAAGAAGATGTGGTTAATTGATCTCATGATTTCGATTTCATGTTGGTTTCCAGATAAAAATCATGCAAAATGTGATTCATGGTTGAAAAGCTTACATATTGTAATTTTTGATATTTTGTTTGAAATGTTGTAGTAAATAGACCTCGCAGCTTTCTTATTACCATTAATCTGAAGAGATAAACATGGTATAGAATGTACTGTAGAATTCAAAAGTAAGGGAAATTAATGGCAATTAAATACAATAGAAAATGTTGAATTTTCGGTGTGGATTATATTCCATTAACAGACAGATTGAAATGAATAATTATACATTTCACCTGTAAAGCCACTTAAAAGCAAAAATGAAATGTGTAGCCTTTCATAGAGTATATCACAAATTACAGAATGTGCATAATTCTTACTAACACTACTACTTAAGTACAATACATTCGATACAACTGGGAATAAGGCACTGCACAAAAGTTACATCATAACAAGCAAATTGCAGCAAATAGCATTGATGATAAGGTACTTTACACAGATACATTATAGCATTCAAATAATTATTAATCCCCAGGATGTCATTTATTGTCTCCAATTATGATTTCTTTATATAAACATTTACAGTAATGATAAGAAAGTACATTGTAAGCATGATTTATCAGTATATTGTTCAAAGAAGGACGTTCATCACATTGTTCAGAAAAATACATCATTTTTACTTAGTTTCATGTATCCATATGGATAGATTCACTTATGAGAGATTTCGTAAGTAAAGCTTATTGGGACAGATTATTTCCCTGCGCACTGACAGTATTATCTTTCAAGTAGTCGTTTTATTTCCACTGAATAACTTGAATGATTTTTTTTTATCGTGATCTTCCTGATACTAATATGTCGCGTTACAAACGTTTTCTTCTTTTACTATACTAAATCCGTTGAAATAAAACCTATGTTAAATTTTACCATAGAAATGAGTTCAAATATAAAGTCTTCGTATTATGTAATAATTAATTCCAGGTAGTTATGTTATACATAAAGGTTTTGGTCATTAAAATGTTGTGATTTTATATATGTATTGGAAAAAGTCAAACACAAGGAAAAGAAATCAGAAAAAAAACAAAAGGGAAGAAAACCAAACCAAACCAAACCAAACCAAAAAAACCACACAAACAAACAAACAAACAAACAAAGTAAAACAACATAAAATTAACAAATCAACAAAAACAAACCCCCCCAAAAAAAACCAAAACAAAAACAAACCAAAACAAAACAAAACGAAAATACAATAACAACAATAAATAACCAATCAGACCATATTATTAAAGTAAAGCAATAAACAATAAAGTATATCAAAACGAAAATTTACTATTAGGAATCTGAAATTCAATGTCCGATTGTTTTGATGTGTCCCTAAGTTAAAAATAATTTTTTGTAGTTACTTTCAGATGAGTAGACTATATAATGCAATGCATAAATATCCTAAAAGCACTTTGGGAAGTTTCTTCCATTTGGACAAGATGCGTTATATCGGTCTCATGAGTTCGATATCCTATATTCTCTAAGTATAAGACATTTGATATCATTGAGGATAAGGTACTCTACACTGATACATTACCACATGCAAATAATGTATTAATCCCTGGTGGCATGATCGTCTTCGATTAAAACCTATCTATATAGATGTTCGCGACAATGATGGTTAAGATGATTTATTGGTATTGGTGAAAGAAGAATAACAAACAAACAGAAGGTTTACAGAACCATATATCGATAATAAGTAACTTCATCTTTCTGTATGAATGATATTTGTCTTAGAGACCGTAAAAAGAAACTGTAATTACATAACAAATCTTATTTTTATCGTACCAAGAAATGTTATCGTCTAAAAAAAATAAATCTGATGTATGTAACAGAGAAATTAAAGAAACCACGATTTGAAAGATAATCTAAAATAAGATAATCCAAATGATAACAATTAAACAAGAAAAAACAGACGCAAATAACATAAAACGTACCAGAAACAATAGTAAACTAGTAACCAAGAGAAAACTTGGAGAATGGACCATGTGCTCTGTGCTCTGGAAGGGTAAGCATCTCTGCTTTTTTAGAAACACCCATCGATTTGCTCATAAAATATGAGTTCGCATTTGGATCTCCCCATGTCAACTGGTTTTATAGGGATATCTTTGACAAAAAATGTTCGTTTCTTATTTTACTATGGTATACAATTGTCTCACCAACTTTTTTTTCTCTTAAGAATGAGAAAATATTCGACTCCTTATGGTTTTGTTTTTTAAAAATCGTATTTACATGTATGTAGTTGTTTGATATTTTAAATGTCAACTGTCATTTAAGCAAAGTTTGATCACATCTGTTCCAAGAATATCAACATTGTATCCGATGTGAGTAAATTAGGCATCATCATTATACATAAAGCACGGATAGGCCATTTTGAACTGTTATCATAATTCTCATAATATTGTATGAACGAGAAAACCAAACCCTGAACAAACCGGAATTCCGTGTAAAACAGACATATTTTGAATTCCAATAGACCTTTTTCATACTCCCGACACATTGGATTAGCGCAATGGACAGCAGTCGGCTTCAGATTCAAATATTTGATTTATTGTACCTGTGGTAAGTACTTGGTTACTTTTGAATACTTACCGAAGTGTAAATAGTTTCAAAGAAAAATGTTTACTTTTTTCCCTTTCTCCCATGAGATCGCCAACCAGGTTGTCGGGTGTTGGTGGGTTACGTCCCTTTGAAAAACCTGCTAAATAGGCCTGCATTCCGTAAATATGAAAAATGACTACTTATTGTCAATTTAATTGCGTATTGAACCAGTATGAACACTGATTTGAACAAAACACTTAGTCCAAAAGGGGATTTCAGTGTATGTCAAAAATGGTTGCCCCGTTCAGGTCCGGGTGTTAAAAGAATAGGCAGGCAGCAGTGCTAGCTTGTCGTAAAAGACGACTAAATAGTGCTCAGAAACCTAGCCAGGGTCTAGGCGCTCTGCCCACAGAACAACTGGGATGTGTGCCCCAGGTGGTGGAATGGGGTACCCCTGGCATGTTACATGCTGGGGTTGTCAGGCTATAATACGGAAAACCTGACCGCAAACCATAGTGATGCACCGTGTTGGGAAAGGTGTCACGTTCCTCGTGCGTTAAAGAACCCTGCTGTGGTATTCAATAGGAGTAGGAACATTTGCGCTCCTCCACAGGAGGTTAAATTGCCCGACCTTACCCACCCCCCCTTTTTCTAGTGGCAATCAAAATTTGTCGACGCTATTATCCTTTTTTTTTCATTTTGTCATCAGTTCATGTTCATTTTATCATCCATTTCATGTTCATCGTCTGAATATAGCTGAAATATTGCTGCTCGGTCGTTAAACCCTAACAAACAAACAAACAAACAAACAAACAAACAAACGAAAATTGTTTTTATAAAAACCCATTTTGTAATAGATATGCTTCAATGTCTCTTATTCAACCTGAATGCATCCGGTGTTATCTGGTTAGTTATAAAACCATATCGAAATGAACAGTTGGATTGTTCATCTTATATGGTAAGTTTTTGATTGCAACATTCTTTCCTAAAACTTGTCCGTTATTATTTCTATGTTCAATCAAGGTTACACAATTAAAAGCCAAATTGTGCTTATCGTTGACAGTGATAGGTTTACAACATTGCTTCATCATCATTTAAAAAAAAGTTCACTTTAAGAAAGAAGGGCCTGTACACTTGAACTTCACATTTCGTTTTTTTTTTTGACGTGCGATTTAGAAAACATTGCTTTCCGTCCGCTTGTTTTTATGTCCGTCATAATATTACATTTGTAATAATGACAAACAAACGCTCCCGGGGCAGAGTGTCATGTACTCAGCGCAGCTTTTTATCTATACTCTCATTTAATAGTTTTCGCATTATTTCCATAGCGGTTTCTAAAAATGACCAACCATTGCGGTACGAGCTGCTCCGGTGGAACAGTTAAGAATAAACATGCGGTCTAATTTTCGCGCTTTTATGCCATTGCGAAACATTGTACACTGAAAAAAACTGATTTATGTACAGTATAATTTATTGTATTTATTTGCTATTTTATTCGTTAACTCAATTCGTAATTTCATTATCAGTCTCTGTAATTGTCTGGCAGTGCATGAATCATTTTATGAAATAACTCACCCCTTTAACAGTGTGATTTGACTACGTATGCTATCAGGGTGAAGGGATATAGACAACTTTTTTTCTTTTCATTTTGAAAAAAAATAATGAATTATAATCTCACTGACATATAATGTAAATAAACATTAAACGGGAAATAACTCTATAAAAACCTCAATTTTCCTATGGTGAAAAAAAGCAAACAAATTCAATTATGCTCATATCAAATAGTGTTTATTTTGAATAGTGATGGTGTCCTTATATGTAATAATATCGTCAGAACGTTTTTTTCTCAATTTTTTGACTGATTCTGACGATGACTTGTACAATAGTACAAGATTGAACACAAATATAACTTATCATGCATAACTTAGAATGCAACAGTAGGCAAAATGTAAATATTTCAAGCTCTGTCATTAAATAAGTCAATTTTATTGTCAAAATTGATTGATGCCTGTAAAATAAGGTACCGATGCATACTGGCTGAATTTAGAGATAATAATTGTTTATTTTTCCATGAAAATCCATACCGATGAATTAATTTGAATAAGATAATTCTGCTGTTTATTGATAGGAATTCTCGAGTGAGTGCATCTTCATACATTTTATGAATAAAACTACTGCCAACTCATTGTAGAAGACAATATATTATGTAACCTTTCTAAGCTGAGCCCAGTTTGCATTTGGATGCGTTCATTCTTTGACAGACTATTGGTGTACAGAAGTTGAAATTGATATAAACGTATAGGATGTGATTTAAAAAAAAATGTCAGGTGTAGAAAGGTTTTCCGTTTTTTTTCAGAGTTTAGTTTAGATAAATTACAATGTATATTCTTGAATATGAATCATTGTGAATGGGGAAGCATGCGTCAATGACACTGCTTTCTTTTATTTATGATCTTACTGTGGTCAACATTTTATCAACAAAAATACTGCTAACAATGAAAGAATAAAAATAAGCTGTATAAATATAAGGCCTCACGTAAGTGTCACTATATTCTTCTATAATAATAATACTCTGGTCTACATTTTGAGAGTTCATTTCATAAATGTCAGATCGATCTAGGATTAAGTTTGTCCCATAAGCGTCAGCAGTGGGATGGTTCAAATACGTCAAAATCCAAATAAAAAAAATATATCCTAAACCTGAACACATGAAACAGAGACGGTATACAAACACAATGTAGACAACCGAATAAAAAAAAAGATTGCATATAAAATACATTATTTCTAATATAACAAGTAAAACAATCATTCCGCAATAGCACACTTTATTCCTTTACATTCAGGTTATTTCATTTTTAACACTGATAGGACACCGTTTTTTATTGCATATACATCATAGAAAAAAATATTTAAAAAAGTTACGCTACAGTTCAAAACCTAACATGATTATTTTACAAACAATAATAATGTATAGCATCAACGCTTTAAGTCATGTTTAATTTCAAATATATTAGATAGGACACACAATTTTTGTAATTACATAAGTGACATAGGGCATAATCACTTATTGTAATTTTAGACATAGGACAAATGTTTTTTTTTTAAATGAGAATATGAAATATGCCGTTCCAAAGCGCTTATGAATATAAAACTATCCTTAAATTAACGATTGTCATTATAAAGATGGTTTTATTCAGTTGAATGGAAGTACACATATTTGAGCATCATTACGATGTTTGCCACAGTGATCACCTTATATGGACATTGACGATGTTAATTAAGCCATTAGCAGGGAAATAAATAGATTTAATTAATGACATGATGACTTAATGCTCCTAAACTAAGACTTTCAATCCGGATGTTTAAAAAAAGCACGACGGTGTTAAAGGAATAAAATGCCATTACGAAGACTTTACCCGAGCGATTTTATCACGGAAAAATAATTTTGTCACTCAGGTTTCAATTTGTCTTATATTAATATCCATCAATTTGTTGTGATCATCAAGTTTGAAACATGTTACACTAGTTTTCACACAACACATAATATGGATAATTATACAGATGATACAATAAAACTTATTTACATGTTAAATGCTTGATCTCAAATCAGGAACCGCGAAGTTTTTACTTAAGGGGACATAACTCATGAAATCAGTGATATGTTTGTATCATATTCAATTTCATCAAAGCCTTTCCAGCTTTCCTTTGAAACAGAATGAAATCAGTCCAAGTTACTTTGATGCTTACATAAAATTGATGTAAAATGCTGAATATTAATGTTCCAATGATTTGTAATAAGAGTTGTGTCCCTTACCTTAGGTCTACCCACTTCAATGTCTTTTTCTTCCGACATTAACTCAAACATTTTATTACATTACAAAATTTAAATATTATATTTCGAATTTGATATGTTGAGTATTTTAAATTTATTTGTAAAGTCTAATAACAGAATTGTTTTTCTTAAAAAAATGATACCAATTTTTTCAGGACTAATACGATAAATAAGATGCAGGTTCATCATGCGAAAATTTACGCGGGCAAACGTTTGATACAATCTGGTTTTTCACAAAGTCATGAGACAACAGTTAAGTTACAATACATTATTCCAAAATTGTAGTTTTCAGATTGCAAGACTTACACTAAACAGCAAACTTATGGTCCCTTAACTTGGGCAGCAGCTAGAGTAAGTTATATATTTATTTCAAGATATATAGTCGGTCTTCCCTTGATTAAATAACTATTTCCTGATGAAATGTGTAGGAACGTTAACTGATAAACGGCATATTATAAGTATAATACAGCAGATTCCATGCTTCGTTATTGTTTGTGACAATCTTTTCTGTTAGTTGATACACTGATATGGAAAATAATATTCGATATGTGTGTTGGTTTTTGCTGTTCTCGTGAATTCTCCTGGGTCACATGACGAGACTACTTGGTCCTTTGTTTTAAAGATCGATGACTATACAGATAGAGAGACAAATCATTGATCAAACATAATCATTAGAGTATCTACTTATTTATTACATGTTTCTTATTGTCAGTCTGGATAATTTTTGATTGACTACAATGTATATGCGGACATTTTAGGCGAATTATTGGCGGATTTCTTCCAGATTATTAAGGTCATTTATTTCTGATGGATACTGCATTAGCTTGATTACATTGTATGTTCAAATAAAAATAGATGAGTTTAATGTGTTAAATGAGGTCTCGCAATAAATCAAAATAATTCTGCAGAAGTCGTGTAACTAAAGAATTATATTATGATCGTAAAAGACTCGTTCTTGTTTCGTTTTTCAGTACCTCAAGAGTAAAACTGCCAAATGTATTAACAAAACCTGTTATCATTGGCTGTCAGCAGTACAATGTAAAATTACGTCTTTATGCCGTTTCAGTTATTTGAACAAAAAAGATCTTATTTCCTTGTTTCCAACTACAATGAAACGGGAAAAAAAAAACAACTCAGAACGTTTCGAAAATCAATACTATTCATACAATGTCGATAATAGTCTACACGAGATTTTTTTTGTACTTCACTTGGGAGAGCTTAAGGCGTCAAGTGAGGTTGGTTGACCAATGAGAACCTTTGATTGTATATGCCGGCATTGATGTTTGCATTGCCCACGATTTCAAGAAGAAGAAAATGTCCATTGCCATGTAAATGCACATTTTTTTTTACAATTATGTAACAGTCTGGATAACGTGCAAGTATTATTCGTTAATTTGTTTATCGATCGGAATTACATTGAGTTTTCTTTGGTCTAATGATCATTGTTTTGGATGGAAAATATTAAGTCGTTTTTAAGCTTGCACTTTAGAAGGTAGTTCTTTCGAACAGCTTTTTTTTTTTTTTAAAATTGTGTATAAATTATTGAACATTTTAGACAGGTGCAGAAGTTCTTTAATACAAAAGAACTTCCCCTGCAAAAGGTCCCTTCTATGGCAACGCTTAGTACCTTGAAAATATTTTCTTTACAGTCATTGATTCTAGTTTTAACAAAACATTCCACCAACCTATCTACCATACATATACAAACAAAAACAGTTTCCCCCCAAAACTCGTTTGATCATACTCAAACAAACAATATTCTAGATCTAAAATATAAATTTCATTTGGATATAGAGATGTTGTTTTCTCCCTAATCTAAAAAATAGAAAAAAAAGATTCTATATTTTCAGTGTAAAATGTTTGGGCAGGTCCTTTACATTTTAGCTGTTTTCCGTCCACTGCTTCTATTAGAATAGAAACATATTCACTGTGACCGAAATTGAATCACGTTCCTAATTTCAACCCATTAACCACTTAATTGCTTAACTAAAGCTAAGTAGATTAGCTTTCTTATAACCGTCCGGAATAGATAAGTTTTAGTTACGTATCTACTAAAAGAGTTATCAAGGGAATAGAGATTCGGACGGAAATCAAATGAATATAATCTATGGATAAAGAGTAGACAAGGAAAAAATAACACAACAAAGGACATAAAATAACCAAAATAATACATACAAAGAAACAAAAGTAAATCAGCAACTCGGACTCCACTAAAAACTGTGGGTATGGATATGTACCAGGTGCACCGGTAGGGCAGAAAAAAGCCGAACGGAAAACTATGACCCGGTAAACAAATCGGTTCTCATGGTGCAGAATAAATATACAAAAGGTACATACTTGAATTAAATGTGAAAAGGGTTACATGAGTTTAAGGCAATGCATTTTATATTAATTTTTTTATTTTGTTCCAAACGAACAACTTGCATTCATGATCAATATCCATACTGAATGGGTACATGATACCCATATCCCCGACATAATGGCAGATCAGACTGGTTCAGTACATGTATTGTATGGTTGTCCCAATAATTAATCAGAACCCTACTTGAAGAGGTCAATGCCATGTTCTATGGCTCAAGTTTCCCTTCTGGTCCTTCTACACTGTATGCTCTATAATCTGTGCTACCAATCTACCCTTCCATTTCTTTTCTCTTTCATTTATCTTCTTTCTGTTATGTCTTAAAACAGTAATGTCCTTGAAAAGGTATCAACAATTCACAAACTACAAGTCTATTGGAGTCCAGGTTGCTCATATGTAAAGGCACAATTTTTATATACTTGTTTTTCATGAATTAATTTGTTAATCAGAAACAAATATTTTTTCATATGATTTTTATGAAAGTCCTTCACATATGGAAACAATATAACAAACACCAGCTTTCAGAAGTATTCCAAACAAATGCACAACATTTGGTTCAATTTGTCCAGCGTATTTCTAACTTTCCTTATGAATTTACAGCTTTAAAGTACTTATGACATGAAACAATATTGTTTGACGTGTAAATAACGTAAATAAGTACTTTAAAGAAGTTGTAAACAAATAGGTATAAAACGCAACGATGGTTAAAGCGAACAAATAAATTCTTAGATCATGGGACATAGAGCGCTTGGAGCTATCCTCTGTTCACTTTGTTAACTTATTTATGGTCAAAATGTCACTTTTCCCATTAAACTTTAACTTACAATAAATACGTAGTTTCGCATCAGGAGATTTTGGAAGTTTGTACGTCAACTGGATGGACAAATTATGCCTTTCACGGAAACAAAAGCGTCTTAAAATACTTTAATAAAATCTTCAGCACGTCATGTTTGTCAAGAGTTCTTCAGAGGTTTTATTTCTTAGTAAAAGTAGATAAGATATAAAATTTTGTTGAATATTTCGGTTGTACCAAATCATCTTAAGAGTCATTAAACATATGTTTCCGTCCTATTTTAAGCTAATAAAAAAAACATGAATGCTGTCAATAGACCTAGGATGTCAAATGGAGGACATATTCCAGAGCAAGCATAACAATGTTGAGTTGATTGAAATTGAGAAAAAAAATCCACTTGAATAAATTCTAATTGAGTATGTTGATTATGGGAGAAACAGAGATTTACATCAATTAAGTTTGTATATCATTGAAAAAAAACCAATGAACTAAGGAACAACTAATCTTTAATTAGACATAACCTCGTAATCCAATTAAAAAACAGCTAATTGACTTAATAAACATCCGTCTCTTAAATTACGATGTCAATTATGTAGCAAATGGTTTCCGTAATTGTCCGGTCAATAACAATAGTTGGTTCTTATATTGTTTTTTTTTACTAGTTTGAAAAAGTTAGGAACCAATGCGAGTTTTCCATTTGGTTTGAGTACTACTACGTGTCCATGACTAAATGTATCGTCCATGTTGTATTTTAACACAATTAAAGTAGAAAGGAGTCTTCAGTTTATGCAAAAGTATCCATATCTTTCTCGCTTTATTTAACAAAAAAATTAAATATACATGAACTTTAACCATACATGTAACTGACCTATGACATCACAGAAAGGTACGTGTAGTGATATTACAAGTGTCGAGACACAAACAGGATAACAATAATAACTAGATGATAAACATATTAACCCATTGGCGTAAGTATAGGATGATTAACAGTCTTTGCAGTTGTTTTACGAGGTCTATATTTACCAGTTTATATCATGGTTTAACAGGTCAGATGGATAAAATGATAGCACCGAAAGTGATTAGCTGCGTTTTATTCTCTAACGGTATTGTCTTAATTCAATTATCTGAAAAACGCTACAACGGTCGGTCTAGAAGGTCAATATAGTGTTATCCAGAGCATGCGACCTAACATGATTAGTATTAAATGTGTTAGAATTTGGTATCACACTAGAGAGTCAAAGGTCAATGTCACTCATTAGATAAATTTGAACGCTTTTTTTACAGAGCCAAGGTAATGAATAACACCTGAACACATTTTGATGTGGTATGATATTTACCAATGACGAGTTGTTAAAAAGAAAACAAAATTAGAAATATAAATATAATAAAATAAAAAAACGTAGTGTTTTAATTAAAGTCAATGTGCTGATTCTTTCTTTCTTTTTTATTTATTTTTTTTTCTAATAAGACACTGTATTAACTTAACAAGATGAGTCAATACATTGAGGTATAACAAATTTGTTCAAATTTTCGTTAATTACGCGTCAAACAAGACTTTACTGTTTCATGTCTTAAGACTATAAAACTGTAAACTTCAAAGATGGTTAAAAGATCATACAATACGAAAAAAAGTAATTCTATTTACAAATTTGGAAAATATTATCTTTTTTGAGACAATGCATATTTCCAATTCAGCTAATTGTCGAATTTTGGACATTGAATTTGTTATGTTTTAATAGTAGATGTTTAATTGCAAAACATTAAAATTAACAATCTTACAAAATGTTTTTATAGAAAATCAGATCATGTCCGGTTGAAACAAGAAAATGAGAAGAAATAATGGTTTGAGCGATATTCAATGCTCAAAACTTGAAAGACATAGAGCAAAGATAATACATTAAATTGCAGTAAGAAACAACATTCAATACACAGTAGCGAAAAGGAACGCAACAGCCAACTGAAAATAAGAAACCATATAAACGAAGCGGGCATAACAATGAACTCATAGAGACAAAAAAAAACACAGATTCCAATTTCGCGTATTTAAAGAAAAAACCAGCTTTTCTTTCCTCGTTTGTCTACCCCGGACTTGACTTTTTATGAGCAACTCGGCGGGTGTTTCTAGAAAAGCAGAGGACGCTTACCCTACCGGTACACCTGGTCCATGCCCCCAGTTTTCAGTGGAGTCCGAGTTGATCATTTGCTTTTGTTACTTTGTATGTATGATTTTAGTTACTTTATGTTCTTTGTGTATGTCTGTTTTCAATGTCTGGTCATTCCCTGGATTAAATTCTTTGGATTACCGCTATAACCTTGGTTCCCTTGATCACTCTTTAACGTCTAAAATAAAAAGTGCATGTAATCAAAGGAAGCAAGATTCTAGCGGAAATCAAAAGAATGTAATCCAGGGACGACGACCAGACATGGAAAACATACAAACACAACAAAGAACATAAAATAACTAAAATCATACATACAAAGTAACAAAAGTAAAGGAGCAACTCGGACCACTTAAAACTGGGAGCATGGACCAGGTGTACCGGTAGGGTAAGCGTCTTCTTGGGTAGCTTTTTTAGAAACACCCGCCGAGTTGCTCATAAAAAAGTCAAGTCCGGGTAGACAAAAGAGGAAAGGAAACTATGACACATTGAACAAATCAGTAGGCCTGGGTCTTTTCAGCACAATTAACAGAATTTTAAAAATGCTAGGAGTAATCAAGGGAATAAAAGTTCTGGCGGAAATCAAAAGAACACAGTTTAGGGACAAAGACCAAACAGGGAGAAAAAACACACACACAACAAAGAACATAAAATAACAAAAATAATACGTAAAAAGAAAAAAAAATAAAATAAAAGTGTTTCAAAAGTAACCGACGTGTAGTTATTAAGGCCGAGGTGTTGAAATTATTATTGTTATCAGTTGTAATTTAATCTGCTGATTCTTCTGTGTGTCATTTCCTACTTACGAATATTTCGTATAGTCCAAGAAACAAGGTATTAAAATATATTAATATAAAATTGAACAAAATTCTTTCATTTAGACTGTCTAAAACTTAAATAGACGTTTTTTTTTCAAAATATGTTCAAGAAAACAAATAAGCAATAATCTCCCATTTCTGTGAATATACCAGACAACGAAGACAAAGAAGCATTATATATAAACACACAGAAAACGTGGTTCAACGAAAGATGGAGCGATACATGGACAAAGTAGAGTGCGCATACAATGCAGTTTAAAAACATTTGAGAACATTGAATCGCTATCAAAATATTTAATTCTATTTTGAAATGAAACATGGAGAAAATGTTTTGAAATGCTATGTTTTCATGAGTATATATTTTATTTATTTCTCAACATTTGAAAACCATATATATCGCAACTTTTTTCGTGTAAGGCTTTTATTCTTTACAAAATGTTGAAGAAAAAGTAGAGCGCTCCTGTGATAGAAATATACAAGATATGAAAAATGATTCGATACGGATGAACGTTTTAACCGTTGCAGTCTACCTTTTTAAGGAGAAACCAGTCGTCATTACCCAGAAAACCTATTATTAATTTTTCGAAAGATTCTTTTTTTTTCAATTTTTGTTTTTAGATTGGATATGCTCATCTCTTTGATATTGTTCTTATAGATTTACTTCGTATTTTACTTTATTTTGAATGTAAATTGATGGCAGTATATAATAAAGCTCAGTTACTTATGGCATTTGTCGGCGTAAAAGGTAATCAGCTCTTTTCTCTTTATGTGTCATTATTTTTAATTAACTGCATTATCGATGTACACTATGTGCAATTTACATTATTTCATGTGTTTTTAAATTCCTTTTATCAAAGAAAGCAGAGAGTTTTATATTGTAAACATAACACTTATTAACTCCGAAAATATGGGAAACAGCATGTATACAGATAAATTGCACAAAATTCCTTTACTTAGATAACCATACAATACAAACAAATAAACAATAATGTACAACATGTATCAGCTTTTAGAGAATACAACAGACAAAATTCCATGTAATTTATTTAGAATATGAAATAAAATTATATTAAAAACAAACGTAAAGTTGAGACATTCCATCAAAACAATCGAGGTAATTTTACCCAATCGGATGACAACGATCAAATAACGGAGGTATCTTTACAAGATCAGATAATGCAATCATAACAAAATATACCAATTCTGAAAAAAAATGCTATATGTTAATAGTGACTTACAATTTTTTGATTCAGATGATCTAGTTCCTTTTCTGTTACTTTTCGTTTCTTATCCTCTTTTCTTTGACGCTTGAATTCGTAATACTTGTAATATAAATACATTCCCGGTACAGCAATTGCTGAAATATGCCTAAAGACCGAAGATGTTTGTGGTTCATCCATATCCTTAACTTGTTCTCGTCGTCTTACAGTTTGCATTGTTCTCTCTCTTAGAAGTCCTAATATCAGAAAAATGCGCGAAAGTTGAATCAATTAAAATGACGTTGCTCCAACCAGAGTCAAGCAGAAACACTTTCGAAGTTCGATAACAGATAGTAAAGCATATACCCAGATGATGCCAAACATTGATCCGAAAAGACCAATTAGAAAAGACAACCAATTCCAATACCATAATTTGTAAATTACTTCTGCAAAAGCATCACTTCAAACATGATTGAACCACGTGATTCATCAGACAACTTTACGAAATGTCGTCTGCAACTTGTCCCGATTCTGACACTGTGATAAGCATCTTGTCGACAGGATTAAAATCAAGTAATGTGGGATGCTGTCACCGAAAGCTTAGAATTATCGTTGATTTAAAAATCAATAAATAAATGGAAACATTTCAAGATTGATAAATATCTTAACGGTTTAATTTGAGTAGGCAAAACTAGCGATATCCACGCGCGGAACAAATCGCAATATAAAATTGAAAGGTTCCGAAAGAAACTATCGGCTTGTTATACAAATACATTAACTTTTTATTTGCAATGATATTACTGAATAAAGACAAGAAAACTACATACTTCATAGTAACAGGGTTTGTATGATTTTGGTATTTAACAGATTGAACAGGTGTATTCATAACTAACAGTATAAAGATTAATAAATGTTATTACTATAGTATACAGTTAAAGTTGTCTAAACCAAACCCAGCATAAACCAAAGCCCTGTCTATAGCAGACACTTTTGGACTTCCCTTTCTATCACTTAAATGTATTATGAACCTGGGTAAACGATGTGCAAAAACCTACCTTAACATATTATACAGTCGACAAGGGGTCTGGTTTATACAGTCGACAGGAGGTCGTCTGGTTTATACAGTCGACAGGAGGTCGTCTGGTTTATACAGTCGGCAGGGGATCTGGTTTATACAGTCGACAGGGAGTGTGGTTTATATAGTCGACGGGGAGTCTGGTTTATACAGTCGACAGGGAATCTGGTTTATACGGTCGACAGGGCGTCTGGTTTATACAGTCGACAGGGAGTGTGGTTTATATAGTCGACAGGGAGTCTGGTTTATACAGTCGACCAGGGGTCTGGTTTATAAGTCGACAGGGAGTCTGGTTTATACAGTCGACAAGGGGTCTGGTTTATAAGTCGACAGGGAGTCTGGTTGATACGGTCGACAGGGTGTCTGGTTTATACAGTCGACAAGGGGTCTGGTTTATACGGTCGACAGGGGGTCTGGTTTATATAGTCGACAGGGAGTGTGGTTTATATAGTCGACAGGGAGTCTGGTTTATACAGTTGACAAGGGGTCTGGTTTATAAGTCGACAGGGAGTCTGGTTTATACGGTCGACAGGGTGTCTGGTTTATACAGTCGACAAGGGGTCTGGTTTATAAGTCGACAGGGAGTCTAGTTTATACAGTCGACAGGAAGTGTGGTTTATATAATCGACGGGGAGTCTGGTTTATACTGTCGACAGGGAGTCTGGTTTATACGGTCGACAGGGCGTCTGGTTTATACAGTCGACAGGGAGTGTGGTTTATATAGTCGACTGGGAGTCTGGGTTATACAGTCGACAAGGGGTCTGGTTTATAGGTCGACAGGGAGTCTGGTTTATACAGTCGACAAGGGGTCTGGTTTATACAGTCGACAAGGGGTCTGGTTTATAAGTCGACAGAGAGTCTAGTTTATACAGTCCACAGGGGGTATGGTTTATACAGTCCACAGGGGGTCTTGTTTATACAGTCGACAAAGGGGTCTGGTTTATACAGTCGACAGGGAGTATGGTTTATACAGTCCACAGGGGGTCTTGTTTATACAGTCGACAAAGGGGTCTGGTTTATACAGTCGACAGGGAGTCTGGTTTATACAGGTTTCACTGTATTTCTTTCGTGCATCTTACGCGTACACTTCCGTTTAATTTAAAGATACAGCTGTAAAAATGTTATGATACTATCTTTAGTTGATGTGTAAAATGGGTGCCTAAAAGTATATACCTTTGATTTTTTTAGAGTAAACGTTTGTTGTGTGAAAGTATCAATGGCATTTAAAAGGTACAAAAATTTTCAGATATTAGACTTGAGATAATGAATTGCTAAACAAAACATGCACTGATATTTTGGTTGCTTTTCTATAAGAAGGCGACGAACACTTTAGATTTATACCATGAAGCATTCAATGTTTTGGTTTGTGTACATTATTTATGAAATAATGTCTGTATATAGGAGTTAACAGAATTATTAAATAATTTTGGTTCAAACGGTGACAGGTATATTAAAATTGAAATACTGTTCATGTATAAATTTTTGCATTTGCTGATTTTTGCGGATTTTGTCAACTTAACATATTTTCGCGATTTCTATCCATCGCAAAAATAGCAAAAATTAGTATACTGCCAAAATAAACTTTATAGTAATAATTGGGCGCAACAAACAAAAAAAAAAACAACTAAAGAAAAACAAAGGAAAACCTGTAGTTGAGACATTAAGAATTTGTCTGCAAATATCAATAAACTGTTACAGCTAGGAGCAGAAATCCTCTACTGTTATCATGTGTCGCTAAATCTTATCTAAATCTATCACTTCACAACTAAATGTAAGTGTGCTTAAAACCAGGCAGTTTAAAATATAGTTCACCCAGTCTGTCAATTCTGCTCTTTCACAACAACAAAATATTTGACATTTTAGCTTGAAGTTTTTAAAACGTTATAGTATTAATAATTACGTGAACAGTGAACTATTCTTATCAAATTACTTTGTAAAAAACTACAGAGGACGATGTTCTTATAATTGTAGTCAATGCGAATTAAACCCTTGACCCAAGAACCACTGAGGGCTAGATCTAAGTTTGAAGAAAGTTATCTTGTAATACCAAGTGTAATACAAAGAAATCATCTTTTAAATTTGTATCTTTAACAACATTAAATGTTTATACTTTGTCTCTTACAGACTACACATGCCTCATGTGATTGAATAAAGGTCGTTCAGTTCAGCATTATAGACATTGGCCAATTTCTTACAAAGACTTTTACCTAAGTAAAATGACTTTTAATACAACTGCTGCAATCGCTATTTGAATTATAGAAAATGTGCATCAGTTGGCAACCAAATGCAGTTCATCAAGAACTGGTTACTACATCAAAAGGAGACAAACTCTACACCTACTATACAACTGCTGCAATAGCTATTAAAGTGCCTAAAGGTTAGGAGGCTGTTGTAATTGATCGGGATTTGAAAGCATTCACCTCAATGTGCACTTACGATACGTCTGACGAATAATGGTAAAACAAATGTATATCCAAGAGACAACAATCCTTGAACCATCAAGAAAGTCACATTATTTAAGGAGGTGGATCAAAGATAAGGGACACAACTCTTACAAATCATTGGAACGATTGTATTCAGCATTTAAATCAATCTCATGTAAGCATCTAGGTAACTTAGACTGATTTCATTCTGTTTCAAATGAAAGCGTGATAGGTTGTTTTGAAACTGAATATGATACAAGCATATCCCTGAATTCAAGAGTTATGTCCCTTACCCTAGGTCTTCCTCCTTAAAACAAACAACAATAATACTAACCACTACTTTGAATCTTAATCAGGCCTTGGTTAAACCAATTGTTGAATATCAGGGCTCAGTTGTTTTATGTTAGGTATATACTCATCATCATTTTTCAAATTGATTTTCATTCACATAAAAGGATAGCACACTGGAATATGACATGGGATGAAAATCACAGGAACTTGACTTCGAACGTATTCGAAACAACAATAATAAAAGCTAAATAAAAAGTGTTATTATAAAGATAGTATTGTATTATCGAATGTTTCCTGTGTAATAAATTTCAAAAATACACACTGTGAAATAATCGGTAATTTTACTCTCGGAAAATATCCCGCCAAAACGAATGTCAATTTACCGATGACAAAATTAAAAATATTGAAAATAGCAAAAGAAAAGAAAGGGGATTAATTATGGAGAAAATCTATAAAATAGTAAGATAATCAATTGGCTGTCGTGACAATCAAAATATAATTACTCATACTAAGACCGCTTGAAGATTTAACTCGTGCGCGGAACAAGTTCTACCTACTCGTTACATCTAGGCGTTATTCGTGATCGTTAACAATTGTTAACAAACCTCATCTACTCTGAAACTGGCTAATATTTCTGTTAATGTGCTACGTCATATTGGAGTTATTGCCCTTTTTCGACCTTTTGCGCAATTTTTAATGTTATTTCTTATTATTACCAGATCTATAGGAACCAAACTTGGTATGAATGTTTCCTATAGTATTGCGCATAGAACTATTTTTTTCTATTTTTGATAAAGTAATCAAGAGAATCAAGGTTATAGCGGTAATCAAAAGAATGCAATCCAGAGATAAAGAACGGACATGGAAAACAGACACAACAAAGAACATAAAGTAACTAAAATAATAAATACAAAGTAACAAAAGCAAATGAGCATATCAGACTCCACTAAAAAACTGGGAGCATGGACCAGGTGCACCGGCAGGGTAAGCGTCCTCTGTTTTTCTAGAAACACCCAACGAGTTGCCCATAAAAAGTCAAGTCCGGGATAGTCGAAATAGGAAAGGAAAAGTATGACACGTTGAACAAGTCAGTTTTCATGGCGCAGATGGATATACCGTAATGATCTCTCGAAAAACATGGCAGATGCTACTTAAGATTTTTGCATATATCTCTAAAACCGTTCGGTTTAGCTAAATTCACACGCAGGGTAAGCGTATAAAGGTTGATGAGATCTACCTGTGGTTATATTTTCGAGTGAATCATTTGTTGAAGTCATTACAGTATTTCAACGTTTTTTTGCTCTTTATGTGGTTATTTCTTGCAAAAATGTTTACCTCTAAAATTTCTCGACAGAATTCAATGACAATTGGTAGGAATTTTCATAAAAAAAAAATAAATAAATACATAAATAAAAGATGCCACTTCTACTATGGTCGGGAGGGAGGCCGTTGTTGACCTCACCGTTTGTCCGTTCTCTTTACGTCACGTCATAGTAGCGCAAATTCTCGGAAACTACAGCACAAAATTTCTTGTAGATAATAGAAAAATACAGCAATATGTTTACATATTCAATCATGAAGAATCATAATTTTAAAATTTGCACTTTTAGTAAAACTTAATTCAAATAATCGTACAAAGACAAAAATTAATAAAGTAAACAAACAAAAAGAAATCCACACAAAATGTATATTCTCAAAACTCTGACAAAAAAGATCATTTCAAAACGAGCATATTTATGAGTATTTCTAGCCAAGGATTACAATCCGGTTCCCTTTACTTCACATAGATCGTAACATTTGGCTAGCTACGATTATACATGAAAGTATTGCGAAAGGCTTAAGTCTTAATTAACAATTCAGTACAAATAAGTTGTAAGAAGGAAATGAACTGGACAAGCGATCGAACAATAACATATTTATTACTTTTTTTACAGTTTGTGCTAATAGCCGGTTAGGTAATGAATAATAAAAAATAGCTCCATATCAGTTTGTCTTACTAGTTTATTAACTGGGCTAATCAAAAATGCTTATTACTTATCCTAATGTAACAAATTATCTTTCATTGGGTTGAAAAGGCAACATTTCGTACCAGTTGATTGTTATTTCCATTATTACAGCAATGCACGATTTCTTTATATAGAAACATGTGTTAATTTATTGTTGTACAATAAGGTAGCTATAAACATAATGAAAAAAAAATCATATGTTTTCTATTTTGCATTGCAAAACCAAGGATGAAATGGTTTAAAGACACCAATGAAAGTATTTGAAGTTAATTTACAGTGAGTAAAATTGTTTAATGAAGGAAACAGGGTTGATAGAAAGACTATTACTTAGCGAAATGTCTTACTGATAAGGCAGTTTAGTTTTGCGTTGTCTTTTATTACAAAGATATTTGAATATTTGAATTATAGAAAATGTGCATCAGTTGGCAACCAAATGCAGTTCATCAAGAACTGGTTACTACATCAAAAGGAGACAAACTCTACACCTACTATACATGATATGGTTGATATCACTTACATATATGTATTTCATAAAAATCAACGGTGGATTTAGAAATTGATAAAAGCAGCAATCCAATCTAAAACATTTGATATGGAGGGGAGTTCCAGGACTATGTTTTGCACTTTTTGCCAAACTATTGCACAAAATTGATAATTTGTCTTCCAAAAAGTGATGGGACCCCAAACGCTTAAAACCTCCTCTGAATCCACCACTAGGAACAACCCCTCACTTTATTTTCCCTTATACATGTACCTAACAAAAGTGGTTCGTTTAACGTGAATCATTTAAAAAACAACTTTCTCCTACATTTTACTTTGTAGTTACCAGCTCGAGTTGCAAATTGATATCGCGTGTTTGGCCGATCTCTGGAGATCGCTTACCACCAGGAACAGACAATTTTTTCACTTCTGTTATCCTATAGGAGTCTTAAAGGAAACAGACATTGACAAACGAGAATGAATACACAACTAAGTACAAAAATGTACATCTTAAGCATATATCAAGTTAATATTTTGATATTTTCAGGCACAACTTCAAACTTCTGTACATATACAATTGTACATAGAAAATGGCAAATCGTCAAATAAAAAAATAACGCGCGATCGATAACGAGTACCAGTATAGGAACGTTATACTTATGTATCAAAACAATATGCAAGTAATTGAAATTGCATTTGACACGAAAGTGCGAGGGCGAATATATTTCAGTAAAAACGTCCTCAAACACGACACTGACTATATAATGGATGATATGACCATCTTAACATTGAAACTAAGATTAGGCGAGATATTATGAAGTCTGCACGAATTGACTGACTTAAAGTGAATAATAACTTTGCGGAAAAAATAATGTGGTCATTTCTATGGTTACTTTGTATGCTGAGTGTTTTACAGTCAGTAAAATAGGTAACGTTAGAGAACAGCGTTGGTCTTCTTTTGGTTAAAGAGTAATCAAGGGAACCAAGATTATAGCGGTAATCAAAAGAATGTAATCCAGGAACAAAGAACAGACATAGAAAACAGACATAACAACAAAGAACATAAAGTAACTAAAATCATACATACAAAGTAACAAAATCAAATGAGCAACTCGGACTCCACAAAAAACTGGGTGCATGGACCAGGTGCACCGGTAGGGTAAGCGTCCTCTGTTTTATGATCATTACTCAGGTCGTGAGACGATTCAACCTTTTTATTTCTATAATCATTTTAATATATCTGGTATAAAGTTTAAATTTTCTTTTCAATCGTTCTGTTATGCACTTATGGCATTTCATTAAGAAGTAGTCGTTTATTCCCTGAAGTAGACTGTTTTACTCGCTATAAGGTGTTTTAGAAATATCAATTCCTAGTAGAAGCAATAAATCATTTTAGAATCAAATTACCAATTTTTTCTTAGAACATTGAAATAACAGTTTTCCTCTTTTGGTTAACCCATGCATCGACTTGATTATCCATTCAACTTGTTATATTAAGTGAGTGTATTCAAAGGTAATAAATGTCACTTCCTTAAACCAATCTTTTCTTTCAACAGTTAAAACAAAATCATTTCTTGAAAGGTGTGAGTCATAAGAACTAAAAAGTGGTAATTTCTACCAGAAGTATATTAGTACAATGAAACCTAACTAAACCGAACCCATTTAGGACATGACAATTTATCCGGTTTCAGACAGATGTTATGTAAACCAAAGTTCAACAACATTTAAACTGATACAAACTGGGACTATAAGTGTCTGTTTTATACGGGGTTGCGTATTTTTAAGGGTTGGTTTAGACAGGTTGCACTTTAGTACATTGGACACATTCAAATCAAATTTATGTAAATATATTTGTTGTTGGAGCACAGAGGAAACATTAATATATAGACCGATCCCCCCCCAAAAAAAAACAAAAAACAAAAACAAAAAGCAAACAAAACAAAACAAAAACAAAAACTCGTTACATTTATCAACCCGAAATACCAATGCTTGTGATGTATTTGTTCTTTTCTACTCGTATTAGTACGGGCATTTTAAAACTGTTTTACAGATCTTCTTGATTTTATTCGACGATTTTACATTGTGTTGACCACTCGTGGATAACTGTTGTCTATATAACCGGAGCAGTAACATGAGGATGATATAATTGATTAAAGTTTTTGAATGAACAATTTGCAAACGACAATAAAGGTAAATCCATCAACCAATAAGAATGATGTTGAAACTAATATTGTAATTTCAAAACATTTGAACTGAAATTGAACTGAATGTCATGACAGATATATTTCAATCACGTCGCTGGCCAGTGTGTACATTTGACCAAAGACAAAAATGGATTTTATCTAGTGTCCACAGAATAATTTCCAAAAATAAAAAATCGTGCAAAAATGTAATAAGCTCCCGTAATCGTCTATGCTTATTTGGGCAGCACGTTGATCTGTTTGAGGTATCGGCTAATGCCTGACCCTTTAACAGATACCATAATTTTATTTTTATTCCCCCATAATATAGATAAGCAAAATCGTACAAAAATGTGATAAGCTCTCGTAACTGTCTATAATTATTTACACAGTAAGTAGATATGTTGGAAGTATTCGGCTAATGCCTCATCCTTCTATATATATATAGATATATATAGCCTAGCTGGCCGAGTGGTCTAGGGCGCTGGACTTTGTGCAGGCGGTGTTGCCATAGATGTCACAGCGGTACGAGTTCGAGTCCCGCGGAGGGAACGACCAAAAATTTGCATCGCAAATTTGACAGTTCTAACATCGTTGGGAATTTTTCAGACCTTTCTATACGTTTACATATCTTCCCTGTATCAATTTGATCCGATGGAGCAGTGTGGTGAATAGAGTCATCACATTCTGAGACGTTTGTATAATATTGATTTGTTGTGACATGCATCATTAATTTGATCCTCTATCCTGCATAATAACATCTAAATGAACTGTCCCGTACTACCATACATCGTGTACTAAGTTACAGCCCTAGATTAACCCTACGAGGAGGAATGACCCGGTCAGCGAAAGCTATATTTTTATATAGCCTAGCTGGCCGAGTGGTCTAGGGCGCTGGACTTTGTGCAGGCGGTGTTGCCATAGATGTCACAGCGGTACGAGTTCGAGTCCCGACCAAAAATTTGGTTGTAACAGTTCTAACATCGTTGGGAATTTTTCAGACCTTTATATATATATATCTAAGGAAAAAGAATAATTTGTGGTATTAGTTCATTTTAATGACATCATAATGGTGTCATAATTTTACGTCATTAATTCACATATGATAAACCATGTAATAATGAATGTATTTAAAAAAATGACAGAATATCTGAATATTGGTAATCGTCAAGTAATTTTTCTGTTTTTATGCCTTTTATCTGTGATGGATGCATGTCTCCAAATTCAAAATTGAATTATTCGAATTTTTAGGCTAACAAAACCCTTTATCGCCCATTCCCCTTCCATTAGGTTTATAAAGTTTACCCATTAATGATAAATACCTATATAGATATTTCAAGTTCATACATATTGTATGTTAAAAAATACAGTATATAATACAGTGTACTTTATCCAGAATTTCTTGTACAGCTTTTGCCCTTTTTTCTTAAATTTTTATCAGTTATTGTATTTTACCGTGCTGTCTACAATGAGTATGTGGATGGTATCGTATCAGTTTTCTGTTTTGTTAATACCTCTCAATTCTGATGTCTATTCATTTTCCTTCTGCTTTGATACTTTGTTTATTCTTGTCGATATATAATCGTTAAGAATTTCATTTTAAAATTAAATATCTCTCGATTAAACGCAAAATTCTTCACAAGAGATTCTCTCTTGTTAAATAGTAATTATTCGCAGAGTACGTTGTCTCTCTTAAAAGCATGGAACTGTTATACAGAATATGATAAGATGTAACTGAATCATAAAAGCTTTTAAGACAGAAGTATTACCCTACTCCCACGAATATGATAATACGTGTAGTCATCAGCCCTAAAAACCTTTAAGTGTTCCTGTGTGTCACTTAACCGATTTGTTCTCTGATATACAGAATATGGGTTTTTTCTATATCAAATGTCATAAGGCCTAAGTCTTTCATTGATTTTTCAATGAACTCTATAGTTAATTGCATATCTCTAGTTATTTTTCTAAACAAAAAAAAAAATGCTTCAATAAAACATTCACTTATGTTACTATTTCGGACTTGTAAAATTTAATTTTTCGCCAAAACTTTGGGGGGGGGGGGTGTTCACGAAAATCAGAAAGAAAAGCCAATGTCGTTTTGCCCTAATCAAATCTACCTTCAAATAACAACATTTTTATTTTATAATGCTAAATTTCTTAGCAAAATGTTTGTAATTTCATAGTGTTATGGTAACTCTTTTTTTAGTGGAGTCCTAGTTGTTCATTTGCTCTTGTTGCTTTGTGTGTATTATTTTAGTTACTTTATGTTCTTTGTTGTGTATGTCTGTTTTCCATGTCTGGTCTTTGTCCCTGGATTGCATTCTTTTGATTACCCTATAACCTTGGTCCCCTTGATTACTTTTTTAGAAGTCATAGATCATAATTTAGACAAAACATTACTTCAAAAAGATTAAGAGGCTAGTCCTTTAATTTCACAAATCGAAATATGGAATCGACGTATTTACATACTGTATGAAACAAATGATTTAAAAATAAATACTTTTTCAGTTACATTTCAAATAAATTGCAATTTATTGAAAAAATAATCTTCCTGATACCGTTTTCTGGATATATTTATTATAGGGCAAGATTAATCAAACAATATGAATAATACATAATAAAAAATAAATCAAAATATATGTTAAACAATATTACAATAAACCAGTATTGATTATTTATATAATTTCAATTATTTTTTCAAAGTTTATTGACAAACATCAAAATAAATTGATCACAACTTTGATCATTTTTAACACTTTAAACAGTTTTGTTTCTGTCTTTGTTTAATATCTAATTCCACCTTGGGTAGTCATTAACCTGATCTCCCAAGTGTCCTGAGCTCATATTTAGACACCCCAAATAACAACATTATTTAAAATCAGAAAAAATAATAAAACAGTGTGTTTTAAAATAGAAATGATTTTTTGTCAGTCTATCTTGTAAATAAGTTTTAAGGTAAAATTCATTTGCAATTTAATTTTGTGAATGATGTCAGCTAGACTGTTTAAGGATTTGTTTTGCTAATTTGTCATAAAGTATTTGAAAATTAATTAATTACATTTTCAAAAATTTTGGAAAACAAAACAATCGAATACATATTACAAATCAAAGTAATTGCAATGTAATATATTTGACTAAAATTCCAAAGTAATTGAAAATATTTAATTACTTTTAAAAGCTTTCGAACCCACCGCTGGTAACATATGTGTTTAAACAGTTTCGTTGGTTAGATGATCCCCAGCCTGATTTTTATACAGACCCATACTTAACTTCTGTAAAGTAATTGAGCTTGTACGTGGTGTAACGCTATGCAAACTTACAAAGACCTGTTTTAAGTCTAACATTCTTTCCTACAACTGTATATGAAGTCTCTAAAGACTAATAAAAATTGATAAGACGATGCCATTGATGAATCATCAAAATAAACAGACTTATTTACTTTTAAAATGAGTTAAATGTGTGAAATGGGAATAACAACAGGAAGTTCTTCTGTTTTTATTTTGAACTACAAAGAGAATACTCTTCTTAATTTCTTTATATTAGATAATTATATGCCCTTTAGACATGGTAATAATCCATTAACATGCTTAATTCTCTTTATCCATATCAGTATGATAAAACAATATATGTGTGCTCAGGCTGATTGGTGAAAGGTATAGTACATAGCCATTGGTTCATCAACCTTGAAGCGAATACATAGGAAAAAATGGAAAAAATTGGAAAATGGAAGGTAAATTTGTTGTTGGTAGAACTAAAGCACGAAACAAAAATACTAGTGAGGTAGAAATGTGATAAAATACTTCAAAATGATAAGTGAAATGTTTAAAAAAATGATTCTAAAAAAGGTAATTACGAAATGATCAAACTGATAATCTCTTGACATAGAGATCATAAGTTGCTGACTAAATACGTAATGAACGAAATAAACACTTCTTTGTATTGAGGTTGTTTACGTTACAGTTACTAATGTTCCGTTTAATGAGAAGTATAGACTAGCTGAAATATAGTCCACATTTAATTAATGGTTATTAGTGGAACAGTAAATTTATTATCTCTAGGTACCGACTATTACTTGGGGGCAACGCCAAAGGTAATACTTGATATCGAGTGATGATAAATTTACTGTTTTCAGAATGAACAGTCAGCACATGTTTAATTATACTAAACCATAATGATGCCTTAATAACCAAAAAATTAATAATGAAACCATGTTGTGGATTGCCGTTTTATCAGGCAGTATCGGGTTCAAGGATAAACCTCGAGAACATTTGATTTTTGACGAGCCAATAAGAATCGGAGAAAAAAAACCGCGAAATATGAGTACAGCACTATTGGAAGTTCAATAGTAAGAACTGCTGACCGGTTAAACAGAACAATTAAGACCTTCTGGAATAAAATTTAAATGTTTCGCCGATATACTACAGCAAGATATATATTACATAAGATAAAGACTATGTTGTGATCCATATTTTTTTAATTCATTTTCCGAGGATGTAATGTGTAATTTTAATCATCTTTAAAAAGCGTACAAAACTGAACATTTTGTCGGAAGAAATATGATGGGCGAAGGTCGATTTATCCAATTATTGTGTTGGGTGGGCATTTCATGCTAGCAGTTATTCAACCTTGCCCAATTCACTTTGCTTTGTTAGTTTCAGTATTTTGACTTTTAATTTAAGTACTTAATTCTACTAAAAATACATATACCTCATTCCTTGTGTTTACAGCTCTTTTGATATACTGGTAACATTCGTAGAACGTATCGTGCTGCATTAGATATTTTTAGTTATGGGTTCTTCACAGGTATTTGGTTCTAATTGTGTGCCTGTTGACCAGTCCCAGCCAGCCCAGTGTTGTGAGGGTTTCCTCATCGTTCACTGAAAATCCATTGGGGCCCTGAGTTGACAATTTCCATTCCGGTGGGATTGTTGACTTTTTGGCATATTTACCATATCCATTCTCCTTATTTTTGAAATACGTGTAATTACGTTAATGGTTTATACTAGTTGGGTATATATGGGCAACTTTTTCGCAATATCTATGTATAATGTTGCTTTGAGGTCAGCTGCAGCTTGCCATTTGTTGTAAGGATTTTTTAGGCGTACATTGAAGATCAAAGGGTTGCCTTGGGCGTATATTTTATCCTGGTGGGGTTGTTGTATCTTTGACATATACAGCATAACTAGTCTCTTTACAGTATATCGAAATCTGCAATATTTATATACAATTTTTTGGGGGAATTTGTAAAATAATGAAATGATAAAGCTTCTTGTCTGAGGAAACATTAATAAAATTCAAAATGAGACATTGTCATTAATGAACTTAACAGATTAAATGTAAATCTTTGAGATTTATTCTTTAGTTTGTGTATTTTAGTAGTAATTTTGTGTTGGTAATATATTTATGTGTGTAGTCTGTGTCCTCGGATCAGTGGCATCATATGTCTCGTTATAAGCATTCCTTGATTTGTCTTTCAACGTAGAGATGTATATATAATAGATGTTAGATATGTGGTTCCCGAATGCCTCTTTGTAAAGCTTTTCCTATCGGTCCTCATCCTTCATATGATCCTATCAAATGTGACATTTGAATTTTCTCTTTTTGATTTTATTTGCATCGTTATACAAACTTATGTACTTTTGTTAACATTAAAAATCAAACATTACATGAATACACCATAAATAGAATATAGTTTTAGGAGAACATTAAATTCCCTGAAGTGAAATGACTCCATATCAGGCAATTATTACATGCCAGTTAGTCATAATGATTTGATTATCTCTTTCATATTTGTGCAGTGTCTTAGATTGTAAAATAAAATGTTACTTAGATGCTAATCTGCTCATATTTTTGGTATAACATAACACACTGGGACCAATTTGTAATTGTTGTATTCTACGCTAATTGCATTTTGTGTAAGACATTGTAAGAATCAGGCAAAATGGGAAAAATCTGAACATACAAAAAACCACCAATCTGACAATATAATTTCAATCAAAGATTATTTCAATAGTGTTAAAAAATGTTTTTGGCCGCGTTATCTGTCTTTGAAATGTTCATACGCAGTGCATTTCAATGGAGTTATAACTCAATTAACCAAAATGATATGGAAAATATTTTCTTTTTTCTTTGATTATTATGGTGCGAATAGTCAAATTACATTTTCAAATAGTTGTTTTTTTTCATACCATGTTTCGCCTACTGCCTGATGTTTGCAGAGACATGTTATTAAACCATCAAGTTTACGTCAGTACTTAACTAAACGTAGAATACAAGGTTGTTTAATGGCTGTTTGCGTGGATTGTAAACTTAATTTGATTACAACAAAAAAAGTTACTAATCACTTCAACAGATTGTGACTTGGTCAGTAATGACAATTCTAGTATCAGAAAACTCGAATATTGAATTGTGACAGATACTTTTATTTGGGTTATTACATAGCAAGTAGCTACTTCACAATATTTTTTCCCAATATTTAAAGCTCGAATCTAGCTGTTGAAGGTATGAATTTGTGAGATGGGAGAAGTCCTACAATCCACGAGTCGAAATGGAGCAAGGTTTTCTCAGATAAAGTTTACATCACAAATTAGATACTAGATAGCCAAGGTGGATTAATATAATGTTTTACTGTGTCCATTTTAAAGGTAGGTTCATGAAAAACTAATATATTAAAGATATATAACAGAAAACCGATATGCTGAAAATAAAAAAAGGAATTAATAAACTAGCAATGTCAAATGACAAATGTCAGTTGAAATGACTTCATGTTTCCTTATAATTTTATGAAAAACTAGACCAGTCAAGGTAGAATCAATATGAATGTAGTACATTTCATTTACATGACCGCCTCATATGTCACATTTTTAAATGGTTTAAAAAAATGACTGGTCCTTCATTTTTTTGGAGACTCATGTTGAATCAGTCCACAAGCATCCTTCATAAATTAAATATGGAATATCAAATCTTTTTAAACTAGTGTATGGAGTAAATCCATCTTCGTATTGTTTTTTTATTTCTGTTGTAAAACGTTAAGTACTTGAATCCAATTTGAAATGGAATATATATAGTATAAATGGCGGCATCAAACATATCGAAGCGTCAATAATGCCCCATAAATGTAATCATGTCCTTTTCCACCATCGGCATTTATATCCGTAAAACCTAGCTTCATATGGGGTAATACTCAAGCCAATTACTCTTCTAACGTTTGATCATATCATGCAGAATGACATTTTTATTCAAATCTTGACTGGCAATCAAACAATATATTATCAGATCAATCATGTTACATTAGGAATTACCGGGTAAAACATTCAATCTACTTATTTAAGCGACATTTCAAAATAAGCTGGTACTTGCATAGTAAACTGCTATTAAAATTATAGCAAATATTTGATGTGCGTGCATTTCAAGCATACTGAGCATACATAAGTTAAAAAAAGTATTTGTCAAATTTCCATAATTCAAAATAAAACGATTTCGACTCTTATAAAACAAATCGTGATTTTAGTGCTTCTACTATAATATAGTTTCTACTGTTCGGGTATAAGATATCCACCTTCCGTGAGAAGTTTGATTATATTGCCAAAATTCGTGCTGTTGTGAAATTCTATATTTCTTGCTGATCTAAATTTTTCAATATCGAAAAAAGTTCAAAAATGAACTTTTCGTGTTCATCGTTGGGGCACGCGTTCAGTTAAAATTGGCTCATTAATGCAAGATAAGAAGGGTACTGTTATGGTATTATCATTTAATGTAAGATGAGATGGATACAGTTAAGATGGGTTCATTTAATGTAAGATAAGATGGATTCAGTAAAGATGGGCTCATGTAATGTAGATAAGATGGTATAGTTAAGATGGAATCATTTAGATTTGATTTAAACATATTTTATTCAATTAATAAATTAAATAGGATTGGATAGCAGGCAAGGCCTATATATACAACATACAGATAGAAGATATTCACATGACTTGAAAACACACACATATATAAAAGAGTACATTGATTGATAATGATTATATGCAAGCACTTTTGTATTTAAATTAACAATTTACCCTATAAAAAATAATAATATTAATTCTCTGTGTAATTTATATTGTAATGCAAAACTTTTCCATTATCTTCAAATTAATCGGGTTTATCTAAGTAAAAGATAAACCAATTTAATAAAAGAGAAATTAATCTGTTCTTTCACAACGTTAAACCGGAATCCGTTCCGGATGTATCCCGATTTTATATTTACGTCTAACGCTGCCATATTTTTTGAAACACCACATCAAAACAGATAATCAATCCAAGCCATCCTCCTTAAAACGCAGCATGAAACCTGCCAAAAGAAAACGAGCAGCCCCTAGAAGGAATCAACAAGACGGAGATGCTACAAAAAACCAGAAAAAGAAGAAGACTTTGCAGACTGCTCAGACGTCATCGTCGCCACGCCAATCCAGAAAAATACCCTCGACAGCTTCCACGTCGTCCAGCGAAATTGATGCCACTGATGCCCCTACTCAAGGTCCCTCGACCAGAAAGTCAACTTTATCTGTGAGCCACGGTCCGGTCGTCAATATCATAGCCGATGAAGCATTGCCTCCCATTCCTGATGAGTCTCGTATGCCTGTTCCTGTTACCGCACAAGAGGTCCCACCCCAGCAAAGCTCGAGTGGAATTGGTAGGTTTATCAATACTTCACAAACCTTAGCACGTCCATTTTACTCTGGGTCTCCTGTTCCCCCCCTTTCCGATCCTGATACACAAAGGTGTGGCGATATGTCGTACATCAATCAATCGCCCGATTCTGTGTCTAGTGTCTTTACTCCTATATCATCTCACGTCCCAAGTAAAATAAAAGATAAAGTATGGGCAGGTGAATTTGTAGATCTAAACTTGCTTCTCAAATCAGCTGGAGATTTAGCAGATAACTGTGAGTTAGATGGAGAGCTCACTATAAAAGGGGGTACCCTTGCCGTTGTAAAACAACAAAAAACACAGTTTAAAAACATTGAAACTTGGACTAATGCATTCATGATATATGCAAGCATTATTTTAGAGAAATGGCCCCAAAAAGGGTTAGAACTTTTCAAATATATGCAAACAATTCGACTTGCAGCCTCCAGGGGCTATTTTCGAGGTTGGGTTCACTATGATGAACAATACAGGTTGCGTAAAGCGGCGTCCCCAACTTCTTCTTGGGGAATAGTTGATATGGAACTTTGGATGATGTGTGTTTCAACCCCTTATACACCCCCTTCTCAGTCAGTAGGTCATGGATCGGTTCAAGACCCTTCAAATCATAGACCTGGACATTCCTCACCAACTTCGTCTGTTTCTGTGGTCAGTTGGGGGCAAAACAAGACTAGCACATTCCCTTAGGATTGTCACATTCGTTAATATATGTTATCAAATGTTGAAAGGAATATAAATGATTTATTATTTGAAGCGGTAGGGCCGCGGGGGGGGGGGGGTAGATATTTGAACGTGTATAGACACGCCCATTTGGCGGAATCTGGCAAGATAAGGGGACACTATCCTTTCCTTAATTGTACGTCGGGTCATATCAATAAAACTTTCCTACGCTTTACCGTTGGAAGTTGGTCTAGACCATCTCATGCCTCCATGAGTGGTCGGTTCTTTTCTGATCACCAGATTGAATTTGGCCAGGGTATTCTAAATACAAATAAATAATCAAAATAAATAATAAACTCACTCCCATGTTTTTATAAATATTAAATGAAAAAAGTGGTTGCTACCATGGGGTGACAAATGGTATGGGCTGGCGTACTGGAAAATCGTGTCCCTCGTTCTCTCAAGGTACCTTGAGGAATGTGAGCATCCATTGTTTACCAATGGTGCACAGAGTTGTCCGTATACCCCTGCGTTTGGCATTCTGTTTCCCTATCTTGTCAATTCCTCTCTTGCAGTGAGCTGTGGCCGTTATTAGCCATTTATATTGTTTCTTGAATTTTTATAAGCCAAACAATTGATTCTTTGATTAAACTCTTTTTTTATTTTAGACTATTATCAATAGACATTTTTGTAAACATTGATGGATAGAGTTCAAAGATTGAAAATTATAAACTCGATCTTGACAAAAGAGGTATTTTCTGCATATTTCATTTTACTAGACATGAACCGATCACTACATTAAGGAAGATGGAATTGATTTGAAATGATTTTTGATATCAAGCAATAATTAAATTCAAATGCATGATATCATTTATAATACTGATGAATTAGTATTGTTTTTTAAATCAATATTTTAAGAAAAAATAAATGTCTGTCAGCAAAAGCACACAAAACAACCTATAACATGACTTTATTTAATACATAACTATAATATGGTACTACTGAAAGCGCTTGGTATTTTTGATTTAACTTTTGCACTGCAAGCATAATTCGCTCATTCTGGGTATCATTCAGAACTTCATTGCCAAATAGTAGATTTGGTAAATTAAATATAATGTTAAGGTCCAAGCATACAGACTGCAGTGACCTCCTGTGGTGAGCATAATAATTGCAAGATAAAAAGAAATGATGATTATCTTCAATGTGGTCCCCACAGCGCGGACAGTTTTGGTTATCAGTCAAGTGATGAAAAAACAAATGTTGATTAAGATTGCTTGCTTCATTCCTCAACTGACAGAACCATATATTCTCTTTGCGGTTACCTATATTGAAATAGCCAGGTGCCTTCGTACTATTGGAAGATAACCTATTCTTAAAACATCAACTGACGGACAGTTTTTGTTGATGTGGGTAAGCGGTTCCAGGCCCTTATTGTGGATGGGGAAAAGCTGTCGGAGTATGCATGAGTGTTACAAGCAGGCACACTCATATGATCATCTGAGATGTGTGTCTAAGGTTATAATTATGAATATTATTAATATATGGCTGGACTAGGTGGTTAAGCTGGACTAAGTGGTTAAGCTGGGCTACGTGGTTAAGATAAGTTGGTGCTAGTCCATTAATGATATTGTACATGAGTACTAGTCTATGGTTCTCTCGACGCCTAAAAAGTGGTTCCCAACCAGATTCCTTATAAAGTTTTACTTAGATGAAATAATGCGAAGCCCAGTGATAATCCTGGCTGCTTCGACTTGTACACTCTCAATAAGATTTGCCTCATATAAAGTACAATTGTCCCACACAACATCGCCATATTCTAATACTGGCCTAACAAAAGCAAAATATATATTAATCAGAGCTTTTCTGGTCACCTGGTACTTCAACATTCTAAATAATTTAAGCCTGTCGCATGCCAATAAATCTTATTTGTATGACTGCTCCATTTTGCATTATACTGGAAGTCTAGACCAAGATGGGTATGTATATTGACATTCTGCACCTGGTTATCTCTACCCCCTAAATATTAAATATACTGGATGGGACATCACATTTCTGCGAGAGAGTAGCAGTGACTCAGTGGACGGCTTGAATTGGATGACCCAATTTTGAGACCAACTATGTATAGTTGATAAATCTGAAGAAAGAAGGTTTGCAGCATCATTATCTTCTATAATAACAAATAATGAAGTATCATCAGCAAAAAGCTGTATATGACACTGTATATCCTCTATAATATCATTAATATAAATACGGAAAAGAAATGGTCCTAATACAGAACTCTGAGGCAATCCTGCATCTATATCTCCCCAACCAGAATTAAATCCCAGACAACTGTCTGCTTTCTCTCAATCAAATAGTCTGTAATTCAATCTAAAAGATTTCCATGAATCCCTATTTTTTGTAATCTAAATAATAACCCCCTGTGTCAGACTCGGTCGAAAGCTTTAGAAATATCACAACAAACAAAGCAAACATCCTTACCATTGTCTAGATTACTGATGACAGTATTATAAATATTCAACAGTTGATATACAGTTGAATCTTTTGGCATGAATCCTGATTGGTGTTCTGTTATAATTTAATTATTCATGTTATGCATATGCTTTACTATGATTTTTTCCATCATTTTACAAAGAACATATGTGAGAATTATTGGCCGGAAGTTTGTAACATCTGACGTGGACCCTTTATGCGTATAAATGGGTGTTACGTGAGATCATTTAATGTAAGGTAAGATTGTTATAGTTAAGATGGAATCATTTAATGTAAGATAAGATAGGTACAGTTAAGATGGCATCATTTAATGTAAGATAATATTTTTACAGTTAAGATGAGCTTATTAAATGTAAGATGGGTACAGTTAAGATGGGTTCAGTTTAGATTGATGCATAAGAGCATTGGAATTGGCATTCAGAAATCCTGTTTCAAGAGAACGATTTACACGGAGGTAGTCCCGCGCACCCATTAAATATTGGCGTAATTCGAAAATAGTGATATTTACCCTTTCTAAGTAATAACCTCATTAGAAGGATCAGAGCATTAGCGCGGTCCTACATACAAAGACCCTCTTTCAAAACATAAATGGTCAAAATCTTTCTATCAGAGGTGACGTATGCAGTTAAGATGTGATTGTTTCAATGTTTAACGCAGACGAACATCATGCGTTATTGGAAGTCTCGATTCCCATTGGTCGAGCAATCAGCGATAATAACTGTACACTGTGTATTGTCAATGAAGTTAAATGTGCTAAGCTTCGTCCCTTATAGGCAAAGCCTTAAGTCATGTTAACAAGTTGTATATATAGCACGTCCATATAAAGTGTAATGACCTTCCCATTTAAATAACGCAGTTAAATAGCTTAAACTTCCTTCTACCTTGCATCATGTACGTAACATATGGATAGTAGATGACTTCATATCTCAGAATCAAAGTTTAATTCAAAAGTAAATATCAAATATTTAAAAAAAGTAGTAAAATTTTCAACACGTAGGCGACGATCTGGTCTTTTACAATATATAACGTTATAATTACATGTACCAATTATATCAATAAATCAAGTCTAGAAAATTTACAAATGATAGTATTCATCTATTTTTATTTATAAATATTTTGTATATATTTTGAGAAAATACAAATCAGAACATGATAAATTTTACAATAAGATCACCTATCGACTATGCGTTTTTGTTTCGAAAATACCAAAAAAAAAAAAAGGAAACAAAGAATGCATATAACAAAACCAAAATCCAATACCTAATATATTTTACATTTAGAATAAACATGGATTCTGTGTGTAGTATTTGTAAACAACAGCTGCTGATATCGGTCCCTGTGATATGGTGTCCAGAACATCTGGGCTCGAGGCAATAAGGAACACTCTTTCTGAAGCAGTTGAAGATCATGAGAGAAAGTTACAGTGTTTACATACGAAAGACGATGTTAAAGGCTCTTGACGACAAAATGAAAACAATTTTAGAATATTTACTAATAGTCAAACAGTATACAATATCAGATATAAACGCTATCTTTAAAGAAAGCGAGAGTACGATTTCCGGTCCATTGCGGATTCTCAAAAGCAAAAGAGAAATCGTTCAAAATATCCATAATCAGGTAGATCCTATCAAGAAATATGCCTCAAATTTCCAGACTTTTATAGGAATTAAGGAGATAGAAAAGATAGTGTACGAGTCCAATCAACAATTTCAAGAATTGTCACAAAATGAGATCGACATCGACATCAAAATGGTGAGGAAAAAAGATCTAGAGGAGACCATTAAGGAAATGAAGTCGTTTAGTAAATTTAGAATATCTACGGCACCGAAAAACGTAGCATTCAATACAATCAAGTCTAAACAGGCACAGACGACCGCGGTAGAAATTGTTCCAACAAAGCTAAATCTTCAAAAGAAATTTGATATAGGAGCTGGTCGTTATATCGGATGCTGTTTATTGCCAAATAAAAACCTTGTCATCATTGACAAGGATAGTGGGAACGCCATGCAATTTGACAGGGAAGGTTCACAGCTTTCAGTAATTGCGTATTCTGGTCGGTATGACGCTTATGATGTTACGAGCATTGACGAAAACCATGTTGTTGTATCTAACCCTGCAACTGAGAGCATCTCATGAATTCAAATTCCTTCTTTTAAAGTCATCAAAACGTTTAAGATAGGACATGAAGCAATTGCAATAGCGTGCATAGACCACGAAGTTTTGTTTTGTGTGCGTGATGTCGGATTAATGAAACTTGATATTAATAGTGGGAAAATTGAAGCCCTAATTAGCGATGGGAATATATCCTGGGATTCTCGTGTAGCAGTACACAAAGGCAGGATATGTTTTACTTGTCCGCAATCGTCGGCTGTCACAGTTTTGGACTCAGAGTATAAGCTGCTGTACAAACTCAAAGATGAGACATTACTGAAGTATCCTACTGGTGTTGCTTTCAATGAACGTATGAATGTGTTCATATTAGGCCACCATTCTAAGAATTTAGTGCTTATTTCCCCCGATGGGAAGACGAGCAAAGAGTTACTGACAGAAGCTGATGGTTTGAAGGAACCTTTTAATGTGAATTATAACTCAAATACAAAGAAACTGATTATGGTAGAATGTGGAAGTGGTGAAGTGACGACGTATTCTTTAGAATAAACTACATGTATGTGACAACAATTTCTAGCTAAAGGAATCCTCTTTATGTTTATTACAACCTGAACCAATATTCTGACGCATTTGTGCCTGTAATCATACGTATATCAGAATGTCAAACGACTGGCAAAACTGGCAAAAAAAAAAAATAAAATAAATTAAGATACTATTTTGATGAATATAACAGGGCTTGGATCTTTTTTTACAAAAAATTTGTTATGATTATTTTTCCTGACCTAGTTGTTACTCTCAAACTTCCTTCCAAATATGCTGTTATACAGAATTGATTGTAACGAAGAATTCTGATCCTTGCGTCTGATTTCAAATGTTGATCACATCATCCCACAATAGATTAAAATGCTTCATGGTTAAGATATACTTTCACGTTCCAGGAATTAGTTTCTACGTTCAGCAAACTAAGGTAATCAAAGCCAATTCAATCACTAATAATAACACATGTAAACATTGTCGTATTAACTGTATTTTCTCATTAAGGATTTCATTACCTTGAAAGCATGTGTCGTGTTTAATCTTCGTTTCTTACGTTCATACATTTTAGTTATGTCATATCCAATATAACTTTAGAAGTTTAACGACCATATTGCATGTTATATTATGCAATCATTTGTTTTTGAATGAATAAACCTAATTAGCAAACAATGCACTTAATCGGATTTCAGTGGTATTAATAGATGCATGTATCGAATCTTTTTTAACTCGCAAACACTTAAAACAAAGGGAAATAACTTGCACACCAAGAGGTCTAATTCATAACATTATATAAATTTATACCTGTCAATCTCTACAGTGGTAAAAAAAAACATAGCTATTCAGTCAGCTTTAAAGAATATAAATAATTGATATAGGCAGTGGCTGCTCGTCCACGCATGTGTGGACTGGGAGCATCTACAGACTAATCGTCCACACATCAGGTTTGAGTCAATAACACACAAATATGACGAAACGTTTCATTTACGTTACTAATGTGGAAATTGTGATAAATTATTTTTACACAAATCTATACAAAATGATACAAATTCAATTTAAATCATAAATGGTGTAACAAATACATTGTAAAGATTAAAAGTCATTCAGAATTAATACAAAATACACATTTATCAAACTTGAAAGACTATTTTAAACGAAGTTTGCACATCGATAATCCTTTCAGAAACTGTTTACATTTTTTAAATAAGATGAGAACTTTTTCACAGCACTATTAGGAACAGGGGTAATTTCTGCGTAGGACTATTTTTGCGTACCTTCCAAATGCTCTTTGGTTGAATTGGTGGTCTGTAACCTAAACGATTAGTCTGAAGAGGCTCCTCGTCCACAAATGAATGGACGAGGAGCCACTGCCATTGATATACACTTATTGGCTTGGCAAAATTTTACGAAATTGTTATATCTACATTTAATTGATATTTGTCCATTGGTATGAGGTGATCAACTTTCTTTCGCGTTGAAATGATTTGTTCTACTTAGATCTCGATTCACCAAATTTTATTGTATGCATTATCTAAGTTTAGATCGTCTGCTGCACTATTTTCCCTTGTGTGAGGCATTCAGTACAATTAAAGTTTAAAAAAACGTTAATACTAAAACCATGATAATTAGGAGATTATAACTATTTTTGATTCATTCAGGCTTTTCCAGGGTTTGGGTATTTTTAAAACTTTTTGAATATTCTGAGAATGAAGTTTACTCTTTTGCCTATTCTAAACAGTCCGTCTACCAATTTGTCTTGTACGCGAATTACTTCTCTTTGCATGAATATCCATGAATCAGTGCGTCGAGTTACTTCCCATTACATGAATGTGAAGGCATTAATTTGGTAACAGTAATTGGAAAAGCGACTATTGTATATTAATATCAGTTTCCTACTGAAGCATAAAGTTTTATATAACCAGTCATTTAGGTGTTTTATAGCTAAGAATTGGAAAATTGTAAAAGTGTTTCCAATTCATCTTTAGTTCACATTTTATTGTTAGGAACCATGTTTTAATACTGATCATAGATTAATGATTAAGTCCAAAATTCTTATCTACCGTTCTCTGTGAAGAAAGGTACAAATCTTGGGTATGTTGACACTTGTTATTAAAGAGTAGGTCAAAAAGGAATATGTTAATTGATAAAGGATTAAGGATTACTTAAGGTGTAAACAGACAGTTTTAACAAGATTGCCAAAAATATATTATAGAATGTGATGTAATAATACTTCAGGATAAAACAGGGTTAAAAAAAATCCCCTTCCAGAGGGAGTTGCAAGGACAGTCTTGGTTAGGACAGATATGCTTTAGATCACATTTGGACTGTTGATAATTTAGTTTTATGTTTCGACACAATGAAGTTTAAATTATATATATTGAATTCATATTGTTGGATGCAGATTTACTATAATAACTGAATCTTATTGAATAATTACATGCAATATTTATGGATACCAATAAATAATATACTGAGAACTTTGCATGTATGTGCCAAACCTATAATGAACTGAGAACTTAGCCTGTATGTGCCAAGCCTATAATGAACAAAAATGGTCATTTTGAATTGCTTTAATAGTTAAACATGTTTTTTTTTGCCCAACATTTTCTTGTGTATGTTATATATTTTCAAAATCAATATTCATTTTATATTTGTAATTACATGATTTGGCATATAGCTATTTAGACAATTTCAGTATGCATTTTTTTACAATTGCTTATTTCGCAGATTCTGTCAATTTATTATACTTGTGGGTATTGATTTTTGTGGTTTCAAAAAATGATAAACGTTCTACAGTGTTAAAACTCAAAGTTGCAAGTATTTTTCAAACTTTTCTGTCCACAGTGAAAATAGCGAAAATTAGTACACCGCAAAAATTAATACTTTACAGTAGTTGGAGTTATGTAATGTACTATTGAAGACAGAATTATGTCCTCTACTTAACATTGTTGTTTAATGGTCATGATTCATATATAAAATGTATAAATTCACTCAGCACTTTATCTTCAAATCCAAGCCAGAATAACCAAGGAATCCCTGATTACCCTAAAACAATTCAGATAACACTATAACTGCTTAAGGGGGGTCTTCAATGTTTGAACAGGTCAAGCAGGTTAAAAAAAACAAATCTGGACATGCAAGCATATCTTGGTCAAAAATAGATAACAAACATCTCTCAGTTTGGAATTTTTTAAATCATGGACTGTGGACCAAAAATTGTTAATGCCAAATTATAGTCTAAACAAAATAAACAATGTTGCCAAAATAAAAACCAACCAATCAGCAGGCATCTTACAAATCAAACTGAATTTACGCCATTTATTTGTTTCATTAAGTTAGTACATTTCAATTGCATAAAATGAAAGACTGTTTGTATGATACTGAGGATGAATCTCATTTATCTTTAGTAGCCTCTTGTTGCTCAAACAGTGGATAGTTATTAAGAATGTCCTCCCAAGTTCTTCTACATAGAGCCAGATCTTGTATTATCTTGGGCAATTCTTCAATCTGAAAATTTATAATGAAATTAATCCTGTAATTTGTGTGTTTATAATCATCTCATTTTTTTTTCAGAGATGATTTTACAGGGTCAACAAACAAAGTGGAAATTGGCAAAATCAGAAGTAAATATACAGTAAAAAAATAATCGTAACAGTAACATACCGTTTGAAATAACAGAATTCCACTAAAAAGTGATAAAAAAACAGCCCTGTTTTTTAATGAAGTTTTTTTTAACATGTTTGTGTTTTATTATTATGAATATACAGATATATTTCAATCATAACTAACTTCAAAACAAACTGTTCATATCATTTCATAAGAAGTGTGAGATTCAAACTTATAACTACATTTATGTCACAATCAAAGACAGCAGGAAGTAAAAGGTTTATAAGTACTTAAGAAGGTAGACCTGGGGTAAGGGACATTACTCTTGAAATCAGTGATATATTTGTATCATATTCAATTTCAACAAAGCCTATCAAGCTTTCACTTGAAACAGCATGAAATTAGTCCAAGTTACTTTGATGCTTACATGAGATTGATGTAAAATGCTGAATACAAACGTTCCAATGATTTGTAAGAGTTGTGTCCCTTACCCTAGGTCTACTACCTTAATATAATATCAATAAGCTATGTTAAAGTTACAAGTGAAGAAATGGTTTGAGTCAAGACTTTGATGAACACAATTTAGTTTTTCCCATGAAAAAAATTGTAAAAAAAACTGAGCAAATATTAAAAGCAGGAAAGAATTCACTTAAGATTAAATCACTGCCTATTTGTAAAAATGTCTAATGCCAGTTTAACTTAAAAATGCTGTAAACTTCAATATTGAAAAATAAAAAATTAAATTGCTTGGCTTGAATCAATTTCATTTTGAATTCATGAAGACCAAAGTTTCCGATTAAAAACTTACATTAGCTCTGACTTGCTTGGTTGAATCCCTCTCCCTAAGTGTTGCCGTGTTGGGAGCCTTTAAGCTGTCAAAGTCAATAGTAATACCATAAGGTATGGAAATCTGATCAGTTCTGGCATACCGTCTGCCAATAGATCCACTGCTATCATCAACTTTGTGGGATATGTCATGAGCTGTCAAGGCTTTAGCTAAAAGGAAGAAAAGTCATGGTGATTAAATACACTATCTACTTATTACAGTAAAACAAGTCTAAGCAAATGACCCCTTTTTCAATTCACATTTTTTAAATGACAAAATGCAAAAAAAAAAAAACAACAAAATACTTGTTGAATCAACAAGCCTTTGACTAAATCTTGTACTGTAAAGGTACTCTTATTTATTTCAAATTTCTAATTTTGCAATTTATCAAAAGAGTTTCAAATTCATGTAATTTTATACAGCCTAAAGTTTTCAATAAAATGCTTCTGGGGTGCAGGTTGATATGACTTCAGAGGTTAACACTGATTAGTTTGTGCAAGTACAGATGCACCATTCAAACTTGATACAATTTAAATTTTGATTACAATTAAATATTTGATCAGACTTAAAGTTGTCACTTTTTGGCCCTTATTCATAAATGATTCCAGCTAAAACCTCAAATCATTCTTTTGGGGTATGGCACATTATAGTTTCTGGCCCCTTATTCTCTAATCACAACCCAAAGAATTAACTCCAGTCCACCTTATGTGCTATGGCACCTTGTAGTAAAATTAATATAAGATCCATTCACTTTTACTTAAGTTATTGGTTGGACATAAGGAAAGTGCTTGTTTTAGGCCTCTTTTTGGCCCCTAATTCAAAAAAAAAAATTCAAGTCTTAACCTCCAAAGTCAATCCCAGTATTTTTTGTGGTATGGTATCTTGTATTAAAATTACAAAGAAATCTATTTGCTGATAGTCAAGTTACTATCTGGACATCAGGAAAATGTGTGTTTCTGACCCTCTCCCTTTTTGAACCCTTATTTCTACTATTCAAGTCCTAACCCCAAAAATAAACCCCAGCCTGAATATTTTGGTGTAAAATATTGTGAAACAATATCATAGACATTCCTTTGCTATTACTATAGAAAAATTCTATGAAATTCTGGTTTTTTACCCTTTTGACCCCTAATTCCAAAACAGCCAGGGCCATAACCCCCAAAATAAAATTTCAAGCTTCAAGTTGTGGTTTAAAATCTTGTTATAAAATTTCATTAAGATCAATCACTAAATTTTAAGTTATCACATAAAAACAAAGTGTCTATAGACAACAACACGCACAACAACACCGACAACTATGACAATAGGATGGCAACTAAAGGGAATTTGGCTAAATCACCAATGAAAAATCATTAACAACTTACACAATTCTCTGACTAGAGGCTGGAACTCTGGGTTTCCACTCAGTGGCAGTACTGAACACTTGTAGGGTGATATCTGGGCAGGCAGTGATAAGTACTGTAAAGAAAAACACAATATTATCAACTTTTCATAATACAATGTACCTGTATACATGTGATTGGCAATTTAAATTTGACATCCTTTCAAAGCTTTGAAACAACAATCATAATTTATTTTTCTATTACTATATGAGTGGCATGTGCTAAGATGGGCATGGTTTGTGTCTGCATAAATTTCCTTCAACAAATTCTTGAATTGTGTAGGCAAACATGATATCATTCAATGTGAACTGGCTATCAATACATTGTCATTAATTCCAGTAGAGTGATTCATTAATATTTATCTTAAGCACAACTTCACAAATGGACTTAGATGACTTTTTTAAGAAAACAATGAAAGGTCTTACAGTGAGTATAAATAAAACACCAAAAAAATGCATGTCGCCTACAATGATTCAGTACACGTTGTAAAAAGTAGGACCATATGCGACAGCAGCAACTTAAAGATGAATTAATTTTGTCACATGTTTGCCTTTTGTTGTCAGGGCATTTCAGAGCTTACTTGAATGTGTGTTCTTCTATTTTCATAAGGGTAATACGATGATGCATTTGTTGCCTTTCACCATATTTGTTCCTTTTACCAAATTTGAAATCAATCCATCTATTAAAAGTTGAGATAATTGTGAACAGACAGAAGAAATGAGGGAAGGATACGGTGATTCCCACTAGTGGAGTGGGGAATAATAAAACATCCTATGTTGGGCTTTTAATAATTGTTATCTTCTCATAATTTCACCTTACACCACTACTACTGTAAGTTGTATACAATATACAGGAACATATTGTAAACTAGTCCACTATTCTGCAATATGTTATCCTGTTTATTATTACTATTGTAGAACAATCCTACCGTTCTTTGTTCATCATCTTCTCGCATCTTAAAGTTGTGTTCGAATACTGCATACATCACTCTACCAATACCAAAGGACGGCTCAATGACGGAGGGAACTATTTCTTCAACTATGGAGAGTTAATACATTGTTGGTTATGGCTATGATAGGTTTAAGTAAAGTAATCATTATTGGTCAAAATTATTTGTTTATATCAGTCAACATAAAATGCAAGTAATTTTACTAAAGCCAAAAAAATATCAGTGGCAATACATTGACAAAATAAAACTGTACTAAAGCACACAGACAGTCTACTATTGGTGGTGGTTCAAGTCCAATTATTCTATAAAAGAAAGAAGAATTCAACTTTCTCTCTTTGGTGTTCTTTAATTATGAAATAAATAATGGTAACTCCATTTTATCATTGTTTTACCACAGGTCAGCAATGTATGTCACATTGTTTTCGCGAAATGATAGCAAGGGGCTAAGAAACAACATAAAGAGCCAGCATGTGGTAAAACAAATATAAAATGAAGTTTCTGGGATTTATTTCCATTCTGATAGGTCTAGTTTCTTCACATTTTTTAATAGTCGCAGCTCTGTGTTGCACAAAATGTTCATCATGTGTTTATCACTTATTTTACCATGGCTGTGGTTTAAAGAGTTTTGAAGCCCCTCATATTAGAACAGCAACTATATTCCTTTACGCACATCTACATATGATGCCTAACCTTCCTATTAATTTTCATCAAATTCCCTTGAGTGGGTTAGCAGAAGTTGCACTAACAAGAAATTTCGACAGATGGAAGTACAGATAGATAGGAAGAGGGGAGGATTTCTACAAATCAAACTTTGTTTCCGGAGGTATAGTAAACTGAAAGACACCCCGTCAATTCATTTGGTGTTAGTTTTAACTTACCATGAAACTTTTTCTGATATTTTTTAACAGCGACCATGTCTGGTGTTAGTTTAAATGTCTGGTCATTGACTGATATCTCAACAGAACTAAAAATAAAAGAACGACATTTCATAGTCTTCCGAATATTTATCTTCTTTGAATAAAGATAATATTCTTTAATAGAAATATTGCTCAGTGATTCCAATGGAGTTGTGGCTATTACTTGACATCTAAACAGTAATCATGTGATACATGTATGCAATTATTACATAGATAACAGAAAACCTATCAAATGCTCCCTGTGTAAGAAATTTCAATAATTCACATGTGAAATAAATTCTATATTTTCACTTTTGGACCATCTCCCCCAAAAAACTTCATAAGACCTTTTTCTTGTGACGGTAACTTTCCTTAATTTTACTGCTGACTTGAGGGGGTAATATTACTTCTTTCTGGCTTCGGTAACCTTTGACCTGTGAATACCAATCTATTGATATTACAAGTCATTAGAAATGTTCTCAGATGTCTGGTCTCAGAGAATTTACCATAATCATAAAACTCAATAACTATTTTACAGGTATGGTAAGAAGCATTTAGGCACAGACACCATTTTGGGAGAGGGGACTATGATTTCATGTTGAGTTAGAATTTTTTTTTTCAGATTTTAAACTGACTTCAAAAGGAAGACAAACTTTCAGTACTCAGGGTACAGTCTACAAAGGTTTTTGGTTTACTCAGCATTTGGTTTACACAGGATTCACTGCATATGTCCAGTACCTACCTATTGTTGTTAAGGTTTTGTTCGAGTTGTTCCACTTCATTGACTTCTAGATTAGTGAGGTATTCTGAGACAACTTTAGCATCTTTTTTAAATGACTTCCCGAGGACCTTCATCTGGGGTTGGCATTCAACAACATCTTTTGTAATGTAGGATAAGTTAAGAAAATTCCAACAGAATTGTAATCTGGTACCACAGCTGGGTGAAAGTTAACATAATATACAAGGCCTGGTAAAATCAAACTTATAACACATGTCAGAGTTAAAAACATTCTTCACTTCTACAATAACTCAAATCAAAGCCTTAAAAATTAAAAATAAATACAGCAATTTTATGGGTTATCAAAAATGTTCTCAAAAATAAAGTTAAACCCTGTTCTTCGAAGTGTTCCCCCAAGCCAACAATAAGCAATGTGCTTTTTGAGTACTATAATTTAAGGCCTGTGATGTATTGATTAGAATGTAATATGAATACTGTGCTTATATTTTTGGAAAAAGCATTTTGAGTTATGATATGCCAGTAAGCACTGTGTTATTTCAAATTTACGGGAAGAACTCCACTTTCACAAACAATATCTGCATAAAGGATATAGGTACTGGAAGTTTTCTCTCAGCCACCAGTTTAGTACCAGTGGCCTTTGAATGGGCCATCAAATCATAACAAGATCTGTCAGCACAGCCGACACATTCTATCCATCCCTACAAAATAAAAAGTTTCATGTCATGACTGTTGTCAAAAAAGTTCTGGTTTCTTGACTAAAGAATAGTACCAACAATGAAGATTAGGGAAAATGTCCATGAAACAACCAATAAAAATACAGATGAAACAAACAAGGACATCTAGCCATCAATACAAAGTTCTAATAACACTTAACAATTTTATTGGCCCCTATGAAAAAAAGTTAATAATTCTTCACTAAGAAACTAAGGCCATCATAAAAAAATTCTTAGATTCTCATCCCTATCCCAACCCAATTTTTTGCCCCTGCCCCCGATTTTTTAAATTTTCAAAACATACTTTGAAAAATATTCCCAGACACAAATTTCCAGAAATATACCATGTCTTTTCCGCACCAGGGTTATAATTATTGATACTTATTAACTTCCAGTTTGAAAATCAATTTTTCACTGCTTTTTTTATAGAATGGTTCCAAATTTGATGAAAACTAGTATACATATACATGTAGGTGTAGCAGTAGAAAATATCAGCTTTGATAGAACTGTTTCATTACCGTTGTGCTGGTAAAATCTATCACCAAGTGCACAGATGCCTGTTGGTAAAAAAAAACGCCACTTTTTTAGCACAACTGACAGTTATTGAAGAAAAATTAAAAATTAATAAATAGAATTAGGCCAAAATTTTCAGAAAAGTTGGATGAGAATCTAGGATTTTTTTTATTATGGCCTGATTTGTTTTGTGAAACATTGTAAACCTTTTCATTGGGCCAATAAAATCATACTGTTAACATACAAGTAAATAAAAAGTAAAATTTCGAGCATGAAAAAACAAAATCTGACACATCAAGTATCACATGTAACATGAGTACTAGTATTGGATGCAAATTTTGGAGGCTTTCTTTGTTTTTTTCCATCAGCTTTATTTTTTTTAGTTTTTTTTTTTCAAAATATACGTGTATCAACACTTCAGGATCAACATCAGTAACTACATCAGTTTCAAATGCTGTGTCTAACTGACAGAAAACATACCAATACATGGTATACTTGTCAGTAACATAGTCAGAAATTTCCGAGGTCTTTGATAAATTGTATACCATTATGTTACACCATATATTGTAATTATCACACCAATTAAATAATTCCAGTAGCATGAGTGTATCATATACTCTTACTTACATATGAAGTTTTACATTCAGCATCCCAGCAGTCTTTAGCATAGTGGGCCATTTCATTGGACATGTGTTGACGGAATCGTAACTTTTTAGAGTCAACACCAACTTTTGTCATAAACAAGTAAATTCTGCCAATAAAGTATCCTAGGGTTTCATTGCAGATCAATCCCTATAAATACAAAAACAAAAAGAGTTATTATTTTATAGAAAAAGTAATAAAAAGAACATTTGTTAATGTTTCTGAACAGTTATTCCACATTTTTATTGTGAGTTTATAATCACAAGAGGTATTTTCCACAATTAATGATTTTCATCAAATAAGCACTAAAAAAAAATTCTGAATCGCCAAAAGATTTGACTTCATTTGTTCAGTGATTTTGTTCTTTTCACCAAATCATCTTTTTTCTCATTTCATCTCTATGCCATTCTATCCATCATTCCACATATCATTCTGTAAAATAGTCAACAACTCTTTTGTTTCCTAGATACTCCAAAACATCTGGATGGATTTTTAGAAACTTATGAAGTTATCCCAATGTGCAAATGTTATTTTGATCACTAAAATGAGCAGTTTGCAGGGCCACAAAACTGAAAAAAATCTTGTCTAAAAATATAACTTCCATGCTAGCTCCAATCAAAGTGTCTAGACCTCATGATGTCAAAAACAGTTTAGAATATTCTCTGTCAAACGTATCTATTTAAATTTATGTGGTGATTGGGACTTGAGATTGAACCATACTTTATCATAAAAACTTCTTCTTACCTCTTTGACAGCTTCCCCGAGGTTTTTAACCTCAGCTGATTTGCCTTCCATCTGGTTACAGGCAGAATACATATTGATATTGAGGTCTGCTATACTGCTAAATTTAGGGTGATCTTTGTTAGTCGGGTCACAGAAATGTTCAATCTCTGCCATGGTAAATTCTCTATAAACATGTAAATAACAAGAATAATTTTATTACCAATAAAAAAGTTTTTGATTGGTCAATTAACTGAACTACTAATGCTTTGATATTCAGACTTAAAGTCAGATTGATTGATTAGTCAAGGTTTTACTTTATATGGCAGATATCACATGCAATTTAGAATGAGACCATTTGATCAATCAAAGGAACCACTATTTTTCTACTCTTGGACATGATGGGTATGACTTTTAGTGCTTGCTAACAGGTAAACATGTTACCCAACTCAAGACATTGCTCTGACTCCAAGCAAACCTGTCACCACTCTTTCTCCTGTATGCTGTGCACTTGACAATAAAGCAGTTACTACCAATTATAAAGTCTTCAGTGTATCTTGACAAGGAATCAAACACATGACCTCTCAGACTCAAGGAGAGCACTCTAACATGAGGCAACTGATGCAGACAAAAAACAAACACATGATCTCCCCGACTTGAGGTGAACATTCTATCATGAGGCCAATGTTGCAGTTGCCTACATGTAAAATTTTGGAGCCAAGATGTGAAATGTCTGTAATAAAGTAAATAGGTAAATTCTGATACATAAAATATTGTTCTATAAAAATAAGTAAAATACAGAAAATGGCGGGTTTCTATTTACAAGAAGAAGAGGTGTGACAGACCCAAAATTGCATCCTATAATATGAGACTCATACTGAAGAATGGGGTCTCATATTATAGGATACAAATATCCAGTGGCTGTGATGTATAGTTGCTGAGAAAAATGTTACAAAAATATATTCCCTGCCTATGTTCCTTCTCTCCCAACTGATATTCACCTTTCTATAAGTTATAAGACACAAGGAAAGCCTTGAAAACTTTTCTTTTTATATCAAGCAAGAGATTCAAATGTTAGCTTACTAACCTGACTCTAATAAGTCCAGATCGAGGTGAAATTTCATTTCTGAAGGCATTACCAATCTGTGCTGCTGCAAATGGCAGTTTTCCTTGGTTAAATTCTAGTAATCTCTTGAAGTTAACAAATATACCCTGGGCTGTCTCTGGTCTGAGAAATCTGTTGATTACAAAATCTAATGTGTAGTAAACTTGATATATAGATACAGCAAATGTCTAAGGCAATAACAAAAAATCTCCATATCTGCTGATTTTGAGGTAACTGTGTAAACATTTGTCTTGAATTAATAATTACAAGTGTATAAGTGTTTGGTAAATGAATTATATATAGTTGAAAGCAAACCACAAACAACAATTTAAACTAATGCACCTTTTTCTACTTGTACCTACTTACATGTACTTACAATAAAAAGGTGATTTGTGTAAGGCAAAGTAAAATTAATTTCTTGGTTCTAAGGCCTTCTCCATGTTATCTTATCTCCATTAAGGGTGGTCATTGCCCATTTTTATCATCATATCAATAAAATAAAAACAAAACAGCATCTTCCTCAGCATTTTCATTGTTAAAGAATCTAAAAATCACTCACATCACTTTTTCTGGAGTAGTGAATTGGTAAGGAGAAAAGCACCTCTTATTGCTTTCAATAAATGATTGGCCTTAAATCTGAAATGAAACTATTTCTCTGCCAATTTATCTCTTACCCTTTAATATGACCAGTTGGTCCAATAGATGTACCAAACATAAGATTGAACTCCATGGGGTCAGAAAGGTCATTTCCTGTGATTGGAGACTTCATGTTATACTGTCTTAAAATTTCTGTCATGTCATCTTTACTCAGGCCATCAATCTGAAAGACAAGGTACATGTATGTGTAAATGTTCAGGTACATGCACTGAACTCTTGGCAATGGGTAAACAATTCATAAAGTTGTAGATCTTATTAAAAAAATACAGTACTTCACCAATCAGTGAGTTTTCCACCTTGGTTTTAATAACTCTACGTTTCTATCACTGTTTATGTAACGTAATGTTAATTGAAGCAGAGTTAAAAAACTAAATTATATGTGTACATTTGTAGCTCAAAGTATGGACTTTGAGTTTTCATGTATCAACTGACACTAGCATTCCACATAACACCTTAATGTTGGACCCAACACTGATTCAGTATATCTGTGATTTTCTCAAGTGAGTAGTAGGACAGTTACTGAACATCTGTTAAGAAATGCTACTTTAGAGAGCCAATGTAGTGTATCATAACAGAAGATTTTAATTTGATTGGATGGTTAGTGAAAATTCAGAAATTATTGTGAATTTTTTATTTGAGTCAAAAATGTTATTATAAATTTTGCAATTAAAAAAAATCACCTCACATCTGATTTATTTGTGTTGAAAAATCCATGACACAAGTTTTAAAATTTGGCAATTTTGATGTAAAAAGATATACAAAGTGGATGCTAAGTGGTGCACACAGTACTGAAACCTAGAGTAAATATTTTGGGCTAAAATTAGTACCCCCACAAAAATTATCTGCCGTAATAAAAGCATTTCATTAATTTCTGATTTAACATTATTGTAAAAAGATCTCTCATAAAAGCTCCCCTGTAATTTTCAACATTATTTATGGCCGAAGTGTTAAATAATACAATGTCATAATCAGTACAATCAATGGTTATATTTCCCTTTAGAAAATATTTCTCTAATTTTTTTAGATATCCCACAATAATTCAATTTGATTTGTAACAAGCTTTCTGATTGGTTGGTTCTCTTTGGCCGACTAAGTTATTCTGTATATCTCGTTTTTTGGAACTGTGACATCATTAACGTTGATTGTTCCACAGTTGGCAATTGAAATGATCCCACACAAAATCTAGATTTAAAACCATTAGAAATTAAATTACAAGGAATTTTTCTTATGTTTTAACAGGTTATACAAAATGACATGGTCTGGGCCAGTCTACACCTTTTTATATATGTAAATTGCTGCAAACCAAGTGACTTTGCATGTTTGCATAACCTGTACAAAAATAAGAAACATTCCTTTTAATTACAACCAACTCTGTCCTAAAGCTCACCAATGCCAACTGTTTTCTGATTTCTTCTTTCTTTTCAGCACTTGTTTTCTTATCTGTCAGCAACTTTTCTAAATGAGCTGAAATTGAGTGCAACAACATTGTTTGATCACTATGAACAAATTTACCATTTAGAAAATCCCTCATCTGACAAATATCAGAAAATAACACAAATAAAGAGAACTTATTCAGCCAATCAATATTAAAATTAAAAGCTTTGATTTGAAAAATTGTTGCATTCATGTAAAAATTTGAAAGAAAGGAGGCTTAAACAAATTTTTGGCAGTTCTAACTTTATAATTTGCCTCTCTTCAGAAATAACTGTGAAACTTCAAAATTTCTTGAACTATAAATTTAAAGGTACAACTCAGCTTTCAATCAATTAAAATTATGGTATTAAAATTGTCACCATGATTCACTTTCAAAAGTGGAAGGACTATGATTTTTCCAAATTTCATATTCATAGTCTACTTGAGGAAAACCAAAAGTTTTCAAGTGAGTGTCAATGAAAATATAAAATTTGAAGGTCAAGGATCTTACCTAGGAAAATATTTTCAAATGACTTAGTTCAGAAATTTAGGGTCGGAGACCTCAGAACCATGCTAACTTGGACCCTATCATTGTTGTGTACAAAATACCTTCAATGAGATGATCCGCTCTAAAACATTCCCCAGTTTTCAGATCCTTCACCATGTAATCTTGGAATCTCTCTAAATGGCCTGATGCCCTGAAATAAAAAATTTTCATTTATGATGTCTTCTACAATTAAGGACATGTATTTAAAAAATAGTTCTCGAAAGACAATGACTTGCATTGAATTGTGTCTAATTATTTCAGTACTGGTAAATGTGTAGAATTAGCATATGAAAAATCAACATTAGAAAAATCACTGTGAATGTCCCATATGAGATGAAGATATAAAGAAAAGGCTCATAATGTCTCACCCAAGCTATACTATCAGAGGAATATTGGTAAGGCTCATCCCAGCTGTTGGGTATAAACATCAACAAGTCATATATGTTGGTAATTAGAAAATTTGTGTTAACTCATTTTGTTATTTATTTCTTTATATGTTCTAGTTTTTTATTCTTCTAATAGATTTCTTTTATTTTTTTTATTATGACTATTTTACATGTGACATGCATATAGTTTATCTATTAAAAGCAATCTTGACTTGAGCACACTCTTACTTAAGTACAGTTTCTGGTGTGAGCATGGAGCAGTCCACCTCTAACATTTGTTCCTCCAACACAAAAAAGTTCCTCCACATCTGTAAGAGGTTGGACTTGACCGCACAACCCATTGGACCAAAGTCATACAAACCATTAACACCTACAAGATACATAAAAAGAAAAAAATGAATCATTATCTCCCTTACTTACAAAAAAAATAACGAACATAATCATGATAATGAAAATCAAAACTTGGCATATATGTAAATTTGTCAGATAGCTTTTGTCAATGTTGGACACATGGTCAGAAGTACCTTCTAGACATTAAGACATTTTCATTCTGGTCTCTTTGACATATACAACATACCTATTCTCCTTTTATATCAAGATGCATTTACCTTTAAATTTATCCACATCATGAAAACATTAATGGCATGGAAACATACCTATATTATAAATTATCAGATACATGTACATGTACTGCTGTGCAGCAATCAACATCTCTAGTGCAAAACATTCCCAATAAAATAAGAAAAAATGAACACTTCATCTCACAAAGATTCTACTAAGTGCATTCGACCAAAACAAATTTCAAACATTTACATGTACATACAGTTAAATTGTTTCAGGGCCTTATCTAGTGGGAGAAATAAGCAAAAGTTATCAATTAAAACTTATCAATGTTTAGATTAGGCCCTGTCATTTGCCATAAATTGCCTTTGAAATGAGGCTGCTTACCCTGATGAAAGTTTTCTAATTTGTCAAAAAACAAATGCCTAAAAAATAATCAAAAAAACGTATGCACTTTTTTCCAAATTGGTAGTCAAAGGGTAGGATTTTGTGTTTCTGTTCAAAATAACATGTATAAGGATTAATTGTTTATGACTTATCTAGACTTCTTCTTGACATCCTCTATTAAACTAATAATTTGTACTACTATCCAAGGTTTTTATTTTTATTCAAAATTTCACACTTTAGAAAAGTATTACACATTTTAACGAAAATATAATTAATAGGAAGTTATGAAAAACGTCAACAATATTACTGACATGTGCAAAAGACTATCGTGACACAAAAGTACTGATCTAGTGACTCAGGATAGCAACAAAACTACTAATCCATAATCAAGTCATGTCCAAAACAAATCTGACAAAATACAGACAATGTAGATATTGCACCACCAGAACAGCTGGAACTGCAATGGTGCTGACTTGGTACAAATCTACACATTTCATACTACATGGTGGGTTAAATCCATCTTGCTTTGCAGCACAAATATATGTGAGGTAATTACATAACATCAAAATTAGCATGATATATGGTTCAGGTAAACTCCTGGGTATTTCACAATAATTTTTAAGCAGTAATAAATTATTTGAAAAGTAATTTAGACAATACATGTAGTTATTACCTCCATATATAGCAAATGATTGGTCAAAGAAGAATTTCTGTTTGAGTAAATCTTCCATTTTTGCTCGGTCAAAAAAGTCTTTGGGTGTCAATTCTAGCTCCTGTAAAAAGAATAAATCATAAGGCATTCTTTCACCCAAAAATGTAAATAATATATTTGCTACTGTGAAAGTACTATTATTCGTGGGTTACCAATTTTCGTGGTTATCTGAGGGATGTTAACGAAATTGTTCAGACTAAATTGACCATCTAAATGACCATGCATATCTCAAATATTGTTTGGTTTCGCTGAAAATTTTTTTGTAAGTATTTCCATTTTTATTTGTGTAAAATTAAGCACTAATCTAATTTTGAAAGTATAACCAACTTCCGTTATGAGAATCGATGTTTCAGTAAAGTGTTCATTTTATGCCATTTCGTCTAGAATGTCATGAGTGGAGTATTTGGTCACTTTTTATTTTGTAGTTTTTATATTTTGAAAGTGATATGCATTTCATTACCAATGAGTAACATCAAACGCTTAGTGAGTACATTCTGAGCTTGGCTTACCATTCGCTAAGGGCTTGGGTAGCTAGACATTCACTTTTTCTTAGCGGCGAAATTAAAACAAGTTGTAATTATCAGTAGCAGTTCAATCAGTGTTGATTACTATAATATTAATTTCTTTTGAAATAGTTTGAAGAAAAGCATTTGTTTAATTAAATTTAATCGAATTTTGATTTAATTACTAACATTTGATCACATTTTCATGCAGTCATCTCATAAATTATATTGTGAATGACCACTTTATCTTGCCGCAGAAGACTCAGGTCCAGCAAATTCCCATAGAGCATTAAGCAATATTATTATTATTTTTTTAAAATGAGAAATCCACGAATTCAAGAATCCACGAACCTGCACCTTTTCTTGAATCCATGAAAATTGGTACCCACGAATATAAGTACCTTCACAGTATATGTTTTTACATATGTACATGTATGTGTCATGTAAAATTTCTAAAACAATATCAATATTGAGTATCTCACTTACATGTAAAAGGCAATAAGCCTAGAATGTACTTGTTATCTCCAGAAAAGAGAAAAAATACCATCCATATGAATTAATTTTTCACTGGAAATTACATGCATAGAGTTTGAGGAAAAAAATAGAGGTCTACATTGTTGTGTATTCCATTTACCTTTGCTTCCAAAGCATGTTTTCTGTTCTTAAGTTCTGCTACAGCTCTCTGAACATCTATATCAGGGGCCTTCTCTGATTTCAATTTTCTAACAAGATCTCCCTATAAACAATATACTAGTTACTAAGTAATTTATATACAGATAGGAAAGATATATATTTTTTTGATAATTCATGTCTTTATAACTTTCAGACTTTCTCCCTCCACAATGTCACAACATAAAAATCAATCTGCTGATGACAAAATTTAAACTTTATGTTGAAAATACAAATGTGCATGTACATTATAGAATTAAACTATGGAGAAAATTAATTATGTTTACATAGGATTATAAACTGGTTGTATACCATGAATAGCCAAAATATAATTTCTTGTGCTTGAAGATTTAACTCACAAACACTAGTAAATATGTGTCGCTCTTAAATACGCCTGCATATGCCTGTAGAAGAAAAGCATACAGTCCTTGCACCGATCCGCGCAACGATTTGACAGATCGCTGACCGTTGACTGATTGATCGCTGACGGATTGATGACCGGTGACCGATCTGATCGCAGTTTTGTTATGTAAAATGATGTAAGATCTGTTTTAAATTAAAGAAATGTAAAATAAAAGTATAAATTAATGTTTTATATCTATTACATTATGTAAATATGTGGAAAATTAATAAAGAACACAACAATAACAGTTAAATACATTGACTGCTATGTGGTCACGAGATGCGATCACCTTGAAATGGATCAGTTTGACGGAACGATGATTGACCGGAAACTGATCGGCAATCGATGACTGATCGCAATTTTTGTTGCACGAATCGATTCAGGTACTGTACGCCTGCAACATTAATATTGTGTTTTCTGTGAAAAAGATGTTATATTAGCTTAGTAAGAAGTATTTTGTTAAAATAAATTATACTTTCAGGAAATTACTTCTTGATGGAAAGTAGAACTAGTCAATGTAAACAATGATCTGGCAGGCATTTGACAATCGTGATTGGGCATGCACATTTGTATGAGATAACTATAATTACCAAAGTAAGAGAGATGAAAATAAATGTATTGACTAATTTATCATGTAGGTCTCATGGTTAGAGACAGCCTTGTCAGAAGGAAAGAGAAGGAAATTCAGTAGTATCGGAAGTATCTAAAATGCTAGGCCTGTTAGAATTTTGGAAGTACATTATAAGAGGATAAAATGATTTGGTACCCATGTTCTGTGACCTGAGAAAGGTTGAAATGTAGGTGTATTTATAACCTGCCGGCGTATTTTAGGACTGGTTAATATAGGTGTTCTTCTAGTTCTAAGACATAAAAAGACACATTTTTATCTTTCATAGTTTCATGATGGACACCACTGATATTTTTATTTTTGTTGGTAAGCATTTTGACTATGAACAAATGCTATAAATGTGTGATAAAAGCAAAAGAAAAAAATAAAATGCATGGTTTATGTTTAAAATAGAACTACTTCCATAGACGTTCTTTGACGCTGTGATCATATACAAAATGTACTTTTTTGGGTTTTTCGCGCTTTCCAATTTCCTATAATTAGAATTGTATTAGTTTAAGTCAGAGTTTCAAATTATGATTCTAAAAACACTTTAAATCATACTTTCTTGAACAATTATTACCTGTTCCTTGACGAGCAAGCGTAAAGGTTGCAATACTTTCTCAATTTCTGGATCGGCCATCCTCTCTAGCATATGCTTGAACTTTTTTATGTGTTTGTGCCTTAGATCTTGTGTATTCTTAGTGCACGGAACACTTAAGTATAATGCCCGTCGGTTCAAACTCTCCTTTAGTCCAAATGTGACTCTATTGCTCAATCTAACGATAGAAGAAATCAAGCATACAGTTTTCATGAGTATGTCATCATTTTCGTTTGCCACGGAACCGGAAGTCAAGTTTAAATAGTCGTAAGGAATTTCAACTGAATTCCGAATAGGTAGTCAATGTAACTAATTATAAATACGTTTGGATAATGTTTTGAATTTAAAAAAATGTTATTTATAATATTCAATACTTTAATGGATAAATAAAACACACATAACATGCACATGAAAGTGATTGTTTAATTAGTTTCGATAACCATTCGACTCTCAGCTGTCAAAATTCCAAGATGGCTGCGCCCATTGACCCGGCATGAAAGTTATTGCTAAATTATTCACGTTTTAAAGCCCATTTGCTTACTGTTTCAGAAATTCTTTGATTGGGATCAAAGATTTCTGATGCAACATATGATGTTTACTTATTGTAAACATGCGTACTTTAGGAGGGCTGCAAAGTTGTTTCAAAATAAATTGGAGAAACTTGTTTGCAGAGTTATCTCCCATAGATTTTGTTCCAGAAATCAAAAATTGGTCCTTGGAATCGAAACTAGCTGCGATGACACAGGTGCAGCTGTAATTGATTCGGATAAAAGGGTCTGTGGTGATGCTCTTCACTCTCAAACAAAAGTACATTTTGAGTAAGCATTATTTTGCAACTTATTTGAAAATATTTACTGTGAGTACCAACAGATTTTTGTGACATTGTTTTTAAAGTATGAAGCATTACATTGAATTATGATGACATATTCTGGGTCAGTAGGAGTAAGGAAATATTTCAAACCTAACTTTAGCATAGGAAACCAGTGTTGGGAGAATACATACCAACATATACCTGATCATGATTTTTATTTAGGTACGGCAATGAGAGAATGAACAATTTAGCATCAAAATTTGCAAACTATGTAGGTTTAACAGCTACAATGTATGAGTGTCACCTTTTTAGTATTAAAGGGCACTTTTGACAGTTTAACAGTTAACTAAGTGTTAAAAGTATGTCAATATGTGCATTGAAAATAATAAATAGAATTTACGAGTAGTAAGCCCCTTCTTATAGTGGATTTCTAAAATTAAAATAAAAATAAAAATGATGACATTTTACACATTATTACTGTATTAGTACATATTTTGAACTTATTGTAAGTTGCGTAATGAAGTCAATTTATTTTTCAAGATTGATGCAACCAAATTTCCAAAATCATCACTAGTTTCAATAAACACTTTTGGACCATTTCCTGTGAAATTTTTTAAGTCATTTCCAAATTTGATAATTATCTGATGGAGTTTGGAATCATGTTTCTTTTTCTACTAGATATAAAAAGTAAATATACATTGTATTGACATAGTAATGATGTCTCTGTAGGAGTTCACCACAGCACCATGCTTGATTATTGTGCACCATGGCACGTTAAAAACCTCAAGCACCAAGCTTAAAAAATCAACCTAAAGTTGATCAGATTGTGATGTCAAAGTCAATTACACAATCCAGTTAAAGAGTTATCAAGGGAACCAAGATTCTAGTGGAAATCAAAAGAATGTAATCCAGGAACAAAGACCAAACATGGAAAACAGACAAACATTACAAAGAACATAAAGTTGCTAAAATAATACATACAAAGTAACATTTAAAGTAATTGAGAAACTCCATGGACCAGGTGCACCAGTAGGGTAAGTGTCCTCTGCTTTCTAGAAACACCCACTGAGTTGTTCATAAAAACTATGACCCATTGAATAAGTCACTTTTCATGGTGCAGATGGATACACCGTAATGATCCACAAGTTCATGATGAAAACCATAAAACTTCTGTAGTGATGACTTCAATCTTGTAGCAATATAACCCTGTTCCAGAAGCCTAAGTGTAAGAATTCTAGCGCGATACAAAAAGTCTGCGTAGTTATTGCAAGCTCTGGCACAACTGTATACGCAGGTGCTCAGAAGGAATGTTGCCACAGATAAAAGGAAAGTAATATAAGGTATAAATCCTGTCTGTCTTTAATAACACCAATTATTCATATTTGACAAAGGCTCCTGATTGGCTAAATAAACTTGTATTCCTTGTATACAATTCTTCATCTTTTTATCCTTTTTTTTGCAGTTATGGTGGCATTGTTCCTCCAAAAGCCCAGGCTTTACACAAAGAAAACATTGAAAATGTTGTAAAGAATGCTTTGGGAAGAGCAAATGTATCTCTGCAGGTAGATTTTTAATGGAGTAACATTTTTACCATTAATTGCCCGAAAGATATTGCAACTGTCTACCTGAGCACACAGGCAAATGAACAATACTAATTACAAGTCCCTGACTGAAAGATATCATTTTTTTCTGATTTTACAAACATTACAAAAATGTTTTAAAATTTCTAGGATGTGACAGCATCTTTGAATCTGGCCTAAAACATTATTTTGTTGCTCTGTGTGAATTTTGTTGCAGTGTAAAGACAATTACTGATGTGACAAGAACTTTGACAATTGCATTCAGTGCAAACACTGTCGTATATTTTCCATGTGTTCTAAGTCTCATATGGGAATTGGTTTTATGTCAAGTCAGTGCACTGTTATTGTCTGTTTATACTGCTAAATATAGCTAGCAGTTGTTCTATTTGAGTAACTTGAAAATTCAGTGTTATTAATGATATGTTAATTTTTATGATGTACTAATTTTTCCTATTTTCATGGTGGACTGCAAAATTGATATAACACTTTCTAATGCTAATTATTTTTGAAACCCCAAAAATTGATACCTGCAAGTACATAATGTATGTTCACTTGGCAAATTCTGCAGAATTAGCAATCACAAAAATTTTAAATATTGAAATATGTAATTTACAGTATATGGTTATTAAACACTTTTGCTCCACCTCTAATGCTACCTTTGCTTGAACTGCTTTGTTAATTAAGTGTCACCTGTGGTGCAAAGGTTGAAATCTAATCATGTACATGTAGCTGCTGTCTTTTTTAAGTTCGGTAATTTTGGATGGGTGAGCTGTGTGAAAAAAAATTCCTTCCTATCCCTCTGTACATTTTTTCTTCACCAAATTTTGATACTGTATAAGTAGCATTGTCACATGGTTTATTAGTTTTGCTATTTTTGCTATTGCCAAAAATCTGAAAACACTGTAATTAAAATAGTGGATTTTTTTCAAATTATACATTGATAAACAGCATGAAATTGTGCATCTGATATGTAAAAATATGCAAAAAATTATAGCACACAGAATTTTCAAAATCAAAAACACACATATTTGTATGTATATACATGTATAAAAAATGCCGATTGTAAATGTACATGAACATGTGAGATTTTTGATAGGAATTAGATGCTATAGCAGTGACTGTTAAACCAGGACTGGCATTGTCTCTTGGTGTTGGAGTGGAATATGCTAAATCTTTGGTAAGAGAATCAGGGTTAGTGTTATCAAATATTACTTTTTATACAAAATGTATACCTGTATAATGGTATCATGCTGTTGTCATCTTTTGTTGTTGCGGCTTCCATTATCTTTTATAATGACATGTAAAATTTATCAATTTTTTTTTTTAGAATTTTATTACATTGTTCCTAGGTACATGATGTAGTTTTTAAAGACTTTGACCCCAACCTCCCCCATTTATAATGAAAATTCCAGTCTGCGTTTTTCAGTCAAATTTCAGATATCTTTGTGGCAGTGTTGTAAAGTTTTTTTTTACTTTCACTTTACTTGAATCAATTAAGCATGAATTAACCTTCCTGCAGTATAAATGAAAACAATAAGATGTTAAATTCAACTTTCCCTGGGTCACTGAATCATAATTTACCTGCCACTGTGAAAGGATATTGGAATCTCTAGAACTCTTGTACAGTTTTCCAGCGTTGTTTGTGTTCAGAGTGGGCCACACCTTTCAAAATCAACTTTATTTCAGAAAACCAATGATACCTATCCACCATATGGAGGCCCATGCTTTGACAATTAGACTGCTTCAAAAGTGAGTAGAAATAGTTCTATTAAAATTCTAATGTTATATATAGTTTATGGAATTCTTTCAGTTTCATGTTTTTTTCTTGTTTTTTTTTTAGGGGGGGAGGGGTTAATCACACTAATACTTAAATGAATTAATGATCAACTTTTTGGTCAGGCATAATTAAACTGGAAAATTCTCATGGGCATGAAAATTGGCATGATTTTGTTCAAGGCTTTGAGAACCCTCTGTAATGAATCTCATTTAAATGTATATATCATACCTGTTTATTTTCTGCAATTTATTTCGTTTCTAGAAAATATTACATGTATTGCAGAACTTTTTTTCAAACATTAAACGTTATGTTTATATGTATGTTTAAATCTTACATTAATTTTCCAGTTCAATAAACAGCAGTAGCGTAATGAGATAATTATAGATTTTGATTGATGGTTAAATTTTCCAAAATATCAATTGTTGCTATTAAATTTTGAAAATCGTAACAAATGAGCATCCGAAAGTTTGTTTTTATGTTGAAATAACGCATGTTGATATATATATTTCCAGTATTCAAATTTCACAAGTTATAAAACCTTTTTCTTTAAGAATTCCTCTGAAATATTTGGCGGCTTGATATTTGGCATTTTTTTTGGAAATTTTAGTGACCTCACCAGTTGTACAAGAAAAACAATGTAAGAATCGTCACAACATTTTTTTTTCGACCAATTTGATTTTCACACTAAAATAAATCCCAACTGAAAATTTTTCATATCAATACGAAAATAGGAGATGTAGTATGATTGCCAATGATCCATCAAATACCAAGTAACAAACAATTAAATTTCTACAAGTCACCATACAGTCTTCAACGATTGGCAAAACCCATACCATAAAGTGAGCTGTAAAAGGCCTCTAAATAAATGAAGTGGAGCTATTCCAAAAAGACAAAAGTTGACTTAATCTATAGAAAAAAAACCACAAAATAAATAACAATGAACATAACAAACAATGACACTCTATGATGATGTGATATCTAGCTGCCCAAGATAAAACAACCAAATCATTGAGAAATACACTTACTGAAATATTCTTGAAATTCGAGAGGACCAGGGTTATACTCAATGGGCAATAGTGAACAGATACCTTGTAAGACATATTTCTTTTTTTTCTGTTTGTAGTGTAGAGTTGCCATATTTAGTCTATCTAATGAGTGGTGGACATTGTCTACTTGCAGTAGCCAGAGGTATAGAGGACTTTCTACTATTGGGATCCACCATTGATTTGGCCCCTGGGGTCTGCATTGATAAGGTATCTTCACCTGATTTTGTTAGACTTTCAGAAATTACATGTAGTTTGGTTCTGTGGTCGATTTAACAAAAAAATAAATTTGTCATCAGTTATGATGTTTCAATTCTGTATCTTGTCATGACATGGATGTCATCACTTACAGCTAATACTACACACTTTGGGAAATTGACTGCAGTTGATTAATGACACATCATCTTTGTGGTAAGGCTCAATCATGTAGTTGGTTAAAATAATTTCAATTATTGTGTTCATTGTTTTTGTACAATTCACTAGTTTCCAATTCTTTCTTTTTCTCCACTTTTGATTTAAAAACTTAAATTGATATTCAGATACCCCCCAAAATATGGATACCAGTAATTCTAATTTATTTGACCTGTTAAATTTTTGTCTATGCTTGCCAGATAATTTATGGTAAACATATTTATTTTCACTGTTGCAATTTTTCACAGATTCTGTTGAGTTATTCCCTAGTACCTATTTTTGTGGTTTCATAAAAATGATTGCATTACAGTGTTTAAAAATCAATTTCACGGGTACTAATTTTCACAGTTTTCTGTCCACTGCAAAAAAGCAAAAATTACAGTTTTAAAAAAATGAGTTTTTCCTACCTAGCAAAAAAAAAAAAAAAAAATAAAAATAAGTATGAATTTGTTTTTTTTCTCAGTCACACAAATGCATCTTTTTCTTTTAATTACAGGTAGCTAGAGCTTTATGTTTAAAGAACTTGCCACAGTGTGAGGGTCTATCTGGGGGAGCTGCCATAGAATTAATGGCAGTAGATGGTGACCCCTTATCATTCTCAATACCACATCTAATGTCACACTATAGAGACTGTGATTTCTCCTTTACAGGACTGATAACTTACTTTGAAAGAGTAGTCATGACAGAAATGGATAGACTAGGTATTTATAAACACTGCATTGCAATAAGTGATTTTGTATAATTGTAAACTAACAAATATGAGCAGTTACACATTATAAATATTTTAACCTGATATAATGTATACATTGATAACGTTACAATGAGTGAAATAATGAATTTCAGGGAGTTAGTTTTCCCTTGATAGATTGACTATTACCTGATTAATTGTCTTATGTAGCTTACTAGGGGACTTAAACTTTCTATAAAAAATTGATTCTAATATTTACGGAAGAGTAATCAAGGCAACCAAGATTCTGGGAGAAATCAAAAGGCAGTTATTCAGGGACAAAGACCAGGCACAGAAAATGGACAAACATAACAAAGAACAAAAAAACTGGGAGCATGGACCAGGTGCACCATTAGGGTAAGCCTCCTCTGTTTTTCTAAAATCTACCGCCAAGCTGCTTATAAATAGTCGAAGTCCAGGGTAGATGAAAGAGGAAAGGAAGGCTATGAAATGTTGAAATACTAGAAAGTGTAAAACTACTTCCACATTCTGGATATGTTGGTTATTATTGTGTCTTTGGACGTTATTTAATTTTTAGTTTATTTTTAGGAAGTGTAATCAGTTACCCTGGATTTTATTACTTTTGTTGTTTGGACCTTTCAGAGCTAACTTAAATGTGTGTTCACACTTGTTAAAGACCTTTTTGTGATCTCTGACAGTATTTACTATTTTGTGCTGTTATACAGCGGTGCAGTTGTTGTGTTTCACCATATTTGTTCTTGTGTCTACTCTTAAATCAATTGTCCATTTAAATATGTCACTTTGAAATGTCATTCAATCCATCTGTCTCCTGAAGTTAACTATTGTACTTGCTGTAATTGCTTTGAGCTTTTTATGGTTATAATTGAGGTTGATTCTATATTGTTATAGGGGTTCCTGAGGACCAAGTGCTACCTAATGCATCAGATGTCTGTGCCTCCTTCCAATATGCTGTGATTCGTTCCTTGTGTAGAAAATTACAAAGAGCTTTTATCTATTGTGATGTTAAAGAATTGCTACCTGAGAAAAATAAAGTTTTGGTATGCTATAAAAGTTACCTTATGTTCTGTGCTTCAAATGCTTTCCCATTATAAGCAGTAATTATTCATGAATTATTAAAAAAAATATATATACCAACTTCATAAAATTTCGAGGTAATCAGTTTTGTATGTTTTTTTTTTAATAGTTGTCAGGGTTAACCATTTGATGTCTTTCTTTTTGTAGTGGATCTAACAGCTCCAGTACTAACTTGAAAAAATATCACAAACATATGACTTTAGGCTTTGTACTCAAAATTCATTGATTACACAACTTAAAGTTGTTTTATTCTAATATCAACAGGAGACTTCCTATAACATGCAGTTAAAGGTGAAGCAATCACATCGTAACTGCATACATCAGAAAGATTTTGAGCCATTCATGTTTTGACAGAAGACCTACATATTGTTACAAAATAGGTTTAGGTCAATAGGTTTATAATGAAGATATATATTTGAGTGCCACTCAGGTTCCTTTTTCTTGTTTGTTCGTGTCTGAGTGAACTCATGCATGATATGGACAATTTAAACATGATTGTATTTGTATTATTGTATTGGGTTTATCATGGGATTGTTTTCTAAGGGTCAAGACAGAGTTCGTTCTCATTGTTGCATTACTCGTGTCCAGTCAGTCCCTGGCTGTCAACATGTCCCCAGCTTTATTTCGTCTGTTTATTCATATTTCTCACCTGTCTTTATATTCATATATTCTGCTAAGGGATATGATTGTTATGTCCCGTCTTCCTTCTTTTCCATCCTGTTATTATATTTTTCCTCTCAATGTCAACCATGTTTGTATTTGGCAGACCGGAAGTAATTAGTTAGGAGAATATAGACTTCTGTGGGAATGCAAAGATTTCTTAACCAATCATATCGTTTGGAGGCCTACAAGGCTAAACCAGTGATATTAGCATTATCCCCACATTCCTTAAAGTGGGCCTAAAATTCCAACAATTGGGGCAATTATATATAAACTGTGGGCTGGCATCCTAAAATTAAACCTGGTAGAATTATTCTGAGAGCAGTTAGTACTATTCAGCTCGATTTTGACCACTGAGCGCTACCAGCTCACCAGGAGAACAACACCCATGGTATGGCCCTGTATTTTAAGTAGTAAATATTTTTACTACGACCTGACCTTGACATAACCTATAGAACCTTGCAGCCGTATCATATTTTGGGGGGACCTCCGTTTATTCTTTAGGGTTCAGTGGTAGGGTTTTAACATTATATATTGTATGTATTAAATTATTGACTCCTGAGAGGTTAATAAATGTTATTTATAAGTTGAAATTCTGTTGGGTTGTGTATTAAGAACAAATATATGGAAATACCTTCAAAGGCCACGATACCAGTGAAATACCATTTTACCATACACTTGCGCTTGAAATATACCTACAGACCCATGAGTGTGTAACAATATGTAGATGTTGTTGATGCTTTGTTCCTCAGTTTCAGCATGCGGACTAGTTTTACCAGAAATATAAAAACCTAGGATTACACCCTACTACTTATGATATGAGACATACCTATTAGCAATGACCTTTTAGCTTATATATTCATCCTCTTTCAAGTCACACCTGTGTCATATTAATATTTTCAGGTGGCTTCAGGAGGTGTAGCCAGTAACATGTACTTCAGACAAGGGTTGACACAAGTCTGTGATGATTTCTCCTGTCAGCTGATATGCCCACCTCCCCATCTGTGTACAGATAATGGCATAATGATAGCATGGTAAGATATGTCTTGCTTTGACGAGAATAGAGGTAATTCAACTTACAAGGATGTTTTTGTTTCAAAGCTTGTATTAATGCACCACTCTTCATAAACCATTCAATGGATTTTGCTAAAACTTATTCTGAATGTTATGCATTATGCATAGACATGTATATAAATTTTCATGAAGCAAAATAATATTAATTCTAACAGAAACTTTGAAACCAGTATGTCAACCCTCTTAAATGACTTCTGTTAACATATTGATTTTCTTGGTTGCTAATTTTCTCAGATTGTCATGTGAACATATTCCCTGGTATCAATTTTTAGCAGTTTTAAAAAGTGTTTAGTCTTTTGTAGTGTTATAAATCAATTTCAAAGGTACTATTTTTTGCTGTTTTCTGTCTTCAGAGAAAATTATTACACTGCGAAAGTTTACAGTATGCTAGTAGTTACAGTGCATACATTGAAAATATTCAGGGTATAGAGTTGGTCTTTCTTGATTAAAGGACTTTTACCAAATTTACTGCCTTTGTTAATAATTTATTTTAGTACTCATGTGGAAGACTTGATAAACACTTGAAAAGTGGTAGAAAAATTACATGTATGTGCAGTTAATCATCTCCCACTCCCAGTGATTGTTTGCAGTTTTTGCTAACTTATAAAAAATAGTACGATCCATGGGACATAGTGATATTGTCTATTGTGATAATTGTGTATAACTATTTTATTACAGGAATGGTATGGAGAAGTTGTTAGGAGGTGTAGGAATAGCAGATGATCCAATGGCTGTCAGATATGAACCTAAGTATGTGGATTGTATTTTAAGAAACATTTCACTTACTGAAAAACAACTCTCTTCAAAAATAAAACAGCTTCTCTTAACAATATCAAGAAACTACTCATTTATGTGAAATTGTGTACATTTCCCTAGTGCAATCTGACTGAGTAACTTTGTAATGGTCTGTGTCAGCCAATTTGTCTGTCACAGGTACTTTTTGTTTCAGCTCCTTTGAGCTAGTGCTATGACTGGCTATGCCATTTTGTTGCTTTGGTAGGAAGGAAGTAAAATATTTATGTGTTTTAATTTTATCCAGCAGCTGATAGCATAATAGGAATGAGTGGCCATTTCAGTAATTTTGGAACAATTGAATTGGTTTATAAAATAAATTTCACTTATAAAAGGAGAACTAAGGGAAATTTCAAACGGAGTTTCTATGAAATCAGAAGGGAATTTTTGCAATTTATTTAGTAATCAGTTTGCTTTATACAGTATTCTCTCTCTGAAACTGCTCCCTGACCAACAGCTGCCCATCTTATGCAACCACATTTCAATTGCATTAATGACCTATAGTGCAAATTGACACCTTATAAATGGTCACCCTTCTGACACAACCAGTGGCCAAGACTTTCAATTAAAAATAAAGATCCAGTCTCTCACATTGGCCATGTTTATCGTCCTTGGTGGAGATCAAGTTTAGCGTTTTTCCCCATGTATATTTTCAATAAAGTAACTTGAACACAAGTTTAATTAGTATCATTGTATTCAGTTGCGTGTCAATTGCTCTGAATCCCTTACATCAGATGTACAACTTTGTAAACATGTCAAGCATGGGCATCCAAGTGTGAAATAAGTCTAAAGCAGACCTGTCCATACCTATCAACTTGCATGATTTTAGGGTGTTTTTCACGATTTTGACCATTTGTCCCGCTAACACGATTTTTCATGTCAAATTAGTCCCAAAACCTGATTTTGTCAAATTACCTAGAAAAATCCTAATTCAAACCCCTAAATTCGTGTTTCAATCACATTTCTTTAATTAGAAGAGTCATAAATCAGAAAAAGTGTTAATTGCTGTCTAAGAAAAAGATGTGCAAGTTTCTATAGTTGATAAATGTCTCTAGTTATTATAAATGAGCATGATCTCTATTCATTCTAAGTAATTACAAATTGAGAATTTATGTTCCTCAAGCAGAATGTGAAGATAAGATGTGCTCATTGCATTCATGTTAGTAGAAATACGTAAATTGTTTTCTCATTCAATTTTTAGAATTAAAACCAGCATTTCAATTAGGTTTTGAGGAATCCACCACAAAAAGGGCTTACAAACATCAATTCATTACATTGCATTCACATGCTGTTCAACTGAAAAGGGCCCTGTATTACTGGCGTGTTTGTCTTATTAATACATTACAACCGACAGTAAAGCCCATATAGCTTGCAAAATATGTTGCGACATTGTCCTATCACACGCCTCACATGAAAAACCCCCATGGGGATTTTCAAAAGTTGGCAGATATGCTTGTTCTTTCTAAGCAGAAGAACTGTGGTTGTGGACTTTCTTTTAATCCTGTCTCTTTTTCTGATTGAAGTGTAAATTAAGTAAGGGCTTGCTGTACATACTTTCAGATCATGTAGTACAGTATTGTTTTGGTTAGCCACATGTATTGACCTTATAATATGATGTTTATTTTTAGGTATCCATTTGGAACAGATATCAGAGAAGATGTTAGAACATTGCATTTAAAACTACCTCGCCTCAAACTTCAAACCTGATGTAAAATAGAAACAATTAAAAAGATGAACATTTTATTTATGTTTTAGTAATTCTAATATTTGCCCTTATCCCCAATTTTTATTATTTTTCAATGCCAGATATTTTTTATCTCATGTTATTGTTGCGATACTAAAATACATGTATATCAGCAATTTCAAATTACATGGTTATGTCAGATATAATGTGACTTCACTGATATAAAGCAGAATAAGGTAACAACAAAAATCGCACAAATACACACATGTAAACAGGTACTCTACTGTGCATGTACATGTACATGTATAAATCTTGAAATTTAAAGCAAACAGTAATTTCAACACCAATAAAAACATATTTAAATGAATATTTCAACAGCAACTAATAAGCATGATGGTGTTTATTGAATATGATTTTGGAGGAATACTGATGTATATTTTACTTATTGAATTTAAAAAAAATTGATATAACAATTATCACAAACTAAATACATGTATACAAATATTCTATGAAAAAATTACTATAATGTTAAATAAATTGAGAGAAAATAGCCTGAATTACGTTAAACTTCAATTTTCGATTCAATCTCAATGACAATTTTAAATTTTGCATTTTTTATTAACGGTGTCAAAAATGTAAAAGGTTTAACACACAGCACTTGCAAGTTGTAATGACTTGCCTTGTACACAGCACTAATTGCCTGGATCTAAGTTGTAATGACTTGGTTATATACAGCACTAATTGCCTGGATCTAAAATGTACTAACTTGCCATGTAGTGTACACAGCACTAATTGCCTGAATCTAAAATGTACTGACTTGCCTTCTACACAGCAAGGACCACCTGAATCTGAATTGTGACTTGTCTAGTACACAGCACTAATTACCTGAATCTGAATTGTAACGATTTTCTTTGTACACAACAATGATTCCCTGAATTGTTATGACCTGTCTAGTACACAGCACTAATTGCCTGAATCTGAATTGTAATGATTTTCTTTGTACACAACAATGATTCCCTGAATTGTTATGACCTGTCTAGTACACAGCACTAATTACCTGAATCTGAATTGTAACGATTTTCTTTGTACACAACAATGATTCCCTGAATTGTTATGACCTGTCTAGTACACAGCACTAATTGCCTGAATCTGAATTGTAACGATTTTCTTTGTACACAACAATGATTCCCTGAATTGTTATGACCTGTCTAGTACACAGCACTAATTGCCTGAATCTGAATTGTAACGACTTTCTTTGTACACAACAATGATTCCCTGAATTGTTATGACCTGTCTTAGTACACAACACTAATTGCCTGAATCTGAATTGTAATGATTTTCTTTGTACACAACAATTATTCCCTGAATTGTTATGACTTGCCTAGTTCATAGCTCTGATTGCCTGAATCTGTATTGTTATGTTATATCCTGAGTACTAATTGCCTTATTTAATGCCTTGCTTATTACACAACACTATTATAATATACTATCTAGTTTATGGGTGGCTGCAGATTCAATTCCTGACCAAGGCATTGTCTATTCATCAATCAAATGTTCTCGTTGTGTAAGCCATTTTTAATAGATCTCTGCCTATATGATGTTGCACTATGATCATTCAATCTATTATTTGCAATTAATTTTTTATTAAACTATATCCTAGCTCATCATAAAAACAAAGGGTTGCTTTCATATCTGATTATTTAACAAAATGTGACCTAAATTCACACAACCATATGTATGATTTTAAATAAAGCGGTTGACATTCGTTGGGACGAAATTGTGGGTCGAAATAATAAGTTCTTTAATTTGTCGCTTGTAACAGTGATAAAAAGGCAAATTTATTAAATTTTAACTTTAATGTCGGTATTTGATTCAAAAGGTTGATAACATTTATGTTTTTAAGTTGATTTATATATTTTTGTGACGTAATTAGTATTTGGTTTGACTATAATTGATGCAAGCGGTAATTGCATGTGCTTTCTGTCGTCTGCTGTGTGATTCCTGAATTTCCATGCGATTCAGTGTTATTGATAGAAAATTTCAAAAGGTATTCTTCCATTAGCATGATTGTTTCGTCATTTATTACTACGACATCAATACAATTGTAAAATTACGTGTCAAAAAATTAATCATACAGTCTGCACAGTTGACGAGTTGTACACATTCCTTAAATTGAAATTGTTTTTCATGTCATTTCTCATGATCAGTTGTTAATTCCAGCTAGCAGCTTGAAGTTTAGTCCAAGTAATTTAATTTCTTCGGAGGCATTTTTTTTATTTTGGTAGCCTTAAGCATCAGATTAAAAAAATGCCTTAAAATTTGAAATGCATTCAGCCAGTACACGATAAACAACAAACATATCTAGTCAGCACCATTGTGGTGGTTTCCAACTTAACAGTTTAACCATGATATTGCCATTTGTAAAACACTTTCCTTTTGACTATTGCCTTGACTTCATCACATCAGTCAGAGATAGCTGCGAAATCGTAGCTCTTGATCTTTTTTTTTTGATTTTGCGATCTAGACAAAAAAAAAAGAGCTGCGTTTCGCAGCTACAGTCAGAGACTGCCTTAAAGTAAATATTTAATCAGTGTTGAACTTGTCAGAAGTCTCAAAGTCTTGGTAAAGTGTGTTAAGTTGAAAATTCTTGCCTTTGGTCTGATAAATACTAATCAGAGAGTAGATATCGCCATCTTTAAGACCGAAGCAGTTCTTACCAATCTGCTCACCAAAATTATTTGATTTAATTATTTGAAATTTAATGTTATTATTGTCTAGCATACTACATACCTGAGAGAGATCCATATGAATACACTTGGATAATGAACAGCACAGAGGCAGCTGGTTTCTTGCAGTGGACATTGCCCTATGCCAATGGTATATGTGTATAATTAAGTTTGCCATTCTCAGCATGTTTTTGTAAGAAGGCTGCATAAGATGTTTACAAAATGTTGGAATTTTTAATCGACAACATATTTGTCCAGTGTGGTGGATGTGTTTTTCAACAAATGGTCGGCATTTCAATGGGAACAAATTGTGCTCCTTTACTTGCTGATCTATTTCTTCACTCTTAGGAGGCTGACTTTATAGCTGGTTTGATCAGAAAGTAAGAATATCGTTTGGCTAGATCCTTCAATCTCAGTTTCCGCTATATAGATGACGTATTATCTTTAAATAATCCTAATTTCGGGGATTTGATACATTGCATCTACCCAAAAGAACTTGAGATAAAGGATACAACAGACACTGTGAAGTCAGCCTCATATCTTGACCTACACTTAGAAATCGATGGAAAAGGAAAACTATTGACCAAACTTTACGACAAATATGATGACTTTTCATTCAGGATTGTCAACTTTCCTTTCATCTGTGGCAACATCCCTTCGGCTCCTGCGTATGGAGTGTTCATATCACAACTAATACATTATGCCAGAGCTTGCCGAAACTACGCAGACTTTTTGTATCGCGCTAGAACGCTAACAAATAGGCTTCTAGAACAGGGTTATGTTGCTACAAGATTGAAGTCATCACTGCAGAAGTTATATGGTTGTCATCATGAACTCGTGGATCGTTATGGTGTATCCATCAGCACCGATAATGAAAACTGACTTATTCAACGGGTCATAATTTTCATTTCCTCCTTTGTCTACCCCGGACTTGACTTTTTTATGAGCAACTAAGTGGGTGTTTCTAGAAAAGCAGAGGACGCTTACCCTACTGGTGCACCTGGTCCATGCTCCCTGTTTTTAATGGAGTCCGAGTTGCTCATTTACTTTTGTTACTTTGTATGTATGATTTTAGTTACTTTATGTTCTTTGTTGTGTATGTCTGTTTTCCATGTCTGGTCTTTGTCCCTGGATTACATTCTTTTGATTACCACTATAACCTTGGTTCCCTTCATTACTCTTTTATAACCAGCCACAGGAAGTGTCGTGGCATTATGTGATACCCTTTGAAAAGTTTGTCCACCTGTCATCCGACAGTTTCCAGATGTTAACTTCAGAATATATTAAGAATCTTTTCAAACTTTGTTTATTTCTTGAGTTTAATTAGATACAGATCAAAATGGAATTTCAGTTTGATCAATCTGTTTACTCTAAAGTTACAGTAATTTTGAGTTGTTTTTATCCTCAAAATTTGTTAATGAGTCAGAGTTATCTTTCTTTGAATATTTAAGATTTGTAAATCTTGAGTCTAGAAAAAGTTTGATTTTTCCCCCACAACACATTTTGTGAGATGAATTAGGATTATCTATTTTGGAAAATGAAAAGGTGAAATTATTTTTCCCTGGTTAATTAGACATCTTTTTTGGAATGCTGTAAAAAGTGAAAGTTAATTCTTTCGAGGTTATGGAGCCTTGATAAACATTTAAATTTGAGTTTTATCTGTTGTTCCATTGTGATTTATGTTGTAATTTAGCAGATGTCCATGGATATGAAATGAAACACAATGATTTGAGGTATCTTTTAATGTCCAATCAAATGTCTTATTTTTGCTTTAATTATAGGATTACAGTATTCCTTTCAATTGATCATGAGATGGTTTGCCTACATCCTGGTACTCATCAATAACAACTTGTCAACACACAGTCAGACACATATTACGCTGGTGACTGTCTTTATCACCATTGTGTTCTTGAGTTTCACTTGCTACAAGAAGAAAAAGAAAGGTAGCTACTGACATTTCACTTGAGAATTATACAACATAATTAATTGTAAGTGATCTTGTTTTCTCAAATAACCTCTGAAAAAGGGCTGTATTAAAACTTGAATAATGTATAAGTGAACAATAGCCATGTTTAAAAGGTGAAAAGGAACTACATACAAGTAAAATATATATAAAATGTAAAAAAAATAAAGAATATTTTTTCACAATTTTTTCTTTACATTTTCTTTATATTTTATTTGTATGTAGTTCCTTTTTACCTTTTAAACATGGCTATTGTTAACTTATTTATTATCCTTATTTACGTTTAATTTGAGCCCCTTCACATCATATATTATTTGTATATATGGCTGAAAATTATCCAAAAAAGAATGGATTTCCAAATTGGTTGTTAAACTTCTGTTAAAAACTACACTGATAAACTGTTTTTGTTTTTTGCTTTTTTTGTCCAAAATTAAGTCCTAAAAATATGGTTGATCTTTTTCTTTTTATCTATTTATTTTAATTCAGATTCAAGGTTATATTCCAGAGGGGAATTAATTTTTATAACCTAAATATTGCCCAAATTTTGCATGAAGTTTACAAAATTTTCCAACAAAAGGGGAGTTCCAACCCCAACAACCCCTTCCTCCTTGGGTCTGGCCACCATCGATTACTATTACACTACAGAAAGAAAGTTTGCCTAAAAAACCTTTTTAGTTGAAGGCTTTTGGCAAGTATGTATGGCATAAAAAGAAAGAATTAATCTATTTAGGTATTGAATGACTGTTTGAAGAAAAGGTGGAGACTATCTTATTTACAGTACACCATGCACACATTTTTAAAGGATAGCTCAAGTCAGGGTTTTCCAAATGTTTTTAGGAATAAACTTTTCTCTTTTATGTTTTAGGTAGTAATGATGTTGAGACTACAGACTCTTCCATAAAGATGAATTGGAATGTGTTTGACCTAGCCAAGGTGAACATAATTAGTTATGAGTTGACAAAATATCATATATAAAACATGCAGTTACATGTAGTGGCTGTATATATATTATACTATATATTTAAGTAGCAGCTAGTTTTTAAAAACATACAGGAGATGATTCCAACCAAAGTCAATTTGATTTATATTATCCAGAAACAGTTACATTTACAGACTACATAACTAGTCTGACAATGTAGTTTTCATTCACATTATTCAGTTTTTGAACTTTTGCAATAAAATTATATAGATTGTGTATGAAAATGTACTTTGAAAGAGTTATCTTTCTTGATGCAGTTGATTTAAATGGGAGATGAATTCATTGTTTTCGAAGCTAGATCTAAAAAAAACGGGTCTAATTACAAAAAACACTTCCTATAATGTTACATTAAAAAATGCATAAATAGACAGAAAAACATTGTTCAGTAGGTTTTTCTGCCATGATTCAACTCTGCCATGGGAAATATCTGAATTTTGTATGATTTGGTGCTTGATTTTGTGGTAAAAATTGTGAATTGCAACTGAAATATCATAAAAACCTGCTTAAAGCAGATACTTTTGAAGTCCCATCATATCAGTTTTAACCTAGGTAAAACAAACACATTTCTAAACCAAACAAAATCTACATCAGAAATTGGGTTCTGTTTAGGATTCACTGTACTAGTGGTATGATTTTGTATCATGTTAACTCATGACATTGTTTTATAGTCTGCATATGAACCAGGACACACTGATGCAGTAATTAAACTGGTAGAAAAATATGATTATGATATTAATTACATGATGCCAGCAAGTGGATTATCACTTTTTCTGGTAAGGAAGTTTTAAAGAGAATATATATATATTGAAAATGATGAATTAATCTTCAATATACTATATTATTTAAATAAATTTCACGATTGCAATTTGCATTTTTACAATAAAAGCTTTGTCCAATTTTCATTTATATTTTGGTTTTGTGGTCTATGAAAAATGGAGTTGTTAATCAAAACTTTTGAAATATTTACTGAAATTAAACTGCTGAAGTACTAAAGTGTTATTTTTTTCTTCTTTTGTAATTTCAGTGTTCCTGTTTAAGTGGAGAAAAACGACTTATAAAATACTTCATTGATAAAGGTGAGCCAATATTTAAGATGTGGTTAAATTAGAATATTTGGAATTCATTTCAGTACAAACTTAGTTCAACTGCAGAATGTTTGCAAAAACTAACAAACAAACAAAAGAGTCATATTTCCTGTAAAGATGGTAAAAAAAAAGAAACACAGTTAATGTGTTCTCTATTTTTAAAGATTGTATTCATTTCTATTTCAGGTGCCGATGTACATGTATACACGAAAGAGGGGGATTCTCCGTTATATCTGGCAACTTTTGGAATTCTTAACTCACCCTTTATTGACGTTGGAGTTCTTACAGATTTAGTAAAAGCAGGTTCTTATTCAAATTGTGTACAATAATTACAAAGAGCTTCCAAATGTTGGTTATAGCCTTTTTCAGCAGAATTTAAAGTAATTATACCCCACACAACAATTTGGAATCACCTTGTCCATTCGTCTGTCATTCTGTCCTTCCCTGTATGATCAAGGCTTATGATGAAAGTGATTTTGGATCTTATCCAATATCAACTTTCTGTTTTGTGGTACTTTGCCATTTTTTTTCTATATGGAATGGTAGAGAAAAATCTCAGCTCCCAATGGATAGACTGATTTCAAATTTGGTGTGTTGCTTAACATAGCTGGAGCATTCATTGAAAGTGGTTTTGTCCAACATCAACTTTTTGTACAAAAAGGGTATCCCTAGCACTACAAGGTTTGCAACTTCATGCTTGTTATGGTGATAATTTATAACCATATCTTTGTTGGAATACATGATATGTAAATAATTACTTTGAAATTTGAACCAAAATTGTTGCACTCTATATCTTAAAAAATGAGAGTCGAATAACTGAAAAGGTAGCCACATAGCCAAATGTTAATTTTGATCAGTTGTGGCTTATGAAAATCTAAGCAAGCCCATTCAAATGTATGAGACATTAGCAACACATGTTTTTCTCTCCCATGGTAGCAAGTATAATGTAAAATTTCTCCTAGTGCTAACTCAGAATATCATGTTTTTTCCTATGAACTTAAAAGCTTATAAATCTGCTTAACTTTCATTTCCATGTAATCACATATTTGGGGAATGATAATTTTGTATTATAAATTTATTTTACATGTAAATTGTTATATGTTTAGGATGTGGGGTCAATACACAGAATTCCAAAGGTTATACACCACTTCATAGAGCTGCAGCTAAAGGGGACAAAGAAGTTATTAGATGCCTTATCAAGTTGGGTAAGTGTTCACCTAGTTCTGATCATGATACAGATATCAGTTATCTTTCGGTCAATTAAAATGATATATCTAGATGGCTAGTTCGGGTGTTTGGCTTTCAGATTAAAACTTGGTGTACAGGATAGAGTCTGGATCAAATTCTAACATATATATATTAAATATGTTATGATTGCTAAATATTCTGTAATAGTCTCCCAAAAAATGAAACAAAATATTTTAAGGGCCAAGATATATATATGTGACCTGTGATCATTTCTCATGTATGTATTTACAGGTGCAGATATCTACATACACACGAAAGCTGGAATTTATCCAATGGATAGTGCCATTAACTCAGGTGAAAAAATCGTCATACTTTTTCATCATTAATATATTCTATGACGGTTTAGATTAATTTACTAAGTCTTGTGGTAGAACAGGTCAAAGCTTAATAGTTTCATGTTGCTGGGAAAAAATAGCATGAAATAACAAAGTGACAGATGATTTGTTCCAATTTAAAATTTTAGATATTTGAGTTTAGTGTTGCCATATTTTTTTTTCTCATTATTGTATACTTACTTTTAACTTAATTCAGCATTGCAATATCGTATCTGTTTTGCTTAAAAGAATATGTTTCTTGCATTGATTTACTAGGGAACCAAATATAAGAAGGAAAATGTCCATTTGAAAACTACCCAAACAGTCACATAAAAATAAACCCTTAATTTGACACTTTATAGTCCCCTACCGGTGACTTCTGCTGAAGGGGACTTAGGGATCACTCTGTCTGTGGCCGTCCGGCAAATTCAGTTTTCACACTTTTTTCGTCATAATTACAGATTTTTATTTGATATTTTGTACATTGCTTTACCATGACAAGTTACAGATCAATTGAATATTGTTTCAGACCATTGATTTTTTGCTATTGTGGCGCTCGGACTTAGAAAAATTATTGCATTAACTCAGTTTTCCACATTTTGTTAAGTCATACTTTAAGATATTCATTTTAAAGTATTCGGTACATCACTTTTCTATGGCAAGTTACAATTCAAGTTCAAATTTTGTTCCACTCTGTTTATTTTTTTTCTTAGTTATGGCCCTAAATGGACTCAGAAAATTATTCAGACTTGAAGTCCATGATTTTTTGTTTACAAATTTTGCAAGAAGTTTGCATTCTGTTCTGTCAATAAGGTACTTTGTATTGCTATTCAATGCTTTGAGAATGCTTGTTATGCTTAATTTGTATATATATATATAGGGGTAAAATCAATAAGTGATAATAATTACCTCCCCTTCCACAAATTTATTTCCACATTTAATTATAAGATTGTGATTCATCAACATGTATATAGTTATCCAGGTTTGATATGCTGTGCATATTTTGACCAGAGTGAGCATCATAGAACACCTTTCGCAAAAAATCTTGTGAAATTTAACATAGCTATAGTTTATCATATAAATAATAATTGTTTGAAAATTATTGTAATAAACTTATTGCAGGTCATTTAGATGCAGCAGAATTATTGAAAATCAAGGTAGATAACCCACATGTTTGGGATGTAGTAGATCCTCACACTCCTCCGAGAATACAGCTTGGATTCCAGAGTCCAGTCAGAAAGCATCTGATAGAATCTACTAAATCGCACAGACCGTTCCATAAAGTCTTCACATTTTAACTATTTTAATATAATTGCTGTTGTAATAAACCCTTGCATTGTTACTTAAATTTTATAATTAATGATGGCATTAGTGCTTCCATATTAAACAGGTTGAGTTTACCGTCAATTTCATTCAGAAAAACCATAATTATACCTTTAAGCTTTATATCTGGTCCACTGTTATGCAAATCTTGTACGTACCAGATTTGATTAAGAAAGAAATTATCATTTTTGAAAAGTTGACAATTCTATTATTGCTTATAACTATTGACTAAATTTTATTATCTACTATAAATGTTTTAAGAAAAGGAGAGTATATTTTGTAAGTATAAATTGTTGTTTACTGTGAAAATAAACTTTTATTTATGATTTCAGATGGTGTATAATTATATTTTTTAATGGAAAAAAACTGCAGAGAGAATGAACTTTTTTCATTGAATGTTTATTCCCACAAACAATAATTTATTTTGTGTATTAAGTACTTTAAACGCAGAAATTAATGTGTGCATTAATTCTTATGATTTCATCATTTTTTTGTAAAAATTGCAATTTTATTTTCATGATTTTTAGAATATTCCTACAAAAGTTTTGTTAAAAATTACATAATGTGAGTTTTAATCATCATCTTGATTAAATGAAAATCACATTTTTCCAATTAATAATAACATTGCAGTAGTTTCTTAATTTACAGTATATATAGATTTAAGTATTAAAGATTTATTATAGAATCATGTTCAGCCAGATTAAGCTAAAATTATAACTTTGATTTTTTAGTATAATTTGTTGAATTAGTCTTAATTGTTCAAATTTGATTAAAAGTCGAGCTAGGTCTCCTTTGACCTGGGCCATGAAAAAGCTTATCTGTGATATTGTTGATGTTCTGATGTTTTTTTTTGTTATTAAAATGGGTTGCAACTTGATGATGTCAATCTTACCTTATTCTGTCAATAATTATGAGAAAATTCCAGGTAAAGTGTCTGAATTGAATTATGAATGAGACTTTATTTTTAAAATAGAGGCTCCAAAGAACCGGAATCACTCACTTAAAAGCATTTGGTAATATAATTTGATCATCATACAAAAAATTAATTTGATTTTAGGCTTTGCCCATAAGGGATGGAGCTATTTGTACTCAAATTACATTTAACTTTATTGATTATGCATCTTTATGTTGATTATTGCTGATTTCTTTACCAAAATGCAAGAATTCCTAGATAACACATGATGTGTGTCTGCATTAAAAGTTCAAACAATCACATCCTAACTGTTTACATAGAGTTGGGAATGGTTATCATTAAAACATAAACGTGATACAAATCATGAAATGGCATTCACAAGTATGTTTTTAAACCAAATTTGTGCGAAATTGTAATTTAACCTCCATAGTGCTCAAATCATTTTTTTTTTTTTCAGAGTGGGATCTGGGATTTTGTTGCTTGAAATTTTATTTCATGCAGTCACAAAACTGATATTTTTTTTCAGCAGCTACCAGAGTATTTTTTTTATATGAAAATTTATATTATTAAGTAATTGGGAAATATTGAATCATAATTTTTCGTCTGTCCATGCCTGAATAAAAAACAAAATTTTGCTGAAATTTTGATTTCGTGTTCAAAATAATCCCAGCACTTTACTTTTTGGTGAAAATGTCCATAAACCTGCATCAGAAGGCCTGCTTTGTCTTTTAAGATTCCATCATGATCCATTTTATTCCACATGCACTAATACAACATCCTTATCTTTTTAAGTGAAAAGTAATATATTTGATATTCAAAATATCATACATGTACGCCAAAAAAAAAAAAAAAAAAAAAAAAAACTGATCCGAAAGAAAGCATATCGTTTAGCTAGATTTACAGATACTACAGACACAGTGATGTCAGCGTCATATCTTGACCTACACTTAGAAATCGATGGTAAAGGAAAACTAATGACCAAACCTTGCGACAAACGTGATGACTTTTCATTCAGAATTGTCAACTTTCCTTTCATCTGTGGCAATATCCCTTCAGCACCTGCGTATGGAGTGTTCACATCACAACTCATACATTATGCCAGAGCTAGCCGAAACTACGCAGACTTTTTGTATCGTGCTAGAATTCTAACAAATAGGCTTCTGGAACAGGCTTATGATGCTACAAGATTTAAGTCATCACTACAGAAGTTTTATGATCGTCATCATGAACTCGTGGATCGTTACGGTGTATCCATCTGCGCCATGAAAACTGATTTGTTCAATGTGTCATAGTTTTCCATTCCTCTTTCGTCTACCCCCCGGAATTGACTTTTTATAAGCAACTCGGCGGCTGTTTCTAGAGCAGAGGACGCTTACCCTACTTGTGCACCTGGTCCATGCTTCCAGTTTTTAGTGGAGTCCGAGTATCTCATTTGCTTTTGTTACTTTGTATGTATGATTTTAGCTACTTTATGTTCTTTGCTGTGTTTGTCTGTTTTCCATGTCGAATTTTTGTTCCCGGATTACATTCTTGTGATTACCGCTATAACCTTGGTTCCCTTGATTACTCTTTAATCATATATAAAAAAAGTCCAGGAAAAAAAAAACAAAAAAAAAAAAAAAAACAAAAAAAAAACGGAATTGTTTCTAAAAAGACTTGGAACCCTAACAGTTATGAGGCGGACAAATATCAAAAATCAGTTAGATTATGAACCACTGCATGAGGACATTATTTTTCCCTATAACATAACTTCTTTAAAAATAGTATTTGTATCAAATTGCGCGAATTCGTCCACATGGCTTTGAAAGATGCATACAATTAAGAAATGGAAATCTGCAAGGCAAACTTCACCAATATTTTGTCACGTCCACATTTGAAAAGAGACAATCTATATTGGAAATGATAAATAAAGACAAGATCTGTTACAGAATATTGATAGATTCTTACTGGTTCTTCTGTTACAAAAGAAAAAAAATAGAAACTTTGTTTCTAATGAAAAAATCAATAATACATGTGCCCCTGTATAAAATGATAATGGAAGATTTGTCTGAGGGATTTACAAACAGAGATTCAACAAACTTTTGAAAGTAAGACAATTTTAAAGACAACGGCTATTGTTTATCAATATCAGAAAATATAGCGATCAAGAGAAATAAATCCCAGACCTGCGACCAAGATGTAAATTTAACTGATGTACCGCGTCCTACGCAACACTTTTAAGTTTGTGTAACTGCTACATATCATGAGTACATGAAATTTATGCAATTTGTTCCAAAATAAATAAAAAAATGAATGAACTTTGATTAAAATCAGTTTTAAAGTTATGATTTTCACTGTACATAAAAATTTCAAACCCAAGCATGGTCCTTCTGGTCAAGTCGTTACGAGAGATTTAACCATTATCGAAAACAAATCTCTGCGTAATATCCTTTCTAAAGGTCCCAAATACCATGAACCACGCTTCATAAATTGGAATTATAAGTTTAAAGTTCTTATGGATGCCGTCGAGAACTATGCAAGAAAATGGATAAAACGAGAACAAGAAGACATTGATTCTCTGTCAGAGTGGTTTAAGGTCGTGAAGTCCTTAATTTTGAAACGAATGAAAGTTTTAAGTAGGTCAATGAGTGCCAAGGCTACATCAGTTTTCAAAGACCCCGATGTAGCAAAAACACTGTCTACTATACATGACAAATATGTTGTCGTACCAGCAGACAAAGCCCAAAACAACATTGTTTTTGTCTGCAAAAGGTTTTACATCAAATGTTTATTATAAGAGGTACACGTAGAAAATAATAGCAGTGATAAGACCTATACTGCTACCACTCTCTCCAAAGAAGAGATTGTGGAAAACCATAAATCTATGCTATCCTCTTTTGGTCTCTGCCAAGGACGATGGTTATAATTTACCGTCTATGTACTGGATTCCTAAACTCCACAAGAATCCATACAAACGTTTCATAGCTGGATCTGCAAAATGTACCACCAAACCTCTTTCAAAACTTTTAACTTCTATACTCACAACTGTCAAAGAGGGTCTGCAGTCCTACCACAAGACTTGTTACTCCCGTAGTGGTATCAATTCAATGTGGATCCTGAAAAATTCGAAAGATCTTTTGGAGACAATCAATTCAAGACTATTATCTGAATATAATAGTATTAAAACCTATGATTTTTTAACACTGTATACTTCTATTCCCCATACTCAGTTAAAATCCCGACTTAAAAACAGTATACATCGTTGTTTTTCCAAAAAAGATGGTACACTTAGATACAAATATATACTTTCTCGGTAGAGATTCCTCATACTTTGTAAGAAATAATTCCCAATCATCTTCCAAATATACAGAGGAAGATGTTTACAAAATGCTGGAATTTTTAATCGACAGCATATTTGTCCAGTGTAGTGGACGTGTTTTTCAACAAACAGTCGGTATTCAAATGGTAACAAATTATGCTCCTTTACTTGCTGACCTAGTCCTTCACTCTTATGAGGCTGAATTTATTGCTGATCTGATCAGATCAGAAAGAAAGAATATCGTTTGGCTAGATCCTTCAATCTCAGTTTCCGTTATATAGATGACGTATTATCTTTAAACAATCCTAATTTCGGGGATTTGATACATCGCATCTACCCAAAGGAACTTGACATAAAGGATACTACAGACACTGTGAAGTCAGCCTCATATCTTAACCAACACTTAGAAATCGATGGTAAAGGAAAACTAGTGACCAAACCTTACGACAAACGTGATGACTTTTCATTCAGAATTGTCAACTTTCTTTTTAATCGGTGGCAATATCCCTTCAGCACCTGCGTATGGAGTGTTCACATCACAACTCATACATTATGCCAGAGCTAGCCGAAACTACGCAGACTTTTTGTATCGTGCTAGAATTCTAACAAATAGGCTTCTGGAACAGGCTTATGATGCTACAAGATTTAAGTCATCACTACAGAAGTTTTATGGTCGTCATCATGAACTCGTAGATCGTTACGGTGTATCCATCTGCACCATGAACACTGATTTATTCAACGGGTCATAGTTTTCCTTTCCTCATTTGTCTACTCCGGACTTGACCTTTTATGAGCAACTCGGCGGGTGTTTCTAGAAAAGCAGAGGACGCTTACCCTACCGGTGCACCTGGTCCATGCTCCCAGTTTTTAGTGGTGTCCGACTTGCTTATTTGCTTTTGTTACTTTGTATGTATGATTTTAGTTATTTTATGTTCTTTGCTGTGTTTGTCTGTTTTCCATGTCGAATTTTTATCCCTGGATTACATTTTTTAATTACCGCTATAACCTTGTTCCCTTGATTACTCTTGCTACGTAAGTACCGGTTATAAACACAAAAAATCTTGCTGATATTTTTGCTTTGCTTTATGGTTCCTCGGTCATGTGATTTTGTGTTTTTATTTTGTTTTCGCTGAAATTTATAGTAAATAACTTGTAGGATGACTTCAAGACAAGTTGCATATGTTGTTGCTATGACATTGGTTGTGATACATACAGTTCACTACAAGTGTTCCGAATGTGATGCTTTCATTTCGAAGTATGTCAAATGGCAAATTAGCACAATGGAGACGAAAACACCAAGTCGTAAAGGTATTTTTTTTAATAATTAATCTTTCAATATATTAACCTTTATTGTTCCTCAATGACAAATAATTTTAATAAATCTATTATGAAATAACAGAGTCAATTGAATCTATATGTATGTAGGTACATGTATATAATAATACACATCAACGTTTACTGTTCATCACTTACAAATATTATTTAGAAGTTAATATTTGTACAATATATGTTTGTTTGTATGGAGATGATGCACTGCATTTAACCACGAGTATTGGTTAGCCGAAACTTTATATATAATTGAACATTGGAGAAAAAAGTTAAAGCACAAATAAGCCTTGTCCGATAAAACAAACAGTATATCAAGCCTTTCTTAGATATTCTTTAGGTTAAGTAAATACCTTGTATATTTTTATGTAGAATATGCGTCATGTAGAGATACACCGGTAGCATTTCATGGAAGACGTGACTCACAAAATATGCTGAACCTTGCCAGTAACGCAGTCTTGATATTTGATAAAGTGTTTACAAACGAGGGCAACGGATATGATAAGACTACTGGAATTTTTACGACACCGATAGATGGCGTCTACAGCTTTTCATGGACATATCTCACTAAAACCGGGAAAAAGGCTCATAGAGAATTAGTGCTTGATGGCGCAATTATTGCTTACACCTATAACTATCCATCAAGTTCATACAACTCTGCTTCTCAGAGCGCCGTTTTGTAGCTGAAGTTTGTTTGTTCGGGTTATGCGTCCGAGCAGCAATATTTCAGCTATATTCAGACGATGAACATGACATTGATGATAAAATGAACATGAAGTGATGATGAAATGAAAAAGGGACAGGACACAAGGACAATGGGGTCGACAAATTTTGATTGCCACTGGAAATAGGGAGAGGTTGTTAGGGTCGGGCAATTTAGCCTACTGTGGCGGAGCCCTATGGTTCCTACTCCGGGAGAATACCACATAGGGTACTGTAACGTGCGAGGAACGTGGCATTTTTCCCAACAGGTGCACCACTATGGTTTGCAGTCTGGTTTTCCGTATTATAGCCTGACAACCCCAGCATGTAACACGCCAGGGGTACCCCATTCCACCTCCTGGGGCACACATCCCAGTTGCTCTGTGGGCAGAGGGCCCTAGCCCCGGCTAGAGTTCTGAGCACTGTTTAGTTGCCTTTTACGACAAGCTTAACGCTGCTGCAGGCCTATTCTTTTAACCCCCGGACCTGCACGGGGCTGAAGAAAGGGAACAAGGTTTGGTTGAAGCCGTACGGAAGCAACGGACAGTTCTTTAATGATTCTTACTCTTCTTTCTCTGGATTTAAGATATAAGAATGGACACGCTGTAATTAAAATGGTTTCGAATATTTTATCTTAAATCATAAATACCACATGGTTTCATTGCATGGTTGATAATATTTGTATGATAATCTTTTAGATGGGAAAAAGATCAAAATCGAAATTCATTCTTTTTATGACAGAATCACTTCCCTTTTACAATACTTCATTTAGCTTATAAGAAAAAAGAAGAAAGGTAAAATAATACGACATATCGACAAAAGTTTGCCGATTAAAAAAAAAGATGTTACATTAAAGACTAGACCACTCCTCCCCCAAAGAAAAAAAAAGGCACGCATTTGGCATAATAAGACAGCAGACTTAAAGTAGGTCATACACAATATTTTCATAGGTTTTCCAAGTTTTTTTCACAAAGATGGCTTTGAATGAAACTACTTTGAATTTTAACATATAACAAAAAAACCTTAAAGTGACATTTTATTCAACAAATGGAATATGAATGCAATTTTTATTATTAACAAAACCTCTAACAAAAAGTAATATTCAGAATTTCTTATCAGATTAGTTAAAACCACTTAATTGACATATTCTTTCAAATATAAGAAAAATTAAAAAAAATATTGGGGTCACGAAATTCTTTTTCTTGTAATATTAAAAAAATATAAATACATGTCTATAGAACATTCCCCCGCATTTTATCTCCACTTCTGAAGAATACCACGCCAAGCCAATTGCCTTCAGTCACAAGAAGCTTTTGTAGTTTTATCATACAAAATTGACGGGAAAAGAATGGTCCGTTTAATATGAGTAAAGCATAGCCTGCAACCGAGCATCGCATATCTACATTATTTACATTTGTTAAGTCATTGAAAAAAGGGACGATAGATAAAGGGGAGACAAAGGAAAGGAAGTCAGTTTAAAAAAAAATTATAAAGCGTACCGGATCCTGCTACCGTATTTTTTTCCAATTTTTTCTTCGTTTATTAACCATATATTTTAATTTTAAATCAATCTAAAGGTTACTTTCAATGTGAATTCATGTCCCTGACCCATTTCTGTGGTTTAACCTGATACCTATTCCTGTTAGCTGAACGTATATCGTTAACATCGAATGCGATGCTCGGTGTTAGGTATGATCCACCTCATGAATCTCATTATTAAACAGAAGTTTCACCGGGTGGTTGTATATCGATCGGTTCTACCAGAAAAGTTGGCATATTTGACTCAGTTGATGACAAATGAAGGTACATTACTAGGTAGCGTATTCGTTTCACCCTTCTGCAATTTATAAAAGTACTTTTTTTTAAATTCAGCTATCTGTACCAGAATGATAAAAATATTTTGTTATGACAGCAGTACATTATTGCATGCATGAATTCATAAGTACCACGCGGCAAATTAGTTGACGATAAGGAATATGTTGTCATAAATACTCGTATTCATAATTAAAAGTAAAAGTAAATATCTTCACCCCTTCGTAAAGCACCCAAAACTACATAACATATACTCAAACCGTGAAATGTTTCCCGTTCTTCCATATTCCGAACATAATGTTTTATTCCAGAATTGAACATATATTGCTTTATGTTAGCTTAATTATTACATGTAAATGTTTAATCTCTCGTTTTGTTTAAAATTATTGACACTATTTTTTGTTTGGCAAATTTAATACGTCAAATTGCATATTTTGATGTCGAAACATTGGTTTTGATGTACACAGTTCACAGCAATTTTTCCTATGCAATGTTAAAATTGCGACACATATCAAAAGGCGAATGAGCACCATGGAGACAAAAACACCAAACCGTAAAGTTATCAAAATTTAGCATAAATCTTTTAAGAAAAGCGTATGATTTTGCTCATCTGAGATAATTTAAAACATAATAAAACCGACGCAATAGATATAGGAACACTCTTACCTATACATGTTAGTCAGTCATAGACATGTTGCAGAGTTCATGCATTGCAATGAAACATGGAGCATGAAACATCCGAAATACTTATATAAACCACCTCGTAAATAATATTGTACATGTAGTACAAATATATTTAAACAGTTTTAGACAAATTAAACAAAACCAATTCTTTGTCTTCATACTCGTATTAGTCATGTTCAAAATTTTGTACAGTTTTGATATTATTGCTTTTTTTACTTTGTATGTATGATTTTAGTTACTCTATGTTCTTTGTTGTGTATGTCTGTTTTCATGTCTGGTCTTTGTCTCTGGATTACATTCCTTTGATTACCGCTATAACTTGTTCCCTTGTTTACTCTTTGTATTCATAATGTCAGTCATGTAGAAATACGTCTTCAGTATTTGATGCAGCACTTGATTCAGGAAGTTTACACAATCTTCCTAGCAACGTTGCTTTGAAATTCTACAAAGTGTACTCTAACAAGGGCAACAGGTTTGATAAAAATACTGTAATATTTAAAGCGCCCGCCAAAGGAGGGCGTCCACAGCTTTTTATGGATACATTGAACCAAAGGCGTTTAAAGAATAGGCCTGCAGCAGCGCTAAGCTTGTCGTAAAAGGCGACTAAATAGTACTCAGAACCCTAGCCGGGGGCTAGGGCACTTTGCCCACAGAGCAACTAGGTTGTGTGCCCCAGGTGGTGGAATGGGGTACTCCTGGTATGTTATATGCTGTGGTTGTCAGGATATAATACGGAAAACCTGACCGCAAACCATAGTGCACCGTATTGGGAAAGATGCCACGTTCCTAGCACATCAAAAAGCCCTACTGTGGTATTCTTCCGGAGTAAGAACGATACGGCTCCGCCACAGGAGGCTAAATTGCCCGACCCTAACCACCTCTCCCTATTTACAGTGGCAATCAAACTTTGTCGACCCCATTATCCTTGTGTCCCATCTCATTTTCCATTTCATCATCATTTCATGTTCATTTTATCATCCACTTCATGTTCATCGTCTGAATATAGCTGACATATTGCTCCTCGGGCGTTAAACCCCAACAAACAAACAAACAAACAAACAAGCATCTCAAAGCGCCGTCGTTTCGAAAATGAAAAAAGGAACAAGGTTTAGTTGAAACCACATCAAAACGGTAGACACAATTTTGATAAAGGCGGGTCTTCATTCTCTGGATTCAAAATATAGAAATGGACATTATATTATTAAAATTAATTGCTGTTTTTGTTTGGTATTCTTTTTAATTTTTATTCAGATTAGAAACATATATAAGTCACATATCAATGGTATAAATTTCGATAAATACGTTCAACACTTTTTGAATATTACAAAACAATCTAAGCATGCAACATCATGTTAACACATCTTGAAAATAACAAAGTTGACGCGCAGATAGAAACAAAAGTAAATGATCAAACTTCATTAAAAATTGGGCACATGGACCAGATACATCATCAATCATCATTAATTCGTAGAAACCTATTTTCAACTTTAAGAGATGAATTATATAATTTAGTGTAAACCCATGAACGAAAAAAAAAACCCCAAAAATATAGATGTTAATTTAAAATCGGAAAAGGGGGTTAGAAAGGGGTCCCAGATCATATGCCCATTTGCTCACTTATGCCAAAAACATGCACAAACAACAAACTTTTCCACCAAAAGAGGATTACAGCATGTATTATTCTATTTGACATGCTTTAGCCAATCTTCGGAGTAATAGAACAAATAATTTGTTTAACTGAACAAAATGCATTTATTCGGAATAAATGATTTAAAACATTAAATACTTGTACCTGAGATTGAAATGTCATAGGTAAACACACGGTCCCGATCAAGATAATAGTGAAAGGACTGTGTGACAGTCTATAAATTGATGACATTTTGCCCTAAATGTGAAAACAAAAACACATAAATGATCACAAACCAAACTTTCCATTTGAAAAGTGTGTAAATTTCAAATACAAATTTATTAAAATACCTACGCTTTCAATTGCAACATGTTCTTTATCGAACTTGCAAATAAATTAATTAGGGTGTTAATGGAATTATTATTTCAAATCATGTGCATATGATTAAGTTTATGACACATATCTATAGCAAATAGAAACATACGGAAAACAGTCGAAATATATATTCTTAAATATGATTTGAACCCTACAAATAGTTCTTAATTAATTCCCTGCTGCTTTATACATAATTTGCATATACCATTGGCTTTCTGTTTCGATAGTTATTTTTTGTTTTATAACTTCTTGAATACAATTAAATATTTGGATTCCGGTTGATTGATTAAATCTTAGATTTTTACGGACATTGTAAGCACAGTGTCCAAACTGAACTAGTACGATACAAATACTAGTATCTAAACATTTTCTGATACATCACAGGATTGTTATCTACCGCCTATGTACTAGTTTCCTAAACTCCACAAGAATCCATATATATGGTGAGAACTGGTTTGTTAAACGTGTCATAATTGTCCTTTCCTCTTTCGTCTACCACGGACTTGAACTTTAATGAGAAATTCAGCCAACGTTTCTAGAAAAGCAGAGAACGCTTATTCTACCGGTGCACCTGGTCCATGCTCCCAGATGTTAGTGTAGTCCTAGCTGTTTATCTAATTTTGTTGCTTTGTTCGTACTATTTTGTTTATTTTATGTTTTTTTTTCAAGTGAGTCCGTTTTTCATGACTGGTTTTGTCCTTGGATTACATTCTGTCGATTTTCGCTGGAGTCTTGGATCCATTGATCACTCTTATCATTAAACATCTAGTTGTCTTAAACAATAAAGGATTAGGGAATTAATAAATCGCATATACCCTTGGCTTGAAAATAAGGATACTTCTGTCACTATGAACTCAACAGACTCATATCTCGGCTTCCTTTTAGATATCAACGGAAAGGGAGAGCCCATACAACAAACGCAATGAGTTATCGTTTTGTACTGTCAATTTTTATTCACCTGTGACAACATCTCTTAAGCACAGTAGTTATATGATATCTTATACGAAATGCCAGAGATTCATGGAACTAGGAGGATTATTTTGTACCATGCTAGACAACTACCCATTAGGCTTCTTTAAAAGGTTTACGTTGCTTTAAGTTTTAAAGTCATCTTTTAAAACTGCGTTATAGTTTTCTTTCGTCTACCTGGGACATGACATTTTATGAACACTTAGGTGTGTGTTTCTACAATTACAAAAGATGCATGTCCTGCTGGAGCACCTGCTCCACACTTGTAGTTTTTAATCGAACACAGGTTGCTCAATTACGTTTGTTTCTATATGTGTTTTTTTAGTAATGATATGTTCGTTCTTGTGTTAGCCTTTTCCCTTGATTGTGTTATTTTTGTGCTTGTTTTACTGTCAATATTATAATCCGTGCGAATCAAATGTATATATAGATATTGCTTTTAATTTTATACTCTAAGTTTGTGCTTGTTCTAAATTGTATGGTATGGAGCACTGAAGTATTGATCTGGTTCGAATGGAAGTCAAACATTTTAAAATATCTCAATATTTGAGGCATATTATACAATCTACTTCTGATATTTTGCTTAATTTAAGGAAATTGGAAAAACAAATGTTCCGGATTTGTAAAAGAGGCCTACTTGATATTTCAAATTAATATTTTTCCTTTTAGCATTAAATATGCCTACAATTTACATTTTTAAAAAGTCTTTAAAATCAGAACAAGACAATTATATAGGTATAAAAGGCAAGTTACATTCGTATAGTTTTCACAAGATACATAATATGGGATTAAAAGTAGTGTTTCTGTCTTTTTACGCGTTGCTTAGGCTGACTACGTTATGATTTGCCAATCAAATCATCGGTTTATCTTCATCTTTTCTGGTTAGTACAAGTTCTTCATCACCTTAAAAAATACATAAATAACTATCATGAGAAAAGCTTTCCAGAAAACATCATCGTAAACTGTGTATAAATAAAAACATATCAATATATCTCTTCATAGTTAATCATGACACAAAAGGTTGCTTGCTATTTGTCTTTAGGTTACTTACAGTTTTGTCTTTGAATTTTTGGGTGAGAGGCGAAATCTGTGAAGACTGTGCAACGCTTTTTCCTACCGTCATAAGAAGTTGAATCTTCACTGAAGTATTAAACATGTGTTTAGAAAATGACAATTCAAAAAGAGAACTGACAATCTGAACTAGATAGGCTTTATCCTAGATTGTAACAGTTTACACTAAACATAAAAAACTCTAGTGGTTAAAAGTAAGTTACTTTGCTGATATATCTGTAATTGAATTATGAAATTTTTAAGGTAGATCATACCTATATCTCTCGAAAGAGGCCTTTTTCTAAAAAAATGTTTGTAAATTTTACCATGCAAATGTTTATGTCAAAAAATTTTTCCGCTAGAATCTTTGTTCTTTTGATTACCCTTTAAAATGATTTAAACATATTAATTTGATATATTTTTGAATAAATGAAAAACGACAGCAAGGAATGCTCCATTGATAGTTCTTTTCTACCTTACAAATCACACCACCTACATGCACTCCTCTTTAACTATCTTGTTTCAAGACTGGAGCAACATGGTCCCAACAAATACGAGTGTGGACAGTAAGTATGGTTACACTTTAAAAAATAAAGACACAAACAGAAACACACTCTGTATCTATTTTTCTCTCTTTCTCTCTCTCGTGAATATTCATTATCTTAATATTTTAAGATAATTCGTATTTGAAATGCAAATAAAAATGTATTTTAAAAAGCGAGGGTATTGTACATACTTTTGTATTGTGTATCTTGCACATGGTTCCTTCTTTATGTGTTCTGTTGTATAGCAAATTTCACCTGAAAAAATGTATTAGGTTCAATATAGGTCTATAAGTACCCGAATGAATAAAAATAGTAGTGTAAATACAGGATACCTTAGGGTAATACGACGGGAGCATAAAAACAAATGAATTATAATTTAAAAAAGGAACAACTAAAAACTTAAAACCATTCAAAAACATTACAATTATGAACGAAAAGTTACAGACAGAATAACACATCAGTTGGTTAAAAGGTATATTGTAAATGTATTTAATTGAGTAACAAGTCTGAACTAATACATGTTGTTATTTCCACTAACATATCACATTATGATAAAATGTAAATAAAAATATATAAAACATAATTACTTTGGCAAATGTTCAGTAAATAGACATCCCCACTCCTCTATCGAATAACATACATTATGAGCACATCAATACCGGACAATTCGACCCAAGACGATCTTGACAACCCACAGTTCCTTGCCAGGGCCTAACATTTAGGCACATACATTTTTCAGGCCATGACAATAAGAGAATACATAAGGAAAATGAAAACCGTATGTCATTACGCATTTAACCATTTGTAAAATAAATAATAACTGGGCTGATAAAATTTAAGAATTGTGCTTGATTTTATGTTTTTTGGGGAACGTTTAAGGTTTTACCTTCCTCATTTTTAAAGATATCTATAAGGACTGCCTATGTACCTTTTACAATCAAGAGCCAAAAAAAAACAAAACAAAAAACAAAAACAAAAAAACAAAAAAACCCCAAAAAAACGAAAAAATAAAAAAACAAAAAAAGCATGCAAATTCTACTATGTTCACACGCATATAACAGAAAATTTGGAAATATCTTTTCTTCACTAAATTGATGGTACTCTTTAAAATATTAATAATTTAAGAAAAAATGAAAACCAAAGAATGCATTCTTCGTGAACCTTAAAGAGCTAGTGAACAACTTGAATATCTGAATAGTATTAAATGAATTCCATTAACTGGCATAAAAAGTTACGTACGGATAAACGAAAGGAACCCCAAACTCATCAAAGGAAAACTCCATATTCGTGAATTTATATCTAGGATGTTGAAATAAAAAACAAACTGTGATATGAACATTAAATTCAATTCAGTTATGTGTGAGGAGAAGCGGATAAAGGATGACTACTGTATCTTCTCCAAATCAACATCCATGTTTTAGTCTAGAACCTATCACCCCATTTAGAAACAACTACAAAAATATTGATAAACGAATTTAATATTCAGATCGAAATCTGACATAGATGGTGCACATCTTCTATAACTGAGATATAATCCGTAGATATTTCTTTCTATTACTTTCAGTGGTGTGCAAAAAAGTTGTGGATTAAGGTTGGCAACATTTATCTATCTAAGTTAAAGGCAATGTAATACTATTGAGCCCATATAATAAACTTAAAAGGGTGGTGACTATGTTTAATACTTGGTTGACAATATGTGAAATATTGATATGTGTAGTAGTAGTTTCGGATATTGGTACGTTATCACCATCTATTGTTAAGTCCATTCGTCTTCTTTCAAAAGTATAAAAAAAATTAATAAATTATACAGGGAAAACAGTTAAAGAAAATAAGCACATGTTAAATAAATGAACGATATTTACCTCCCATTTTGCATCCTTCACATTCATAATTATCGAATTTCATCACGTTTTTTTCCTTGCAAACTTCGACAAAAATTGGCAATACATTGGTGTTCTGTAAGACATACTCAAGAAAGTATCGTGCTCTTTGAATCCGTGGCCTCGGTTTGTATTGACAAACATTTTTTATAAACTCTGACACGTAAGTCGATCTCTTGAATGTTTCATCGATGATATCAGATTCTATTTGGTCAAGTAAAGATATTTTGTCTTGCAGTACAGCTCCCCGTTGACATCTTAAATAAACAAGAAACAAACGTTTTTAAATAGTACCCTCGAGCGTTTCAACTGTGGCAATTCATTTAAAATACCAAATGCAAAAAACAATGACATTAGTTTAGTCGCTGTGGATGTTTTACATGCACTTGCGTTTGCACTATCAAATTGTTGTTACCATTTTAACATAAAAATATATATCATGAGTTTCCAAATGTTATGGTTTCTTAGAAGTAATTTAAACAAATGTCATGATTATCCGAGTAGTTTGGTCCTAGAAGTATTCAACTAACCTGAAACAGCTATGTGAATCATTATGTTTTATGTCAGCTTGTGTTTTCGGTTTTCCTGTCGTGGAAATAAAAACCCTTCATGTATTGTATATCGAATTCTGTCCAAAATAGTAATTAACTATTTAATGATGTATTAACTTTCCCCTGTGTTAAAATTTAGAAAAAAAAAAATAAAATAAATAAGCATTTGGTTTTATCTCCTCATATTTATCATGTATTATAACTAACATGGAGTAAGTTTATTTGTATCACACCTTTAATAAAGCCAACGCTTATATTTAAATTTAAATCGTCACTCCAAACTTGTTCACATTTCAATTTTTTTCTTAATTATGTTTGCCTAACTCTTTTTGACCGAACGTGTTATCTTACCGAAGTATTCATCAAATGGAATACTACGATGTTTCTTGTAGATTTCAATTTCAACAGATTTTCCAACTGGCAATAAATGTTTAAGTGACCGAAATAATTGTTCATTGTTATAGTCAGTTGAAGAACTTCGACGACAATGGATATAGATAGATTCGCCATCACGAATATCGAGCACGTTATTTTCTAAACATTGTCGGATGACACTTTGATCTGTGCTGATTTCATGCAGAACTGTTGCCTCAGCGGAAGATGAAGCCATTGTTAGTCTGTAGACAACATCAAGGTCCACGTTGTTGTCGTCTGTGGTAGGTGTTGTGTCACCAAAAGGAATATTATTAATACCGTCTTAAATGGAAAAGGATTATTGCATGAGATAGATAAAGATTTGTTCTAACTTACAAACGAAATGTCAAATTTTATTTTACAAAGCATCATGCACTGTACCTTAAATAACAGATTCTGTGCATTTAGAGCGGATAGGAACACATCTCCTCTCAGAAATACAGAAAGATCTACACTAAATAATAATTACCTTTGGAATGGAATTATTATGTAAATTGTTATACTGATATTTTTGTTAAACTTTATAAACCAGAAACCAGAACAAAATCTCGAATAGCGTCGATTTATTTGTGTTTTTGCAAAATATACATATTAACTGTACCTTCTATGTGGTCTTTCGTGTTGGAAAGTATATATATTTGTCCTGTGTCCTTCAGTATTTCTTGAAATCGTTTTATCCAGATACCAATGTCCTTATTTACTAAAATCTCATATAATATTTGACGTTTCTTCTTCCTATCAATTTCAGAACTTATCCGTCTATACTCTTCTGTTGATATTATATGATTCTCGAAAATAAGCTTTAGCGTATTGTTAACTTCAAAGTTGGTGATAAAGAAGTCACGATTTTGAATAAGAACTGTCCGAATACCTCCTGCAGTTATAATGTATACATTATTTAGTAGCACTGCAGCAAAAATCATGCAAAATATGATTCATGGTTCGGAAGCATAAACATTTCTTTCGTGATATTTCGTTTCAAACATTATACTAAACTGAAATTAACACGTGGTTTCATAAGAGATATAAATTATATAGAATTAATGTATTGTAAAATTACATATAGGGAGTTAACTATTTAAATGACACTAAAATAAGTAGATACCATTGGATTTTTAATGTGAATTATCTCCTAAGAGAAGACGAATTGGAATGAATAAATATACATGTACATTTCATCCTATAGACCTATAAAGCAACTTAATAACAAAAAATAATGGTAAGTAGACTCTTTTTTAGTGTACCACATATTCCAGAATTTGTATGATTCGTAAAGTTCAGCTACTTAAAAAACTTACTATATTCTTCTACACCACCAAATGCCATTGCAAATCACCCCAGAAGGCATCTATAAAAAAATGAAACAGGTAAATATTTGATTTTTTAAAACGAATTGTCAACAATAAAATCCATTTTCTAGCAGATTTCTTCGAACAAATATCCCTGACTAGCAGTTATGTACAAATAACACATTTAACACACATGAAGCATGTATGGGTATTAGTAACTTGTAATGGGACTTAAGTTTTAGAGAAATAAAGAAAACCAAGATTCAAGAGGAAATCAAAAGAAATATGAACTTACCAAAAATAATACGTACAAAGCAACAAAAGCAAATGAACAACTTGGACTACATTTAACACTTGCATTATGGATCAAGTACACCGGTAGGTAAGCGTCCTCTGTTTTCTAGAAACACCCGCCGATTGCGAGTAGCTCATACAACAAGCCGAGTCCAGGGTAACCAAAAGGGGAATCGAAAAATATGACACGTTGAACAAATCGGTTTTCATGATAAAATGGATACAAATAACGTTCCATGGGATCATGATACTACAAACATGTTACAACATAACCCTATTTCAGACGACTAATTGTCATAAATTTAGTGCAATACACAAAGTCTGCGTAGTTACGACAAGCACTGGCGTACGAGTTCTGATATAATAACTCCATATGCAGGTGCTGAAGGGATGTTGCCACAGATGAAAGGAACGTTGACAATACAGAATGAAAAGTCATCGCGTTTTTGTATTATTTGGTCAAAAGTTTTCCTTTACCGTCGATTTATAAATGTAGGTCAAGTTATTAAGCTGAATTTACTGTGTCTGTAGTGTACTTTATTTCAAGTTCTTTAAGGTAGATGCGATGCATAAAACCCCTAAAACTAGAATTGTTCAACGTTAATACGTAATCTTTATAGCGGAAACTGAGATCAAAGGATCTGGCTAAACCATGTTCTTTCCTTTAGAGCAGATCAGCAATAAAGTCAGTCTCATAAACTAAGAAAGGAATATGTCAGGGAGTAGAGGAGAACAATTTGTTCCCATTGGAATTACTACCTTCATCTTAACCTTTAACAAAAACTGGTGTGTAATTTCTGTGGAAAAAAAAATGATGGCCACAAGTCTGTATAAGGATGAGGTAGGTTGAGAAACAGGAGTGTCAAAACTTGTATTATAACAGGAGTATAGAAAAGTAAGAGGTATAGAATATAAGTTAAGATCGAATGTGAAGAAATCCAATAGATGTTTGTATGACAGGAAATTGACCATATATGGAAACATCATGTATGGTAGGTGATGTATAGCCATGTTTTCATATGCTTCATCAAAAAATGTCTGCTCTCCTAACGAATGAACAAGATAGATAAATACTAAATAGATAGATCGATCGAAGAAGTACTAACAAAAAATATTTTTATAAACTTGTTATTCTCATGCGTCTCCGTGAGTTCTCAATATCTAAATACCTGTCTTTCCAATGTTATATACTATGTAGTTTCAAAAAGTTCGCCACGTGTTATATGTATACGAGAAGAACAATAAGTCTATTTAAATATCCAACAAATAAAATAATTCATGAACGCTTGCCATAATATGGCTTGTGTAAAATAAATTATTCGATTAGACCGCCGAGGTAAGAGATATTTTGTAAAAAAAACGAATAATGGTCGTTTTCTTCGACAAGACGGACGCAAGTAGTGGCCTCATATGGATCATTATACAAAAAGAACAGTTTTTTTCTATGACGTCAATTTTATCTTAACAAACTGTCTACGATTACTGATAACGTCATGATACAACAAATGGGAATAAGACCATTTCACTATGACTTCAGGTAATGAATAAAATGGCAAATGACATTTACATACTTTACATAGTCCTTCTACTTTTTCGTAAATCTTTTACACCCGTGAAGATCCGCGGCGCAGGATTTTTAAACAAATAAAAAATCAAACTCGTAGGGAAAGATCTTGATAGGGACAATATAAAATATATTACATTAATGACGATTTATAACCACATTTGATGCCAACCCTATTTTACTAACAAAATTAAGTAAGTACTAAAACAATTATATTATAAAGCCATACAGAATGTATTTTGAGAGAAGAACATTTTGAATGTTTATCCTAAGGACACAAACTGAAGCAATTTAATATTGTTTGAACCTTATAAAAGTTTCATGATTGCATGAGCTCAAATTAAGATCATTTAATTCGTATCTTCTTTCTTTGACTAGGTTTATATGAGTGTATTTATATATTTACTGCTGTATGTCTGCACAATCATTATTCATGCTTTAAAACTGAGTAGCTATATTAGTTTGACAATTGGAGAAGGATGTAAAACAGAATTTAATACCTTTACATATGAATTGGTGTCTCATGTTAACGTTAGTTGGTGAGTTACATAACGCGCATTTTAAAGGTTTTTGTTTAAAATCGTATTACAGTTGAGATTTATGAGTACAAAAGTACGGTGTGGGTAATGGCGATAAAAAATCAGAAATCGTGCGATGACAATCACGTTTTAAATAAATACCGTAAAAGATGATTTTTTAACCAATGAAGTATGTATTAGAAAGAAACAAAAATAAAGTTTATTCAGAGGACCTTTAAAATTTGCACTAAATGCATGAGAAACAATTGAGAAACAATACAACATCTGCAAAGAATATTAAAAAAATGTTTGTTGTTTTAGGTATACATGTACAAGTATTTGTTTTACTGCGGTGCTTGTCTACAATTTGTTTCTTCCTCTCTTCAAATTGCAAATGCTAGAACTTTTATGGTTACAAATTACCATATTATGTTAACAAAGATTGAATAAAATACGAAACACACCAAGAAAAAACATTAATAAAAGTACACAGAATTTGACTCATACTTAGTCAAAATCTTAGCAAGATTGCGTTCATTTCTAATTCGACGGTTGCACGTATAATTAAAAGGAATACATACAATTGTAACTGTGCGAGAGTTAACGTTTTTGCTTTTGATAATTTACATGCACGTGGATGATGAATTTATCGTTTCCTACAAAATACAGGTCTGTACTCAGAAAAAAACTATAGTTACGTAACAATTTACCATTTGAAGACCGAATAATTATCCTTTGTTTGCTTCTGCAACATGACCTACCTCTACTATTGTCAGGGTCCGAATTTTAACCATATTTTGCTCATACCGAAATCAATGACAAGCTTATAAAAACAATATAAAACAAATACCAAAAACAACAAAAATATTTAAAACACACTTCTTAAAATGAAGCATGGTCAATAGGAATGATGAGCAGTCTTATTGCAATAGTAGTAATAAACATAGCGCTTTAAAGGAAAAGTTTTGGCGTCGTTGCATTCGTTGTCATCATTTAGATCATTAAAATTGATAAAAATATCTACGACTATAGAAATTTAATTCCCAATTCATATTTGTGGAGCTATAAATATGATTTGTAAGGTGATTAAAATAAAATAAATGTAAAAAGAAATATATTAACGCAAACGCATATAAATGTCACGTGTACCGAGCGTTTATACTAAAACATTTCAAAATTTCTCCATGAGTTCTTTTTGGGATCTTCATTTACTCTTAAGTTAAATTGTTCTCAACGCCATAACAGTAAAACTTATTTATATGAACACAATGATATATATATTCTCTATACTGAAAATTAATCAAAATTAACTCAATAGGTTTTATCTAAACCCTTAATAGAATTTTCTCACTGAGTATGTTCAGTGAGTTACTCAATAGAACATTAATTTAAACAAAATGAGCAAAGTATCATATGTAATCCTAATTTCACTTAATAAAACACCATTAACTTTCTGGTATCTAGACGATGTCCATTTCAGTTCAATTTATAGATGAGGTTTTAAAAGAAGATCTAGATTTTTTTTAACTTACCTAATATATTAAAAAGAATACCTTTGACAAACCAATTAAGTTAACAAGGGTTATACTTTATTTTTTAGGTGAAATAACATACAGACTTAGTTAATAGATCATTGCTAGTCAAACGATACGGTTTCTTTTTGAAACATGTATAAGAATAAAAAAGCAACAAAACAGTGAAAACGAAAGCAGTTACGATCACTACCTTATAGTTTATTTGTACACATTGAATAAGTACCTTTCTCTCATCATTACGGAAGGTTGAAACATAAATCAAAACGAAATTTGTAATGTCAAGCATAGTTTTCTTATACTTCAATTGTTTTATAAATAAGAGTTAAACAATATATAAAACGGTTCGTGTTATTCAAATGTTAAGTAAAAAACTTACTCAGTCGTTTCAAGATACGGGTTATTGTACAGGCGTATCATTTGTGTACCATGTATAAATAAATGGGAAGCTACAATGAGCAAAGAATAAATATACGAGTTGTATATCTTATCTGGGAATGATAACTGATAAAATGATAAAATATCATACATGCAGATTGCATGTGATATGTGTGGTATTCTGGCAATCAATACATATAATAAATGATGAATTGCTTGACAATTTTGTAAAAACTTACTCTTATATATTTCCTTTTAAAATTCAATTACTTAGCTTTAATTTGCAAGAGTGAATATTGTATTTACATAAAAGGCGATTCTACCATTTCCCGATTTTTTAACGTTGAAAAAATGTTTTTGTAAAAGGGTATGTATCTGATGTTTACGCATTTGCTTAAGGCAGTATCTCCGCCTTTTCACCGATTTTGTTCAGTTGCTAATTATAACATTATGTATATGACTATAAATACATGAAATATTTTGTTTATATCACGAGGTGTAATATATATATTTTATTCTATTAAGAGTAATCAAGGGAACTGAGGTTATTCTATTAAGATAATCTATTTTCTCAGTGTCTCAATTATTCCTTTTTTCAATTTATCCTTAGATACGTAAAATGATTATGTTTTTGATTATTGTATTTGACAAATATTTTTTTTTTAATAACAATATTATTAATAGATAATAAACGTTTTATTGACTTAACTTACGAACTTTACCTACAAAAACCTTTAACTTGTAGTTAAAGGTAAATCAGTACTATTTCGCATTATTTTAGGTTGCACGTTCGTGTAACGTATATCCGGCTCCTTTGAATGGATACAATGTGATGATATTCAAATTTGTTGATTAATATTTAGACTGTAACATTATTCTACTCTTAAAATAACACATTCTATGCTTTGAAAACCATTGAATATATTTTTTTGTACTTTTCTGTTAAATTTGTGTTCTATTAGCAGGCACAATAGGACAAATATCATGTGCTTCAAATAGAAAAAAGTAAACGGTTTTGCAATGATGTTTCAATGGTTTTTTACACCATAGTAACACGCTGTGTCCTAATAATTGTTACCAAATAAGTGGAAACCGAAAACTCTTTATTGTGCTGATGTGGCCACTGATTCACCAATTTAATGCAATAGCAAACAGATGCTATTTAATCACATCTGATATATTCTCGCCGAAATGAAATAGGGAGGTTTTCCGTGCTGTGAAACTTAGATTTTACCCAGCCTTTCATTTAAAATGCTTGTACCAAGTCAGGACCATTGCAGTACTAGCTGCGCCGGCGGTGTAATAACTATTTTATTTATTTTGGACTTTGATGGATTAATTATAGATGGGATTAGTATTCGGTTATTTTTGTTGTTTCCCGTATTTAATAAAAGTATTAAAAATAATATAAAACCGCAAGAATTCTGACGCATCTTCGACCAAATAAGGAGCAAAATAATAGATTCTGTTATATTTTAATACTGATTTCAATTATTTCGAAAATATACTGGGTTAATATGATGTTCTGTTGATTCCATAAGAAAAATATTGACATTTGATCCCGCCGTAAGGATTTTACGTAATTGCCTCTTGCAACATTTTCAATAGAGGTGCACACTACCTTCAAAAACTTGTTATTATCTTAGTTATATATTGACGGTCGATTGGTTCATGAAAATACTATTTTTTACAATGCTTTTAATATTCTATGTACAGAAAGAAGAGAGTTAATGAAAGTCGTGAGGCGGGGCTATCAATTAAAAATGAGCCTATGAATTGTATTAAACACGTGATATAACTTAAAGTAAACATGCAATAAAGACGTATTCAGGTAGGTAATTGGTAGGTCATTCCGGGTCATCCCCTATAAGCGTACTCAGATTCCTTATACTATTAAATTCCCGACATGTAAAAGCGTAAAGAAGAACACAGTTATAGTCACTAGGTTATAATATATTCGTACAGACTAAATCAAGACTTCAATCAAAGAAGGCTGGTACATTGTCACAAAGCTAGATAAAGAATGTCAAACATAGTTTTTGGAATATATAAAACAAACGTTCCATAAATTTTATAGGTTATCATCTCTTCGTAATAGGCGATAGATCAAAATATATTTAGCGGTTCGTTTTATTCATATTATAAGTATAAAGCTTACTAGAAAACAACTTTAATCATGTCAGGTTACTGGTAAGTGTGCACTGATCGAAAGTGGACGGCTATTTTATCTTTTTTGTTGTTCAATCTAGTTCAATAGATACGTGTAAATTTTTAGATTAAATATTTTTGGCAATTATCACATAAGTTACTATATTTTGTTTCGGTATCGCAATGATAAATTATGAAACCTGACAAGCGCAGTTTGTGTGTGAAATGTTTTTGGTATATTAGTTAATTAAAATCATCGTCCATTGGCTGGGAGGGTCCAACGTGCACCCTCCCACTTATCAACGTCATGGTGAATTTTAAGTTCCTTTATACCCCCATTGTCTGAATCAAATTGTTGCCAAGGAATATTCTCGGATTCTTTTTCAGTAAAAGCCTATATTGTACCCCGCTTGGTCGAAAGAACAAGATGTTTGTGACCCAATTGTTTAAGCCTTCCTCGGACAGCATGTGTAAACAAACTAAACACATTTAGGTATATTATGTAGCTCAATACCTCAGCTTTAAAATGGAAGCAGGAAAGTAGCGGTAACACTTAGGTTGGTGTTTAGGGTAAAATGAAAAAAACCAAAAAAACCATAATTCACCGCAAAATCGTTTAAATTGACTTATTTGTTCATGACAAAACCCTTAGAGTATTTATGCTTCAATAAAAAATAGCTTATTTGGGTTTTTTTTTGTTAAGTATTATCACAATGAATACTTCTGGAGTTCTTTAAATTAATTTTGGCGATTTTTGTAGTCAAAATTTATTTCAAAAATGCATAAAAATGGGATTTTCGATTTTTCTGAATTCGAGTCACGTCCACGTTCTACCATCAATGGTAGAATGTTTAATAATGTTTGATAAAACTAATATGTAACACAATTTTTCGCTGTTTACTTAGGAAGATGATTACAAAATGCTGAAATTTTTAATCGACACCATATTTGTCCAGTGTGCTAGGCGTGTTTCTCAACAAACGGTCGGCATTCCAATGGGAAAAAATCGTATACTTTACTTCCTGACCTATTCCTTCACTCTCATGAGGTTAACTCTATAGCTGATCTGATCCGGAAGAAAGAGTATCGTTTGGCTAGATTATTTAATCTCAGTTTCCGCTATATAGATGACGTATTATCTCTAAACAATCCTAATTTCGGGGATTTCATTCATCACTTTTTACCCCAAAGAAAAACTATTGAACGAACTTTACGACAAACGTGACGACTTTTCATTCAGAATTGTCAACTTTCCTTTCATCTGTGGCAACATCCCTTTAGCACCTGAATAGGGACTGTTTATATCACAACTCTTACGACATGCCAGAGCTTGCCGAAACTACGCAGAATTTTTGCATTGCGATAGAATTTTGTCAAATAACTTCTGGAACAGGGTTATGTTGCTACAAGATTGAAGTCATAAATACATAATTTTTATGTTCATCCTCATGAAATCGTGGATTGTTATGGTGTATCCATCTGCACCATGAAAACTGATTTATTCAACGTGTCAAATTTTTCCTCACCTCGTTTGTCTATCCCAGACTTTGTCTACCCCGAACTTGACATTTCATGAACAACTCCACGGGTGTTTTTAGTTACCCTACTGGTGCACCTGATCCATCCTCCCAGTCTTAAGTGGAGTCCGAGTTGCTCATTTGCTTTTGTTACTCTGCATGTATAATTTTAGTTACTGATGTTCTTTGTTGATAAAAATCACTGAAAAAAGAGTTATCTCCCTTGAAAAGCATATCTTTCATAAAATGCAGTTGTTTTTATGAGTGCTCATTTACAGTTTTTTTTTCATTTCATTTTTATTCAATAGCACAATTTAAATAATTTAGCTTAATTAAGGGGAGGGGTTGTTGCATGTACTCCCATACACATGGATGAATTTCAATATCTACTAAATGCTTAATTAACAAGAACATTATGATTGAAAATGGCATCTTGTGAAAAATAACACCACAAAATTTTATTTCTGTATTGTTGATAATTCCCTTAAACATCAGTGTTATTATTGAATTTGAATATTTTAAAAATACATTGAAATTGTCTCCCCTCTGAAATAGAGAAGACCTAATTTCACTGAAGTTATTTTCAATCTAAATGTTCTTTAAATGTTTTTACATATATCTTAATTTCAAACTGCTTTTCAAGAAATAAGCAAATCTTTCAGCCTAAAACACAACAAACAGTAAAATATAATAACTTACATGAATGTGACTGATTCTTTTTTATGTATGTACGCTTGTTTTTTTTTTCTTCAATTATCTCATCCATGTTCATGTTATAGATGCATTAAATATGGTCTGCATCAATCAAAAAAAGTTTTCACAGTTGAAATAATGTTTTTCCCATTTATAGTAGAGAAACCCTCATTATCAAAATTATTTAGGTTTTTCAGTTGATGTAAAATCATACTCCTATTACATGTATTACAGACCATGTTACAGACTAGCAATACTTCGAGAAAAGCTTACTGGCAAAATGTATGTCTCCCACACTAATCACAGCCATTGATAATTTGTAATAAATAATTTCACAGAATTTACTTACTACCAGAAGTTTCTCTTTCCTCAAATACATGTTCATTTATATCACATACTGTTTAACATCTTTGTCTGATAAGGGCCCAACTAGTTATGTTTTTTTTTGTTTTCTGTGAATTGTAATTACTCTCATTAGATTAATTGTCCAATACATTTGACTAGTTATAGACTATTGAGTCTGCACACAGTACTTGCCAACAGCTACATATGTATATTACAGCATATGTAGTGCTGGTTGCTCCATGGTGAAAAAAAAGTTTTCGGCCATCACTGTGTTTTTAAAAAGGAAACTACTTTCTGACTGACTTTTCACAGCTAGGTTCTGAACTACTAAACCTCCATTTTCAGTAATACATTTCTCTTGAGATGTGCATTTCATACATGTAGCTGCATTTCACATGGTTCTTTTAAAACCTGAAATGTAGGGACCAAATTATAATCTATGCAAACAATTTCACCTGTAAGAAATCATACAGAAAAAAAATAAATAACATATCTCTCTTTTAATAAATACTGCTATTTAGTTTATAATATAGAAAATACTGTTTGAATAACTTTTGTAGCGGTCTTGGACACAAATGCCCAGGGTTTTCAGTACAATACGGACCATTTGTTCTGTGTTTCGTAGACTTAACTCCATCACATTGATATACATGTTTATTATTAATACACATACATTAAGTGAACATTAAGTAAAATACAACTTCTACTACATTGTATGATGTCTTAAATAATGAGGCTAATTCTTATCTAAATGTCTTCTTAATTTATTGACAGATTAATTCAAGGGATTTTAATTTTGTTAACTGCTAGCTATTGTTAACACTGTAATTCAATATTTATATGCATGCATGAGAAGGGTTTAGCATAATGCCCAGTTTGCTGTATACTGTTGTTGTGGGAATTCTTGCACCACCAATTGTAGACCCATCTTGACATTTTTCTCTCATTTGTTTTTGTCATTTATGGTTGATATGCTACAGAGTATAATGCAATTTACCTTATCTTAACAGCTAATTGTAATCATATTGTATAATTAGAACCAACAAAGATATAAATTTATGGTTTGTGTCCTGATAATAAAATAAGTCAAGGGTATGTCGAATTATCGTGAACTATTGTGGAATGTTAAATCAAGGGCGGATTTAGGCTGGGGTGTGGCGAGCGTGTGCCCCCTAAGCAAAGCATGGGTTGTCAGGGGTAGATTTAGGCGGTTTTAGGTTAAAACTTTAATTTCTCGCTAATTTTACCACAAAAGATGTCTACATTGCACTCACTCTAGAAGAATATTTAAAAAATTTAACTTAAAAAACAATTAGCTGTGCGCCCGATAATAGGATAATAGATCATTATAAAACATGCAGGGATTTCATTAAATACTTGAACCAATTTAGGTGGTATGTTCCCTGGAATATGATATTACTCATTTAATATCATCTCATTTTAGTACAGTGTAGCTTTCTGAAATACTAAATAACTGACGAAATTATGTGAAAGTGCAATTTATAACAAAGGCGCCAGTGACATACATTTATATTTTTCATGACCTTCATTTGTACATGTAAATAAACAACCTCTTATGTTTACACGAGTGTGGCAGTTCATGGCTTTGATCCCTCGCTGGGACACACCAGAATGTAAAATTGGTAGTCATGCACTGCTTCTCTGCCTAGACTGTGCACATGAGAGATTGAATTATGAATGGTTGGCATGGAAACAGAATAATGAGTCTCACTGCCTACTTGCAGGCTGTTACTACTGTCAGGTCAAGCACCAGGCAAGGTCAACTTGAATGGTCAAACATTCTCCTCCTGAAACGCATGAAAAAATGGAGGATAATAAATCACAATCCACAAAAAACTAGATAGAAGTGACAGGTGAATATGAAAAACTAGCTATCGATTTTAATATGCTTTGAAAACAAAGGCTCTCATTTTAGACAGAGCCTTGCTCTCCAGTACTACCACTCTGGTGCGGTAATTGGGTCTATGCTTTAATATTATGCTTTGTAGCACACCATGGCATGATCTTGAGTAATATAATTTGCTACATTGTACCTAAGACTTTGAAAATCATACCTTTTTAAACTGTAATTTATAGAGGATGAAGTCCACATAATGGTACTCAATAGCAATGGATTCAGATACAAAATACAATGACCATTGGACATTATGTCATTGACTTTCGTACCTTGCTTAATTGAACGTGGTGCATTGAATAGCTGCAAAATCATAGCTACTGCTAATTTTTTATATTTAGTAATTTGAACGATCCCAAATTATAAATATATATAAAAAAATAAATAAGCAAACTCAATGGCTACATGTTTGCAGATAGGGACTGATACAATTTCAACTAACAAAGTTTTACCAAATTATGTAATTTGTGAAGAAAAATAAATTAATTGAAGATGATGTAAAACTATCAAAGGCATACATTTTTTTAAATTTCAATTTACTCTACTTCATGCTCTTACAGGTTACATCTGCCTCATAGTATACTAGTATTTGTAATTTTACTTACAAGAATCAACTCGCACAATATGCCAGTGGTTGCACAAGTTCTTTTCTGGTCTGATTTCTCCTTTTGACAGTGCAGTTGATGCAGAATAATCTAACAGAGTGATAGTGTATTGTCCTCCAAAGCAGATTTTTTATGGCTGATCTTAAAATTAACAACATCTTTGTTGGAAACAAATTGACTCTTTCGTAAAAAGTACATGTAGGAGTAGGATTTCTGGTATAATTACATGTGCATGGACTAGGAATGATTTACATATTCTTAAGTGCTTTAGAGTGTCTGTCCTGCAAGTACAAGTGATGTTCTGCTCTCTAAAACGCAAAACAGATGGACAAGATCCAAAAGATGGACAAAACTTCGTATTGTATTTGGGGCTGCCATTTTGCAATTAAAAAACAATTAAGGTATCTTTCTTATGTTGAACTGAATATAAATACAATTATATATTCCTGCCATGTCATGAAAGTATTAAGTCTTGTATTGTTGATCTGACACAACATTGTAAGCGTTTTATTGAATATTCTGCAATGTCCATACTGCTGAATCCAATTTTTTCTCATATTCCACATCTCTTCTCTCCCAAAAGTAGATTGCTGATTTCAGTTGTATTGGAAGCATAATTTATTTCTACTTTTCAAAGACAATTTGTTTTGAAAGTTTGTTGTTAAAAAATGTTTCACCTTCACAGAATGTGATTATAAATAAGTAATTACATTGACTGGGGAAAGCCCTAGGTTAGATATCAGGCTTATTCACAGTCGCACAAAAGGTTATCAACTAACAGAAAAAGTTTGGCATCATCTTAAGCGTTTGAAGGCACCTACTTTATACATTCAAAAAGCTATAGATGACCATTCCTACAATTAATAAAACAATAAACTGGACAATTACCATATGTGAAAGGATAGAGTCAAAAGGTACCTATAACAGTATGATGAATCTTATAGTGAGGCTACGATATACAGGTATATCATGCAAGAGAAATCAAGGGAACCAAGCTTATAGCAGTAATCAAAAGAATGTAATCCAGGGGCAAAGACGACCAGACCAAGACATACACACCAAAGGACATATAGTAACTAAAATCATACATACAAAGAAAAAAAGCAAATGAGCAACTCGGACTCCACTAAAAACTGGGAGGATGGACCAGGTGCACCGGTAGAGTAAGTGTCCTCTGCAGACCGAGGTGCTCATGAAAAGTCAAGTCCGGGGTAGACAAACGAGAAGGGAAAACTATGACCCGTTGAATAAATCAGTTTTCATGGTGCCGATGGATACACCATAACGATCCACGAGTTCATGATAACGACCATAAAACTTCTGTAATGATGACTTCAATCTTGTAGCAACGTAACCTTGTTCCAGAAGCCTATTTGTTAGTGTCTAGCGCGATACAAAAAGTATGCATAGTTTCGGCAAGCTGTGGCATAACGTATGAGTTGTGATATGAACACTCTGCTGAAGGGATGTTGACACAGATGAAAGGAAAGTTGACAATTCTAAATGAAAAGTCATTTTGGTTAATAGTTTTCCTTGACCATCGATTTCTAAGCGTAGGTCAAGATATGATGCTGACTTCACAGTGTCTATAGTATCTTTTATCACAAGTTCTTTGGGGGTAGATGCGATGTATGAAGTCCCCGAAATTCAGATTGTTTAAAGATAATACGTCATCTATTTATCGGAAACTTAGATTAAAGGATCTAGCCAAACGATACTCTTTCTTTCGGATCAGATCAGCTATAAAGTCAGCCTCATAAGAGTGGAGGAATAGGTCAGCAAGTAAAGGAGCACAATTTAGAGTAAGTTAGCACACGGGATCAAAGTGTTGAAAAAGTGAAATAACTGTCAATTACCATACGTATTGTATCATCAAAAATATTATGTCAATCGCAATGCATTGTGGTTGCAAAAATTGATTGATTGCATTGTGACTTAAAGCATTTGTGTCAAGTGTTATTTAAATATCCTGAATATACCATTATTCAAAAAGCCCAAACATTGAAAAAAGACCTTGTTATCATTTGCCTTGCTATATGTGTTAACAAGTTAAAAAGTTCAACGGAAATATAGGACAAATTACATTCAAATTAGTTTTCTTATTTCGGTTTTAGTCGAGCAGCTGCAACAATAATCACAAACACATACTATGAGATAAATGATTATCGGTTCACATTGTCGATATACTGAATACACTACAAGCATCAACTAGAACATAAGAATAAACTCAACCGAAAACTAAACTATATAATTACTGATGAAGGAGTAAATTGACATTGAAAATTCCCTTTGATCATTACGATGCACCTTTTCACGCAGAGTTGGAACTACTCGGTTTATTTTGCATATATAAAGTTTAACTAATTTAGAACTATAACTGTTTCAATTCTCCGAACGTACTCAGTATTTAGTACTACTTTAAGCTATAGCAAACTTTCAATTCATAAGTTAAAAACAAACAGTATCAACTTTTTCCATCTACCAAAAGTAATTTCCTTTTTTTTGTTATTTGTTAAAACAATCAATTTTATTTTCGCATGTGTCGAAACGTGTCTTGTTATTAGTCTAATTTAGCAACAAGGTATAGATAATAAGAGAGAATAATCAAGTAAAACCAAGATTCCATCGCAAATCAAAATAATGTAATCTTTGGACAAAGATCGGGCATGGAAAACTGACACAGACCACAAAGAACATAAAATTACCAAAACTCCATTTAAACTGGGAGCATGGACCAGGTGCACTGGTAGGGTTAGCATTCTCTCCTTTCTAGAAACACCCACTCATAAAAGTCAGTTGGAGACGAAAAAGGAAACAAAAGCTATGACACGCTGAACAAATCAGTTTTTATGGTGTAGATGAATGCACCGTAATAATCCACCTGTTTATGATGACGACCATAAAACTTATGTAGTGATTCAATCTTGTATCAAAATAACCCTGTTCCAGAAGCCTAATTGTAAGAATTTAGCGCGTTACAAAATTGATAGCTTTGTATTAAAAAGAATAAGTGGAGACATTCTATGACATGGGGTATAAGACATGTTGTTCCTATAGAATCAATGCCTCTTTATAGTTCGTAATATATAATCTCATATTTTGTGATTTTCTTTGCTGACAGTATATATTAGAGCTTAAATTAAAGTTTTGTGAAAGTCTGATATTCAGACATGAACTATGATTGCCCGAAAGACAGGCTTTGGACCAAGGTTCTACAAATACATATACTGATAAAATATTATTGTGCATGGGGTATCAATTTTCGTGGTTTTCGTGTGAAGACCAACTCACGAAATTTGGTTCCCAACGGAAAGGAGATTTCCCTCAGTGTGTATACTAAAAACGTCAATTCACAAACTTGTGTTTCTTCCCTATTTCAGAAAAAAAAATGGTATTCACGAATTCAAGTACTTTCACAGTAGCACGCTACCTCAAATATGCAGATGAGCTATTTCATGCAATGTTTTACTCATTGACTGATTCTTACAGAGACTAATATTGAACTGTTCGGCATAAAATCAGGAGGACACATTTTGACAAAATGTCCTACTTCACGTATTGAAAGCATGTAGTTACATGTATGACATTGACTGTTATAAAAAATATTCAAACATCTGTTACTCCAAGAATAGATCAATCTAGTACTCATGTTACATAAAAATCGAAATATTGTTGTTGATGATGAAATAAATAGTAGAGACGTCCTGTATAAAAGAGGGAAGGCTCTGTAGTTCTTATACCTGCTATTTCTGTAGATAGTTGTAACAAATAAGATAAGACACGTCTTTTTATTTACATACCATTTTTTTATATTAATCAAACCTTGTATCAATCAACTTTCTTATTTTAGTGCTCATTACAGAAAAATCAATTGCTCATCAATAGGCCCGTATTGCTTCATTTTTATCACTAAGCGTTCATAACGTGATCACTCGGCATCCATTTAGCATGTACAAGGTTCATTTTGTATTACTAAGGATACCGCTAATTGCTGAATGGTTCAAACGCTTAAAATAGAGGAAATATAAATACAAAGTAAATTCGTGATATGATTTCCTGTTTTCCTTACCTAATTAAGACATTTCTTAACAGAGTTATTGAGCTGTATGTTTTAATGAATTAGTCGCTTAATAATTCAGCGATAATCTCTGAGTATTCAATTTCGATTACCTAATGATAAAGCGACACCCAATCATGTCATAGCGAGTATTACTCACCACACTACTGCCTATATCTGATGACTAATTCAATTCAAATACAGCGTTTTTACCAGAAATCTACCTCCTAATAGGTACATTAAAAATTGTATACTGATATATTGTGTTTATAAATGCAGCTGAATATTTTAACATATAGTTTTTTTTCTAGGATGAGTTTCAAAGAAGTAACATATTTCGTTGTTAAAATGATTTTTATGGTACAGGCGTATATATCAAAGTATGTCAAGTGGCAGATGAGCACCATGGAAACGACACATAGTGGTCATAAAGATACGCGATGTATACGATATTTCTGTCTGTGTCATCTCGTCAAGAATCTTGATGTTTTGACAGGTTTTTCATTGCTTATTCTTTCATACACATGTACATTGAAAATATGACACTATTGTCATAAGACAAACGGCCTTACAGAGTTTAGTAGGTGGCATAAGGAAATGGGTATTCTAAATCAAGTGGAAAATTTGCAGCTCAGATAGATGGGCTGTACAACTTCTCATGGACATTGATGACGATAAAGGGTAAATCGTTTCATTCAGAATTAGTTCTTGAAGGGAAAATTATTGCCTGCACTTTTAATGCTGCACCAACAACCACACACAACACAGCATCCAAGAGCGCTGTTTTGAAGCTTAAGAAAGGTAACAAAGTCTGGATGAGATCACATTTACATCATGGACTATATTATCAAAAGACCTGATCTTCGTTTTCAGCTTTTAAAATACAAAATAAATAAAATATAATGCAGAATATCAGACTTTTTATATGAAACCTTATACATTTTGCAAACTCGTTTCAAGATATCCACTTTCAGGTACATGCAGAACGAAGAAATCAAGAACGAAACATATGGCAAAAATTCAATTTAACATACATTTATAGAATTCTTATCTCAAAAGTGCAACAACTGCACGAAAAACTGAAATGTGGTCTCTAGGCCTTCTGAATTTGGTGACTGTTTGTGTATCACATCCTGTCTGCTGCCTAAGCAGATTTAATCTGTATGAGTTGCAAATATAATGAACCATCATTATATGTTCACTTCTGATACAGGTAAACAATACATGTAAATAGTATATTATTGAAACTTCTATTGCAGTAAGTAGTCGTTAATAATGTTTTAAAAGCCGATTTAAGATAAACAATATACAGAATAATAATGGCATTACTTAACCTCTTTAATTATCTCAATTTATCTAAAAAAGCTCTAATTATTAGGCAAATTAATACTATAAAATCAATGGTCACTTCTCCACCACGAACGTGGTGTTTAAGAGTTAGATTGATGACTTGTTGGCTCGGAGTGAGAATAATGTCCAAGCAAGGTGGCATGCCTACCTACGAGCTCTTGCATTTATGAGTGAGCACAATAAAAATTCAGCTAAGCCTGTCAGACGGGTGGAAAACAGGGTCTGTTCGATAGATAAATTGTTCTCGTCCTGAAATGCCTAAAATATCTGTCATAAGACGTTCAAAGGAATCTTTTACATTTTTTACATCCCCCCAGCCCCCCCAAAAATGTTGTTACGTTCGTTAACATAAATAAGTTAAAAAAAAATAAATAAATAAAGCAAAGCAGCGAAGCAAAAACAAAACAAGCAAATAACAAAATATAACGGAAATATAACAACAATATATAAAATGAAACCAAAAAGAGGAGGGACAAAAATGCCAACCAACACACGCACAAAAATAAAAAAAAAGAATCAATTTGTCTCATAGATATAACTATAAACAGCCCCAAAAGTCGGAATTAACAAAGAGGTTGTACGGTATTAGTTAATATTTGCCGATCAGAAAACCTCCCAAAGCCTATCAAAATCGTATGGACCGGTTTTAGTACATAAGAGTTGTATGAAACCCTAAACTTTATATTGTTTTAAGGGAAGTCTAATGTAGTTTTTGTCGTGTTCGACACTTCTTTACCAACAGTCACATAACATGTTTGTTATATTGATAGGACAAAAGAAAAGGGGTAAAGGCTATGTGACCAGTTAGTATAACTAGATAAAATTACTGGTGGAGTATTGATAATGGTGTCTTTTTTCTTTTGATCGGAGGGGATGATGTTCAGTTAACACTCAATTAATATTCAGGGTAAAAGTCCATACAGCAGATACAATTATAGTAACCAACATATGGATAATAACTTGATAAAGGATAATACTTTAATAAATTAATATAACTGGGGATTCAATTCGCGGACAAGTCTTTTCTTTATGTTGTAATATTTAAATTATATACACCTATAATCATATTTTCTATATTTCCAAAAGTTTATGCAATTTGTGCAATATTGAAAATGCAAGCCAAATTGGCTACCTTTGACCTTTTTTGGTTCTTTCATAGTGTAACAGGCAACAGATTAAAAAAAATGCTTTTAAACGCCAATGAAACATAAAACAATAAAACATTGAGTGACTACATGTATAATAATAGTTCATACATTTCTCTCATGGTGTTTATTTCTTGGATTTTATGGATTAAAAAACGTGAATCATCAACTCATGAAACATTTCATACAGTACCTGTATGGGATAAACTTCCCAATTTATGTGGAATGGGGGAATGGGGAACGGGGCAGTGGGGAATGGGGGATGGGTGATGGGGCAATGGGGCATGGGGAATGGGGAATGGGGGATAGGGCGAAGGGGAATGGGGCAATGGGGAATGTGGCATTGGGAATTGGGTAAATGAATAGGGCAATTGGAATGGGGTTAGGGAATAATTTTGATTGGTCAATCAAACAAATTGTTCTGCCTTTTTCTGCTAGCAACGTACCTATCATAAGTCTATGACAGCATTTAAAATAAGTTTTAAACAAGCTTGTTTTAGGGTAATTTTTAATTATTACAGGTGTCGCAGTTCTTTATTCATTGACATAGTTTTTAAATACTAACCGGAAGTACATTTGTACAATATTTAATTTCAGGTCGTTATAGATTGAAAATGTTCGCGCTCACACGATTTCTAAACGTAAATCATTATTGAAAATTTATACTGAAATAATTTTGTGTCGGCGACACTCGTATGATTTTAATATTGACAAATTAAACACATTGAGCAATAATAACAAGACCATTAAAAAAATATATATAAGCTGATTCCCTTTCAATTGTCAGAAATATCTCATTCGTCGCAACCTCGAAAAGGATGAAAATATTGCCATTTTTAATATTTTATACAAGAATTTTAGATCATTTTTGAAATTAAAACTGTTCGCATTCTTACAATCTGCAGATATATGTCATTTTTGAGAAAAGCGATTGAAATTAATGTGTCAAAGCCACACACAAATGATACTTTTTGTGATAATTTTAACATTTTAAACAATAATATAAGACCAATAAGGATATTTTAAGTGTTCGCACTCATTTAATTTAAAAAAAATTCTCATTTTCAAGAATTTGGTCTGAAATATATGTATCACAGCCATCAGCATAATAATGATATAGACAATTTTAACATTTTTACAATAATTTTAGACTAATAGATATATTAAAAGTGTTCGCAAACATACACTTTGCAAAAATATGTCATTTTGAAGATTTTTGACTGTAATATGAGTGTCGCAACCATCAACCGGATACAAATATTGCCAGTTTCAATATTTTTAACAATTATTTGGGACCATTATTGAAATTAAAATAGTCCGCACCCTTACACTCTGCTGAAATATGTCATTTTTTGAGAAATTTAATGTGTCAAAGCCATACACATGATACTTTTTTTTTTGACAATTTTAACATTTTAAACAATAATATAAGACCAATATAGATATTTCAAATGTTCGCACTCATTTAATTTGCAAAAAAAATTCTCATTTTAAAGAATTTGGTTTGAAATATATGTATTACAACAATCAACAAAAATCTTGTCTGGACAATTTAAGCATTTTTGAGAATAATTTTAGAAATGAAATTCATTCACAATTTATACATATATCTATAGTTTAAAGAATATTTTGCATGATTATTTCTCATGCAGCTCGGAGTGGCGATAATACAAGTAAACAATGCAAATACCGCGTGATTTCGGTAATTCTCGAACTCGCCGGCGAGATCCTAAAATCAACATTGATTGCACCAAACTTTCTACATCCTAATGCATTATATGTGTTAGACAAAACATTTACTTTACCTTTTCTTTTCGGAATTGGAAAAGGCTTTGCACAACGGAAAACAAGGCGATGCAATAGGGGATGGAGTAATTGGGAAGGGATCAATAGGGAATAGGGTATGGGGGATGGGACAATGGGGAATGGGGCTATGGGGTATGAGGCAAGTTGGAAGTTTTTCCCATACAGACAAATTATCTCATAAAATTAGCGTATTTTAATGATATGCACAGTACATGTAACTATAGGTTTACAAAGTGACATTGGATATTCATCAAGTAACACATATGTGTAAAATAATTATTGTGCATTAGTCTATAACCCTTCAGTTTCTCAAACCTGTTGATGACAAACTTTGAGTTTTTGTTATTAAAAATACCACGGAAGCGTACCAAACTTAAATCACAGATGTTTTTACCAATTGACTAAGTATGGCGCTTAAGACAGTTGTAGTTTTCTACCTTCAACCGCTGTTCTCAAGGGTGAAATTTAATACTCGAAGATCTATTAGGAAGCCTTTTGTTTTCTTTTTCTTTTACTTATAACATTTTACGTCCGGCCGGTTAGACCAAAGAGTAAAGGAAAACTATGAATCTTTTGTAGCGATGACTTTAAACTTGTGTGAATATAATCCTGTTCCAGAAGCTTAATTGAAAGAGGTCTACCTTGGCACAAGAAGACTTCTTAGTTTCGGCAATCTTTAGCATATCGTACTATAGTCGGCGTCACATAAATAACATACTGTTAAAATTTGAATAAAAATATTTTCTACGACTTTATTGACACCTACCGTCGTTTAAATTGTCTTAAATGACTTGCTCATTCGTTTAGCCAAACGGCTTCTCCCTAAACATTGAATCGTTAAATTCCGGTCAGATTTTAATTCTAGGTGCCAATATTTACATTGTAAAAAGTCGGCCATGTTTACAGTGATCGGGTTGCTAGGAGATGTTGTTTACGTTTAAATGGTTTGTCCAAAAACCGAAGAACCCAGAATGCACTTCGACGTTATTTCGGATATCTCGGATTTATTTTACGCGAACAACGTACAATACCGAGAAGTTGATCAAGCAGACGATTGTCACCGGAGTTCGACGGGAACTTACGAACTTCGTTTGTAAACAAATCGTCCCGTAAAAACCAACATGGCGGATATTAGTATGGGATTTTCCCGTAAGGATTTGTTACGCATGATTTAAGCTAATAAGCGACTTGTTTTTGAGAAGCTGTTTGGCTAAACGAATGAGCAAGTCATTTAAGACAATTTAAACGACGGTTGGTGTCAATAAAGTCGTAGAAAATATTTTTATTCAAAATTTAACAGTATGTTATTTATGTGACGCCGAGTATAAATGACAAATCCATACACAATTGCTGGTTCAACAAATAAAAAAAAAATGATAATACGGATTGTAAAGTCATTGTGTTTGCTGTGTAGTTTGGTAGGGACATTCCCCTTTTCATCGATCTCTAATTGTAGGATATGACGGAATTTCCGTTTACTGACAAAACCTTTGCACTTAACCTTAATCGTTTATCTTGGCGGTAAAAGCGAGAAATCTTGTGGTTTTTCATGAAACAAGGTACACAAGGGAGAAGTATGATATATTTTTTTTAATAAATGGTACATCTTTAACATAAGGAGCATTCAAAAATAAGCAATAACAGTCAAAGAAATAAAAAATCATACACATTTTCAATACATTCACATATTCATTAAGATTACAATATAAAAAATATATCTACAAACTGAATGTTAAATTTTCAGGTTTTTTATAAACATATGTATATTATTCCAAAGAAAGAAGTGTGAAATGTGCGTATCGTGGATTTTTTAGCATAGTTAAGCTTAATCCGAGTACTGGAACATTGGTTGTTCAAATAATTGGTCATGCTGCTATATACGATGCAAAAGAAATCGGAACATTGCAGTTAATGACAAATAATAATAATAATCTACACGCGTTGCCATAGATGTCGGAGAAGAGAAGGGTTTCGAATCCCGCTGAGGGTAGCGACCAAATTTGCATCACAAATTTGCAACCTCACATCGATTCTAGAGTTGGGGTGTAGTTTAGACTTGTTTATATATATGTATGCATCCTTGTATTAACATACTATGTTGATCCTCGCCGTGCAGGCTATGTATTTACATAATGTACTAGCAAGTAAAATGGTAGAGTTGACTCACCCGATTAGATTTCTTATATGTATTATATACTTCGTGTGGCCGTATTTGTATACTGTTACAGATCCTCGATTGTCTTACTCGATACCATCAGAGGTTGTCCTATTCAGTTACATCATGTGCTAATGTTCGCACTCTAGATTTACTAACGAGGAAGTATCACTCGGTTAACGAAAGCTATATTTTTATATAGCCAAGTTGGCCGAGTGGTCTAGAGCGTTGGACTTAGTGCAGGGGGGTGGGGTGTTACCATCGCTGGCCGGGTCATTCCTCCTCGTAGGATTAATCTAGGGCTGTAACTTAGTACACGATGTATGGCAGTACGGGACAGTTCATCTAGGTGTTAATATGTAGGATATATATATATTTACGATGTCATTTATATACTTGCTTTAGTACGCATTGTTGTTATATTTATCCTGTTGCGCTATTATACATGCATTATGCTTTATGATAATAAAACTCCGGTGTCCACTGATCAGTCGCACTGGGTAATTTCAATTTGTAAAATAGTTTATTTATATAAGCGTATATAGTTAAATGTATAGATTATACCTAAAAATTCAATAGCTTATCACAATCACTCATTGGTCGTTTCTCTATCACTAAAGAGTAATCAAGGGAACCAAGGTTATAGCGGTAATCAAAAGAATGCAATCCAGGGACAAATACCAGAAATGGAAAACATACATACACAACAAAGAACATAAAATAACTAAAATCATACATACAAAGTAACAAAAGTAAATGAACAAATCGGACTCCACTAAAAACTGGAAGCATGGACCAGGTGCACCGGTAGGTAAGCGTCCTCTGCTTTTCTAGAAACACCCGCTGCGTTGCTCATAAAAAGTCAAGTCCGGGGTAGACAACCGAGGAAAGGAAAACTATGACCCGTTGAATAAATCAGTTTTCATGGTGCTGTTGGATACGCCATAACGATCCACGAGTTCATGATGAACATTCTCTGTAATATATTACCAACTCGAATCGAATACGGAACGGAAACATTTTGTTCGGAAGATCTGCTGAAATTTATGACAATTTAGCTTTATACATGCAAAAATGACATTTAAAAATACTTGATCTGTACAGAATGCAGTCATTGATATCATTTTTTATTTATAACTTAAATGGACATTTCATTGTCTAATAATATAAATCGTGTTCCACATATCCCTTCAAAATATGTACAATATAAATTGTATTTCATTGTTTATATATCGGCTAAAAATACCAAGCGTCAGATTTAATTAAGTTCAATTAAAATCCAAATCATGGCTTGAACGTAAAAACAGGCAACGATATACATATACAATGTATGGAACTAAACAGAAAAAATACACATAAAGGACTCTAGATAGGGAAACAAGACATCGCACAAAAAACTGAAGCACTTTCAAAATGAACTCCCCCCACAAAATAAATAAATAAATAAAAAAAACCGGAAGTGACGCCAGATTTTGAAGGATAGGCTTGTCTGTGGAAAGTACAGGTAATTTGTTAATTCATTTATTATGCTGTTATTATTATTAAACTGTTTTTATAAGCACATTACTGACCTCAAATACAAAAATCGTACCTAAAAGAAAAAAAACACTGTAGAAAATTATATACAGTGAAATGTCTTCAAACCGGCCACCACTGAAACAAAAAGAAATGGCCGGTTTACAGGGGTTGCTTGTTTGGTGAAAAGTAGCAAAGAATTCCCCGAGTTGTCTCCACTGATTGTGTTTTATAACTGACTACGTAGTCTTGCATGTACATCACTAAATCTATCATAATGTTACCATGTTTTGTTTTATAATAAAATGTCTTGTTTTTTGTTTTATGATAAAATTTCATGTTTTTTGTTTATTTCATATTTGACTTGATAAAAACAAAAGGGTAATTATTTTATAATTTATTAAAGCATCATAAAGAAATCACGTACATAATGCAAAGACAAAAGACAAGTTAAAAGTAATGATATCACTACATAACAAATAGCACATTAAAATTGATAAAATTTCGTAAAATCACTGGAAAAAACTGTCTCCTTTGTACACGTTTCTGTATGAGTCTGTGTTTTCTGAACGGTAGAGTTGACTGTGTCAGTTTGGTGAATCTTCTTCAATGCTGATAGTGTCTTTTCTACTGAAAGCTGTACTGTAAACGTAACAATTTTCACTATTGTCGCAATGAACAGAAAACCGCAAAAAAGAAAAAAATTATCACAAACATTAAAAAGGTTAAGTATTCATTACAAAATTAAAAGATACAGATAATTTTTTGTATATTAAATACATAAAAATACTACGGTCATGTAAGTATAACATTTAGCAAGTAAAAATAAATTTTAAAGAAAGCAAAAAAAAAAAAGCCAAAAGTCTAAAAAGATGATTTTTAAACGTTTTCATAACGCGCCAGGTATGATATTCCAAAGTATGGCCGCTGCTATACCGAAACGTCTATCTCCTTACGTCTAAATTTAACACGACATCAGTGCACTTTTATCTCATCGTAAAAAACTCGTTGGTTGATTGAAGCTGTCTTGTTCTTGTAGATGTATGGGTACACTATCATGAAGAAAAATCATAAAAAAGAATCTTATATTGACGATGATAATATACTGGTAGCCAATGGAGAAAAATGAGTGTCAGTGTTACATAATCATGTTTTTAAGTTCTTGATATGAAACGTACTATGGTATTCTGGACTCTTTGTAACTTGTTTAGAAAGATTGATGGGTACAGCAGCCAACCTCGCATTTCCGTATTCTAATCGGATTCAACTAATGTCTTTCAAGCATTCTCGGTAATGTAGTTGCGGATACATCTAATGCGCCTGCAGTTGATTTGATGAAAGCACGATTTATAGATGGAATTAATTTGCTTATCCATGCTTAGGGCTAGCTGCAGCCTATCGTAAGGGATGAGGATTTCCTCTTCGTTCGTTGAAGACCAATTTGATTGTGTTGTTGTCTCCTATTTTCGTTGTATTAGTGTTGTGTCAAATATTTCACCAAGATTTCTTACAAATGAAACATTGCTCGCAACATCAGGCAAACTGTATCATTCAGGATACTGCTCATCGCAAAGATTCAATATCATATGAATAATGAAAACTAAATTCGTTATATGATTTCGTGTTTTCCTTACTGAAATTGAATTTTATTATATGAAAATTACTGAAAAATCAATGGCTCATTTTAAAGCCTCTATTGTTTCATTGTTACGCAAAGTATTCAGAGTGTGCTGCTTCTATTTTAGAGGTATGAGGAAATGCGTCTTAAAAAGTCTCTTACAAAATTTTTTTTTGAGATATCAATTCTTGGTTGAAAAATACTTAGTTTCTTCTAAATCTATGAGTAATTATTGTTTTTGTAAAATGTTCGGGATTTACCGATTACGAAAAAAGCATGTAAATGCTTTTTAATTATCACTGGTATAGTCACGCCGAAATGAAAGAGGGAGGTCGTCTGGCGTGCTGTAAAACCTTGATTTAATCCACAATTTCGTCTGAAGTGCCTGCACCAAGTCAAGACCAATCAGGGACCAGCTGGCCCGGTGGTGTAATATCTATTTTGACATATTTATTTTGGACTTGACTTGATTATGGATCGAATAAGTGTTCGGTAATTTGTTGTTATCCTTATTTAAAACGAACGAATATTTTAAGTAATGAGTGCTAAATCAGTTTTCAAAAGACCCTGATGTAACTTTAAACATTGTCTACTATACACGACAAATATGTTGAAGTACCAGCAGACAAATCCAAAAACAACACTGTTTTTGTCTGCAAAACGTTTAACATCTAACATTTGTTATCAGAGGTAGACGTAGAAAATAATTGCAGTAAACCTATAATTTTCAACACTGTATACTTCTATTCCTCGTACTCAGTTAAAATCCGACTTTACAAAAAAGATGATACACCTAGATACAAATATATAGTTCTGGTAGAGATTCCTTATACTTTGGTAATAAATAATTCCAAAATATCTTCCAAATGTTCAGAAGATGTTTTCAAAATGCTGGAATTTTTTATCCAGTTTGATGGGCGCGTTTTTCAGATTCCAATGAGAACAAATTGTGCTCCTCTACCTTTTACTTTTACTCTTATGAGCTGACCTTATCACTGACCTGATCCGAAAACAAAAGAATATCGTTTAGGTAGATCCTTTTATCTCAGTTCCCGATATATAGATGACGTATTATCTTCAAACAATCCTAGTTTCGGGGATTTGTTACATTGCATCTACCCAAAAGAATTTTAGATAAAGGATAATACATACACTGTGAGTCAGCATCATATCTTGACCTGCACTAAGAAATCAATGGTAAAGGAAAACCATTGACCAAACTTTACGACAAACATGTTGACTTTTCATTCAAAATTTTCAACTGTCCTTTAATCTGTGGCAATATCCCTTCGGGACGTTCTATAAGGCTTCCATATCACAACTCAAACGTTATGCCAGAGCTTGCCGTACATGTAACCACGCAGACGTTTTATATCGCGCTAGACTTCTTACAAGTAAGCTTCTGGAACAGGGTTATGTTGCTACAAGGCATCACTACAGAAGTTTTATGGTCGTCATCATTCGTTACGGTGTATCCATCTGCACCATGAAAACGTAGTTTGCAAGGTGCGATGGTTTTCCTTTCTTCTTTCGTCTACTCCGGACTTGCTTTTTTTTATGAACAACTCGGCGAATGTTTCTAGAAAAGCAGAGGACACTTACCCTACTAGTGTACCTGGTTCAAGCTCCCAGTTGTTAGTACAGTCCGATTTGCTCATTTACTTTTTTTGGTATGTATCATGTTAGTAATTTTAGATACTGTTTCCATATCTGGTCTTTGTCCCTGAATTACATTCTTTTGATTTCCGCTAGAACCTTGGTTCCCTTGATTACTTGTGTTACTTGCTATTGGAAAATGTGCTAAATTTTGAACATAGCCCCCATAGTATCCTTGTTGCTCCTTTAGGCATGAATAATTTATGTTTACCAAATTAATATGGGTTTAATGTTCAGTTTTTTAATGTATTTGCTATTTCATTTATGTACGAAATGTTGAGTCTCAAGTAGCTTTTCACGACTGGAAACGACGGTGGAGAATCTGTCAAACTATTCGCCCGTGAAATTTCACAACATGTTCATTAACAAAGGGAATTGGTTTGATAAATCAACTGGATTTTTTTACAGTTCTGATAAATGGTGTCTTCAACTTCTCATGAACATTGATGACGAGAAAAAACAAAACCTGTCATCCAGAATTCGACGTTGACGGGAAAATAGTTGCTTAGACTTATTGTATGACAGAAACGTCCTACAACACAGCATCCCAATATGCTGTTGTGAAGAGATGGAACATGGTCTGGTTGAGATCACATGCACATAACGGACGGTATGACCATAAGGGCTGACCTTCATTCTCGGGTTTCAAAATATAATATAGAATAAAAATATTATGCAGTGTTTACGACTCCCTTATGAATTCATACTTTCATTCTGTATCATTATAGAATTTGACAACTCTTTTCGACAAACTTACTATTTATACAATTATAAAATTATATTTACTTTACTTGACCTAAAAGCGTTGTGTTTTGTTTCCGTTAAATCATTCGGTACTATTGCTAATGTCGGGCTCTGTATTTGTTTCATTTCTTCTATTTATATAAAATTGAACTGTAAAACGTGTCTTTCATATCAATTTAAAAAAATTAATCTGCTATAAAAACAAGTTACAAAATGCAGTGCAGTTTGTCTAAATAAGGCCAGAATTATCCAAAAACGTTTCGTAACAAGACACTTTCAAGACCCGTATACGAATATAAATATAAATATAAATATGAATTTTGAACAGTGCATATCAAACCGAATATCTGTCTATATAGAACTAATTAAGTAGTAGTTCTTGTAAGAATCATGCAAATTCTGTAATATGTGATACACCCCAGAAAAAGGCTACATATTTTTATTTTTGTTATTTAGTTGGTTGTTTTCTACGTCTAGATGATGAAATGTATAATTATTCATTCCTATCTGTCTGTTCATATGAGATAATTCACATTGAAAACCCAGCATTTTGTATTGTATTTTAGTGTCATTTAGAATTATCCCCCTTAATTTTTAATTCTATAGTGCATTCTATATATTTTTATATTCCATGAACAAGGATTTTATGAAGATCAAAATGTTAATTTCTGTTTACTATAACATTTTAAACAAAATATCAAAAATAAAAAAATATGTAGGCTTTCCAACCATGAATCACATTTTGCATGATTCGTATGAGGATTGCTATTCATAAATACAAACGTTGTTCGGTTTTGATAGATTTTACTATATCTTAAATGCATCAATAACATTGTATGAATAATAACTTTAAAGGGAAAATCCTAATAAGCTCAGAATTTGTGTTTAAACATAAGAATATTGCTTGAAAGATGACTCTTGCTAAATGTGAATTATATGCATAATCTATATAATTCTTATCTGAAAAGAGAAACAACTGAATCAAACACTGGTAATTAAGTGTGTAACTGATTCTAAATAAGAAAAAAGTGACTTTGCGGATTTTTGATAAAGAATGTCTTTTCAGTAGATAGGAGTTATAACGAGTAATATGTCCACTTTGGATTTATTATATATAATATATGTGTTGTCCTGAAACTAGTAGTGCTTTCAACTGACAGTACCGTAGTAAATATTGTTTTAAAAGACGATTATAGATAAATTGTAGACAAAATAATCATGAAGATTTCTGAGTGTCTCGTTTACACTTTCGACAAAAAATAAGTCAAAAGAGAAATGATACTTATATTTACTTGAACTACATGCACTTAATTTAGTGACTTTCATCCTTGCTTGTATGTATGAATGATAACTTTTTCAAAACTTAGGCGCACACAATTGTCTACTTGAAGTTTGCAGAGTGGGAAGTTCTTTTGTTGTGTACGAATTTTTTCAACATTTTAATTTAAAATTCGTTATTGGAAATCTAAATTGTTGAGTAACTTGATATCTGTTGAATTATTTTCATTTTTTGTCTTAATATAATTGAGTAATTCATTTGGCTAACATCTATAATAATCTTCTTTTATAAAAGAAATTCCAAGCTCCATCTTCCCCACTAATAAAACAATGGGTATTATTTAACGAAAGTTAATCTTTTCCGTCTTTAGGAACGAAGATTCGATCGGAAGTCAAGAGAATTAATATCTAAAAAAAAAAAAAAAAAATACACACACACACAACGCACATCTTGAAGACAATAGCCTTATTTTGTCTTTATAAAACGAAAAACATTAAAATTCACTTAGAAAGAAATACGTGTAACCTACTTCTTTCAAACTAATTTCAGAGAACCTTGATCGGTATACCTTGATAATTAAATTGTAATCAATACTTTGACTTAAAAGCAAACAAATGATAAAATGGCCGCTTTCCTGAAGCCTTTACATTGTCATAACCGTGCACCATTGAGTGTTATCCTCCATTTATTTTACTTCTAGACCAGAATCGTCCTTCAACGGACCATCTTCAGATGAATTACAAGACTCAACAAGTGTTCACACGTCTGGTGTTCATATGAGTCGACTCTTTGTATAGAAAACTTTACATTATGTTAATGCTGCAATGTCGACAATCGTTCATGATCTCTGAAAGCAGAATTTCTAGACTAAGTGATGTTCTGAAAATTTATCTAAATTCAAATTTTATGACAAAACAAACCACAGAAAAAAGCGTACAAAAATCAAAACGAAAACAAAACGAAAATAACAAAAATTGATCAAGAAAAAAACCATGAGGGAAAGGGGCAAAAATACAAACCAGCACACAACAACAATTATTCACCGTACAGTTATTTAAACATGTAAGTGCAAGTTTACCCACAGGTAAACATAGAAACTGCCTCTCGCATTTCCAAGATCGGGATTCGACAAAAGTTAAAAGGTACTATTTAGGATTTTCCGACCGATGTCGAACATTTAAATACCTGACTTTAGTACTTAGGATTTTTATCATACCCCTAACCTTATATTAATTTGAAGAGAAGTCAGATTGATTTGCGTCCGGAGGTTCCATACCAACAGAGTCAAGTTACGTGCATCATTCTGTTGATACCACAAAACAAATGAACGAACACTATAAGCATCTCAGCCAACATTTGCTGAAACAGAAGGAGAGACGCATTGCTTTAAAAGACTAACCGAATAAAGTTCATTATGCAGCCTTTTTTATTGCAATGCAAACGGGGTGAAATGGGCTACTGTTACAACTTGATCTTAATTTTATTACCCTTTTTGTTTTCATTTTGTTGAATTAACTATCTATATGACAAATTATTGTATATTTGAAAGTTACAGCATTTGAAAGGAAACGGAATGTTTAATGTATCAGTTCAGAATTTTTTGTTAAAAATATAAAGATCATCTAGAATCTTGTATGGACTTGAAGTATGGTTATTGCATTGACGATTTTGGTCATTAACGTTAATTATTGTCACAATTTAACAATTTGTCAGTTGAAAAAGTTTGATAGAAATTATACAATTCATAACAATCCTGTGTACCTTGCAATGAACTTCCTTCTCGAATTCAGAATCATATTTTAAAGTTGTTGTCATTGCAAGAACTACTGTTACATTGCCATATATTTCTGATGGTTGTGGGGCAAGAGCACTGACGGCCGACCCATTTAAATGGTAGAGTGAAAGTTCAAAATGGTTGTTCCTAATCTAAAATGGAAAACAAATATTTAAATCACGACAATATCGTATGGCAACGCAAAACATCTTTAGCAAGCAAAAATGTATATTAAAAAGCCAATATAACGGGTTTTTTCGTAGTAATTATATTTTCATACAATAAAGTTGTGGATATATGTTTAAGTTTACGGGAAAAAAGTCCGAACGCTATCCAGGTTTAGAGTATTTTTATATGCATGATGTTTCAATGTTTATTTCTCGACCTTTATCACATTTATCGATGTAATTTACGCTTAACCAGTACGAATACATTTGTAAGTCTCTGGTTACAAATGCTGCAAATCATCTTTTCCAACATTTAACATTTCTTTTTTAACAGTACTTCTTTGAATCATCCCGTCTTAGTGTATATCATCTTATCTTAGTGTTCTTAAGTAATATGTGTCTAATTCTTACGTCTTTATCTGCATCAGATACGGAAATGGCTTCAACAAACTTCAGAAGAATACCAGATATTTCTTCTGATACACTTGAGTTGTGGTGGTCAGAACTAAACACAGGTGAATTGTCATTCATGTCATTAATTGTTATTACAACAGTGGTGTTGACATGATCCACTTCCATCTGTGGCAAACCTGAAGAATTTATTTCTTTGCTCTGTGGGTTTTTAGATATAAAATTTAAATCATTATTAATTCCGTAGAAAATTTGAAGTAACAAATCTAAATATGTTAAAGGCAAATATGTTTTCATACAAAAAATTATGTAATTCTAAATGCTAGGCAAATTGTTCTTGATGCTATATTGATTATATTACGATATATGTGTATCGATTAGCTATTATTTGTATTGCAATATACTGATAGAAGCGTAAGCATGAGCCTGTTATAAAACCTTGTTTTAGTCATCATTTCGATTGGAAATGCTTGTATCAATTTACTACAATTTTGACTTTGTTTAACTTTACGTTTTCTTTTCTTGATGTTGCAATTTGTTATATGGTATTTCCGTTTTGACTATTCCCTTTAACTATTACCTAGCGTTTATTATCTTGTTATTTTTTTTACCTTTTATTGAAGAAAGCATTTTTTTTTTATTAACGTCAATTATTTTACTCACCTAGACGTTGCCTCCTCATGTTGGATATTTTCATATTTTCCTACAGATTATTTTTTTTGAATCTAAGAATATTGTGAGTCAGATGAAAAGTTTGCCAAGAACATGAACATTTCTGCTTTTTTAAGAAATGACAGAGGCAAAACCCATCTGTGAATTGGACATCTGGGGATTAAATTTAGTAACACTACGGCTGAGAATCGTGCATTGTGTGATTCATGGTTGGGAAGCCTACATTTTTTTAAGTGTTTGTTTTATATTGTAATTAAAATGTTATAATAAACAGAAATAAACATGAGGCTTTTCATATAAACTTTGTTCTTATGAGATAAAAATCATACATAATGTACTGTAGTATTCAAAATTAAGGGAGATGACACTAAAATACAATATAAATTATTGGATTTTCAACGTGAATTTCTCTTGAGTGCAGAATAATTATTCGTTTCATTATATTGGCATACAAAAGACGTAATAAAAATAAAATAAAAATAACCTTGTTTGGGGGTATTTCACATTTTACAGAATGTGCGTGATTCTTTCAAAGACTGCTACTTTATTATAAAGTTAGAAGTAAAGTGTGCAACCAACAAAATCACTTCGTGTCAAATTATTAAAAATCGTTACTATATCATACCTGAATAGTAAGTCGGCAAATTCCATCGACGTCGCTAATTGGCGGTATGTCCCTGTCAAATAAAGTGCCCATTACATTTGTTGATATTATACCCGAAGCCTTGTCAATGTAAAATAGCCTGTCACATGGCCCAGAACCCCAATAACAACTAAAACAACTAATTAAGCAAATTTTATTCGTTTAGTTCTCAATAAATCCGATTACTTTCCAATCTATAATTGCATTACATTGATTCCATATGATATATATTTGTGGATTTCTTAACAACAGAGAATTCAGTTTCGAGAGAAAGAAAAGATACTTATCAAATAATGTAATGAATATTATGTCATATTTTAAATTGTGTATTTAAATATGTTGTGACAAAGTCAGGCAACAATCATACTTCTACATATCAGCACATGGTATTCAATGATGGGAGCAAATCGACAATTATCGACGCAATGACTCATTATATAACTTATAAAAAAGTTACCTATGATATGGTATTCTATATCATTTGGCACACCAAGGTCACGATCAAAGGATTTTATAGATACTAGGAGTATCTGAAATATAAAAAAGCACTGTATAAATTAAATTTTACCATTTTCACGTAGTAAACCCGGTAGTTTGCAACTAATGAACTATCCTAAAAGCTTCTTGAAACTGCTTGCGTGTAAGCCGCAAGCTTCAAAGTTAAACTGGAATTTCTAAGCTTTAGTTAACCAAACTTACTTCTTGGCTTCCTTAAGTTTCAACTGTATCTATTCTTTCGGTTATTATTACTTTCAAATCTTTCCCTCCGATTTAACGAACTAACTGAATCTATTTTGCAAGGAATTGAGGCTTTATATACCAAAAGCGCGTACCTCGACAAGAACACCCAGAAACTGAGAAAGCGTCTATAACAACCGCAAGTGTGAAGTGATGATTTCCAAAAATTTTTCCGACTTTAAACCAAAAAAAAAATGGATATCTTATTATACATTTGAGCATTTTAACAGTCTTAATTGATTTGTAATAAATAAACTGCATTTTTGTCACAGTATATTCAAAATTGTTGCACATGGTCAATCAGTGATCAAGAGTTTTCAATTGCATTTTTATCGTTAAAGTCGCTAAAAACCATTGATTTTTTTTTAAATTGTGGTTCACTTCATGTTTTAAAGAATAGAATCTCATTTCGTTAGTAAATTTACACGACTTATTCAAATGTCAGCTATTCATTTTCGATAGTAGTATTATGGGTTTACCATTGAATAATTATAAGACTTTGTCTAATACAGTTTCAATATATGCAGTTTTTATTAAGTTAGATGTCACTTTAGAAGGACTTTCAGATTAGTTTGAATTTAAATAGCTGCTATTATTACTAATAGAACGATACAATAATAGAAAAAAAAGTATAACGTAAAAAATACCGATTAAATCTTTTGTTTTATATTTAAGTGTCAGTATCTGTAAAAATCAACCAGTGAGTGAAACATGGCGTGAAAAAGCACACATGTTGATAGTTTATTTGACTGTTTTAAACATCATAATCAAAGAAAACAGACAATATTGTCCATATTTCATACTGGATCATTGAGTTACAATTTCATAAAAATGCACCGGAAATGCACATTTGAAGGGAAGATAACGCTGTCAAAAAACTTATTTTTCTAAGATTCTATTGAAAATTCTTGAACGAATCCAATGAAGCAGAGATCAAATTAAAAAAGTATCCTTGAGTGGTACATTTTGACGGATCGATCGCTGACAGATCGATAACCGATGACCGGTGACCGATCTGATCGCAGTTTTGTTAAGTAAAATGACGGATGATCTGTTAAAAATACAACAAATGTAAAATAAAAGTATTGTCTCAATTTATTGCATTTTGTAAAAAAGTGTAAAATTGACAAGGAAAACACCGGAAACCGTTAGATATATTGACTGCTGTGTGGTCACATGATGCGACCACCATTTTAATAGATCGGTTTGACAGATCAATGACCGATCGCAATTGTAGTTGCACGGATCGGTTCATCTTCTGTATTTACTTTACTTTACCATTTTAATAGATCGGTGGAGTTTTGACATGCATGTTTCTGATTTGATGTTGCTTACATTTAACTAGTATTTTATTCTTGTCCATTGTGTTTGAAAAAATATAGATAACATAGTATCATTCAATGTTTGTCTAATATCCCAAGTGCATAGTGAAAGGATATACAGATAATTTGTGAGATAGATTAGATATAATAAAAACGTACATAAATTTAGACTTTCTTTACTTTGTTCTAAATTTGTCAAAAATTGAATTTATAATAAATGGGCAGCAACATGTCAGATCATCTTTTGCCATTTCTGTTATAAAATGCGAAATGTTTGTTACTACATTGTATAACGAATATTTGTCTATTTCAAAGATTTAGTACTCATCCTTCTAAAACTAATATATCATCATTTATTCAACTTACTCTAGCGATGATATTGTACCGATGAAAACTGATATTTTTCAAAATCCAATTCTTTTCTTAGAGTCACCAATCCAGTATTAACGTCTATTTTAAAATAACCTCCTATCTTGAAAAGGACATACATAGTGAGTGATACTTTTTTTCAGTATATCTCAGCCCTACTTAATTTTTCGTGTTTGAATTTTGTTTTTATTTGTTTTCCTTTGTTTTTCTTTGTTTATTGATAATAAACTACAGAAAAATAAAACAAAAGATAAAATTAAAAATTGTAAACGTAGTATAGCTGTTTTCTAACGATGCAGTTTTGCATAGACTATATATATGTTATCATCTTTCTATTCAACAATATGGATAATCTCTTACCTGGCCTGCAGGCTGTAAAAATACAAGATCAAATATTAACAAAATTAAAAGAAAATAATTTTGATCAAGAATATAATTCATCAATTTCATAAAGAAAGGTTTGCAAAATTACTGGCGAAATGATAAAAAAAAAAAAATTAAATTAATGAAAGAAATATGAATGATCACTTGGTCCGTGAAAGTCCCATTCAAAGACATATACTCTACATAATGTTGATTTTAGTGGATTGAATATATGATAATCATTACTGCACAATAAATGCAGGTTTAAGTACACATCTCCTGATGCGTTGCCAGGAACTCAACTTGCATCCGTGCTATCTTTAAAATACATACGATTCTTAAAGTAACACAATTTTTCTTCTCCTGATTAAGTCCACATCGATAAAACAAACGCACTTTGTAGTATTCATAACGTTTAAATCCAAATGTCGTGCATCGAAAATTCAACACAATATAGCTTTATTTAACACCTATTTAACCCTTTTAATATAAAAACGTAATGTGTACAACTTGTACAGCTTTCTTCTAATGAAGACATGAAAGAACCTCCTGCACCATTATCTTGGTCAGTAGCAGATACACTTAAAACATTTGTTCCGGTAACTGTATTCTAGTTAAATATATTTGTTTGTTTGTTTGTTGGGGTTTAACGTCCGAGCAGCAATATTTCAGCTATATTCAGACGATGAACATGAAATTGATGATAAAATGATTATGAAATGATGAAATGGGAAAGGGATGGGACACAAGGACAATGTGGTCGACAAATTTTGATTGCCACTGGAAATAGGGAGAGGTGGGTAGGGTCGGGCAATTTAGCCTCCTGTGGCGGAGCCCTATGGTTCCTACTCCGGGAGAATACCACGGTAGGGTTCTTTAACGTGCGAGGAACGTGGCATCTTTCCCAACACGGTGCACCACTATGGTTTGCGGTCAGGTTTTCCGTATTATAGCCTTGACAGCCCCAGCATGTAACATGCCAGGCGTACCCCATTCCACCACATGGGGCACACATCCCAGTTGCTCTGTGAGCAGAGTGCCCTAGCCCCCGGTTAGGGCTCTGAGCACTATTTAGTCGCCTTTTACGACAAGTTTAGCGCTGCTGCAGGCCTATTCTTTTAACACCCGGACCTGCACGGGGCAGTTAAATATAAATACACACATTAAATGTAGAGCCAAACTTGCGAAGTGTCAGGTTTGATAGTTAGATAAGAAGTGAACTCTATATGCAGTAATATTACTTGGACATCCAATAAACAAATATTCTAATAATAGGATAATAATTGGAAGGATTGAATAACCAACATATGATCACGAGTGCCGAAGAAAGCCTAACTTTAACGAGTATGCAGAACTTGTTCCGCGCACGAGTTAAATCTTATTACGTTCTTGGCATGAGTGGTCATATTTTGGTTATTCACGATACCCAGTTGATTATCCTATTAATTATATAGATTTCCTCAACATAAATTTCAAACTTTGTGAACGGCGGATTGATTTCAAAGTTTTGACGTTTTGGCGGGAGAAAGTCCGATAGTGATATTACCAATTTATTTCAGTGTGAATTATCAAAATTTATTTCACTGGGAACATTCGATAAAACACTGCTATCTATATAACAATGATTCCTCATTTCCCCCATTACTTAACTACGTAAATTTTCAACACAAAAAAAACTTTGGCTGCTACTGAAAAAAAAAGAAATTATTTACATGTAGATGATATTATTAATGCTAAAAGTGAAAATAACAAGCTAAGAACAAGAACAAGGAGAAGTTACATTTTATGAAACGAATATAACCTAATCTAATTCTAACTAAAGCCCAGAACAATAAATGAACAATTGTAATATCTCAAATCCGTCCTCGTCATCAAAAATGCATCTTAAAATTTCTTCCATGGCTAAACCCCGATGTAGCAAAAACATTGTCTACTATACATGACAAATATGTTGTCGTACCAGTACACAAAGCCGAAACCAACATTGTGTTTGTCTGCAAAACATGCAATGTTTATTATCAGGGGTAGACGTAATACCTTCAATAGCTGTAATAAGACCTACACTGCTACTTCACTCTCCAAAGAAGAGATATTGTAAAACCATAAATCTGTGCTATCCTCTTTTGGTCTGTCTACCAAAGACGATCATTGTGATCTACCGTTTATGTACTGGATTCTTAATTCCACAAGAATCCATACAAACAACAATACTTAGCTGGATCAGCAAAACGTACAACCTACCTGTTTTCAAAACTTTAAACTTCTATTATCGCGACTCGAGTCCTACTACGACACTTGTTATTCCAGTAGTAGTATTAATTCTATATGGATCCTGAAAAATTCGAAAGATCTTCTGGAAACCCTCAATTTAAGATTATTATTATAATGCAATACCATTGAAACCTATGATTTTTCAACTCTTTATACATCTATTCCCCACACTCATACACGTAGATACAACTACGTAGTTCTTGGTAGACAATCCTCAAACTTTATGAAAAGCAATTTCAAATCATCTTCCAAATATATCGAAGAAGATGTTTTCAAAATGATTGAATTATTGACCGACAACATATTTGTCCAGTGCGGTGGACGCATTTTTCATTGGCATTTCAATAGGAATAACTTTTTTTTCTTAATTTGCTGACTTTTTCATTTACTTTTATAAGGCTGACTTTATAGCTGATCTGATCCGAAAGAAGAAAAATCGTTTAGTCAGATCCTTAATCTCTGTTTCCTCTATATAGATAGTGTATTATCGTTAAACAATTCTAGTTTCGCGGATTTTATACATCACAGCTACACAAAAGAACTTGAGACAAAGGATACCACAGACGCTTTTAAGTCAGCCACCTATCTTGACCAATATGTAGAGATGACGCCAAAGGGAAATTATTGATCAAACTATACGACAAACACGGTGATTTTTCATTCCGTATTGTAACTCTCCTTTCTTCAGTGGCAACATACCTTCAGGTCTTTCGTATAGAGTTTTCATAACACAACTTGTACGTTATGCCAGATCTTGCCGTAACTACGCAGTATTTTTGTATCGCGCTAGACTTCATACAATCAGGCTTCTTGAACAGGGTTATGTTGCTTCGAGAATATTGTCCTTGGATTATATTATGTTGATTTCCGATAGAATCTTGATTCTCTTCATTACTCTTTTTTATCCACGGAGATTCATCTTTTTTTTTTCACATACGAACGTTGGTACGCACATGTACTGCGGATAAATACATATTCTTAAAACTTGAACCTATGAAATGCCATTTGATATCGATAACCAATGGTGTATTATATGAACTAATTAACTACATGTCGTCGGCATGCATCATACCTCTTTTATCTCTGCTTGGTAGAATGGATGTTCAAACATCGGTGCATTGTCATTTATATCCAAAATAGAGATTATGACTCTATACACTGCTACCTGAAATATAATGCCTAAACGCATTCATAACTCTCATGATTATGACTATCGGATTACTGAATTAAGGAACGGACGTCATGTAAATAGTAATAAATACATTGTAGTAAACATTTTTTTCAAGAAGAACTAGGTACGAACGTCCCAAATTTACATTAGATTTACTCCCCTTCCGATCGTTTTATCAAAGAAGTCAGGTTGTGATGAAATTATCTTATTTTCAATAAGATACTTTTAAATAAGTCAGTATGAAATGATCTTTGTACATTATATTAACATTACTTAATATATTTATATGTATACGCCAGAAAAAGGCGTCTGTGAAACTGCTCCTTTAAAACCAAGAAAAAAAAGCAGCAGCAGAGATAGATTTTTTTTAAGTTTGCAAATAAGATTAATTTTCATAGTTCGTTTTGTTTTAGCGCCCGTTTTTTTCATATAGTTTGTGGTTGTTTATCCGTTAAAAAAAACAAAAACAAAAAAACAACAAAAAAAACAAAAAAAAAACAAAACCAAAAAAAAAAAAAAACAAACAAACACCAGAAGTCTATCTTTATAACGATGGTCTTAAAATAATTTTGTTGTGCAACCTAATCATCTGATGATAGTCATAAAACTATCATTTTCAATATCCTAAGACATGTCTCTGGATATCTTTGTTAAACATGCCCAAGATACACGAAGTTTCAAAAAGGGGGTTCCAGACTATCGTCAAAAGTTTGCTCAAAACTATCAAAAAGGAGGGTGTCAAACCCCTAAATCAATCCTTCCTACGATCCGAAACCGACGCAGGATTTCATTATTTTTTCAAATACAATGCGCTTGTTTTATCTTTTATATAGATAGAAATACACAAAGGAACAGCTGTAACTCTGTACCTGATTTCTTAAAATTCATACATGTATTAAATCGTGCAGAAGTTTGAACGTACATGTCTATGAGTCAAATGCAGCTGTAAATAGTTTTATTGATGTACTGATTACTCAACGTCCTTTGGCAGATAATTCAAGCATTATAGTATCTGGTTTGTACTGGACATACAATCTTACGAGACTTTTATTTTGCAATCCTTCACCATACGTGTTACGCCTGTTTTGGCCCTGCATGGAACCATATGTGAAGATACATGCGTTTTGGATTCCACCATGCATGAAACGCTACACATGTAAAATACATGTTTTGTTATCGCATGTAAAACGTATGTTTTGTCCCCATATATTCAACAAAAATTTTCAAATATGATCGTCTTCTTACCGATATATTTATAAGTTGCATACTAAAATCGTGTGGTTGGATTTTCAGAAACGAATAGAACAAATTTAACATAACTTATATTAATGTGAACTTGATTCATGTTTACAAGTGTATGTAAGAAACTTGACTGTGTAATTTTTTTTCAAAAGAGTTAATGTGAGATTTGCATCTCTAACTATGAAATTTGAAGAACTACTACATTGTGCACATGTACAAAGTATGTAAACTGCACATGTACTGTACATGTCTCTGACTAAATCAAATAATGTATTTTTGTTGAATCGTCATGAATGAAACAATAAATTTATATTTAGATAATATACCAAAAGTAAACCCAAAGGCAATGGTTGGGGTCAAAGGGTTTGCGTACACATTGCTCAAAAAATTTTATTCCTCAATAAGAATCAATGTATGATAGCTAATTTTTTTAGAGTACAATATCAGAAATCTGTTTGATGTTTTATCTTAAATTTTTGGCATGAACTTGTTACACAGGATGGGATGAACAATCAGAGAACTACTCCTTGACCAGTAAACATTTTACAGCCATTTTGGCATTTAAGTTGTTACCCAATTTATTCAATGTAAATATTTTTGAAAATAAAATATTCCATACCTTCTAGCCCTCTTCATTGATTGTTTGTAGCAGGAAACATGACTATGTGTATAGTGTTTCCCCAGAAAGTTAATTAAGTATTTTTAGGGCACGCAGTCGTCACAGGTTATATTAGGGGCACCTCACCTTGACATGAGGGCAATTTATTTACCATGTTTACTGAAACCGGCAATAAATCCTTAACCCAACATTTGGAGCATGGCATTGTACATGTAAGAGCATAAAAAGGGTGTTTACTCTACAGTAGTACATTTTGGCATGCGAATTAAATAAAATAATTCAATTAATTTTATAACATTATTCTAGATGAACGCATGGTTCAGCAACGCCATGTTTAATTGGTCCTCTATTGCATAAGGCATATTTTTTTTTATTGATTTGAGGGAGGGGGCCTTTCTGGATTATCTTGTATTATCCTACATGGTCCGTCCCATTTTCAGTCTGTCCCCTGGTTGATCCCTCCCATGACTTATTCATCTATATATTGATAACCCGTATAAAAAAACAACATTTAGTTAAGAACCTGTTTAATTTTTGCATACACACAAGTATTTTAGACCCTAATTTGAGGTAGCCATTGCCTAAATCAGCGAGCACCGTCAGCTTTACTATACATGTACCGTGTGTGTTAGACTCATGAACGATAATAAAGGACATTACAAAACGGGAGGGGGTCGAAATCAATATTTTTTTCAATTTGAAAATCTGCCTTGTTAATTGATGGGGGGGGGTTAATAAATGAATAACTTAAGAAATTTTCCCTCAAAATTCCAACCCTATACCCCCTTTTCCCTCGCTGTCATAATGGTCGATACCTTTATAGCACTTCGCAATGCTTTATATATTTTATCCCTTAAGGGCATCTATGGCAATATCCTTTTCAGTTTTGGTCCGTCAGATCAAACTGTACAGATACCGGAAAAATTACAGTTCTCAACGGATGGTGGGAATATTTTACACATATCCACAAAATTCAGACGATTGCTGCAAAGTCCAAACAAGAAAATGATTGGCTTTTCTGTCTTACAAAAGCTATGCTCCGATTTGGATAATATAATCGAAGTTATATTTTTTTTACAAGGCGGGTTAGATTCTTGACAACAGCGACAGTTGAACAGCGAAGATACACATACCTACATCCACCTCCCGAACTCTTTAAAAAAACATCAAATTCACTTCTTTTTAAAAGTTAAAAAATAGAGAAAGACTTGAAAATTATCGGAAGAGATGAATTTACTTTTATTGAAACTTAATCTTAACCCATGTACTTTTACTTTTTTTATTTGTTTGGTTTAAGGAAGCGATGAATTTTCTCCGTAAGGACACTTCCGGGACATGATTTTGTTTTCGTTAGTATATTCGGGAAGCTTAAGCAAAATTTAGATTGTACATGTAATAACCGTAGAGATCGCATCGTTTCGTGGTGCTCGCTATCAATTATCAAACTTGCCGAGTATTTAACACAATTCATCACAGGTTTGAGGCATTTCACATTACATACAAAGAAATTTTATATATGTCAATGTGCATATGGATCACATTTTACATGGACATGTAGTAATATACATGTACAACTCCTGTAATGGATTCAGTGGAGAAGTTTATAAAGTAAAAAAATCATTATGCTACTTTCAAGAAAACCGATGAGAATCCATCTCGGGTGTGATAAACACCTACATGAATTTAGATATTTATAGCAGAAATAAAGACATAACACACTAATGTTTTTAAAAAAGGACAAATTTGCAATTTGAAATCAAGAATCTTTAATTTGAATTTTCCTAGTGACAATTTTACAATTAATTGCTGAATGAATGTACCGGTTTACATGTTAACTCGTTTACTAGTCAGTATATTATACTTTAGTACATGTATATTTAGCACCATGGAAAACTACAATACAATATCATTGTGCTATGCACAATAAACCAGTAAGAATATTTAAACCATTTATAAATCAATGTACAATATATACAAATGTTTTGGATATGATACTTTGATTTGTTAGGAAAAAGATGAAGTAAACATGACTAGATCAGCAGTTATGTAGTCATAAGTGGCATTAACACAGACTAATACTACTGTGTAAGACCCCAGAACATTAGGAGAACTTTAGATGGTCTATATATTGTACAAAGTGTACATGCAGAGAATGTTTTCAAGGTAAGTACTTACATAAGTTATCATGTACAGTATAATAAAATTCATTGATACATGTTAATGCTTTGCCTTACTCAACATGTTTCCTGATGGTACATTTGTATGTTAATTATCTTCAGTGTAATAAACTGGTTTTTTGTATAGATAGCAGTGATATACCGAATGTTTCCAGTGTAAAAGAATCATTAATTCACAATGTAAAGTAAATTCACCCGCGGACTTTATCCCGCAAAAATATCACAACATAAATATCAATCTGCCATTCACAAAGTTTAAAGTTTATGTTGAAAATAACAAGGAATAATGGTGGAAATCTACATAATAAATATAATTTCAAGTGGTTATCATTAAAAACCACAATGTAATCACTCGTCACTGACTCGTGCGAAGAACGCGAAGAACGCATTAAAATTTAACTCGACCTATATACTATGTGTAGTATCATTGATACTACTATCCCATAATTTATCAATTGCACGGTTTAATTCAACAGATTTTCTAAATATGACGGAAGGCACATGGATTTGGGTGATGCATTCGGACACAGACGTCGGAAACGATCCATCTGAAATCGAGAGAGCGCATCAGCTATATTGTTATCTTTACCATAAACAGATTCAGCATGCACAACAAAATTAAATTTTGCAGAACACCACATAAGGCGTCTCATTAATTTCATAATTTCTAAAGTTCTCGACCTAGATATTTGGATAATAAACACTGTGGCTTTATTATCGCAGTGAAACAGAATTCTTTTTCCTGTCCATTCCTGACTCCATACCATAGCGGCAATAACAGTTGGATATAATTCCATGTAAACCATTGATAATTCTTTTGTTTCAAGAATAATTTTTTTTGGCCAAGCTCCTTTGAACCACCGATTTTGAAAGTATGCCTCGAAACCACATTTTGAGCTGGATAAAATCAGTATATAAATCATAATCCGCAGATGAAATTATATCATAATCAATGAAGAAAGAAACACCATTCTATCGACCGAGAAACTTAAACCACATATCTAAATCTTGCGGGGATTGATACATGATGATGTAGTTCTTTAACGGAATGTGCCATATTCAATAGAAAAGAAATAAACGATCGTCCTGTTGGAACTACTCTCATTGCAAAGTTCAAATGGCCTAAAAGACATAATAATTCTCGTATGGTACATGTCCGTCGTTTCAAAAAAGAGAACAAAAAGTATTTAATTCGACATACTTTATCTTCAGGTAGCTTAGCAAGCATATTGTCAGTGTCTAATATGATACCTAAATATTCAATTTGTGTGACCGGTCCGACTGTTTTGTGGGAAGCAAGTGGAACGCTCACAGAATCAAACACATAAAGTAAACGTTGCATTGTTCTGTTTGCGTTAGAAAGACTATTGTCAATCGTTATAAAGTCGTCCAATTGGTGAAGTACATTTGCAATACAATAATTATTTTGCAAAATCCAACAAATTAATGACGAAAAATGATCGAACATTTTTGGACTTTAACGTGAACCAAAAGCAAGTCTCGTATAGAAAATATAATAACCATTCCATTTAAAACCATACAGATGCCATAGACTAGGATGAACCGGTACAAGTTTAAACGCATCTGATATGTCTGTTTTGCAACATTTAGCACCCTTACCGCACTGTTTAATAATCTCTATGCCATCATCGATTCGAATGTAAGAAAGAGAAAAGTCCTCCTTGTTTATGAAATCATTTAGACTTCTATGTAAGGACTTATTATGGGGAGCTGCTAAGTCGAGAATAAGTCGCTTTTTCGTCGAATAATTTCCTTCTACGATTCCAAAAGGGCTAAATCTATGCATTCTAAACGGCGATTCTTTAAATGGACCAACGATAAAGTTATTTTGCAGTTCCGATTCTATTAGCCGAGATACGTTATCTGGGTATTTCTTAGTTGATAATAAATTTTACATTTAAAGTGTAATCAAGGGAACCAAGGTTACAGCGGTAATCAAAAGAATGTAATCCAGGGACAAAGACCCGACATGGAAAACAGACATACACAACAAAGAACATACAGTAACTAAGATCATACATACAAAGTTAAAAAAGCAAATGAGCAACTCGGACTCCAAAAGTACATGCCGAGAAGTTTGACAAGCCTGTGGGTAAAAAAACGTGGGTAAAACCATGAATTACAAACTGAACTAGATTAGTATTGGGATGGTTTCGTAATTCAAAACCTAGTCTTGAGACGTCAACTGGAGTACTTGCTTTAAAAGCTTCATCACTAGCAAGAGTCATTTAGATGCAGGTGGCTTGCTTGATTTTGACAGGGGTATATAAGGCTGTATCTGTTGATTAGCAGACTTATTGTTAAATTGATTAGTTTCAACATGAGCATAATGATAAAGATTACCTCTTGCACAATAGCCGGCTAAAAAATGGTTACAGACCTCTTTACCGGTGAAAAACAATTTTGGACGACCGTATCTACCGGTGTCATTCTGCTTAGAGGCGATTGACGGTGCCTTAATATTTTCAGTAAATCTAAACGGATGTAAAAGTACTTAACTAAAAGACATATCTTGACACATTTCTGATATGTGCAAAGAGCTACCACAGTGAGAACATGTGTTTATAGATTTTCCTATACAAATGGTATTATAAAGTTATTTGTCGCGAACCGACCAATCTACTGTCAAACCACTTGTGCTTTTGATTGATGCTGCTTTCATCGCAAATGCTTTATGGTATTCATAGAACGTTTTCCCTGGAATTTTACTGCAATGTCAATGACATCTTGCATGTAGTTTTCCAGCTCTACAGGCCGATTTTCGCTTTCACATACAACATTTTTGTAAATATTGAAGCTTTCAATAAATTCCTGGAGTGAAAGATCTCTTTGTAAGCGGCCGTCTTTTGTCTTAAGTGTTGTGACTGTTCCATCTGCTTTTATCTGTCTAATGACATTGGTTTCATTAGTTGTCACAAGCAGAGAAGCTAAATTATTGTACTTGCCTTCCTTGATCTGATTTCTTTGAGTTGTTGACACTAGATGAAAGTGCGAGAATATTCCAGCTGTAACCTTGATCTGCGATGAAACAGCATATGGATCGATCTTTGAATTGACTGAATTATTGTCTCGACCAATTGCCGTGGGGATGTTAATCCTCTCTTCATCAAGAAGTTCCCCGTGTCTTTTCACTGTTTCACTGAGTTTTTTACGGTAGTGAATAACTCCTTTATGTCACTGTTTGCGTTACAAGGAGAAGATACATCTTAATTTGCAGTTTCAACTGTTACCGCACTATAACTTGAGGTTCTACTATTTCCCTGAATCGGGGCCTCCATTTGCGTAAGTGTAAAGTTACTTGGCACATTAATTCCCATATTGGAAAGTTTGTTTTGTAAATCCAACTTATTGGTTTTTGTTGGAAGCAATAATAAACTGTCTGTATTGTCGCCTTTTCATTTTCTACGCGACATTATATATGTATATATGCATAATCCAAAGAAAATAATATTTCTTTTTAAAGACGTATAGAAATTTGTTACGAAAAAATTACAAGCTTTAACTTCAAACTTCCAACTTCAACTGAATCATATGCACCTGCAACATTAAGGTCTCACTTTAACTCGTAAATCCCACCAATTACAACTAGCATTGACATTGATAAATCTGGACGCTGACAGATCTGCATTCCCATGAAATTGACTCATAAACTATAATTAATTTCTTAATTCACATCCTCGAACAATATCTATACACTCCTTAAATCTAGGCATTCTCCTGTACTCGTGATCATTCTTTGGTTATTCACTCTTTTCAATTAATAATTATCCTTAATGTAATTTGGATAAAGTACCAGGTCAGTCTCAGGTGCGTCCCAAACGGTTGCATAATAACTGTTCTGTCACATTTTTTCGCATTTTGCACCATATCTCAAAAGCTATTTTTGATTTTTGCATAAAACTTTACACACTTGTAAGTTATATTAATCTGAAAATTTGTATACCTTTTTGTATTCTATGTTTGAGTTATTGAAATTTTTATTGAGTTTTTTTGTAAAAAGTGGGGAGGGGTTCATATTTCGTGCCAAAATGAGGTGAATTCCGGAGGTACAATAATCATTAAAATATATATATGGGTGGTTTAGTCACCTAAAACTGTCTTGCATCCCTCCCATATTTTATTGATTGATAGCCCTTAGAAAGAAACAATATAGGGAATTTAATTTTATTATTTAGATGCATTTAGAAACATTATACGTTGAACGCTGCAGCATTTTGTGTTTCTTTTTTTTATCAACTTTCTGTTTTATTTAACTTTGAAATTATCAGGAGTCTGTTGTTGAACTTGCTATTAATCTTAATTAGTAATTAAAATATATTAATCAATTGATTAAAATTAATCACGTAATTAACTTGTTGTTCAACTTTTCATTAAATTTAATGAATCATTAAAAATGCTGATCGTGTCATTAAATTTAATTCACCCACTGGACTTTTATCACATATTTAAAACACCATTTAAACAGTTTGCGATAATGAATCAGTCAAAATCATGTTTTAGTAGGACCCGGTAAAGAGTTATCTCCCATTGACCATGAAACAATGTAAACAAAGTTTGAAAAGTTGAAAGTTTTACTATTAGTAAGTTAAAGTGAATGTAATCTCAATAACATGTACTTAGGTACCATAATATGAAATACTCTTGTCTTGAATGCAAGACTATGAAAAAAGTGTAAGTTTTTACAAAACCAATCAGAAATGAGTTTTGGTACATTATTTTACTTTATAACTTCTTTTTGTCACATAGAAATGTAATATTTAAGAAGGATATGCTACATTATCAATATTTGGTTATATTAAAGTAACAGGAAGTGCCAGAAGTTGATATTAAAAGTACATTATGGGATGCACTTGTATTTTGATCATGCAAGCAAAATTTGATACAATGATTAAAAAATGCAATGATTAATTTAAGATGAACAACAAAATTTAATCATTTGATTTACTAATCACTCAATTAAGTTTTAATGACTCATTAAAATTAATTACTCGATAATCTTAATGACAAGTTGAACAACAGACCCCAAGTTATTTTAATATTTACTTTGCTCCCTAAATCAGAATTATTGCTTCAATTTGGTATCATATAAAACATATCGTCAGCAATGTTTGTGTGTATTTTATATAAAAGAGCAGGTTAAGGAATGAGTCAGGATATACTTAGCATGACATCCTGTACAACCCTGTGTTATTCCAACAACACTGTTTATGCTTTTTTCACAAGCTTACGATAACAGGCGTATCATGTGCTTGTGGTGCAGCTCCTTTTAAAAATTTGTAATGCATGCCCCTATGTGGACCCACCTAATCTTCATTCTGATAAAAAAGACAAAAATGCCTGGTTACATAAATGTAATTTGATGATCTGTGTATTGCATACATAATGACCCAAGGTTTGAAATTAGCAGGAGCCCTAAAATTTGATGTGGGGTACTTTGATTTTAAAGAGCTATAAAAATTAACTGCAAAAATTTGAGTTATCGGCTACCAATACATGCAAAAATGTACATAGTTATGGAGGATTGAAATTGACATCGGTTAAGTTGCCAGAGTTGAGAAATTAGTAGTACCTCTTATATACCACTCTCCATAGAAGATAATTCTATTGACAGTCACAAGTTTGAGTTACTGGAGCCCCTGGGATTAAAACATGTACTGTATATGGATTTTTATTCCATCTTTCTAATGAGGAATGTATAACAGTAACTTTGTTTTATACCACTTACCACCATGTACTTGTATAGATTTGCGGATTATTTTGCTTTCTGGTCAAAAATGGGAGCCACCGTTTTCTTAAACAGATCTGAATTCAAGATATGTTAAGTTTATTTATTGATACGCTGCAGTGGTAATTTCTATTTAAGGACATTATAACCTGGATGATAAAAAATAAATGAGTGGGATTTCGGGAAAATCTAAGATATTATAACAAGTCATTCACTTGCTATCTTGCACCTGACTTATATTTCAATATAGCTATTCTTTATTAATGTAGTTGTGAGATTAAGTATATGATTCTTATTTGATATTATTTGATGCAGTACTTGAGTACTTTGATTTAAAATAAATTTGAAAAAAAAACTTTTATTTAGTATTGATATAGAGCCTTTGGTTGAATACATGTATGTCACCAAGTGACTCAGTGCAATAGTTAACACAAATTTTAAAAAAATCATCATCCGATCCTATAAACATGTTAAGTAGAAATTACATGTACCCATTAACTAAAGTTCAGTAACACATCAAGTGCAATGTACATGTTTTTTAACTTAAAGTCACTTATTTAAACATTATTTTCTCTTGAAGGAAATTCCAGCACTTCCAAGGCTATTTGAAGATAAGAAAGATAACGAAAATATTCAAAGGTATTGTGAATAAGGACTCATTTTAATACCCATGCATAGAAAGTTTTGGGTGTATAGGAACTCCTCTATAGATCAGTCTGTTTGCTTTTCCTTCCACTAGTCTGTCAACATTTCTTGTAAGCGTGACTTCTCCAAAAACCTTTTATGAGATTTATAGGAAGTTTAGGCATCATATTTCAATATGCATAAAGGAATATAAACATTGTTAGAAGAATCGAAAGAGAGATAATCCGACTTAAGGGTTTTACAGTTAAAACATGTAGTGTTAAACCTAAACTGCTCATTAGATTTTGATGATTTTTTTTATATGCAGATGTTTGAGAGTCCATTTGAACCATAGGTATTCTGTTTGTGAGTTTTATCAAAATACTTTTATCATTTGCCACATTGTTTCATGGTCACATTGCGTCAAATTCAAGGCCTGAAATCATTTTCTTAGGAATTCTTCTGTTTACTAAAGTAATAGTCTTGCACACACAATTAAAACTGTGCAAACTCATAAAAAGCCAAAATTACAATGCTTTCTCTTGGCAGAATATATGCCAATTGCTGATCGTTTACTTGGCTATTGGTAGAAGTGTATCTTTACATGTATATACACAGTATGCAAGAAAAAAATGTCATCCAAACCTCAGGTAAGGAACGAAACACACGGAAAGCCAATATTTTTTTTGTCATTTTTTGTAAAAATATGGTTTTCATACCCTATGTAAAAAACTGAAAATACATGCGTAATACATACATATTTTGTACATGCGTTGTTCATACCATGCGTGTTACATATGTAATACATGAGTAATACGCGTGTATTTTCACATGCTTTTACATGAAGGTCCTAAACATGCGTTTTACGCATGTAAAATACTTATGTAAAACGTACGTTTTACATGTGTAAAACGCATGGTGCACTTTTCCTGTGTACGACATGTCAACAGACAACAAGACTACATTTCACGACTCTATAACATACTTTTATTAATTCAGGACCAACTCAACATCAGAATTTTCTTCATACAGTGCGCCTATGACTACTACTTCTAGTCTGACTCAGCTTTGGAAGGCTTGGAAATTTTATTCTTGAGTTTTAATGAGCACCACAATGACAACATAACAATAACGGGAAGAATTGTTATTAAAAAAGGCAAAATGCATATGAAAAACAAATAAGCATGACAAAAGTACAGGTACTTTATCGCCACTGTTTGACGTTTTGATTTGTATACATGTGTATGAGATCCTATGGATCTATGGACAAAAATCGCCAACACACACATTTATGAACCACGATCTACAACATTTTGAATTACATAGTTTCAAAAATCAGTAAACAAAGTGCTGTAGCACATTCGTATTAATTTTTTATTCTATAAATACATACAACGTATTGAAAAGTTTATTACGATATGCAAATATCAAAGTTGGGCTTGATTTGTTTTACTCCTTCTCGGTTAATTACATTTGAATTAATTTTTTTCTCGTATTTTAAGGGCCTTTTGCATTACTATTACTATATTCGAATGAAAATATGACATTTGTTAGACATTTTTAACAAAAATATAGTTGTGAATATTCACAATATCAAAGTAAAGAGAGAAAGAGAGACAACAGCAATTTGTAAATGGTCTTATTTCGTGTCGACTGAAGTTAAGTTCGTCTCCTAAGTGCGTTATTACAGTTATCCGATAGTCTCGAAAAGTTTTATCAAAGATTTGTCGTTTATCTTAAAAATATATCCTACAGTTATATAACCGAGAGTAGGATTCCCTTCTAGCAAGAAGTAGTCCTCGAGTCGAGAAATATCACAAGCTATAAAACTGTGCAAATAGAGAATGGTTTTGACGTTCCTATGACCAGAGTAGACTTTACAACACAGACAATAGCAAATTCATAATATTTCTCTGAATCATGTTTGTTGCAAATGTTATTTTTTGCGATTTGTTGGTTTGTAGGGGTACATGTAACTAATTTGCATATAAATCACCGGGCATGTCATGTTTCCGTGGCCATTTTAAGGCTGTTACAACAGGCTACATAATAAAATATATAAACAGTTATTTGATGTGCTTCTTAAAATGAAGGAGTTTGAAGAATCAAAAACGATTTCCTTTATTTTAACAACATCGATACGTGTCCAAAGATATGTATAATGATTCAGTTTATGTTTTGGGGACAAATTGATTTTTACATTAACTGCATGGATTTGTAGTGTTGTCTGAAAATCATATTAGAGTAGATGAGTGGAAGATATATTGGGTTGTCTCTGTCAGCGTACTAATAATGGCAATTTATAGATCGTTGCTGATAAGTAAGTTATATATGTGTATCATGAATATGGATGTACCTGATCGATTGAAATCTGATCGTCAAATGCCTTGAAGAAAAGCTCCCATGTTGACATCTAAAAGAGTAAAATACAATAAAACTATTCATAAAAAAGAAAAAAAAATGTCGACATTCTCTCCACTTTTAAAATAAAACATATTGAATGGATACTTCTTGCCCTTTCAAAAGAATACTGTTTTGCTTTTTATTTCATATTATCATTTTTGTTGGAGGTTAATCAATTATTCTATACTGTCCATAATTTAAGGATGTTAAAAGGCATTGGTTCATGTTGATTCCATGTTCAATAGAAAAAAAAAACGCTTTACCTTCTCCCTGTCTAGTTGTTCTTTAAGATACATATACCCGGTGGCATCGTTACCAGTGTTATTGTACGTGAAGGAAATTATATCCGGAGTTGTGTAACCAATTGGCACAATATGTACAGGAACACCGTTTCTTGCTATGGCAGTGATAGTTCCTTAAGGAGTGAAAAGGAATAGTTTTATTTATAAAAAGAAAGTATGTTATGTAAGGTTTCATTCTAATTTAGAGGGCAAAATGTATAAGGAAGGCAGTTAGATAACAAAAAGGAAAGGAAGCATTTTTAGCTTCCAATTAAGGACTTTAATTGTAAAATTTTAAAAGACATTTCCTATCCTATGGTAAGTAGAAAATCCTTGTATAGATTAAGACAAAAGAAATATGTTATTATTTTATTGGATAGTATGTAATATCCAGTTTTTCTATATCATATTGTATGTATCCCTACCAACTGGAGTAATATTCGTATGTGTCAGTTAAAATATGAATATTACTAATATCATTGTTTTTTCTTGTTGTTTTTGTTACTTTGTATGTATGATTTTAGTCACTTTATGTTCTTTGTTGTGTGTGTCTGTTTTCCATATCTGGTCTTTGTCCCTGGGTACATTCTTTTGATTACCGCTGTAACCGTGGTTCCCTTGGTTGATTACTCTTTTATATTTAATTTAACCTTTTCATATATCTAACCGATTGTATGATCTTTGTGTATTTTTTTTAGAGTAGCTCAAATGAAGCAAGGGAGAAGAACTTACGGTTCAAAATGATACACAATAATGAACAGGTTTTGATAACGTTAGACATCATCTGTGATCTAAAAAAGGAATAAGGGCAAATTTATTATGAAAAAAGTATTGTGATTGTGAACACATTGGTTTAATTCTTTGAATATGATAAATTTTATTAATTTCAGTCACTCTGTTAACACAAAATCAAAAATTCAAATCATCTAATTGATAAGTGTACGTTATGTCTTGGTTATTTTATTTTTTAGGCTAAATTTTAAGTAGAATTGTTAAAAAAATCAGAGAATGGACATATTTAAGTCAGCCTCTAACAATCGCGTCAGAATTCCTCTTTACTTGTTCCCCTGTTTTTTAATACAATATTTCATTACCAAATTGATATACATGTTGATGTAAATACCTGTTTATACTAAAGGGTTTGCCTGGATCAACGTTGTAAATCTCGCTCGGGACTACTTCAAAAAGTTTAAAAGAGAACAAAAATCGTACCGAATATCTTTATTGCGAGACTATATTTACAAAATACTTGAATTTACAAATGTTGGGAATGATCTAATACTGCAGATTATTTATGGAAAGAATGTCATCTATATAAGTAATACAGTACGTGTATGCGGTAACTTGCCAATTTTATAACATGTTGAGAGGTTTAAAAAGAATGTGAGGAATTGTGATTTTTGTTTAGGGAGAGTGAAGAAATCACTTAAAACAATCATTTCATTTAATTCAATATCATGAGAACAATAGTATAAATATTGATGAATCTAATACTATAAAGTTTCGGTCAATAATGTCATAATGTACCAATAATTTATCGAGTCACCATCCTATGTGGAATAAAGAATATTCTGCGGGTATGTGGAACAGAGGAACTGTGTAATAGGTAGTTTATACAATTCAAGCAATGGACCGTCCTCTCCCGAGTGTATATTTCAGAAATGAATTTATTTAATTACTATAATGCACAACATCTTTTATATTAATCAATTTATTATAATAGTTATATCAATAAAATCTCGAACACGTGTTTACCTTTACTCAAATTGATACAGGCTATTGTAGCAGTTGTATCACCTTTGATAGGATGAAGTAATTGAAGTGAAGATATACTGATTTTGAGTAGTATTTATCAATTGAAACAAATCAATTGATGTGTATTGTTTTAAAATATAACAGTTTTTTTTTACAATGAACAATTGAATTTGACATTTTGTTAAAAGCCAACCAAATTATTAGTAGTATTTTTTTTAACAATGCACTTTTGATTGCATATGCATGTACAAATATCACAACACTAGTTTTTAGTATTATCATCGACATGATAGCTAAGAGAGTAAGTATTTACTTTTCATGTAAAGATTATAAAATGGCATATTTCTTGGGCTTCACCATATCTATTCTTTTTTCTACTATAATGCTATACAAGTAATGATTTTTCTTTCCTTAATTTTGTTACACATACCGAAAGTATGAAGGTAATCTATTCATTCTATGATTAATTCAGGGAGGGAGATACGTTATGAGGAGAGAAGGTAATATGATTCTATACGGTAGGATGTGGACCATAATTGGAAAAAATGCGAAAAGTTGTGTAATACACTTATTATATTTACTATTCGTCCTCTCGGACGCCCTGAACCCATTTGAACAATTAACTATTCGCAGAAAAATACAACCAAATTGCAAAATAAATTATATAAGCTTCAACTTACATTTTAAAGTACGGAATAGTTTGAAATATTCATTTTTCTTGTTAATTATGTATATCTTAAGCAGCAATGATCGCATACTTAGTTGATAAGATCAACTGGATGTTGTTTCTCTTAACTGGTATTGGCTTGTTGCTTGTAATCAAATATCCTAATTTCTAATACTAATTATTATATTCTATATGTTTTGATAAAAAAAATAACTAACCAGGATATTTGTACTGAAAGTTTTCCTCTGCTTACTATTCAATCCAATAAAAGTATCCCGTTCTAGAAATGTTGTGGTTTTTAAATATTACACGTTTATCGCTGACCAATCATTAGATTTCATCGATCCCTCACAAATTATTAATGATATTGATAAAAAGGCATTGAAGACACTGTTACGTAGGCTAAGACGGCACATGAAAGCTAAATGTAATTTTAGATGATAAAGGTATTGCGGCTATCGGCAACGTGTTTAATTGTTTTGGCCGAGGGATGCAAACTTCAATATTTGAATAAGTGTAGCAGAAATATGCGCAAAACTAAAATAATTCTAAAAACATATTTGTTTTTATCTAATGAATTGTGCAATCAAACTTAAAGATTCTTTAATATTTGTATAAAAGAAAAAAAATAAAAACACATAATTATGTGTGCAAAGTGCCCGATTATCAATGACGACTTCCAATTAGAATATCAGCAATCAGTTGTCATAGAGAAGAGGGTTGTGAATTCAAAAGTTTTAATAAATAATACGAACTGTATATATACACATGTATGCTTTACAAAAGTCAATCATTATGGCTTAAGATAAAATAATTGTGAAAATATTTTTGTTTTAAAATAGTTTACAGTTTACAGTTTAAAGTAAAAGAAAAATAACATAGAAAAGTTGAGGCTTTATATTATTGTGCTATGAAAAACGTGGAACCGTTTTTTTATACCTTTTACACGAAGCATAATATGCACAGGAAATTATCTCAAATGATATCAATGCACCTGCTTTGATATGACGAATAGCACGACAAAATATAGAATCAATGTCTACATGAGTTGAATTCAACTTCTTTTCATTTCCTTTTTTTCCGGAAACCTTGTCTGTGTTTTTGCTGTCATTGTATCAAAAGAGTCGTATGTTGCAACTACATGTAGATCTGATTTGGTTTGAAAGTATCATTAGAAGATTGAAACTTTAACAATTGTACCTAGCGTTTCCCAAATACAGATCCAAGAATAAAAAGGAAAAAGGGAAACGGAAGACGCCTTACCAATGTGAGTTTACTCACGGATTTCAGTGGCTTTTATTCTAATCTTACAACGGTGTGTAACGCATTACAATTGATCCTAGATCGAAATTGTTGTTAAAATTTGAAAGGATATTTTAACACATTTAATTGAGTTCTGTTTTAACAAACATTTCGAACATCTCCATATAATACTTAGTGCAAGTAATTCGAAATATCTCGAATAACGTAGAGCCACAAATCGTATTTGAATACAAAACCCCATCCTCGCCTTTGAATGAAATCATATATCACTCGTAAAGTAAGAAAAAAAGAAAAGAAGAATAAAAACGCCCATGCAAATTTTAAACCTATTTATTTATTATGCTACTTGTAGATGACTATCGCAACATCCCTTTTTGACATCATAATGTTTCAAAGCCGTCTTGGTAAATGTTTTAGATAAAACAACAAAAGCATTTAATTCTGGATGACATTGTAGTGACTGTTAAATTGATGCAACATCTAAATATTTTTCTTTGTTGCTATAAGACCAGTACAGCACATACTAAACAGTCGTGAATATTTTAATTCGATTTGAGATGCAATCACAAATATTAAAATGTGCACAAGTAGAATGATCGCCAAAACCGCGAAAATTATCCGGTTTAGAGTAATACACTATACATGCAAATGTTATTTAATCACCACAGATATATTTATGTCGCAATGTAGGAAGGAGGTTTAGCGCTCTGTAAAACCTAGATTTAACCTACCATTTCGTTTGAAATGCCTGTACAAGTCCGGACAATTGGGGTACCATTTGCTTTGGTGGTGTATTATCTATTTTTTCAGATTTGTCTTTATTTGAATATGAATCGAATTAGTGTTCGGTTATTTTTTTGTTCCCTTATCTGAAAATCTTATTATTATTTTATGGTTTATCGCCATACCCTGTTTTTTTTTGCAGTCAGAAAAAAGAAAACAGAAATGATAACAGATACATATCTTTTTTTTCTGACACGGCCCCTAGGGAAAACACCTTCAGAGTCAAAAATATTACAGAATAACAAAACACGTTTTGACATTTAGTCGGAAATAAAAATCATCTTCTTAACGAATTGAAAATCATGCTAAATATATACCAGGCAATATCAATAAAGCATAATACATATTCAGATTAGTAACTTATTCACGTTATCTTAAGTTGGATGGTATCAATAAAATTATAGATGCTAATTTAATTATCATCAATGTTCATGTATTATGAAACAGTTTAAAGAGATATGCACCGAGGCATGCACCAAGCTAACATAATTGCCACACTGATTGAAATGATTAATGACCAAATGTTTCTTTCTGTTAGTTAAGGGATTTGAAAACAAAATATTTTTCTGAAATGGTCCTTTAACAGACTGGCAAGTATATTATTTGTGACATATATTAAATTCAGAACGATGAACGCAGGCAATGTATTTCATCTTTTCATGTACATTTTGAAAGCAGAAGACTATCAATGGTTCAATGATAGTTAAATTCTAATGATAAAACAAATGCTACACAAATAATGGTTATTTTGTTACAAAATAATCGAAACGTTGTTAATACAAAAATCAATAGTAGAAGTGTTTTTTTAATAAAACTGAGAATATTTTTGTTGTTCTATATCGAGTTAATTTTGTTAATTCGACAGATAATTCAACAACGAGAAAGGTGAGATATTCACTCTTGATTTACATAGACTTGACATGTTGTGACAAAGGTTTTGAAAAAAAAATAGAGGTGACGTAATGATATCAAGCACTATTCTTTTTCTATAACAGAACATGAAACATTAAACATTAGACGGAAACTGTCATTGAATAATTTATATTTGGAAGATTTATTTATAGGGGCACAAATGCAAATTTGCGAAGTCTTCCTTAATCTGAAGCAAACACAAACAAAAGGAAAGTATACGCATTGAAATGTGTTAGATCGACTGTAAATATGTATCCATAATGTATTACATGTATGTATAACAGTCGTGTTTATGTTCATCGTTTGAAAAGTTACGTCAAAAATAAAACAGAATAGTTACATCGGCATTTGCAGAGGTTTATTCTGGTACTAACTGCATTATTTTACGAGTCAGGTCCTCTGAACTGCCATGCATTGAAATTTGCTAGAAATGCTGAAATGAGGAGGTTTCTTGATCAACGTCATCCTCTGTTATTTTTATTTGTTTTTGGGGATTTGCAATGTCTTCGTTATTGAAAGTTCAAGAAAATTCCCCGTCTAGATATCGAAATTTGTATTTGTTTTTTTCTAGAATGAGTACCAATGTTGTATATTTCATCTTTATTGCTGCTTTGTTACCATCGATAAGGGCCAAATGTTCCGAAAGTGATGCCTTCATCTCAAAGTATGTCAAATGGCAGATGAGTACCATGGAAACATCCTGTCAAGACCATAGAGGTATAACAATTTCTGGTACTCAAGAGAAACCATGGAGTTGTTTGATTTTAAGAAAATGGTCATATTCTACAGAAATGCGCATTTAAATAACCTAAAATGCATGGTTTATTACGAGTCGTTTCATTTTGAAAACAAAATAATTCTCTTCATTTATCATGCTTGAAAATCACGACAGCTATTTCAAGCATGATAAGTATACTCTACCAAAACTTGATCCATGACAAGGTTATGTTGATTATATAGCCTTTCCCTTTTTGCTGCTTGTTATGTATGATTTTGTATGTTACGTGTTGTTTCTATACACGAATTTGTTTTATTTCACCTTAGGCCTCGAAACATATGCCGCTCCTCAAAATTTGATATTACATTCTTGATAATTTATTATTAACAGGTTTAGGGTGTTTAATATGATTTACTTATACTGTTCTCCTATCAAATAAATAATTGTAAGTGGTTATTGTTTCCTCTTTGAAACTGTTCTCACCTTCAAATTATGCTTTTTCATGTACCTGTTGTATCATTGTCTTTATACTAAATTTATATAATTTTTCAGGGAAAGTTGAGTCTATAGCATTTCATGCCAGACTTGAAACAAGTTTACAAAATTTGCCAACCAGGTCGACGGTGAAATTTGACAAAATTTTTACAAATGAAGGCAATGGCTACAATGTGAAAACAGGAATTTTTACGGCACCAGAAGACGGTGTCTACAGCTTCTCGTGGACAGTGGTGACAGCAAAGGGTAAAACTTGCCATACAGAACTAATACGTGATAATATGATAATTGCGTACTTATATAATCACGCTACAAGTAGATTCCAAAGCGCATCTCAGAGTGCAGTTTTGAAATTAAAATCAGGGAACAACGTCCGGGTAAGAACGCATGGAAGCTATGGGCAATATTTTCATAATACCTGGTCGTCTTTCTCTGGTTTCAAAATATAAATTTTGAATATGAATAAAAATGCTGATTGAGTACAAACATTGTTATTACCAAATGCATAATTATTGTTGGATAATAGAGTTGCGATCACTTATAACCTTTCTTCGATCCTGTCAGGAATCGCCGTCTTAGAACAGTTCTAAACTGTCAAAAACTGTTCTGACCAGCGACACAGCTTGTCAGGGTCTGTCAGGACTTCGGACAAGCTCTGTCATAATTTATCATGGGTCCTGACACCCTCCTGTCAGGAACTGTTCCAAGTAAAATAGATACGTGAATAAGAAGATTTCCTGACCGATTCTGACAGTCATTAGATCGAGAAATACTTCTCTGACTGAATTACATACATGATATGTACGTGATTACAAAAAAAGGCGTAGAACCCGAATCCCGATTCGTACGACATGAAGGAAGCCTTGCTATGTTTAAACTTGATTTTTTTCAATTTTTACCCGACTTGCAGTACCAACACAAAGTATTGCCTCCCTGACTTAAAAATATTTGGATTGAATTCTTTTAGGTTGCAGACATAGACACCAGTATGATACAGATTTCATATATATATTACATTCAACCAGCAGCACGACTTTATTTTGTTTTCAAAGAAGCAGGGAAACCTTATTCATTTGAGTTCGCCCTTAAATATTAGGGGGTCTCTTTCTAATCTTAAAACGGTGTGTAAATTACTACAAGAATGTTGCTTCTAATTAATCTTGTCTTTCGACCTTCAGTTTGTAAATTACATTGCATTCACGAATAATGTGTTGGATGAAATCTTCTTGTGACCAATTACAACCTCAGATCGTAATATATATTACGAAATGCTTAACAAATCCATGCATTTTTACACATTATCCATTTACTTAAAGTTGATTATTCCGGTACTTTCCTTCTTTATGACATATCAATGTCAATTTTTTGGAAATATATGAATTATTATTGCACAAGTCATTGAATTGAGTAGATTTAACCAGGTTTCTTGACACGATTAATTATATTTTGGTTGTTTACGATAACAATTAATTGACTGATAGAGACCAAATATTTTCTTCTAATCCTGTAGGGCAAAGTGCTATGCTAAAATGTCCTTTAAACAGGAGGGCAAACATATTGATTGTATTTACATTGATACCGATAAACACAGGCCATTGTGTAATGGGGCCATGGCAGTTAAATCAAGTGTCATATGTAAAACATATGTTACCACAATTATACATCTTCCTAGTACTCGTGTTACAAATAATCGAAATATTGTTGTTAATACAAAACTCAGTAGAAGAAGAGTTTCTGTAAAATACAATGAAATGAGGCGATCTGTTTTAGTTCTTTTTGACTTCTAATTTAAACCTTTAATTATGATTAAAAATCCAACAACAAGAAATGGTTAGATATAACTTTCACTTTCAGTATAAATGCGCTATGCTATGTCGACATAATGTTTCAGTTGTCATGAAGCATGAAAAATATATAAGAGATAATGCTATAATCCCATGCTCTATTCCTTTTGCGTTATTCGATATACATGTAAGTGAATGGAGTGGTGCCTTCTTTTTTGAAATAAATGTTTTATAAAAGAAGTTCGTATAAGAACACAAGATCAAATACAATTTCCCCAAAAATCTTCCTAAACAGTAACAACCTGAAGGAAAACTAGAAAAAAATATTAGCAAAGCTCACAAACTTTATACTTCCGTCTCCCTCATTTAATAACACCTTTTAACCTCCGTATTGATTTGGATCAAAATGATTCTGTGAAAGTTCCATTCAATTCCAATCAGTGCTGTTGGAGTAACGGATAAGGGATGGGTGCACTACATGTATTTTCTGGTATTCACAAATAAAAAAGTCCATGTTTTACTATGTGAACCCCCTAATTTATTAAAATCAAAATCTTAAATAGGACGTGCACAATGGGAAAATGTAATAATCATTCTGTGTACATTTTTGTGTAAGTTCCCCCTTCTGTGTATCAGAAGGAAGGAAGGACATGTCTATCACTATTATACCCTACTATGCAAGAGGGGTATAAAATCGGCTATTTATGTATGTCTACATAATGAACATCATTTAAGTATGACTGTATACAAATGTATTGAAACAGTAATGAACATGTCCATAATTCGAAAACGTAGGATTAGATAAAATTAGATGCAAATTTTTGGTCGTTCCCTCCGCCGGACTCGAACTCGTACCGCTGTGACATCTATGGCAACACCGCCTGCACTAAGTCCAGCACCCTAGACCACTCGGCCAGCTAGGCTACTTAACCCATCAAACAATCTATTTTACGTCTTCTATTGTCTCTAAAAAGAGGTAGAACTTTCAAATTTGATCACTGCAAAAGAATGGGGAAAACGTAATTCTAAAACAAAACATCATAGCCCTGATTTTATATAGGCATTTATAGAGGTACATGTAGTTCTTTGCTCATTCCATTTCTTTTACTCGTTGATTCTCCCAATTACGAGCAGTAACAGCTGAAATACCACCCTTTATTCGAGCAGCAGTAGCAGCAGCTACATAATTCGCACAGTCGAGAACCAAAAAGATACATGTAGATAGGACCCATGCAACCTGGTTTATCGGACAATGATACTTTCATGACAGTGCAACACCAAGATGCTTTGTCGACAGAAATACACCAAGATGCTTTGATGAACGGACTACTCCAAGAGCCCTTTACAACCAATGCACTCATGTTGCACGAATGAAAATCCCAATTCAAAAACCCAGTAGATAGAAACATTTTTATGTAACCGACAGTCGACCGCTGAATGCAGATGACTATAAAAATAAATAGAAAAGAATACTGGTTCACTACGTGAATGACCCGCAAAGGAGATGGACGCACCCGGAGCAATAAAGATTTACAAGGTAGTTCCCAGTAGAGGAATTCACTTAGAAGAGGTCACCAGTCGTGATGCCATACACGTGCAATGGACAAAAGAATGTGTCAACTGTAAACCAAACAATGAACTGAAAATAGAAAGTGCGTCCCCAAAAAGACCTCGTGGTAGACCAACTGGAGGAAAGAAAAAGGTCAATAAAACAGATGTGACATCTGCAAATGAAACTGTATAGAGAGGAGTTCGGAACAAAGATCATGTAGCTGTATTAAGAACGTAAAACGTACAACGTCAGAATAACAAATACAAGTGGAAACCAGAGCGGAATATCGTGCATCCTTGTATAAGACTCGATGACCTTAATAAATTAAGAGAGTTACGAAAGTTCAACTAGATGAATCATATTGATCTACTATAACAGGACATTATACAATGAGAGGATGTTTCATCAAAAATAGCAGGAGCTATATGGGATGTACAATGAACACCATCAGAAGGGATGTAAACAGAAGGAAGAGAAGATTAAATAGAGCGGAAGAAAACAGCCTTGACGCCAACGATACTGGGACGGCAACACTACTTATAGTAAAGTAGAATCATCAGAAGATTGGATCGTGAAGTGTTATTTAAAGGGGAAGAAGAACACTTTATGGAACAGACCGTTGGGCAGCACCCGGTTTTGACGACACCTCGACGAATACATGAATATGAATTGTAAATGAAATATAAATATAAAAGAAAAAAAACTCTTGTTGTGCGATAAAACTATTCTAAAGAAAGACCTCCTTACAAAACAGGGTAGCTCAAAACCGATAACACCTATTAAAACCGTTAGCGATTACAAAGATATTTACTATCAGAGCCTCATAACACGGGTCAAAGTATTAGTGACATACTATAGCAGTAAAATGTTTCTTATAAAAACCACATCATACAATATTTAAACCAAAAAAGGGGGCGTAGGAATGCAAATATGGAGAGAAAAATAAAATTCCGTAGTTCTATGGTTTACCCCTATAACGGGTCAAATCTTGTACACGTGAGATGTAAATATTGAAAGTATGAAAAAGAAATCGGTTTACCCGAAAGAGCCTCATAACACGTTCAAAACAAGTTTAGGTGTACGCCACATGCAAATATCGGAAATACTATAGTAGTAAAAGTTCAAAATCCTTATAATAACAAAAGAAAAAAATTAAACGAGCACACAAGTCTCAAATAAAAACAAAAAAGGGCATAGGAAACAAACTACGAATGAAATTATGGAGAGAAAAAAAATCAACAAATCAATGGTTTACCCCCATGATGGGTCAAATCAAGTACATGCGACATGTAGACATTGGAATTTACCCGCTAGAGCCCCATAAATATGAAAAGATAGAATTCATCAGTTATAGGTGATGAATAAGTCGACTATACAAATCTAATTATAATAAGAATGAAAGGCAATACACCATTCAAAAGCTCTTAACGTTCCGATTGTAAACATCAATTGTAAACCTTACGATAGTCAGTATAATCTTTAGACGTTAGTCAAAATAGAAACATTAATTATTCAAACTGAATACAAAAAATATTAAAACAAAAATAATTAAAACAATGATAATTTTTTTTCTTAGTGGTAAACATTGCACAACACGTCCTTACACCTGTAATGTATTCATAAAGCACAATAAAATGCGGTTAAAATCAATACACGGGCTGTTGAAATCACCAGTAAATTGAAAGTTTAAAATATCTGTCTAATCGGTGAGACATCTATTCAAATTACACAATCTATTGAACACAAAGAAAAATCAAATCAAAATTAAAAATCTAATCAAAATACCCATTCAACTATTATACAAAGACAATTACAATGAAATTACAAACAAATAATTAGCAAAAATAATTAAAAAACAATGAACGATAATGGAAATGAAAATTAAAAAAAATATAAATAAAGAAAGATAACTCTTGTCATAATACAACCCCTTTTTTATACTTACCTGTTTATAGTACACTATATAATGAAACTAATTAGGACACTTAATGAGGATACCTATGGAGGTCGTTTCAACCTTCCAACCATTAAGACCCCCCCTATATGAAAAGGTTCCCAAGTTCTCTTTATTGGTCCCCCCTCTAAGTCTACTTCCGGTCACCCCAGGTCTACTGTTGGTCATACCCAAGATCCACTTCCGGTCCCCCTCCCTCTTCCGGTTACATCCAAGTGTCACCTCCAGTCATATCCAGGGTTCACTTCCGGTCTCCCGCCCTTTACCGGTCAATTCCGGTCACACCCAAGGTCCACGTCCGGTCCCCTGCCCACTACCGGTCACTTCTGGTCCACGACCACCGGATGTGACGTCATGCGCATGTGCATTGGGGCTAATCCACCTGTAATCCACCTGAAAAATGCTAAACGTTTCCCACATCCCTACTACTAGTGTGAACTCATGGAACCAAAGGTCTACATTCGGACACTCAGACTATTAAAATCAACACTTTGTTCAACTTGGACATATGATAATAGCTGCTGACCTTAATGGTAACTACACATATGGTTTGAACTGCTAAACAGTTACCAAGCGTAAATCAGATGAACTGCACAAATTTCTACAAGAAAATGGCATTACAGTACTTAATAAATCCAACATTTCCCGAGGATTGGAGCATGCATATAATCCAATGCATTCGACACTAGACTATATTCTCATCTCACGCTCTATGATAGTTTACATTCACGACTGTCTTGTGTTTGATAATCCAGAAACGTGTGTAGCTTCAGATCATAACCCAATAATATGTACATTACATGTGCCGATAGCAAGTGCAAATCATAGCGTAAACGGCGACAACAATAAAGCAGCTTGGAGTAAAGCCTCTATAGACAATCTGATAAACTATCAACCTAAAATCAACGAAAAATTGAACATTCATGAACAAAATCTATCATTTGATTCGAAGGCAGATATACAAAAATGGTGTCACCTTGCAGAATGCCACACTCCATGAAGCAGAAAATAGTTGTATACCTAAATATAGTTACAAATCGTATTTGAAATCTTACTGGACTATTGATGTTAAGATAGTCTTCAAAGCGGCATCGACTAAATGTAAGATTTGGATCGAAAATGGAAGACCACGTGGGACATAATATTTGTGTTATAATGATTACAAAAAGCTAAGCGAAATTTTACTAATATCCAGATGAAAGCGTATAATGACTATAAGGAAAAACAAAACCGTGATATTGTAGAAGTGGCTGATTGTGACATAAAATTATTTTGGAAACTTTATCGTTCTAGGCAGTCGAGAAGCCTTCAATTGTGCAATAGTCTCTTAGTCAACGAAATTAAAATCCGAACCCCACAAGGTATCGCCAATGCTTTCATGAACTTCTTTAGTGCAATAACAGAATCAAATGACGAAATCAGTACAATTGAGTACAGCTTCCCGGACATCGCAAATCAGGATCATATTTTTAATAAGGAGTTCTCAACGAGTGAGATAGATTCAATCAATAAAGCTGAGAAAGGCATCGGGTGTTGACAATATACATTCCGAAAATATTTGTTATGGTGGTAAAGCCTTGATTGATGTATTGACTAATCTATTTCATAATATAAAAAGAGCCGCATACATTCCAACTCAATGGAAAACTGGTATTGTAATCCCTGTGTACATGGGACACCCGAAAATAAGGCTGATCCTAACAGTTTTCGACCAATAACATTACTACCTGTGATATATAAACTTCTCGAAAGGATTCTGCTAAATCGAATTCTATATTGGATTGAAATATCTTCTATTGACTTTCCAAACGAACAACAACTCCGTTTAAGGAAAAACGTAGGATGTTCCACAGCTTCATTCGCACGGCATGAGACAATATATGAAAATATTGAACGCAATAGTAAAGTCTATTTAGCTTTTTTAGACACGCAAAAGGCATTTGATACTGTGTGGCATTCTGGATTACTCAACAAGTTGTACCAATTCGGGATTACGGGAGACATTCACAAGCTTATATATAATGCATACCAAAATATTTGTGGAACAGTGCTATTTGATGGTGCAATGCCTTCAACTTTAAGATTCGCCAAGGCGTACGCCAAGGAGGAGTACTGTCAGCCTTCCTTTATCAACTTTACGTTAATGAACTTTTAGACATACTTGAAGAACTGAATATCGGAGCCACTGTGAAGATGGTATATTCTGGCTCGCCGAGTAAAACCATATTGAAGAACATTCTCAGCCATGCAATACATACCTTTGAAACTAGCGAATTGCAATCCTGAATGAACAATGATAATGAGTTTATAAGATTGAAAGAAATCCAAAACATGTATGTCCCTGGATTTGTTTGGACTATTCCAAAGACGGCTTCTGAACTACAAATTTCATTGTATGTCTCAAAAATGATTACATGCCCACTTCAACAGCAACATAAACTTTGTGCGAAATGTGACAACTGGTACCAGGACACAATATATCACAGTGTTATTGAATGTTCGTACACTGAACCATTACGGGATGCGTTCTGGAACAAAGTAATTGACAATGATGTTAATCTGTTTGTTTATTTGGACAACCTTGAATGTGAAATACTACTTCAAACAATGATGGGTAAAGTTCTCCCTGATGACAAATTAGTGACTCCACAAAAAAGGATTTTTTAGATTGTCATTTCTTCTTCCAAGACTCATGAACATTTCATATCTTTCCGAGTGAATGATTTTAAATGTCAGTTAAAATAAATTCATATTAAACTGTGCTGTATTGTGATTGTATTCTTGTCTTTTTCTCTATCTTTAAACTTATTCATATCTTATTATAAATGACTTGAAGTCTTCATCGGCATTAATTGATATATATTCGTTGATATATATATATTCGTTTTAATATATATATATAAACTTGTCATGTTTAGCATTATGAGATTTCTTGAAATCTCACTTATCTGTATTTCAGTCCTAAATAGTCTGAAACTTGTCACTGACTCATCTTTTCAAAATGAATTTTTGTGTGTGTGTATGATCATAATGTTTTGAATATATATTTGTTGTATACTTATACCATGTTTATTGAATATAAATCTCTGTAAAGAGGTAATAAAGATTATGATGATAAATGCGAATACTTATTGCATGAATATTAAACATGCAGTTAACAGAACTCGTGAAAAGACCCAACAAAACGTTGGCCTAATTCAGTATCGCAGTTCAGATGCAACACAATATTTGCTTTCATACATCCGCATTTGCTTTTTAGTTTTACTTTCTTGAGACCGACATACATTTTTGCATCAAGAAAAATATTAAGTCTTTTTTAACATGTTTGTTACCAAAGTCATTTCGACGTTGGTTAAATGTTGGTTCAGTGTTGGCTCACTGTTGGCTCTGGGTTGGACAAATATAGAATAATGCAAGTAATGTAATCATGGTTTTGATTTTAAAATCAAGATTTAACAATACTCTCAAGCAGAATTCGCTTTTAAAACAAGACTTTAAAGAGAAACATAAAATGAAATGGTTGTTCAAATATAGTAGGGCCAACGTTGGACCAACGTTGAGCCAACGTAGAACCTTTTTATGTTATGAAAGTATCTAAAATTTCAAAATGTCGTGTTTAATCATTTGGTTGTTAAGTAAAAACCATTTTGGTTAAAAATGAATCAAGAAGAAACATTTTCATAACTACGGACTACTACAGCAGGTCAACGTTGGGCCAACGTTGTCTTGCCAACGCCAACTAAACGCCAACGATCCAACCATCAGCCAACGTTGGCCCAACGGAGGCATGTTGTCTGTGTTTATGTAAGTCTACATAATGTATAACATTTAAGTAGGAATGTATATAAATGTAATGAAACAGTAATGAACACGTTCATAAAACGAAAACGTAGGATTAGATAAAATCACACACACACACACATTTTCATATATATATATTTATAGACGTACATGTATTCTTTGCTCATTCCATTTCTTTAACTGGATTCTCGTTTTAAATGTTTGTTACATGATGCCAGTGAAATTTTCTAGAAATGCGCAGATCCGGAAGTTGCTTACTTTATTAGTGCATTATAACGTGTCATGCTTATTAGAATAAATCCTGTAACAGTTTTATTGAGCGTTGGTTTCTATTTTTTCTGTGCCTGTTGTTTTGTTATTATTATTATTATTATTATTTATTATTTATTATTTATTTATTTTTTTCGGGGGGTGGGGGTGGGGGGGTCTTTGTAATGTGTTCGTCTTAGGAACTTGAAGTTTGGTTTCCCTTTTGAGTATCGTAAGTTTCTTTTTTGATTTGTATAGAATGAATACCGAAGTTGTGTATTTCGTCTTGATAACTGTTTTGTTATTGTCGATAAGGCCCAAATCTGTGTGATGCTTTCAAAGTATATCAAGTGGCAGATGTGTACCACGGAAACAAAACGCCATCATCATACAGGTATAGCAATAAATGATATAACACCAATCTATAGATCTCATATAATAAAATGAACACTCATGTAAACAGTTACATATTACAGAAATTCTTATCAAAATGACTTAAAATGAATGGTTCACCACGAGTTTGTTCGTTATGAACAGTAGTCTTCTTTGTGTGTCTTTAAATAAAAATGTCATGTGAAATTCGGAAGCTGTTCCAATTCAATAACGAGAAAAATACCCGAACGACATCTTCCCTATAGTGACATAAAATTGCTTATTTTTTTTTCTTTTTGTTTGTTGTATGTTTCTTTTCAATTTTGTGTGTTGTTTATAACTATACATACATATGCATATATTGCATACCGCTTTAAAGAGAATGACATCGTTAAAAATTTATATATTTACATTTAAGTACACAAACATGTAGCAGTCTTTGTAAGAATCATGCAAATTCTGTCATATGTGGTACACCACAAAAAAAGGGCTACATATTAAATTGTTTGATAAGTCTATACGATGAAATGTATAATTATTCATTCCAATCTGTCTGCTTTTAGAATGTAGTTCACATTGGAAAAATCCAATAGTTTCTATTATATGTTAATGTCGTTTATAGAGTTATCTCAAATAATTTTAAATTCTACAGGGCATTCTATATAATGTGTATCTCTTATGAAAAAGGGTTCTGTGAAAAGTTACAGGTAATTTTCTGTTTATTATAACATTTCAAGCGAAACATCAAAAATATTCAAAGTCATTTGAAAACGAAATACAGTATAGTCATAATTACTGATCATCGTTCTCAGGATTCAGAGTCTAATGTTTATTAACAATATAAAACTTGTTTTTTTTATACAGATGTCAACTAAAACAAGGTCTTGATACATTACGGATGCAGTAGCAGCCAATGTGTGGTTACTAGTTGTATTCTGTAGTTTATTTTATCATTCTACAGTAGGACAAACAGCTTTGAACAATCAAAAGCATTTTAGTTTATGTTGGGTTTATTTTTTTATCTCTAAAACGTAGAGATTAACGTGAATATTTTATACACTAATTTGTTTCATGTTTAAATATAACGAGAAGAAGTATATGGTGTATGTGTCAAATAGACAACAACCCTACCGGGATGAAAATATCAGCCCAATGCGCACGCATGCCATCCTTGGTGAATCTTTAAAAATGGTAAAATACCGGTACATTTTGGAGTTAAGTGTTACATATACAGATAAGTGTATTTTTTCCTTCCCTATTGTGTCTAAACTCATTCAAAATTATCACCGATGCTAAGAGAAACAGATATATAAACTATAAAAGTCACTTTTATAACCCTCTTACATTGTCTTTGTGTTGCGATGGTAAACGTCATCTGTAAAACGTCTTTAAAATTTGCTAAGGTTCTTCTGATTATTTTGATTACCGCTATAACTTTGGTTCCCTTGATTACTCTTTGATTACCGCTATAACTTTGGTTCCCTTGATTACTCTTTGATTACCGCTATAACTTTGGTTCCCTTGATTACTTTTTTAAATATGTTATTTTTTTTTCATTTACAAAATTTATTCATTAACATTTTTGATACAATGATCTGTTGACGAATATACTGTAGTTATTTTATTATTACTCATCGAAGCATAATTTGAAAAAAAAAGTTAAAATGACGTCTCGTGTACTTTGTGAAAATAAAAGATTCTAAACCATGTTGTCAAATTGCTTGATTTGTTTTTAACCGACAACTTATTTTTTCACTGTGGTTTCTATACGGAATGTAAATGTGATCACGTGTTCAACAAGAACACTAGGTTCAAAGTCCACAATTTAAAAGAATGAGGGAATTGTAGTATTAACATGCATTTTATAGCGTTATCAAAGCACTAAAACTTTTAAACAATTAACTTAAACATGGTGATAATCATTTTTAGCAATTCGATTTTACTCCAGAACATTCTAGGTATATCAACGAAAATAAGTGAAATACACAAAACTATGATAACGTAATAATACCTGTATCAACAAATCACATTATTATAGTCTGACATGTAATTAAATAGTTATATCAAAGAACATCTTTATATTCCTAACTACTACTAGTACAAAGGTGACGACGTGTGTCCGTTGCATGTCATAACAATGTTTGACAAATGTCCAAAATACCGTTAAAAGGTGGAAAGTAAAAACATAAAAGATATCTGTAAGGATGACTAAGTAAGTGTTTTAAGTTTTTCTAGTTTCTTGAAATAGTCATGTGTTTTTGATATCTTTATTTGACATACAGGGGTGCGAAGTGCAACTCTTTTTTAGACAAAAATAGAAAGATTTACTTGGTGTAGGAGCATTAGGCTATGAATATTGTATAAAAATATAAACTTGATTGTAATAACACAAAAGTTGAGTGCGTTTTCACTTTGGACCTGTGTACACCAAACAAGTGCGTTCAATTTGATTTGTGTATATATGAACACAGAATTATAATTTAAACAATCACTGATCTCACCTGTACATATAGTATACATATATTTATCTCATATTTGATTGAAATAACATCGTTTTTGCTTAATTATGTGATAAAGGCTTTGTTTTCTGTATTCTATATGCCCACAGGACAATGTCTGCCCTCTCATGAGGTTTACTGACGTCACTTCCGCACAACATCTGCGTTTGGTGTAACATTTTCTGATCAGTTGAAATTACGGACCATGCATTTTGTTCTCTAATCTTATATGAATTTTCTTTCCTTCAAGAAAAACAAAAACGGTAACTAATTCATTACTGGTATAAAAATATGGGATAAACAGAAACATAAATGTATATGCGTGCATTTTTAATATTGCCTTTGTTATAAGCCCTTCATTGATACCTTTCCTCGGGGCCGATATCAAGTTCTCGGACTGATATAACAAGGGAAATATATGATGTATATGCTGTATCAACATGAGACTCCTATATCACCCCACGGGCCTCAATTTTCAGTCCGTTTGTTAACCGAAACTTGTATTGTACTAGACCTTTCATCACTGGTATTAGACAATGAATGCATGACAAAGGTGTGCCATATTTTGGGACTTGTAGGACAACTATATATTATAAACCTTATCTATCTTTATTTGAAAAGATTTTAAAGTAATCAAAAGGCCGTTTAAACAATTTCTAAAGGTAAAGTTTGAGTACACTCTCAGGAACATGTACATTTTACTTGTAAAATGACGAAATAACTGAAATAGTCTTGTAGTCTAGAGTTGTGTGTTGCATTTTATGATATCTGCATTTAGTTTATTTTTAATTTTGTATTCATTTAAAGTAAAGAGGAAAATGTAGAAAATATTTTTTTTCAGTTTAGTGCTTTATTATAAAACAGAAGTTCATCTGCTTATGGATGATGCAAATAAGTTACAGCCTAAGCAAACTTTGACTGCGTCTGACATTTTACACTTTCTCTAGACACTACAAACATCTTTCTCAATGTCTGAAAAGTGCTTTCCCCCTAAGGTGGATCGAGAGTTTTATAAAAGGTGGCTTGTTCAGAAAATTTATAGATATGTTTAGGGTTCTTTGGCCAATCATTTGCACGCTTTTGCCTTAATTTGCATAAAATAACATTTAAATTTTCCCATATTATTTTATTATATTTTTTTTCTTCTTCAAAATAATCCAAGTCCCCACCCTAAGTAATGGTCGATGCCTTAATTGTTGTTTATACTTGAGTATTTTAGTATTTTGTCAATCAATTCAGGTTTAGAAGATTACCTATGATATAGAACTTTATTAATACAGGTATATCTTAGAGTCATGCATATAAAGAAAAAAAATCAATAATTGAATTAAATATCTTGTCGACTTCTTTATGGATGACAACCGTAAATATCTCAAACAGTTTCATTTATGATAAAACTAAAAATAAAGTTGTATATAAAAATGGAAACGTAGTGGAGTAACTGCTCTGATAATATACAATTTACTTACTGTCATTTTCCTCCAATTTCCCAACCTACAACTTTACATACAAATGCTTTTCTTGAAATGATCTCAAATTCCACATCATTTACATTACAGCCAAAACAATGGCGATGTTCAGTCGTCTACCCCTCATATGAATGTTAGAAATGACTTAGGTTGTTTTAAACTGAACAATTGAGAAGGCAATGCAAACTCCGGAACATTGTTCTCTTTATACAGGCACACTTTTTGCCATTCCAGAAAAGTGAAGGAACGTGAACGGTACGGAAATGGAGCTTTCTGGGAATTCGAAGGAGATATAAACTTTCTATCAGACACATATTCAAGTTCTCACTGATTAATCAACAGATGAATTGTCTTATAAAAAGTTTGAGGTAGTAGACCAAGGAAATGAGGATAACAATTTTTTTTCTGAACATCATTTTTTTATGAAATGCATGAAAACAAATACTGGTATACATGGCCTTGCATGGACTCGCATGGCGTGTACAAATGTAAACATTAATTTGTATTTATGTCCATGGATATGGTAAACACACATGTCTATGAAAGTTTAATAGTTAAGCTTTGAGGTTCATGTTCTCTTTGATATTTTGTAAAATTACCTGTACTTTCTGGGGGGTCCAACAAATGTGAAAAGGTGAGGTTCCGATCCAGCGATTCGGTCATTTATAAAGGGAAGGGATTCATTTGATCATTTCCACCAAAATGTTAAATGCATTTAGCCGAATTTTAAAAGAGAGAGGGATTTCAATACACGATTCCCTCCCCCTGCCCTGACTATCTATATTATGTGTATAGAAGAGATTTTTTTAAAAGTTTGCAATGTCTGAAATTCGAATTGTTTATTCGATTAAATTTCGTCGAATTATTGAGATGACAAAATTATTCTGACACAATGTGAGTATACTATCATACATTTCGTTTTTTCATTTTTTTCTTTAATAAATTGAAATACACAAATTGATATTTACATTCAAGTGATTGATATTTACATTCAAGTGACGATTTATGCATTTTGTAAATAATTTTGTTATTGTGGATAATGAAAATATTTTTTTTCTTTATAAACCAGAAAGGCTAGTTATCTGATTTAGTCTATCAATGACAATAGAAAGGGCGATGTGTTGGTGTTGTCTTATTATGTTCTTTCCAATGCAAACATCTGGATGATCCCGTCATTACAACAAACCTTACAAGAGATTGCAATCTCAAGAGCTTATTAGAATTTAAAGTACGCTATATTTACGACTTTTTTTAAAGATTCATTCAAATTTCCACTGCAAATAGAAATTGCCGGTCCAGCGGGTACCCACGTATTTTTACATTGTACACGGTTAGAATTTAAATTATTTAGGTCGTCCGAACGTTTTTAGTGTTGTTGGATTCAGGTTGTAATTCGGGACGATCTAAGTCTTCTATTCTGAAAGAAAAATTCGCTTTCATTTTGGTATGAAATAAGTGTAAAATAAATTCGATTTTGAAGTCAAATTTATAAAAAAAAAATAGTTTTGACCACGCATTTGTACGTCTTAGTGACTTGATACGTTTTGGATATTATTTGTGCCGAGAAAACAAAAGTTGCGATATTGTGTTTGTTTGCTGTCAGTAACGCTTCCTCATTCTAGAGCTTATATTTATTTGTATGGAATACAAACTTTCCTTGGGTGAAAAATCAAAAATGACGTAAGTACAATATAAATCAGCATTATTTCATTGGGTTTCAAAATGGCATATCAAATTTACAAGCCCCGTGTGGATCGTGGCTGTTTGGGCTTGAAATACTTTTCAATCATTCAATCAATCAATCAACTTTGCAAATCCCAGAAAATATCATAAGTACAAATGCTCCCATCCACGGGATTTATTAATCTGCTGAAATTTGTTGGAGTTATGGTCGTTTGAAAGTGTTTTATTTCAGAGGTGGAGTTGCACATTAGCAATATTTATGCTAATGATGTTGGATATTGCATGGCTGTTTTCCAGTTGCGTTCTATGAGAACACGTGACCGTCAATGCAATATCATACTAGATTTCTTGTTAGAGCACACATTGTCTTCCTCTCATATTAATTTGGAAAAAAAATCTCAATTCATGTTACAAAAATAATAGGTATACTTTTGTATGTTATGATTAAACACCTTTTCAATTAAAACCTTTTTCCGTAATTTCATCAGGTAAGAAAGTGCGTTATAATTCATAAATGCATGTACTTAATTTAACTAGATGCACCCAACTCTGGTTTTTCCCATTTGATTTTGATTTGGTTTTTCTACAAAAGTGCATAAGGTTCATCCATATACTGTTATACATCACAATAAAGATAAGTTACGTCTACAACGTATCTATCTTCGTGTCCAGGTGCAAGGCTGAAATATGAATAACTGGAATATTCGTATTCTTTATATGCATCACATGCGTACCTAGTTCAGATCCTTCGCCTGGTGGCTGAATACGCATCTAAAACATTTTTAAACGGACTTTCAATTGTAATTATTATAATGAATTTAAATGATAAGTTCTATTTTAGATTCATGTCGGTTTTTTGATCAATAAATGATTCATGGAAAGATTTTTAACGATAAGTCCGTGACATCATTTTTTAAACAAATGTTTTTAACTGTGACAGTTTTTTTCGAAAAACTGACACAGTAGTTTTAGGTGTAACTGTGAAACCTGCCAGAGAAAAACTGACACAGTAGTTTTAGGTGTAACTTAGAAACCTGTTTGAGCCGAACTACTTTTTCGACTTTAAAAACGTTCCGTTTAGGACAGATTTACCACGGTTCAAAATATATTTAACTTGATATAATGGGACCTGAGTCTGGTTTAGATGTGTTATTTCGGATTATTTAGGGATTGATTTATACAGGTTTCACATACCCTGGGTTTCTTCCTTGAAGTTCCAGGATGCCTTTCATCCACACATGTGTACCTTCTGTGTATCGTTATGAAACTTACAAAAAAGAAAAAATAAAAAAATAACAAGTTTTTTTTTTTAATTCAGTATTTACTTGTCTCCTTTTATCGGTTATGGGTTGTTTTGGACACTCAATATTTGCTCAGAAATACATGTAACAACCACACCAGATGTACATACTGCGACTAAAAATGGAACGAAGATACCCCTTCTCAAAATACAAAAACCAAACTTTTCAATTTGCATCGAGTGATCAGGCGAGGCATATGGATAATTTACTGCCTTACAAAGAATTACCTTGCAAATATGGGGTTCCAATCCCCATGGAACAACAAAATGCAAAACTCACCCCTCTTGTTCCTCATTATACACACAACCTTAATTGAAAATCTGTACAATTTAAAAAAATATTTGTAGTAATCTATTAAATACCCCTTCAATAAACAACACAATATCACTTTAGAATCTTGAATTTATCTAATTAAGTAAAAGTGCGTTATACATTTCAGTACGTGATTATGATTTTTCCAGCGATACAAAAATAGATCTGGATAGGAAAAACGTGAGTTAATACGGAAGCCCATTAGTGCCAGGTGTTCACTTATTTTTAAGTCGTTATAACGACTTAGTATCTCGTTATAACGACATGACTGGCCTTGTTAGATATGTCGTTAAAACGAGATACTTAAGGTTTAAACAAGTCAGCCTAGTTGTTATAACGAGATACTAAGTCGTTTAAACGAGATGCTAAGTCATTTAAACAAGTTCGATATATCGTTTAAACGAGATACGAAGTTGTTTAAAAGAGTTAGTTTTGTCATTATAACGAGATATCAAGTTGTTATAACGACTTAAAAATAAATGAACACATCGCGCTATGGGCTTCCGTAAGTTCATAATGTTCAAAAAGTTCATATTGATACCATACATCGTCATATAAAATATGCAGTGAAAATAACTAGTTTACAGGGACTTTAAGAATGGAGGCGTCTAGATGGTTTCCAGGCTATTAAATTTTGCCCACATTTGAGTGTGTTTTCACTTTGGACCTGTGTACACCAAACAAGTGCGTTCAATTTGATTTGTGTATATACGGACACAGAATTATAATTCAAACAATCACTGATCTCATCTGTACATATAGTATACATATATTTATCACGAATTTCAATGAAATAACATCGTTTTTGCTTAATTATGTGATTAAGGCATTGTTTTCTGTATTCTATATGCCCACAGGACAATGTCTGCCCTCTCATGAGGTTTACTGACGTCACTTCCGCACAACATCTGCGTTTGGTGTAACATTTTCAGTTGAAATTGCGGACCATGCATTTTATTCTCTAATCTTATATGAATTTTCTTTCCTTCAAAGGAAAAACGGTAAATAATTCATTACTGGTATAAAAATATGGGATAAACAGAAACATAAATGTGTATGCGGGCATTTTTAATATTGCCTCTGTTATAAGCCCTCTATTGATACCTTTCCACGGGGCCGATATCAAGATCTTGGACTGATATAACAAGGGCAATATATACTGTACAGTCTCTGTCTGGGATAAACTTCCCACTTGCCCCACCCCATTCCCCATAGCCCAATACCCCATTCCCTATTTCCGCTTGCCCCATAGCCCCATCCCCCTTTGCCCCATACCCTTTTCCCTTTAGCCCCATTCCCCATTGCTCCATCCCCCATTGCATCGACTTGTCCAATGCTTTTTTCCATTCCGAAAAGAAAAAGTAAAGTAAATGTTTTATCAAACACATATAATGCATTAGTATTTAGAAAGTTTGATGCAATCAATATTGATTTTAGAATCTCGTCGGCGAGTCCGAGCATTACCGAAATCACGCGATATTTGCATTGTTTACATGTATTATCGCCACTCCGAGCTGCATGAGAAATAATCATGCAAAATAATTCTATAAATGTATGTATAAATTGTGAATGAATTTGATTTCTAAAATTATTCTTCAAAATGTTAAATTGTCAGGGTAAAATTTTTGTTGATTGTTGTTTTTATATATTTTAAACCAAATTCTTGAAAATGAGATATTGTCGCAAATTAAATGAGTGCAAACACTTAAAATTATCTTAATGGCCTTAAATCAATGTTTATAAATGTTAAAATTGTCAAAATAATCATAATATGTGTGGCTGTGATACATTTATTTCAAGGAATTTCTAAAAAATGACATATTTCTGCAGATTGTTAGGGTGCAAACAATTGTAATTTCAAAAATGGTCCCAAATTATTGTTAAAAATATCAAAACTGGCAATATTTGTATCCCGTTGGTGGTTGCAACACTTATATTTCAGTCAAAAAATCTTCAAAATGATATATTTTTGCAAAGCGTATGTGTGCGAACACTTTTAATATACTTATTAGTCTAAAATTAATTTAAAAATTGATAAAATTGTCTATATCTTTATTATGCTGATGGCTGTGATACATATATTTCAGACCAAATTCTTGAAAATGAGATATGTTTTGCAAATTAAATGAGTGCAAACACTTAAAATATTCTTAATGGTCTTATATGTTAAAATGTTAAAATTTTCAAACAAAAAAGTATCATATGTTTGGCGGTGACATATTGATTTAAATTAAATTACTCAAAAATGACATATTTGTGCAGATTGTAAGGATGGGAACAGTTTTAATTTCAATAATGGTCTAACATTCTTGTATATAAAATATTAAAAATGGCAATATTATTATCCTTTTCGAGGTTGCGACGAACGAAATATTTCTGCCAATTGAAAGGAAATCAGCATTTTATTTTTTTTTAAATGATCTTGTTATTCTTGCTCAGTTTGTTTGTCAATATTAAAATCATACGAGTGTCTCCGACACAAAATTATCTCAGTATAAATTTTCCAAAATGATTTACGTTTAGAAATCGTGTGATCGCAAACATTTTATTTCTATAACGACCAGAAATTAAATATTGTACAAATGTACTTCCTGTTAATTTTTAAAAAAAAATGTAAATGAATAATGGACTGCGACACCTGTAATAATTAAAAATTACTCTAAAACAAGCTTGTTTAAAAATTATTTAATTGCTGCCATAGAATTATGATAGGTACGTTGCTAGCGGTAAAAGGCAGAACAATTTGTTTGATTGACCAATCAAAATTATTCCCCCGCCCCATTCCCATTGCCCCATTCATTTACCCCATCCCGATGCCACATTCCCCATTGCCTATTGCCCATTGCCCCATCCCCCATTGCCCCATACCCAATGAAATGGGAAGTTTATCCCATACAGGTACTGTACATGCTGTATCTACATGAGACTCCTATATCACCCACGGGCTATCGGCTGATATCGGTTGATACTGCATGTGATACAGATTTTAACATATCATGTTCACAACTGTAGCTCTCTACTGCATGTTCTGTCGACCAGAGCAATACTACAATTGCCAGGTGTTTAAATTGTCCTGACGGTAAATTTAATCGTTCTGACCTAGTACTGTCGTATGTTCTGCATGAATGGTAATAAATTTGACAGTCAATTGATCACGGGTAGATCCAGGTTTGGAGGTTACAAGCGTAAATAGCTGAGATCGTATTCATGCTGTTTGGGCTTGAAATACTATTCAATCATTCAATCAATCAATCAACTTTCAGAAAATAGAATAAGTACAAATATACAATAACTGTTCACAAACACATTTACCAGCTATTTGTGCATGTAGTTACTTTAAATGAAAGAAAATTTAACTTAAATATTTTAAAAACAAATCATGCAAATACACATACTTGTACATGTATTTTCTAACTTAGCGTGCACTTTGAAAATATACTAATAGTTCTTACATTTACATTTCAAACAGCGAAACTGTCTATGGACTTCGATTCGGTTCGGTTTAGGCAGGTGCTCGGTTAAACAAGATTCCAAATTCTTTGTTTATTGATATAAAGAGACTGCTTAAAGTGTCTGGTTTAGACAGTTTTCGGATAATGCATAGTCTGATTTATACAGGCTTCACAGTACGACGTGTAGAGTACTGCAAGTAGATTTAGAAGAGTGTCATGATTTCTGCTAAAAATGAGTTTTCAATGTACATTGTATCACTAATCAGAGAACATTCCTTTTATGTACATCTCCATACAATATTATATAACCATTGATATTATATACGAGAATAGGTGTGTTGAATATGACAAAGAGACAACAACCCACCTAGATGAAAATGTCAGCCCATTGCAAGGCTATTTGTTGGTCTTCAAGGAACGACGAGGAAACCCTCACACCCAATGGCAGGCTGCAGCTTGCCATATCCAGCCGGCCCTCCTTGTGTATTGTCACATCCAGCCGGACGTCCCTATGTATTAACACACCCAGCCGGCCCTCTCTATGTATTAACACACCCAGCCGGCCCTCCTTATGTACTGCCACACCCAACCGTCCCTCCCAATGTATTGCCACACCAGGCTGGCACTTTCTATGTATTGTCACAACCAGCCGGCACTCTTTATGTATTGCCACACCCAGCCGGCCCTCCCTATGTATTGCGACACCCGGCCGGCACTCTCTAAAATGCATTACATAAGGCAAAAATAAAGGGATATAAGGTTGCTTACAAATAAAGCTATTGAGTTCATTGTTAGTCACGTACAGTCTATTTAATGTCCCATATATTCTTCTGAATATTTTTCAATATACCTTGACATGCAGCAAAAGATTTTGACCTACGCCATTTACATGCACTCATGTACTATAGGTACAGGGTTCTTTGTAAATTTAAGCTAATCAATGATCTTTTTATTCTCAGTTTACTTGTATAATGAACATTCATTTTTTTAAGAAAAAAACAAATCCAAGTGGGTTTAAATGGAATGTATTGAGTTCTTAGTCTACTGTGTCTAAGGATCAGGCAAAATGTGTATAAGGTGTGGCACATGAAGAAAAATAGAAGCAGAGATTTTATATTCAAGTATTTATTACTCATAACTTCCAGAAATAGCCATCAACGTGTTCGTAAGTTTGCGCTTTTTTTTAAATATTGATAGGTCAAGTTTTGATGAAATGCACTATCATAAATGGAATATGTCGGAAAATTTCCAGCACTTTTTCCCTATATTAGCAGTAATATCTATGTCACAAATTCTTCTGGATAAATTTAAATAGCTTTTCGGTTGCTTTTTAGATGAATTGAGTACATGTTTATGTATGCTTGAGGCACAACTGATTAAATTGAGAATATAATGATGAGCAACTCATTGCCCGATTCTTACATAAAATTGTACTTTGTAATATATACCAAACGTCTCGATCTTGCAACAAGTAAATAACATTAAACAACACGGGTAGGCTATGTACATGTTCAAAAATAGATAGAGATAATTAACTTAAAGTTTAATTTTTCACCAAATTGAGAGTATGAGATCTAAATTTGATGTAGTCATATACATGTACATGTACGTAGTTGTCCGAAAACCCTACTATGTAAGAGTTCATGTTTTGAAAAAGATTGTATAATCTAACCGTAATCATTGGCTTGACACGAACATAGCTAATGATATCAATAATATAAACCCCATCTACGAACATAGCTAAAGATATCAATAATATAAACCCCATCTAAGCGTGCTTACAAGAGTTCTTAATTTTTGTGACGTATTGTAACTCCTGGTCTAATATTTGTTATTACATGATATCAAATGAAATTAAATGCTAATTCACGTAATGTAGTGTCATAGAATATTTAGGCTAAAATATTCGGCAAATTATTTTTATTGAAATTTTATTAATTTAAAGAAAAGTTAAAGAATTATATTAACTGTAAACATTGCTATATTTGATTTTAGTTAGATATTTTCTAAGACGACTTGGTCATTACTACAGTACAAAAAGACACATTTAAATTTATCACTTATCCTTGAATATTTGCTTTCGGCTACATAGTTTGTACACAAGGGTGAATTAATTGCAGTTGTTCAACAAAGAGTCAATTTACACCAAAACTTATTAGGAAATGTCAATTATAGAATTTTATCACATTTGCTTGTTCACGAAAAATCATTAATCCCTATATAATGTGTAAACTCCCAAGAAGTGTAACGTAGCTATTTTCGGCTTAACATAACTTGACCTTAGCAAATGAAAGGTAACGCATGTGTTTTGTTATTTCTTTGTCATAATTTTAAGAAAGTCTAACGGTGACCACTGATTTGTCAAACCTGTAAAATAGTGCAAATCCGTGAATGCCCCTTTTGGCGTGGTTAGCGTTCATTCCTGATTTGGAGTCCTAACCAGCCAGTTATTACAAAGTATTTTCATTCACAGACCTTTGCATATTTTCAGTCTGCCAAAGACCAGGTGTCAGACCACGAAAATTGGTCACCTACATATAAGCCTAACTGTAAATTCTACCATTGTGAGCTACCATCCAACAACATACAAAATGTATCCACAACAACCAAAAAAACCAGTTGGGACAGTAGTATATAATAACGAAATATATTCAAGTAAATGAAACTTGTATCATTACATACAATTAGAAAGAAAATAGGCTTATAATCACAAGTCTACTAATTTTTAGTCCAGAATTTCTGCTATAGAAAACATTCAAAACCGACGACCGTATTTAGTACATGTACATGTATATAAATTGGACTACATGATGCATAGTTGACAAATTTTTTTTGCTTTGCATTATTACCATAGAATAGTAAAATGTCATTTCATTATCATGGTCCTTCCACGCAGTAATTTGCAAATATCGCTCTTTAAACAGCCACGTCATACATGTATACATGTGTACTTTTGAATGCGAATTAAGAAATAAATCACGGAAACTCCAATTTATCATTGTTTTACCACGGGCTGACCATTTATTTTGCATTATTCTATCCCCACCGATAAAACAATAATAAATTAGATAAATTAGAGTTTTCGTGATTTATTTCAATTCTAATAGGACAATAACGGTACTTTTTTTTTTACATTTTCGTGACTTATTGTGGTAACCTTAGACCCGCCATATTTGGCTGTACATTTTACACTATCTATGTAATTTCAAATGGTTGCTAGTGAAATTTTGCTCGGTATTTTTCACAATAAAGGAATGGGTGAATTAAGTAGAACGACGGTAGATATGGCAATAGTCGTTTTCATTATAAGGTCACAATGGCCACACATGGACAGGTACAATATTTCATTCATTGACAATTGATATTGTTTGGTTTCATACAAAGTCATGATGGCGCACGAGGCACGTGCATGGCGAATGCTACCGAGTATGTGTGTATGTGGTTTTACGGAATATAATATAACTTTTCTAAAACATAACGTTTAATATTTTTTCTATAAATATGAATTAGATGTACATTCACGCTACTGAAATGAATGAAAACAGCTGATACACATCCGAATATTACGCGTATTTGTTTACAAAATAAAGGTAGGCAGTAATCTACACACACACACACAAACAAGCCACGCACAATAAATCGCGTGTTGTTCATAGAGCAATCGAAAATCGACCACAGTTGTGGTCTCAAAGCCTGGTAAGGACGTCATATTAGACTCTGGGTTCTACTCTCGTGAATTCAAAAAGTCACGTGACGAGACTTACATGCCCCTTAATGACAGAATATGAAAATGTACATCAAAGAGATACGATGACCATTTCATCATGATTTTTTAAATGAATACCAAGTGCATTAAACTCTATCATGTCAAATACAGTCGAACCTCGATGTGTCGAACTCGGAAAAGTCGAAATCTCGGATAACTCGAACTAATTGCAAAGTCCCTGCAAAACTTCCCTTACCTCAATACAATTTTACATCGGATGACTCGACCTCAGATTAATCGAAACCTCGGATAACTCGAGGTAATCAATCAGTCCCTTGATAGGACTTGGCGGTTAATTAACCCCGATGTCTCGAAGTCAATTAATTAATCGAAAACTGATTGCTTTATTACGAACCATGATCGATGCATGTGTGTTTTAACAACGATTAACGTGGCTTTTAAAAATAATTTGTTGACACTTTTTATGACTTGATTTGTGGATTTAATTAATTTAAAAATGTGCATGTAGTGAAAAGAAACGATTTTATAAATTTCACGTCGAAATTCACACTAACAGTGATATCGGATATTTTGATATGATTAAACAAAATACAGATTAATTGTGTAGGTATCTGACTACTTAATGAAACATCAAACAGACGATAGTCAGTGTATTTCAACGACGACATTCGTTTCGCTAGTGAATTTGAAATTTTATCGTAATAATGTAGAGCACATGCCATAGTTTGACGATATTCCTGATTGTGAGTCAAGCAAAGCAGCATGTTATGATCTGTGACGTTTTTGATGTAGACGAAATAAAAAGGAAACTTGATACCACACTGCATGTTATGTAGAAGCCGATCTGACTGTAAAGAAACTGATCTACATGTGCATGTAGTTAATAATTTGAGAAAACTGAACAATTTTAATTTGGAATTTATTAACTAAGTTAAAATACGATAGCTACTGACAATTTTATACTAAATGATAAAACGTGCAAAAACGAAAAATACCCGCCCAAATTGTTTTTCTTCTTCTGTAAATAAAAAATATTAAATAAATCTTCCGTCCAAAGACGGGTGCGTTCGGATTAACATACCTGTACATTGTACAATTTAGTCTAAATTTGATGGAAACAATCGAAACTACTCAGCGACAGCACTGAAACCGCGGATGAAATTTGTCAATCAATGATTATAAGTTCTTTGTGTAAACAATCGGAATTACTCAGCCACTGCACTGAAACCGCGGATGCAAAACGAAAATCTACTTTCCAATATTATCCTACAAAAAAATTGGAGCGAAAAGATAAGGTACACATGTAGGAAAAAAGTAAAAGTAAATTTCAACCAGATCGACTGTAATAGTTTTAGCATTATACCGGACAAAGCCCGCTTGTACATACGAGGTTTTTCTTTTGTGTATTGAACAATGACTGAGTATTTCCATTCGTAATGCAACTTCTACATGTATGATATGGAAGATTATGACCCTTATATTTTACACGCAACTTTCGTTTCAGACATGTTTCCCAGTCCCGTATGATACTTGTGTCCACATTTCTGATATGTGCTTTAATCATAGCATTGGGAGTAGTTCTTGGGCTCAAAATTTACAAAGATGAACCAGCAACAAACGGAAAAGAATGTGGAACATCGCAGAGTCAAGGACAAGGTCAAGGAGAAAGTACCACTTCCGCCACATCTGCAATAACAACGAAAACTTCGGCAACCACTACATCAACAACACAAACGACAACAAAATCGCCCATATTTGTGTCCGACAGTCCTGAAGGTCATTATAAATATGCTGCTGTGTCGTCAGATGCTGGACCCTGCTCGACTGTTGGAACGTAAGATCATATTTATGTCATGTTTTTGTTTTCTATATGGTTGAAATTACAATGTACTTTATGGGTTTGCGGAATTTTTCTGATGTGCACCTAAACATTTTTAGTAAATATTTGGTTATGTATATATAAATTGAATGCATGTACTTACATGTATATTAATCTAGGTGCACCCGAACTTACCTGGTCTTTGCTAAGATTAGTGATGTTTGGTTTTTATTTTTTTTTGTATGTGTGTTTACATTTGCTATTCTTTTAGTACTTCCCAAGTTGTCATTTGGCTGTCCACTCCAAGGATTTTTTTTCTAATTTCATACCTTCTTAACAATATCAATTAGTTTGTTACATGGTAATAAATAATAAAGAGAAAATCGTTTTAATCATTTTCACCACAGAGACTTGATGGCCAGACGAGGAGGATCCGCCATTGATGCAGCAGTGGCAACCATACTTTGTCAGTGTATCTATCATTTCCATAGCTGTGGTATCGGAGGAGGCTTCTTTATGACTGTTTATACCAGGTAGATATAGACGAGATCAGTTTTAACCTCTAATAAAACTGTTCTACAACTCTCAGAAGAACAGTATATGACAATTTTAGAACAGTTCTCGGACAGTTCTAGAGCCAGCTCTTCTGACAGTCTTTACCAGTAGAAATGTTTCTGTAGAGCTGGCTCTATTATTGGAACAATTTTCGTAGAGCCGGCTCTGCTAGAAGTGTCAGAAGAGCTGGCCGTATAAGTTAAACTGTTCTCGTAGAGTCGAGTCTGCTCGAAGAGCTGTCAGAAGAGCTGGCTTTAATAATATTCTATGACACCTTTAGAACTATCATAGAGCCGGGTTTTCTGTCTGTTCCACTGAGAGCTGATCTCATCTTCAGTATTTACGGGGTTTATTTTACAATAATTCTATTTGACATTGAAATGTATTGACGGCAGTGGTTGGTTAAAGGAGAGATTGAGTGGTCCGGAGTCTCTACAGAATTTGTGCAAAACTTACAAAGTTATAGCCTTGAATAGCTCTGGATCTATGGATCCACCCCTGGACCGTATATACAATGTATGTTAGCGATATACCGAATGTTAATATTTATTAAGAAATCAAAACGTTAAATAGTTTAAAGTTGCTAGGATGTCACCCACTTCGAATTTATTAAAAATTTTGTTGGATCCCTTTGTCCAGTTTAAATATAATAACAGTACTTGATATGACAATAATCTTCAAGGCTAAATATGGGAATTTGACAAAAACTGTTCCTCCGTTCATATAACACAGGCGAAATGGCATTTTCCACATACACATCAGTAACAGTTGTTTATTAAATGGATGTATTGTTATTGTTAAATACATTTGTAAGTAAATGTTATGACTGTCCTTCAATACATATATATATTTAGATCTTTTTTTACATACACGCGTACATGTTTCCCTCAAATGAATAATTTACATTGGTAAAAGCACTGCGACGATGGAAACATTGTTGGTTCTAAATTCTGTTACAAATAAGGATACGTGCTCTTTAGTAATCGAATACACAAACTACGCGAAATCTAAGTTGAAAGGCATAAAACGTCTTAATTATTTCTTAGATTTTCATTGACTTCTCGAGAAGTTCGTGCATGTCGCAATGGGGAATGATATGGTACATGAATTCATTTGTGCAGTTTTTTTCTTGATATTGTATCCAAAGTTTAAGTTTTTTTACAGAGAAACAAACGAAGCCTATACTATTATAGCACGGGAGATGGCACCTGGCGAAGCCAATGAAACAATGTATAAAGGAAGATCATCTCAAGAAGGTAAGTGAAGGGAGATAATCGTGCAATGTGACTGCATTATATATATGTATATAACCATCGCACTTGCTTCCCGACCGATCTAGTTGAAGTGCAGATATCCGTGTATTACAATGCGGTTCGTTTCAGACGATGTACCATACAAACCTTCATGCGTTGGAATAAGATAAAATAAGTTTGGGTGTTGGAAAACAAGCACAAAAGGTGTGAATCTAGATCCAGCAGGACCGGCGCGAACCCTCCATTTTTTTTCGAGAAAAAATAGTTGTAAAAAAAGAAAATCACTGAAGTATGACGGCGTGCGTCTCCTCTGGGCCAGTCAGTGCACCTTTACGCTCTTTCATTTTTGTATTTGCCTCTGAGCACAGATGTTTTAAGACAAAAATCATGTCACTTCTTTCTAACTTATCCCTTATCCAGACGTTAACAAGGGTTGTGACGTAGACTTAAACACAGTGTTACTTATGTAAAAGAATACGCATTGAGCACCAGAAAACACATGAAAGCCTTTGTTAAAAAAAACAAAAACATGAGCAATATTTAATAGCTTTCATTTTTTTTGCGATTAGGTCACTGAACGATAAACATAAGTTTAAGAAAGTTGCAATATGTAAAAGCGCCAGAAAAGATCACTCGCATTGGATATTCCGAATATATAATGATACAATGTAATGACAGATACAATGAACTGTAATAGAATAAAGAGGTTTATAGCGCATTATGAAAGAATAATCAAGGGAACCAAGATTCTAACAGATATCGGAAGAATGTAATCCAGGGACAAAAAAAAAAAAAAAAAAAAAAAAAAACAGACACACGCAACAAAGAATATAAAACAAACAAAATAAAACGTACAGAGTAACAATATAATGGGAGCAAGGATCAGGTGCACCGGTAGAGTAAGCGTCCTCTGTTTTCTTGAAACTTTGTTTAATCAAATATTCTCATTTCAACTGCCTGTACCAAAGCAGGATCGTAGCAGTATTTCCAACTTTCCGTTTTTTGCTTTCATATTGCCATTGTTACATGTACATGTATATTAACCTTTGTTCACTATTCCGTATACATATTGCTTACATGTACAAATGTATTAGTTCTAAGCCGGTGACTTTTTCACTACCAGTCGTTGATTTTAATTCTACAAGTCAGAGTTTTCCCGCCATTTTACATTTCAGAGTTTTCTAAAGATTTCATTTGAGAAATCAATTCTCCTTCAGCCTAGTATTCTTTTTTTCAAATTATGTCTTTTTCTCTCTATTGTTAACTTAAGATTTTATAATAAAAACAAACTTGAAGATTTTACTTTTACGATCTCGAGTTGAGAAATAATCTATAACACCCATTACTGAAGGAAAACCTGTATATAAAAGATTCATAATACATTCTACTCCAACTTAGTATTAACATTTTAGGGGTTTTGGAAATTAGTCAAGTTACACCATATGCACCACAATACACTTTACTAGTTCAAAGGGACTTCTTAACGTTCGGCCACCTTTAAAATCAGCTTTCATTACCTTGAACTTTTAAAGCAACCAGTTATCGGCCATTTCAATATCAGTCTTTTTAATATTTATATTTTTATCATCATAAGAGACCGATATGAATATAGATGAGAAAATATATCAAGTATCATATTTTTAAAATAATATTTGTTGAATGTCAAATGTCCTATCACACACTCTACTTTTAAGATGGCCATATTATCATATTTATCATACTCACACGGTAGGAATATCGTTTAAGCACCCATATTTTGATAAATATCCATGTGCTGAGATAAAATCATTTTAATTTACTGGTAATTTGCTTTTGAAATTAGATCGTGTATTAGTGGTCATGGAAGATAGACACTAGAATGAAATAAAAAATCAGCTGTACACAGGCAAACAATTAACCTTGAGTAAATATATCGTTTGACAAGTTCTTCATTTAAAGAGAGGTTCCGATGTTTTTATTACATTTGATAGAGCAACCTTTGAATTCAAATTTCAAATAATAAAGTGCAGACGATACGGTGACTTATCGCTCTCTTTCTCTCTATAAAATGTTATTATTATATTAAAGTTTTTTTTTTTCAATCTCAAACTTGAGATTGAAGAATGAATACTTTAGTTTAACAAACATGCTAATTATGACCATAATTTCAACCAAATTTTTTGAGCAAAATTCAAAATAACCAATTATATAAATATTACAAATTTCGGTATGCTGTATATGTGTTTATCATCATTTAAGTATACAAGGCCCATGTTTAATACAAAGAAGTTTAATGGGGTTCGAATTTTGTGCTAAAATGACAATACAGTAACTACATGCTTCTTAGATACTTGTACTTCATACCCGTTAAAATACAGCCAGGAGTTTTCATTGACATGGTGTACATATGCTTATAATGAACGTTCATTAAAATAAAATCAATAGTTCCAATAAATACACGTTGCGTCATGTACATGTATAAATCAGCGAGATTTGCTTTACACACTGCAAGTCTCGTCATATATGTACATGTATAAATCCGGGAATTCACGGGAATATAAAGTAATCTTTCAGTGGACAAAAGGAATTTTTGTCTTGACAAAACTCATTTTTGTATCACAGACTTTACTTTTGTTACCTATTTTGAATACTGGAAAACAAAAGTAAATTTTGTGTGCAAATTAGTTTAGTTTGAATTCTTGGAACTAATTTGCATACAAAACTTAGAAATAATATGAAAACATTAAATTTTGTCGCAAAATTCAACTTTGGTATTCTGCAAAAATAAGTAATACCTAATTAAGTATTACTTACTTTTGCAGAAAAGGGCATCATCCATATGATATTAACGGAAGTAATTAGAAACCTAGGAGACCCGCGGTTACTATATCCAACGAGAGGCCGTCTAACAAAATCGTAATGAGAGAGAATTTATTTGCATATCCAAAGGATTCTGTAAGCTAATTTGCATACAAAATTGATTTTTGTGACACCAACTTGAACTTTGTTTCACAAAATTGACCTTTGTTATTTAATTTCCATAATAGGTAACAAGGTTAATTTTCTATGCAAATAAGTTAATATTTGCATACCTATTTGACAAAATTTAATTTCGTCTACAAAATTGAATTTTGTCAACAAAATTGGATTTTTGTCATTACAACAAGTGATCATAAAAAGTCTGTATAACACAGTTTTGTACGACGATGTTGTTATGACGGAATTCAATTTTGTGTACACAAAATTGATTTTGATTACAAGAAGTTCAGGTCCCATTCGACACCCCGTAAAATGGTCGGTTAAACTAGGTTAAATTGCTAGCCACACCCCCTGCTTCCATTGTCACAACTTTTTAAATGTGAATTAGTGCCCGAGATTAGTGTATGTTTGTAGATAAAAAAAAACAAACTTAATCAAACAATAGTTTTCAACAGTAGAAATAATAAAAAATAAAATCGAGAACGAGACTTACATAAACATGTGGTATTCATCCAAATATTCTTTATACATGTAGGTGGACTCTCTGTTGGAATTCCGGGAGAAATAAAAGGATTGTGGCTAGCTCACCAGATTGGAGGGAAACTTCCATGGAAAGATCTATTCCAGGCTTCAATTAAAATGTGTCGTGATGGTATGGCTGTTTCCGGTCCAACTGCTTCTGCTATATCGACAAATATTGAAAAAATTGAACGCAACCAGAACTTGAAGTAAGTCTATATCATAATATCTGTAACGTTATTGACATAGATGACTGCAACGAAACGAAACAAAAGAAAAAAAAAATAGATCATATGTTTGTGAACAGTTATCTGTTTTATCTTAGTACAATCGCACTCTCTTCACATACAAATATAAGGTTACGAATACAATTGAGTTGTAATTTTTAATGTGAACATTTTTATCTGCACGTGTTAATTAATTGCGTTTCCGGTGTAACAATGTGCAGTAAATTCGTCAGGCAAACATAACAGAGTACATGTAACAAGACAGGTGAGGGGAAAGGCTAGTTTCCATGAAATTATAACATTTTAGTGCCTACCATTATGAAATACATGTAATACAGTATACTGTAAGTGTAGACTGCATTTAATATTTTGAAATGTGTCCACAATACAGCCACCTAACAGTCATTTACATGCATAAATAAAACAAAACTACCCAGGTGGTCTCGGGATTACGTGCTCGCTTAGAGTCAGGAAGGTCGTGAATTAAATCCCGGGCCTAGTCATACAAACGATTTTAAAATTTTAGTCATTGCTTCTTTGCGAAGCACGCGGCATTTAAGAGGTAGAGAAATGACGGTTGTTTTGCTTGGAGTCAGAATGACGTGTATCAGTCTGTGAGCTAGCATATATGTAATAAAGTTCAGTTTCTGCTTGTCGGACTAGAACAAAACAAGGTCTGTTTGATTGATCAAATGTTTCGTTCTGAAATGCATGGGGTATCTGCAATACAATGAAACGTTGAAACCGCAATCATTCAATCAATCAATCAATCAATCAATCAAACAAAACAGAGTCTCTGAGATGGTACACTTTAACCTTCAATCCGGGAAGTCAAAACGAGTTCTTTTTTATCAAAACAAGATCGTACAATTCGATCAAAATAACGATTGTCAATATATGCATACATGTACTTATGCAAGTTTATCAGACACATGTATATGAAGATTTAAAGTTGTTTTGAAAAAGTATGGAGGAATATTTTCAATTGAAAACCCAGATTTTCTTATATAAGATTATTTCCTTTGGAATTTTCAGAGCTTGAAGAACGTTGCTGACGACTTGTGTACAATCATAGCAAGCACAATTAATGTATCTAATACATACTATACAAGTACATGTATTTTATGTTTACGTTGATAATTTTTCATAATCTGTATGTGCCAAAAACAATGTACCAACTAAAGGAGGTTAAGTGACTTTCAGTTTAATATCACTTTTTCCAAAATGTGCTACCTTTCTTTAATAAATGCATCGCCCATGACATGGATCAGTTTTTATTTCTAAATCACTGAGATAGTTATTTTAAAGCTAGTAAAATAGTTAATTTCTGGAGATATAGTTGGTCTGCTGTTAATAGAATGACCATCTTACCCGATGAACCTTTCTACGTAATTAACTTGACAAGAAAATGCAAAGTGTCTATTATTCAAAAAAATGTCCTCTAAAGGTTTAAGTCTCCTTTTCAATGTCCAGTTACATGTAATAGCCGAGAACAGTTAATCAGGTTTAATGGTGGAATACCAACTCCAACCTCCTAAGTTAACTGTTTTACTCGCTATAATTTCTCTTTCTTGATTTTATGCTTTATATTATACTTTAACAGAGATCTATTGATGAATAACTCGACTAAAGAATACTTCAAGGAAGGTGAAATCATATTTAGACCAAAGCTTGCCAATACATTAGAAACGATAGCTAACAATGGGGCCGAGGTGTTTTACAACGGCAGTCTTGCCAAAGATATTGTAAGCGATATACGGGAAGCAGGTACTACTTTTTTTTATAATTAACCAGAAACATATTGAGGTCTAGAGTTAGCATGTCAGTTACTGTTAGTAGCATAATTATTTTTGCTTTGTTTGTTATGTTTACAATCGACATTGGACTAAATCCCGTTTACTTATTATTTGGACGTAGTATATTTCTTGTATGTCAGAGGTAGGAAAGGGTTTGAAAATTTATGTCTATATTATTAAAAATAAGCGTGAAACATTGAAACTGGTGATTTAGGTTTTTGTTTTCTTGTCAACATGGATTTGTCATTTGATTTAAACGTTTGAACGAGGTCAGCTCCTCACTAAATACTTCAGTAGATGACAAACAAATTCATAAATTATTAGACCAAGTTCATCGATGACTTTCTAGAGATTCTTGAGTTGGTACATTTACTGAAATGCGAAAGGCTATTGTAACAACTGTTGCAATCAGCATTGTTTGCGCATTTATACGTTCTTTCACAAGAAATCTTTTCTATTACAGGCGGTATCATTACGGAAGACGATCTTGAGAAATACGTCGCCATTAAGAAACCCCCGCTCACTATAAAACTGAATAGGAACCAGACTGTGTATTCTCCTCCTCCTCCTTCCAGTGGAGCCGTGTACGAATTCATTCTGAATATTCTTGACGGTAAGGTTTTGAAAGAGTAAGCGAGGGAACCAAGGTTATGGCGGTAATCAAAAGAATGTAATTCAGGGACAAAAACCAGACATGGAAAACAGACACACACAACAAAGAACATAAAGTAACTAAAATCATACATACAAAGTAACAAAAGTAAATGAGCAACTCGGACTCCACTAAAAACTGGGAGCATGTTCCAGGTGCACCGGTAGGGTAAGCGTCCTCTGCTTTTCTAGAAACACCCGCCGAGTTGCTCATAAAAAGTCAAGTCCGGGGTAGACAAACGAGGAAAGGTAAACTATGAGCCGTTGAATAAATCAGTTTTCACGGTACTGATGGATACATCATAACGATCCACGAGTTCATGATGACGACCATAAAACTTCTGTAGTGATGACTTCAATCTTGTAGCAACATAACCCTGTTCCAGATGCCTATTTGTTAGACGTCTAGCGCGATACAAATAGTCTGTGTAGTTTCGGCAAGCTCTGGCATAACGATTGAGTTGTGATATGAACACTCCATACGCAGGAGCCGAAGGGATGTTGCCACAGGTGAAAGGAAAGTAGACAATTCTGAATGAAAAGTCATCACGTTTGTCGTAAAGTTTGGTCAATAGGTTTCCTTTACCATCGATTTCTAAGTGTAGTTCAAGATATGAGGCTGACTTCACAGTGTCTGTAGTATCCTTTATCTCAAGTTCTTTGGGGATAGATGCGATGTGTCAAATCCCCGAAATTAGTATTGTTTAAAGATAATACGTCATCTATATAGCGGAAACTGAGATTGAAGGACCTAGTCAAACGATATTCTTTCTTTCTGATCAAATCAGCTATGAAGTCAGCCTCATAAGAGTGAAGAAATAGGTCTGCAAGTAAAGGAGCACAATTTGTTCCCATTGGAATGCCGACCGTTTGTTGAAAAACACGTCCACCACACTGGACAAATATGTTGTCGATTAAAAATTCCAGCATTTTGTAAACATCTTTCTCTGTATATTTGGAAGATGATTTGGAATTATTTTTTTACAAAAGAAATCTTTGTAATTTGAAGTATGAATTGCCTACCTTCCGTTAACTCTTCGCTTGTAACATAAAGTAGGTCAAACCATATATCTATGCCTTACTTTAACAGTGAATTTATCCGCAGTTTTTACAGCAAAACTTGTCAAAATTGATTAAAAATTATGTTGGATAAAATGACTTTGATATTTTAAAGAAGTTTTAAAACTACTTCGAGAAGAGAAATTATTCGAATTTAAAAAAAAAAAGAACTAAAAAAACTTAAAAAAAAACATAGGGTGAAGCATAACAAATACAAAACAGTAAATACTTTAAAAGATCGCTTAAAGGTCTTCATCAAAAGCTGTGAACGAATCCGGCAACTAATGTAATAAATCCATGATTACCGTAACAGAGCTACATGTATGACACTTCTTCAAAATAGTACTTTCCTCTGAATAATCTCAAAGGGGACTCACTCTTGTTTTTTTTTTCTGTTTTTGAAAAAAAATACTTATACATATTGGACTAAGTGTAGGCGGTTATGTGACAGATGTCAAGAAGTCAGCGTAGAGAAAGCATACTATAGATTCGTGCCGATTTAAGACCTCAGATGACCATATAGATTTGCTTGTGCAATATATACGTTTATAGATATACATAATGTCATATTTTCTTCAACTTGGTTCTTTGATAGCTTTTTTTTCAATTTTAAAGTGTAATCGAAATGCATATCACCGTTTAAACTTGTAAATTTGTTATTTTTGTTTGGAACGAATGTTTTATAGAAGTGAATTATTTTGACTGGCTTAATTTACGTTGATAGGTTACAGACTAACACCTGAGAGTATTTCAACAGAGGAGAAATCCATTTTAACCTGGCACAGGATCATTGAAGCGTTTAAATTTGCCTACGCTAAGAGAACGAATATCGGTGACAGCGATCAGGAGAACGAAACATTCCGATTAGAACTGGAGGAGGTAAGTGGTAAACGTTCAAGAGAGATTGACCAGGTTACTTTAAAAGTGGACGTTGGTGAAGGTGACAAGAAAGTGACAAGATATGTGGGCTTTGTTGTAATAGTGAAAAAAATAAAATGTCTGTGAAATAATATCGTGGGTCAGAAAAGTGAGGTCATTAAGGAAAAATGGAGTTACATGTAGTAAATAAGAATGAGTAGACGAGCAATTATAATTCATTGGAAGTAAACAAACAACCAACCATTACCGGTCGATTAATTTCTAAGAAGTAGACTGAGAAGTGACAAAAGTGAAAAAGTGAAAAAAGAGGGAAGTGTCTTTTTAGAAACGAGGCTGATACACAGGAAAATTGTAACATGTCATATGTTTTCGTATTTTTTAAAATATAAGAGAACATTATTATGTTTACGACCGATATTGATACATGTATCCTATAAAAAGAAATAAAAAAAGATTTTTTCAGAATTATGTGAAAACTAAATTGTTTTCATATGTTAAGTCCTATGCAATACCTATAATTACCATGATTGTCATTAAATGGATTTACATGAAATAATTTGTGTGTCATAAACACGCGTTTTTCATACTTTCTTTCATAGTGATTATAGATGTGAATGACATAACATAACTTATATAAGTGTTGCAATTTTCCCTGTATTTATGTACACGTAGAAACGGCCAAAGAACAACAACAGACGCATAACAAATCACGCAAAATCAGACAAAATAAATACATACTGAAAGATTTATTATGTACATGTAAGAAGCAAATGAAACTTGCACTTTCGAAAATGACTCCACCAGCTGACATACATTTTTGTATATGTACATGTACATGTAAAATGTAAAATCATGCAATGTAACAAAATCATACATGTATATATGTTAGTGTTGGAACTTGTTACATTTTCAATTATACATTACAAAAATACTCCTATTCGCTAATAATATCGATAATCGGTTAAAATTTATAACAAATATACATGCATACACTTTTTACGTCTGTGTATCCATTTGTGTAGCTTTTAACAAAATTAACATCAGAGGATTATGCTGAAGAAATTCGCTCAAACATATCAGACACACGGACGTTTGATACGGACTACTACGGCCCAACGTTTTACGACAGCGTGACGACAGGCACATCACATCTGTCAGTTCTAGCTGCAAACGGAGATGCCGTATCGATTACCAGCACGATCAATTTATAGTGAGTTACAAAGTAAATTGTAAGCGATTGATGCTTTGCTTGATATAAACACTATATTATCAACAGTTGAAATCCGAATAATTCAGCAGCTCTTACATGTAGCACTCCGTTGCAAGTGTTTTTTACTCATGAAATGTTAGTCCAGGGGACACTTTATCACCCCTACCAAAGACTTGTGAGTAAGTTTCTGTTGTCGATGGGTGTTCATTTAAGCTTTTTCACAAAGGATGCATTTTGCACTATATTTAGAATTTCAGTGGTTTATCAAGATAATTATTTTTCTTTTTTGTTTTTTTATGCTAAACGAAAGGGTCATTGTTTATCTGAGGTCATTAATGACTTTCAGGGACGGATCCAGGCATTATGAGAAAGAATGTTGCCATCCGGGGTTCTACAGAAAAGGGGGGTGCTACATGTAGGACATAATTTGCTATTTTTTTGTAAATTTTACACGTGATAAAAACAAATTTTCCAATAAAAAGAAGTGCCAACCTCCTGCCCCATGTGGATCCGCCACTGATTTTTTCCCAGTGTCCAAGGAAACCATAAGTAATAACTTTCGAAACGATAGCTACAGTACAACACGAGAAGAAAAACAGATTTACCCGTGTCTTGCCATTCTAATGAACATGGAATTGGAATATTCACGAAATGACATGATTTCGGGGATTTGACACATCGCATCTACCCCCAAAGAACTTGAGATAAAGGATACTACAGACACTGTGAAGTGAGCTTCATATCTTGACCTACATTAGAAATCGATGGTAAAGGAAAACTATTGACCAAACTTCACGACAAATTCAGAATTATCAACTTTCCTATCATCTGTGGCAACATCCCTTCAGCACCTGCGTATGGAGGGTTTATATCACAACTCATACGTGATGCCAGAGTTTGCAGAAACTATGCAGACATTTTGTATCGCGCTAGAACTCTAACAAATAGGCTTCTGGAACAGGGTTATGTTGCCACAAGATTGAAGTCATCACTACAGAAGTTTTATGGTCGTCATCATGAACTCGTGGATCGTTATGGTGTATCCATCTGTACCATGAAAACTGATTTATTCAACGGGTCATAGTTTTCCTTTCCTCGTTTGTCTACCCCGGACTTGACTTTATGAGCAACGCGGCGGGTGTTTCTAGAAAAGCAGAGGACACTTACCCTACCGGTGCACCTGGTCTATGCTCCAAGTTTTTATTGGAGTCCGAGTTGATCATTTGCTTTTGTTACTTTTTATGTAAAATTTTAGTTACTTTATGTTCTTTGTTGTGTAAGTCTGTTTCCCATGTCTGATCTTTGTCTCTGGATTACATTCTTTTGATTACCGCTATAACCTTGATTCCCTTGATTACTCTTTCCCAATCTACAATTTTTAACTCTTATATTTAACTTCAATCAATCTATTCACTGAAGATATATGTACCTCCAGTGATCAAAACACTATCACATAAATCAAACAATAACTGCTTTCAGGTTGCTGACTTGCTGACCGTATACGATAGACGGCGGAATTGGTAATTCAATTAAGCTCTCTGTTAAACCAACCGCCTTTGCATGCTGCTTAACGTTACAATGTTTTTTCATATACGAAAAGTCTAACTTTTATTCCGAATTATAAAGTAAAAGCATGGTTCTTAAGAAAAAAAAACATAACAATCAAAGTGAATATGTTTAGATAATTATAATTGTTTGTTTTTTAGTTTTGGATCGAAGGTAGTTGGGAGTCGGACTGGAATAATATTTAATAATGAAATGGATGATTTCTCCACACCAAACACAACCAACTACTACGGTGTCCCTGCTTCTCCCGCTAATTTTATAAAACCTTACAAGCGCCCCCTGTCGTCCATGTGTCCTAGTATAATTGTTGATAGTCATGGCGTTGTTAAATTGATAGCAGGAGCATCTGGAGGAACAAAGATTACGACATCTACAGCACTGGTAAGTTTTTAGACTAATGTGTAACAGGACGGTCTAAATGCGTTTTATTAGAGATAATCGGATAAATAACATGGTTATCTCCCTTGTCTCAAGTTGTGTTATACACAGTAACAGTTAAGACTCAAACAAGGTATACTTTAAGTTTGAAAAAAGAAATTAAACAATTTGGTGTTTAGCATTGTATAACAACGTGAATTCTGTGCGTATTTTGGTCCACGGAAAGGATCTTCTTTTGTGTAGACATCTGGACCCGCCACTTGTTTGGCTTGTTCTTAATTATAAGCTTAATATTTTATTGGTCATAAAAATAATGGGTTTATAGTTTATAATGGATTGACAGTTTATTTTCAAATATTTAAGTCATAGCTTATTTGACGAAATATACAGCTGACCAAATATTTAAATAAATGTAGATACAAGTTAGACTGAAACAAAATGTGTCGGGATAGTAAAGAAAGAAAAATGCTCATGACAGACCATTTTATCAAATTCATTGAAAAGACAAGTGCTTGTAATGAAAACCATATTCATAACTGTTCATGCCATCACAAGATCTATAAACTGGTTTGAGTTACACATAGCACAGGTTAAGAATATTCTTTGACATATGTATGTAAAAAGATTTATTTTATTTCATTTGCATACGTGTTGCTCAGTGCCTATCATTTTATTATTCCCTGTTTATAGCTATAAGCCACATACTCGCTTTTCTTTTTTTTTCCCTTTTTTACCATGTTGTCCAATTTTGTCGGTATATTGGGGGGTGTAGTTTTCAGCTGAATTTCGATAAATAATCTTTAATAGTTTATTATTTTAATAGTTTTCACATGTTTTATAAAGATGGGAAAATACCTAGTGTAGGATTTTTTTCTCTAGTTAAAAGTATCTTAAATGATTTATTATTTTAATCGTATTTACACGTTTTATAAAGATGGGAAAAGAACTATTGTTCTGGTAGCATTTTTCTTTTTTTTTCTGGTTAAAAGTATTCCTTTGCAAATAGAATATCATCAATATGCTGAATACGAAAATTGGTCTGAACCTACAGAAAATAATTAGCAATACGAACAGTTGTTTTCAAGATATTCACGTGCATAATTCTCAAGGTTGAAATACAGGGGTTTGCTCCCGCTACCAAATATGCAGCCAACTACATGTAGTATATAACCTATACAAGGGAGATTCCCAATTTGGGCTGCCTCGCTTCAACTCCATTTTCGTTCCAGTAAAATCGAATGTATCACTAATTACAGCTCAGCAATCAAAACAAATAATGAATCTGAACTCAGGTATCACCAACAAATACTTCTAATGAAATCAACACAATAATTTGAAGATTCTAAATCAAATGACTTCTTATGAGCACCTCGGCGGGTGTTTGTAGAAAAGCAAAGGACGCTTACCCTACCGGTGCATCTGGTCCATGCTCCCAGTTGTTAATGGAGTCCGAGTTGCTCATGTGCTTTTGTTACTTTGTATGTATGATTTTTGTTACTTTATGTTCTTTGTTGTGTATTTCTGTTTTCCATGTCTGGTCTTTGTCCCTGGATTGCATTCTTTTGATTACCGGTTTAACCTTGGTTCCCTTGATTACTCTTCCTCCGTCTAAGAATCAGGGGAAATGGGAATAAATTGTGACACATGAATACAACACATAGGGATTTTATTGCATTATCCAAGTATTTATACCTCATAACCTCCAAAGTTTGCCTTTGTAAGATATTTATAGGCCAATTTAGTGGAAATGCACCATGTAGAAAAGTGTAAGGAAAGTTTTTCCATGTATTTCCCCTATATACAGGCAAAAAATCTAACTAAAAGTTGATTCATGAATAAATGTATTGGCTATTTTAAGTTTAAAAGGACCAAGTTGAGAATAATGATGTATCACCGATTGCCTGATTCTTACACAGAATGGTACTGAAACATTTGTCTAGCGATGTCAAGGTTGCAGTAGTTTCACTTTCGGTCCAATTAAATGCATCATTTGCCAAGTGATTACTGAGCAGTAAATGGCGATATATTCGATTTTATTATTGCATATTTGATAGTGGGAGCAAGCCCTAGTAGGGCTGCACATTTGATAGTAGTAGAAAGCCCCTTCGGTTGACGAAAACTGTACATGTACATGTATGCTCAGTGATTTTTTTTATTCTCAACTTTAATACCTACTATACATTCGCTCTAGTCTTTTTTCTTGTATGCAGTGTAACTTTAGTTTTTTTTTTAAATATGTTGGTATTTATTGTACATAACATATCACTTTGATGATGTTTATAATTTCCAATAATGTTATCATATTATAACTTACTTTTGCTTTTTGGAAGATTTTAAAATTCGGGTTATACCTTTTAAATTAAAATGTTTGATATTTTTGTAAGCATACCTCGGGAACTAGTTAAACATAAAGCGAAATATACAAATCTGAAAATAAAAATTACCGAAATAGAAGCATACCCCTACCAGTCGTGTTATCATTTGCAGAAATTAATGACCTCAACAAGTAAATGCATTTTCCCAATTTCAACTTGTGCATTTTGACGCCATAGTTAGAAGTACACAGGACATTATTTGTATTTAAATTCTTATGTGGACCTTGCATTAATTCACATTCGGAAGAAATGATTAGGACGGATATATTTTACATAATAATATATATTTTGTCCTTTTGGTATATTCGTAGCTCAAGTCACGCTATCACTTCAGTAGAAAATACCAGATACAAAAAGCCAGCAACCAATGTATGCTGTAACTTCGTTATTAACTTTATGAATAAATACAAAGTTTTAATGCTATTAAATTTTCAGCGTGATATGAATTCTATCCATAAGAAAAGAGAGGCACAAACCAGGTGACAAGCCTAAATCATTATTTTTTACTAAAACCTCCCCACCCCTGCCCGATTAAGGTACAATGTACTTTTACAACTTGGTCAGTTTCTTTTAAAATCAATCCCAACTCTTAATTACCACTGCAAATCATTCGTAATATTTGTAGAAAAGTAATTAGAAATGAAAAAAAATAATTGGTGTTAGTCCTCCGACTTCTGAAAAAGCTGTTCCCCGTAAACATATTTCTGAGAAAAAATCAAACTCATTCAAGTATTTATCCCTTCTTACCATTCACCAAAGTTTAAACCCTACCATTGCATACAAATCACGTATCATTCGTTTGTTTTTCATTGTACTCGGAATTTACGCAATCTTTAAACTAACTTATTTGAAGAAACTAACGAAAGGGGAATAAATCGAATGTAAATTTGGGACTTGTTGCGTCGAAAAGGTTCGTATCCTGATCTAGAACTTGTCTATTTCAGGACATTTATGTGAAAAGAAAGATAACTGGAATGTCTTTTTATTACTTTTCACATTACGTCCGTTCGTTAAGTTAGTTATCCGATTATCTCGAGTAGGTGCCCATTAATTATCATAAAATGAATAGTGTTAGAACGGAGGGTAGTGTGGGTTTAGCTCTCGAACAAATTCGTTGTATAGAAATTGTCTTTGGATTTTTTTTCGATATGGATTATGTTAACCTGTATGTATTCTAGTGACCATTAAAGAAGTAAACCTATACATAGTTGAAATGGTTTCTCATACAATGTGATTCCACATCAAAAGATAGTTCCCTATGTTTACGGGCGAAAGACAATGAAAAATACAAAACACAAAACGAACCCGTAACAAATGCTATGTGCATGCAAGTTGTTTAGCAACTTATCTATTTAAGTATCAGTCTTTGTGATACATCCCAAAAAGGCTACATATTTTTATTTTTGTTATAAAGTTATTTTATAGGTCGATATGATGAAATGTATAATTATTCCTTCAAGTGTATCTGCTCTTAGGAGATAACCCGCAATTAAAATCCAACAGTTTCTATTTTATATTAGTGTCATTTACAGAGTTATCTCCCTTGATTTTGAAATGTACAGTGCATTCTATATGATTTATATCTCACATGAGCATCCACATATTATTTTATATTTACTTAAGTATTTCAAGCTAAATATCAAAAATAAAAATATGTAGGCTTTCCAGCCATGAATCACATTGTGCAGAATTCTTAGCTTGAGCATTACTTAAAATCTAGTATTAACTTTGTAAGAAGTATGTTCTGTTTAATGAGGTTTAACATACATTCTTAACAGAATTTATTATATATTTTAAGAATACAGCAAAACTGACAATGATCTTTTTCTACATGTGTACTTACGGAGGTATTTGAGGGTTTGAAAATTTATTTTTTTTCGCAAAATCAGGGCAAATGATTGCCTGTACGCAACCACATATTCGTCAGTTACACAAATGCAGAATACATTATAAATACCTAAAATATTGATTTTAATACTGGTCAAATCAATTTGTACATTGCATCTAAGATATCTTATTTACCACTCCAGTCTTTAGCCATTTGTACAAAGAGATGAATATTCTTGTAATGTGGGTTTTCATATTCTGTTTGTATGTTTTCCATGTCTGGTCTTTTTGGCCTGCATTGTATTCTTTTGATTTCCGCTAGAATAAGAAAATCAGAAAGGTTTCCTTTATTCGTCTCTCATTTATTTATCTCTAATGTAATGTTAACTTTGTAGATCTTGTCATTAAAAACTGCATTCTATGAATTCAAAGCGCTTAACTTGGGCGGATTCATGATTTCAGGTTAGGGGGGGGACTGGGCCTTATAAGAAATAAAATCGGAGATGAGCCAGTCAAAAAATGCTTTATAGAAAGAAACAACACACATTTAGGATGATAGGAGGGTACGTAGAATACGTCATATATGAATCTTCTCTTATTCATGTAGGATTTCCAAGCAATCTTAAAGTCAATGAACACTTTTGAACACAACATTTTCCAAAACATTCTTATTTTTCTAAATGTACATATATACATATATAGATATTTGAACTGCAAATTACCATATTTTAGGCAATAAAAATAAGTATACCTTACTGGTGGCTTATTCGCATTTTTGTACGTGTAATACGCCGATGTTGGCATTACACATAAGATTTAAACCTGTACTATGATCACTGTAGGATTGAACAGCTATTTTCGGTCGTTCATGCACGTATGAAAGGATCTCGAATCTCCCAAACGCAATGAACGGCCAAAGGGCGTTCATGTAATGTTTTGGAGTGGAGAAAAGGGGACCGAAAAAAGAGCTGAAAATTACTCTCTGTAAACAAACTTGACAGGTAAAATCAATGTGCACGTAATAAACTATTCTTACGGCTATATTATGCCGTTCAGTTCGTTGCCACACTCTTTCGAACTACACGGCCGCCATATTCGTTCCAAGTTAACTGGCGTTCATGCATGTATGAACGATTTGGCGGAGTTCATGCATGTATAAACTTTCTGGCAATGACGTTCTCGACCAATCAAAAACGGCTATAAGCATGAAGAATGTAATGATTTGAATTATTTTACCTTGAATACATGCATCTATTTATAGATATCAATTTTAACACAATGGCTTGGTATGGGAATCAAACAGGCCATCGATCATAAAAGAGTTCATCATCAACTACTGCCACCACGTATAGATGTTGAGATGGGATTTCCTCAAGTTAGTATACACTATTTTTAAATACAGATGTAGAAATGAGATTTCCATTGATATATATGTACTTGGGATGACTTTTCTGTTTTCCGAGTTGTCCCGTATTTTAAACTTCCATATTTATTCATAAGACTGAAATCAGACCCTCAGTGCTTCTATGACAATGCATGTAGCTTAAAGGATAGGTACACCAAGGGTTGTTTTTGGCCACCTACTTGGCTGAACTTTTTATCATGACAATAGAATGTTACCATTCTGCATTTCTGTTTAGCAACAACATTACCACATTCGAAAGTTTTAGTTTGTTCTTGTTGAGCAATGACAAGTCGAATTTTTTTTTCAAATTTGTGATGCCTGCACCAATAAGTAGTCTCATGTAATATCTCGATATTCCGAAGAACATGTATTTCATCAAAATTCGACAAAAATGCTCCTAAATATTGAGATATTACATGGGTCTATTATTGTTTTACCACGAGTTGGTCATTTATATCGCATTATTTTACCCCAAGCGATACATAAATGACCAACCCGTGGTAAAAGAACAAAAACATGGAGTTTCCGTGATTTATTTCGATTCTGATTGGTCTAGTTTCTTCATGTTATTGAATCTACAAAGTCTATGAAGTTGGTCATATATTTATCACTTTTTTACCACGGCTGTGAAGCACGTCATATCTAACAACATTGGGTTGACGAACATTAAATGTGTTACATCATTAAATCATTTCAGTACATTGTTGATGGGCTGAAACAAAAGGGACACACAATTGAAAATAAAACCAGCGCTGGATGCATAGTGCAGGGCATTCTACAAACGGAAGAGGGGAAAGTTACGGCTAATGCAGATTATAGGAAAAAGGGGTATACCGACGGTTATTAGAGAACTTTTGCAAAATTTGAGATTTTATTTTCCACAAATTTGACATTTAGCATGTTCGTCAAATCAGGAAACTATATCAATATAGGATAATCATATTTGGTCAAATTGAATTAACATTAAAAGCATTACGATGTGAAAGAATACTTATAGTTTGTATGATGAAAATATGAAAGGAGGGGTACAAATGCATATATTTGATGAAGATATGGTAAGAGGGGTATATGTTTGATAAAATATGTTAGGAGATATATAATCTGGTTTTATTCTGTACCTGTTCATTCCCATTGCACATTGTTTTTCATGCCTTGTGAATTATTGTGTTCAATATTAATTTACTTCATATCGCTGTTTTAATGTTTCCAGTTCTAATTATGTTATATTTGTATGAGATTAACTGTCGAAATTTTTAACGAGTTTTTTTTTTAATTTTCAATTCATGTCTGATTGAAATTTGTAATAAGTTAATTTCATGGGCTAGATTTTGTTTTCCCTTGATTACCGGTAAATGATATAAATACATTTGTATTGTGAATTGCGGTTTGTTGAATACGTCTTCCAAGGAGCAATTTCACACCTTGAGCATAAGAACGAAATACACATAAAAATATGTCAAAAATATTACTATACAGGGACAAAGCAAGGCTTAGCATGAACAGCAGCTCCCTTAACGAGTATCAGTTCATGCGAAATCTTGTAGACTCTCCAAACTGTCCATGTGGTCATGTCGAATCAACCGATCATTTTCTTTTTTATTGTCATAAGTATGACCAGCTTTGTTCTTTTAACTTCAAATACACTTAATTATCCTATCGATGTAATGTGGTTTATGTATGGGTCAGATATTCTTACATTTGATGAAAATATTTATGTATTTAAACGTTCAAAAGTACATTGTTCAGAGCAAACGCTTCTGTTGATTTGAAATTCAATACTCCTTTCATTCTTCACATGTATTTATATATAATCAATATCTATATTTCATTACATAGTAGTACATGTGCATGATGTATCTTATTTCCTAAGCATGCTTGTTGTATGTTTAAATTGTATAAATTGTCAGTATTGATGATTATACGGATTAATAAAAGCTTAATACTTGTTTCCGAATCATGTTTGTCAAACTTTGTTTGATCTGTTTTATACATATTTTCATATGCATAAATAGAATATGTTTAAACTGACACTTAAGTAGAAGTCTTTCTAACAAACAGAAAGAAGGTAATTTATACATGTCAAAAACCAACTGTATTCACTTTTATTTCTTGCTCAGTCTGAGTTTTTCATTTGGTTGTCGAGCTTTTGAAGTAAAAATTACATAGTTCGTACAATGTACATGATATCCGCACTTTCCAAGAGTTATCTTTCTTAATTTAGTTTGATTCGGTTGATTTGAATGGGAGGTTACAGTATAGTTTTCTATAAAGTACGGATTTAAATACAGAAAGGACTATTGTCACATAAAAATACAGCATTTAAGGACCAAGAAATTTCATTTGTTCCGTGTGTTTTTCTAACCATGAATCACCTTACCGTTAGCAGTGTCTGAATTTTATATTGACTGGTACTTAAGTTAACAAGGAGACGTGTATACGCATAATATTGTTTTAATTTTCACTTTTTGTGTATCATTCACGTTTTTATATTATTGTTACTGTCTTTGTTTAATATATCAATTAAAGATAATTCTACTAATTCGAAATGACTTTTATTTATTCGAAATTTGTTTAAGACTAATCAAGAGAACCAAGGTTATAACGGTACGTAATACACACACAACAAAGAACATAAAGTAACTTAAATCATACATACAAAGTAACAAAAGCAAATGCGCAACTCGAACTCCATTAAAAACTGGGAGCATGGACCAGGTGCAACTGTAGGGTAAGCGTCCTCTGCTTTTCTAGAACCCCCCCTCGAGTTGATCACAAAAAGTCAAGTCCGGGGTAGACAAACGAGGAAAGGAAAACTTTTAAGATTGTAAAGAAAGTCCGAGGGAAAATGTGACAAATAAATATTGAACCTTGGCAAATATGGTTCCGTCAAAACTGAAGTTTTCTTTTGATAAAATGAAAAATAAAAAACCCCGTTGCTAATCAACCTTAGAATAAACGATAAGATGTTTTTCACATAAAGTATAATCACAAAAATATCTGGTCTATTTTACGAACTCAATTTCCTCTTATCTGTAACCCACCACTTTCTTTATTGGTGATAATAAGGACGGATACTACATATAATCAGGCAACGCCTTAAGTCAAGTTTGGAGGTAGAAAGAGTAGAATGAAGTACACTACAAAAAGTTGGATTTTAGCGGTACCACGTCGGTACCGCTGCACTTTGATAACGAAATAAAAACTTATTACACGTTGAACAAATCAATTTTCATGGCGCAGATAGATACCCCGTAGCGATCCACTAGTTCATGATGACGACCAAAAAACTTCTGTAGCGATGACTTAACATGATTTTTATGAGAAATATATATCAATTTGGCCTATCTACCTTATTTCATGCATAAACATTTTACATTAACCGCCACCACGGTATGAACAAAACACTTATTACTTCTTAAACTACCATTTCATATTTGGATCCAATTGCACTGAACCAACGATAATCATTAATAATTAAAGATTTTTTTTATATATTAAGTTAAGTATCTGTGTTAATGATACAGTAGGGAGATTTCAGACGAAAGTTACAAATATCAGTCAAAATAATTAGTATACCAAATAAATGTCGCACCATCATAGTGTGTGGTGTGATATTTGAAAGTTTTTATCGGTTATGGATTTCTAACATACATATTCATACCGTTAACAAGTCTTGAAAGTGTATACTAACTGATTGTCAGTTGATGTTTTGCATAATTTTCCCGTAATGCACATCAAAATTGTTTTTACGTGTACATTTTGGTTCACCAAAATAACACAAAATATGTTTTTGCTACGTACCATGACCATATGGACGCTAAATATCAAGAGGCAAATAATGTAGGATTCTACTTAAACACACACACAAAATCAATGCCATATGTGTTTATTGAGTAAAGCAAGATATTGAAACATTAACACTCCTACTGTGCAACCATTTTTCTGTGAAAATCAATATAAGGTTTTTATTGCTACTACCCATTCACCACATTTCGAAGGAACAGGTAACCCATGAAAATAGTAGGCCTTATCCATGTGTAAAACCTAAATGATTCATCATTGGTTCATTTTCATCTATGCCCCGCCCAAACAATTTGCCTCCTTAACCAATTTATGTGAAGATAAGAAACAATCATGCTATTATTGCTACAAACCGTTCAGCAAAATTTGAATGAAGTCCATGGAAAAAAAATGGAGGCTCCATCCAAGTGACTAAACATGACAGAGCGATGAACAAATATATTCTACCCAACAACCTTTTGTGTGCAGTCACTAAGGTTTAAGTATTTAAGTGTAAATAAAAATAATCACCATTATTAAATATAAAAGTAATAAAAAAAATTGTTAGTTTTGTTTAAAAAAATATATAAAGAAATGTTAGGACAAATAACCAATAATTTTTGTCAGATTTTCAGATTCCTCTAGATTTATTCATTTCATAGTATTAATATTGTTTGCCAAGTTGTCCTTACTTTTTTTATTTTCATAATTTGTAAACTTACCTAAAATTTTTATTGGCTGAGTTTTCATGAAATCCTTATTAATTCTTCGGTGTTTTTAATAGAATGAACATGCCAAGACAAAACCGATGGAAAACCAAGAGAAATCCTTCGCCCGTCAAATTTCCAAATACTTATATCTCAAAAACAAAACACACTGACACGTCAATTTTTCTTTTTGTACCATTCTAGGGTGAAAGATCTTAAAAGATTTCACAACCTTTGTTATTTCTAAACAAAGCAGCGAACATTCTTAATGACGAAGCAGCGATACCAAATAATGTAAAAGTTAACGACAAAAAGGGAACGCAAGACATTTACCGCACACGGAGTACATGTCAACATATACAAAGAAAACACGAACAGTACAAAGAAAGGTATGATATTTCAGATGCTCAAGATTAATTAGCAGTACTGCTTTTCCCTACCCTACCGGTGCACCTGGTCCACGCTCCCAGTTTTTAGTGGAGTCCGAGTTGTTCATTTACTTTTGTTACTTTGTATGTATGAATTTAGTTACTTTATGTTCTTTGTTGTGAATGTCTGTTTTCCATGTCTGGTCTTTGTCCCTGGATTACATTCTTTTGATTACCGCTATAACCTTGGTTCCCTTGATTACTCTTTCAAATCCGGTGGAAGGGATGGAATATTTATGACGTATACTTTTTGGTCGGTTTGGATGATATTGATCCTCTCTTTTTGACAAGTATAATATCGTTCACACTAATCCTTTTTCAGTTTTTCTGCAATGGGTCTTTATTATTGCCATCTTTATTTATGTAACAACTTCAATACACCCACCTACAACATTGGCAGCATAATTGTTTAAAATTAACTGCAATGAATAATGAAAAACTGTACATCACTTTCCTATTTTCAGCTTCCTAGCGTTGCATTTTGGAAGGTTATTTCTATTATCGCCATGTTGATTTGGCTAATCGGATTCTTGAAGCTAATATTTTAACTGATTGCGGTGGACAGGGGACTAAAATAATGTTATTGGTCAGGATATAGATCAGACATGGAATACACACACAACCAACAACGAACATGAAATTACTAGTATAATGCATATAAAGGGACACATTTAAATGAGCAACCTGGATTTCATTTAAAACTTGGGATATGGACCAGGTGCCCTTGGCGGGTAAGCGTCCTCTATTTATTCTTAAAAAACATCCACCGAGTTGATCATGATGTTTGTTTGTTTGTTGGGGTTTAACGAGCAGCAATATTTCAGCTATATTCAGACAATGAACATGAAATGAAAAAAAAAAAAGAAAAAAGGAAAAAAAGAAAAAAAAAAGAAAAAGAAAAAAAAAAGGATGGGTCACAAGGATAATAGGGTCGAAAAATTTTGATTGCCACTGGAAAAAGGGGGATGGGTAAGGTCGGGCAATCCAGCCTCCTGTGGCGGAGCGCAAAGGTTCCTACTCCTATCGAATACCACAGCAGGGTTCTTTAACGTGCGAGGAACGTGACATCTTTCCCAACACGGTGCACCACTATGGTTTGCGGTCAGGTTTTCCGTATTATAGCCTGACAACCCCAGCATGTAACACGCCAGGGGTACCCCATTCCACCACCTGGGGCACACATCCCAGTTGCTCTGTGGGCAGAGCGCCTAGCCCCCGGCTAGGTTTCTGAGCACTATTTAGTCGCCTTTTACGACAAGCTTAGCGCTGCTGCAGGCCTGTTCTTTAACACCCGGACCTGCACGGGGTCAGAGTTGATCATGAAAAGTCAAGTCCTGGGTAAAAGAAAGAGAAAATGAAAACTATGACACATTGAAGTAATCGGTTCTAATGGTGAATATAGATACACTGTAACAATCTGCGAGTTCTTGAAGACGATCATAAAACTTCTGAAGTCATGCATTCAGTCTTGTGGCAATATAACCCTGTTCTACATGCCTCAGGTAGGAAGTCTAGCTGTAGTTACGGCAAGCATTGGAAAAAATTACTTGTGATATGAAAACTGCACAACTAGTGCTGAAGGTGGTTTATTGCCGCAGAAGAAAGGAAAGTTGACAATGTGAAATGAAAAATCATCACGAATGTCGAATAGTTTGGTCAAAAGTCTTAATTTGCTATCAATCTCTTAGTTTAGGTCAAATATGAGGCAGAATTCACAGTGTCTGTAGTATTTCTTTTATCTTCTGGTTCTATGGCGTAGATGCGTTGTATAAAATTGATATTTCGCACTGAAAAAGATGAAAAGTTTCATTTGATTGAATATCTCCCTGGGAATATTTCATCATTCACGGGCGCATTGAAAATAATTTTTGTATAAGACAATAACTCAACTTTGGAAAATATGACAAACTTCGTAACAGTACTCTCACGGATAGTTAATGTTTGTTCTAAGCACGCTTATTGTGAAAGAACTATTTTTCGTGGGATACCAATATTTGTGGTTTTCGAGGGAAGACCAAAACACGGAATTTGGTTCCCAACGAACGAGATTCAGATTGATATGTACACTGAAAATATTCAAATCACGAATTCAAGAATCCACGAAAATTAGTATCCACGAATTAAAGTACTTTCACAGTGTATGTGTTGCATCCTTAGATATCAAAAAAAAAACAGAGGTATATTGCGATGGGTCTGGTCCTACAGTGGTAAAAATAGTTCTTACAAATGTGATTTAACTTTAATTTTGCACATAGTATTCCATAATAAGAACTTGATACGAAATTGAAATATACGCATTTTTTCATTCGCGGGTATGTAAAGTAGATTTTTGTACATCTGGCTGACGTTCGATCACGCACACAATACGTGGCGTTTTATGTTAGGAGATTTTTTCCCGTAAGTATCCAAAGTCTTTGTAAATATCACACATATAAAGAATATTTGTAGTATTAAATGTAGTCATTGGTTCTTTTAATCTATAAAATTATCGATTGAATAAACCCTAACCTTTATGAAGAAACACACCATAACAAAACTGACACCATTTTTCAATCGTTTTGACGTCACAGAGAAAGATGAAACGTTAGAGCACCTGTATTAAACAAATAACACGTCATGTTGGCATTTACCGAGAAATTACTCTTCCATTTTCGACGAATTGTGAAGTCATACATGTTACCAGTGAAACATATCTCCAAGTTTGGGTAAGTTGTATTTAAAATTCTCTTTGTTTGGATATAAGATGGTTGTATGTGTGGGACCGATTGGGCCGGGGTCAGTCATCACTGACCTACTAACATACATTGCGCAACAGGTATCAGAGTTTCAATAATCCTAATCTGCCAAAATGTTTATTGAAATGAGAAATATATTACAACCCAATGGCAAATGTTATTTGATATTAGTAAATGCTTATTATTATTATTATCTTTTAATAATCATGTTAATTTTAATCAAATTACACTTCTTTAAAAAAAAAAACACTATCTAACCAGGGATGCAACAAATTGTTTCCTTTCAATAATATACAGTGATTGATTGATTGATTGATTGTTGGGGTGTAACGTCCGAGCAGCAATATTCAGCTATATTCAGACGAATGATATACAGTGACATGTCAAATTGTTGTAATATGTTTAATTGACGTTTCAACCCGTGTTGACGCACGCGTTGCATTTTAACCAGAAATTTAATTGCATGAAAAATATGTTAGTTTGAATTTTACTGTTTTTACAGAGATATTTCCCATCTCCAAGCTTCAAAACCATTTACAGCAGGGTAAACTTTACTAGCGGGTTGATTTTTCTATTACATTGGTGACAGTATGAAATCTCAAGTATAGAATATTACAGAACTTTAACAGTTTTCAACTGAGAGTGACAAGTAATTTGACTTTTTATTTGTGAAGAAATTTTCCTTGGAACTTAGATGCAGGATTCAATTTTGATTCCAAGAACTGTTTTAAAAGTAAACATAAGGAAGCATTTACTTGTGGAATTCATGTGTACATAATACATGTACATTACAATTAGATGTATTAGTGAAATACAAGTCTTTATGTGTTCAATGGAAAGTACATTTGAAAAAGTGTAAATCAAAATGAGAAATCTTTTTGTTTGAAAAATATATTGCAATACATTACCTATATGTCATAACTTGAATTACTGACACAGAAAACGAAAGAATGCAGCTTGTGCATATCAGATACCATGTTTAAGAAAATTTCCACACCGCGAACTGCAGTTGGTCCAAAACACAGAAACAACGAAAAAGGTGTCCCAATATACTCAAGTAATGAAACCTTTTTTAACCAATAATTTCTATTGATTTAACCAACCATTTCTAGTCAAAGCTTTTGCTTTTGTTTTCAATTTTCTGGCTTTTATTTGATATAATTGTTTTATATGGATTTTTCATTTTTACTCTTCATTTTGACTGATACTAAATTGTTTCTGAAGTTCGGTAACTATGTTTCACTTTTGATTGCATGACCATTACGTGATTAAATGTTTTATAGGTAGTTGACTAAGAAGTTTACAGCTCTTTTTCTATTGTCTAGTTTATTGTTCCTAAAAGTTGCATATTCACCCGCCCCCACCCCCAAGCAATTAAAGAAAAAAAATATATACAGAAGGTACAGACATTCATTTAAAAAGAAGGGATAATTGTTTGAATTTGTTGCTTTGTTATGGAATATAAAGTCAACTTGAGCTATCCACGTCGATATATATATATATATAAAGTCTAAAGGAATCTGCCAACCAGCAAACCTAATAAGTATCGGATCGTCCAGTCATGACGATGCAGCACAAACAAAAATAATTATATAAGTCTAAAGGATTGTACAACGATACCGATAAAAATGTTAACACAATATAATAAAGTATATAATGGGCAAAATTTTCAGTCAACAAATGACCTTCTTCAGTGCCTTAAATAAACTGAGTGTGTATCTCCTTCCACCAAACACCACTCTGGTCACTATGGACGTTACATCTCTCTATACCAACATTTGCCCACTCTGATGGTATCGAGGCTTGCAGAGAAGTATGGGACTCTCGGGAGGTCAAAGTTCCACCTACTGACTGCCTAGTCAATTTGCTCACAATGGTTTTAAAAAAGAACAATTTTACTTTAAATGGAGACCATTACTTACAAATAAATGGCACAGCTATGGGTACCAAAATGGCTCCGTCTTATGCCAACATTTTCATGGAAAAATTTGAAAAAGAACTACTTGAATCTTCTATAGAAAAGCCTCTGTCCTGGTATAGGTTTATTGACGACGAGGATATGAAGTGGACACATGACGAAGAAGAACTAAACAATTTTATCGCTCGTGCCAACAGTCAACATCTTTCAATTAAGTTCACTCACGAAACATCTGCTACTAACATCTCATTCCTCGATACCTCCAGCACCTTATCGGGGGGAGAGCTCTCCACGGACATATAATCAAAACCAACTAACACACATCAATATCATGCCTAAGAGCTGTCATCCATCTCACCTGACTAAGAGTATACCATTCAGTCAAGCTCTTAGGCTAAGACGCATTTGTCCAAATGACGAATCCTTAAAGAAACGTCTAGGTCAACTGAAGAACAATTTAAGAAGAAGGGGATATAGATACAATACCATCAAAGAAGGGTTCCAAAAAATGCACAATATCCCAAAGAAGTAGTCTGCTACAATACAAGGCAAAGAAAAAATGTAAAAGAACCCCTTGTGTTCTAACATACCACCCCTGCCTTAAAAACAGCCACAATACCATTCGTGAGCACTGGGCCTCTGTCGAGAGAAACTCAACATTATCCAAAGTCTTTCCCGAACCACCTATGATTGCTTTCAGACAGCCAGACAGTTTGCGTAGTCTACTTGTGAGGGCTGAAATATCTAAGCCCAACTTGACTCCAGGCGAGAGTAGCTCCTGTGGTGACAAAAGGTGTAAATGTTGCAACCAAATGCACCACTCGTCATCATTCACCAGCAAAGTCACGGGGAAACGCTACAAAATATTTTGCAACGTGCACTGCAAGAGTGATAATGTAATATATTTGCTCCACTGTCCCATTTGTGGCCTTCAATATGTTGGTGAATCTAAACAGCCTTTTCACAAGCGCTTGAACGGACAGAGGAGCGACCTAACAAAAAAGCTTTTACTCCCAGTGAGTCAACACTTTAGATTACTTAACCACTGCCTCGATGATTTCAACAAAATGAAAATCTTCATCGTGGAACAAAACACGATCTGGAGCGATCTACAGAGAGTGAAGCGGGAGGGATTTTGGATAAAAGAACTCCGTGTTTTACACCCACACTGAATTAACAAAAAAACATTAAGTTCTTCCTATTTTGTATAGTTTCTTATAACAGTATTTGTAAATATTTTTTATTTTTATAGTTCAGTATTCAAGATCAACACACAACGTGTGTCTATAGCACAATGTTCAAGATCTTTGTTACTGTCGGTAAATTTTTTTTTATACGTCACAGGTATTCACCTGATTAGGTAGTGAGTTGTGTTCACTGACCATTTACTTTGATACATACTCAGTTTATTTTAGGCACTGAAGAAGGTCATTTGTTGACTGAAAATTTTGCCCATTATATACTTTATTAGAGTGTGTTAACATCTTTATCGGTATCGTTGTACAATCCTTTAGACTTATATATATATATACATTACACTGGAACATAAAATTCGGTTGCAAAATATTTACCCTTCGCCAAACATGTCATAGGATCTGTCTGGGTTTTATGGGTGAGTGTCTTAACAAGACACAAATTTTTTCCTGAACTTAAAAAAGGTATTACTCGCAAATGATTGTGGTACTTGTTGTAAACTACAATGTGTTCAACTGAGTTTGATGAAGTGGGAACAAATAAGAACTCAATGCTGTTTCGAGTCCATATATAAATTCCATCCTCTTTATTTCAGCATAATGCAACTAGCGTACAGATTAACTGTGCTTAAGTAGAAAAAAATATTCTAAAATAGAACTTTAAAAGTAAAAAATTTAAAACTTCACTTCTCGATATTAATTTAACACTAAACACATATGCCTTCTGCATACTCAAATCATATATTTATCCATGCACAACACAACACAAAGACCAATTTTGCTTAGTAGAAACAAAATTAAAATATAAATTCCTACTTAAAACTTCTTGAACTTAATCCATAGAGTCAAAGTTTTTCTATAATTTGAATAATAAGTTTAATCTAAATTTAGATATGAGATCCAAATGATAAGACAAATTGGTACTGTTGTTTCCTTGATTCATTGTGGGATGTAATTTTGCTATTGGTTAATAATATGTTTATTGCTTTGATGGACTACCGAGTTCCATACAATAAAGATATAAAACGTCGAACAGTATTGGAAAACGCAAATCCTTAGTAATAGATAAATTGCTTGGAGAAATATATTTCTTTGAATGATTACATGATACAATTCAAACTTCCGAGATTTATTGTAAAATAACAATTCAATATAAGTTATTCGTATGTTCCATGTCAAATTAAAACATCTTACATTTTAAATGTTTACTGACTGATTGAATATAAACCACTTGTCAAGCTAAATGCTAAATTTAGGGCGCTTGACCATTCTTTGTGGTTTATACTCTGCAAGTATTGTTACATGCAATCGTGGCTTCTGTGTTACAAGGGAATCATTGATGTTGAATTCGCGAATATAATAAATGCCTGCATTATAGAAAGAATTTACAAACAAATAAACAAACAATCAAAAACATTGTCAATAATGTAACAAATGTACTTTTGTATGATTGTCACAGCTACTCGAGATTCTAAACACAATGCATAACATGACGATTACGTTTTTTATTTCTTGTGCTAGATAATTTTGAAATTGATAATTTGTATAGAGATTTCATTTTTATGTATTTATCGTTTTAGTGGACATAAAGGATGTTTATTACATGCCTAATTGCATCCAAGGGACAAATGTTATTGATACCAATGACCGATGGACCTATTTTAATGGAGCTTTGATGAACTATACGGACTGGTTCTCTGGCATTCTGAACCAGATACCCCTGCTTACGTTGTTATGTTTCTATACAGAAACTTGAGTGGTATTCATTCGCCAATTTTGCCACATCACGGCAAACTTGTACTTATATGTGTAAGTGCTCCATAAAAACATTTCAGGTGATTTAAGTACATACGCGTACCCTTTAATTCAGCTTGCATTCAGAACGTCTGACAATAGATCCAAATAAAATATTTAATCGTGAAATAAAACATAATTTGTCATCATTTTATCAGTGTGCATTAATAACTAATGTGACGTCATAAATAGATAGATATAATTGATCTAATAAATACTTGGTTCATTATTTTGTCAAATATTTTGTATTTTATTTTCTCGTATAATTTCATTTTTATACATACATTTATATTACAAGTAACATGGACTTCATAAAACAGAAATATAACACGTCTCGTTTACCTATTTTTTTTTTCATAAAATATTTATATGAATACCATACACATGAAAACATGAGATAAATTGTCTACAGGTACATGTAATCAATTGTCTACAGGTACATGTAATCAATCAAGGTAACATGATTTACTTTCATTACAATTGTATGTCAAGATATTTTATTAGCCTCACCTGTTTCCGTGTACTATGATCATAAAAAGTTGAACTTAGACCAAAGAGAAAACATGTTTCTCAAAAAAATGTATCATCACTGATTGCGTTTCTAAAATGCATATATTGCACTAAATTTAAAATACAAAAAAAAAACTTAAAAAATTGTAAGAAATTTCCCGAGGTGTGCTAGTTATTCTGTGAGTAACAGACCTAATTAAGAATAGGACTAATTAGTGATTTGATGGTTGAAATTAAAAAAAAAGAGTTATTGGTTGTTGTTTTTAGTGTTTTTTTGTTGTTCGTTTTTTTTCCTATTAAGAGGAAATCGAAATACTAATATTTGAAAATAGAAAAAAAAATTGAATCATGATAAAAAGACAACATTTTTATGACAGAGTTTTTGGTTTATATATCGTTTTACATATAGACTACAGCGATTTTTTTCTGAGATGTATAACACGATGTATTTACCTTGATATTTATTGCAACTTTGGTAATATTGCAAATCGACTGGTTTTACTTTATTTCGATTTCGCAGCATTTTGGTGGTGTACAAATCAGAGAAAAAAGACGACAGACACGACAGGTGCTCATGTATGTATGATCTTGATGACAGTGAATGTTCACTGTATAATAAAGTTCTAAATTTTGCAGTTCAAATAAAACACGTAAGTCTGCTTTCGGACTTTCTCCCTCAAAATACTGATGAATTTAAAACTTGTTGAGAAACTGCTATACATTGTTGAGAAAATCTATATGATAAATAGGTAATCCACTGGTTATAGTGCAAAAAAAAATCATAATTATAATAACACTTTGAGATTTAAGAGTAAGTGTTTGTAAGAAACAGGGTAAAATGGGAAAAACCAGAAGTATGATTGTCTAAACCCCAGCGATCTAACAATGTGATATCACTCAATAATACTTTCTCTAATTGTCTCTGCATCACTGGCTTTGCTCAGAATGTTTTTAATAGGATGTTACAAAATTAGGTTTATGACAGAATTATCTGCTTTAGTAATTTTCAGTGCATTTTAATGAAATTATTTCTCAATGCACCAACATGATATGGAAAATATTGTCTTTTTTATTTAATTCTGATGGTGCAAATGGTCAAATAACACTATCAAAATGATGTTTATTGTCATACCTTTTTTCTTCTACTGCTTGATTCTCACAGAGTCTGACACTTACCATTTTAAATCTCAGGATTATCGGGAACATTTAAGTATATATCGGTTATTCACGCCATTCAATAAATCATCCTAGCCTGCAATCATTAATGAAAAAAAGTATCTACTTTAGTCTCAAAACCTTTAATGATAAATGAAAACCTAGACAATATCGTTTCTTTATGGCTGATTGTATATTTGACCGAGGGAGTTATCAAAAGCATATATCAGACTTTCTCAATTTTTTTTAAATTGACGAAAATACATGCTTATACTTTCATTTCTCAAGTTGGATAAATTGTCAGGCTTTTTTTAATTTTTATATTAGTTCGCTGTCCTCTATGTTGTAACTTCAAAAAATGATAAAACAATAAAGTTTCAAAGTCAGTCCAAAGTTCCGATATAGTATATAAAACATGTCCGCACCAAAACCTGAATGCATCATAGACTGTAATCAACTATCTGTAGACCTCAAAGATTCTGGGTGACGGTCTGTTACTCGCTTGCTGGCACGTGCCAAGACAATTTCCACAGAAGACTAGACACTGACGATTTTAAGGTTGTCAATGGAACCAAGGTTCTAGCAAAAAAATAAAGAATGCAATCCAAAGACAAAGACCTGAGATAGAACCAAGGTTATAGCGGTAAACAAAAGAATGCAATCCAGGGACTAAGAGCAGACATGGAAAACAGATATACACAACAAAAAACATAAAGTAACCACAACCATACATACAAAGCAACAAAAGTAAATGAGCAACTCGGACTCCACTAAAAACTGGGAGCATGGTCCAGGTGCGCCGGTAGGGTTAGCGTCCTCTGCTTTTCTAGAAACACCCACCGAGTTGCAAATAAAAAGCAAAGTCCGGGGTAGACGAAAGAGGAAAGGAAAACTATGACACGTTGAACACATCAGTTTTCATGGCACAGATGGATACACCGTCACGATCCACGAGTTCATGATGACGACCATAAAACTTCTGTAGTGATAACTTCAATCCTGTAGCAACATAATCCTGTTCAAAAAGCCTGTTTGTTAGAATTCTAGCGCGATACAAAATGTCTGCGTAATTTCGGTAAGATTTGGCATAACGTATAAGTTGGGATATGAACACTCCATACGCAAGTGTTGAAGGGATATTGCCACATATGAAAGGAAAGTCTGAATGAAAAGTCATCATGTTTGTCGTAAAGTGTGGTCAATAGGTTTCCTTTACCATCGATTTATAAATGAATGTCAAGATATAAGGCTGACTTCAGAGTGTCTGTAGTATTCTTTATTTGGGGTAGTTGTGATGTATTTAATTACATAAATTAGGATTGTTTAAATATAATACGTCATCTATATAGCGAAAACAGAGATCAAAGGATCTAGTTAAACGATATTCTGTCTTTCAGATCAGGTCAGCTATAGTCAGCTTCATAAGAGTAAAGGAATAGGTCAGCGAGTATAGGTGCACAATTTGGTCCAATTGGAATGCTGACCGTTTGTTGAAAAATGCGTCCACCAGACTGGACAAATATGTTGTCGATTAAAAAATTCCATCATTTTGTAAACATCTTCTTCTGTATATTTGGAAGATGATTTGGAATTATTTCTTACACAGTTTGAGGAATCTCTACCAAAAACTATATATTTGTATCTAGGTGTACCATATCTTTTGAAAAAAAAATCAACGATGTATAATGTATTAAAATCGGGATTTTAACTGAGTATTGAGAATAAAAATGTATAGTTATAAAAAATCAAATGTTTTAATGCAATTATATTCAGATAATAGTCTAGAATTTATTGTCTCTGATAATAAACATGGGATGTTGTAGACAAAAACAATGTTCTTTTGGGCTTTGTCTGCTGGTACGACATCATATTTGCCATGTGTAGTATACAATGCTTTTGTTACATCTTTTTTTTTTAAACTGATGTAGCATTGACACTCAATGGCCTACTTAAAACTGTCATTCCTATCAAAATTAAAGATCTCACGGCCTTTAACCACTTTGATAGATAATCAATGTCTTCTTGTTCTCGTTTTATCCATTTCATTGCGTAGTCTTCGACGGCATCCCTAAGAACCTTTGATGTTATAATTTCAATTAATGGAGCGTTGTTTACGGTACTTTGACCTTTAGAAAGGATATTCCGCAGAGATGCGTTTTCGATAAATCTCTCGTAACAACGTGCCAGGAAAGACCATATTTGAATGGAGACTTTTTGCAAGAACAGTCATAGCCTTCAAGTCCTCAATCTCGCGGTTCTGCAATAGCCCTTTATAATTGAAAATTTTGGATGTAATGGGTGAAGTATAGGATTATGAAATAATTGGTATGGGTTTGTCTTTGAAATATGGGGGGATTTTATTGGTAACGTTTTGTGATGGAGTATGTAAATCGAATTAATTGCAACTATACCTTTGTGACAAACGGTAGTTAAACACAACAAAAAACATAAAGTAGCCAAAAAATAAAAAAGTGGAATCGTCCTCTGCTTTTCTAGAAACATGCGCGGAGTTTCTCATAAAAAATTAAGGCCGGGGAAAACAAACAAGGAAAAGAAAACTGTGGCACGATGAACAAATTAGTTTTCATAGTGCAGATGGTTACAACGCAACGATCCCAGAGTTCATAATGATTACCATAAAAACTTCTGTAGTAATGATCTAAATTGTGTAGCAACATAACCCTATCCCAGAAGCTTACTCGTAAGAAGTTTATAGCGATACAAAAAGGCTGCGTGGTTACGTTTTATCAGATCTGGATGAATTTCATAAATTTAATTTAATGTTTCCATGTTTCGTGTAATACATGTACAATTGATTCGTGTAATCGGACTGGTCCGTCTAAACGTGTTTTGTATAAACAAAATAAAACCAGAGGAGAAATAAGAAGAAGCAAAACTCAAGGAATTTAGAAAATAGATTGATCCTTAAGGCGTTCCAGAAAGAGAGAATATAAAGCAATTAAAACATCAGTCAATGTGACTTTTTATCCTACAACGCTTTGTTCATAATAATATTTGTACTTGCATATAGAAAATGAAAAAAAAGTATCTTATTTTATTCGTTATGCGTTTTCATGAAAATAAAGAAAACCCCACCATTAAGCGTTGACATCGACATTTCTGACCTACTCTAACTACAAAGTGTTGATGTATCCAAAAATATCTATATACACATTTTCTTTTGTTTAGATTGGCAACAAAATAACTGATGCATAATTGTTTACAGTTGTGGTAGAAAAATATATTTCTTATAGAAAGATAATGCGTTGATTGAGACATTTTGTGTTTGTATCAGTCAAAAGACGACTGTGTATGGTCATGTCAGTATTTTGTTGTCTAGTTTTGAAGACTTCTTGAACAGGGTTCTGTTGGTACATAAAATGTTGTGAACTCGTTAATCGATCTGTTTCCGTGAACGGAGTGTTACCATGTCATATTTTCTCTTATTTTTAATTTTGCTACCAAGATGTGACTTTCCATGCGAAACATGACGAGCTTTTCTAGAACAAAAGAAACGCTTCACCTACCCAGTATACCCTGTCAATGCTAACAGTTTTAGGGTCCGAATTGTCCATTTACCATTGTATTTTGTACATATAAATTTGTTTATTTCATGATCTTTGTTGTAAGCGTCGTAATTCTCTGTTTAGTTTTTATTCCATTTTTCCGCTTGAGTCTTGGATCCTAGATAACTTTTCTACATTGGTTCTTCTTTGTTTTTTTTGCCACTTAATATGTGGTATTAGACATGGCAGACACTTAAGTGGTTCTGTCGGTGACATCAGCAGTTGTCAGGTAAAATACGTATACAGTTTTGCAATGCGATTATACATGAGAATTAAGTACAAACTACCTAAAATGCATGTTATCCTATCAGAAACATAGTTGTCCAAGAAGCATAAAAAGTGATAAAATACGATTACAATTATTAATCAGAATTAACAAACATTTTGTAACGTATTCATTTCGTCTCCTTCCAAGTCGTCGTTGACAGAATTAACAAACATTTTGTAACGTATTCATTTTGTCTCCTTCCAAGTCGTCATTGACAGAATTAACAAACATTTTGTAACGTATTCATTTCGTCTCCTTCCAAGTCGCCATTGACAGTGTTTTAACATTCATTGAATTTAAATAAAAATATTCAAAAATGCAGTTTATTGTAATACACAAATCTTCCAACACCTTTAATTGCTTGGCAAGCTAAGAGAACTATAAATACGTGTGTAGGGCTGTTAAATAAATTAAGAAAGTTACCATTTAAACTTTTAATTTACAAAACAAAACTTATATTGGGTGAATTTATATTCTGTGGACTCTTATGAATCGATGTCGGTGTCACCTAACCGTATTTAGAATAAATCTTGTTTGCACAAACTAGTGATTTTCGATTGCAATACCTACCAACTCAACCTCTGTATTTAACAACAATCGATGATACATGTAGTTGAACATATATATAAAACAAATGAATCATGATGTATACTTTTATCAAGAGTAATCAAGGGAACCAAGGTTCTAGCGGTAATCAAAAGAATGTAATCCAGGGTCAAAGACCAGACATGGAAAACAGACATACACAACAAAGAACATAAAGTAACTAAAATAATACATACGAAGTAACAAAAGCAAATAAGCAAAGAATAAAAAAAATATTCACAAAGACATTTTAATATAGTAATGATTATTCATTGGAAAGAAATTGTATATTTATTGAAAATATAAAGGTAAATTAAACAAGCGCACGTTTAATAAAAGGAAGTTCAAAGACTTAATGCGATGCTGTAGGTTAATTTCATGATAATTTGAATGTTATATGCATTTTGTACTGATGATGTACTACTGATCTATTATATATAAACTTTGTACGATTTCGAAGAGTGTATCATCTGATAAATTTATTTTGACGTTTGTATCAGTTGTGGTCCGTGATGCATATCAAAAGTGCTTGAGGTGAACAGGCGATCGACACGATTCGTAAAGAACAGAAGTGTATGACTAATATCAGGTATCAGATCTATTTGCCTGTTTTAAAGAATGTATATATATATATATACCTGTATAGTTCACTTTCATCCGACAATTCTCATTGATGATATAATATGTGATATTCTCTATCGTTACTAATTGCATTCCCAAACTAAGTTCCTCACAAAAAGCAACACAATATATTATGACAAAATTAAGAAATTAAATCTTATTATCTAGCAAGAACATGTTACCTTTTCAATAAATGCAAACGAGCAACAAAACAATTGGTAAACTTAGCTGAAACAATGTAATCAAAGACCAGCCGAAGTTCTAGTGGAAATCAACAGAAGGTTATCCGGAGACAAAGATCAAACATGGAAAAGAGATATAAAAAACAAAGAACATTAAGTAACTAAAATAATACATACCAAATAAGCAAATGAGCAACTCGGACTCCCCGAAAAAAAAATATGGGAGCATGGACCAGGTACACTGTTAGGGTAAGCGTCCTCTTCTTTTTTAGAAACACTAGCAAAGTTGCTCATAAAAGTCAAGTCCGGGTTAGAGGAATGCTGTAAGAAAACTATGACACAATGAACAAATCGGTTTTCATTGTGCAGATGGATACACAATAACAATGCACGAGTTCATGATGGCGACCATAAAACTTTTGTAGTGATGATTTCAATCTTGAAGCAACAAAACCTTGTTCCAGAATCCTAACTGTAGGAGTCCTAGTGCGATACAAAAAGTCTGCTTAGTTATGGCAAACTCTGGCATGACGTATGTAGTGTGATATAAAAACTCAATACGCAGGTGAATGGAAAGTTGACCATTCGGAATGAAAAATCATTACGTTTGTCTAAAAAGTTTGGTCAATGCTTTCCCTTTATCAGCGATATCTAAGTGTAGGTCAATAAATGAGGCTGACTTCACAGTTTCTGTAGTATCCTTTAATCTAGCTCTTTGGGGGTAGATGCGATGTATCAAGACATCGACACTAGGATTGTTAAACGTTATTACGTCATCAAAACTGAGATTAAAGGATCTAACAAAACGATGTTCATTCTCTCGGATCACATCAGCTTAAAATTTAGCCTCATTTGAGTGTAGGAATAGGTCAGCAAGTAGAAGAGCACAATTTGTTCCTATTGGAATACCGACAGTTTGTTGAAAAACGCGTCAACTACACTGGACAACTCTGTTGATAAAAAACCCCACATTTTGAAAACATCTTCTATATATTTGGAAAATGATTTGGAATCCCTACCGAGAAATATATAATTATATCTAGGTGCACCATCTTTAAAAAAAAAAAACAACAACAACAACAATGTATTATGTTTTCGAGTCGGGACTTTAAATGAGTATGAGGGATTCAGGCCATATTTAACACTCCCCGATTGAACGAGTAGCAGATATTTTGAATAATTAATTTTAATTTTTGTTCTTTTTGAGTTAGATTGATTTCAAAAACTACTTTGGTACTTCGATAGCACTGACGCCGATAGGTCTGGCGTCCACATTTAAATAAACCAAACTAAATACGGCTTTAATGATTGTATAAATCTTAAGTTTGAACTTTATCGATAAGAAAATAAAGTTTAGACCAATTTATGCCCGCATACATAACTGTGAGGCAGTTTTCGCTCTTTCATTAAGTGCCCTGCGGTGTGTGAAGCCTACACTGCTCCAAAGTTGTTTATTTCGCATAACCTAGTCATTTTTTTTTAATCCTGAAATAATCTTTTTATGAACCATTCATTCCGTTCTCTGAGAGCCTGTCTAAGAGAAAATCATGCAAAATTCGTCCGTAATTGTCGTGGTCGAGTTAGTGTTTGTACGATGTAGTCCATTGCACTGGAAGACGTTTCCGTCCCTTGTACATGTATTCCGCTAAAAAATGCATATTTTTTTTAGTTTAAACAGGGGGCTCAATCTTCCGGTAGCCGCTACGTTAAAAATTTCTCTATGACTTAAGATTTTCAACAAAACTTTTTTAAAATGTAATTTCTAGCGATCGAATGGACAGATTTATGTGGACTTGTGATATATCGATTCAGAAAGTTGTAAATTTTGGATTTATCATAAGGAGATACAAAACTTTGGTAGATATAAAAAGACATTAACCAGGTAAGTGGAAAGGCCATGTTGATTATTGTCCTGGTAAAACTGAGCATTGATTTTGCTCATTTGCATCTAATGCTTTCATATGATAAGGTTTTACAATTATTTATCATCATTTATGATATTCATTTGGATTTTAGAGAAATTTTATTGATCTAGCTCACATTTACAGCCCATTCTACACATGGCTAGTTTGTTGTTCATATTTTACTAGTCCGCCATTTCTTATGTGTGTTTTTAGGAACCGCCCATTGAAATATAAAATGTATGAGGTGCTGCGATCGTAAACAAGATTAGTTTCATCAACGATATTAAATTGCTCAATATTGATGCAGTTACTAAGATAGAAATTGAATCATACACAGTTAATGGGCAGTATTATGAAATTAATCTTCTTTTACAAAATGAATGTACATTTATTTCAAACACATTACCAGTTAAGTTGCCTTAATTACAGTATTAAAAAGATAATTAGAAACTACAGTACAATAAACCAAAAATAACAGACAACAATAAATCAGTTAGTATTACATTGTATCATTTGCCCTTTACATGTATGTATGTATTTTTTTTTTTTTGGGGGGGGGGGTAGGCTTAAAAATGAAATAAAAAAGATTCACTTTATGAAACAAAAAAAACCCCAAAAAACCCAAAAAAAACAGGATCTACGATTGTCCTAATAAAATTGTTAAAATAATAAAGGCAGGACCTATGTTTTCACAAAATAGTAAGGCAGGATGGAGTTTTTACAAATGTAGCTCTTCCCATAGAGATCAAATGGTTGTTCCTTTTGATTTTAATTTATTGCAATTTTACAATGATATACAGAACAAGCGGAATCGAACCTCCTACACATTGCTAAATATGACATGAGTCCACCAGGGAACTGTCATTGAACATGTATTTTCTACTTAACAATGTATTGAATACATACTTAACAACTACATTATAAAACACAATCAAGTGCAGTATCACAGCTGTTGCCATCCTTTTCAATCAGGTCTAAACAAAATAGTACAAGTACATTGTACATGCAATTTTTAATCTTATTATTATAATAATATAGATATAATAAGCTTACAATTATAGAAAGCTTTCAATTTTTATATGTATTACATGTATATTGATATTGGTTTGTTTTAATTTTCAGCTTCCTAAGCAGTGTGAATGGAATTAATAGACAATGCACATGTACATGAAGCAGAAGGAAACATGACTTGTATGTCAATTATTCAACTGATTTGACCCATTTCAACAGCATATTGGACACACAATGACTTAAATTCAGTAAATGTTTAGTATAGGAGAATCAACACATCATATTGTGAGTATGAGGAAGGCGCAGATTAAATATTACATGTATTTACCTATTTGCAGGGAAAAGTATCTGTCCAAGACTGAAACTTAGTATAAAAATGCAAAACAATACATTTGTAAAAGTTTTCAGTATCTGCTATAAGACATATTGTGGTACAATGTGATACATTGTACATGTATAATAAAAAATGAATATATTAAGTACATGTATGTTCTTGTTTCTGATATGTGGCAAAGCCCAGTGAAAATTTAATTATTCTGATATCAGGTACATTTACTATATACATTTGTACATGCATATAAAATATGTATTAAAGTGTCCACCTCTTTTTTCCACTTGTTTTTATACATTAAGCCAACACAATGGACAGTCCAATTGAACCATACTATCATTCTTACACTCTTAAATTTAAACATAACCATTACTGTGAAGAAGGATTTATATATAACTCTGTGCTGTGAACACAAATTTTGCATAACCAACCAGTTTATTACTTAAAGCAGTGTTCTAGGATTCCTACTTCCCGTTACCAGGGGCAAGTGAAATTTGGGTCGGGGAAATTTAGGTACTTAGTTAAACTTTCCCGTGGCAAATTGAAAACGTCATATGCTGTAAGGATTTGTCTTGTTAGGAAAGCAGTCATTGACGGTGAGAATGTTGATTTTATAAGGATTTTTCCCGATGAAACCTCAATTTTTGAAAAATCCTAGAACACTGGACTTAGTACATGAACATTTGTACATTTTAGTTTGACTTAGGAATAATATATCTGGTCAGCACTTTAAAAATAAAAAATGAAAAAGTTTGACACTTCAAGTTGACAATAACAAAAGTCCAGGAAGCCAAGCAGTCAACAGAGGCTAATTTTGGTATTAGTATTGCCTGCGCTTGTGACTTTAGTGTGACAGGACTGACATACAGGCATTTCTAATTAGAGTACATTATTTTTCATTATTGACAAATGTTAAATGCATACATTAAAAATAAAAATGTAGCATTATACCACAACAAAGATCAGGGATACGTGTATCTGGACTTACATTATATTACTGTACTGAAAGTTGTACAGTATGACAACATTAATATGGATGGTTATTAACATCATGAAAGGGAACTGCTATATGTACAAAAAATGTATGTAAGATTTTTTTTTATAGTTGCAATCTCTGCAAAGTCTACTTAAAACCTTGCAATCCCTTGTTAACATGAATTATCAGATAAGTCTCTGTACCCTCATTGTGTTACAGACCTAATTCAGATTACATTGTAGGTAAAGTTGCAACATTTTGATCATTTAAATGTATGAAAGATGGTGCAATATCTGTATCTATAAATTTACAAAATAAATCACAGAACACCTTTCAACTCATCCAATTATTACAGGAATAAATTACCACATGGAATCGATGAATTCTTCAGGATGAAGCATGCAATATCAAAACTCAAAGTCATCTCATAAATGACTAATCATATTGAAAATGTAGTACGTAATATTGAGTTTGAAGTTGAATAGAAATTTACTATGACATTAAATTTAATGTGAGCATTTTAATCGGTGTCATTTCTTTTATTAAATTCCACAAATGATGATAATACATTATGATATCAGAATCAAAATATATTCAAAAATTAAGAATCTTACAATAATGTCCATATAAGTAAGCATCTCAATTTAAATGTCCATAATTAACACAAATATTATTCATATAAACAATGCCCAACGAGAAAGACAGGTAACTCCGTCCACATTGCTTCCAAGTCCACACACAAATACACGTAGTCTATGCGCTTGCACTTAATTAATGCATATGTATACATTATAGGTCTATTTGTATAACAAAGAAGTGAACTTTCCCTTTGAATATTCAATTAATCAGTATGCAAATTATCTATCGTAGTAAGTAACCAATCCAAAATATCCGGAACTGTTCTTGTTCACTTAATTTGTCTCTGAAATAGATGGCAATAATTAGAGAGGTTCCGATGATGTACGCCATATTTCATTAACATCTGAGGCGACTTTGGTTTCCCTATCTATGAACTTCCCTGGTTTAAAAGACTTATTCGTAAGTACCGACTGACATGAATTGAAATGTGTTCTTATATTCAGAATTATAGGAAATAAATGTATCGCAAATTGGTTTTCGGAATGTAGGTCGTTCCTAAGTATACAAAGGATCGATCATTTTATAAATGCCTTTCAGTCAAGGAGAAAGTCTTGTTTATATATTTTCGATATTCAGTAACAGTATATCACATGTAGGTTCTTTCATGCATGTACAAATGGACATCATACTTTTACTGTTTTTGGCTTCACTGATGCATGAGGAATAAATATATGTGTAGGATTGGAAGAATTAGGATTCTGTAAAATTTTAAGACAGTCTACAAGGAAAAGCCAATTTTACTTTAAAAACTATACCTGAGTGTCAGTATTCATTTATAGTAGAAGAATGTATAATTTTATTAATATGATGGATAATTTCTACACTATAAAAGCGCAGATAGGTTACCAATGAAGTTGAAACTATGGTAGAAAAATTCCTCTAGTTTGTACAGGGACAAATTTTATATCCAAACTGAGGCAAATAATAGCAAAGATAATACACAGGATTGTGACAGGAAGTAATGTTATTATAAGCATATTGGAGTATAGTAATGCATTTACATACAACACTCTATTTATATGCTGCCCCACCCCTGGCTGATCCACATGTATATATTTCCTATGAAATTTAAGTATTTCTTTTCCAATTGTTTTGAAACTTGCAAATTTTATCAAGTTTTATATTATTTTGCTGAAGCTGGTAGTTCAGGTTTAAGTCATAAAACAGGCGTACAAAAAAATCAGGAAATGTATTAAATTGTGGGTATTTTAGGCAACTGATTTACAATATTTTGGCAACTATTACAGACAAATAGAAAAATTAAATCTGTATATATTCGTAACATTTTCTGCAACACCTTACAAATCTGAACATAATATGTAAAAATGTGTCCCCCATTTGATACGTGCATAAGACTAAAAGTGATTCATTATATTCATTTATAAATTGTAGGGTTTATTGGGTTCCAGCTGATACCAGCAATCAATTATTATGAAGGAATCAACAAAATATTGGATAGTTTTAACTCTGGAGAGCTATAATAACATGTTATAAAGAGTATAGATATATGAATATACATGCATTTACATGAATGACAAAGAATAAATCAGTGCTTGTTCATGGACACCAAGAAAAAAATCTTTGTTCTTATATTAAGATAAAATGTGAGAAGAAATGGAGTGTAAAGACGATTTTGGTACTTACAAAGTATACATAGGCGTGTACATGTATAAAATATTTATGTACATGGAGATACATACATTGACAGAGCAAACAGAATATTTGCTTTTTAAGATTTTTTGCTCGAATAATTATAATCAATTTTAGTATCATCAAAGGGACATAGATTTAAAAATGAAATTATTTAGATATCGTAGATATTCCAATCAAGTACTGTAACATATGTACACGAATGGTTATCTCGTAAACCCGTTGCTTCCAAAGCGGTGCTCATCGCCAACAAGTTCTATACAAAAAATGACACTTGGAGTAAAAAAAAAAAATCCTGAGGAAAAAAATAATGCTGTTCTTCAAGTGAGCCTTACAAGTTTTCCTCGTTTTAAGGTTTTCTCATTAGCAAATTATTCGTATATTGAAATGATTGATAGTAATTGTTAATTCAAAGTAAAAGAATCCTTTATTTCCATCTGAACTTTTTACAAATTTAGTTTTTTTTTAATGTTAATAGGCAAGTATTAATACAAAATAGACATTTGTGACTTCTTTGTAGAAACAACTCATGGAAACATTATCAATTCAGGTTTGTTATAATTTAGAGATCAACCATAATTTATCAATGTATCTAAACAGAGAATGTTGCGGTTGAGAGCACAAAAATGTGTTATGTTAAAAAAACTAGCAAGGCAAAATAACCTGACTTTTTTTAATATAATTTGCAATGTTGTAGACGAATTATAGGTGCATGTTATTGTTTTTTTTCTAAGTCGTTTTGGTTCTGAACGTATATCCGTACATTATTTTGAAGGATAGACTGCTATATATGTTTCTGTTTTAAAGAAAAGACTAATGACTTCAAAATTATAGTTAAACATTACCTGTCTGACACAATGAAGAAATTTTATAGGTCTATAGCACAGTCAGAAAATTCAAAGTTCATTTCGTGTCTGAGGCATAGTTCGTATATGTGGTAAATGCCCAAAATAAAGGCAGTGGCGGATCTAGACCTTGGTCAGCTGAGGGGGTGGGGCTGACCAAATTTCGGATGTTTTTTTATAAAATTGTTTTCTTTCAACAAGGGCGGGCTGAATAATTTAGAATACGGGTGAGATGGCCTTAATGCCGAGCGGAGCGATGCCAACATTATAGAGAGGGATAAACTTGGTGAAATCAAGTTTTCATACTGAACTATACATTTTTTTCCAAATAAAACGGGGGCGTAAACGTCCCCTTTCTCCCACGAATTTATTTACTGTGTAATTCAGAAGGTAGTAAAGGGCATTGCATGAATATTGCGAATTAAAATACACAAATCAAGTGTACAACGTCGACTCCTTTCAAAATTCAAAATCTCTAGTAGTACAGTCACTGAACAGATCCGTGCAACAAAAATTGTGATCGGTCACGGATCAGTTTCCGGTCAGTCATCGATCCGTCAAACCGATCCATTATACCCGTGACCACAGAGCGGTCTCTGTATTTTACGGTTTATTTTGTTTTCTTTATCAATTTTACACATATTTACATAATGTAATAGATTTAAACATCAATTTATACTTTTGTTTTACATTTCGTTTATTTCAAACAGATCTCACTTCATTTTACATAACAAAACTGCGATAAGATCGGTCACCTGTCATCGGTCATCGATCTGTCAACGATCAATCAGTCAACGGTCATCGATCCTTGAAATCGTTGCGCGGATGGGTTTCAGGACTGTACCACAAGTCTTGGGACTAGCAAGGCAAACCTCCGTCAAGTTACTAAAACTAAAATACGTCATGTAAAATGGGGTTTACATTCCAACCCATATTTTGTTCTAGGCAATTGTTCTTTCTTTTTATATACATTGTATCATTAAAGATCATGCTGGTGATTTTAAGATACACTACTGATGAGGCGCTTAAAGATCCGCTAGTTTGCAGCCATTATTATTCACTTATCAATATTTTTTATCTAAACATTGGACATTTATCTGTTTATAAGGTACATGTACTTGCATCGGAACACGCGTTCAAAAGTCGTTATTTCTCTTGGGGGTGACACGACGCAAAATAAATCGACTGAAACAAACATATTTGACCAGATTTACACACGCTGGGTGTTAATTTGTTACACCCATAGTTGTAATAGATAACATGTTACACTAAGGTATGTAACAATTGCTATGGCTATGAATATTAATTTTAAGACAAGTAGGGTGGTTATGTGGGCTAAAGCTCCCCTGGTAAATCCACTGCTAAACACTTAAGGAGGTAGATCTAGGGCAAGGGAAATA